>OZ012719.1:29385964-30672839 GCA_963942605.1 Poecilus cupreus | reverse complement strand
TTAACTTCTCCAGATTTTATAGTATTTTCTTCATTTGATAGGTCTTATTTATTATTAAACATAGAATTTGACAGAAATTTTGCATATAATATATTAAGCACAATTAAAAATTTGTATTTTAATAAAATGTTACACGTGCTATGTGAAAATGATAAATTAACTGCGTAAGATTTACAAAATAAATATTTTTTATCACCCCCTATCGACTGTCATTTTTAATTTTAAAAACATCAATTAAAGAAGACAAAAATAAAAAAAAAATTTTTTACACAAGTGCGAAAAGAAATTAATAAGACAGAGAATTAAATGAAAATGGAAAATTTCAAACATTAACAATTCACATTTCGCTTATGGTAAATATTGATAATGCAATTTGTGCATTTATTAGCACTTATTCCTGCAGATGACAGATGATGAGATGAAATTGAGTTTCTGATTATACCGGCATCATCAACTTCTGGTGTGTTATTTGCAACTTCATCAATGAAACGTCACTCAAAATACAAATTTTCACTTTGTCTATGGTATCTAGGCAACCAACAAAATTTAAATAGTGCTAGGTTTGTTATCAAAGCCATGCATTTTCAACATATGAGTATGTATTTTAAATCCTTTAAAATTAATCATTATTTACAATGTACTGCTGAAACGAGGGTTGGAAGTGCAAAAAATAGTATACATACTACAGGACTGAAGTGCTTTTTTCCCTCAGTTGATTATTTCCCTCGCCTGCGGCTCGTGAAATAAATTTCATCCTCGGGATTAAATTATTCACATCAGCTTCTTGGTATATAAACTACTATTCATAAATACCCTTCGGCAACTGTGACCGATTTCCAGTCATCATGATTTTGACTGTACTTGGTTTTTCTGTTGCTAAATTTGCCGAATGCTTTTTCCCCAATAATTGGTGCAGACATATGTACTATTCCACAAACAACCGTAAATATTTCATCAAATTTCATTGCCAAATTCCAGCTACATTTATTGCTCAACATTCTAAACATTTTTATTTTTGCGTTACTTGTTTCTACGTGTACTCTTGCTCGTGCTATTTTTATATTTAATTCAGCGTCTGAAGAAGATAAATGTTTTTGTTTCTTTAGAAAAGGTGGTCTTATGAGCTTTATTCTATTTTCTCGTAAAATATCATCTATTAAAAAATCCTTATCGACCATTACTGCATCTTTGAAGGGTGTAAGTTTTTCCACAATATTTGATTGTAAAAATATTGCTCTATCAGATGCACGACCATTATAAGCTTTACTAATGAAAGTAATTAAGCCAGATGGAGTAACGCCTGTTAAAAATTTTACAGTGTGCATCGATTTTTAGTGTGAATAAGTTTTTATTCCACAGCATAAATATTTTGGCCTTTGTACTTTAATTTTTATACATCCACGTCTGAAAACTCTTTGAAACAAGTAGGAATATTGCAAGAAATCTCCTGTTTTGAAGGCCATGGTATGTTCCAAATATAGAAGTCAATATCGTAATAGTTTTGTAAAATATATTCCTACATGTGTTTGGTGTAACACTGTCAAATGTAATTGCCAACATAACGTAACTCATGTCTTGTTTTATCTTCATCGTAGTTAACACAATTTCATCTTTTATTGATAGTGAATTTTAATTTCGTCTACAATCGTATTTACGTTCATCTAGTAACGTCAATGTATGTAATGTTTTTAAAGTTGGAATTCCAGTAGATGTATTTACTTTGGCATCTGTATTCAGTTTTTCCAAATAATTTCTTCGTACATCTCTAGTATTTACCTGTACACCTTTATGAGACATCTGAACACTATCAACCTCTACACTTTTCTCGTTATCTGCATTTGCCATTTCCAATAAAACTTTGGGTAAATGCAAAGTCTTTATAGCATTTTTTTTTTAGGTGTTGTCGTTGAGAAGGAATTTCTGAAAATATAAATGAAGATCGTAAATGTTGGTAAATAATAATAATATTACCTGGCAAAATATAACCGTTGAGCTGAAAATGTCTTGAACATACTCTAATATGTTTTGAGATTTTTCCCGACCGTAGAATATACTCCAATGCTTTGTATCTGTCCATCGTTTATTGTACACCAGCATTTGTTGTTATAGTAACCTTATTTTCATCCTTTTTTTTTTTTGGAAAAGTAAGGAAGCTCAGATGTCACGCGCTTATGATAATAATTACTGCTTTCTATTTACCTTGCTCGAGCAAAACAACGTCCTTGAAAATTGTTAAAGTTCTATTTACATTGCTCAGTTGCACACGAAGCACACGAAGTGAGCAGATTACCTCACCCTTGACCCCTACTGATCAACTGTTGCGGGGAATCAGTTGACTGAGCAAATGAGCAAATCAGATACTTGACAGCTATAGTGTGTTCATGTTCGTCTATTCAAAACATGATTGAAAAAGATATACAAAATTACGTGAATTTAGTTTTAATAGACAGATAGTAAACAGTATGCATTAATGGTATCAAATGAGGATGCAACGAGGGCACTTGAAGGTATTATTAATTTAATATGATTTATTAATAATTATAATTAATAAATAATTCTTATTTATTTTCAGATCCAAACTTTTATGATACGCTTCTTAGACACGCGAAGATTCTTAGTAAAAGTGAAGAAAATTCTACTGAAGAGGCAGAGCCAATATTCCTTGTGAAAGTGAAAATTCTGCTGAAGCAGCAGATGTAGAAAAATTTGCTTCGACACATAACTCTACTTTACTTTTAATTACCGCCGTGGAACAGCACTATGAAGAGTTGAATCATCGGAAGAAATGAAAGCATGTTTGGAGTAACATAAGCAATGAACTAGTGAGCCAGTCACTTGAGGTGAAAACATTTTCATAATTATTATCAATTTATTAACTTACAATTATTTCGTAGGCTACTCCTGATATGTGGAACAGAAAATGGAGAATCTTGCTCCGCACATATAAATCGTGCAAAGATATTAATTCGAAAAGTGGACGTGCTCCCACAAAGTTCAACTTTTTTGAACGGTTGGATTCATTTTTAGGAACTCAACCTGCAAATTGTAATGTAAAATCAATTGACGTTTCTCTAATAAAAGGAAGACAAAATGAAATAAAAAATATCAAAGAAAAAATCAGGAGTCTGAGGAAAATACTAACGATGAACAGAATCGCCCAGAAATACAATTAACAATGCCACCTCCTAATAATTATTGTTCTGATGTTCCCCATTTTTCACACCAGAATCACGCGGACCCGGAAAGTGAAAGTACAAGTATGAGTGAAGGTACATTGGCTTTTTCTGAAGAGGAAATAAATCCTGAAAAACCTAAAAAAAAGAAGAAAAATACCAATCTGGAGTACATGAAAGAAAAAGTGAATTATTTAAATTTTAAAACAGAAGAAGCAAGAAAAAGAACAAATAGTATGACAAAATATATAGAAACCAAACTAATGCTAGAGGCTCGAAAAGTAGCAGCTTTAGAAGAATTAGTCAAAACCAAGAAAAAAACAGATTAAAAATGAACAAGACATAATAATAATCATTAATTTTTCCAGTTCAATAACATAAAGGTGTAGGTATAAAGAATACAGCATTTATTATTTGTGCGAAATGCATATTTATTTTATAAACGATTACATACAATAAATAATGAAATTAATTATTAAACATTTCATTGAACATTTCCTGTCTTCTATCTTTGTTGACAATATCTACAGGCATATTTCCATAATCGAGAATTTCGTTGTTTGCAAGTGTTTTTTCCCCATAGTCAATATTCAGATTATTTAAATTTATGCATATATTGTGTAATACGCAAGATGCTACCACACATTTAGTTGTTGTTTTCAAACATTTTTAAGCGTCGAAATCGGCCTTTTAATAATCCGAACACGTTTTCAATCACAACACGTGTAGCTGAATGGTAGTAATTAAAGGTGGGAGACTGGGATACGCCGAATCACCCAATATATATATATATATATATATATATATATATATATATATATATATATATATATATATATATATATATATATATATATCTGTTTGCAAGAAAATTAATGTTCGTGCATTTGTCATACAAACTGGATCTTCTTAACATTCTAGAATCATGAATGGATCCAGGTTCTCCACAAAAAACATCTATAAACCTTTTTCTTACATCGCAGACCCCTTGCAACAGTATAATATGGCTTTTATATCTATTGCAAAAATTACGTTGAATTTTTTGATTCGGTTTCTTAATATTTATATGACAGCCATCAATGCACCCCCTAATACACCACGTATACTTTGGTAAAATTTTCTTCAATTTCGTCTGCAGAACATGAAGTTGGCCAGTAAATGTAATTGTTGCTGTTATCGACTGAATATTGAATTACTGTATTTATGCAGCGATAAGCGGAACTTTTTGTAACATTAAATCTATCAGATACTTGTCTGAATGTTTCCTGATTACTCAAATACCATATTGTCATTAACAGATATTTCTCAGCACTAATATTCTCACGACCTGCAGAATAAGTCGAAACAATGTTAGCTGTAGAAAATTCTTGTAGAATATAATTAAATGTTTTTCGCATTAGACGCATATGTTCTTGAAACTGGATATTATCGTACTCAGGTATAATTAATTCTACAAAATTCTCCATTTTTACGATTTTCCGTCTTGGCTCAGTGTTGTAATCATCGTCATCATCTGAAGTACTACTGCATGAAAAAAAAATCATTTAAAATACTAATATTGTCACTGTCAGTATTTAATTATATTGAAAAGTATTAATTCATTTCACTTACAAATAATTCAATATCACTTGATTCAGACATTCTTCTTGATCTGTCAAAAATTTGTTCATTTGTATTAAAAAATAAGTCGTTTTATATGCAAGTGAGCACAAATGAGCAGCTCACTTTATTTTGCTCATTTCCACTTTGCTCAGTACTGGGCGCTCAGTTAAATAGAAAGCAGCAAATGTAAATTCGCTCGCACATGCCTTTGTCAAGTAGTACAAAATTTTGCCACCAGATGTCATATCGCTTCTCCGCGGTTGTCAATATAATAGGTTGCATCCAATTATACTGAATACAACGAATCATTATCACTGCAACATGACAGCGGGCATATATGTTTTTTGTTGTCCTAAAACTTCATATCCTATAACTTTATCCCGAGACATGTCAGCTTTCAACGACAATTCGTCTACAAGTAGGATGCAATTTGTCCAGTGATTTTAGAGATTGAGTTTTAATTTTTAGTGAATTGAAAATATATCATTCAAGCTCGGTTTGATTTCTATACATTTTATATATCTTTGCTAAGTGTTATATAGGCTGTTAGTCCTTGGAAATATGGAGACAAACATAATTGTTTAAACTCATTTGCGTATCTTCTACCTTTTGAATTTTTATTTTGCTGGCGATGCTGCATCTTAACGAATTTTGCAATTTTTTCTGGTGAAAATATGTCCACTATTTATTCGAATTGTTCTTCGGTTATATTATCTAGTTCAAATGTTGATGGCATTTCACATTTGCTACTTAATCGACGAACTTGTAATCTTAAATTTCGAATTTTTTGTCGAAGTTTATCTTTTCTCGGTGTATGTATTGATAATAATGTCTGTGTTTGAGTCTCTAATGAACATGTAGATGTAATAATTGAAGATTTTGGTGAACACGTAAATGTCTTAAGAGTTGATGTTGACTGATCGGTGGTATTTAGTAAATCTGTCTCAACTTTAGTATCTTTTGCAAGTATGTACCTTCAAATTTTCTTTTCTGTTTAGAAGATTTGCTTGCTTCTTCAGGATAAGTTGAAACTGTATTTTGTTCGGGTATTGTGTCAGGATCTAATTCTTCTTTAAATTGTGAAACTGGAATTCCATGTGTTGAAACTCCCGCATAACCTCGACACCAGCGAGGTTGAACCTCGAAGCCTCGACAGCATCCGGGACGCGTCGTGGTTGGTGCGAGTAGCGGAAGCGCGTACCTCGAGTGGTGCAGTCATATACATAAAAGAAATATACCGCGTATGTTCATATTCTGACAATAAGTGGAGTGCATGGCAATAGGAAAAGGACAGACATATACATATTTCAGCTCGTTTTGGGGCCTTATACCAACTGAACATGCGCGCTAGCCTCGTTTTCATTGGCTAGGAATTTTGGCGGAAACGGTAACTAAAAGATATGGGAACGAAGGCAGAGAATACTTCTGATAATTTACCAGCAGCTCGCCTTGCTCTGGTTTTTATGGCAGTTGCAATTAATGGAAGTTGGAAAATACCGATAGGTTATGTATTCATCAAATCGTTAACGGGCTCCGAACGTTCAAATTTATTGCAAAAGTGCTTGGAATTAGTTCATGAAACTGGTGCTGAAGTGAGTTCGATTACTTTTGACGGCGAGGCTACAAATCAGAGTATGTGTAGATATTTTGGTTCAAATTTTCAATACGGCGAGAATAATTTCAAGCCCTTTTTTTACACCCAATCACCAAAGATAAAGTTTATATTTTTTTTATGCCTGTCAGCTGATAATAGTTGATGGAGATAAACAAAAAATTTACATCAACTCTATTTGGCAATTAAATTATTATGTTGATGACGTAGTTAAATATATCGGATGATTTATTGTAAAAAAAAATAGAAAAAATTAAAATTTGTTCATTTTGTTTTGAACATTTAGTAGAACAAAAGAAAATTCTAAACTAATACAAATGAAAAATACGGCAATTTTTTTGTTATCTGCCGAGGATGTCATTTTAATTTGCAAAGCAGGTGAAAGAATTCTTAGACAAAATGAAGGAAAAATAATAGTTTGAATTATTAAAATATAAGAACATTCAATAGTGTTGCTTCTGCAGTTTTTAATTCACCTGATTTTAAGGAGCATTTAAAAGATAAGATATTGTAGACAACCATAAGACGCAATTATTTAAATATATATGTGAAATATTTTTTAAGATTAGATTATTCCATGAAACAAACCTATGTTCACAAAAGGATGCTTATATTAGAAATAAGTACAATAGACTTGTAATTTTTAGAAATCAATAAATATTTATAAAACCCATTTTATTTTATTTTCCAGATATTATATTTAATTTTAAATAAGTGAAAAAATAAAATTCCAATTAATACATGTTTTACAAACCTTTTCTTTAAATTTAAACTTATTTCATATTGGTATTGTATGAAAATCATATTAATTACTAATATTTTATTTCGTTGATAATTGAAATTATTTTTTGAAGTACTTTTTATTAACTATCAATTTTCTTGTAATTTTTAAGAATCAATAAATATTTATAAACTTACATAAATTTTACAGATATATTTAATTTTAAATAAATGAAAAAAAGATTTTTAATAGGCATCAAATTCACTGTGGTGACGGACTGTCAGGCTCTGGTGTTCATGGAAGAAAAGCAGACCACAAACCCACAAATTGCCCGTTGGATGGTACTCATTCAAAAATTCGATTTCGATGTTCGACACAGGCCAAGCGCCCGCATGGCCCACGTAGATGCACTTAGCCGAGCCAGCACAGAAGACGCAACCGACAACGTGGGTGAAATACTACAGAAGATCGAAGTATGTCTGAGTCTCTAACCGGAGACTAAGTTCTGCTGATGCTACACGGGGATCCAGAGATGCGAGCGAAGATCATGATATTGATAAAAGCAGTAGAGGATCGGACCACCGAAGAGCAGAACCACGTACAGGGCCTAGAGCTATACGAACGTGTTTATAAGCAAATTGGTGAAAAATTGCCGTTCGTCGTTCCAAAGCCAATGCGCAAGGTCATTGTCGTGAAGTGTCACGGCTTTATGGGACATTTTCCACTGGACAAGACGATCGCATAGGTACAGTAACAGTATTGGTTTCCCGACATGCAACGCTACATCCGAATGCATATCCATGCATGCTTTGATTATCTGCTGCTCAAAACTCCTGGATGCGCAAACGACAGAACATGCAGCTCCTGGTTGTTGTGGACAATCTGACCAAATCTGTTTCATTTCAAAGGATTTCGAACAATTCTGTGAGATGCGAGGTATCCACCACACGCTGAACTCCACTCAGCATCCAAGGGCTAACGGACAAGTAGAACCTACAACCTAACGCTGGCGCCAATAATCATGGCTTCAATCAAAAATCCCGAGCAACGCGACTGGGATTGCCATCTGCAGCGGATCGCGAAGGACATAAATTGCACCGCGAATAAGACCACTGGCAGGGCGGCGTTTAAGATCCTGCACGGATACCAACCTAGGTTCCATGATGGACTGGAACGGCGGGTTTTCATGTCGGCAAAAGGCTGGAGACCACCCAGATAGAGATCAGCGACCGCATCAAAACCCAGCAAGACAAGATGAAAACGAGTTTCGACTGCAGACATTATCGGGCACCGGTGTACGAGCTAGGCGAGCTGGATGCGCCGCGTACCCGCACATACCGGCAAGCCAACCAAGATGCAACTGAAGTACCGAGGACCATTGGTGGTCATGGAGAATTTGCCGAGCGACACGCACCGTGTGGCCGACCTATAAACCAAGGAGGACCGCCGCTACGCGTCTATGGCTCACGCATCCCAACTGAAGGCGTGGCGCTGTCCGAGTGGTGCCGATGAAAGTTCCGAAGATGATTTCCCTCCAATTATCCTTGGTTCTAACTCTAACGCTAATCAATTTGGCTAGTAGCGGCCGCAGAATCGTTGGACGACCCTGATCCGATCCGAGACGCCGAATCCCCGAGAAGATCCACCAGGGCGCAGCGGCAGCCTCAGCGCTATCCGGCGCATAGACAGGCTGATCGAGGACGAGCAGCCCCGAAGGATGACCGAGTGTTGAAACTCCCGCGTAACCTCGACACCAGCGAGGTTTAACCTCGAAGGCTGGACAGCATCCGGGACGCGTGCTGGTTGATGCGAGTAGCGAAAGCAGGGTAGTCAACATATAATACAATATAATATATGATTCCTACTTTGAAATAAATGCTAACATGAAGCCTGTTTTTTCAGATCATTTAGAAACATTTTTTCTTCAAAATGAGAAGAACACACACGATGGTTTAGAAATAATGTTTTTGTATCTTTAGATAAAAGATCAAGACAACCGCAAACGTAAACCCATAATTCTGATCTAAAAATCGTGAAACATAAGTATGATTATTAATGTTCAACTTAAAAGTTTACAATAATTTTACCTTTCTGGAGCGGAGGAGAATCTAAACTAACTCATTCCACCTGCACTATAAAAATTCTTCCAATTTTGCAAAGTGCAAAAAAGTTTACCTCTCTTTTTTTACTCATTTTGTAAACTAACAAGAAAGAAATTGTGTAGCTTAATATTTAACATATAACTGACACTGATACTGACATACTATACTCTATTTTCTATAGTCACTAAAATATCAGTCTTATCAGGGGACACTGAGCGGCCATCTTGCCGGTTGCGCACCACTGAAATACTGGGATCATGAAAATATTGGAAATGTCGCTAATGTGTGAATTCTTATGCTGTGGAAACATGTTGAATAGTTGAATCTTGCAAGTTGCAATCTTGGCTAGGAGGTTAGTGGTTCATGTTAGCTGCAAATTTATGTTATTTTTGTTCAGAAGGCTAAAGTTGGAAAAACTTGTTTATGTGATTTTTTTTTAAATGGGCAAATCCTTTTATACAATTGATGGCAGTGTTGTATACTGCATATATTGTGAACAGAAGGTAAAATTTAAATAACCTCTAACCTATAATATATTGTAACGTTCGTGGGTTTTAAAACATTTTTATTTTAACAATAAAACTAATGTAAATAACAAATAATGAATAATAAAGAGTAAAATGTTTATTAACACTAGGTATATAACACTAAAATAACAAATACAAAAACTTATACACTAACACTTATCACTACTCAATTCGACTAACTGAGTCCGACTCAACTAACTGACTGAGTCTAACTGACTGCTCGGGAGTCAACTGACTGACTGACTGAGTCTCACTGACTGCCTGACGGCTGCTGGCGATTCCATTTATATACCACGTTCCTTGTTTCTGGAAGCTTCGGGAATATTCCCTATTGTGGGGCAAACGACTTGTCCGAACCCGCTAGCGTTCCGTCATTCACTCGGCAGGGCGGCGTAGGCCGGCAAGCTTGAACTTGTCGCTGCCGCGTCCGTTACTCTGCCCCCTTCTTAGATCTGTTTCGTTCCGAAACTTTCCTGCTGCTGGAACTACAGCTATTCCTCTTCCAGAGACAATGTGGCCAAGATAATGAACTTCTTTACAAAACAGGTTCCATTCCTTAGGACTTAGCTTCAGGTTGACGCTTCCTAACCCCTGGAAAATTTCTTCTAAATTCTTCACATGGCTTGAAATGTTTTGTCGACCACAATTATATCATCAAGATATACCAGACAAGTTTTCCAGAACAACCTTTTCAGAACGGATTCCATCACACGTTCAAATGTTGCAGGAGCATTACAAAGGCCAAACGGCATAACAGTAAAATGCCAAAGTCCAGATCCAACAGTAAATTCTGTCTTCTCAACAACCTTTTGCTCCATTCCCACTTGCCACTTTTCAAGTCCAAAGTTGAAAAGATTTTAATCCCGCAAGTGTGTCCAACGTGTCGTCAATCCGTTTTTAATCTGTTGGTTTTGTGATCGATGTGACTGTTGAACAATAGCCCAGAACTGTACCTTCCTTCAGCACTGCTGGGCAATGGTTGATGTACATCAATCCAACAGTCGCACTAGTATTCTAATGTTTGTTAGAATAACGCTTTTCGCAACTAACACACCTCGTCCTGTTTCTGTAACACTGCAGTCAGGTTCTAAAACTGCCACTTGTACATTTCACGTACCCTCTTCTGTTCTTCCTTCTACAAGCACTTCACTGAGAACAGGAAGAGTCACGCTTTCTGCCAGGATTAGCCGTGCCCGCACGTCCTCCTTATGTTGAAGAACAATTTCTTCATTGCCGATTTTCAGTATTCCGGCTGCTTCTCCATTTTCTGGAGCTTGACACATTTATTTCTGACATGCCCTATTTCTTGCAATACCAGTAAAGCGTCACCACGTAATGATGTACTTAACATGGACGCTTTAACACTTGAAGTCCAACCATGAACCATGGAAAGTGCCTCGAATAGAGTCAAATATTCTTCCCATGATGATTTTCCGTCGTAAGTTGGTATGTTATGACGGCCAGGAAATGTTGTCACTTTCGCTTCTTGCAGCTGGGTTGTTGCATCCAGTGATGGTTGATTAACGGCTGCTAAACTGTCAGTCTTGATTTCGAGAGCTTGCAGCTTCTTTTCCAGATCTTGTATTTTCTTGTCTACGCTCTTGGACAACCCTTCAAGATCTTTCAATTTCGGCTCAAGCCTTCCAAAATGTTCGAGAAATTCTTCATTCAGGTTTGTAGAATTTTCTTGCATTTAAGTTTCCAGGCTTCTAGAATGTTCGAGAAATTACTTTTTCATACTTCTGGAACTTTCTTCCAATTTGCTTTCCATAGTTCTCGAACTTTCCTCTAATTTTGTCTCAAGACTTCTTGCACTAGCACTGCTCGAAGACGTTCTAGCAACACAGATTTCTTTTCAGCCGAATCCACATCTCTCTCTTCAAGCTTTTTTCTTAATTCGCGTTCACTTTAAAGTTCATCAACTTTTTCGTCGCCATGATGCACAACACTTTCATTTAACACTTATTTATTTAAATATTCCACTAATTATTTTTACATATAACGCATTTATTTATTTTTAACCGTACCCCACCCTGACACCAATTGTTACGTTTGTGGGTTTTAAAACTTTTTTATTTAAACAATAAACGTAATATTAATAACAAATAATGAATAATAAAGAGTAAAATGTTAATTAACACTAGGTATATAACACTAAAATAACAAATACAAAAATTTATACGCTAACACTTATCACTACTATAAATAAATACTATTATTTATATTAACTAGCCGAGCGATATTTATTTAAGGCGATATATTTATTTTCAGACCGCGCGATATATTTATGTTCACCAATTCTTCTTAGTAGCTCGGGAGTCAACTGACTGACTGACTCAATTCGACTAACTGAGTCCGAGTCAACTAACTGACTGAGTCTAACTGACTGCTCGGGAGTCAACTGACTGACTGACTGAGTCTCACTGACTGCCTGACGGCTGCTGGCGATTCCTTTTATATACCACGTTCCTTGTTTCTGGAAGCTTCGGGAATATTCTCTATTGTGGGGCAAACGACTTGTCCGAACCCGCTAGCGTTACGTCATTCACTCGGCAGCGCGGCGTAGGCCGACAAGCTTCAACTTGTCGCTGCCGCGTCCGTTACAATATAATAGAATATTTTACATTTAAATTAATTGCACTAAAAAGTGTCATCTAGCACAACATACTAGAGCAGCAAAATATAAGGAAAATTCTTTAAAAAAATAAGCAAGTGTCACACACATTCTTCTTACAAATGTGGAATGTAAGAAGAATACTTTTAATTTATATTTGTGTGAAGTTTTTTGGCTGTTGGCATACCGTGGAATAAACTATAATGTGAGCAATTCAGAATTTTATTTAAGCAAATATTGTACAAATCAAAATATACCAAGTGAAATTATATTACGGACTATTTTAAGCAAATGCTTCGATAATGTAAGTTTGTATTATGTTATTGAAAATGTTAGGAAAATCTAATAATATCTTTTTAAAATTAGGCCATTTTGCAAATTCGAGAAGAGATAGGATCGAATATTATCTGGATATCAGTTGATGAGACTACAGATGTTTTGGGCCGATATGTAGCAAATATTAATGTAGAAAAAAATGGTCTCTAACGCAGCAGCATACATGCTGAATGCGGCAATAAATCTTCGTGTTTTATCCAAATCGCATGCATATTACGTATTTTGCACATGGTTTAAATAGAGTTTGTAAAAAACTACGTGACCAATATTCTGACGTTAATTTCCATTTCAACCGTAAAAAAAGTATTTGTTAAGGCCCCATTAAGAGTTTCCCGACTTAAACATGTGTTGTCGAATACTTCACAGCGCCCGAGACTGTCCTTACTCGTTGGGCTACTTGGCTGAAAGCAGTATTTTACTATCAAGAGAACTTTAACGTAGTTAAGGAGGTATTTACTCTATTCTCTAATATTTTTGTAATATTACTCAATTTAAAATTTTAAGATGATTCTAACATTCGAAGACAATAGTATGGCTATAAAAAATACTAAAAGATATTTGTGAAGTAATACAGTACATTGTTTGTTTGTTTATTTGTTTGTTTGTTGTTTCTGTACAGATAGATATGTAGCTAAATTATTATTAATATTATATGACCTATATCACGTGCAATTTTACAATTTTAGCTACAAGCATAAAGCAACCTGTAATTAATTGTAAGAATATAATTAACTTCAAATTTGCACCCTGCACATCATGTGATGTAGAAGATCATTCTCAAATTATAAGTTCCTGCTAAGCGATAGGAGACAAAATTTATCAATCGAAAATCTGGAGAAAATGTTAGTGTGTTACTCTGCAAAGACACGAAAGAACTAACCACTGTGACAAAACAAAGTTAAATTGATATTTATTTATATATGAGAAAGTGCTAGGTGCGCATTTATTTATTTGTATGCAAACTTATTTTAAGTAAGACTTAACTTAATATTTGTGCTAACAACTACAATATTTTTCTTCTGATGTTGTTAAATTTATTAAAATATTTTTATAAATAAATAACCTTTATAATTTAAATATGCTTTCTTTACTTTAATACCTAAATTACCATTTATTTAATTTTTCAAATAAATATATTTTATTTAGAACAAACAGTATTAAATTTAAATGTCTAAATTGACTTATTAATGCCTATTTGGATATATTAATGTCTTTTTTAACCATTGTTTTTTTGCTTATTTGCCTACCTATTTATCGAACTTTTTAGTACCTAAAATCCGGACTACAAATAATGCACAAAGCGTTAAATTTTATGGTTTGTCTAAAATTCACAAATCTGAATTAAAAGTTAGACCTATAATTTCCTTTATACTTTCACTAACACCTGCGTTGTGCGGATTTTTTAATATTGTTCTATCTCTCTCGATTGAGAGTGATTTTCGTTACTACATCAAAGACCATTTCCAGTTTTCGAAAATCCTTAAGATTTTTAACTTCCAGATAATTTCGTCATTATCAATATAACACTTGATTTGACGGTAGAAATCATCAACAGTAAATGGATTGACAATGCATGTTATATCCCCATACCTAAAGAAAAATTTATTGACATTATTAAGTCTATTTTTAACAACACGTATTTTGTATATGATGGACAATTTTAATAACAGATATTTGGTTCACCCATGAGTAGCATTATTAGCCCCAAGTAGATTCGTTATGGACTGGATCTGGATAAGTATATTCCCTTAACTAAAATTGGCGCAGTCGTTGCAGGATACTCGAAGTTAGATGTATCGTACGGATAATTTTTGTCTCAAAAATTTATCGAGTATTTCGTCCGGAATTGAGCATTTAAACAAATCGAGCGGATATCGGTTTGTCACGAGCCCCACAGTACCAAAGAAGAAAAGAGAGTTAGAAGCGAGAATTGCAACGCACTGGAGGAGGACAGCATCACCAAAGCCAGCCTGGCGAAGGACAGCATCGCCGTAGCCAGACCCCCTAGGAGAGGAACAAAATCGTCCGAACTTATAGGCATTAGGTTAAGAAGAAATGCAACAAATATGTATGCTCAATTCCATATAAACCAAATCCTTTTTATATTCCAAGAATCCCATTTTAAAGAAGCTTGAAGTTCAACTAGAATCGAAAAATATTAATAAGTTATAATTTTAATAATTAATGAGTGAAAACGAATTACAAAACTTATCTGATCTATTGAATCAATTTAACCTCGAAGATACAGATATAGATAAGCCACAACAACAATTTGAACCAAATCCTGTAAATTGCTAATTATTAAGACTTTATATAGATTCTATTCCAAATTATGAAGATAACCCTCATACGCTGGGAAAATTTCTCGATTAATGTCAAAATTTAATAAACACTTTTGGCACCCAAAAAAATTTCGCATTAAATAATTTTCTAGTAAGAGCTGTGCTAGGTAAATTAACAGGCAGAGCATGAATTTAAATTGGTTCACAAACTTTCCACTTAGGACGAGATGAATGAAGCTCTATCCCTCAGTTTTGGTGATCAACGTAATATAGATTGTTTGATTCAAGATTTGATTTCGCTTCGTCCTAATAAAAATGAGCCACCTTATAACTTTTGCATGAGATGTTAAGACGCACGAAGCCTAATAACATCTAAATTAAACACCTTATAATTAACAATTGCAGAGAAAACCATTAGACAGGATAACTATAACGATTTAGCTTTGAAAACATTTATACGCGGTTTTCCATTGAATATTCAAACGAATGTCAGACTAAGAAACCCTGATAGTCTTGAAGAAGCAATGAGTTTACTCATTGAAGAAGAAAATTTTCTTTATTCCAAGCAAAGACAAAGCACACTCAATTTACAATCTAACTTTAAACCATCACATAGAGTTCTACCATCTAGACCACAAATACCACCTAATATTGACAAAAAACTTCCAATACTTTAGACGAAATTCAACTCGTTTAAACTACCAAAACACACAACAACCACTCAGAACAAACCCATTCAAAAAACCTATCAACCAATCTAATTACAGACCTGCATATTATGCGCAAAGACAAACTTTAATCCAAATGCGACCGCCTACATTTCACCAGATCCAAAAACCAATGAATTACCAACAAAATTTCTCACGTCCGAATTTCCAACAAAAATCTCCACGCCCTAATTTCCAACAAAATTTTGTACATCAAAATCAATCTCAACAATTTTACCCTGAACCAATGGACACATTATCTGGTCACTCCAGAAACACATTCCGAAAACCAATAACCTCAAACGTATTATTTAACCAAGATATTAATCCTGAACAATCCCAAATTTCCCATGAAGAACCACAAGAATCTGAATTTGAAACCTTTGAGAACCATCCCGTATATGACGATTACGACACGCACTATGAAGGTTATTTACACGTCGTATCATATGACGAATCTCACTATGTCACTGATAGTACCGTGTACGAGCAGAGTACATCTGTTAATACCGATTCAGCTGTAAATTTTTCTACAGCCAACAACACGCACAACCCGACGTAATCCAACTCAACGTCTTAAAAGCAAAATTATCTCACATCTATATCCCCGAATTTTACGCAAATTTCCTAATTGACACCGAAAGAAGTAAACGTTTGATGGATCCCGAATTAGCACGTAAATTTTATCAAAATTATATTTATAATCAAAATTTTAATATCCAAACAGCTCACGACATTTCATATTATAATGAAGTTGCTGAAATTCCACTATTTAAAATATTTAATATTCCGGAACGATATAAATTTTATTTATGCAAATTTAGTAATAAATATAATGGCTTTATCGGTGTTGATCTTTTAAAATAATTAAACACAAACGTGAACGTTAAAATTAGATGACTCACAACACCACATGCAAATATTCCAATCATTTTTTATCCCGATAAAGAAATACAACTGAGTAATAATAAGAATCCATTTTTTTACATTCAATTACTGTACCACCTCGAACTTCAGTTGTTGTCAAACTTCCTGTTAAAATGACTGATGGTATAGGTGTACTAAATCACATGAATTTTGAAAATGGCGTAGAAATACCTAAAGCACTTGTTTCAAATTAAATCAAAGTTAATTGACCGCGCAGAAGAATTCATAAATTCGAATTGGAAATATTTTCGCGCATTTCTTATTGCAAAATACGATGATAAACAACAGGTCCCAACTATTGCTTGTAATATGGTCAATCTCCAACAAGTAAAATTAACAACATTTGAATATCTAAAAGAAATACAGAAACTTAATGATCGTGCCGTCGCAAAAATTAATCTGTGTAACCCTACATCCGACGCAAAAGAAGGCATCATTGCGTTCATTCAATCCTTAGACGTACACTCATTTATTTCTAACTGTAAGGATCTTTACAGAAATAACCTGGCCACTCGAAATCCATCTTCCCTAGAAAGTATTGAAAATCTACCTACAAACTATTTTCAACATCTATATGAAAATCAACAACAAAACCAAATATTAAATAAATCTAAAATAAGCCCCCTAAAACATTTGAATTAAAATAATTTCTGATATTTCTCAATTATCTTATTTGACTCGAATTTTTTCATATTAATTTATGACAAATAATATATTTTTTTTAGTAAATCAATTCTAGGGGGGGGGGGGGCTGTTTTCCTAGATACAGCCTGTATATACAGTGTGGTGACTTGGACACAACAGATCGCGGTGTACGCGAATTTTATAATGATAGTTTTAGTAATAAAATCATTGGTCCAAACTACACTATTAACTGGCCAGCAAGATCCCCTGATCTTTCACCCAATGATTTTTTTGGGGGGACATTTAAAATCAAACATTTATTCTAGGAGAAAATTTCATAATTTAGAAAAATTAAAAAATTCTATTCTATAGTGTGATAAAATATCACAAAACAATTATCAAACGTCAGACGAGAATTTTACGACAGGTTGGGCCACTGTTTAATGGAAAACGATGGTTTGTTTGAACATTTGCTATGATTTGTTATTTTTTGCTATAATTTTGTGATTATATGTTGTTAAAATACAATCCTGTTTCCCAATTCTCTTTATATGGTTATTTAATTAATTTATAATAAGTTTAGGGTCGTTATTTAATATAAACCTAAATTTTACTGTTACCAAATTACATTGTTGTAATCAGCTTTTAGTTTGTTTGAATTTCCGGAATAAATCCATTTAATCATTTCTACTTTTTGTTGAATTGAGTAGATATATTATAACCACTGCATTTAATAATTAGTTTAAACGTCAAAAGACAAGGGCAAATGTTGACGTGCTTGTTTTTATTTTTTGTTTAAATTGTTCCATGGCATCATTGATTATGGCAAAAAAGTTAATTTTATTGATTTTTTTTTCGATTTTGCCTCTTCTGGACAATGGAAATTTATGAACAATGGTATCAATAGATGTAGAATTTTTTTCTCTAGATAAAATCTAAATAAACTTTTGTTCTAAAACAATTAGGGGAGCAAATAATTGCAGACTAAGAATTTACCATTGTAATCCCTATGCTGCGTCGTCCAAGTCACTACCTTGTATAAAGGCTGTAACATAAATAGGTACAATAAATTTAACCAGTTATAGAAATCGTTGAGAACAATATTTCTTAATTATATATATATATATATATATATATATATATATATATATATATATATATATATATATATAATATGCATTCCTAAGTACTTGATACTTCGGGAGGTTTTCACCACTTGGTCTTGGACTGTTATATCCATTTCCAGTAGTGTCCTCCTCCCCGCGAGTATTACGGCTTCGGTCTTTTCCGGAGCCACAGTTAATCTTCTCCTCCTGAGCCAGCTAATGGTGCTCTCGATAGCTGTCTTTAATTTAAGCTCCAGCTCAAGCTCTGTCCACGCCGTCACTACAATCCCTATGTCGTCCGCAAAGCCTATTGTTGTTGCCCCCTGTGGTAGGTCGATGGATAAGACCCCATCATACATGATGTTCCACAGTAGGGGTCCAAGTTTAGAGCCCTGCGGCACTCCACAAGTCATTGGTAGTTTCGTCCTATCCCCGATTGAGATATATCTGTTTTTCAGATAACTCATTGTGACTTTGATGAGATAGGCACTGATGTTCTTGCCTATCATCGCTCTAACAATCTCTTCCCAGTCTGCACTGTTAAAGGCGTTCCTAATATCAAGAGTCACAAGGACGCAGAATCCTCTAGTGTTTCTCAATCGTGTACCCTTCTGAAGACAGTTCACCACTTCCTTCATCGCATCGATAGTGCTCCTCCCCTTTCGACAGTCCCCCATTGGCCTCTATCTCTTTGTTGATCCTGTTACAGATCAGGTGTTCTGCGATTTTTCCTAAGGTGTTAAGTAGGCAGATAGGCCTGTATGAGGGTAAACCTGTCGCATCCTTCTTTGGTTTTTCGATCAGCACTAGCTTTGTCTCTTTCCACTCCTCAGGAAATCTACCTGACTGGATTACTTGGTTAGCGATCTGTAGGTAGACTTCCTGTTGTCCAGTAACGGCAGCTTTGGCGATCTCCGGTGGTATCTGGTCCGGGCCCGCAGCTTTTCCGTTCTTCAGCTTAGAGACCGCTTCCAGGAGCTCATCTTCCTCAAAAGGAGTCGGTGGTGGTTGGCATGTGAGGTGTTCCTCCAATGCCTCCCAGTTCACCGGTTCCCTCTGGGGGAAGAGCCCTTTGGCAATCTCTAATTGTCTCCCTTCCTCCAGCTTATTGTGCGACCTGATCTTGTTGGCCACAATCTTATACCCTTGTCCAAAGATGTTCTGGTCTAGGTGTTGGATGACGCTATTCCAGGCCTCTTTTTTGGTATCTTTGATCTTCTTCCTCAAGGCCCTTCGTGTGTCTCTATACTCTTCCCACATCCTCTCTTTTTCGTCAAGAGTAGCGGAAGCTCTTTGATGTAATCTGGTGAACCTCCTGCGTGTTTTAAGGCAGTTCTTACGCAGTTCCCCTATCTCTGCTGTCCACCAGTAAGCCTGTGTCTTTCTGCCGCTCAGAGCTTTCCTTCGTGGGAAGGTAGAGTCGCATGCCGCTCTAACGCATTTGGTTAGTGTGGCTGCATTTACACCTCCTGTTTCTCTCTCCAGCCTTCCGTCCAGTTTCTCTAGGAAACAAGGCATCAGTTCTGTCGAGAGTTTTCAGCCTGTAGGCCGGTCGCTCAAGCTGGGTTCTGGGAACCCTGCTTCCCTCACTTCAAACATTATCATCTTATGCCAGCTAAGGGTCTCATCCTCTAGTACCTCCCATAGCTGGACATCAGATGGATGTCTCGTCATAGTCAGGTCTATGACTGACTCCGTCTCTCGTCTTACAAAGGTAGGTGTTGTACCTGTATTAGAGACCACTAGCTGGTGTTGAGCCATCCAGTCGGTCAAGGTCTCACCCCTACGATCTTGCTTATGTCCCCAGAGAAATGACTAGGCGTTAAAGTCACCTCCGAGGATTATTTTTGCCGTCGCTCCCCTCATGCTGTTCCCGAGGTCTTCTAGGAAGGCCTCGAAATCGTCGCAGGTTACATTGAGTGAGATGTAACAGCTGTATATACGGTATACGCTTATCTCAACCCATGTAAAACTCTTGCCTGTCCCCTGGTTTGTGATTGGGACTTGCTTACTTAATATTAAGATTGCACTATCTGCGTCCTTGTCGGCCAGCCAAAGATTTTGTTTGACTAAGGACTTATTTGGTTCGCTGAGTAGAATTACATCGATGTTATCTTGCAACGCTGTTGCCTGGACGATATCGTGAGAGTCCCTCATGTTGCCTACATTTACTTGCAGGCATCTGAGGTTTGTTCTCTTCACGGTAGCCATCTCTTACAGAATTACATATTCCGGGTCGCAGCTCGACGATCCACCGGGGTAGATACGTTCCGCCGCTTCCCGTCTGTGCCTTTCCATTGCTTGGAATTCCAGCATCTTTTTCTCCCTAACATAACCTTCCAGGATTTGGAGATCTCTCTCCGTTTCCTCTCTGGTTATGCCTTGGGAGCAGCAATACTGCACGTATGCGTTCTTGATATCTTCCTCGTTCTCTGGGAAGCCCATCGCTCTGAGTTTAACCTTGACCGACATGTATGTCTGTCCCAGGTAATGACTCCGGGGGGTCTGGGTTTCCCCTTGTTCCCTCAGAATTCCTCCATGCACGAACCTGATGGTTCTTTCAGACTCGGCCTTTTTAAGTGCCCTGTCCAACACCTGCCTTCCTGTCTGTCTATTTTTGCCTTCTTCTTACTGGAGCCAGCCACTGGGGATTTTGGTCTTGTCCCCTTTGTCAATGCAGCTTTCCCCTTATTTAGGGTTGCTGCCACCTTCTCTTTTTCCTTTGCGGGTCCTGTTTTAGGGCCCGCGGTCTTCCTCTCTAGTTTTGCCAGAGCGTCCCAGTAGATCGGGCACCTGGTGGTGTTCGCCGGGTGTCCTGTCTTCCCGCATATCAAGCAGACGCTGTCTGCCGTGCAGTCCTTGCGGATATGTCCTTCCTTTCCGCAATTTCTACAAGCCTTGCTGCGATCAGGACCTTTGCAGGTTCGCTGCGTATGTCCTGGCAGCCAGCACTTGAAACAAGAGGTGACTTTCCTGTTTTCGACTACACGACAAGATGGTAGCCCAATTCTTACGAACTTCATTTTGAGTAGTCTCGCTTCCTGCTCTTTGCTGACGTACACAGTGGCGTTCTGTGTGCCAGCAAATCCCTGTCTTAGGGAGGCTATTTCTATGTTACTGGGCCCCTTTTGGCCCAGTGCGCTGTTAATAGCGGCCTTAACTTCCTCGGCGGTTGCTACCGCCTCAATGTCTTTGACATGGATGATCCCCTCAGGCTTGCGCTTGGAGGATCGCACCTTGTCACTTCCCAGCTTCTGCTTGATAGCCTCTTTTATCAAGCCAGTCTCCCTTCCCTCTGGTTTCCTGATAACTGTTAGTATCAGGTCCCCAGTCTTTGACTCCCTCACCCCTCGGATAGTTTCGCTGAGGCCCTTGTTTAGGACCTCCTCTCTCACTGTTCTAAGGGTGCTGGCGTATGTCGCACCTTCTGCCTTCTTAACGAAGATGGCTTCCGTCTCCACCTTCCTCGTCGCAGGCTTGCCTTTCTTTGGCTTCGTTTTAACGTGGATTGCCACCTCAACCTTATGTTTGATTGCGGCTTCCTCCATCATTATCTGAAGCTCATTGGTCTTGAGAGACGGATGTTCGTCCCAAGGCAATGCAAGCTTCGTCCTACTATTTTCTACGACGTCGTTTAACACCTCCTCGAACCGACGTCGCAAGTCTTTCTTGTCACCATCTACAATCTTGTAGATGGATCGTGGTTCCGGCTCTTTCCCGGCAACCCATGTGGCTGTCTTCAGCGAAGCCACTTCTCCTTCCAATTCCGCGATTCCCTCGAATCTGTCTCTAAAGAGACGCGGAATTCCATTCTCCATACCTGGATCGGTCTGGGTCCTTAGCACTGCCAGGTCCCATTCCGATCCCAGTGTTAGTGGGTTCGTCTCCACTATCTTGGTGTGGGTAAACTTGGGCGTAATCGGTTTACCCCACACCATAGGTTCGCACTGCGTGCTAGCCTCACAGGTTGCCCTCTTTCTTTCCGTCCTGACGTTCTTAGACGTCCTTAGGGCTTTTATTTCCTCTATCATGGCCTCGAGCTTTCCACCGGAAAGCTTTTTGGCCATGGTGTCCAACCTGGTCACACTAGCGACCACGTCCTTTCTTTCTTGGTCACAGTGCCGACTTTGCGGGTCACCTCTGTGATACCCTCCAAGATCTCTTGGATCGTCCTTGACAGCTCTGACCAGGAAGTGTCTTCCTGGTCTTCTGTCCTCTTCCTTTTCGCCAGACTTAACTCCCTTAGATTTTTATCTTTGGGGTTATGTGAAAAATGAAGTTTACGAAAAAACGCATGACAATGTAGCCGATTTGAAAATAGCTGTAATTAATACAATCAGAAGAATACCACGTCGAACCTTATTAAAAATATGTCAAGCTACAATTAAACGATCGCGTTTCTGTATGGAACAAAACGGTCATTTATTTCAACATTTATTATAATTACTCTTTGTTTAAGATAAATTTGTATTTTGAGTAAGTTAACTAATAATTTCAATTATTTTAATATTTGTAGCTATCTTCAATAAAATCTTTAAGAAAGTATAAAAAAAAATGTTATTATGTAATTTCTCGCTTAATTTTAATATTAATGCACTTGTCTTTTATATGGTTGTAAATAGAAAAAAAATTCCTATTTAAGCGAGTCACAGCCTAATTTGAGCTCCATATGAAAATTAGAAGTTGATATCAATTACTCTAAAACTGTACAAGCTATAAAAATTTTGATGACTGCTATGAATTCCTTGTTAAAAAGTGCCTTAATATTGTGCAAGTTAAAATTGAAAAATTTACATTTTGGCTTATACCTTGTCACCTATGCATTTTTGTGGATAAGTTTATATACGTATTTTATTTAGTTTCTTGTCTAGTTTTATTCCTAAAGACAATGACTTTTAAACGTATAGATTTAATTATGGCATTGGCAATGAATCCTGTTAATTCTTCTGGAGCTGATAAATCAGGTAAATATAAAGAAATCTGTAAATAATACATTATTTTATTAGAATCGGAAAAGAAATGTGCAGATGACTGTGTACCAGAATTTGAAGTTCTTGTGGAACAACAGCAACAGTTTGGTGAGATTTCATTGTTTTAATATCATGATAAAAAATGTATTGTATATTTGTATGAAAATAATTCTTATAATTTTTTTCATACTTATTTTAGATGAGAATAACTTATTTCTATTCCATATCCCAGTGGAACTTAAAAATAACATATTATTTGAACCAGAGCTTACAGATATACCCGTTATTTTTTAATTTGATGCTAAATTGATATCATCGACTGAATCAGTTACTAGTATTCAAGATGAATCTGTATCAACGGTGGCTGAAGAACGAATAGGTACAGAGTCAAATAGAGAAAGTTTTGAAAATACGAGTAATAATATTCAATTGACAAAAGTGTGAATCCTAAAAAACGAAAGAAATATGATTTAGATTTAAAATCAAGAAATGAATTGAAAATATCAAATTTAAAAGCGAAACATCAGCTTCTTCGTCCATGTAATGGTAATTGTAAAAATAAATGTTGGGATATTAAGTGGTTAGAGAGAAGAAGTATTATTTTAAACTAGTGCAAACGGTTAGACGTGAAGTGACGTACTGTAGAAAGTGACCGATAACAAAATACATAAGTATTTTTTGAAGAATGAGAAAAAAGAACATGAAATTTGTAAAATATTTTTCCTCATAGGATATAACAAGAAAAATGATCATGCAGTATTTAATGTTTTGTCTAAAACCTCAAAAGGGCAGCTTTAACCTATTAGTGATCAGCGTGGCAAAAAGACATCTGTTAAAAAATATCAACACGGCGATTTAATTTATCTTTTCACTCATGTATTTCGCACTATCGTCGTGAACACGCACCAAATATACGTTATCTTCCAAGAGACGTCAATATATCTTTTATGCAATCTGATTTTGTGAAAAAGTACCCAAATGAATTTGTATCGCATGAATTCAACAGGAAAAAATTGAAAGAGAAAAATATTTCTTTGCAGCGTTAGGACATGAAGAGTGCGAAGTTTATGAACAGTTTAAATTAGAAGGTCACAATGAAAACAACCTGGAAGATCATTGTCAATATCCAGTGTTCCAAAACCTAGTTCACTATTACAACCGCGTGGAGAACAAAAAGATAAAATAGAGAGCATTATGAACAACCCAAAGCAAATTTGACCAAAAAACCGAAGAGCATTTTGGGAACAATTAAAAAAACCTGATTGTCATGCTATTGATTAATAGATAATATTTAATTTAAATATAATTATATTTTTGATACGACTGTGACTAAGAACTCTTAGGACGAATGTACATTTTTTTTACAAAAATGTAGCCTCATTTTCAAATAAAATAAATTTAAAATATGCTCGATTATTTTCATTTGTATAATATAATTCCAAAAAATAAAATTTTAAATGAAAATATTTATATCTTACTAAGCCAACAACTCATTAACTGAATATATACTGCTTTTTTTAACAATTATATTTGTAATTTTCACTTTTGATGGTCTTACTAAAATCACAGTATACGCATGTACTGCGTTTTACCGACAATACTTTTAGGTAATAAAAGTATGTGCATTTTTAATTTATAAACTTAATCTTTTTGCAAATTAAATTGTGGGAATTAATTGTAAAAAGTAATTTCATGTAAAAAAACATAGTTTGAAGTTTTCAACTATAACATTTGAACAGAGCTATCAATCGAAATAAAATGCTTCATTTTCTCAAAACTACCATTTTGTTGCTTAAGCCCTGTTCTGACATGGACACACAGAGGAAACATTCAAGCCACACACAGGCAACAGTAGCACAATGAAGAAGTAACGGAGACACACGAGAGACACGAAAATATGCGCCGTTCACACACAGACTTGCGTGTGGCTTCGAAACTGATTTCTTCTTTCACTTCTTCCCTCTAAAATCATACTTGTAAGTTGGTATTAAAGGGTTAAGAAATTATTCACTGTTGTTTGAGCTGTGAGGTATAGCGTCACATTTTTTGTTTGAATTTTGAATTGGTTGTTTTTTATATTGATTTGGCTTTCGTATTTGGTTTTTAATTTTGGTTTAATATTCTAAGTTTGTTTTATAACGATTTGGCACTGTGATTTTGATTTTGGTTTATTGTTCTGATTTTGTTTTATTGTTTTTGATATGTTTATGACGATTTTGCACTGTATTTTTTATATTTGATTAAGGTATTTTATTTTGTATATGGTTGGCCTTCAGGCATTCAATAAATATTATTATTATTATTATATGACTCAGGATTTTTACTCACAAATTTGAAGACTTGGCTTGGCTTTTTTATCGACTAGGTTTAACTATAAAAATCATTGGGTAAGTAGTAGTGAATACAAATTTACTTGAATAACTATAAAATAACATTTTTCACTTTCATAGAACATGTCTAAATGGTCCGCCGATAGTTTGGATACTTTTATCCAAATTTATATGTCGTATCCATGTTTATACGAGGTAAAGAGTCCAGAATATCACAACCGGTATAAGAGGAGGGATGCGCTAAAAAAACTTGTGGAGATAATGAAGAAGTATCGCCCAAATTTCACTGGTAAGTACAACTTACAATAATCCATTATTATATATTTTCATAATAACCATACACATCAAACTAAATACACTTTTCATTTATTTTTAGTTCAAGATGCCAACTTCAAAATTAAGTCTCTCCGGAGTCAATTTTAGCGGGAGCATAAACGGATAATGGATGGGAAAAAAGTGGTGCTGGGAATGATGACCTAACACCAAAATTTTCGTGGTATGGCGACTTGAACTTTTTGTTGGATTCGGTGACTGCCCGGAAAAGCAAGTCAAACTTCGAATGTTTGGATGATGCGGAGGATTATGAGGAAGATTTTGGAGCTCTGGAGTATTTAGAAGAAGAGTTTATTGACGAGGTAAATAATTATATTTAAGAAAAATAATAATAAAACAATAAACAGCTCCTACACCATTAAAATATTCCATATTAGTAGGAAGGTCATCAATATTAGTGTACTGCTGTTTCTTAATTTCTGTTAAGAAATTTTGTAACAGGCAACATGCTAAAGTAATTTTTTTCTACTTTTTCAACATCGAAATTTACTGCATTCAACAACACTCTAAATCTATTAGCGAGTATTCCAAAAGTGTCTTCCATCATTCATCTAGAGCGACTAAGTCTGTAATTGTAAATTTTTTGTTCCTGGTTTAGTCCATGGTATTTAAACGGTTTCATTAACCGTTTATTTAGTGGGAATGCATCATCTCCTACCAATACATACGGAGTACATACGTCGCTATATGGGGGTTTGAATTGGCCGGGAATTTTTAATTTATTTTTAAAAATAACGTCTTGTATGCAACTTCTGCTAAAGACGCCCCTGTCACTTATGCGGCCATTTATCCCCACATCCACAAGCAGGAATTTGTACCTATGTGGCATCGACTCCTGCCATTAAGACGATACTATCCGTGCCTTTATAATTTCTATAAAACGACCCTTTACTTCTTGAAGGCATGAAAGTGATGTGCTTTCCGTCTATCGCGCGAATACAATTTGGGAAATCCCACTTTGCCCAGAATTCTTCGGCAATACTGATCCACTCATCTTCAGTACATGGAGCCTGTAATTAAATAGTATATTGTACAACGAGCATGGAATGGTACTCATTTCCTACGAGTATGAAAGTTTGTAGCATGAGCCGAAGGCGAATGCTGCAAATCATACGAGTATGAAATGGACATTCCATGCGAGTTGTACAATATACTTTTTCTACGACCACGATATTATTTCCTAATTAATTAAATTTTGATAATAAATTTGTCCCGCTTTTACTATTAGAATATTTAACAATTCGAAATATGTATCCTAGCAATGGCACCTGTACTTAAATGAGCTGACCTGTATCGATATACGCACAAAACAAATTCATTTCGCACGATGCTGGCAATGTACCTTATATCCCTAGCAACAACAAACATACAATGAGCAGATTTCTAAGTGGTCGCAGAAAAAAGTATTTTTATTCTTACAGACATTCACTGAAAATCAGGAGGCATCATTTACTCCTGAATTCACAATGGTGATGGAAAAAAATTATCAACTATCAAAATTTCGTATATTGCAACTATCACTTCCGGAATCATGGAACTGAATGTGCTTATTCCAATTCTGAATTGGAAACTTAAACTTCGTAAAGATTCGCCAGTTGCTAAAAATCTTAGCGTTACTGAAAGCCTATAAATATATAAAATACAATTTATGTACTAGCGTAACCATATGGTCACGATATTTATATATTTTTTTAATTGCTGGTTTTGAGCACACTGTTATTTTGTATTGTGTTATTTGAATCCTGTTCTTTTCTTTTATGATTATATACAGTTTATAATGTTAATATATGTCAATAGATGGCATTGTTTTCAAATAGAGGTTACAAATATAGTGGCAAGTGTAAAAAAACTGAAACAAAGTGTTCATCGAAGAGGTAAGTTATGGAACTATAAATTGTTTGATTTTTGTAAGTTTTGTTTTTGTGTTACAATAAATATCGTAGTATCTAGTAAGCACAAAAAAGAAAAAGGTTACGGAACAAGTTAAAACGGTGGACGAACTGTATGGAGTATCCAAAGATTATAAAGCCTCAAAAAATAAAGTTTCTGAATCAGATATCGAAGAACTGTGAAAAAAACTAGACGACTGTGCTAGAATCGTTGGTTTTACATGGCTGCTTTCACCTGCTATTACTAAAGAAGAACATTATTTACTTTCAGCCATTGGAAATACTGTTTTTTCGATACTTTTGGATCTATCATAGATAAAATAACGATTGTAGACGATATGTTAAATGTAGATAACGAAGCTATAAAAATAATTTTAGAATTGACAGTTGGCCAATCCATTAATCCGAAATGGTAATTTTCCGAAATCTGCGACTAACTACAAGCAATTTCGGTGTAGTCTTGAGTGCTTGCAAGAGAGAAAATGTTTGCCTTCTCTATTCAAAAGATAACAGGTATTTTTTACGTGCATTGATATCGAAATTTTCTTGGTAAGTAAAGGTATTGAAACCCCTGCGTTGAAAGTACTATATCACGTGTTAAAATTGCTCATGTTACTTCCAAAGAAATTTTCTGTAATATCAACAAATTAATCTGAAATATTATACATGTTACACAAATTTGTATAATTTTTATAGGAACGTACATTCTAGATGGTGTAAAATCAATCCAATGAGGAAAACAACATGAAAAAGGTGCTCTGACAAATTTTATGACTTCCACTAATTTGACTGTCACACCCACTGGGTTACATTTACATCCTTGCGAATATTTGGGAGTTAGTTCAGATCAAGCATCTTTAGTGATTAATTATCAAATTTAATAATGACACAAATGAGTGTCACAGAACAAAGCTATGGCATTCAACGCCAATTTTATGTTAACTTGAAACTTTTCAAAATACCCTCGTACATATATTTTTATTGCTATCACAGTCATTTATCTGGTTACTGGTACTAGCGCTGGTCTACTCTTCATATTTACATAGTTTTCTAACAGAGTTTTTCAAATGAAACATCAATTAACAAAACTATCATTTATAGTTATAAGTTATCAATACCTGTGCGTATTACCTAAAAAATTGTTGATGGATAACATTCCGCAGCAATGAACGTTAATTTATTAAAATAAGCGTTATCTACTTTTGCAGAAAAATTATTTTATTAATCAACACTCATATTAGTGGAAGAAGAGTGTGAACGTTGGTAACGCTGAACGAACCAAGCGTTGGCAACAACAATATTAAAATTAGGAGAAGTAAAACCTGAAGCCATGTACATTGTAGAAAAACACCAAAAAAGTAACTAGAATTTTTTCGTGACAAATTTAAAGTTCAACTTTTGTCAGTGGGAGGTCATATGGATTGGCAGTTGTGATATATACTTTATTTTGTTTTTAGTTACTAATAATACTTAATAACTGCAAGTAATTTTTAAATTAAAACAAAAAATTCAAAACGGATTATAATTTTAAATAATGTACCTATGTGTAATAAATGTGGAATAACATAGTAAGAGAATTAGCTAAAATAGTCAAAATACCGAACACGTGAAAATATCAAATCGACTCACTCATTGACAGTGTTGTGACTGATCTAGATCAACTTGTAAGATCTTTGATCTGATCTAGATCGTTTAATATTTTCTGAACTTGATCTTGATCTAGATCAAAAAGAATAAGATCTATGATCTCAAAAAAGGTCAGATATTTTCTTCTAAAATTTAACTCTCAGTACCAAATTAAATTAATGTAATTTAATTTTTTTTATACAAGATATTCAGTAGGTATATCTTTTGGGAAAAAAATATAAAATAACCTTCTTGATTTTATTTTGTAAAAAGTAATTTGAATTTTCTTTGTTATTACAAATTTTACCTTTCTATTATATTAAAAATTTGGTGAAAAAAAATTACTGATCTTTTTATGATCTAAGTAAAAAGTACTTTTATTCCTGAGATCTAAAAAAAATTATCCGATCATAAAAATTGATCTAGATCATATTAAATATAAAGATCTTGATCTAGATCGTTTTTAAAATGATCTGTCACAACCCTTTTCATTGACACATGACGACAGCTGATACGACCTTCAGTAAACTTCTAGTCAGAGCGGTGTAAATCGGCTGCGCGTTTGTATAGATTTTTGCGGAAACATTTTAAAACAATCCTTCTAGTTATTAAATAGATTATAGACAGATTTCATTTATTATTAATAAATAAGGATGATACATTTTTGATGTACAAATAAAGATTGAGTTATTGAAAATAAAGTTATCAGAATATATTGTACAGTGTATAATTTAACAAGATAATTTACATGATGTCGAAACCAAAAAGTACAGTATTGTTCAGAAGTTATGCCCCATAACCCCTCCACAGGTACCAAAACTGAACTAAAATCCGACAAACTTTCTCGCTAGTCGAATGAGAAAGATAAACGATACGAAATGAAGGACAGATATATAATCCATTGTTTACCTAAACCAGGTAAACACCTTGTAGAGATTATACAATTTCTCACTTATGATCTTACAATATTTTGCAAAATGCAAGTGAATATTGGATGCGGTTTACAAGTTCGATGACGCATCTAAACTTCTTGAACTTTGCGACCCCTGTTGAAAATTAATTACATTTTCATCAGAAAATAAAGCTAAAACATTCAACTACATATTAAATACAAATTATCTGATAACTAAAAATATTAATGGACGAAATATAAAACAACTACAAAAATATTGTTTGTTACTGTGTGGCCAATATACCGGATGTAGTATTGAAATGTAGCATATAGGGATGTCAGTGTTATATTTTTGATATTGCTATAAATAATAATAATAATAATCTTTACATTGATATCGAGTTGGTTATTGAATTTTCCAACTTCTTCCTTTAGTTTTCTTCTGTTTTCACGCCTGTTATTATAAACTTATTCTTATTTGCTTCTTTTTCTTTCTGTTCGTCTATATTCTAGTCTTTTTAGTTTTCTCCTATTTCTCTCTCTTCTTTTACCCGTATCTTCTCTTCTCTTATTTTTATCTGTTTTGTTTCTTCATTTATACCTTTTATGGTATTAAATATCAAATTAAAATAAATATTTATTAAAAAAATTGTAACACAGCCATGGAAAATTGAACAGAAATGAAATATTTATTTATTTACTAAAAAGAAATGGAAAGAAATGAACACTGAAATTCGCCATTATCATTTCAATCTTCTATGTAATTTCTAAAGATAATAATACAACACTGTAATAAATAATTATAAATTTGTTCTCTGAAATGTATATTTGTTGTTTGTTTTTGAAATTCTAAACACCTATGTATTTTCTTCTTTGCTGTATAGTAAGTAGGTAAAAATTGATAGCAAATTCAAAAAAATATCATTGAGATCCCACTATTCTACATTTAAATTCTACACGCGGTATACAACAAATATATCACAGGAGTTCAAAAGTGTCGTCAATTTATACAACAAATATATTAATATCAAACAAGTGCAAAAATAAATATCACAAAAAGTGTCGTCAATACATAAAACAAATATATCACACAAGTTCAAAAATAAATATTACAAAAAGTGTCGTTAATATATACAACAAATATATCATATAAGTTCAAAAATAAATATCACAAAAAGTGTCGTCAATATATACAACAAATATATCACAAAAATTTCGTCAATATATACAATTAAATTAAAAACTTAATATTTACACCAATAGCCATTATTTTCAGTAACAGCTTCTACTCGCCGCTGCATCGAATTAATTAAATTCTGGCAGTACTCGCTTCCTCGCAGATCCTCCCACACGCGGAGAACATTTTGTTGAAGTGCAGCCTTCGTTCGAACATTTCCTGTCCCCCTCTGGACCATTGTCACCCACACGTTTTCGATGGGGTTCAAATCTGGTGACTTAGCAGGCCACTGGAGTAAAGTGATTTCCGGGTGATCGTTAAACCACGATTTCACAATTCTTGCGGTATGAACCGCAGAATTATCCTGTACAAAAAAAAAAGTTGCGATCAGGAATTAACATCCTTACTTATGGCAACATGACTTCCTCCAAGATTTTTAAGTAGTAGGCCGCATTCATTTTTCCGGATATCTCCACTAACTCACCAGGGCCCTAAGACGCCATCCATCCCCAAAACCCGACGCTTATTCTCCCACTCTTTCTGATTGGAACGATGATTAATTTATTCGATACTTTATTCGTAAATGGAAATATCGGCCCTTATTTATATTTATATTGATAAATGTTATATTATAAGTTATACATATTTGATGTTAGTTACATTATGTTATTATTATTATTAGATTTCAAGAAGTTTGGATGCCTCATCGAACTTGTGTACAGCATCCAATATTCACTTGCATTTTGCCAAATATTGTAATATCTGAAGGGTGAAATTTTATAATCTCTACGAGGTTTATACCTGGTTCAGGTAAACAATGGATTATATATCTGTCCTTCATTTCGTGTCGTTTATCTTTCTCATTCGACTAGCGAGAACGTTTGTCGGATTTTAGTTCAGTTTTGGTACCTGTGGACGGGTTATGGGGCATAACTTCTGAACAATACTGTACATGAAATGCGAAAGTTTAAAAACCAAAGATCAGGCATTACACTTGTACCACATTCATGGCCATAATAGGACAGGACGCTTTAAAATTTAAAGAAACAGAACAAAAACATTTAGATAAAATAATAAAGAAGTTCAACGATTTATTTCATTCCAAGAAAAAACATAACGTATGAAAGATTTATTTTTAACAAGATTCAACAGAAAGAAACAGAAACATTTGACGGTTTTCTAACCTGAGTAAAAAACAGGTGTAACAACCGTGCTTACGGAACATTACAATAAAGCATAATATGTGACCATAAGAAGAAATCAGCAATAACACCGATAAAGAAAAACTTTTGGCAGAAGAAAAATTAACCTTACAGACGGCAACAAACATTTGCAAAGTCACTGTGAACTGGCTAGGAAAGAGAAAGATTTGTAGCTGATCTAAAGACACCTCGGCTTCAATTCAAGTTTTGTTTGTATTTAACTTAATTTAACTTCACCGGTATACGCGTATTTTTGTGTATTATAATTTTTTGTTCTATTTATCATGATTGTAAATCAACGTCATTAAATGGGGGTGTTAATATAATTTTGGGTTTTAACTGTGACAGGACGGTTCCCGTTCCTACTCTGTGGCTTCCAAAATATGGAACCGGGATAATTTTATCACACAAAGTAGCTGCCACCACTGATTCACGATAGTGAAGTCAGAAATAAGGGTATTGTTGGGTTAATTTAAACGACAGGTAACTAAGTGAATATAAGTATTTATTTGAAGGTAAAGTGTAAAAATTTGGAAGAAGTGAAGTCAAAATAATAATAAAAAATTAATAAACGAAATTTAACAATTATAAAGAGTTTTATACTTAAAAATAGCGCCAAATTTTTATACTAACTAAATTAAATTAAATAGTACTTACTAAACATATTCGGAGTTGGAGTGGACAAGTTGCAGCTTCTCGTTCATACACTAACACTCACTCGACAACTCGCGACACGATAACTAACTGTTAACCCGATAACTCGTGAAAAACGACTGCCGATCTCTATCAAAAAAACTACTCTTCGTCTAAGAAAAATCCCTTTCCACCCCCAGAAGAGGGAGGTGGTTCCCATCCCTGATTGGATCATTTACCCGGATACCGTTACAACGCGGAAGTGCAAACCAAGCTTGCAACGGTGAATCACCGCGCTGGAATGCGGGCAAAACTACCCTCTGGTCGGACTTTCTCCCCATAAACCAATCGGATGTAATTTAGAAATGCCGAAACGTAAATTTGGAAACTGACAATAACTTTACAACAGGTATACTAAAAAACAGAATTTTGAGTATTTGCCAAATATCGGGACTTTCTAGCGAAGGACTCCACTTTATGAACCATCCAATCTGTCACTTGTCACATAACAATTCCCTCGGGAGGTATACCCTCGAGTGGGGAATTATTCACCTCATCGCCTATCATTTAAGATCTTCACCTTCAGCTCTTCTCCACTCCTGCCATACTCTTCCCACCCTGTACGACTGATTGAATGAAAGGAAGATTGACGACTTACTCCAGGTTTTTGCTTGTCTTTTTGTATAATTATGGAAAATTGGGTTGAAAATACTGAACAAAATCATTAAGTTGCGAAAACTCCAAAATGACCTAAATACTAATCTTTGTACGAATGTAATGATTTTACGCAATTAATGTATGCTATTTTGGATGTCATTTTAGATTTTCTATTTTTTTATTCCCACTATACGAAAAATGTACCGTATACAAGACATAAAAATCTTGTACCCAACTTTTGCCCAGGCACACAGTGTTTTTTGTTATGATCGCTGTGAGTACTAAAGCCTCGTTCACAATACGAAATTAGTGGTTATCGTTAGTAGTTATGGTTACTGGCTATGGTTAGCGGGTAGCGTCTTAAAAACAGCGTTCACAATGCATAAAATTAAGGTTATTTTCTGATAACTTTTTGTTGGTAATATAGAGATCTCTACTGACGTTTCAGAATGTTGCAAAGGGTTTGGACAGATGTCGCACTAATCGTTAGACATTTTTGACAGATATTTGGCTTTTAGCGAGATTTTGTTCATTGTTTTGATTAAGTTATATAGCATTTTTGATTTTGCTGCTTTGTCTATAAATGACACAAAAAGCATTTATAAGTGGGCCCACAAATAAATAAAATATCTTTTCCTAATATTCTAGATTTCTTCTGTTATGATTTATTGGACCTATACATCATCTTCTATTGCACTCATATTTGTTTCCCGAATGTAAAAATAGTGCCACAATTAATAATAATAATTATTATTTACACATGATTGAAATTCTAAACACTTTTCAGGTTAACTAAGAAATGTCAAGTTCAAAGTATTTGCTATATCTTTTCAACGCTCTCTGATTGGCTGTTGTCTACGCCAACACTAACCACTAAAGTATGCAGTATGTAAACTCTTGCGCTAACTGAAATTAGCGCAGCCGAACGCTGGGCTAATTTCGTTGTTGTGAACGTTCAAGCACAAACGCGTATGCCATACTTCTGACGTTAACCATAACTACTAACGATAACCACTAATTTCGTATTGTGAACGAGGCTTTAGTCTTTTAGACACTTTTCTTTATTTTACACAATTATGTACGGTTTCGACCATTTAATTAAAAAAAAAAAACCAGTATTAATTGACAACTGACAGATATATAAACGTAACCTTAACAGTTCAAAAACATTTTATTCTGTTACTCTATTACACTATCGGCCAGGTTTATAGCAGCCCGCTCTTGGACTATGTCGGCGCCAGTAGCTGTTGCTATGCTATCACCTACCATGATCCAATATTGGTTTTGATTATTACATCAGTTGCTATTTGACACAGCTCTGTAAACTTAGTTGCAGAGTATCAGTCCGCATGCGTGAATCGAGGCAACAAATTTTACTAATTGAGTTTTTGTTATTATTTTTGCTAAATAGTTATAATTTACTCGAATAAGGTAAGAATTTCCTTTTAGTTATTTGATACTGTAGAACTTTTTTATAAACAAAATCAGTTATCTATACGGTAACAGCTAAAAAATAATTTTGAAGTTTTGTTGCTTTTCCTCGATCTAATATATGTGTATTATTTATTTTATTTTTTTTAGCATTATGGATCGAAATGAAAGACATATGGGCCTATTCTATAATTTATCTATAAATTTTCAACGGCCTGTTAAAAATTTTAACCAATGATAACATACGTCACTGAATAAAAAATGAAAATTTCATTTGTCATACATTTTAATTTGTTAAAATTTTTAACAGGATGTTAGAAATTAACAGGTAAGTTACAGAATAGATCCCATAATCAGGAAATTTTGGAGTGGATTGATGAATTAGAAGATGTTAGATATTTCGAACTCCTATAGATTCCTTCAGTCTTTTTTTATGTTATTTTACAAGAAATTATTCGTTGTACTAATTTGACATTAGTTTAGTCCGTAGTAATTATTCAATAACACGTGATGCTAAAGATACAGGCATCATTGAGATAAAAGCTTGCCTTGGTATTCTTTTTTTGAGCTGGCTATTGAAAGCATCTCATATCAAGTTAGAAGATCTGTGGCAAAATGACGGCACAGGAGTAGAGTACTTCAAGTTGTGTTTTGATAATCCTCTCAGTGATCTCCCTATTTACAAAAAAACCTAGTTTCTGTATAGAAGATGATTAAACTAACTCTTCCGTGTCACCTAACCTTAAAAGATAGAAGAGATTTCTGCTATTTATAGCACTAGCGGCTGGTATATCTGCTCTAGGTTTATCATTTTATAACACATTTACCAGAAACCAAGTCTCGAGTACAGTAAACAAATTAAATGAAAACCAGCAAAGAATTGTTTCTCAGCTTAATCACAACAACCACTTAGTGAATTTGCTGATAGAAACAGACAAAATAATATTTACTAAGTTAGAATCTTTATGAATTTGAAACATATACAATATGACATAACAATGATTAATTATTGTTTTTCACAGTTAACTTAAAATATCGCAAAAATACATAACAGTTGGTTTAAGTAAGTTGTTTCTTTTTTGCTAACTCACGTATTATTTGTTTGTTTTTAATCTGTCAAATTCAAACTTTCGTCGGTTTGGGCGTTTTATTCGATGCTAAAAATTACATTAATATCTTATGACAACGTTAATATTGGAGATTTTTCTACAATGTCATCCTTTTTAAAATCTTTAGGATACGTGCTAAAAAGATCAGCCGATATAAATAGACCGGTAGATACGTTTCTAAAAGGACTTCAAACAAAGACTTTTTGTTGGTGAAGGTAAGACATTAGACACAGTAACTTTGTGATGTGCAAGTGTAAAACGTCAAAGAAGAAGTTGTGATAGTTATCAGAATTCCAGAGAAAAAAAAAAACACAATTTTATCTGATGGAAATGGATCAATCCTGTCCATCTACTTAGTCATTACATGAAATTGCGACCAAGCCATGTTAATTATGATCACTTTTTTATATCTGAATTCAATAAGACCTGGTACAATTTTTTTGTAACGTGTGAACATCGTACACTACTCCATAGAGGTAGTTTACTCTTGTGATTTTATATAGAAGTATGCCGATTGGGTACTCAGCGTAGACCGATCAGCTCGAAAATTCATTCTTTTTTCTGTAAGACCTGGTACAACTCTATGTAACGTGTGAACATCGTACACTTTTCTATAAATTCATTAGAGTAAAGAGCCGCTCTGGAGAAGTGATGAGTCCTCGACTGGCAGATGTAGCTGAAGAGTCTTCACTTCTTGTAGTCAACAGCCTGTGACCAGGAGATACAGTTGCAGATCCTTCAACATAGTTCGCCGTTTCCAACACCCATGTAAATCCATTAACTAATTCATTAATGAATTGTATAATTACTAATGTTTTTTTGTTTGTTTAGTGAACTGAGCATTCTCCACATTATATTCCAACAATCAATGAATAAAATCAACCTTTAAACCTATACACTTGTTGTATTGATTAATTATAGCAATAAATAAATTTTATTCAGAATTATAAACTGGGATATGAATGACAGAGAAATCTCAGTCTCTTGCTTCCACATTCATTCTGGGAAAACTGAATATTCACTACTTTGTATTTCATCAAATACAAAATATAATAAAAATTATAAACCTGTACTCTTGTGTTTTATTTATTGTAACACAGTTGTATTTATTATTTATAATTATAAAAGATTTCACTAAAACCACATAGAGCCCGTACACCGAGTGCCAGTGAGTTTAATGAAATGAAGATCATAGTGATACTTCTAAATATTTCTTTATTGTAAGTACAATCTAATATACAGGGTGTTTCAGGACTAGTGTAACAAACTTTAACAGCTTATTCTTGAGGTCATTTTGAGCCAAAAATGTCATATGAATATAGGTCTTATTCCTTCTAGTTACCAAAATACAAGAGGTTGAAGTTCATAAATAAGAAGAAATTTTCTAATTTTTGTATTCAAGGTACTTTTGAAAAACAAGAGTTTTATTGATTGTATTTTTGTTTCATGATGGATAGTTATAGTACTACTGAATATGCAGATATGATTTTTATTTATGGATTATGTAATGGTCATACCCGTTACGGGTCTAGAAAGTACCGAGACAGATACCCAAACAGACGCCAACCTTCCCATGTTGTTATGTTCTGTGTTTAGAATTTATTTATTTGTCTATTTAATTGTGTCATTGTATGTTTTGTTCTCTAAATTGTATTATTTAACATTAATAAATAAAATTAATTAAGGGCCGATATTTCCATCTACGAATAAACTTCCGAATAAGTTATTCGACGAATAAATAAAAAATACGCATCAAAAAATGACAGCTAGAACAATAAGTATCATTTGAACTATGATTTCGATGCGACATTTTTCAGTTATCCGGCAAATAATTTATTCGGAACTTTATTCGCAGATGGAAATATCGACCTTAAGACAAATAAGGTATGACTTTTCAATAAAACTCTAGTTTTCCGAAAGTACCTTGATTAAAAAAATTAGAAACTTTCGTGTTATTTGTAGAACTTCAACCTCTTGTATTTCGGTAACTAGAAGGAATAGGACATATGTTCATATGACATTTTTGGCTCAAAACGACTTCAGGAATAAGCTGTTAAAGTTTGTTACACTAGTCCTGAAACAGCCTGTATACTACTCAAAACAAATTACTCAGGGATTTCCAGTACGGCTAACGCTGTTAGGAAGGAAATCGAGCTCCGACACAGAGCCACAAACACACAAAAAACACAACTTGCTAAAACTATTAACATTATTAAATTTTATATTTTGTGAGATTCTAATAAATATTGAAACTGGACAATAATCTAGCTTTATTAGAAGCATTATTAGAAATTGAAAATAACACCGATAATAATATCGCAATGGCAGACAGAACACAAAAAATTAATATTGCCTTAAACTCTTTACCTATCTTTAATGGGGATGTAAATAAATTAAGTAATTTTATATGTGCAGTAAATACCATTCATACTCCTTTTGCTACACTGAATCCACCATTAGATAATTTTGACAGAACAATTATATTTTTAAGCATAAAAAGTAAAATTACAGAACGCGCTTTAGATAGTATTAAAGATCTGGAAATTAATAATTGGGAAGTAATCGGAGAGACTACTAAATCGCGAGTGTACATCGCGCAGTACCGTCGATCTCCAGCCCTGCTGAACACAGAGCTGCCAGGCGAAACCCAAGACTCCTGCCACGCTGAATTCGTCGCAGAAGCCCATGGACAATCCGATAATAGTTCTGTAAGTACTAAATGTCGTTTAGTGATATAAAGCCAAATTTAAATTCAGAGAACACAGACACAGATTCAATTGTTTCTTGTAACTCACCAACAAATAATACAGTTCCTTTTCCCTTTTTATTTGAAGATTTAATCAAAGAAATAAATAACTTAAACATAACAAATAAGGCAACTCCCGTATTGAAAAAAGAGTACCTAGATATGGTGCCAGATTTTTATAGAGTTGCAAAATTATTATCTCGCTTCATTGAAATTTGCGAAAAGTTAGTTACAATATTTTATAATAAAATTAATTCTGTAGACTTTCAGAATGAATATCTGATGTTAAGTATACTATAAAAATTAAGGGCGAAGTCGCCATTAATATTGCAAGCTGCAATAGTTGGGCAGATTTAAAGAAATCGTTAATTACCACATATTCAGACAAGCGCTTGTTACGCATTAAATATAGAAATGACGGAATTGAAACAAGGAAGTGAATCCACATTTCAGTTTTATAATAGAGTACAAGATATTCTAAATTTACAAATCGCGTACATAACAACCCACATTGATATAACAGAAACACCCATTTTAATCTGATATTTTCAAAAATACGCAGTTAGAATTTTGTTAAGAGGACTAAGAGATCCTCTTGGAAATTTAATGCGCAGTAAAAACCCTGTAGATATGAATTCTGCACTTAATATGTTGACCAAAAATTTTCAACTAGAAAATCATTCACGTACACAAAATAAAATTCAATACTAAATTAACTAGTACTAGTAACTGGTTTACTTACGGAATAAAGATAAATTTATTAATTACCTTATAACCAAAGAAAACTATGATGATAAACTTACGTAACAAGATCTGTTACATGCCTTAATAAATTTTAAAATATTTTGTTTGAAAAATAATATTAAAATATTAAATATTCCATAATTAGGTTGTGGTAAAGATTTACTTTTATGAACTGACGTTCAAGATATGATCGAATATGTTTTTAAAAATACGAATATAATAATTACTGTTTTTAAGTTACCTGAAGAGAACTTTCCTAACTATAAAATAAATGCGAACGAAAATGACGAAACTACTTGTGACGCCTTTTTAAGTATATGGATAATTTTTACGAAGTATGAAGTAAAAACAACTAATGGTATTTAAATTGTTAATCAATTAGCAAAGTTCTTTTCACATCATGGTATCCCAAAATTAATAATATCAGATAACGGCTTAGAATTCAAAAATACTGTTTTGAAAGAAATGTTAAAATTGATATCCATCATTTGTTCACAACATTCAAATTCTAATGGACTTGTTGAACGATTTCATTCAACCCTCGTGGAGCATATTCGATTATTTAATGAACAATAATATTTTATAAACGAAGTAATAGAAAACAAAGTACACTATGCTCTTCTCGCTTATAATAATACTGCACACAAGTCAACTGGACCTATAGAAATTATTAACGGACATTTTGAAACAAATTCCCTCTTTGATGTGGAACTAGAGAAACAAGTAACACAAAATTACGTACAAAATCATAGAGAAAAAACTAAATTGTCATATAAAAATATAAACGAACGTGTACGAAATAAGAAAGAAAAATTAATAATAAAAAAATATATATATCATCACGCCTTTAACCTATTATGGGTGTGGCAATCTGCTTACGCAGATCTCGGTTAGTGATATATTTTTGCGATGAAATGCGGTTAACAGCCGTCAAATCCTAGCCTCCAAACTTGTTAGTGGAGGAGGAAACATAGGGGTAAATTAAAATTGGCAACTGTCGGTAGTGATATTCGAACTGAGGATCTCACGATCCACAGTCCGATGCGTTACCACGGAGCTATTTACCTCATAAAAAAATGGCTAAATTAAATCAAAATCGTGAAGATTCGCCAAAAGTTCCTGAAACAAAGGGTAAATAAAACGAAATATAGTAAATGTAACAAAAGCGTTTTTCCAAATTGTTAATTCAGCATTTTGTAGTTCAGTAACCGCGCTTGTACGAATATTACAAATATCAATTGTAATTAGTGCACAAGTAGGTATCTATTGCGTGTGCAAAGAAATTCCTTTGATATTTGCAGACACAGCTGATGATGACACGATCAACTTGATGACAATACTTTTTAGCTGTTTAAAAGGCCAGTCTTTGGTAGTCCAGACGGGAGTGATGTTTTGAAAGTCGAAAGAGTTCTACACCGCTACAAGATGTAGCTATAAAGTAATATCGTTTGTAAATATTGGTAACTGTAACTAGGTAACATATTTAGACGTTCGCATTTGTATTTGTTTAGCAATTTGTTGTTTAGTTTTATCATTTCAATATTTTATTAAAGTAACCTTTTTCCTCGCTATAAAATGTGTTTTAGTATTTTACACATTTACAGCTCGACCCAGCACTGTTACATAAATTCAAAAAGGAAAGAATTAAAACAGTAAATAAAAATTTAAAAACCACAGAAATTAAAACAGACCCAAAAGATAGTAGAAAACAAACTAAAATTCACCTGTCAAATAAAAAAAAACCGAAAAAAATTAATAAAGCATCCAATCTTCCAACTCCCTGTACTTCACGTACCGTAAAATATTCTAAATCAAAATATGGTTCTAAATCAGAATAAAACTTCCATTTTTTAAAGGCTTTAAATATTTTATTCTATTTCTGTAGGAACCTTAATTTTTCTTGTATTGTGTACCAGCACAATCAAATTTCTAGTTGGCAACCCTGCTTCTACGATTTTCTAACTATTGGCAGATCTGTGCTTAGTTAGTTGCTGACCGGTGGAACACACCTCATTTTATAACCTCCAAAACTTCATAAATATTTTATGTTTCTAGGTTTTATATTGCAACAGTAAGTATTTTTTTTTTTTTGAATTCTTTATTATGTTTTGTAATATGTATGTAAAAATTATAGCATTATTGCAAAAGATACAAAAATAATAATTAATTTTGTAAATTATGGTCGCGTTTCAGATAGTTGGTGCCAAATGAGAACATGGGCCGGGGCTACAAGAAGTCTCTCCGAAACCCACACAAAGCGTATTCCGTGGAGAATATTCGAAAAGCAGTGAACGACGTTGAAGAAGGGATGACATTTAGGGATGCAGGGAGAAAATATGGGATAACTCCTTCTGTAATTCATAGGCATTTAAAAAAAGATTACACATGCAAAAAGGGCCGCCCAACAGTTCTTAAAAAGGATGTAGAAGGTATGTTAATTAATAAATTAAATATTTGTGCTGAATGAATTTGATTTACGAATGGTCATAAAAAATTACTTAGATACATTGGGCAAGACCATACCTATTTTTAAAAATAATTTACCTGGACGGGAGTTCGCGATTGATTTTTTAACGAGGCACAAAGACAAAATTTCTAGAAGATTGTGTCAAAATATAAAAAGATCAAGAGCTGCTGTAAGCGTAGAAATTATTAACTCTTATTTTGATCAGTTGGAACAATCATTAAACGGGGTTCCCCGTAGTAATATAATTAATTACGATGAGACTAATTTATCGGATGACCCAGGAAGAAAGAAAGTGATCGTTAAAAGAGGAAGCAAATACCCCGAAAGGGTTATGAATACATCAAAATCTGCTACTTCGATAATGTTTGCAGTCACTGGAGATGGAACGGTTCTACCAACTTACACAGTCTATAAAGCATTACACCTATACGATGCTTGGACAGAAAAAGGTCCAAAAGGTGCATATTATGGAAAATCACCATCAGGTTGGTTTGATGCCAATTGCTTTAGGGATTGGGTTGAAAAAATTGCAATGCCATATTTCAAAAAGTGCGAGGGAAAGAAAATTTTGATAGGTGATAACTTATCATCCCATTTATCTATAGATTTCATAAGAATATGTGAAGAACAAGATGTCTCGTTTGTGTTTCTTCCTGCGAATTCAACCCATTTAACGCAGCCTCTCGATGTAAGCTTTTTTCGCCCACTTCAGGAACATTGGAGGCAAATACTGCTGAAGTATAAAAAAGGAGAAGAAAGAAAGGAGACATCAGTACTAAAGTCAAAATGTCCTCAGTTACTAAAAGAACTAGCTGATAAAGTGCAGGAAAATTCGGCGTCAAATATAGCATCCGGTATTAGAAAAACAGGAATAATTCCACTGGATCGAAATCAGATTCTTAAAACGTTACCATCAATTTCTCATGAGGAAGAAGCAAAAGTCGAAGTCCTTGACACATCATTCGTTGAGCTACTTAAAGAGATGAGGTATGAGAAACCTGTATCAAAAAGAAATAGGAAATTGAATGTGGAACCTGGAAGAAATGTACAAGGCGAGGTTGAAAGTTCTGATGATGAAAGTAATGCAGTAGACATTATTCCGACGATTCCTTACCATGTTCTAGTGGCACAAAACAAAATACAGATCTAACTTATAACGATGATTCATTTAGCGATAGCGACAGTATGACATTGGCTCAAATATTGAATGATGTAGAAACAGTTTCTGTGAACAGAAATGGCAAAGTATTTAAGCATGTTATCCCTGTAACTTCTTCAAGTGATATTATGCTTAAGGACTGGGTTCTTGTAACGTTTACAACAGATAGGGGCTCCAAAAGAATCCAGATTAGGGTTCAAGTTCGAAATCAATTTTAATGATTTTTAGACTTTAAGAACAAGTAGAAACTGTATTTTTGATATTTAAGAGTTACCTTTAATTTGTATTCTTTATTTTATACATTTATAAGAAAAAATCTTTATGCAAATTGTTTTCATTGATCAAAATCACCAAAAATAGTGTTAGAAAGTTCAAATAAAAAAAATATATGTGTAGGTGATTATAATTTTTTTTTTTTATTTTAAGGTAAAAAGACTGCAGATCTGATTTGAAACATGTGCGGGAAAATCAGAATAGAGCAAAAAAATAAAAAGTAATATTTCTAATTTTTTAATGAAAAAATTATTGTACTTCGTAGAAAATAGAAGTACAGAACTCCATTTTAGTTAAAAAAGTAATACTTTGTCTATTAAGATATAAAAACTGCAGCTGTTTGAATTTTTTTCTTCGTTCCGATTTAGAACATTTTACGGTACACTCTCGGACTAGACATCAAGAACATTACTCACACTGAATCAAGGACCAGCAAAATGCAAAGTTCCCGTCATATCTTCCTTCACTCTTACAAGATACAACCTATTATCCAACAGTACAATAACTTGAAAGTACAACACATTAACTTGAAACAAACTATTAAATCAAACCATATCAACGTAACAAAATTTGTAAATAATGACAGAATAATTAATTATATTCAAAATTTAATAGATGAAAAAGTTAGTCATTTAATTATTAATCATGAGAAGTTTAGACAAAAACGAGGTTTAATAGATGGCTTAGGATCTATAATAAAATCAATTACTGGAAATTTAGATGCTGAAAATGAAATACGATATAAGAAAATATTAGCCCATTTAGAACATAATCAATATAAATTAAATGAACAATTAAAGAAGCAATATTCTTTTAACCATTAATTAATTGACAAATTTAATAAAACCATTGAAACTATTAAACATAATGAATTAGAATTAAAAGTAAAAATAGAGCTATTGTTGCGTATTATTGTCGACTGAACTACTAATTTAATTAAGTTTAGTATCCTTGACATATATATAGTCAGTTAAATACTTTGTTTAACATATTATTATCTATATTGTACGATATTGAAAACTCCTTAACTTTTTGTAAATTGCACATGATGCACCCAAGTATCATAAAAATAAATGATCTCCATTTTAAATTAAAAAGTATTTATAAAAATTATAAAAATAGTTTCCCCTTAGAACCGACATTTGAAATGAACAAGTTATTGAAAAATTAATTACAGTAAATTGTAATTTATATTCAGGTAAAATTACTTATTTTTTGGAAATTCCAATTAATTATGACATAGACTTTATATTATATCGTTTTATACCTGTCCCAAGTAAATATAATATTGAATATGTGACTGTTGTTCTAAATAAGGAATACTTTTTGCGTTCTTTCGATGATGAAATCAAATCTCTATACGTCATATGTATTAAAGGAACTATTTACCATTGCCCAAACAAGGTAGAGGAAGTAGACGATAAATCCCGTGAAAAGAGTATCATCTCACATAACGATAACAGGAACTGTCAATATACGAAGATCACTTTGAAAAGAAACCACTGAAGAAATAAACCAATTTCTCATTGTATTTCCAATTCAATAAACTCTCCATGCGTCATGTGAAGGAGGCGATGAAATTAGAATACTGCAAGGAATATTCGTCATTAAAGAAGATGATTGTCAAATAAAACTTAAAAATCAAAATCTAAATTTTAGAGAAGGAACATTTGGAAAGCCGATAATATTAGAAGATTACAAGTTTCAACTAACCGAAGACCAAATACCGAAAATGACCGTTGAACTGACGAACAACATTCAAGATCTCAAACTACCAATTAACAAATTAGAGACGTCGAAGACTACAACGCCGCCGACGCTGCAGATTACTCGATAGCAACCTTATATGTTATCTTGTTAATCATTGCTATTATTTTGCTTGTTATTTTCCTCAGGAAAAAATTTCAAAATCCAAAGAATTCTGCGAGTACATCGAACCAGGACATAGAACTTCAGCCAATCTGTTCAACCCAACATGAGCGACCCCAGCTGAACTTACCCGATGACGCCAGCAGTCTCTTAAATTCGCTTTGTTATCTATAATATATAAGATTATAATAAGAAAATTGTAGTACGTCCCACCGTCAGATGACCTACCTATTCCCATTCTCCAGTTTGCCGCAACCCATCCCTATACCATCGTCATGGGAGACTTTAATGCTCGTCATATTGCATTTGGTGATACCACATCCAATGCCAAAGGTATCGCTTTAATTAGTGCGTTGGACTCCCTTGTTTTGCATCGACTGGACAACGCCAACCCTACTTTCGTTGGTCACCAGGAGACATCAATAGTGGACCACATCATCACAACGGCAGACTGTACCCCATATATGTCCGACTCGGCCTTTATCGGACAATGCGTTACGAGCGACCACCTTCCACTCCTTACAGAGGTTTATTTCCTGCAAGAAAACCCGCTTCCCGTCATGCTTAAAACAATATCAGATTTCCATAACGCTGATTGGCAAGCATTCCATACTCCTTTCCACATACGGAACATGATTACTTACAAACGTCAACTTTATCGATCCATCAGGACTATTGGAATACAAGAATAAGGAGAGAGTTAATCATGTTCCGGGAAATTAAATGGAGTTCCACCTGCGCAGCACTGGACTACCGGGACGGCCCAAAGTTTTGGAGTAAATTCAAAACTCTCACGGGCCAGCGCACTGCCTCCAATAATCCACTGCGGGTCAACGGCGACATCGTCTGTCAACCTCAAGAAAAGGCCGACATCTTTGCAAGGGAACTAGAAATGGCTTGCCAAGATGCTGATGACGTTAGGTTCGATCAAGCGTTTCGCCAGGAAGTAACGCTCCAGCTGTCCACAAAAAACTTGCAGCCGCTTCAAAATACTCCAGGAAGTAACGCTCCAGCTGTCCACACAAAACTTGCAGCCGCTTCAAAATACTAACGAGTGGATAGAAGATGACGACCCCGAGAGAATTGCCGCTCTCTCAGTTTCCGATGAAGAGGTAGCTAATATTATCCGCAGAGCTAAAAACAAGAGTCCAGGGGAAGACTCTATAATATATAGAGTTCTCAAACAGGTCCCCCAGGTGGCTGTTGCCTATCTTGCGGCCATATTTACAGCCTGCCTCACACTATGATACTACCCTTCATCGTGGAAGAATGCTGTTATCATAATGATCCCGAAGCCGGGGAAAAACCCGTCCGACCCTCCGCGTACCGTCCAATTTCCCTTCTCAACACTTTAGCCAAAATCTTAGATTCCCTCATTCATAGCAGACTGCTGGAATTCTGCGAGATATTCCACATCATCCCTCCCTCCCAATCCGGTTTCCGTAGGGGAAGATCCACACATCACTGCGCCTTAGTACCAGCATCGCCAGCGCTTTTAACAATGGCTTTTAACAAAGGCACCTTACACTACAGGCAGGGATTCCCCAAGGTTCCGTCCTCTCTCCTCTCCACTCTATCATGTTCTGTTCTGATCTCCCACAGCCGATCAAGCCAGCCGTCACTCTTCTACAATATGCCGACGATACGGCGTACACCGTAGTCGGCAGAAACGTCAAAGCTGCATCTAACACCTTGCAACAGCAACACAACACGCTGGACTCCTGGATGCGCCGATGGAGACTTCGACCGAACCCGGCCAAGTCTCAATTAGTGCTATTTCGGCATCAACATCAGAGCAGACACAGAGAGGACGAGGTGAACATCAGCGTTTGGGGTACCCAAGTACCCACCTCCCACAACGCCACATACCTTGGTGTCCCATACACTAGAACTGCCAACCCGAGGCCCATCATCGTAAGGTGCCAACAAGCACTCCGGTCCCGCTTACGACTCCGCGGAAAGCTGAGGGGATGCAGCCAACGAGTACTTCTTATATTTCGCTTATACTAGCAATACCTCGTAAGCCCACAGCCAATCATTAGCGAGAATTTGAATGTGTATCGCCTCAGAAGAATTTTTGTTTGCAATAACGCGTAATCCACTATTTTGTTGTGACCGTTGTGACAACTACGAAATATGGTAAGTTAGCGCTTTGATTTATTGTGTTATTATAGTTACGGTTTATATAATAAGTTTATTTTATTATTATGTTACTAAAGTGTTGTCAAATATATTTAAATTCCTGAAAGAAAAATATATAGATAAGTTTTTATACACTGTTTTGTAGATACGTCGTATTACCATTAGAATTTGTAAATTATGTGTGATACGATTTATTAGATTAAGATTGATGCCTTTACAGGTATTGTACATAATTCGTTCATTTCCAAGTATTTATTATTATTTTTTTTGTAAATTGTACCAATATTACATGCTTTAATTAATTGAAATTCTTTATACAATAAATCGGAACTTAATAACTATTTTGGTTTCAGAAAAATGTCAGCTCGAAGCAGGAAACTTGTTCAATTAGCATTGGCAAAAGAAAACAGTCGAGAAAAGAATAAACAATTGTCTTGTATTCAACCAGTCTCTCAAGTTTTTGGGATTGATGAAAATCGTGCAAATAATATTAATTCTGATAAATTTGACATCGAGGAGACAGTAGATGCTGGTTTAATTTTTGAAAATGAGTCTTTTTATTTAATTTCTAATCCACAATGTGTCTCTTTGAATGGCATTGAAATAAATCCTGAACCAACTAGTTTAAGTATTAATGATGCATTTGCACCCACCGATACAGATTTTCATTGTCTTGAAGTTGGACCCACTGCCAACATTAATAATGATCTGATACCCTTTATTGCAATCAATGAAGAAATTGTAACTAATACTGTTAGCGAATCTCTGGAAAAATTCAGAAATACGCATACGCCTACTAATCATTTGGACTCCACAGAACAATCTGATATTGATGATCCTGAATATCGTCCTGATGAAAATAATGAAGATAATGAAGACGATGAAGAAAAAACTGATAACTCCATACAATATGCGACAGAATTAGTAACTGAAGATGAACAGGAAGATAATAATACAGGAGACGCAGGACATTTAATTAGGTCTAAAAGAGCATGCCCAGAAAATTGGAAAAGAAAGAGAAATGAAATGAAAAGAATGAAAGGTCAGAGTTATTTGGGATACACCAGGAACAGAGATGGAAAAGTAAGTCATAACAAACAACGCCCATCCAGAAAAGTAACACATTGTGACTCAGAACACTGTTTAAAAAACAAAAAGTACTGTAGCTCAGTATCTATAGAAGATTCAGAGATAATTTTTTCAAAATTTTGGAGCTTAACATGGGATGAAAAGAGAGTGTATGTGTGCTCTCTGGTAGACTATGTTCCCAAAAAACGTTGTTACACTGCTGGTCCCTCTAGAAGATCCGGTACTTATATTTACCAGTTAAAGATAAATAACGAAAAGTTACAAGTATGCAAACAAATGTTTTTAGGTACTTTGGGTCTTAAAGAAAAAATGGTGCATTCTTGGATAAAAAAAGAGTTCTTCTGGACTAACAGAAAAAGTAGAGAAAATAGCAAAAACTACCGAAGCAATGCACAAAAATGACTGCAGACAAATTCAAATAAAGACATTTTTTAATGAATTGCCAAAGCAACCATCGCACTATTGTAGAAGGGACAGTTCTAAAGTTTATTTGGAACAGACCTACCAAACAAAATCTCAACTTTACAAATTGTACAAAGAGAAATGTATAGAGGATAAAATTCAACCATATACACGTTTTCCTTTTGATTGTCTGTTTACCGAAATGAATCTGTCGCTATTTCGTCCAAGAAAAGACGAATACGATCTCTGTTACGCTTACAAGATTAAACAAATACCTGAAGAGGAATACAATATACATTTGATGAAAAAAAATAGAGCAAGGAATGAGAAAATTATAAATAAGGAAGAGGCTTTACAGAATCAAGTTTACACTTACACTATGGACACACAAGCGGTAAAATTATGTCCAATGCTAAATGTGAGTGCATTTTATTATAAAACAAAATTGCAAGTTCATAATTTTACCGTCTATAATCTAGAGTCCCGTACTTTCATGAATTACCTGTGGAATGAAACTGAAGGTGATTTAAGTTCTTCTGTATTTGCGACTTGCATAATAAAACATTTAAAAGACAATTGTCTGGTTGACAAGAAACCAGTTATATTATTTTCTGATGGCTGTTGTTATCAGAATCGTAATGCCATACTTTCAAATGCTCTATTGCATTTTTCAATTGAGCATAATATTGTAATAGAGCAGAAATATTTAGAAAAGGGCCACACTCAAATGGAGTGTGATTCTGCCCATGCTCTAATTGAAAGAAAGTTAAAAAACCGAATAATACAACTTCCAAGTGAATACATTTCAGTAATTCGCGAAGCTCGTTTGAAACCTAAACCTTTCGATGTATGCTACCTAACACATGATAATTTTCTGAAATTTGATGATAAATCTTCATTTATATACAATTCCATTCGTCCAGGAAGAAGTGCAAATGATCCAATGGTCACTGATCTTAGGGCTTTAAAATATACACCAATGGGAAAAATATTTTATAAGACTGATTTTGATGATGAATATAAAGAATTACCGCAGAGACAGAAAAAAACTAATATTAAAACGGTTTCGTTCCAAAGATTATTCCAAGAGAGAAGAAAGATAAAACATTCTAAATGGTTACATTTGCAGCAACTTAAAACGCATCTCACATCCGATACGCATTCATTCTATGACTCTCTTCCATATGAACCCGAATAAAATTCAAGAGTTTCGTTAATTTCGTATTGTATTTCTTATATTTTCTATAATAAAAGTTTGTTTTTTAAAATGATCTCTTTTTAAAAAATTCCTACCATTCCTGGTATATATGACGTAAGCCACAAAAAATTAATTATTGTTACGATTAATATGACGTATCACACATAATTCATCACGAAATTTAAAAAAGTTGCAATTAACAATTTTAGATTATGCGACATACCATTCAGATTGTTCCTGATTTAAAAAAAATGCATATTATTTTTTTCTTTTATCTCTATTATGTTTTTTATGTTTCCTGAAAAATTAACTTCTGTAGTGTTACGTCCTATTGCAAATAGACCATCGATATGAGAGTGAATAAGAGCGAAATAGAATTTTCAAAATATCTTCTGAAAGTAGGAAACGGTTTAAAGGTAGTCATTTTAATCCCGGCTAAATGTATAACAGATTATATAGCTGACGTAATTTACGGAAAGGAAAATATAATACAAAGAAATATTTACGGATTCATTAATCGCGCTTATACTGCCGCCAAAGAACGAAGATACAATGAAAATAAATGATTTAGTTATAAACTAGCGTCGACCCCCGCCTACGGCGGGTGTCTCAGCTAGGGCTCCGCCATCTCTGAAAATCTCCTAAAACTTATGTAGTTGCAATAATATAATAAGAAAAGGATGATTAGTGCGACATACGGCAAACTACACAATATGGCATAATTCTTCCAGTTATAATTATTAATCTCGTCTCTTCGAGGCCTTATTTTTGCGACTAAATAAGTGCATTTTAAAAGAAATTTAAATCAAATACAACTTTCACAAATATTTGTTCATATAATACCGATCTTTGTCAAACATGTCCAAGTGGTCTGCAATTAAAATTATATTAAAAATTTCATTAAATTTGTAATTTTTTTCTTTAGAATAACAAACTATTGTATTCAGAATTATACCAAACAATTCCGAATGCTAGCATTGGAACCGGCCGTAAATTTAGCTTTTTTTATTGCTATTTTCTTAAATTTTTTATTAGTTTTTAGAATGTTATTTAATTATGACATACTACATACTCCACAAAAATAGTTTCACAAAATATATATAAAGACAAAATAGTCCGTGGTAAGGTAGATATATATATATATATATATATATATATATATATATATATATATATATATATATATATATATATATATCATTGTTGTAATCAAGCGTTTGAAGAAGTTCAATTTGCCGCTTGCTGGAAATACATATATGGGCCACTGGTATAAATTTGTTACTATTGATCGCATTAGAAAAATCTAAATAATCCACATATTTTATTTAATTTTCATGCACCGTAATTATTATAATACCTACAACAAATATTTCAAAATTAGTACAACAAATGAAATCATACACCAAGCACCTGAACGTTGTAGATCAAATTTGATAATTTGAGTAGAACTAAAATGTGTTGTGTGTACTGTAAATTTTCATTTATAAAATAATTGTACAAAAATAACCTTAATAACATAATTTCTCCAATTGGTTACGTCAAAATATCAAAACCTTTTCAACTACCTTCTTGAAATTTCTTCTACTAATGTTTTCGCTATCGTATTAAAAGATATCAGTATAATACACATTTTAATATATCAATTATGTTTCTGTGGAGTATGGTGATTGAATAACCTTTTTGTAACAAGTTAATTTCGAAATATATCACACATTTCAACACAATTTGTCAGATTGGGATCGCCCTGTCTTCAAAATATGATTGGTTTCACTTTATTTTTTGCATTTCTTACTTATTTCTAACTATTCTTGTCATTGGACTATGGAATAAAGTAATTTATGTTTAACCTACAAAATAAAATGTATTAAAAACTCGAAATTCTTGCATTGCATTGGCAGTAGCTTGCGCACATTACTTAATAATTTAAAACTTGTATCAAAGAATACAACAATACATTGATTACTCTAAACACTGATTACAACAAAGAATTATTACAATCTCATTGACTTTTGCCTGAAGAATAACCACATATAATGAAATTGTTGGACTTTATTAAATCCTTGAACTGGCCGTGAATTCTAGGCATTTCGGAATTTTTCAACTTTTGTAGAAACGTTTTTTTAAATGATTTAGAAATTAGTTAACATATTTGCGCATTTATTGTAAACATAAATAAATTCACGAAAATTTCCCAGCATGTCTGCAATTAATGCAATTTATATTTAAAATTTCAAACTGAATTGTCAAAAATGACAAGTAGTTATTCATTTACCTTATTTTAACGGCATGTACAATCAAAGTGAAAATTTTTATTTGAAATTATTTTAATTTTCTTTAAATTGACATTTTAAAAATTTACAAATTTATAAGTATATTTTTTCATTTATTCTAAACACAAATAAATTTACGAAAATTGTCCAGCTTGTCTACAATTAATGTAATTAATATATTAAATTTCAAACTGAACTGTCAAAAATGACAAGTATTCATTCATTTATTGAAAATACGTGATCGTAAAACAGTAAAATTTCACAGGTTACTTGGATACTTGAAAAATTTCGCCTTTTTTGGCCATTTTAAAGGACAAAATGAGGTAAAATAAAAAATCTGCTCCGAAAAGGCACTAAACGAAAAAATATAGTATTTAACAGTGAAAGTTTCATGTGAATCGGTTGCTCCGTCTAGGCTGTAAAAATGAGCAACTGCCAGTGGTAAAAATATTGAAAACACGTTATGCTGTTTAGTATATAAGATAATATAACGAGTACAAGTAAAATAAACTACAGGGCCGATTCAGCCGAATGAGATGACAGTAATAAAATGAATTATCCTACTGAATTGTTAAACAAACAGACACCAAATGGCCTTTCGCCACATAAATTAACTCTGAAAGTAGGAGCAATTCTTATGCTATTACGGAACATGAACCCCAAACGTAGATTATGCAATGGAACACGACTAATAGTTAAATAAATGAAACAAAATTATTTGAATTTAGAAGTAGTTACATGACAAAGTAAAGGGAATAGAGTATTTTTACCTCGAATTGATCTCATGCCAATCGACAGTAATTTACCGTTTATTCTAAAACGCAGACAATTCCCTATAAGACTTGCCTTTTTCATGACAAAAAATAAGTTGCAGGGACAAACATTTGATTATGTGGGAATACATTTAGAACGGCCAGTTTTTACTCACTGACAGTTATATGTAGGAATGTCAAGAGTTAGATCATTTTACAATTTAAAAATTAAATTAAAAGAGGATAAAATAAATCTGGATGGAGCAGGAGTGACTGGAAATATACCTAGTTTTCAACGAAATCTTATCTTAGAAAGTTGGTAAGCTTCGTAGATCTCATGACACTGGTTGCAGATGTTTGGAACGGTGCGGTATTTTGCTACCGATAACTGAACCTAGTATACAGAAGTGTAGGCATGGGTTTTTTTTTTAAGGAAGTTGGATAATTTTTGCAATTTCGAAAGAATTTAAGAGAAGAGAAATTTTTCACTAAGGATAACTTAGGCTAATTGGAACGAAAACAAACTTATTTTGGAAAGAATTTGAGAGAATATGATATTTATGCAGATGATAAATTAAGCAAATTGGAATTCTACTTGGCGTCATATGTTGCAGTTTGCGATTTATACATGCATTGAGCTTTCATAATATTTAAATAAAGAGAATAGGATATCTAATGCTATTGGCACGGTGCGGTATTTTACTCTGCACCTAATGTACAGCAAAAGATAGTAGTGTAGGCATAGATTTTTTGGCGAAGGATAATTTAGGGAAATTGGAAAGGATTTAACACAAGACGAATTTTTCGCAAAGGATAACTTAGGTAAATAGGAATTGAAAGAAATTTGTTTTAAAAGGATTTGAGGAAAGAGGATTTTTATGCGGAGGATAACTTAAGCAAATTGGAATTCTACTTGGCGTCATATGTTGTGGTTTGCGGCTTATACATCGATTCGGCTTTCATAATATTTTGATGAAGAAGATAGGATATCTAATGCTGTGGGAACGGTGCGGTATTTTGATACCGATAACTGAATATACAGTAAAAGATAATAGTTTAGGTACAGAAGAGGATAATTTTTTTTATTGGGTTGGAGAGAATCCATAATGCACACCCAGCATCATGTTTAAAAACAGCGGATGCCCCTTTCGGGATTGGGTAGTGTGGGACTCTCACCCACTAAACTCTCCCGTCCCATTTACCTGCCAAACCTTGGAACTGCGATTGGCATTACTTCAAGGAATTCAGGATAACATTATACTCATTTAAGTTCTGTTTTCTTCTATTATTTCATCTTCTTCTTTTTTCTTCAGGATAATAGTTATGAATTTTTCAACAATGATCCAATTTTCTTCGTTTTGCAACATTATCACTATCAAGTTATTTGAGCTAATTGGCCCAACTATTAAAACCATTTCGTTTCTTATGTTATTCCATTTATTACACATAAATAAGGTATTTTTCAGTAATTGCCTTTCCTTTTGACAAAAACCTGATAATTTTAACCCGTTATTGCTCGAATTATTTTTTTTTTTCTATAGAAAATCTATTTATTTTATATTTTTGTATTAATTTTGTGTAAATACAATAGAAAATAAATTAAATTTTTGTTATACGTATTGATAAAAACAATTAGGACATTGTTACAATATTGGAACACCGGTATAGTATTTTTGAAAATATACGACAAAGAACAACATATATATTGAAGATACAAGTAAACTAGTTTATATAAAATTGTTTAAAGTATATTTAGAGCAAATTAACTTTATATTTTTCGAACATTATTGTGGAATATTTCTCACATACGGCACATCTGCTCTGTTTTGAAGCTGATACAGTCCAGTGGTCAGTACGTTCATACCTCACCTCATCTTGAAGTGAAAAGTATCTCTATTGATGTAAATTTTAATAAAGTTAAAATAAATGAAGTGTGCCAAGTACAAATCGAGTAACATTAATGTTTAACATTACGCGATAGAGCGCTGAGGATCGGCGCTATTATAATCGTCGTAATCTGATTTTGTTGAGAGTAATAATTTCATGAGTAATTTTTTAATGATTCCTTATTGTTTTAAAACAAGGGTGAATTTACGAACGCTTGGAAAATTAGAAAATTAGTGCTCTGTAAGAAATTTGTGACCAATTTGAAATCATTTTCTGAAACGTTAACAAATGATGAAAGTGATTATTCAGACTCAGATACTGAGTTAATATTATTAATTCATAGATAAAAACATTGTAAAAATATGTCGAACAAATTGTGAACGAATACAGTGTATTGACCTCAAAAGTCATTTTCGCTTAACAAGATGTTCTGTTGAGGTAAGTAATAAATAGTTTTGTATATTTCGTTGGTATGTAATGTTAAAAATAATACTTCAGAATTTACTTGAAAATTTGAAGCTTGAAGAAAACATAAATATACATGAAAGACCTTCAGTTTTCACTATAAACTGTCTTCTGCTTTCAATTTGAACACTGAGCACTCAAGAAAGTTACAGAAGCATTGCAGATACGCTCGTTGTATCTAAAGGCCACGCACATTCCATATTTACGAATATATGCTGTAAAATAACAGAGATTGCGCCAAATCACATAAAATGGCCCTGCGGAAATGATGCTGTAAAAACATTAGAAGATTTTAATAACATTAGAGGCTCAAATAGCTTCCCAAATGTATTCGGTTGCATAGATCGAACATATATTCCAATACATGCCAAGAAATCCAACAATTCATATTATAACAGGAAAGGGTATTGCTCAGTTTTGCTACAAAGAATATGTAATAAGAAACAAGAATTTATAAATGTTTTGTGAATGGCCAGGATCAAGCCAGGATGCACGAATATGGCATAATTACACAATATTTCAAACAGCCAGATAATATTCGTGGTAATTGGCTGACAAATTAAGCGATACAGCGTATCCATTACGTAACTTTATTATGGTGCCATTAACCCATTAACGCCCGGCGTGCCATATAAGGTACACCTATTATTTTGTTAGTGGCGCTAACTGTTTGTGAATTTATGTAGCTTTATGACGTTAGGCATATTACCGGCATTCCATTTAACAGTTTCCTGTATAGTGGAAGTGTGTTTAAGGGTAAAGTTATCTGTAATACACATTTGAATTTGTTCTTCAATCTATAGCTGGTATGAATTTCTATTTGTTGCTATATTTTATAATAACAATATACTTTGACTAAATATTTACAATGTGAATCATTAAACACATAGTAAACAATGACTTACGTACAAAATTACTATCCTAACCTACAAAACTACAGCTGGACACGTGTTCAATTTATGATGTACCTAAAGAGGTACAATGGGCGTGTAAGTGTATTATGATATATTTTTTGCAGCACCAGTATATGATGAATTCTAATGATCAGTATATACCTACGTCTACTTTTTATGGCTCTAAAAGGTACAAATTTTTGGCGGACGCTATAGACGACATAGAAACATACGAAGAAGAAGTTGATTTGGTAATTATACCCCTAGATCCAGACTTCCTCACCGATGAAGAAGAATATGACGAAAATCAGCTAGATAATAATGCAGTTCCCAATGATGTTCCTGGGACAGTGGAAATAAATTTTGGCAGATCCGAAAATTCAGACTATGACTGGGATAGTAGCGACGATGAACTTTTGTCGACTAAAAAACAACGTCTTGATCGAAGAACGAAAGATGTGTCGTGGAAGAAAATGAAACCCAAATATAGTCATTTCCAAATTGACGCCCAAAATGGTGCAGCTGTACGGCAGGACATTCTAAAAGAAGACTTGAAAGATTTGAACCCTTTGCAAATTTTTGAAAAACTGGTAGATGATAAAGTAATTGAGCTCATTGTGGAACAAACTGTGCTATATGCACATCAAAATAATAGGCACGATTTCACTGTAACTTCAAATGATATTCGTACTTTCATCGCGATACTGTTTTTGTCCGGCTATCACAGATTGCCGCAAGAACGATTGTTTTGGAAACTGGATGAAGATGTGCATGTAGATATAGTTTCCAAAAGTATGAGTAGGAACAGGTATCTAGAAATAAAAAGGAACCTGCATATAGCAGACAATAGTAAACTAGATAAGGCTGACAAAATGTACAAGTTGCGACCCATGATGACCCTCTTCAATGAAAACTTTTGCCAGTGGGGTATTTTTCACCGAGACTTGTCAATTGATGAGGCCATGATCAAATATTTTGGTAAACATTCTGCAAAGCAGTTTATCCGAGGAAAACCAGTACGGTTTGGTTACAAAAATTGGTCACTCTGTAGTTCCTCAGGATACTGTTATGCGTTCGACACATATTGCGGCAAGAACTGCAGTACTGGAAGTAGTATCGAAATAACTAAGCCTCTGGGAACTCGAGTAGTTTTATCATTATTGCAGCACGTGGATTTTCCAGAAGACCACCAAATATTTTTCGATAACTTTTATACTTCACACGAACTTCTGTGTAACCTAAAAGATCTTGGATTTCGTGCAACGGGAACTGCACGTGAGAATCGTCTAAAAAAATGTCCTCTTCCATCTTCTAAAATATATGGAAAAAAGGATCGTGGGGCATATGAACAATGTTTTGATGAAGCAAATGAAGTGCTAGCAGTAAAATGGAATGACAGTAGTGTTTGTACGATGTCAACCAATTACGATGTTGTTGATCCGCTAAATTCTGTACAAAGATGGTCTAGAGTAAAACAAGGATATATCGACATAAAACAACCGCTGCTCTTCAAAAATTATAACATGGACATGGGTGGCGTAGATCTAAATGATCAAGCGGTGAATACTTACCGAATAGCAATTAGAGGAAAAAAATGATGGTGGGTTCTGTTCCCCCAGATGCTCAATGTTGCTATGGCAAATGCTTGGAAACTCCATCAAATTGTTACACCAGAACAGAAAAAACACTCTTTATTGGACTTTACTCGCTATGTAACAAGACATTATTTGTACGCATCGAATAACAAAAAAAAAACCTCACTCATTACCAAGCAGCATTGCTGCGGACAACATTGGACATTTCCCAGAAAAGCTACCAAAGCGCCTCCGCTGTAGAATATGCCACGCAAGGGTGATATGGTCCTGTAAAAATTGTCGAATAACCCTGTGCATTGAAAGAAATTGCTTCGAAACTTTTCACACGACATAACATTTTTGTATTTAACTACGCCCATTGTACCTATTAGGGCTCACCTATTTTTAAGCTTATTGTAATTTAAAAAAAAAATCCTATTTCATACTTTTATACTATCCAATAAACACTTATATATTAAAATTTAGTTTTTTTTTTTTATTCAAAACGATTTGGGCGTTAATGGGTTAAGGCAAATTGAGACGCGTATAGCGCGTGTGAGGTGACATGACACAAATAAAAAAAAACTGAGCAGTACTCGAGTTGTAATAAAACAAGCTTACGGGACTGTAGGGCTTGTAGGAGTTTAAAGTATTTAAACATTTATAATTTGGATAACGCCAAAGAAATTATAATTGCTTGTTGCGGGTTACACAACATATCAATTCAACAAAACGATTTTGAAGAACAAATATACAATAGTGATGTTGACAGTCATGCGGATGCCGATAGTAATGGAGACATACCAGAAATAATTAAAAATATATCTGCTACATCAATCAGGAATCAAATAATGAATGAAATGTGCTAAGAAAAAAATATTTTAATCTTTGTATAAATATATAAAATAAATCACACTTTGTTATAGAAAATAAGTAACATTTTTCTATATGTAATAAATCATTCTGTTCTAAAAATAAATATTACGTATAAAAAAAAAAACATTTTTTCACGACATGATAGGAAACCCCATCGTTCTTCTCCCGAAATAGTGAGGAAAATGTCTTGTTCCTCTCTAGAGAGGAAAATATAGAAGTGTTACCAATATGAATGTTATTTACAAAAAAATTATTATAAAAATTATATATAAATTCCTAATTTGATTGAAAATCCTTATTTTAGTGATATACATACTTTTAATTGTCTTACAATTATGTCTTATATTTTTCTTTTTCTTATTAAATCACAATTTGACAACTAATTAAAGATATTTAAGATTGGTTCATTGGCAACACTGCTACATCGCCTTGTGTCTGATAACCTAACTTTTAACGTGTCAGTCTGTCACTTGTGTTCTCAAAGTGTATTTTAGGTCCGAGCAAATCGTTTTTAGGAACATGTCGTGAAAAAAATGTTGTGTCTAACACGAGAGGAAAGCTCTTTTTCCACTCTCGTTCGAAATGCCTCACTCGCTGCGGTCATGAGGCAAACTTCGAACTCGAGGGGGAAAAAGAAGCGCTTTCCTCTCTAGTTTGACAAATAACTATTCTTTTTGTATTTCAAGTTTAGTGAATTATCACACTTCCTCTTTTTTTTTTTTTTTTTTCTTTTGATAATCCTTTGTTGGAAGTTATGTAAATTATAAGTAAATTAGAAGTTATGTAAATTATATAATTCAACTTTTTGAATTTATTTTTAAAAAGTTTATTTAAAGCGGAAACAACGTTAGAAGCTTTTCATATATGTGAAGACTGGCTTATCAGTACATTCTACATTGCTAATATTACCTTGTGAAAAGTTTATAACTGAATCAGCTCTGGACATTTTTGGATTTGAAATTAATTAATCAGCATTGACACTGGAGGAGCACTAGAGGCTTTAGTACCGGTAACAGAATCTAATGTCAAAAAATTCACATGTTATGGCCCATTCACCTGATTGGATTTCCTTTTTTCCCAATTCCCAATTTATTGTTTATTTCTGTGGCAATACTGTTCCACAATTCCTTTTTCTTGCATAATAATTACTTAAATTCGTACTCCTTCCTTAACCTTATATTAAGGAGTAATTTTATGTTATTTGTTGTTCAATGAAACTCTGCATTTGTATCATAAATACACGTAATTAAATAAGTATTTAAAATTAAAATATGTAAATATAATTATACATGATCTGTAAATCACATTGTATAATTCTTCTGTATACTTCAACAGTTTGTTTTCATGTGAAACAATTTAAATAGTTAACAATGTATTTATTTATGGAATTTATAAAAATATGTACTATTTGTAAGCATATTACAAGTCTCTTTGTCCACTTCAACTAAAACTCTTAACTCTTTATTATGAAGATTTAAAATTTCCATTTTGACGTTTACTCTCAACTTTAAATATTCAAAACATAACCTAAGTAAACAATACTTTCATCCCCACCTCCACGAACAAATCGCTGAATGTGATAGGTCAGCGGTTGATTCAGCGCTGAATTTAAATACTTTCTAAGGAATTCAGAAATTGATTGGAAACGTTACGAACGCGCACTAAGCGCATTATTCATCGCTGAATAAAAAAAACTTTATTCTAGTATACCATGGAAATTATTTTGGTTTAATTTACAAAATATTTCCAATGTAACCGCCGTTCTTACGGCAACATATTTGCAGACAGTTTATAAATGAGTAATTTACTCTTCGCAGTATATTTGCGTTAACAGTTTCAAAACAGTTATGAATTCGCTGATAAACCGACTCCTACATGGCAACACAAGAAAAAATGTATGTTTGTAAGATCCGAAGATCTAGCGGGCCAATTTCTTGGACCACCTTTTCCAATACATCTTTTAGGAAATTTTTCATTTAAATAATGCCTAACCTGAAGACTGTTGTGAGCTGGTGCACTATCGTTGTTGGAACCACAATCTCCGGATAATATTGAGAGGTAGATTTTCTAAATCGTTTATATCAGTTTATAAAAATTCACAATAATTTTGTCCGTTTAAAATATGATTATCAAAGAAAGTATGCTGCAAATTCGTAACTGTATTGAAGCTGTCGACGCAAATATACTGCGAAGAGTAAATTACTCATGTATAAACCGTTTGCAAATATATTTCCGTAAGAATGGTGGTTACATTGAAAATATTTTGTAAATTAAAACAAAACAATATCAATGTTATACTAGATTTAATTTTTAATTGAATAAATTAATTTAGTAAAATATGGTTAAAAAAAACTCCGAAATTATTGGTATTAGGCATAGAAAACTCTTAATAATAAATTAAGGTAATACAAAATGACACACAACAGAATAATAAAATATAGGGTCATTTGAAAATGACGAGTTATAGTCATTTGAAGTGGAGTAAATTTGATTCGCTTTATTGAACTTCCTGTACATTTAAAAAAAATATTTGTCAAAGCATAGAGTATAGTTACAGTTCTGCAGACAAAAAAATTCTTAATTTTTTACTATTAAAGTGTTGTGGAAAAATAATGATCGGGGATACAGTAAAAAGATCTTTATTTTCTACAACGTCGACGTTTCTACACCACTTGCGTCTCCTTCAAGGCTCTACACACAATATAAAAAGTTGTTGTTAGTCATAAAAGTTCATCGAACAATACTTAAGTAGAAAAAGTTATTTAATAATGTTAAAATGCATACAAATAATGCAATTAAATGTTTAAATTCTGTAGAAACAGAAAAAACGTCAAAAATAAAAAATATAAAAATATGAGACATCAGCAAATTACATAGTTTTAAAAATGTATACTATAAAACGTACTGATAATGGAACAATTTTTTTAATTCGCTAAATTAACGATCGTTTACTTGAAATGAACCTTTTTAGGGCCATTGGATTAGCGTACATTATTGAACGAAACATAATTGAAATTAATTTTCAATAACAATAACACTCATTAAACGTCAACGTTTCAATAACAATAACATTCATTAAAAGTCAGCGCCACTGTCCACATATTTAGGACTAAAAAGAATATTTTTTCGTCTACTTAATTACCGCGTATCGCCTGCCTCCTGTTAAATGAACAAAAAATCAGTTTTTTTTTAGAAATGAATTTTTGTATTGCGATTACGCAATCGGATCCCCTTGAGAATACTCTGTGATAGTAAAATGACCGAAAAGAAAAGAAAAACTACATTTTAGATTCCTACAACTGTCCAAGAATGGGATCAAATTGTTCAAGATTTTTTAGTATAAGGCAATTCCCCCAGTGTCTGCATTCTCTTGACGGGCGGAATATTAAATTTACTGCTCCTAAATCTGCCGGATATTTTTATTATAATTATAATGATGATCATTTCTTTATTTTAATTGCACTGGCTAACGCACATTACAAATATACGTACGTGAACGTAGGAATAAATGGCCGTATTAGTGATGGAAGTGTTTTTGGAGAATGTTCTCTATCAAATGCTCTGTCAGATGGTACTTTGAATCTACCAAAAATACATGCTTTGCCAGGTAGCCAGGAAAAATGCCATTTATAATTGTAGTAGATGACGCCTTTCCTCTGTCAATAAGAATACTGAAAACATAAACCATACCGTCAAAAGGAATTTGAGTTAGGACTGTCGGATATACAGTATGTTAATTTTAAGTGGTACACTATTGCTATTTCGAGAACTATAAGAGCTACGAGGTCGGTCAAATTAGCAAACAATTTCTATATTATAAGACAATTAAAATGAGCGAAACAAGATTTTTTTAGACCAGTGGTTCCCAAAATGCGGGGTGCAACTGTCTTATTTTAAATGGCAACATATATTTTTTTATTTGCTTATTCGATTCAGTATTTTTTTCTGACCAAACAATACAGAATATTTGAGAAAAATGAAAAATAAAAATCATCATTTTTATTTAAATATGCATATACAAAGTTTGCCATGGAAGAAAACAAATAAATCAAATGCAGAAATATTTGAAAAAACTATAATTATAATAATAATTATTAATTTTGTTATTACCATACAGAAATACAGAGGTACACTTAAAAAACTAATATTAAAAATTGTTTGATTTATTTGTTTTCTTCCACGGCAAACTTTGTATAGGCATATTTAAATAAAAATGATACATTTTTTATTTTGCATTTTTCTCAAATATTTTGTATTATTTGGTCATTACATGTGAATATCATTGGATTCAGAAAAAAATACTAAATCAAATTAGCAAATAAAAAAAATATGTTGCCATTTAAAATAAGAAAGTTGCACCCCGCATTTTGAGAACCACTGGTTTAAAAAAATTCGCGTTTCGCTCATTTTAATTGTCTCATAATATAGAAATTGTTTGCTAATTTAACCGACCTCGTACCTCTTATAGTTCTCAAAATAGCAATAGTGTACCACTAAAAATTAACACCCTGTATAATTATCGATTATCAAGAACGAGAAGAGTAGTTCAAAATGCGTTTGGAATTTTGCTAATAGTGTAACTAAACTAAATAAATTTAGTCCCTGATAAAGTTGAAGTCATAACATGGACATGTACAGCTTTACATAACTATTTAAAAACAGAAAATTGGAGCAGCTATGTTAATCCTGAAAACAGCTGAAGATGATGGTGTCGGTAGCTCTTTTAGAACATCAATTAAAGATACCCTACTTGTTGAAAATGTTACTTGTTTAATTGCTAAATCAACTGAAGATGCTCTGCTTAATATAGGTGTTTGTGGTGGTCCTCTGTCATCAAGTCGTTTATCTTCTTATATTTCAAAACTGACCATTGGCATCATCTACAATTAAACAAATATAATTTTTAAATAATCTTTGATATGAAATTATACACATTGTTCGAATTAAGATGTACTAACCATGTTTTAAAAATCAGTATTTTCCAGAAAGTTGTTTTTGTGTATTCTGACACTGACGAACAGCTGGTTTGGACGTTGAATGCTCCAATTGAATATTTTTTTGTAATACTACATACTCGGATTGAAATTTAAAATATAGTAATATATTATCATACTTGTAGCACTGACTTTAAATTTACCTACCCCATCAGTTCCTTCTTCATTTTTGTTCACTGTCGCAACATACTTTGTAGCATTTAGAAAATTTGTACGTAAAGCACTAAATTTATTTTTAATTTCTGAAATTTTTGTATCAAGTCCAATTACTTTTCATTTCGTTAAAATATCTTCTAGTGCAGATACCCGACCCTATATAGTGTACATTCAATTGTAAAAATTAGAACATGTTACTTACTATTTACTCGTATTCACTCATGAAATAATTTGAAACACATTTTTAATTGTTTGCACTCTAATCATTTGTATATTTAACATATTAATTAACAGAAACTGATTTATTTATTATTGCAACTTGTAAATCAACTTCGACAAGAAAACAGCTGACAGCCACGACAGCTGAGAGGGAAACAAGATCTTTATTTCAGTGTTGCCAATTCGGGGGAAATTAACTTTTCATGGGAAATTTTAGAAGAAAACCCAAAATGTGAAAACGGAATAAAATTGTAACTGAAGGAATTTTATATCATTTAAAAAATTAATTCAGGTCTAATCTTCATGCATAAAATTAATTCTAGTCTCAATTCTCAATAAACTTTAGGCATTTTTTTTTTTCGAAGTACAGATACAGTCTGCATGTATACGAAAGGTTTGAATGGCATGAAATATTCAAAAACAGAATGAAATGTAACAAAAATAAAAAATAAATAAATATATCATCACGCCTTTTACCCAATATGGGTGTGGCACTCTGCTTACGTAGATCTGGGTAAGTGATATATTTTTTCTTATGAAATGCGGCTACTAGCCGTCAAGTCATAGCCCCCAAAGATGTTACATGTAACAGAATATGCATTTCCCGAAATAGTCGGCTTGACTATTTTGTTGGTCTACTTGAGACTTTCACCGCTAGATGGTAGTATGAAATTAGTTCGGAACATTGACTAATAGATGTCACTTATTAATATGTACAATAAAATCAAGGAGAAACGATTTGAAATGTCAAAATGACAGCTAAATTAATTAAAACCGATAATTTTAATAATTCAGTAAACTCAAACTGTACATAAATGCCATTGATGAACTAGCATATTTGCAAGTACATGTAGCCTCTATCAAATGAGAAATTATGTAATTTATTTCTGATTTATCTTCAATTATATAAAATAAAAATTTCTCATTGTTTTAAGATATACTATACTGTTATCAATATTAGTGTGGTGATCTATAACTTTGTACTTGTCAACATACCATGTCATAATATATAACTTATTTTATATAAATGTACTTTTTTCTGATTTTCCTAAAGTAATGTATATATCAATTATTATAATTATTTAAGAATGTATGAATTACATAATTGAATAGAATTTATTGAAATATATAGCGTTCGTAAATACCCTATAATTCCGATAATTACTTTTTAGATATTCAAAGTAAGAATCGAATCAAAGTGTAATTGTTAATATATTACATATATTAACAATTACTAATATCAATACCATAATTTACTATATTAATTATATTCATTGTTTACTTTTACAAAGAGTAGAGGTTTTGAAATTTACCAAGTCAATATGATACCCTTTTCGTAAGTTTTCTGAATGATAATTTTTTGCGTCGTCCCTTATAAGAATCATGTTGATAGTGCTGATTTATGGGTAATTCGATATCAAATTTGCCAAAATTTTGTCGACCCCTCCCGATTCGTTCGAAATCTCTCATACACATTCATTTTCATCTAGAACCAACGAGAAACAATTTTATTCGTAATATGTAGTCAGTTTCGGTTACTGATAAGAATAGCAATAAAAAAATATTTACTTCGCTTGGTTTTTGGAAAGATTATTCAATAAGATTTATTTTTATTAATTTTATTGTTGAAATAACTTCCGAAACATAAATTACCTACCACACATTTTGCGAAAAAAACGACACTGACGTTTAAGTGAAAAAATTTATTTATTTAAAAAAATTGTCATATTAACGGGATATACCTACTCGTTGGACCCCTATTATCTCTGAAATAGGTTTCATTGGTCAAAATAGATGACTTGTAACCCTCTTTTAATGTGGCGTTGAATAATCACATGTAGTAGACCTGACCCAACAAAATGTCATAATGGGCGCATAAACCATAAACGAAATATGACAAATTTATATCAAAATCGTGTAACACTTATGCAATAATTAGTAGTAAAGTATTTGTTTTCTTTTAAATATTTTGCAGTAAAGCGATATAACGAATTGAACATATTTTGACGTCACAGGTATTTGCATTGTGCTATTGGCCAGATATATGAAAATTGCCAATCGCGCGTCTGCCGTAGAGCTCTAGAAGAATGTAGGTATTCTCGTCCGCCATTTTGGGTCCAGATGTCATAAATAAAACAAGTTATTGGAATTGAAAAAAAAAACATAAATTTTGTATCTGTCAAATTTAAAAACATATTTCTTGAAATTCTGTAAAATCCAACTACACAAATCATACGGTAATATATTAGAAAGTATTCTGTACACTTACCTGTTAGATATGAAATATAATAATTAAGAGAATGATATATCACAATTATTAATCAATATCAACTTCAAATTTGACAGAAAAGAATTAAAGTAACTGGATTCCAATAATTTGTTTTATTTATGACAGTTGGACCCAAAATGGCGGATGAGAATACTCATATATTCTAGTGCCTTATCTGCCGCTGCGCCCAACGCCTGTTGTGGGCTAAAATAGAACTACGAAATGTCATTTCATATTTTTGTTTGTTGGTATTTAAGATTATATTTGTTGGGCTTCTATTACTTGTTTCATAATTTTACTGTTTTATTGTGCTGTGTTGAAAATTGATTAAAATTGTGTGTTGGGGTTAGGTTACATCACTACTAGCGCCACTGTTCTCAAAATTTTGTTGTTATTTACTCGAATATCAAGTAAAATACTCTTAAAGTTGTCAAAGGAATTTTGTCTTAGTTTATATTAAGTTTAATTGTTGTAAATTAAGACATAATATGAAAATATTATTTTTATATTAAAAAATATATAATATCTAGTATCATGGAAAATCGTTGATTTAGTGCCACTGGAGCAGTACCTGTGACGTCACACAAACGTCGCACAAAATTTTAAAAATTGGTTTATGGGCCCAATAATTCATAATTTTGAGTACTTTATAGTTAAAAATATCTTCAAAATTAGACAATAATGCTCTAATTGGATATGGTGCCATGTAATTTGTACTAATTATCTATTGTGCAAGCAAAATAAGTATATCAATGTATTCGAAGTTTTTAAAAACTGTTGCTACATTTTATTCTGTGCCTTGCTACCTTTAACAATTAACCGCCAAATTACTATTTATACCCATTTTGAGCAATTTTGTCTAATTTAGAAGATATTTTTAGCCATAAAGTACTGAAAATTACGAAATAAATACAAAATTTTGTTGGATCAAGTCGACTACATGTGAAAACACCGTTATTCATCTATAAGTCGAATAACTTTTTTTTAAACTGAAAAGGCCATCTTGAAAGTTTTTTTTCTTAAAATTCAAGTCTTTTTCTACAATTTACTTAATCTGAGATGGATTATTTGAGAAAAGAATTTTTTAAAGTAAGAAGGAATTATGACCTCAGACACCTTATATCTCGCCGTTATTACTCAACAATTCGTCTTCAGCGAGCGATTTAAAACGATTAGGTCTAGTCTATCGAAGAAATTGCATTTTTCTTTGCAATGCTCCGTAGAGTGAACCAAGACCTGTTAAATGTGAATATGTTAAATATCAAGCGAAACTGACTACATGTTTACAAATAAAATTATTTCTCCATGATTCTAGATGAAAATGAATAAGTATGAGAGATTTCGAACGAATCGGAAGAAGTAGACAATATTTTGGCTTTGACGTGGAATTACGCTTATATAAATCTTTCGATTTTATCGACAAAAGAGATTCTTTTGCTTTCGCAACAAACAAATTATTTTTAAATTGAATAAATATTATTTTATTAGGTCCAAGCGACGGAAATTATTGAAAATAAATAAAATTTAAGTATTTTTTTTTAACATTTGACACAATTGTTTGTAATTTAACATTGGGTCTTTTTATTTTTAATTGTTTAATGAATATATATTAGTTATTATTTGACTTGCTTTCTCTCTCTTTAACAAATAATGCTCGCAATAAGAAAGTTAATGAGTCAAAGTTACATAGACAGTAGTTCTGATAATTATATAAAATATGAAGAAACTCAATATTAATATAGAAAAAATAAAAATCTAGAAATTAAACAAAGGAGTAGTCAGAATTTGCAAAGCAAATAATCAAACATAAATGATCCATGCAATTGGCAATGCTCATTTATGTTTGATTATTTCCTGTGCAAATTCCGACTACTACTTTGTTTCCAATTCAACTTCTGGGCACAATTCAATTCATCTAGAAATTAACTGTTCAGTTTACTTGTTCATATTGCTTGTTATTGCCTAAATTTATTGTAAATGTGAATGATTGTCGTTTGCAACTTGAATATTTACATTTAAAAAAATTCTGAATATACCTTTGATTTTTATCCGGCCTAAAGGACAGTGCTGTTTATTACGTGCCTTCAAAATATTACTGCATGTTTCACACATGCAGCGATGTCCACAAATTACACCCTTATGTTTATCTCAGTAATTGAGCTTTTACTTTTAACATTCAAAAAAAAAAAAAAAAAATACAGTAGCAATGCTTTCAATAAAGTCTTATAATAATTATTCAACCGACTGCAAATATGGTATATTTTTGAGTGCAAATTCAAGCACAGCTCTATGTTTTTTGTAGAGCACATTTTGTAACTGTATCCATATGCTTATCTCAGAAATTGGGCTTTCACTATTCAAGCTCTAGAAAATTCAGTAGCAATGCTTTCCATAAAGTTTTACAATTAACCAATCGACTGTAAATATGACAATTTTTTGTAAGGGTGTAAAGTTACTCGTACCCCTGATGCATGTGTGCAAATTTTTAGTAAAAAAAGTATTTCATTCGGATAAGTTCTTGTGCTGGCAATAAATAATGTATTGACTAGATTCCAGCGGCACGCGCTGGAATGACACCATTTTTGGTCTCTTAAATTGCTTTAGCTGCAAACGTTAAGAAATTTACCAAATGAAAAAAAGGCAAAAGAAGCCCCGCAATGGCAAATGCAGATAGAAAGGGCAGACTATGAGGTACAGTTAGCACAGAAGCGTTACGAGGAAGCAGATCCAGCAAACATGCTACCACAGACAAACCATATGGTTTGTCTGTGATGCTACAGTATTATGTGCACATCGCTGCATGTGTGAAACATGCAGTAATATTTTGAAAGCACGTAATAACAGCGCTGTCCTTATGCCGGCTAAAATCAACGGTATTTTCAATTATTTTTTTTAAAATCTAAGTATTCCAATTGCAAACGCCAATCTTACACATTTACAATAAATATAGGTAACAACTATGTCCTAACCTTTGCACAAGTGAACTGAATAGATATATAGATATTTTATTCAATTATCAGAACTACTGTATATATATATATATATTATATATTTATTCCTTCTTCAGGACACTATAATACAATAAATACAAAATAGAAATTAAAAGACACACAAAGATAACAATAAGACTTACATTTAGTTGAGATTAAATATAAAATTGTTGTCAAGCGTCAAGACCTGACGTCATGCGAACACGTGCAATGACCGTGTGTCATCGCATCTTTAAGTATATTTACATATTTTTATCTTATACTCACCATACAATTCACTAAAGTATAAACTTTTCAAAAAATTTACCTCGTCCTCTTTCCGGATTGATACAGGTTATAGGACAATTTTACAGGTACCTCGAATACCTATATCACGAATAATACCAGCATTGTAGAATCGACCCTAAAACAGACACACGGTATGTAAAATTAATGAAAAATTATTAATTTATATACTGAAGGTAAATAAAAAGCAGAACTAAATGTGCTCGCAAAAATGCTAGTCTATCAATGGTTTTTATCTACGATAGTGTGTAAAATTGATGTTTAGTTGTTAGTTTAAAGTTTGTAAAACGGTTGTTTAGTAACACGACTTCAATAGTCACGGATGGCCGAGCAACGAATGATTAAAATTTTTAACCATGCCAAATTTACAAAAATTTTATGGAAAACTTCTAATTAAATCTTGTGATCTTAATTCATAAATAATATAATTGTTTTTATATTTATTGGGTATTTTTTATTATTTCGTATATAAAATATTGTACGATACACATACGTAAAGCGTTTTTAGTTACTCAGGGGTCTCAAAACACTCGCTACGTTCGCGTTTTAATTGAACCATTCAAGATTAAAGACTAGCTTTACGTACTAGTGTCGTAAATAACTATTACATACATTTTAATGAATTATAAAAATTTTAGTTTTTATTTATTTTAACTGTAATTTTGGTAGTTCAAACGTATGTCTGTGATTTTGTCGAATTTATTAATAAGTAGCATCTATTAGTAAACGTGCCTAACTAATTTCATACCACCATCTAGCAGTGAGTGTCTCAAGTAAACCAACCAAATAGCCACGGTCACATGTTCGTGAAATGCATATTTTATTACATTTCATTCAGTTTTTCACTATTTCGCGCCATTCTGTAACCTTTCGGATTATGCATATTCTGTTCTTGTGTATTCGATTACATTTCATTCTGATTTTGGTTATTCGGGTTTTGCCAATGAACCCTTCATTTCCTTGCATGCAGCATCAGTATGTTTATCAAAACTTGTTTCCTGGCACAGGTTTACATTTTCAGACAGATGGCATCATTGCTAGTCTGCTGATCTAGTATGGCGTTTGTAACGGCCAGAGTGTATATGTGAAATGTTTGTGTAAAATATAATTTGAAGATAAATAATATGTATTTTGTGTAAACTACAAGCGCGCCTATAAATCGCTCGACATGTCTAAACATATCCAAATTAACATTCAATCGAGTCTAGACATAACTTTTAAGCAAAGGTACGTATCCAGAACCAAATAACTCATATACTACAACATGCCTTCGCCTTGTCAATGCATCCATCTTTTGGCAACATGCTATCTAAATAAACAAATTATTTAACTTGTTCTATTCTGACACTATTTACATACAAGGTTTTGATTATCCGATCGGATATCCTGACATCGCAATTTTGCGCAACTTTGTTTTTTAACAGTTAATTTTTATGCTAGTTTATAAAAAAAATAAGGTTCTTTGTAATATTTTGTCTGTATTGCGATTATGTTTTATGCGTTGTGTTACCAAAGGGTCTAAAAATAAAACAAGAAAACTACTAATTAAACAATTTTCATCTCACAGCGAAAGTCCGATCAGCTGATCTATATTACGTGTGTACTCGCTTACCTGTTGCTCAATATTTGTTTACAAATGCAGTTGTTTTGTGTGTAGGTTATCAAGGATTCTGCTTTGGCCCCCATGTTCCCAAACAACAACATGTTTGAACAAAGAGATATAAATGATTGATTCATTTGTAATTCAAGAGTTTAAGGTAAACTGCAACTTTATTAAGTTTTGTTATTTTTAATAGATTCAAAATAACTTTACATTTCTTGTAAATAGTGTGAAAGAAACACCTACTTGTTGAATTTTAAAATTGAATAACAGATTCAAAGACTTTATATTTGAGTTATTTTATACTAGAAACAATTCTGTTCATTATATGTAATTTCAATATTTCTCAATCAATTGTGTCTTTACAAAAGACTAGATTCAAATTGACATCCAGTTTTCTTTTAAATATTTTAACATTAGTGTGTTCATTTAAGTTAAAATTGTTTTGTAATAATATAAATATTTGACGAATTTTTTATTATTCTTTACAGGACGCAGGTATTATAAAAACCTTCTCATTATGACACCAAAGAACAAATCCAATAGAAAAGATATGGTTCTGCATTTCTAATTTATGGAGAAATAGACCTTCGTAACCAGAAATTACCCGATTGTGGTTCTTAAAAGCCGCAGGCAGCTTCACATCCATGAGAGTAGCAAGGTAATAATGAAATATTTATTTATTAAAAAATGAATTCAGAAGTGCCATAGTACAATTTGATATGAACAGTTGGCATAATTTTTCGATCAAATGCAAAGGAAATATTTATTTTTATCAACTACAATTACTTGTTCCTACTCAATTTGAACGCCATTGTAGTTTTAGTTCTAAATTGAAATTGGAGAAATGAAATTCCACAAACATTTGCTTGTAAGACAAATGCAAGTTATAATACAGCTGGAAAGTACGATAAAGTATACAAATAAAATTTATCCCCAAAGCATATATTTTTTTTCTTATTTAAGGCTTAGGGAATAAATTTAATTTTTTTTGTTCTTAGCTTTAGAATTTTTCAATTTATTTTAGGTACTGCATAGTTTTACGGCTATTTCATAATTTATTGTCTACGAGTATTTACATCATTGAATTTCTTCATTGTGTGGTTGTTGTCCAATTCGATGTTACATCAGGGGTTATGACCAGTATTCGATGTTGTACATTGTATTTCTAGTAGGTACATACTTGTATTTGGTACATAGCTATATTGTTTAAATACTTTTTAATTTCAATGTTCAGTTGATCTCATATAATTACAATTAGTATGTATAATATTTTTATAAATTTGCAATAGAATTTACATTCCTGAATACTGTCGCATAAATATGCCATAATATTATGGATTTCTGTCAGTTGCAATAACTCTTTCAACTTCTCAAATATGGTGAACATTGTTTGTTTATTCCATTTTAAATTGAACAAAAAAAAAAAAAAATCTCCCTTTTGGTACCATGTATCTTTATTTTGAATTACTATCTTTAAGAGTAATTTCCCTATAGCTTGATAATTGTCAATTGAAATATGCTGCTGATTAAATTTATCATTTTGAATATTATCATCGTTAGAAGAATTTGTAGCGTTTTACTTTTTTTTTTAGTTATTTTTCGTCAAAATAGTTTGCTTTTGGATCTCATTTACTTTAGAAATAATAATCGGGCCCAGTCACTCGAGGAGGTACTATTTTATTTTTCCAGTTCACATGTTCTCCTCTTGCTTTCTTAGTTTTTAATATATTACGTCTCCAGTTACTGGTATTTCTTACTCTTTTTTCCATTTTTTTTCCAATTCTGCTTGTTGCCGGCTCATCGAGTACATTTCTAATGACCTGCCATTCATCCGATCACTACCACTATCCTGGAATGGTTCAAGTTCAGATTCACTACTAGTATTAGCCATTTTGCGTAAAACACTAGCCTGGTTAACAAAACAACCAAAGTTTTGTCCAAACCACTTGCGAAAACTAATAGTACACATTACAATGCAACAAGCAACGAATAATGAACAACTAAACTATAGTCAACTGACATAAACAAAACCACGCCAACATCTTTGCATTCCAGTAAGAAAGCTCCAGCTCCATTTATGATTTGTAGTAAGAAACAGAAAGCTCCGGAGCTGGCTGGTTCTTGACACAAAATGATATTCAGATAACTCCGTAGCCTGTTTTATATTCTATTATAAATCATGAAGCTGTCCAATTTTTATTCCAAACAATGCAGCGTCTCAAGTATACCCAAATTAACTGAAGAAAACCCTTCAATTACTGGTGAAAAATGTTTGGTATGTGAAACTCCACAAGTAAACTTTTATTTCACAAGCAAAGTACAAAAATATGTTTCAATTTTAACGTTAGTTAAAATTGTACGAATAATGCAATTATTGATGACCGATATTGTTATTTCTGAAGACCGTATCTATGCTATAGCGATGTAAATTTTACGACATATTGTAAATTAAAGAGGAGAATTTGTTGTCAAACGACGTGTGACATGTGCAGTATGTCAGAAAAACGTTATGTTTAAAGTTTACGTCAGGAATAATTAAGCAATAGTTAGATTAGTAAATATTCTAGAATTAATTTCATTATATAACATTTTGTAAATGAGGACATACAATAATAATTTTTGTATTTGAATTTCAGCGCGCTTTTTCAATGCTGTTATTGGTTATTTCAAAAGGGGACAGCAAGTGAGTAAACAATATTGATATTTCCGCACTCTAGACAAAGAAGTTAATGGGTACGTTCGGCAATAAAATCTGAGCGATCCGAACTCGCTCGATTGGCTTGGCCACGTTCGGTATTTAGATCTGAGAGCTTAGTGCACATGCTCCGCGTTCGTTAAATGACTCAGTGAGGAATCCGATAACGATCTATCAGATCGATGCTACAGCATTTAGTTCTTGGAGTACACCGAGGTTTGACGTGTATTTTTTTAAGCGGGAGCATAGAGGTACATATTTATTTTCACATTTATTTGTCTTAGAAAAGAGCAATGACAGAAAAATAACTTTATATCACGCCCAATTTGTAGTAAGCGAAATGAAGACAAGAATTATATAATTAATTATATTAACCCTTAGATGCCTATGCACCGCAAATCTACGGGCAGGCCGAAGTGGGATCACCAGGGTTACCCACCAATTTCTAAATATACCCAAAATATATATCTTTTATAATTATGACAATGGGTGGTATATTTAAAGTTTTTATTGCATGTATATTAATAGTAATATAAATTTAAGTATAATAAGTAATAAACTCAAATTTACAACATGTTATTAAAATGATTACGAAAACCAAAACCGTACTCTCAAAATTAAAAATAAAATATGTGTGAATATAATCTATAAACCAATATAAATGGTTACTCCTTTGAAGCACAATCAATTCATGTAATGGAAGCAAATTTTCTTCGGTGGACTGCACCTACAAATTTTTTGCATTTAACATAACTTACTTTACTCTTATTGTCTTCCTTTCGGGAACACTTATAACATCTACCGGGTTTCCTAGCTTCGACTTTCTCGTCCTGGAAAGGACCGGGCACAAAAACCTGGCAATCCATTAGGGCAGTTTTTATGTGTCTCTGGAGTTGTTTACTGTTTGCACAAAGCTCCATGTTTCTGCGAGCTAGGTCATCTTCAAGTTCCAATAGAAACAGGCGTCGATGACAAGAACTTTGTTTCTTCCATTCTCTATGCTTCTCAATATAGATAATGAAAGAGTTCATGGCACATACATCTAATATGTTCATGAAGAGCCTGTAGGGCCAGCGAGCAGTTCTCTAATCAATTTGTCTGCGTTATCAACTGCACCCATTGTGGCATTATAGTCCAAAATAATTATTGGTTTTTTTTATTATTTTTTACTGGTATGCTTTTATCATGATGTTGGGAAGATAACAAGTGTACCATTTCATTCTTTTTTGGTATGTAAGAAACCATTGTTAAGTTCTTGGTAAAAGCAAAATTCGTGGAATTTTCTGGAAGAGAGGTTACTTTCAGTTCATTGGGCGTATCTTTTTTATTTTTACGAACTGTCGATTACTAGCGATTTTTATGTAGCAAAAAGTTAGCAAAATGAACCGTCGTGAAAAAATTGTCAGCAGTAATCCCCGTCCTGTATTATAGTAGGGCTCAAACCAAATCCCTTACTACACGATATTCTTGGTTTGTTTCTCTTGCCACACCAGGAAGTTTTCCTGCGTACACTTGTAAATTGTAGAGGTAAGATGTGCTAACATCAGCGGCTGCCCAAATTTTAATGCCGTATTTGGCAGGTTTTGATTTTATATATTGCCTGAACGGGCATCGTCCCCTGAACCAACTTTTCAGCAACTGTCAAATGTTCAGATGGCTCAAAAGATTATTTGCAGTTTTCGACAAATAAATTCCAAACATTAGCAAATACCGCTAATTTGTCATGTTTCCTTCTTGAACACTGAAATTTCTAAAAAAACTGTCACGCGACATTGCAACTGAAAAAAATAAGCGACTTATACTGGGATCCGTCATTTTAAATATCATGTTTTCTCGAACCCTGCATTTCATTTTTCGAATTGATGAGATTTTAAACTCATTCGTAAAGAAAGAATGTTTTTGGAACCGTTTTCTAACGTCAGCAAACCCTTCATGATTAAATATCGAAAGTCCGTTATGAAGATGTTGCTTCCTCTTCTTTTTTGAAGATAAAGTGAACGTTAACAACTAAAGTACCCAGTAGTACTTCAATCGCGAACTTATCGTACCAACAGATACATTCTCTCAGTGCTTTAATAATACATTAAATTGTTTGTGAAAGTTATGTAAATAACATTTAATTTTAATTTTTTCAATTATTAAAATAATATACTCACTTCCTGTGTGTTCACCAGTAGCAGTAGTAAATGTAAACTTTTCATTATAAATTTTAAATTTATTGTTATTACTATAAACATAATTTTTACTAATTAAATTTATAGATGAGCCTAAGTCTAATAGTATCAAAAAATCACTTACTTCCTTAAATGGTAATTTAGAGTTACATATTATATTCTGGATTTCCCCTGTATATTTACGAGGCCTTTTTCTAAAAAAGGATTTTCCTCTGAAAAAAGAATTATTTTTATTTTCATTATATACTTGGTCATCATATTTCAATTTAAAATTTTCTAGATTTTCAAAATTTTCTGTGTTACTAGTATTGTTGGTCGCTATGACTACGACCAACTGTTTTGTATCAGGGACGTAAGGGATTTTGTTTCAAGCACACACAGTTTCACTAAACAAAGGTTTATTAACCCTTAAGTACCATGGCTCAAAACTGTAACACTCAGAGCATGGCAGGGTCAAATTTGACCCCTATTGTTTATAGGCAATTACTTTATTTAAAAATTCTTTTGTGGAATGTATGCGTAAAATGAAGATTTAGGAGTTATATAAACACAAAAATAGGTGAAAAATATAATATTTTATTTACGAAAACCGGTAATTGTAAAAAATGTAAATACAGACCATATTGATTGTAATACTAAATTTAAATTACAAAAATAAAGTTTTTGTTTTCTTTTATGTCAATTTGGCAATTCATGACTTCAAAGATGATCCCTAAGGCAAAAACAAAAAATAAAATTAATTACACCACAAAATGACAAGTACATTTCTAGTTATCCGATTCTTCACATATGTTGCACATTGTGCGTACACTTGCATGAATTTTGCAGCAAAACTGCTGACAACTGTTACATAATAGGCTCTCCTTCTTTTGGGAATAGGGACATATATGACATCTTCCTCTTTTGGTACCTTTTTTATTATCAGGTTGAACTTGAGAACTTTCTGACACTCCAGAAATCCTACATATCACACTTCGAAGTTCCCTTGGAATATATCTTTGTACTCTTCTACGCAATAGATGTTCTTGAATAAGGTCACGCCCTAGGGAAGTCAGAAAAGGTCGTCTATCCATACATTTATTTTCAACCAAACCGTTGAAAATAACATTGGAATTTACACCCGCAATATCCATAATGCGAAACCATATTGCTTGGGGCCAACGTCTTGTCCGTCTACCAACTTTATAGCAGGCACATTTCTGGTCAAGCGAATCAACTCCACTTTTAGTCGAGTTATAGAATTCGATGATTTCTGGTTTATTATTATCGATAATAGAGTCTGTATGATGCATGGAAGAAACTAATATAACTGCACGACTCTTTTTTGGCACATATGAAACCAAAGTAGTACCTTTACCAAATCCAAATAAAGAACTATTAGCTGGTCGGTCCTTATGTGGCAAAAACTGAGATGGAATTTCACGTTTGTTTTTTTTCATAGTTCCAACATATGTTAAATTATATTTATTTAGCTCTGATACCAGCTCCATAGATGTGAACCAATTATCAGCAGTAATATTTCGATTGGTGTTTATTATTGGCGGAACAAGAGAAAGAACGTCCAGCGTAGGAATTGATAGCTTCCTTGGATTATCTCTATTGGAATTTTTGCCGGTATATATAAATGCATTGGCAAGATAATGAGTTTTTGCATCACATAGGCACTGCATTTTTAGTCCGTATTTGTCAGGTTTATTTTTGAGGTACATACGAAACTTACATCTTCCTCGAAAAGCAATGAGCATCTCATCTATAGTGACATATTCCCCGCAACTATAATTTGATTGGCAGTTGGTAATAAAGATGTTAAAAATTTCAGATATGGCAGCCAGTTTATCACCATTTTCTATCTTCTCTTGTCTTCGATCTCTATCGTCAAATCTTAGAGCGCAAAGTAAAAAGTTAAATCGGTTCATGGACATCGTAGCTCTAAAAATGTCACGTCCAGTACCATCTCGTGAAAACAATGATTTTAAGTCTTCGTGGTTTGATTTAAAAACTCCTGCTAGATATAGGAGCCCCAGAAAGGCCTTCATTTCAATCCTGTCCACATGGTTGTTGTATTGGCAGGAAAGGTTATGAAAATTATACTTTTCTGCCATTTCCGTGATTTTTTCATTGGTTTTGTCAATCATTATATTTAGAATGTCTTCGTCAATAAAACATTCCCAAGCTTGAATCGGTTTGCTTGGATTTTTTGTTCTTGCTTCTCCTATGACTCCTGGTAAATGAGTTATTATATTTTTAGCGCGTGTCCGAGAAGGTGCAGGTGCGATTTTAGCCCATTTGAATCTGTTTTTCCCGTATAAATAGTTTGTACTATGTGATTCTTCGTCCTCTTCCTCCGTCTCTATTTCCATACTTTCATTTTCACTATTATATTCCTCTTCCGAAATACTGTTATGCTCGCTATGCTCACTAGTACAGTCCGAGAAACTGCAATCTGTCTCCAATCCCTTGTCCATAACCTCTTGAGCCATATTTTCCAGTTCTTGCTCAGATAAAGCTCTTGTAGAATTATTAGCAGCTGCCATTATTATAAACTTGCACTTGCTAATTTACAAACACTTAAAACATGGCAGGGTCAAATTTGACCCTGCATTTTATTTCTTGCGACCGTTAGCTAGACTGGTAACACGCAGACTGAGATAAATAGGCCATGACTGTACAGTACACTTAATCCGAGGAATACATGGACGCACGCACTCTGCCATCTGTTTTTAGATAGAGAAACTACGAACTGAAATTCGTTGGGGTCAAATTTGACCCTGCCATGGTACTTAAGGGTTAAACACAAGTCAAAACATGCACATAATTAAGCGATCACAAGTTAAGCTTAATGTGTCGTTTTTAACAGAAGAAATGCTCTTTAGAAACTCTACATAGGTCAGCACATTTACATAAAGTGTTTAACAACAATTAACAGTGTAGATATACAAAAGTCCTGGATGCGTGAACACCCTTAAAGTTCTAAGCAGGTAAACACAATCGTAATGTCCGTCGAGATTACCGGCACTCACAATATCCGTCAGAAATTAATCGCACTTCGCAATGTTTGTCAGAAATTAATCGCACTAAATAGTGTTCGTCTGGTGGCGATATTTACACGTGGTTAGAAAACAATGTCCCTGGGGGTCTAATGGATACTCATTAACCAAGACTGTGCTACGGTTGACGGAACCATACCTTCTTCGAGTTGACTCTAGGCGAGGAGGCCTTCTGAAGTCGGTTTCTGGTAGCAAACAGCGCTTTCGTTGGAGGGCTGTTGAGTGGAGTTTCCTAGGAATCGGCTTCCTCGGTGAAGTGCTGCGGCGTCGTTTCTTCGGCGAGAAACTTACAGCCTGGTTTCCGTCTGTACGGGAGTGATACCTGGCTTCAACCTCCGGGCGCTGGTCTGTTGGTTCGTTTGTAGATGACCGCTTGGTGCCGCGGACCTTCCCTGACGGCGGAGGAAGCGGAGAGACGGCGCGAGTTGGACGCGTGCTTCGGCGGGCCAGCCGGAGCAACCTCCTTGGGTGGTCTCTCGTTCGGCTTTCTTCATGTACTGTTCTGTAGGTGTCTTCCTCCTAAGAATGACGTGGAAAGTGCGGCCGTCCGCGAGAGGGCGAATTCCCCTTGGTTGAGCGGCGGTGCACTGCCTAAACGGCGGTCACGTGATAAGTCGTCCCGAAAATGTGTTCGGTGGTCGCGTCGTGAGTCAAACGAATTACTTGTGCAGCAAGCGTATGATGAGTCGAACGAATTGCTTATGCAGCAGTCGCTTGCTATTTGTGGCTCGGACACCACCGCTGAGGCCTCTGCGAAGCTTGGTGGAGGTGAAGGTGTGAGTGGAGGCAGCGGAGATCTGCCTACCGTGCGGGTTGGTTTCGCTGGTGCTGGTGGGCGCCTTGGTGAGAGCCCGGATCTGACGTCAAGGATGGCAGCAAGGACCATTTCCCGATAGTCCTTGCGACGACGGACCCCTTGATAGACTCGAAGGTCCTGTCCGGGACTCGCTCAACCAGGTGCAGGTTGAGGAAGGCAAGGATGGTTGCGGCGGCCTCTTCAGCCGCTAGAAGGAGCAGCTCCTCCCTGCTCCACCGAACTTTCTTCGAGGGCAGCACGATGGCCTCGTTAGTGATTTCCCTATGCTTGGCGGTGAGGTGCACCCCCAAGCCCCGGCCGGACGAGAAGGTCTTCTCTCACTGGTCGCACTTGTGGGTGGCTGGAGGGTCTGCCGTTTGGATGTTGAGTCTCTCATCTTCTTGTAGCTGCAGACTAGGCGGAGTAGGAATCGCCTGCTGCCCGCTGTTTGTATCAGCAGGGCCGGGAGACGGGGATCTGCACCGGCAACTACTTTTATTCTTTAGTTTAGGGCCTGCTAGATACGGGTTCTTTAGTTGAATGTTTAATTATTCATTAATTATTGTTGTGGAGTATATTTTATCTTTAAAGTTACAAATTAAATGTTCTCTAAGACCATTCAAGCTATTAAACTCCAAATCTTTTATGCTTTCCAAAGCTTTACCTGTAACTTTACATTTAATATTTAGAAATGATATCGCTTTATCAAAATCATCGAGTGGTGGATATGTATGCTAAATAAGTGTTGAACAGTATTCACAGCATCGATAAATACGCTCAATTTACTTGTATCTCCATCATAAGTTGGGATAGACTTGAGAGCAAAAGGAATTTTACTAATGCGATCAGCCATTTAAAAATATTCTTTCAATTTCAATATATAAATGAAGTAATCTTCATTTAATAAAAGTAAATTCACTGGCACTGGAAATACGGGCACTATGTAATGGATGATGGATGCGGTGATTCCTGGTGGGTTCAACGTACCGGGCACTCGTTCTGCGGACTATGTGGTACGGAAGTTGTTGTTGTCCTTCTGTAGATATTGAAGATCTGGGCACTCAATTCATGGACACTATAGATTCTTCAAAGTTATTCTTTTATTTTTTGAAAAACAAATTATATTTTATTATAAACAACTTTAATTCTACAGAATCGTTTTGTTGCTTCACATTAGACAGATAACAACATAATTGCTTATCTTGTTTTCTACACAGGCTTTTATACAATTTCCTTATCTGTGAATCATAATTAAATAACAAAGGAATAAAGTGACATATGTTTTCATACATATCGTGGGCTTACAAGAAAAAATGACCAAGTCAAAAATTAAAGATTTGTAATAAATGCGTTTGAATATTGCATCTTTTTTGAAAAATCATGTCCTAATAATTCTCAATTTTTCAATGTGGATTTAACTATGTGAAGCATGTATAAGTTTGGTAGCCTTATTTTGAATTTTAATTTTTAGTAGAGCTTGGTCACTTTATGTTGTAGAAATTTGTGCTGTAATTTGATTTGGGTTAAAAGAATTTTATCAAAAGGAACTATGTGATAGTTTATTTATTGTAATTAAATTTTTATATTGTAATTAAGTTTTTATAACAAAATAGTAACTTAAAAAAATTATTCGAAACACAAAAAATTTGAAATAAAAAATTTATTAGCTCTCTGAATCACTGAACGCTGATGGTTTCGGGGCCACGTCCTTTTTCTTATTATCCACGGGAAGTGAATTGTACCACTTATGAAATTCAGGTGGAATCACGTTAGTATGACATAATTTTCAAAGATCGTCCTTTTTTTTTGTGAAATAGGTAGTTTTTTTATATAAGCTGCCTAAGGTGACAGGAATAGTAGAAGGACGACCTCTTCCAGTAACTTGCAAAATATTGTACTCTTCGTCACTGGAATTGTATTTGAACAAAATGCAACCTGGTTTTTTTTTTCATATCTCATCACCTTAATTTTCAGCCAATCAGCCTTTTTGCCGTTGGTGTCTACAGTACGGTTTTTTTTATTATTTGTCCCGTCAAACATTTTAAATCTAAAGAATCAGTGTACAACAATTCTTGTACGCGGTAACATTCACTTTTTTTATTCTGAAGACGTTAAGAACGCGGTACACGAAAAATATTAAGCCAATCGTGCAAGCTGTATACAGTCATTCGTGTTTTAACTGACTCGATAGCGCTGTGCATGGAATTACATTCCAAGTACGAGTGACCCTTCTCTAAAAATTTGTGCTAAAATAAAGGTGCAATGTTCTGATTGCGGTTTTGTCCGCTGCAAGTATCCGAAAATAGAGATACTTGGGAGATGTTTTCAGGAAGATGTCTGACCATTTATTTCACTGCATGCAAAACATAATGTTTTATGAGGTAGAGCAGATTCATAAATAGTGAGGTTGTAAGCACACAATTTTCTAGTGTAGTACATTTAGGACACTTCTAAACACGGAATTTGTAGCACATTTTGCAGATCAAAAGTAACACTCACGAAATAATCAATCTCACCTGGACGTACTTTGTCCGCATTTTTAGCGATGTTGGAATAATTACGTATACGAATATGTTCATCATATTCTGTTCGCAAAGTAGCTACCGTTTCTGAGTTATTTCGTTTTCAGTTTGTACCACTGACAGCGTTATCTAATATAAATAATGTTCAATGGCTTTAATTTAGAGAAACAATCATCTGTACCTCTCACACACTTAGAATAAGTCCTAAGAAGTTATGCCCTTCAGCTGCCTCGTCGTTTCGCATTTGATCGACCTTTTTGCACTTCGGGAACAAAAAGAAATCGCAAGGGGCTAAATCTTGTGAGTAGAGAGGGTGATCTAACGTGGTGATCGAATTACGGGTCAGAAATTGACGGACAATCGTTGCTGAATGTGCAGGCGCATTGTCGTGATGGAGCAGCCATCCATCACCATCACACAAAATTGGTCGCACACGACGCACACGATCCCTCAGGAGCTTGAGAACTTCCACGTAGAAGGCAGCAGTCACTGTTTGTCCTTCAGTTAGAAATTCATGATGGATAACACCATTAATGTCAAAAAAACGAGCAGCATGACCTTGATTTTTGATCGGCTTTTTCGACATTTTTTTGTTCGAGGTTTTGCATTCCTTGCTCTGTGATTTCAGCTCGATGTCGTACTCGTAAAACCATGATTCGTCACCAGTGATGATCCTTTCAAGGAAACCGGAAGTTTGAGCTGAGTTTTTCCAGTCAGTGCAGCATTCGGTCCTTCTCAACTTTTGATCAGCTGTCAGCAACTTTGGGACGATTTTTGCACAAAACTTTAATTTTTGACTTGGTCATTTTTTCAGCTCCCAACATTTCATGAATTTCCGGAAAACTTTTCTCAAGTTTTCCCAAAATTTGATGTTGAGTCGTTGTTCCATCTGTTCATCAATCCCCATCGTTCACAAAAGCAAAAAAGGGCACCACAAAAAAAAATCACCTCTAGTCTGACAGTTACTGACGCTCCAGTAGATCTACCCCCAACAGAGCAGCTAGTGCGTATGACCTAACGTCACCTCAAAGCCACGTTAGTAACTCAGTTCGCGTATTTATTGGGTAGACCTCGTAAATGGTTGCGAGAAGTCTGGATATTGGAGTATTGGTTTAGAAGTTTATTGTTCTGTTTGTCAAATAAAAGGAACGTCAATCTTTAATAGTTTTGTAAGTGGTTTAGCCACAGTGGAGAAATTTTTAATAAATTTTTCTATAGTAACCTACTAAACCAAGAAATATTTTAATGTCTTTAACATTTTGAGGTCTTGGTACTTCTTGCATTCTACCTTCTTAGGATTAGGTTCGACTCCTTTGTCCGTTATAACATGACCTGAATATTCGCAAGTCCTTTTTAAAAATTCGCACTTATTCGGCTGAAATTTGAGATTATTTTCCCGTAATCTAGCAAATATAATTTGAAATTTAATATTGTGATATTACAATGATGAACCGTGTAAAACAACATCGTCTAAGTAAACAAAGCACTGTTTATTAGTTAAACCACAAAGAACACCGTCCACCATACGCTTAAAACACGATGGTGCATTTTTCAAACCGAAGGGCATCCGCGTAAATTCAAAATGACCATTTGGAGTGCTAAAAGCTGTTTTATTTGTATGTTTTACATCTAGGGGAATTTGGTGAAATCCGCTAGCAAGATCTAGAGTACTAAAATATTGGGTACGGCCTAATTGATCTAATATATCCTCTGTGTTTGGTAACAGGTACGCATCTCCTATTGTTTTTTCATTAAGTTTGCGGCACGAAGTATAATATAGAAAGGAGATGACACTTTGTACGCCAGGCCCATGAAGCTAGCGGTACCAAAATGTACTTCGTTTGTTGAGCTTGTGGTGGGGATAGGAGGCCATCGCTTTGCTTAGGTTTACGTTTGATTTGTACAGAGAAGTGTTTGTGTTTTGAACTTTTTTTGTTTATTTACATTTAATTTAATTTGAAATGGACAAAATGTGATTTGTGCCAAATTGTACAAGCGGTTATGCGTCAAATAAAGAAAAATTACAATATTTAGTGCACTTAGGACGAAATAGACTTAAATTTGTAGCGGAGAACAATTCCCAGAAAAGACAGAGTGCTCAGTTCAAAAGATTTTATATGTGGAAAACATTTTAAGGGCGACGATGTTATTAAGGAAAGGACCTGCGGAGCCACAAGTGTTAAAATATTTTATTTTAAAATTTACATACATTTGTAGGTACCATTGCAGGTGCACTTCCGACAGTTTTCCCAAATTGCTCCATTTATTTAGATATAAAAACAAATATAAAATAAGAAAAAATATTAAATGTGACATTGCATATAAGAAAAAACCTATGATTAAATAAATAATTATTTAAATTTGGACAGTGGTATGTAAATAACTGAATAAGATATTCAAGGGCTTAAATTATTGAATTATGTTGTCTCGAATGATGTTCGAAATAATTTCATGACATATATATGTAAAATTTATATACGGCAATAATGTATTAAAATATTAACTTATAACATTCTATACTATTAATACTAATCATTTAACAAATTTTCCATAATATAAAAATAAATTTATTGAAAAAATAGTTTATGAAGAGATTGAATATGTAGTCTTTAATGACGTTTGTAGTACTTTAACGATAACAGATATGGATAAATTTAACCCTCTAACGCCTGAATTTAAAATTTTTGAATTTTAGGAAAAAAATTTTTTTGTTTTTCTTTTTTTTTTCATAGTTTTTAATATATAAAAACCAAAATAGATTAAAAAATTATAAAATTTGCAATGTTTTTTAAATGTACTAAATTGTCACATTCGTCCACGGGTTCGTAATGCAAGAATAAAATGCATCTTCATTTCTATATTATTTTTCATCTTATTTTATTATTAAAAAAAAAAAACATGTGAGAATTTATTTTATTTATAAAATATAATACTTAATTTATTTATTTATAATTTTAGTTAGCGTGAAATTTAACAAAACAATTTTTATCTTTTGTGATACAAAGATGAACTTTGCATTTGCTGCACAAAATACTGGTGCACTCTTGCATTTTGAATTTTTGCATCTTCCTCTCTTTGAGACTTCAGGGTAATGGTGAAGACCATCCAAACGTGAATCTCTCCCAGGGATGCTTTTGGTGGCAGGGCCTCTTCTCTTTTTGTTAGCAAACTTAACATCAGTAGAGCTAGTAGAAGGTCTGCCTCTTTTTATTGGTTTATTACTTTTTCCTTCAAGAAGAAGAGCTTCGGCGATTCTCATTTTGAACTGTTACAGACTTTGGATATTCTTGGTATCTGTAGGCTCTCGCGGTCTCTACGATAAAGCACCCAAGAGTTCACAACAGTCACATTTATAAATTGAAAAAATAATTTGTGATAAAATTTTCTAGATCTGATGTGAATCCTGTACCGTGCAATTAGCGAGTCCATCAAATCAACACCTCCCATGAACCGATTATAGGTTTTCACAATAGCGGGGCAATCGATTGTGATGGTTTGTTTTGTCTTTTTGTCATATCGCTTACAGTTAGCCTTCGGTTCTGCCGATGCAAAAATTGACATATGGTTTACAACTCTATTATCTGCCCATTTCACTATCCGTACTTCAGTATCTTCAACTAGAGCAGTCACTTCTTGATGGGACCGTTTTCCTCTTTTCATAAGATCTTTATCTTTGATTAGTGAGATGTCAGGCAATCGATTGATTCGAACGGTTCCCAAGCTAAATATTTTTTCTTTGCTAAAGTTATCATCAAAGGAAGTGATGTAAACCAGTTTTCAAAGTATAATAAATGGTTCAGTCCCACAGGAATTGATTGGGCCAATTTCAATACTACATTTGAACTAGCTCCCAAATCGGGTTCTCCTAATACCGGTTCAATTTTCTCTGAGTATATAAAAAAATCATACATGATGCCTATGTCATCGCAAAGAATAAACTCTTTATATCCCCACTTGTGTGGTTTGTTGCGTATATACTGTTTTATGCTTGATCTACCTTTGAATGGAACTATCTGTTCATACACGCATAGCATTTGGGGCATTTGTATTTCCCGAAACTTTTTTTTGTAAAGGTGCAGGAATTTGTGAATTTGCTCGTCGTCGCTGCTCTTGATTTCGATGCGATTTGTACGTAGCAGAGGGAGAAAAGAGTTACGAGTTCCAAGGTAGGGAAGGATATCTAGGGTCCCTGCTCGGGCGCCAAATTGTGACGCTCCTCCGTTGGTGTTGTTTAATGCTGGTCGTTTTATTCCTCTGGGGCGCAAATTCAGTGCAGTCGGAGCAGCAACTGACGCTGAAAAAGGGTTGGCGGATAGCCAGCGGGAAGCCAGGGATTTACAGGAAGCTAAATGATTAACTCGCAACTTAATTTTAACTAAAAGGAATTTATTTAATACGAGCCCGGTCGTCGGATCCAGAAGCGGTGATCGTAGCCAGTTGACCAGCGAGTCGGTTGACGGTGTAGCGGCTTTGTCGGATGCCGTTCTTCGTGGATGGTCGGGCTGGTTCGAATATTGCTGACGGACGACCGGGTCTCAGCGTACCAAGCTAGCACGCTAGCACTCAGCTGTCAGAATGTTTACACTGTTTGGTGTGTGTTTTATGTGTAGTTGGTAAAGGAAACGTCGTGACGCGGAAAGACACCGTGTCACTTCGCAAGGCAGTACGCTCGGAAGACGCGAGCGTGGTAGGTGTGTACGGTGTACTGTGTGTACGTGTAAACAACTGAAAAGAAATAATGAAATAATTCACCGTACAGGGGTCTGTGACGGTGAGGCAGTAATATAAATAAAACAGCTGCTGGCACGGGAAAGCGCCGTGGCCAGAGGATCAGAAACTTTTGACAACAGCCGGGAAGACGCCGACCGTTGTAAAAGAGGCAGGATGGCTATTCGGAAGACTCGGAAGACGCGAGTAGCCAGGACAGGTAACTCGGTGTCGTGGGAAGGTGCCACAACACTGAGGGGAGGTTGCTCGGAAGACGCGAGCGTGGAACGTAGGAAATAACAATTCACTCACCCTCGGAAACTGACTGTAGACTACAGCTCTATCGCAGGCGGACCTGGACTCAAGTGTTAGAACCTCGGAAGACGCGAGATGCTAACTGATCTGAGTGTGATTTTGGCCAGCTTTTATACCCGTTCGGCTCCCATAAGGCCCATTTTAAAGTAAAAACGCAGGTCAAAACTTTAAAAATTAACCGAAGAGAAGTTAATTCTCAAACGTATTCAATTAACTGGTTTTTTAAAAAAAAATTAAAAGTGAAGCTAGCTCCGACCTAGACTTGAACGCGGGGCGTCAGAATCACTGTACAAGCGGTCCAGCGCTTCAGCCGGGTGCGCTACCGATGCTGACGAGTGCTGAGAAGTAGCTTCGTCACACATTGAAGTTAATTTTTGACTTTATTTCTTCCCATCTATCTCTACTTATCACTTCTGATACAATAGGGCAGTTTAGTTTGCTCTTCCAATATAAATGTGAATTTGAGAGCTTTACCATCGACATAGCAAGCAGTGTATCCAAAAATTGCTCAAGCTCCTGACTACTCAATGCAAGATTTTATTGGGATTTTGCTGGATTGCATAAAGATTTGATTGGTCGACAATATGAGTAATAGATGGGTTGTTTCTCGACTGGATATTGAATGAATAAAAACAAGATGTTGGAGAAGCAGTCAATTTAATAAAATCCAATAAATACACCAACGTTTCGACTGCGAATCAGTCTTCATCAGGGTGCTGATACAAACAAACAAACAATAAATAAAACATACATATCTCATGGTGAGCAGACTTACATAATTGGTTTTTTAAAAAATAATGAATATCATGTAAAAAAATTTTATTTTTTTTTTTACATGATATTCATTATTTTCTTCTCCAACATCTTGTTTTTATTCAATATGAGTAATGATATCCTCTGAGAAAAAATTTCTGAAATATTCAACAGGTCGTTTTACCAACCCAGTAGGATCTTTTTGTCCTAACCATTCAGGCATAGGTCTAGCTGTACCGTCTCCAGAAATGTGCCGCCAAAGAGGAATTCTTCGATTTCTTGATGTAGTTGGCTTTGAACTTGTAGTTATCGGAACAGATTCTTCAACTTCCACAATTTAAGTTTCTAACTCATCTTCACTAGTATCATCATTATAGACCGAGACAGTTTATATGACTCATCGCGCCGTAGGTCTGTTCGCTAATGAGCGTTGTTGCTGATACAGACCGAGACGGCGTTGGAGAACACTTTGCCGTCTATGGTTTGTGACATAGACCGAGCGGCGCCCACGAACAATTCTTAAATTTGTACGTAAAAATGTATATTCTATTTATTTTAAAGTTATACGACTACGAGTACATTTAAAAATACATATAAAAAGGATGTTTATTTACAGATTTAAAGAAACAGTAATTATTACATTACAATTAAAACCTCTCTAAAAAAAATAATATATAAACACGGAAATTTGAAAAGAACAATAATTTATTTTAAAGGTTTAAAAATAAAATAAATACCTATGAAAATGTATATTTATTTATAAAAAAAGAAACAGTAATTTTTAATCTAATAGACTAACTTTTCTTTTGGTACATCTTTATAATAAGATCCATGCATTCAACATTGCCGTGTTTAGGATTAATTCTATTGCCAGTTTCCGGAACCACTTAATAGTTTTTCTTAATAGAGATCGATAGCTGGTCTGAATTCTATCACTGGTTAAATTTAATGTACTTTTTTATGTTACACCCTATATATTCATTATTATATAATATTATTCTGTGTGAAATTTAAGAAAAACAAATATTGTTTTTTTTTTATAGCATATGCCAACACCAGATTTTCTACAAATTGTTTGTGTGAAACCTTCACACAGTGGTACTTTGCACCTAATTCTTTAGTCTACCATTTATTGCTCTTTATCAATATCTTATGTCTGGCTAATGTACTGTCTAACAAATCAACATTGCTCATATGTCGATTATATTCGTGGACAATATTCGGACAGTTTACATTCACGGTACTTTTAGATTTTCTATCAAAATGCTGTACTTTTTGCATGGGAACTTCACCAGAAAAAGTTGATAGAAGAGTAACAATTTTGTTGTCTTTCCATATTACAGAAGAAATATCATTATTATCGTGTACGCCTAGAAACTAGAGCCTTTTGTCAGATTTTTCATATCAGCGTCTTTAGAATTAGGGATTTCTTCTAACGGCACCTAAACTATAAATGCATCTCTTAGCCAAATAAGATAATAACGGTATTGTAGTATAATAGTTATCGAAGTACGCGTATATTCGATAATTTTTATTATATGGAATCATTCTAGACAATGTCACAACATTTGCGCTGGCTCCGAGATCAGGCTAGTCTGGAGGTCGCGTATTTATATTATTCTCCTGTCCAGAATAAATTTCGAATCTATAAGCAAAACCTGATATGCCTGATAAAACAAAAAAATTGAATCCTTATTTATGTGGCTTTAGTGGTAAATATTGTTTTAAAAAATGATAAAAAAGGTAGTGATATTTTGTTATTTATTTTGATTTTTTAGAATTGAATATAAATTCGTCTCTTCTACAATTTTATCGATAATATCACTAGTAAAAAAAATAAAATATTGAAATGATGTATCTAGCGCCATAATATCACTAGGTAATTTTATATGAAATTTTAGTTGTGCTTCATTTAGAATCAGGCTTCGTTTTTTCCAAATAATTTCAGGTTTCATATTTTTACCTTTTATTTCCGGGGGATGTAATATATCAGAAAATTATTCTTTTTCCTGTACATTACTTGTTTCCTCATTATTTTCTTCTGTAATGATTGGATTTTCAGTTTGACTTCCTTGCTTACCACAATGTTCTTCTGACTTGATTTTGAGGTTTACTTTCTTCTTGAAAACAACGTTCATCGTTGGATATATTGCTATACTGTCATCAGATGAATAGTCATATCCATCTTCATTATTTGATAAATTATTTATAATATTTTCCAACTCTTCGTCCGAAAGACATCGTTTAGTTTCTTACACGACATTCTACAAGAATACAAATCATGACTGCATAAAATTGAAGAATTACAATAAATGTGAACAGTGGGGTAATAAGAAAATTAACATATATGATGAAAATATGAAATTTCATATAAGAATAAATACATTTGAGAAACAAATACAGATTAAAAAAAAAAAAAAGAAAAAGAAAATAAAGACTTTTTAAAAGTAAACATTTGCAGCACTCAAACAAGGTGGCCATTTAAAAACTAATGTCACTCACGAGACATGCACTGCCATCTAGAGACAAGTTTAAACATTTTTTCCGTTTACCGGTTTGTTGCCTATCTACAACAACATGCAGAGGAGATAAATATGTTTTCGTATATAAAATACAAAACGATTTGTATATTTAAACTGTGATAACCTTTCATGTTAACATATATATGTTCATTTTCCGTCAGTGTAACAATTGCGACATGAGTTCCATCGGCGATTCCAATGACATATCTCATACGAGGTCTGACGAAAAATCTAAAATATATATTTATATACAAATTGTGCTGGAAAATATTTTATTTGTAACAGTACCTTTGTGCCTGTTCTTATTTTTCTCTGTAGTTTTTGTAAACCGTATTTATTTCTTCACGCAGTGGCGTATTTATTAGTAACTTCTTTTATTGCTCTGCATACTACTAATACAGGTAAAAAGATTATTATTATCCACGTTCCGTTGTTAACTTCCTACCGCAAAGAAGTGTAGGGTTGATAAAATCTAAATTACGAGTAAATGATAATTGCTATTATTCAATTTAAATAAAAATTTATATTAATTTTACTTGTTAGGAATTAGGAACTCTTAAATTATATCGTCCAATGTTCACGAATGTTTCCAAAAATTTATTACATCTAGACATTCTTTTTTGCTCAACCTAAAGTTGGAAATAAATTGCCCGTTAGTTACACGAAACGGATCATCAGCAGCTCTTATTAGATGCTCCATCGTATGAGATTGCTCTCTTTTCTCATCCAACTTATGCATGAGGATTAAAACAGGAAAAATAAGCGCCGTAATCTAAACTAAACCAGTCATTAAATATGTATTAAAATACTAATAAAATATAAAATATTTTTGTATCTTACCTAACCACAATTTAATTTTATCTAAATATTTTTATATACACATAATATACTTACAAAACTGACAGTAATCTTGAAAGTAACTGTACCTAAAAAATTACCAATTTTTCCGTAGCGACTGAGTTAGTAACATATATGTATTAGTAGAATATTGCTGATACGCTTTGCTACGCGATAGAAGGAAATAGAGATGAAAATAGTAGCAATGCATAAGCCTATCTCAATCTCACATTTGGACCTTAGGATCAAAAGTGCACATGCATAAAACACTTGAATATTATTGGCGAACAACGATGTAGTGGGAGTGTTAAAAATATCAACGCAATAAATTTGAAATTTTTAAAATTTGACGTGATGTAAAAAATAAATTTCTGTATTTTAAGTCATTCTAAATACAAAAATTAAAATTTTTATGAAAATAATATGTAATTAATAAGCGTTTTAATATTTTCATCACTATGCAAATAATAGAAATACGTAAATTATAAATTGGTATGAAACAAAAAAACATTTACACAATCCAAAATGGATTAGATTTCATTTAGTTCTGGATTAAGGAATGGAAGGAAAAAATATATATATTTTTAAAAGGTTTTTTGGTTTTTAAATCAAATTAGTCTATGGTACTTATTTCTAACGTAATCATTTTGTTGAGATAATAATCTTGTTTCATGATACATTCTTATTTTTAAAAATATATTGACAATAATTTTTATTAATTGCACTTTATGGTTGTCTATTAAAGTTTGTTCTTTCAAATAAATTCCATATTCATCACAATTGAAAACATATTGCGAACAACTCACCAAAATTTTTATAATCATTTGCTGTTATTTTTAACCCTACATTACTAACCTCATTTTACATTACAATAAATACTAACCATTCGTAAATTTTACGACACCTCATTTAAAAATAAAACAACTTCTTAAAACATGTTTTATATTATTGACATTAATACAGGAGTATTGTTTATAGATTATAGAACAACATAATAAAACAGAAAGTTACAAATTATTTTTCGGAATCGCAGGTAACACAAGACCGCGCACGGTGTTGAGCGCAAAATGCATGACGGCAGTGGTTACAATAAAGTGACGTCATTCTCCTTTTTTTTTGACGGGCACATATAACAAATAGTGCGCTTTGGTGTGGGAGGTTCTTCCTGGTTTTCCTGTAAAGGAATTTCGATTATGTTACTAATCAGATGTTTGATCGAGCGTTGTAAAGTTGGCACTCTAAAACGCTGCTCTAACCATGGCTTTGTAAGTTGCTCGTGAAGTTGGTTCATAAATTCCTTTCTAGTTATTGGTTGTTTTCTATTTCTTTATAAATTGTGATTATGAATAACCCAAGAATTTGTGCACGCCATGTTTAGCATCCCGTAGAACATACACAGTGGCCATCTTCGAGTCTTTCTTGAACAAATTCTACTTCCACACATCTGATCGAATGCATCTACCCCGCCTTTGGTTTGATTATAGTGCAAAATCATTTCAGGCTTTTTAGTGTTCTGGCAAATAACTGAGCCTTCATGCATTGTAGAAAGGACAAGAACACTTTTGTTCTTTTTACTTTTGTATGAGACTAGGGTCTTTTCCTTATCGAAGCAAAATATTGAGCTTCCCACCTCTCTGTTTTTCAGGTTAATGAATTCAGGAGGTACTTCGCGTTTGTTGTTTTGTTGTGTCGTAAAGTTCCAATAATTGTTAAGCTGTAGGGTGCTTTTAAGAGCTGGTCTGCTAGCCTTACCGAAGTAAACCAGTTGTCCATTGTGATGTTGCGATTACTTCCATGGACACTTTTATTCAAGCTTTTCACATAATATTCGCCCAAAGGCAATCAGTTGGTGTTTGTATGTTTTCCAAGATAAGGTTCAGCATCAAACATGTATTTTGTCCCTACATCGCAAGTCATTACAATTTTTATCCCGTATTTTGCGGGCTTACTCGGGATGTACATCCTGAAAGGGCAGTGGCCTCTAAATGCCAGTAACTGCTCATCAATGGTTACATAACTACCAGGCTTATAGGAGGCATTACAATTTGAAATGAACTCATTCCATATCTCTCGGATAGGTGCAAATCTGTCTAGTTCTCTCCTTTCAGCCCGTGTAGTTTTATCATCAAACCGTAAATTATTTATTAGAAATTCAAATCTCTCGCAACTCATCGTTGCTCTGTAAATAGTACCAGACTTTTTATAATCAAACATCTCTCTGGTGCTTAAATGATTATCCTTTTGAGCACCAGAAAATATTAGGAGCCCAATAAGCGCGTTCAGTTCATCCCTGGTAGTAGAGGAAACGGTAGATTTAGCAACGTTATAGTTTCCAGATTTCGCTGTTATTTGAGAATTGGTATGAACTAAAACTTTTTCGAAAATAGAATCATTCAATAAACAATGAAACACATCTAATGGTGTGTCAGCATCTCGCGTTTCTCCTAATGGTTCTTGTACAAAATGCACTATATTTCGGTTTGAAATCCGTTTGCGTGTGTTGGAAACTGTACACCAGCGATGACCATCCTTGCCTCTAAGACCAGTTCTCAGATTAGTTTCCGGATTTTCAGCTTTTAATTCATCTTTTAACTGAGTCTGTTCATCTTCTAACACTTGAAAGTGTTCAGAATCATTTTCATTTCGTTGAAAAACTGTTCGTTTTCGTCTTCCACCACGTCGTTGTCCGCAACCAAATTTTTTTCTGGCGGTTCAGAATCTTGCAACTGGGACAGGGAAACAGTCTTCCATCTTTTTCGTTGTCCAGTATAACTCTGCTCTGAATCAGTGCTTTCTGGTTCATATTCCGATTCAGATGGGCTGAAATCCTTCTCCAAATTATCTTCAACTTCAACGTCGCTATCTTGCATTTCATCAGATGCTTGAATTTCATCATCGGAATCATTAGGCAACAGTGCTTCTAATTCCTTTTGGGATAAGGGTCTTATATCATTCCACTTTCGTGCCATTCTGTAATAATTTCACCTCTAAAATAAGAAAAGAGTTTTAAAACGTTCTACTAAAATAGGAACGTACATACTAACCTTTCGTAAAAAATACGATTCCCCGCCGATAATAGATATGTACACTGCACCAATCACCAACACCATATGCCGTACCTGCTTGTCCAACCACCTACCGAAGCTACACGAGCAGCCGAAGTTCTACGAATAATACAATGTTGTCGCTTTCGTAAATTTTACGAATGGTTACTGTCTAGGGTTAAATAAATCGTTTTTATTTCTCTAAATATCATTTCTGCCATTTTACAAATAAATGCGTCTTTTGAAGGTGTTAACAGACTTTCTCGATTTTTAATGTTTATAATAATACAATCATTGTTGGAAATCAGATATTTCTAACAAATTGAACAAATGTAATTTTTTTCATTTTACTAACAACATATTCCGCAATATATTCGACGTATGTATTCATGCCCCACAATGTTTTTACATAATCATCGTCAAATTCTTCAATTTCTATTGAACATTCCCCAGAAACAGGATTGGATAAATTTTCTTTTTTTGAAGACACATTTAAAATAAGTACCTATGTTGTCAGGTAAACAATTACCATTTTCAATTAAGCTGATATTTGTTTTTACTAATAGTCTTTTGTACGCAGACTCAACATGTTGAGCATTGGGATTGTTATTAAAAGTTTCTAGGAAATCCTGGCTTAATTTAAAAGATATTAAAAATTCTAAATAGTTTTTGTTACTTTCATGTAATTCAAAAATATTTTTGAAATTAATAAGAAAACTCAGGAACCCAATCTTTTGTCCATTATTTATCATTCTATTATATGTAAGATAGTAATTTTATTCTGAAATAGTAGTTACAATAAGCTTATATCTAGGTATTTTAAACAACAGAGAAATAACTTAATAGTAAAATAATGTACTGAAAAAGAATTAAATTCTACGATCTTGCCATTAACATTCGACTATTCAAAAATTTGTTTATCATAATCACTTAAGCACTACTGGCACTGAGTGAGAGTATTTGTGAAGCTAGTTTTACATTCATCCTACTGTTCTGATAATTAATATGTTTGTTTGAAATTCTACATCCCATATGTAACCTTTGTTAATTGAACCTTATTCAACTCAGATAAATGAGACCATAAAATCTTTCTCCCGTCCTCCTTATAAATTATTCCCTTGTCCCCCAAACAATTCCTAATACATTTTACCATGTGGCACGCGTAAAAAAATATTTTTTTTTATTTGTAGTAGGGTCTACGATAAATGGTTTGAAGTTTTTCTCACCGTACTGAAAATTAGCTCCCTTTTGGCACATAGTTAAATTTGTCGAAGCGCCGTCGAATGTTATGGAACAAACTTCCGCACCGGTGTCCTACACTAATTGCAAACATTTTGTGAGAATGTTTGCTTGCTCCGAGCCTGTTAAAGATGTTATCAAATAATAACCAAGAGGGACTTTCTAGCTGTTGTTGACAGCAACGGCCATAAAAACCAAAGCCAATTTTGCAGGAGGAATGTTGTCGTTATCACTGTATCACTATCCAAATCTACACCGCCGTAGAACCGATCGCAATGGAACAATATTTGTTCTCTAATGCTTATTTCGTCAATAACAATATTTTCAAGCACATGATTTTTTCCTTCCTGTGACCTAATTGCTTGGAAAGCTTCTTCTGAAAATCCTGGTTGTCCACCGATTTTGCTGTACCAGGCTCTTAACGTTGATGGATGTGGTAATAAGTTGTCCCACGTCTTGCGTACATAATTGTACGCCTTTTGAAGAATAAAACTGGAGTGATAGGGCAAAGGTTCTTAATTGTGGAGAGTATTTTCCTTACTTTTTTAATTTAGCTTTCTTGCAACTTTTTTCATTGTTTCTTATAATTACTTAACAAAACTGGCCAAATGATTTAATAATATTGCTATAGGATAGGTTATCAATCAAATCAAACAATTTTGTTACAATAAAGTAACAATGATTGTGTCTTGTAACGGAATTGTTTGATTCCATGGATAACCTATATAAATCAGATACTAGAGTTTATTTATTCAATTACTTACTAATGCAAGCAAGCTTTCGGTGTTTTAGAATCACACACGCAACAAAACTTGGTGGACATAATTACTGCTGAATGTAATATTACAACAATAAAACACAACGAGTTAAACACACTGGCTCACTGACAGAAAATAACATTGACAGACCACGCGGGTTTACTTGAAGAAACGTTATTGTCGCGCGCCGCGTTTACTCAACACCACCATCAGAATTAACTAATAATATTAGAGTATACACGCATGCGTATATTCATGCCTTGGGTCCAAGTATGATTTACCGTTGCTCTTTCCTTCTGCGTAGTGAAACGGTGTTGAAGATAGGAGTATCAGCAATATTTTACTAATACATACATGGTTAGTAACTGGTTCACAGCAGTTGATAGCAGTAAGTCGCTAGGAAATGTCTAGTCGCTAATGAAGGTGTAATATGTAAACTATATTTTATCCCGCAAGATTGCTACACCATCGGTAGCGACTTTTAATGACGCAAGCCAGTCGCTACAGCTGGTTGCTGTGAATTAAAAATGGTCACTGGGACATTTAGTTTCATTGTGTCGTAATTTTTGGGCGATAGAATCGCTCAATGTATAAAAATGTGCAAATTTTGTGGCATGTTACCGTTTGTACCGAATATGGAATTGTAGTAATATCATTTTAACTATTGTCAACTTACAGTAGATGCTGTGCGATATGATTGGCTTATTGCCACCGCTTACTTCCTATTGGCTGACTCTAGCATTTTGATGCAGTGTTGGAACCTTAAAGCCTCCGCCCATATTGGAGCAGCGTATAGCATAATACTGTGCGCCGCGCTAGCCAGTATTCGTCTCTTCATCTCCCTCGGTCCTTTGAGCCTTGGGAATAGTTTTCTAAGCGCCATTATTGTGCTTTCTGCCTTTTTTATGGTTTCCCGCAGATGTATGACGAACGTCATGTTTCTTTCGAAGTAGACTCCAAGGTACTTCACGCTTTTTTTGGGTTCTATTTCATTTCCCCCTGCCTGAAAGGTTATTTTCCCATGCTTTTTTCTTCCGATCAGCAAGACGGACTCAGTTTTCTCAGGGACCATCCTGAGTCCGTTCTTGCTGATCCACTCCTCTACTAACATCAGAACCCAGTTGACTTTGCGCGTCAGTTCGTCTTCGGTACGTGCCGTAGCTACTATGCCCACATCATCGGCAAATGCAACTATATTTGTTCCCCTCGGCGTTTGCATTGCCACAAGTTCGTCATAGAATATGTTCCATAGCAAGGGCCCCAAGACTGAACCCTGTGGAACCCCGCATATCATATCATATTCCTTTTGTTTGTACCTTACCTTTCGGTTGTATAGGTATGTAATAATTATTTTAATCAAGTACCGGGGCACTTTTTTCCTCCGTAATGCATCAACAATGAGGTGCTACGGCTCGCTGTTGAATGCATTACTGATATCGACGACGACCAGGGCACACAGACCCCTGTCCTTCTTTTTCATCATCTCGGAAGCGGCTATGTCCTTGACAACCTTCATTGCCTGGATTGCTGATCGTCCCTTTCGAAATCCGTACTGCATCTCCGCCAGTCCATTTTCCAGCTCGAGATGTTCTGTCAATCTTTTGTGGATTACCTGCTCTAGCGTTTTTCCAATTGTGTCAAGAAGGCACAGGGGTCTGTACGCTGAGGGCTCTGTCATGTTTTTCTTTCCTGGTTTTGCTATGAGAACAACATTTGCTATCTTCCACTCGCTTGGGAACCGGCCTCTCTTCATCGCCTCGTTAAAGCATGGCTGAAGCCATGATGGTCTGTGTTGCGTTAGCATCTTCACAATTTCTGGCGGTACTCCATCTGGGCCCGCTGCTTTCTTTAGCTTCATGTTACTACCCGCCTGAGTAATCTCTTCCTCCGTTATTGGTGGGACTTCCTGTGCTTCTTCCTCCTCTCTCTCGATTATTATTGTTTGTGGGAATAAATGTTTAATAACCTTGTCCGCTGTCTCGTTATCTACATCCGCAGTGCGCGCCATCTTAGTCCTTTTGATAATTAGTTTGTATGGCCTGCCCCAAACATCATGCTCGACTTCTTCGATTAGTTCGTTCCATTTAGCTTTCTTCTCTCTTTTAATTTTAATGCTAAGCTCTTTTTTACGTTCCGTGTATGTATCTTTGGCTTGTTGAATATCTCCTTCGTTTGTTCCCCTTGCTCTTGTCCGTTGGTGGGCTCTCCTTGCTTTGATACACCTGGTTCTAGTCTCCGCTATGTCTTTGGTCCACCAGTATACTGGTGTTCTCTTGCTGTCGGTCTTCCTTTTCTTCATCACCTGGTCGCATAGTGTTCTTAAGCTTCGGTTTAAGCTTTCAGATGAGGTGGTTTCCTCCAGTGTACTAATAAGGTTTATACACTTCTCTCTATCGAGGCTCTTGACATTCCATCCTATTGCGTTTTTTGGAGTTTCTGTCGCTGTAAGTTCTTTTATTTCGAATTCTATATGCCGGTGTGGACTGTAGGATTCTTCATAATTATTTACTTGCCAGTAGGATATTCTATCTATAAGTCCCTCCATCGAGCATGTAACATCTATGTATGATTTGCCGTTTGCATTTGCAAACGTTGGTTCTTCGCCTCTGTTGCAAATCCAAAGTTCCCATTTAAGAAATACCTCATACAAGAGGTCGCCTCTTTTATCTGTGGTTGGGGACCCCCACGCCGTATGTTTAGCGTTGAAATCTCCGCTCACTATCTTTGCTTTGCAGCTTTTCCTCATTTGGTTCTCCAGGTCTCGCAGAGCTTCTTCGTATTCTGCTATGCTTGTGTTCGGTGGTATATAACAAGAGACGAATTGTATTCTATTAATTTCCGCCCACGTTGTATTATCCGATGTCGCCCAGTTGGTAAGTCTTATATCTTTGTTCGTATTCAATATCCCTGTATTACAAGGTCCATCGTCCTTTCCGCTCAACCAGCGTGGGTTATTTCTAGCAATGTATTTGTTGGGCTCAGAAACCAATACTACGTTTATCCGATTGTTGTGTGACGTCCAATCCACCGCATTATGCGCATCCCTACTTCTATTTAGATTTGCTTGCAGTATCTTCATTTTCTTTTTTTAATGGTGTTTCTTGCCTCCTCCAGGGCAGCACGATGCTTGGGGCATTCCGCAGTACCGCTTCTATGCTCCACCTGCCCGCAACTAAGGCACTTAGCCGGGTTTGTGCAGTTTGATCTATTGTGCCCCTGCCCCCCGAAGTTATTACATAGGCCCTCTAGGTTTTTTCCCGTGCAAATCTTCGCTGTGTGGCCGTATTGATGCTACCGGTAACACTGCAAAATTTTCACCCATCTAGCTATGGGGCACAAGCCCCACCTATCCTGATTTTGGCGTCTCCCGTGCGTATTAATCTATCCGCCGCCACCTATGTAGTTTCTAGCACCGCCATTCCCCAGCCAGATGCCGCTGTCCTGAGGTTCCGCACATTGGTGTTTTTAAGGTCGCTTTCTTCTAGGACTTTTGCTAGAGCACCTAGGATTTCCTCCTTTGTGGTCCCCGCACTGAGCTGACGGATGGATAATAAAGTCGATTTTTTGCCTTGGAGTACTTTCGTTTTCCCCCCTATTCCTGCCACTAAGTTGATTGCATCTTTTAACTTCCATGCATTTTCTTCCCCCTTCTGGAGTTCAATTAAGACATCCCCGCTATTCGTTTTCCGGACTGTCTTTATACACCCACCTTTTCAGGGTCTACTGCCGTTGTTAACGTCTTTAGTGCGTCCGCATAGTTCTTCCCTTCAATTGGTACCAGTATTGCGTCTGCCCTCTGCCTAGTTTGTCGCTGTGCCGTCTTAGATTTGGTATCTCCTCTCTTCTTATTTACCTCCTCCCATGGGGCTTCCTTTCCCGCGTCACCCTTTATTTCTTTTTTCTTGGTATTTATGATTGTTAACTCGATAGACGAGTTCTGAAATACCGCTTCTAAGAGCTTCCGGACTCTTCCCCACTTGTGGCCCCCTTTGCCGACGCCCGGCATCTGAAGTGCAGCTTGAGTTACATTATCTTGTTCTAATTTCTTCTTTAGTATGGAGATCCCGTTGAAGAGCGTCTCTTCGTCTACGGTCTCTCCGTCCGCCTTGATGTCTTTAATCAGATACTTAGTCTTTTTAATGGTTTCGCTGCCCTCCAGGTCTACTTGGGAGGTGACCTTAGCTACCTGTCCCTCCTTCATTGGGAGGTGCATTCTTTCACCCGCGCCTCCACCGGTATCAGCGCTCTGAATGATGACACCTTCCTTTCCTTCTTCCGCCCCTAGGCTGGTCCTGACGTAGCTAGTTTTGGGCCAGCGTAGGTTTATTATCTCCTTCACGTCATTATATCCGCAGGCTGCGCTCAGCATCTCTGCTATGTCCTTCGATTCAGGTTCTTTTGGTCCGAAGGTTTCAACCTCTTCTTGCAGGGGCTTCCGTGCCCTGTCGGTTGTTTGTGTCTGCGCGTCGCATGTTGTATAGTCGTCTTGCGTCTGCGTTCCATGATCATTTGTGCTTATATTCGCTATTTGCGTACCCCTTAGTGGGAGTCCTTCCATTCTTTTCCTCTCAATCCTTACCGTGTTGATAAGTTGACGGCATTGTCCCTTTATGTGATTGTTGACATTCTTACCGTAGGCTGCTATTAGTTCTTCTAGCTTTTCCGCACTCTTCACAGTAGCTGCCATCTCCCAATCGAAGGAGTTCCAGGGATTTGGATTCAACTCAGGTATAATAGGTTTGATATCTATTGTCTTCATCCTCTGCCTTTCTTCTGCTGGCGATGTGGGGCTGGAAAGCCTCTTTCGCTTTTTGTTATATTCTATCTCAGGGCTATCCGCGATAACTACGATCCCCGCTTCCACCTCCAAGTGTTCATCTTCTAGCTTTTCTGGTGCCCCAAACAAAGCTCTCGCCAGAGGCGGGTTTCCTGGCAGGGGTGGAGACGTATCCCTTGATAAGTTCTCTGAGCCAATGGTCTTTCTCCTCCCGATCTCCTTAAAATAGGCACTTAGCGGGCCTCCCATTTTTTCGGGCGTGCTAGTTGATCTTCCTCGAGGACCATGCATAGTTGCAGAGGGTTGTCCAATAGGTGCATTCTTTAAGGTTTAATTCCTTCCGTACTTTGCCTCTTCCTTTCCCTCTCCTCTCTCCTCTCCTTCTTGGATTTCTTTCTCACCTCAGTAAATCCACTTCCCACTGTCCTATCCGTTTGTGCCATTTGTATGTCCTTGTTAATGCCAGAGTCTTTTGCCGTGATATCCGTCCTATTGTCCTTAGTCGCCTGTCCTTGTCCGTCGCCAGTTGTTGTCATCGTTATTCCGGTCCCGAGTGCTCCCTTCTTCCTTCCAGCGATATTTGCCCCCCCCCCCCCCGTAACCAATGGGGCAGCACCAGCCGAAGCTGATGGCGGGATTCCCTCAGCTAGAGGACCCGCCCGGGGATTTTTTTTGATATCGCGACTCTCCATATTGCTATGTCCCGCATTTTATTCCTCCTGCCAGGTGTAGTCAGTTCGTCGTCATGTTTTCCGGTCCTTCCAATCATATCCAAAATCAGGTCCGTGTCCATTGCCAGGGTCGAAGGAGCCTTCCAATCAGGTATCTTCACCGCGAAGACCCTTAACTGGAAGGCTCAGGGGCCTCGGGTTCCAGGGGGCGGCCAACTCCCCTACTAATCCCTGGGATGGTTTGTTTTCGGAGTATCCTTCTCCTAGGCAGGTTGCCTTCACCACGGCTAACGAGTCCTGCCTACCCGGGTTTGAAATCAGAGTTTCCGTCTCCTAGGCACAAGCCGCCCACTCTGGGTCAGACGCCGTGCCTGCTATGCTGCCTCAGCCGTGTTCGCCCCTTACTGGTGAGGGGTTCCCACGACCGGCAGCCGTTGAAGGTGCTTTTGGTCTTCCGGCTACCAGAGAGTTCTGGTCTGCCGTACTAAGCCCCCCCACCACGACAAGGTAGCACCACCCGATGGGGGGGGGGGTACCAGTTCTAACCTAACCTAACCTGAGCCGTCAAAAAAGAAATACTTATTTGTACATGTTGGGTCGTTGACCGCTTTCAAAATTTGCAGGAATATTTTATTTTGTACAGAATTTAATACTGTAACATCTTATCGACTTTCAGTTGCTCAGCGTCTCGGGTCAATTTGATCGTCTTTATCATCATTTGTTTTACCTGGCTCTGGATAACCAATGTCTTTTAACTGGAACCTTTACCCGATCAGAATTTCCTGAATGTTTATCAGGCATTTATTTTGTGGCGTTTGCCTCAAGTAGGGGAGAGTGGGGCACATTTGGACTTTTTTTAAACTTGCTATAACTTTTTTAACTTTAAAGTTTTAAATGTTCTGTAACTTTACTTATATACCTTAATCCTTCCGCAATCATTTGGTGCAGTTTACATTTTAATATCATAAAAGACAAAACTTTATTATCGGTTTTTTTTAAAAAGTGCATTTGTCCACATGTACCCCGATATAGGGGTACATATGGACACATGCTGGGGCACACTTGGACAAAGTATATGATATTGTGTTTTTAAGGAAAAAAATAAATAAATATTATTATTTTATTATAACTGTACATTGTAGTACAAATTACAAGGTTATTTTAAACATAAAATAAATAAACTCTCAGTTTAAACTTTGAAAAATTAACATCAGATAGGTACACAGATTAAATAATTAAATAATAAATAATAATAGAGTAAATAATAATATCTTAATCAATATTAACGAACATTATATTGCGATAAATCTACCGTAAAAGTAAAATATGAGGCGGACGTTCAGTGCCCTTAATTGAAATAGGTTGTGGTAATTCCATTACAATATCATTTCTGTCTATTACAGAGAGGTCCACAGTAGCAGGATGAAAAACTTCCACACGTCATCCTTCTTTTTCAAGAACTTCACCTCATATTCCGTACTAGCTAAAACTTTCAGTACTACTCCAACATAGTATACTATACTTTTTTTTGTTGCAAATTTTACCAATATAAAATTATTTATTTCAATTTTCTCGTCATCTAAAATAGTATCGTCATAAAATTCGCTCACTTCAGATTCTGATAGAAGATCCATTAGATTTGTATCAGATAGTGATGAAGATGATTCAGTATCTTCTTTTTTAGTTACTTTTCTTCCTATCTGTCTTTTAACTTGTTTATTTCTTTTTAACTTTAGTTTTCTTTCTTTTTCTTGCGCCTTTTCCAGAATTCTATCTTTTTCAGGTGTAGCTGTGTAAATTCTCGATCTACCTTTTTCTCTTTTAGAATTCAAATTTTTTCTAGCAGAGACCTTTGGAAATGGTCTTAAAGATTGAGGAGTAATATGTTCTTTTCTTATTTCTGTAGTTTTTATTGGTGTCGAAGTGAAGAGACCAGGAATAGGCAAGCCTGAAGTTTCTTCATCTGAATTATTTGGTGTCGAAAATGAGGGACCAGGCGTAGCAAAATCGGAAAGATCTTCATATGAATTATTTTGTGTCAAAGTGGAGGTACCAGAAATAGCCAAATCGGAAGTTTCTTTAACTGAATTACTCGCTGGTCTGTCAGTAACATACGAACTGGAGAAATCGTTTTCAGAAAAAATCTGCGAGTTAATCGGCCATATTCCAGTCTTTTGAAATGATTTAGTAATATTTTCATTAGAAAAACTTCGAAAATATACTCCATTGACTAGTTTAGGAATATCGTATATGGATATTTGTTTTCCCGGATTAGTTAGCATAAAATCGTTGAATGCCACCTTCAATTTCGATTTAAATGGTCCATATACTCCCACGTCTGGCGGTTGTAAACGATGGGAGCAATGCGGTGGGAATGAAAGCAGTATGATACCATTTTCACGAGAGTATAATATTGATTCTATTGAAACATGTGATTCATGGTTGTCCAATAGAAGGAGAATAGGCTTATCTTTAGTGCACAAAGTATGCTGTTGAATGTGCTTCAAAATTTCCGTAAATAGTAGCGTTGTCATCCAGCCATTACGAGTTGCAAGACCTAAACTTCCTGTCGGACTTCCTTGTAGAAAATAATCCTTATAGTTCACCCTTGGGAATACAAATGCGGGTGGAATTGTATGGCCCGTAGCACTTATAATGCCAACAAATGTAACGAGTTGGCCGCGTTCTGCAGAAACGATTTGCCCCACTTGTTTCTTTCCCTTCGGTGCGATGATTCTGGGTGTTTCTAAAACAGTACTTATCACGCTTTCATCCACGTTTAAAATTCTTTGAGGTTGAAATTTATATTTTTCTATAACAGTTGTAAAATTTTTAAAAAAAAGTATCCACATTATGTTGATTAAAAGACGTGGCTCTTGCCAAAGAAGTATTTTCAGCTTTCCTTAAGGATAACTGTGGATTCCGTTTCATATATCCGTAGATCCAATCAATACCAGCTTCTTTTTTAAGATCCCATGATGTTGGATATTTTTTCTTTAATTTTCCTGCATATTCATATGCTAGTTTTTGTGTTTGTTTATATGTTAAGCCAAAGTGAATGTCAGATGATTTGATTAAGTACTCGCTTAACAATTTTTCTTCCTCTAATGTAAAAACTGTTCTAGTTGCATATTTCCTTCCATTTTGTCTCTTTTCTGCTTCATCTTCACTTTCAGCCCCCGAGACTATCATTCCAGCTTTATTCTTTGCAAACAATACGCGCTTAAATAACATAGATTTCTTTAAATCGTATTTCAAAGCAGCACATCTTATGGACAAATTACTTGCAATTACATCATGAACAGCTTGTTTCACCTTTTCTTCATTTATGAACTTTCGGTCAGTTTTCGGTTTGTAATTTCGTACCATTCTGTAATGTAAAAAAATAATGTTCATCAAGAAACACTCATTGAGGCACATGTGGACAGTCCACTTGTGCCCCAAGCGGAAATGTCCAAATGTGCCCCATAACCTTGCAAAGTAGTTTACAATATTTATTTAGCAGTAATCGTAAACTTATTAATTTTTCATAATTATACAAAAATGAGATGATATATGTATATGCATAACTGCACTGTTATAATTATTTAATAGCATTAATAGTATATAGAGAAACAATAATAAGAAATCCCAAAAACTTACTTGCAAGTGTGAAGTACACAATTCACAGAATAAAACTGACAACTTTTATCTCACACTAATGAAATTTTATATGCAATATAAAGACAGCTAGCTCTATCTTTTGGTGTGTAGCTTAAATTTTTCATACCAGTAGATTCAGTGAAACAGCCAATGTCCACATGTGCCCCGTGTCCACATTCGCCCCACTCTCCCCTAATGTAACAGATTATCTTCCATCATTTCGTCTTTGAATTTATCCCACAATGCAATTGCATTAATAGGCGTGTGGAAACAAATAAAATGTCGTCGGAGACACAAGGACGTAACTCCAGTAGGTTAACTTGTACAGCAGTGGCGGCGCTAGGCTCTGAAATCTAGGGGGGCCAGTATGGACTAGGAAGAAAATTAGGGGGCATATATTTTTTATCTTTTTAATAATAAATAACAATGTTGTCAATATTAAATTTATTTGGTACCAAACAAATCTCTTATAGCATGCTCTCCTACAACACCAACTAAATTTACGACTCACATCAGTCTATTACAACACGTCAAAAATTTCACATATAACACGTGAAATAACACAAAATCGGCGCTTTTTACTGTAACGTGCTATAATACAGTCGAGCGTCTCCTACTGCACGAATCTTTTACAACACGTAACGAGTTAGCGCGTCCTGTAGGATATTCTACTGTATAAATAATAAACAAAAACAAGCATATTCTTTAAAAATAAAACGAAAAATGTTCACTAATATAATTAATAGAAAATATGATAAATACAAAACACAGCAGTGAGTTATACTAATTTAATGCTTCGGTTTTTATTTAAACTTGCAAATTTGTAGTAGTCGAGGACCAGATCTAGATTTAGATATATTTTGATACATGTTGTAAAACTAAAACTAATAAATTATATTATATTTAAAGTGTTTGTCGGTTAAATTCATTTTTTAGTACATCGGGTGTAGAATTGTATTGTGAATACTGGATTTTAATGCTATTTTTATATTGCTGTCAATTTTTTCCTATTCACTTTACAGCAAAAGTGTAAATACAAAAGTTGTTCAAATTAAAAAAAAAGTTACAAACAAATGGTAAAGGTGTTGAAATTAAATTGCAATAACAAAATGAAATAACAACTTAGTTGACGATGACTAGATTGTATAAAAAAACGACGTTCAACCAGATTATATTAAACCACTGACGACTGCCTCGCTGATTATACTGACTACATTTCTAACTATCTCCCGTTTGTCATCGATACAGCCCTGTTTATACAAATTTCTAATACCCTTTCAAGTGACGTCAAACAAAGGAAAATTTCCGTTACTTTCCAAATTTCTCTGCCTGACATCGCTTGAAGGTTTTTGGCCGAAAGTACATTAATTAAAAGGTCGTTACTGCAAACGCCAATAACAAAAAATGTGCAGTATGCTAATTACAATAACTAACTAATTTGGGGAGGAATAATCGATATTAGAGAAAATATGTTGTCTATTGGGCTCCTATTTTTTCGAACTCCGGCTTGAGTTTCATTTAATGTATTATTCTCTTCAGCCCAGTAAAGTATTCGATTATTTAAAGTAGAAGTGAATATTTTTGTGATTTTGTATTAACTAAAGCTATAGTACGATAATTGTGTGGTTCTGACGTACAGCCTTTTTTGTGGATCATTGTCATTTATATTTTAGCCCAATTTTTTATTATTAACAACTTTAATTTTACAGAATCGTTTTGCAAGTTGCTTCACAATTGACAGATAACAACAGACTTGCTTATCATGTTTTGCACACAGGCTTTTATATAATTTCCTTATCTGTATGAATCATAGTTAAATAACAAAAGGATGTATATAACTCCTCCATCCTTAAAATGGGACTTTATTCATTTGTTCATCTAATTTCCAACATATACTTTTCTATAATAAGAATAAATATAATTTATAACAAATTATTTTCAATATTTTCTTCATACACAGGAATTTCTAATAAATATTTTATTTCTTTATTTCTGATTTTACAATAGCTGGTTACTTGTTACGATATATCTATATTTAAATTACAAAATATTAAACTGGTGCATCTGCAACATACAAAATCGGTATCCAGTATCAATTAACATATAATAATCTCTTATTTTTAAAAATGGTAGTCTAGAATTTTGAAATATGTTCATGATATCTCGTGGATATCGGGGGAATCTCTAAAAAAGAATTCTCATCAATAGTGTTTTCATTTTGAGTGTTATTTTCAGGGGTTTCATCATAATAATAATTAAATTTTTCATCATTTAAATTTTGAGTTTCAATTTGTTGATTTTCATCAAGAATTTCAGTATTATTTATTTCTTCCGCTACGTAATTCGGTTGGTATGTTCCGAATTGTCTATTTTGTTGTGAAAAATAATTATTAGGTTGATTAAATACTTTTCATTGTTGCCAAGTTTGTCTTGTTTGAGTTGACATAGGCGTTGGTTTTAATTTTGTGCATTTTTAATTTGCATGCGAGGGGCAAAAGGTCAATTTGTTTGTTGACCATTTTTAAAATTTATTGGGCCAGTAAGAAAATTATTTCCGGGAAATTGTCTTGGTGTAATATTTGGTAATTTTTGATTATTAATCATTAGCTTAAAAGATGGTTGATTATATTTTAAATATTGAAAGTCATTTTGTAATAATGTTTCAATTTCACTTATGTTTTGTGGATTGCATGTAGCCAAATTATTTCTGTAAGGATCTCCTACACTACATATAAAATTATTAACAATTAATTTTTAACCTCAAATAGTTTGTACGGGTTCTTTAATTGAATTTTCAATAATTCGTTAATTATTGTTGTGGAATTAGTTTTGTTTTTAAAATTACGAACTAAATGTTCTCTAAGATCATTCCAACTATTAAACTGCAAATCTTTTATATTTTCTAAAGCTTTTCCTATAATTTTACTTTTAATGTTAAGAAATGATATCGCTTTATCGAAATCATTAAGTGGTGGATCAAGTATACTTAGTAAGTGTTGTACTGTATTTACAGCGTCGATAAACACGCTTAATTTACTTGTATTTCCATCATAAGTTGTGATAGAGTTGAGAGCAAAAGTAATTTTACTAGTGCGATCAGCCATTTTTAATATTATCTCAATTTCAATATATAAATATACTTTTAAAAACTTTTGTTTTTATGAAATAGAATATTTATTTTACAATTACTTATAGTAATATGCACACTACGGTGGTAAATGAAATAATCTTCATTTAATAAGAGTAAATTCACTGGCACTCGAAATACGGGCACTATGTGATGGATGAAAAAATCTGGGCCTCTATTAGACACTGTAGATTCTTTTGTAGTTGCGGACCGTAATAAATGTTAAAGCAAACGAAACTTGATTTTAACGGATTGAATACTTTTCACATATTTCCGATCAAGATTCGCTAACGGATCCTACCGACTGCGCCACTTTTATAATTTGAATTTAACTTAGAGTTAAAAAAAAACAAATTACATTATTAACAACTTTAATTCTACAGAATCGTTTAGCAAGTTGCTTCACAATTGACAGACTTGCTTATCATGTTTTGCACACAGGCTTTTATATAATTTCATTATCTGTATGAATCATAGTTAAATAACAAAAGAATAAAGTTACATATGTTTAGAAAAACATGTTTACGGATGTATATAACTTAGTCGTTGTTGGTAATGTCTGTACAAGGTAATCGTCCATTTAAGAAGGTTATTTCATTTTCAAAGTACCAAAAATAGCATCGTTTTTCGAAAGGTTCTTGTGTTTTATTATCCCAATGCCATAAGCCATGATTAGTACTTATTAAAATGGGAATTCTAGTTAAATTAAAAGGTGGCTTAAATTTTATGTCAATGCTTGTGTGTCTACCTTCGAATATTAGTTTTAATTTTTGCAAAATTTAATATGGTATATATTTTGGGCTTTTAATATATTTGTTACATTAAGCAAAGATGAATTTTGACACGGTATAGTTTTTTTTTTAATATAATGTAATATATTAAAATTATTTGGTTTTTCGTTACAAAATTCAAGGACATTTTCAAATACAGTTCTGATATTTGGTATATGTAAGAATTTAGTTATTAGATTGGGAATTTTTGATTGGCAATCAGAAAAGTCTTTAATTCGAAAGTATGGTGTTAAATGTTGTAATGCATAAGGTTGTTTTTACAATTTTAATAATGGTTTATAATTGGAACAAACAATTATGGGATTTTTACAAAGGTATCTTAATAAAGCAATTAAATTTTTACATTTTTGTTCTGTTATTTTTCTTAATTCTGTTTCTAATTTTGGTAATCGTTGTTCTAAGATCGCTTGAAGTTATCTGTACGTTGATGATTTTCAAATATGTAGTGGATATGTAATTGGTCAGTTTTATCTTTTTCTAATATGAATATTTTTAAATTTTGAATCAAATAAATTTATCCAGTTTGTTTTATCATACATGTTAGGAAAACTACTATAGTAAATGGTACCAGTTTTATATTTATACCTCTGTAAGTGGTTGTATTTGGTTGTTTTCTATTTCTAGTTTAATGGGATCTGTATGACTTTTGAATTCTTGGCATTTCTAACAATCTATGTTGGGAAGGCTTTGATCCATTTTTCAATAAATTGTTGACTTTCTTAACGTAAGAAATTTTATATTTGTTTTGACTTATTGATAGATTATTTAAAAATGTTTCAATTTTGAAAATGTAGGAATAGTTACAAATAAGTATTTTTGGTGTTCTTCAATTTGTATTGATTGATAAATGGAGCTAATAATGAGAAATTGAAGTGAAAATTTCCCCGCTAATACCGCTGCATACTCTCTCATTATACACGATCGCATTGTTGAATATAACCCACTATCAGGAAACATAAAAGCAATAGTTTAAATTTTGACTCCGAGCAAGATGGAACTCACTGTTGATATACAAGGCTTTCAAGCAATTAACTATATTATAGTACCTAAAGAAATTGCTGTACTGTTAAGAGATGGTTCTAAATTACAACATTTTCTTGTAAAACCTCCGTCCGCATGGGCTGATTTACCCCAACAAAATAAAAAAACTACAATTTGGTTGTACCGCAATCATTATGGACTACGATGGAGCGATGGGCACATTGATTATGGAGAAATGTGTTATATTTTATGAAAACAGCTAATAAAAAAATTTTTTGCTGTGGTACAATTTAAACAACTGTGCAATAATAAATTTAAAGAAATTTAATGAGTGCAAATCTTTAAAAAATTGTTTATCTCTTCCCAGATGTTTTGAACATTGTGAACCATATGTATGTGCAGTAAGCAATGTATACAAAATTAAAAATCTGTTAGACGATAATAATGAAACTATGTATGATGATTTATAAATAAAAAAACAACTTTAAACATAATAAATGTTTTATTTCATTTTAATTTCAGATTCTGCATCATTTATTTTTATATAAATAATTCTGACATTTTTTTCTCAATACATAATATCTCTATACAATTTTATTGCATTTTTCAACTCTTCTTTTTTATGATTAAATATATTTATTTAACATTATAAAATTTAACATCTTTCTGCACAATTTCAGGATAATAATACATTATTTCAGTTATACTTAATCAATATTACAACATAAGTCTGCAAAAATGTTATTATTATTACACTCTAGTGCTCTTTTAACAATAGTATTATAATAATTATAAAAGTCTAAAGACTGTAAATTCTTTATAGCGTTTTGTATGATATAATTTAAATTAATCAATTCTTTATACGATTCTGCACCCAAGCATAACTCATTAGTATTATTTCCACTTTTTAACGAAGTTACTGGTTTGTTATTAACAAAATAAAAATATATATTATAATTATTTAACATTTCGTAATCAATATTATTCTCACCATTAAAGTAAAATAAAATAGCTGTATTTTGTTGCATAATTTGCATCCATTCTAATAAAGTTAAATTAATACCTGAGTACGAAAAATTATTTGTTAGTTTAACAGTTATTTGAAATTGATTTAGCAGATCTATTCCTACACTAATTCATTTTGTTAAACTTTTATTTAATGGATACCTTAATTCGTTAAGTAGTTTATTTATTTTCACGCGTTAGACATCTGTTCTTCCACTGGATTGTTTGAAGGTTTGGAAACAAGTTGGTTATTTGGTTTTAAAAATTCTGCTGCCGTTTCATCCTCTAAAATTAACATATATTGTTGAGTGGCCACCTCTTCAGATATCACTGGCTCAGCAGTTAACATTTGTTCATGCCTCATTCGTTTAGCTGATACTTCAACTGTATGAGGTTGAATTCGTTTTTTTTATGCATATGTTCCAATGGGATATTGTTTATTTTGGCGAACCATCTTTAAACAATAATTTAAAATAATTTAAAAAATAAAAATGTTAACTTACATTTTAATCGGATACAAACACGTACAACACTAACAAACAAGTGAGTGCAAGCGTTTATGATGTTTTCTTTTATATTTGTTATCTCAACTCTTCTTCCACCAAATTAATATACAATCTCAATTGGGTTTTTTCCACAAAGATGCCTCGTGACACTGAGTCACAGAAAATGCACACCCTTTAAAAATTATCACAAATATGCGAATATTAATTACTAAAATTGTTACCAAATTTAATAGTGCGAAATATTTTATCTAGTGACGCTAAATTGTACATCCTGTAGAAATTATAAATATACACTTATCTTATAGCATACAAAATCCATATTATTTAATATAACATATTATTTTTATTATACATATATTTATACATAGGTAATTATAATATAGTTAAATTTTACATGATTTTTAATTAGTTCCTATACATACTACTACATAATTTTGGGTGAAATACATAAACATTGTTAAGTCCCTGGTAATATATGCAACTAGTTTTATAACAAGTTATTGTGTCAGGAATTAGAGTAGTTGGTGGCATAAATGTCCAAGTAAACTTTCCTTCGCAGCCTGGGCATTTCGTAGGCAGGCCTTTACACCCAGGTTTTGTATAATAAGTACACATTATAGGTTTGGTTTGCGGCATTGTGTTAAGCTAGAAAACATAAAACATATTTCTAAGTATAAAAAATATATAAGCAAAAAATATTAATTTCCTAATTATTTAATCCTGATCCTCTTGTTGCGAACAAATAATAAAATTAAAAGTTGTTTCCACAGCTTTGTTCGTATTTACAGTAAAATTTGCATGTACAAATGATTGAGACTATTTGTCATATGTTGCAAAATGAGCTTTGGTTTTATTCATTTTTTTCGACGTCTTATCAGTTTCATCAATCTCATTGCAGTGGTCGCTGTCGTCGTTATCAATATACATAGTACTACATCCATCTGTTTCAGTACGGGAAATATTTTTTGATCTGATTTGTTTATACGTTGTAATGAATAATTTTGTAATGCTATTATTATTTATTAGATTTAATTCTTTGCTACTGAACAATTTGGATTTACAATACAAAAGTCACCTCCTTGATTACCCCATGAACATAAATCATTTTCGCCAGGATAAAGTAAAATTTGAATTTCACTGTCCCTATTATTAGTTATAGGTAATTTATTTAACTGTATTATATTTGGTTCTGTTATTAAATGTAAATGAAATTTAATGTGATTTGTATATTTTTCGAATACATTTTTTGGTATAAATCACGTTACATTGTTACCAGTAATTTCGACTTTTAATTTATTGTGTATATTAATATGATATTGTGATATTATAGGATCAAATAATCTAAGTTGACCAAAAATATTATTACACAATTTCTTGCGTACTGCATTGGTTTATATGTTTATTATTAGAAGCGAAAATTATTGCAGTTTAATCCAATTTAACACTCAACTATGTACTAAGTGTAAGGCCTGGCGAGCATTGGCGATTTAAAAGTTGAGTGATTAAAAAATCACGTACCTTAAAAGTTGCCTGCATCTAAATGCTGTCGCGCACTGGTTACTAAATAGTTTATCAATTTTACATATTTTCAATATGGACTTTATAGAGTCGGCATGTGTTGGTGCAATTCTACTACGTAAATGGAGAATAGATAAGAAAAACGATTGTGGGTGCATCCACTTATCTCAGCACGTTTATTAAACGGCCAATTTTATAAACTGTATAACAATTTAAGGGAATATGACAATAAATTTTGTAATTACTTAATTTTATAAAAGTTGCTGGATTATATATAACTCATGAAGATACTCAACTTCGGAGAGCTGTTCCACCAGAAGAAAGACTAGCAGTAATATTAAGGTAAGAAAAGATTTATTTCTTAATAATTAATTTAGTGATAGAATGGAAGATTGTTCCGAGTTCATATCACAATTTTCTGGTGACATGGAAACTTGTGACTCTTGAAATGGTGTCGATGTTGTTCCTGGACGATCCAAATATGTAAAAAAACGATTAATAGATTCTAAAGGGACTGACTGAGAATAATGACTGGAAGTCTGATATGTTTCTGTTGGTGGTTGTTGAAAATTCTGTGTTAAATATGCAGACATATGTGATGACTGGGGATGTGTGGATGGTAGTTGTTATTGATTGTCTGCTGGAGATATATAGGCATTTGGTACATATGTTGATGAAGCCTGAGAAGAGAGAAGAAAGTGGACTGGTTGTGAATGAAGTTGTTGGGCTTGTCGCATTACATTCATAATTTCACTGCGAGCAAAATATCTTTGATCGTCATTAAATTTTTTTTAATTTGGGAGAAGTGACAACATAAAGTATTTGCCTCCATCAATTTCTTTATCGTCATTTACTTTTTCTGTTAAAATTTCTAATAATTGTTCCTTGTAAGTTTTTGTTTGCTTACTTTTTCCTTATATCTTTAACAGCAGTTTTTGGTTTCGCTGATATATTTTTATTATATTCACTATTTTCAGCTGACAATTTCTCATTTTCAATTGCAATTATGTTTCCAGCAGACTCTTCCAAATTTTCATTATGTTGGTCATCATCTGGTGAATCGAGGTTACTAACAGTTTCTCTTTCTGTAATTGTTGGTATTAAAAACAACATTTGGTACATATAGTCCGTCTTTTTTTTTGTCCCCCGATCCCGACTTTTGTAATTTCTGTGAATCATATTCTCTTTTAAAGCAGGTTCATAAATTCTTCCATTTACTCTGTAATTCATTTCCGGAAATAATATAATAATTATTTTTATTTACAGATACCTTGCAACGGGTAACAGCTTTATTTAATTACATTATGAAAATCTTTTGGGGGTAACGAGAATAAGAGAAATCGTAAAAGAAACATGTGACGAGATCTGGGAATATCTTTCACCTATGTACGTGCCCCAGAAAGATACAGACGCTTGGCTTAAAACAGCACAAGAATTCTATGATCGCACCAATTTTCCAAACTGCATTGGGGCCGTTGACGGAAAACATATTAGAATAGAAAACCTAATCAAACTGGATCTGCATTTTTTAAATACAAACATTATTTTTCTATTGTCTTGATGGCAGTAGCTGATGCAGACTATTCTTTTATAACAGTAGATGTAGGGGCATATGGTTCGTCAAGTGATGCAAATGTTTTTAAGAAATCAAAATTTGGAAATTTACTTTCAAATGATAAACTTAGTTTACCCAGTGCAAGGACACTACCAGGAGATGATAAAGGAACTCCCATGCCATTCGTTATTGTAGGAGATGAATCGTTTGGTATTTCAAGGAACATTTTACGGCCATATCCACTTAAAAACTTATCTGTCTTAAAAAGAGTGTTTAATTATCGTCTAACAAGAGTCAGGAGATTGGTTGAATGCAGTTTTGGTATCCTAGCTAGCAAGTGGCATATATTGCTGCGGCCACTTGACGTGAACATTGACTTTTGTGTTAGCGTTATTAAAGCTGCATGTATTTTGCACAATTATGTACGAAAACATGACGGATTTAAGTATGAAGACACACTGTATGTATGTCCTTTAGAAGGTATAGGTTCTACTGGAACAAGAGGTACAATTTCCGGTTTAACTGCAAGAGATTATTTTGCTGAATACTTTACTTCACCTGAAGGGAGTTTACCGTGGCAGTATGATAAAATTTAAAGAAAAACGCAATATACGAACAAATATGTATTAATGTTTATAATAAAAATTAAATTTACTCTTACCTTTCTCTTTATTTTCTTCAGAGCATCTATCTATAAATATTTCGCACAATTCCGCCCATCTTCTACTTTTTAAATTGAAGTCTAAAAAATCAAAAGGGTCTAAGTGCCAAAATATAACTTCTGAGGAAAACAGTTTTTTCCGTAATAAACTAAAAAAAAAAAAAAAAATAGATTAAATTTCAAAATATTTATTTTTAATTCAAAACAACGCAAAGACATAAGACTACATAAATGGAATGCAATTTTGAACAAAAGCATGTTTCTAATAATAAAAGTAAAGTTAACTTATACAAAAAGGCCTATAATAGGGAGGCTTAACATATAAAAGGGTCTAACTCCAACTGAAATATTTTGATGAATACCTACTAAATTATACTAGTTTAATAGATTTTTGTAAAAATTCTTTTGATTTTCATCCGCCATAAAATCAATCATAGATTTTAAATTTTCCTTCTTCTCTGCGCTTATATTACTCTTGCATGCTAACTGTGGAACAACTTGTTGCAAATCTATTGTAATAGTACATTGTGTACTTGTCGGTTCTTGAGAATTTTTGATGTCATTTTTCATCATTTGCATAGCTTTTTCTGATTTTCGATGATGTAAAGCTAGGTTATTCTTTGCTGTTTCAATATCACGTGGAAGACGTGCGACTTTGATTTGTATATTCAGATAATCACATGTGCTGCATGTGTCCGATCTTGGATGACCAAATTTAAGTTTAGGAAAGTTTTGATGAAAAACTGTAGAATAATACCGGTAATTTAATTTTGTGTCAGGATACTTTAACTTGAAAGAACGATATAACCTGCTAATATTTAAATCTGGCGATAAATTTTCTTTTGTCGTTTTATGTCTACTGTAGTGACTTTCCTCTCTGGGGAAACTGTTAATATGTTCAACAACTAACTTCTTATCTTCTTCAGTAAATTTTACAGCAGATTTGTTTTTACCACGTGCGTCGGTATAAGTAGTATCACCTCGTTTTTTCTTTTCACACAAAATTTGTATTCTTTTGTGAGTTAAATTAAAAATATCAGCAAAAGTATTTATACATACTTGCCTTCTCCATCTGGGATGGTATAACAAACTGTAGATTGCCTATTACTTTCTGCAGGATCTTCGTAAGTATCATGTTTTCTTCGTTTAATTGGTACAATATGTATTAAACCTAGAAGGTATGTCCCTTGTGTTAAATTGTCTGTTTTGTAGAATTCTTGAAACAGATGTTTTTTGTGATCATAAGTCAAATTTCTGCAGTAATATTTACATTTACATACAGTGAACCTATAACATAAGTAATACACCTAGAATATACTTCGTAAAACAATACAAGTAAACTAACTTCAACATCTGGCGGTTTCTTTTCGCTCACAGTAATGTTTTTATAGTTTTTATATTGTTCACCACTAGTTCGTTTCCGTTTTCTTTCATTTCGAACATTTTTTGTGCCTTTAGCACGTCGTTTGTATAAATTATTTTCCATAATTTAAATAGTGTGACGGTAACATAACGTAAGATAGAAAATATTTAACAACACATGGTCTCTGTCTCCTGGTACTTGGACCCTTTTGATTTTATACACAGACGGTATATACAACGCGCGTCATCTTTGCGTGTTTATAAGAACTAAAATATAAACTTGAGGCACATGGAACCTCTTGCATGGTATTAGGCAAGGCACTTCGAACCATTTTAGCGAAAAGAAATAAAAACTTAACTTTTGGCACTTAGACCCTTTTGATTTTATAGTCTTCAATTCTTATCAGAATATGTTTTTAATTTTTTATTGTATAATTCAGGCCTTTTTTCAACTTCACTTATAAAATTTTCTGTATCAAAATTCATATTGATGATATGTGAAATATTTAAATACCTACTCGTATTTCACGATAAATAATAAAACATATGAAAACTCCTGTCCTCTCAATACGGCAGCAGTGTGAGATATGCGAGCAAATACTACTCCAGACGCACTCCAGTGAGGAAATAGTTGCTAGTACGCTCAGTCACATTCAATTACATGCAGTTTATTTTTACAGGTGATAGTTTCATCGCCTGAAAAATAGAGCCGGTCGTAATTTTTTTGTTGCCGTGATTAAATAGTTGCCAGTGCGCTTGCGCTCATTTGAATCAATGAAATCCATTTTTGCAACTAAATAGTTGCTCAACAAAAATCGCCAGTGCGCGCCAGGCCTAAAGGCTACATTGTATACTTATTTATATAAGATCTGTTGATAAAACGGGTTTAGAATGTTGGTAATATGTGCATCATTTTGTGCGTCATCTATTAACCCATTATTGACCACCGACATCCTAGGAAAGTTAAAGACTTAGAACATACAAAATTGCATTATGATATGTTAACAATACTATTAAAATGAAAATGAATTTATTTTTATTTATTTTTTTGGTGTACTTAATCGGGTACGCTGGGATTATGTCGGAAAGTTATCATTATATTTAAATAAAGTAAATATATTTCTGATTACTAATTTACAGAAAGAAATAAAGTTATTTAATTGAATTTATTAGTTAATTAGATTTGAGAGTGAAATATTTTAAAACATTCCCTTTTTTTCAGTGCTAAGCGTCACTTTACACTTTTCGTACCTCCACCTAACTCTCATGTGGCATTGGCGACATCTGAGGGGGTCCTGAATTTTTTCAGGGTAGTGACCTACAGGATCTTCTAGGATGCTTCTTGGTAGTGAATCTGATGGTCTATTCGTATTCACTCTTCTTTGAATGGCCTTGCCGTAAGATCGCAGGTAATGGCGACCTATATTTCGTTGAAACAATAACAAGTCCATATTATCATTTTCATTAGTTATTGTGTGAAGTTTCCATGCATTTACAACATTTATATTTGTTATATGAGTAAAAAGTACACACCACCATTTCTTGCCATGAATACTAATTCTATAGTTGTTTACAGCCTGGTCCAGAAGATCTACACCACCCAATGATGAATTATAAATTTTGATCAGCTGAGGTTGTGGCACAGATATGTTTTCTTTCTTTTTTGCAAACCATCGCTTGACTAGTGCTATTGGTTCCAAAAAATCGTAATTTGTTACCAAGGTTACTGGACTATTATCATTCCATCTTACGAAAAGAAGGTAATTATCCTTATCATACTGATAATCACAATATCCCCATCTTTTTTCGTCATCTTTGAAAGCCACAAGTGGACACTTTTTACTCTATTACGTTCATCATTCAACGCTACATATATGAATATGATCACCAGGCAACATTTGTTCAGGTCTTCGTGGAATATTATTGTTCGCAGCATTTCTATTTCCAGCATTATTCGGAGTATTTACATTCTCTGGTGTCGTATTTTGATTTTTTATCAGCTGTAAGGCTAATGCCTCCGTGAAATCAGAATGTTTCATCGAAGTATCTTTCTTGAAATACTTATATGCAAGAAAAGCATTTACTTCTATAATTCCAAAAAGCCTAGCAAACATGCGATGCTTCCAATTTTGAGTACCCCAGGCTTCTTCTAAAGCTAAGCCACTTTGACGGATTTAGTTGTGGATATCAACGGCTGGGGCACCTTCAAAATAATCCTCAACAATTTGTGGTCTAGGTACTTCTTTTACTATACTTTTTCCTGATTCGTCTATTCTTCTCTTCTTAGCAGGATTTCCAGGTAATGTCGTTCCACAGCTACTAATGAAAGTATGGCATTTTTTTCTTACCAGGCTACACAAGTTAAATTAACATTATTACTAGTCGAAGTTGCAACTATATTCCCACGTTAGAATCATCATCAGTTGGCATAACAAAAGCCATACAGTTTAGTATTTCTTCAAATCTATGCACACGTATGCCAAATCTCTTTCCAAACGCAGGTGCAGGAAACAGACCTTGCTCGTTAGTAGACCAATACTCTCTGCGAGTGTGATGCAAATTGAGAGTCATTGCATACAGAATACCAATCGCTTTCAACAATTCTTCATTCGATATAGCTTTTTGTTTTTCGCGCATATTAGCGTTTGAACACTGGATTATATGATCAATTTCTTCTATTGGAAAGAATGCCATCTAAAAATCTAATTCTTTCATATCCTGCAGATTTCTAATATGAAGTTCTGGTTTGTATTTACCATCTTTAAAAGAATTTATGGGAACGGAAGTGTTAAATTTCTATGTGGTATCATGACTTGTATTTCTTCGTCATGATTGTTCACATTATTATTAATATTCATTATATCACAATCATTCTCAATTTCTAATTCATTTTCAGTAGATACATATGAACTAGTATCTGATTCTGATTCGCTTCCGTCATCTCTTTCTTCAACGTCATTCTCACTATCTAAAAGCAAGAGCGAAAAATTAAAAACATTGTAATGTTTGTGCTTTACTTGAATATCAACTTTACCTTCTTGACTTTCAATTCTTAAAGCTGAGATAGATATTTTTGTAACATTTCCATCAATTTCCCATTGCATTGTTGCTATAATTTGAGTTTTTATTATATTTTTAACAATTCCGTAACATCTAGCAGTACGCCACTGATCACCAAATTGTGACAAATTCCAATTAGTATCATTTTTAGAGTCAAAAACTGTTGCAGGCACAGAAACGCGGCTTCCAACACGCATCATTTTTAACACTTGTCACAACAAACTTCAACTTGTCCTAACTCGTATACTAATGTAGGTACAGACTCGAAAAAAAAAATGCGCCTACAGTTTATAATTTGAAGAATAAATCTGTATGCCTAAAAGTCCTGCCAGAAAACCGGGAAGTACTCAAATTTCTTAATATTCAAAGTACTCTCTCGAAGCGTTTTAGTCCTGCTGGCAGAACGCTGTACATTCTATCATTAAGTTCTATCAATTCTATGTTTAGTGTGTACATATCGCGTTTATCTTGATATGAATTTAATAACGCGTTTTTTAAATCGTCCCAGGTTTTTAACGTGCAGGACGCAATATTAACAGCTGCTTAGCCTTTAATTTTTGCTAAAATACTAGACATTAAAAATTCGTTTTGAAAATCATTTACATCTATTCTATTATAAAACTTGACAACTAATTTCTCACTTATTTTAATGAATGTCGAGAGAAGTTCTCTCTGACCATGGAATTCTGGTACCATGTCAAGATACTCTTTTTTCAACACTTGTACAGCCATTGTAGTTGAATTTAAATTTAAAATGGGGTTTTCAGTATTATTTGAATCAAGTATAATTTTTTTCTATTAATTTTGTAATTGTTTCTACGAATTGTGAGTCAGAATCTGCACCTGAACTATCTGAATCGATTGATTGGGAACCTCTGAATGATATGAAGTGTACTCACAGTAAGATGATCCAATGCATTGGTCGGCTCTAGAGTACTGCGATGTCGATTCTGGAGTAGCTGTGCTCGAACTCGTTGATGTGCGCTCAGCGGTTGGCGGGGCTGGTTCCTTGGGTTGCGTTGATTTTTGGGCTGCTAGCGCTCGATATGCTCTCCAGCTTGCTGATATGTGCTCAGCTGATGCGGCACCAAGTCACGACTTATTGTCACACGCGACAGTAACTTATGTTCTATTGCGATTAAATCGTTTTACGAACCGATATTAATTTGCTAATATCGTATCTGCAATCCTACCGACTGCGCCAATTAATTTGTTACTAATCGTCGATGTGTTTTTAAAAAAGGTTTTATTTTACTAAAACCTTCTAATTCAGATGTTACATGTTCAAAGTATAGATCAAGACTAAATCTACTAACTTTAAACATAATTTTATCTCTACGGTACGACATTCACTTATTACTAAAGGTGTCCTATGATACCGTGAGATCCGCTAACTTAACGGGAAGTGCCATTGCCTTCTATATGTACAGGCCTGGAACAGCGTTTCCGTGACGTCAGAGAGTAAGGCTGTCGGACGCGTCTGAATATCATATACTGCCGTTTTAAAATGCTGTTCGTATTGTATAAACTAGCTTCTATCTCGTTAAATATCAAAGATATTGAAATTATGTACATAACATAAAATGTGCTTCTCATAAAGATGAATGAAAAATGGCTATTTTTTATTTTCAAAATCTAGTCTGGCATACGGAGAAACATGACTTGCTTCTTCTTTTGTACTTCGTAATATATATTTCAAAAAATATATAATACTCACATTTGAAAATTTTGACCAACCACAATATCTCGCTTATATCATATAAGTGGGAGGTAAGAAGTATAAACAAAAACATGTCCATAAAGAAGTACAAAATAATGAAATAAATATAATAAGTATTCTATAATTAAATATTAATGTATTTATTTTATACAATCACGTACAAAGTACAAAATCACAGTCAAAATAAGAAAATATTCTATAAATAACTAATTTAAATAAATACCTACACGTACTTAATAAAGAAAAAATATAAACTTTTTATACAAGAATAATTATTGTTCGAAAATATACATAATTATTTATTTTGACTAAGAGATTATAATTTACGATTTCTTTTGGTAGTATTTTGAATGTTATTATTTTTTATTTTTATATAATTATTTAATAAAATATGCACAATGGTACTATTGCTTCGTTACTGAAATTGTCGTTAGTTTCACATTTACAAATATGCACAATGGTACTATTGCTTCGTTACTGAAATTGTCGTTAGTTTTACCACATTTACAAACAAAAATTTCACCTGAAGAATGTACTCCTAGCTTTTTCATACATATTTCCTTTAAACACTGCCTTTGGATTTTCACTGATAACAACATTGTTTCGTAGTCTCTATTGCTAATTATTATTTGAAATATTTGATATGCAATGCAAATTACGTTAACTATAAAATCTTTAGGCCATTTAAGTCCACCTCTATATATATATATATATATATATATATATATATATATATATATATATATATATATATATATATATATATTGAATTTCTTGAGTTTGTTTTATTTTTGTTGAAGATGTAGATCCCGCTCCCTCCAGGATTCTCTACTTCCCTGATGCAGGTTTCTCTGTTGTTGGTTTCGTTGTAGTGGAGCTTTCTTCGCTTGTGATCGGGTTGTTTGATGTTGTATGTATCGCAGTCAGTCTGATGCTGTGATATATATATATATATATATATATATATATATATATATATATATATATATATATATATATATATATATATATATATAGAGGTGGACTTAAATGGCCTAAAGATTTTATAGTTAACGTAATTTGCATTGCATATCAAATATATGGTTTTTTGTAATTGCTTTCGCAACCTGGCACAGAACACTTTCGTGGTATCTGTAATGTTGAATTCTTTACGTTAAGAAACATTAAAATTATCAAATAATATCTACTGTATTCTCACCTATTATTATTTACCAACATTAACATTTATTAATTGATTTTAAAAACGAAAAATTATAATTTTGTCAACCAAACATCAATCAGCACTCTATACGATTTCAAGACGCACACTGTTGCTTGTAAGTGAGCCAAGCGTTAAGCTGGATTTATAATGAAGTAAGGTACAAGGCAAGGTAGTTGCAGTAAGGTAGGAAGTAACGCAAGCGAATAAGCTGATTTATATTAAACGCAGAAGTTAATACTTCTGACCAATCAGAGTGTATATGAGAATTTCGGAAACTTTCGTTTAACTTCGATTTGTTCTGTTTGAGCTTTCGTGTTATCTGTCAGTTGTATGATATCTGATTTGTTTGATTTGGGTTTTCTTGTGTTTTAACAGTAAATTTAAATTGAATTGTATTTCACCATGGATAGTGACGAAGAAGTAGCTGCAGTGTTATTATTTTTATTATTGGTAAAAAAAAATGAATGACGAAGAAGAAAAGAAGGCAAAGAAAATATTCAGTTAGGCCAATAAATAGACGGAGAAAAGAATATGTTTTTTTTGTGAATATGTTTTTACCCATGAAAGCTAAAGATGAGGAACAATTTTTTCGATATACGAGAATGACACAACCTCTATATGTCATGTCATGAGTCACGTGGGTCTAAGATCGGTGCTTCTACATGTACATTAGTAATACCACGTGCAAAATACTGCATTAAATTTCCACCAACATCAGTCATATCCACAGGTTTCTTATCTGAAGATCTACCTGGATTAAAATCAACCATTCTCAACAACAAAGCATGTTCAAGTTGTCTCCATGCAGCAGCCATTGCATGCTGGTGTTTATAATTTTTATTTGAAAATTCCAGTTTAATATCTTTATTAGCTGCAGTCAAAATTATTTTTTCTTCTTCATTTAAAGAATAATTTATCCTCACAGGTCTTCCGCGTGCGCTTTTCGAAAATTTTATGCTATCATGCACGACATTTGCAAGTACCGTGTTGAGTTGACTATTCTTCTGTTTAAGTTGATATAACGAACTTTTAGAGAAGATTACTCCTTATTTAACAAAGAGAAGTAACAGAGAGCCTTTGTCGCCAGAGCATCGACTAGCCATTACTCTACAAGTATGTATTCAAGTATCCTATAGAATTTATTTTTCAACCATTCAAATGCAATAATTGTTTTAGCTTCCTATCACAAGGTGTGTCAATGCAAAGCATAGCTTGGAGTTATCATATTGGTTTGTCAACGGTCCACTACATCATCAAAGAGACATGTTTGATTGTATGGAATGTTCTATCCAAAGAATATGTTACTCATCCTACGACACCAGAACAATGGATAGATATTGCCCACAATTTTGAAAACAAATGGAATTTTATTCATTGTGTTGGAGCTCTGAATGGTAAACATGTCCAAATTCAGGCACCAAAAAAAATCTGGCTCGCTTTTCTTTAATTATAAGAAAACATTCAGCATTATATTAATGGCGGCATGCGATGCTGATTATTGTTTTACTTTGATGGACATAGGTGCCTATGGGTCACAAAGTGATGGTGGTGTTTTTCGCGATTCAAAATTTGGACAAGCTTTAGATAGGAACACATTAAATGTACCTAAACCAGACGTAATACCAAACACAGATATTGAAATGCCATACTATTTTGTTGCTGATGAAGCATTTCCGCTTAAAACATATATAATGCGACCATACCCGGGAACAAGACTTTCTTTAGAGCAAAGAATATTTAATTATACTTTTCATAGCTAGGCGTACAATTGAAAACGCATTTGGAATATTAGTTGCAAGATGGCGTATTCTTAAAACAACTGTAAATGCTAACGTTAACATGGTAGATTAAATAGTTAAATCTTATATTTGCTTTCATAATTTTATTAAAAGAAATGAAGAGAAACGAGAAGTAGCAAAAGTATACTGCCCCCCTGGTTACGTTGATTCTGCAGATTCGGAAAACGGAATATGGAGACAAGAAACCACATCATTAAACTCTGTTGGACGGTTAACAGCAAATAATTCTGCAAGGAATTTATATACGCTGCGAGATAAATTATCTACATATTTTGTGTCTCCCAATGTCCAAGTGCCGTGGCAAAATAATAAAATATAAATAATAATTTATTTTTATAAATACTAACTGTTATTTGTAGAAACGTATTTTATATTTATATATAAGTAGGTATAATAATATAATACATTATGGTAAAATAAATAAAATCCTTCACATACATAAATTTTATTACTAAATACCTATACCTAAACTTGAAAAATAAAATGCATTCACATATATAGTAACACAAAACAAAGTAGATTCAAGAAAAAGAATTTTTACTCATCATCACTGTCTAAATCAACAAATATTTGCGAAATTTTTTTTTTGCTAAATTTTTTTTTCTTTTTGTTAACTTTCTTAATTGCACCCCAACATATTGTCCGAAGGCCATGTCGGAATCCGTAGCAGATTTTTTTTTTAAACATTGCTATAGATGATATAGCATCATCTACATTACTTGTTATATCATCACGCCGTCTCTTTGGTGTTGCTGCAGGTGCTGGTGTTGCTGAAGGTGCTGGTGTTGCTGCAGATGCTGGTGCTGGCGCTGGTGATGAAGGCGAGCTTATTGGAGTTGGATTTGTCGAGGGAGTTGTTGCTGAGGTTCTTGTTGTAGTTGCTGTGCTTGTAATTGAACTAGTTGTGTGGATTTCTGCTTCCGTTGTCAAATCCATTTCTTCCACGAGTTCAGTATTTTCTAAAGGAGATAAACTGCACGAGGAAATCAAATTTTCCTCAACTTCCACTTGCAACGGAATCGTTTCAATTACTGATGAATTATTCCCCAAGGTATTCTCCATCTCCACTGCGAAGTTACTGATTGTTCTAAATAATAAAATATAATTAATAGTCATGCAGTAATAACAATGTTGTTTAAAATATGTACTTACTTCCTACTACGAACGTAGGGTTCTAGGAACAACATGTCCTTAAAATATTCCCAATCGCATTCTGTCTTATCAGCAGACGCTCCAGAGGGAATATTTAATAGTTCTCGTCGTTCCATCGAGAGCCTGTCCCTTAAAACTTTCCAACGGCGTTGGACAAATTCAGCTATAAAATGAACAAGAAATAATTATATTCATTAACATACTAAATCTACGGGCTTCAAGTGTCTACCATTTTAATTAATTATTTGTTGTAATTTTTAATAGCTATATTATAATTATAACAAAATAAAATAATCTGACTAACCCATTGTGTTCAAACCTGTTGCAATTTCTTCCCAAATTAACAGTTTTTTTAAAATTATTTTTAATATCTTTTGCCGATTTGTCGTATAATATAAGGTTGCTTTCAACAAAAGCAATTATTTTTCTATCCATATTAACATCTACAAGATCAATAGAAATAAAGAACAACCTCGATGACAACTTCAGTTTGACTTTGACAGATGCGAATATTGCGAACTGATGTCGATAATATAGATTTTTCCGCGAATAGTTCAAATTCAAAATGCTGACTTCTGATTGGCTAGCGGTAGCAAGTTTTAGGTAACGCAAAGCCGAAAGATGAAAGTTGGTCAACTCTTGCCTTGCGTCTGTTGCGTTACTGCTTACTTTACTTCAATATAAATGCATACGTTCATATTTTTACCTTACCTATACTGTCCGCGTTACCTCTTACCTTACTTCATTATAAATCCAGCTTTAAGCCTTACGCTGTGACGTCACAGTCGCTATCGCTGCGCTGTTCCAGGTCTGTACATATAGAAGGCAATGGAAGTGCCGTGTGACGACGATATAACTGTTGTAACCTGGATTGATTGGCTACAACAAATACAACTTTAATATTTATTTTTAATTCCGGAGAATGGGTAAGAGCAGGATCTAAGGGCCAAACCCACTAATAAAGATCGTGTTGGTTAAATATAAGTTTATTAACTAATATTCACTACTTTATACAGTTATTTACAGATGATTACAACTTTGAGCCGATGATTTAGTTAATTGAGTCGCTGATGATTTGCAGACTCTAGGTCTTAATTGAGTCGAGGATGGTAACAGACTGACTTCTCGATTCACGTCTCAGCCTTAGGTAGCCGAGACAAATATTCATACTCAGCATTCTTACGGGGGCATACATCATCAAAATCTTTAGACAATAACAGTTCTAAGAATGCTCAAGGGGATGCTAAAGGCATCAACAGAATGTGATATCATTATTAAAAATAAAACAGAAATGAATACGTGACATTCCATCGACATGAGCAGAATATACGTCTCACAAATAACTAAAAGATAAATAATTCTTATAATTATATAGGGAGATTACAACATAACTTATATGTATATAAACTCACAATGATTGGTATTGTTTCTAAATTCTGATCAATTTCATTTGATATAAAAGAATTGTTCATTCCAACAAATTGATGTGGGATTCTCGATACAATTAACTCATCAGCTGCTGTTCCTTTCTTCTAAAAACTCCCTCCGTCTGTTTTATGTTTCTCACATTGCAAAGAATATTCACTATTAATATTTTTTTAAATCATCAATAAATAATGTTAAAATTTAAATTGTTGGTATATATACTTTACCGAGTGCTAAACTTTGTCTTGCTTTTCTGTTCATTCCTTCATATAGTAACTGGAGCTGATAGGCATTTCGAATGCCTGTTTGTTGTGCACTATTGAATGTTTGTGCTAATTGTTTCCAAGATTTCTTTTTCGCTTGTATAGTAACTGCATCTGTTTTCTTGTTTTCAATTATACTGAGAAACTCCCCTGTTATTTCAATTAATTCTTGTCTTACTCTCTCTGTGAAATTTTTACACCTTACATGTTTCATTTTTAAGTTTTGTGAATCAGAATCTACAGAAACAACACTTCAAAATGACACTTTTATTGCTATTGAAGTGCGGCAGCATAGCCAATTTATAATTATATATGTCAAATCGACGAATAAAGAACTAATAGTTATTCATGTATTCATTTCGGTTGGTGAAACATAAAATGAGTTATTCGTCCAATAACTTTTATTCGATGAATAATTATTAGAAGATTTATTTGATGTTGGTGGAACGGGGCACATATCTTTAAATATAGGTATATCTTTCATTTTATTTGGAAACTTTATTTACTTATAAGATCAGAATGTATTTTTGTCCGTATAAAGCAGAAACTACTGCTCAGAGAAAGCAAAACTCATCGTTATATTTTATGTATATAACTGCATGTTTTTTTTTTTTTTTTTTGTATTTATTCAGGTAAATCACACTGCTTCTAGTTATTGGTGAAAAATTATTAATGTTTAGTTTCAAGTTTAGTTTTTCATATACAGCCCACTCCGAATCTCGCTCTTGGAATTCTTCAAGCTTCTTGAGAATTTTTTCAATTACATTCTTTTGATACCAGTGTATTATATCAGTACTTTTTTTTTTTATTACGAAGATGAGAGGCGGAATAACTACTATGGTCATATGCCGCCTCATGAGAGGATGATTGTGAATTTATGTAAACATCACAAACGACCATGCTCTTCAGTGGGATTCGAACCCACGACCTCTGGCGTGCTAGATCAGTACTTTTATTAATTATATTATTCATAGTGTTAAATGTTTTCATTTCAATTTTACCTGAAGAGAGTAAAATAAATTCTCCACTAAATATAACATTCACCTTTACTACCGATGATTTTAGCGCATTTCTAATTTAACTTTTAAAAAATATTTCTTGGCTAGTATAACACGACAAATGATAACCGTAAACGTGTATGACGTATTAACGATTACATCATCCTGAGTGTGTGACGAGTAAACGCGTTTACGTCATATACTGTCTAGAATAACACGATAAATGTTAACAGCGAACGCGTTGAAACCTGCGTGTATGACGTATCAACGTTTATGTCACGCCAACCAGTCAACCAATATGCTCCAACTGCTCCCCCGCGTGCACAACCCTTAAACTGCGTGCGACCGGAAGGGGTGGTTCGCGCAACCCTTACACTACAGGGGGTGCAGCACAAGGGTTGGTGACGCGGTGTGGGGTTCAAGATAACCTTGAATGCATGGACGTCTACGTCTATGCCGTGGCTGGCCTTGAACTAGATTACTTGAAGTTGCGCGCATCTACCGGGCAGTTGTAGCACAATGGTTGGTGGTGAGCTAGAACCCCCTCTGTTATATAACACTACTTACATGTGTTTTATTATCTGTTGATTTTGATATTCTTTTACCCATAAATGGTTCTTCCATTATGTCCTATGTAACAGCAATCACAATTATTACAATTTTCCGCTGCGTTCTTGCCGAGTAAAAAACAAAATTTGACAGCCGCACGTTGTGTAAAGATGACACTTACGAATGTATATTTAGAACATTGTTTGTTCTCATTTTTTTTTTATATTTTTATTATTTTTGATATTTTTTTTTTTAAATTTTTTTCTTATACTGTTTTTTTTTTAAATTAGATTTTTTTCCTCTGCGATCTAAAACAAACATTATTATTTAATATATTTTATAATATTATATAACAAATAGTATTTACGATTTGATGTTTTCTTATTATTTTGTCCTTCTGATTGATTTTGATGAACATGAAAGAAATGAAACCAACTATATTAGTAAAATGAACAATATAAGTATTTTAAAATGTATAAATTACCATTAGTGTGTTCTTTTTTTTAATTTTTTTCTTCTTTTTTATTTTTGTTGTCCACATTGTTATCTGTAAGAAATATAAGAAAATAATTAGCTATAATTAATGTAAGCATGTGCAATTATTTATATTACCGTTGGTCTTTTCTTCCATATCTTTCTTTTTTTTTAAATGTTTCTAGTAGAAAAATGATTAATTTATATATATATATATATATATATATATATTAGAGATGTTCCGACTAGTCGGCGACTAGTCGGTAAAGCCGACTATCCGGCTACTATCGTAGTCGGCCACTATTCGGCGACTATTCGGCAAAGAGGGCCGACTATTCGGCTTCTTCAATAAAATGTATGTAGGGGAATTACGAGTACATTAAATAAAAACTTGTTTATCAATATTTTTATTTTTTAATCAGTCTTACATATTTTGATAAAAGCTAAACATTGACTGCTTCATAAAAACAAAAACAAAAAGACAGAAACGTACTTATATGATTTATAACCGTACATCAAATCAAATTGACAAAGGAAAATGTCATCATCTCCTTATATTTTTTATAACTTATATTTTTTAATTAATGGTAAATTATGATGTAAAAAAACTAAAGCTTCTGCTCTATCTGGGAGCAATCGATTTCTTTTTGTTTCGTATATGTTCCCGGCCTCTGAGAACAGCCGCTCACTGTAAACGGAACTTGCGGGACAACAAAGGTACACTTTGGCGATGCGTGACATTTCAGGATACCTAGAACTATTGCGGCTCCACCACTGAAATGGGTCATCATTGCGCTTTATCACCGGTAACGCACAGTAGGACTGCAGTTCAAGAGCTGCCTTTGACCTGTCATCTTGAAAATTTTCTATTTTTCTTGATGCAAATTTTTGGTAGCATTGCCCAAAATTCTTGTGTGTTGCTGTTTCTGTATTGTCTTCATCGATGGAGGTGCTCTGTAGATCATCTTTGCCACTGTCGCTTTCGTCATCACTCATGCTATTTTTCAGAGATTCTAAAAAAAATTGAGACCTAATGGTGATGAGATCCTCTGTCTCGAAAAACTGTTGCTTATATCTTGGATCCAACAATGAAGACTTTGTTGTTATGCTCCACGTCGAACCTACTCTTCAAATCATTTTCCAGTAGGACTTTCATTTCCATGATTTCTTTGTTTTCATCATTGTAAATTTCTAGATATTTTTGTAAGGTTTTCAGATGAGGTATTACTTCAGACACCGAAGAACAACTTGAACTTATAATCTTGGTAATCTCTTCAAATGGCTTCAGCAATTCAATGCTTTTTCCGAGTATTTCCCACTCTTCACTAGACAAATTTTCGAAATTTAGTAAATTTACTGATGTTTCAGCCAGGTATAAAGAAACAGCCCTTTTTTGTTCTAAAAGGCGAGATATCATATAGTATGTGGAATTCCATCTGGTACATACATCTTGGACAAGCTGGTGGTCTGATAAATTTAATTCTTGCTGCAAATCACGAAGTTTTGACTGAGCTTGATTAGAGTGGTTAAAGTGTGTCACAATTCGTCTCGATTTTACAAGTATTTTTGCCATGGTATCATGTTTCAAAGCAGAATTGATTGCCAGTTGTAGAGTATGTATAAAACAAGGTACTCCTTTAAAAACTGAATCGTTGATTGCTTTCGTCACATTTCTGCCGTTGTCTCGCACAACGGCGTGAATTTTGGTCGTATCTATATCCCATAAAGTTGGAATTTCTTCTAAACAGTTTTTTATATTATTGGCAGTGTGTGTTTCAGGGAAATGTTTCATTTGCAATACTGCGTGATGATATTTGAAACTATCATCAAACCAGTGAGCTGTAAAACTCAAAAAACTTTCTTTATTATTTAAGTTTGTCCACATGTCAGTAGTGACTGAAATTGCAGTTGCACTCATCACTCCTCTTCGTATTTCAGATTTAGTCTCTTCGTAAAGTTGAGGAATGATGTTCTCTGTGAAATACTTTCTGCCCGGTGTGTTATATTTTGGTTTAACTTTTCTCATCAAGTTTCTAAAGCCAGTATTTTCAACAATTGACAACGGCTGGTTGTCAAGTGCAATCATCTCACCTATCGCAATATTGATGTCTCTTGATCTTGAGTCTTCACGTGACCATTGTACAGCAAAACTATCTTCAATATTTTGTTGGCTTTTCTGACATAAACTGACCCCTAATGACACTGATGTTGACGGAGTAGGCACTGTTGTAGTTAGTTCTTCTGCTTGGATTTGCGACTGGGAGGAATCGTCTGTGGTCGTACATTTGATCGTAGAACCTAACTGAGGTATCAGGGTTGGATGTCGGTATTTAATATGGTTGTTCATACTTGTAGTATTTGCTGTTTTTCCCTGCCCACCACGAGAAATTATCATTTGGCATTGGTTACACTTGACTTTACGGGAATCATTGACCAATTCGTCAAAAAAAATCCATACACGAGACTTTCTTTTTGACATGATTAAATTTTAATTGCACCAAAATATTTTTTTTACACAAAAGCACCGCTCTGACCCGTATAAGAGCAAAAATCAAGATATAATGCGAAGTAAACAAAACACGTTCCTACACGCTCGCAGGCGGCGTTTGCGACTTGAGAGAGAATCAGCTGTAAACGAAACGTCACGGAAATCCCCGAAACCGTGATCGGCTTGGCCGACTAGTCGGCCTCTTTGCAACCGACTAATCGGCTAGTCGGCTAGTCGGCCAAAGTCATAATCGGCACATCTCTAATATATATATATGTTAGATAAATATTTGCTATAAAATGAATATTACTATTTATTTAAAGTATTTGTAATAAATTTTGATTAGTATTATTTATTTAAAGAAGAAAATTATGTGAATTAAAACTTACGATTACATGTTCACTTTCTGTATTTTCCGCCATTTTTTTTACAATGAAACAAAATTAATATTGTTATTGTTTTAAACAGCACGTACCTGTCAGTGTCGCCACCTATCAGAAAAATTTTGAACCTATTTTATAAAATACAAAATACAATTTATAAATTTATTTTATATCTTTATTTTCAACAATATTGAATTTTTATATAATATAAGTAAAATATAACATTTTCACAAAATATTTAATTTATATACACTTGATCGGCAAAGAAAAACCGGTTACTTTAAAATATTTTATAAAGATCCCCTTAACATTAACTAAATATGCATTTGAGCTGGTTGTTTTTTTAGTTATCAATGTTTTAAGATGTTTATTTTATTTTAAAATATTTTTAATTTCAATTTAAACAGGGTCAATCCTATTCACTTAACATTATACCGTAAATCATGTAGTAATAGACTATACATTGTTTCTTATCATTTAATTATAATAAAATTCAAGTAAGTTTAGGTTCATTGTTTATGGAATTGTTTGTGATAGTTAAAAATAATTTTAATGCAATAATAATGTCATTAACTATTGCGCAAGTTGTTGAAATTGTTGCTTTGATTGAAGATGGTTGTAGTCAACGCTAAGTGTCTCGTACTTTGAGAATGCTTCGTAGTATTGTTCAGGTTGTCTGGAAACGTATTCTGAAGACTAGCAGATTCTCTAGGCGAGCAGAATCCGAAAGAAGAAGAAAAAGACGAGCTACAAATGTGATTGATGATAATTTAATTGTGTGTGACACATTAAAAAATTGCTGAACGACAGCGATTCAACTCGTAATATTACTTACAAACAAATGTGTGGTTTAACTTCTCGGAGACCTGCCATTGAACCACAATTGCTACTTAACCCACTTAGACCTGAAATTTTTTTTTTCAAAAATCTTATTTTTTATTTTGATTTACATATGTAGTTAGACCAATCTTTAACATCTGATATAAGAATTTTTTTTTGTGCACGCAAATCTGAGTTTTGAGATGTTCCGATATCGGAACGGTAGGCCTATGGGTGTACATAAAGATACAAAGTACTTATTACAAAAAACATTTTATTCCATTATATTTTGTCTTAGTTAGCAATACAATATGACTTAAATTTACTGCGGCGTGTGATAATTAAAGAAACAAACATTTGGATGTAATGCTATATTACATTTGTTACATTTAAAAAAACTGTTGCGGTGGCAAACGGCACAACGAGTTTGCTTGTTTTGATGAACGATCAGATGATCCATGCGGTCATATCTAGAATGTTCGTATAAACTTTTTGCTGGCTTCGATGGACCACGTTTTAACATTTTTTTCTTTGATTCTAAAATTCCTAGTGCAATTCTTCGTCTGAAACCCAATTGATCCAGTTTTCCTCCGCTTATGCGATGTAACTGCCATGCATTTTGAATTGCCATATCTACACAATGTGCAAATAATGGAAAGTACCATTTCTTTCCTCGAATTGAGATCCTGGTGCCTTCAATATTCTCATCGCTTCGATCAACTCCGCCCATATTCTCATTATATTTTTTTATTAGTTGTGGTTGATCCAAATGTATATATTTTTTGTCTGCTTTTGAGTATCTTTTTACTTTAGTAAGAGGATATATAGTGTTACAGTTGGATGCTATAGAAGCAACGCTATTGTCATTCCACTTGCAAATTACAATATTTTCACCAGATTGGTAAGTGTAGTTTCCCCGTTCCCTAGTTTTCATAATTTTATTATTCTCAATAGGACAAGTTTTTGGAATTCTATTTTCGCGCATAGTACCGGTAGCTTTTATTTTCATGGCTGTTAGTGTATCTAATAGATGAAGCGATGTAAAATAATTATCAAAAAATATATGATACACACCTTTATGAATATTCTGAAGTGCATCTACATATTGTAATACAACGCTTGCCCCCAATCCTAATTCCTTGTATTTCTCTGGAAGTGTTTTAGATGCACCTTGATAAGGATCGAACCAAATTATATAACCTAATCGTGCGCTACCAACCCAAAGTTTATAGCCCCAACGAAAAGGTTTGCCTCTAATGAATTGTTTACAATTATGGTGCCCGTAATACGGTACCATAGCTTCATCAACTGAATGATTTTCTTCTATCGGCGCAAATTTTTGAAAATTTCTGTTCAACGCCTCAAACAAAGGTCTTAATTTTGCAAATTTATCATCTTTATCTAACATCGTATTGTCATTGCAATGGATATTTGACATAATATATTGGAACCGATCCCTTGATATTGCTTCTGATACAAGTTGATTGTATGTGTCAGAAGAATTTTCCCAATACATACGACGTCTGTTCATATGGTTGTAGCCACTCAGAATCAGTATGCCCAAGAAACAATAAATTTCGTCTAGTGAAATATTACTTTCTCGATTGTTTTGAGCAGCGTATTTATTTGTATAATCTAATATCATCTTCATGACAGATTCATCAAAAAAATAATGAAATAATTCGATGGGTGAAACATTATTCTGAGGTCCATACATTTCCTCCCAAGTTCCGAAATTGTTACAGAGATCATTATGCACCCATTTTGTTACAAGTTTACGCTTTTTTATTGTTTGTTCCTCGACAATCTGTGTTGTATCAGATGATTTTGCTACGTAAGAAAGGGGAATATTATTTTCTTCTTCCCACTCATCATGGTCAAATACAATAGAAGCTTCTGCGCGTAGCTGGCTACCAGGTAAATTATCTAACGCAACGTTATCTTCTTCGCCAGAATCTTCATCTGTGTTGTCATCGTTCGCATTATCCGGAGGCAAAATAACGATACCATCTGGAGGGTCAGGAATAATATCAGGATTATTTAATTCTTCTATTAACTCATTAAGGGTTAAAGGACGATAACGCCAACTGTAAAAAAAAATTAAAAAATATAAAGTCACATATTTAGGTCGGGTTTAGTTTTACTATATATGTATAAGCCTACTGTTCCGAAAAAGGAACACTACATTCATATGATCATAAAACATTAACCTTAAAACTGTTTGATCAGAATTGCATGCAAATTTATTAATTAGGATCTATTAATTAAAATAATAAATAGTAATTATTAAAAAAGTAATTTAAATATGAATTTATACTCACTTCCATTCGCTCATGATGACTCACAAATTTATTTTAACAAAAATTATCTAGTAAGTTTATATATTGCTTATTTATTCACAAATAACCACTAGTAACAACAAGATAGGTTAGATGTGAATGGAAATACAAAACCACACCGACGCCATCTGTTGTTGAATAGAAAAAAAAAAATTAAATCCGAATGTTCCGATATCGGAACGGTAGGTCTAAATGGGTTAAGCATCGAAGGGTACATTTTTAGTTTGCACGATGATATGGAAATTGGACTCTTGAAAATGGAGTAAAATTGTCTCTACTGTTGAGTTGCAATTTTGTTTGCGAACTCCTGATGTTCAAGAAAAGGTTTGATGAAGACGAAACAAACGATATGCGGACTGTACAATTTTTGAACGTTTATTTTTTAACGGAGGTTCTTTTATGGTATTTGAATGGAAGCAAATATCGACCTCATATTTGTTGAAAATGGTGCTTTCAAATGACCATAGATATGTAAAAGATATTCTTTAAGATGCAGTCGTCCCATTTTCCCATATTATTGGAGATGAATTTGTTTTAATGCACGACAATATTAGAGCAGACGTTTTTTTTTTGCAGCAGCAGCGAATTTTATGTATCTAAAAATATAAGTGTTCTAGAAAAGAAGAAAAGAAAAGAATTTAATTAATTAATCAATAATTAAATATGTACATTTACCGTACAGATTTGAATAAATATTAACATATCCATAAATAACCATTTGCTGTAAAATTGTGTAAATGTTGAAAGTGACATGTGAAACTGTTAAAATGATTGCACCAATTTTAATGTAGGTCACGCCAGTGTTTTCAAAACATTCATTTCAATATTGAACATTATTTGTAAACACGAAGATTTTTTACAAATGCGTAGTATAGTAATTCGAATTTGTTGAACGGGAATGTTGTGAGCATGAAGTTAAAAAAGCGAGCGAAGCGAACTAATCTACAAATAAATTCCACTGAAATAAGTGGGAAAATTATTGTTTGAGTACCACGAATCAAATTCAGTTTCAGACAGATGTTTGTCATGGAATTCTTGTAATATCTGTTTTATACAATATAATTAGAAACATTAATATTTTAGTCACTTACCATGAATTTGAAAATTTGAATATTCACAAATAAGAAACACAATTCATTTCATTTTTATTATATAAATATGAAATTGAACTGAATAAATATTTCAATTTTATCTGATTTTTACAATGTGGAACATAACAATTAGTGTTATTATTTAATTGTACTTTTAGACATTATTATGGTGAATAAGTTTTGTGTGATGGTTCGTCTTGAAAAAAATAAGTCTCACATGATATGTATTTGAAATGAATATTTATTGTAGTAATATAATAATAATAATACACTGTGTTTCTACTTTAACAACACAAATCTATGAAACACATTTAGTGAATCTGTGTATTTGTATAGTATTTAAGATTTGAAATGTGTCCTTCATGTAACACTTAACTAAATTTTGTTATTGATTTTTTTGGGCATATGGATTTCTTGTAATATTTGTTTGCTAAAATAAAATTCGTTAAAATAATATTTTACAATACAATTATACATACTTACCATGAATTTTATTTAATTTAAATGTTTATAAATACCATAATAATCTTGTACAATGTGTATCTGTCATTCATTTAGTGATTTGTAGTAAAAGTTGAGTAATTTCCTTTATCATAAACGTCAGAATTAATTTATGAATGAATAATTTTAAGATTCAAAGGCCTACAATGAAGATTTTCATTTTATTTATATATTACTTTGATGTAGAATAGTATACAATTGCGTATGTTTGTGACGATTCGTCGCTTTGAAAGTACGTTGTATTAATTTTCAATTTATTCTCTGTAAAGAATGTATTCCATCATTTAAAATGAATTAAACAGTACGCAGTAATATGAAAAAACTAACTTGACTTCGACATTCAAATTTCCATTTAGTTATGTCTTCGACATTTATCTAAAATAACTTATTGTATAACAATCTGTGACTTCATCAATTCATGATCATTTTATATATATATATATATATATATATATATCAATTTTCTCACGTTAGCATGTTACATCCAATGTCATTTTTTCTATAATATATAAATGAATTAACAAAAGTAGTAACTATAAAGTATACAATTATTTACCTTATTGTGTACGATATGGGATATGTAGATTTAGTTTTGTTTTAATTCATTTTTAATCACAATCATCTGTTATCTATGTGTTTCTTGGAATTGAGTCTTTTCTTGAATATTCTTAGAAGTCATTGACTGTGAAAACTCTGGTGTTGAAACGATTGTGTGTGATAATCCGTGTGTTGCAAATATCTCTCGCACTACTAACAACAGTAATAGTTTGTTTTCCCTGAAACTCAACAAAAACATTATGCTGTTGATATTGTATAATAATAATAATGTACTTACTGTCATGATTGGTCTACTGGAACGGTGCTGTGGCGCTGCTGAAGCAGTTTTACAGGTGTTGGCAGTGGACTGCGTGACTGATTCATATGTGTGGCCACTACTCGTAGCTTCTCGCTACAGCTTTCGTATGAACTATGCTTTGGTGTTGTAAAAATTATTACTCGGCTTTCCCTACAAAATGCAGCCTCGGTGCGTGGTGGATCAGCTGGGAGTGGTAGTCGACTGAGGGCGTTTGTATTTAGGTGGAGATTTCTGGATCCTAAGAAATTTACTCTTCTCACCCCGAATTGGCATTTCTTTTGCTTGACACGTAAACCGGCTTCTTGTAGCTTACCCAGGACGTCACAGACTCGCTGTCAGTGTTTGTCGTCAGTCCTTGCCGTGATTAAATTAAATAGTTCTCGGTGCGTATTTACTGTTAATATCTCTGAAGATTCCTCATCCATGTGCATTTGCGTGTACGTTAGATCCAAATCAAGTTTTGTAAATATTTCCTCTCTGGCTGACATTGCAAAGAATTCGTTGGTCGTCAGAAGTTTTATCATAGTATTACGTATATTGATAAAACATATTTCCATGGAAATTAAAAAAATTTATATTATCAATATGAAATACAAGTATGCGAGGCGAGGAGAGTAGCGACGAGCCTCGTACTTAAAAAATACATTGACGAGGTGAGGAGCGTAGCGACGAACCTCAAATCTATTCTACATATTCTTAAAATATAGTAATCAAAAATCTATAATTGTTCTAAATAATAATATTTTATTATAAATTTCTATTTATCCATGGAAAAACACTTACAACTATTACATTACCATAGTAACATATGTTTTTAAAGTGTATCTATTGATACGAATTATTTTGTTTACAATGGAAATTTAAAAAAATAAGAATATTATCAATATGAAATAAAAGTATGCGAGGCGAGGAGCGTAGCGACGAGCCTCGTATCCAACTTATACATTTACAAAGCTTATAATAAAAAAATTTAAAAAAACCTTTGTTTCAAAAATAATATTCTCATTGAATTTTCAGTTTTTTCCATGACAACGAACCTATATCATTACCATAGAAACATATGTTCTTACAATGTATCCATAGATACAAATAATTGTGGTTACCATGGAAATTAAAAAGATTAAGTGTTTATCAATACAAAATAAGGTTATGCGAGGCGAGGTGCGTAGTGACGAGCCTCGTAGCCAACAAAAAGCACTGATTTATCTAAAAAAACATTTAATTAAAAAATATTTCTATCCACCTCATGTATTTATCTATACGGCGAAGCACTATCCGCCATGCATTATATGTTCCCTTAATTCTTCTAAGTCTTTTTGTGAGTAGATACCTGATGATGCTAAATTGCTAGGGGATTTGTATTTCCATTTAGTTTGTGCTTTAGGTGATAATATGTGAGGTGCTTTAACTTCAACTGGATTTCTATTGAAACTATACCATGATCCTTCCAGGTCATAATTAGCATTAAATATAGGGTTACATGTGACTTCTTGTCCATAATTTTGCAGAAGACGTGATTTAGGTAGCAAGAAATAGCTCTCGTTCTTGTAGAGAACAGGCAATTCATTGTAACAGTTTAGTGTACGTCTTATTTCGACATTGACACCTTGGCATTTAGTGATATATATATCACCTCACCTAATACAGTTCCTGTGTATCCTGCCTGACCCATATATGAATATGCAAACTCATTGGGAGCAATACTGGCAAGTCCTAATTGTGTCTTAATCAACTTTAGATTCTGTAGGCACCTATATTTACTTACGTCTTGGTACAAAGATAGCATATTTTCACGAGTATTCCTTTCCAGTACTACAAATTTGGAATTAACGTAAGTTAGTAAGTCTAAGTCATTTACATTCTTCTTTTTCTCTGATTTATAGTAAAACCCAGCACCTGTTTGTCTCACGATAATCAGACGTGGGTGTTCAGTCCTGTATGCCATCCATGTTGCACACTCTGTATTTATGTTTGATAGCTAATGAAAAGAGCAAGCTATCTGATGTAACTGAAACTATAGCATCTGTAAAGCTGTTGGTCAATGTCGGAAGTGTAATTGTTGCAGGGCCTTCATATAGCACGTTATGAAGTTGACTATTGCATAAGTCTTCTGGTGCTAAATTCCAATAGGTCTGTCCCCTACTTTCGTGGTCACACTCTTGTAAATCGTATGGGCACCTAGATCCATCCCTAAATTTGATCTGATTAGAGTCTGGTGCCACATAGCTGACCGTAGATGTTAATGTAACAGTTACATGTCCTGTAACAACTACATCCGTGTATGACCCAAAAGGGTCTTTGAAGGTGGATCCTTGACAATATCCATGTGTATCTGTCCAACCAGTAAAGGTTTGGCTGATCTTCCTGGATTGATTCGGTTTAAGATCTCTAAATATCATGGATGTATCCCCTCCGTGTTGAATTTCGAGATATCCTGTTGAATGTGCTTTCATGCATGAATCCCTACCAATGAGTAAGAGATATTCATTTACAGCATGTGTTAATGCGTATGAGTTCGCCCTACACTTTGTGACATGCCTAAAAACTTCAACTTTACATGATTTCGTAGTCAAGGCAAAATCTTGCTTCATTTCAACAAGTTATATCACCTCTGATTTTTGAATAGTCTGTTCAGTAGTAAAATTGCAATCTTCTACCACAGACAAGCTAATTTTTGTATAGTTCATAGCCTGATGACTACAGTCATATGCTAGCAAGCTCAATGTCATAGGGATAGAATATATCCCTAAAAACAGAGCTAAAACCATAGCAAGAACCAACATAATAATTTATTATAATTTACTTATTAAGATATATAGTGTATAGGTTGGTTAGGCTGTTTCTGCCTATGTTATAACAAGTAAAGAAAAATTTTCGTTTCAAAATATATGGTTAGCTTAATAACTACTTTAAATTTTAACTCATGATTTGGATGCATTATTATTCATAGTACTAGTGGGCCTTAAATTATTATTATTAATCTTTTTAAATCTCATGATTACCCTTACGGGTGTCGAGATTGGTTCTTGTTTTCTATCATTTCTTTCCATTCTTTTCTGTTTCTCGCTTTGCTCTTTGCTTCTTGTTTGCTTATATTGTTTCTTTCCAATATTTCTTCTACCCTGTCGTCCCATGTCTTCGTTGGCCTTTCTCTTTTCTTTTTCTTTTTGTTTCTCGCATTCCACACCTGTTTTGTCTGGTTTTCTTCTGGCATTCTCACCAAATGTCCGTACCATGCTACCTGTTTCTTGTCTATTGTGTTTTGTATACATTCCACTTGTAATTTATCTCTTATTTTTTCGTTTCTTATTTTATCCATTATCGTGTATCCCTCAATTCTTGTCAGAAATTTCATTTCCTCTGCTTGTATTTTATTCTTATTCCTCTGGTTCATTGTCCACGTCTCGCTTCCGTAAATTAGTGTTGGCCTATATATTGTTTTATATAATGTCATTTTTGTGCTCTTTGTTACCTGTTTGTTGTTCAGTATTATTTTGTTTATTGAATGGTAGCTTCTATTTGCTGCTTGTATTCTTCTGTTAATCTCTTGCTCTATACTTCCTCTGTTATTTATTGCTAGTCCTAGGTATGTATACGTTTCCACCTGTTTTATTTCATTTCCATTTATCTTTATATTAGTTGTCATATCTGTTTTTGTTATCACCATAACTTTTGTTTTTTCTATATTTATTTTCATGTTGTTTCTCTAACTCTTCATACCATATATTTAACCCTTAACCACCATGGTCTAAAACTGAAACACTTACACCATGTTAGGGTCAGGAAGTGACCCTTGCGTTTTTAAAGCCTTTAATATATTTTAATATGAAAAATAAATTTTAAACAATATAGTTTAATGTATTTCGAGTTTTTTAAATGAAAGAAAACATTTTTTGACAAATATTATAGCATATATTCAAAAAATAAAAAATATTTCTCTAAATTATAGTGTTTATACAAAAAATTCAAAAACATAAACAATTTTTTTTTAAATAACTTTTTGGAGATGGTTTGGTGTTCTGGAGGCATTAATCTTCTTCTCTGCAAAAACAAACATAAAATTGCTTTTAGTATATGAAAACTGACAATGGCTTTTGAAGACTTACTTTTCGCAACATTCCTGGCATTTGATTTGAATGTTAGTATGTTTCTTACAGGCAAATTTCCTACACATGTCACACATATTGCTATGTTTTAATTGCGAGTAAGGGCAAATATGACATCTGCCTCTTTTTTGTCCTTTTTGTACTGCGGGCTGAGGTGGACTTGCAGGAATAGGCTTAAATTTACTTATTCTACAAATTGTGTTTCTTAGCTCCTTTGGCATGTTTAGTTGTTGAGCTCGTCGAATCAAATTTGGTGGAATTAAATCTCGGCCCAAAGATGTAAGAAAGTTTCTTCTTGACATTTCATTGGTTTTATTTACATCATTATAAATGATATTAGCGTTCACTCCTGCTATATCCATAATGCGATACCAGATAGCTTCAGGCCAACGTCTTGTGCGCCTCCCAACCTTGTAATTTGCAGTTTTCTGATCAAGTGAATCAACTCCACTTTTTGTTGCATTATAATATTCAATAATTTCAGGTTTTCCACTTGTTGCAATAGTAGGCGAGTAATGCATTGAAGATACTAAGATCACCGCTCTGTTTTTCTTTGGTACGTAGGAAACCAAAGTTTTGTTACCTGAAAAACAAAATTGCGAAGATCCTTCAATTCTGTCTTTTCGCGGCAAAAATTGTGGTGGAATTTCTGCTTTGTTTTTTCGCATTGTCCCAACGTATGTCAAGTTATGTTTTGATAATTCATTAATTAATTCTAAAGAAGAGAACCAATTGTCTGCCGTAATATTTCTGTTGGAATTTTGGATAGGTGGAATCAGAGAAAGTACGTCCAAAGCAGGTACTGATAGATTTTTTGGATTATTTTTGTGAGTATTTTTCCCAGTGTACACAAAAGCATTGACAAGGTAATGCGTTTTTGAATCACACAGACATTGAAGTTTTATGCCATATTTGTCTGGCTTATTTTTCAAATAAACGCGAACTTTACATCTACTACGACTGCAACTATAATTAGATCTACAGTTGGCTATAAACTTATCAAATATTTCTGATATAGCAGCCAGTGCATCACCGTTATCAATTCTATTTTGTCTTGTATATTTGTCGTCAAAGCACAAGACTGTAAGCAAAAAACAAAAGCGATTGAGTGTCATTGTTGATCTAAAAATATCTCGACCAGTACCATCAGTAGCAAATAAAGAACACAAGTCTTCATGATTTGACTTGAAAACACCTGCTAAATATAGCAAACCTAGAAATGATTCCATTTCGATACGATCTATATGATTCGTATATTGACTTAAAAGATTGTGATCATTGTACTTAGCAGCATTTTCTGTAATTCTTTTATTAGTATTGTCAATTAGAATGTCAATAATTGTGTCATCAATCAAACACTTAAAAGCTTCAAGTGGCGTTTTCGGCTTTATTACTTGTGCGTGCCCTCTTACTCCAGATGGTTCCAAAATAATATTTTCACGACGAGTGCGCCTAATGACAGGTGGTGTGGTTGACCACTTGTACCTATTTTTTCCGTAAAAATACTTGTTCAAAATACGATTACGCACTACAGAAAGTACTTCATCATCAGAAGTTTCACAATCTGATTGTTTATCAGACACAACATCCTTTTCTAAATCAATTGCTTGGCTATTATTTGTTTGCTGTATTTCCTGTTCCGATTCAGTATCGTGTTCGCTTACTTCACTTGCAGTATCAGCAAAACTATCTTCATAATCTCCTAATCCATTATCTTGTATATTCTGAGCCTCTACGATAAGTTCCTCTTCTGTAAGATACTTTTTACCGTAGCTAAATTGAGCCATTTTACCATACCGGGGTCAAATGTGACACCATACACGTGTAACTCGCACTACAGACAATATAATACCGAGTGCTTTCTTTCTCTGATTCGTGAAGAGGATGCAGGAAAATACATGGACGGGCACCGCGCGCCATCTATTTTTTCATAGCGAAAACATAATGTAAAATTTTGTGGGGTCAAATTTGACCCCTCCATGGTGGTTAAGGGTTAAATTGTGTTGCATATCCTTCTCATTTTTTGCCAGTAATGCTAGGTCGTCTGCAAACGCGCACTCTGCTTTTGCTGTTACTTGTAACTGGTGATAACCAATTTCAATTGTTCTCGTTTTGTCTTTTATTTTTTTCAGCACGTTGTCCAGAAATATTATAAAAAAACAGCGGGTTCAGGACCTCTTCTTGCCTAAGTCCTTGTCTGGTTTCGAATTCTTCTAACTTTTCATTTCCTGTTCTTATGTAATTTAATGTCATTCTGTATGTACTCCTTATTGCTTCTATAAGTTGTTCTTCTACTTTTCTTTCTTTTAATATCTGCCATATTTGTGTTCTTGGTATTCTGTCGAAGGCTTTCTCTAGGTCAAAAAATGTTATGTATAATTTGCTGTCTTGTTTCATAGTTTTCTCTATAAGTTTCCTAATTGTGTATATATGATCTTGGGTAGAGTGACCTTTTCTGAATCCACTTTGTGCCTTTTCTAGTGATGGTTCTACTGCTTCTCTTAGCTTGGACTCTAATATAGCTTCATATACGTTGGCTGTTGTGCATAATAGCGATATTCCTCGGTAATTGTTGCAGTTCCTGCTGTCTCCCTTCTTGTAAATCGGGAGAATCACTGCCTTTTCCCAGTCCTTTGGTATTACTCCTTCTTTCCAAATCCTGTTTAGTAGTTCCAGCAGCATTTGTTCACCTTCCTCTCCTATATATATTTAAGTTGCTCTGTCTTTGTCATATCGTGTCCCGGTGCTTTGCCATTCCTTAGTTTTTTCAGAACTGTCTTGACTTCATCCATTGTTATATCCAGTCCTTCTTCGTTTTCTGTAGAACTTTTGTTTAGCAGTTGTATTTCAGCCTTACTTATATTTGTGTTTTGTTTTTCATCTAATAGCTCTTCAAAATGTTCTTTCCATCTTGCCATTATATCGTTATTTTCTTTTAATATAGTTCCTTTTTTATCTTTGAGTTGGTTTAGTGTTATTTGTCTTCCTTTTCTTGAGTTTTTCAGCTCTGTGTAGAACAATCTTTTGTTTTCGTTGAAGTTTTTTTCTAGCGTTTCCTTAGCTTTTTTAATTACTTGTTTCACTTTTGTCCTTTGTCTTTTATATTCTTCACTATCCTCTTCTTCTCCCGAACTCAGAAATTTTTTCCACTTCTGTTTCTTTATTTTTACTTCTCTTTTGATATCTTCATTCCACCAGTGTGTTTGTTTACTGATTTTTGTGCTCCTAGTTTACCGCATGCCCGTTTTGTTGTTTCTGTTACTAAGTTTTTGAAAGTGTTCCACATATCTTCTACTTTGTTTTCATGTGCTATGGATTAGTTCTTTTATTTGTTCTTGATATTTTTCTCTTGTCTTTAGTTCCTTAATCTGTCTACTCTAATGTAACTATGTCTTTTTTCTTTCCTTTCTGCCGTCTTTGTGTTCCTTTTATTTTTACTTTTATCTTTGCTACTATCAGGTAGTGGTCGCTTCCTATTTCATTTCCTCTTTTTACTCTTACATCATTTACATTCTTCTTTTAAATTTTAACTCATGATTTGGACGCATTATTATTCATAGTACTAGTGGGCCTTAAATTAATAAATACCTCAACTCGGCAAATAATTCCCTCACGACTTTCCTCTAGTGTTGGTTTCCATTGGCTCTTTCCTTTGGTAACTACTCGTGCTTTACACGGAATTAATGAACATAAAAGGCAAATCGTTAAATAATAACGATATTCTAGAAAACAAAAGTTAGATATAGATAATGACAAATAGGTACAATGCAATTAAAATTACCTTAATTTATATTCCGGGAATTAATGATATCAATTAATAACGTATCACTTTGATTTAAAGTTTTTTTTCATAGATTTAATACTGCATTAAATATTGAACGTTTTTTCAAAATCTTTGTCAATATAAAAATAATGCTATTAATAAGAAAATAAATCACATAATCTACTATACTTACAAGAGTGTAACCTAAATTATTACATAAAATATGCCATTCGTTAAATATATCGGTTACAGTCAATTCTTTTTTCAAATAATTCTTACGATATTCGTAGCATTGTTGCCATTTTTCTATCACGTCAGTCCAGGGTTCATGGTTGGTTTTTAACCATATATAAGTCTTGATTATTTGTGGGATCTAAAATTCAGTTATACATTTATATTACTTAAATTATGTATAAAAAACTACACATTTTATTACATGTCTCAACTGAATTTTCGTCAAAATTTTTACACGAATCTCTTAAATATGGAATAATTTTAGCTTGTCGTAAAAAAGTGACTTTATTTCTGTATTTATCTACGAGTTTCCCACGTGCCACTCCTGATTTATGAGTTTTTGAATCTCTTTTCCTTACCGGGGAACTGTAATATACTTCCAGTTTTTCATTTTGAAATAAGTTTACAATTTCCTGGCTTATGCCTTTAAAGTCTTCATTTGTTAATCGGCTAGAAAAATATTGATGTTAAATATGTATAAGTCTGTGTAATATTTTTATTCGTATGTTACAACTTACCTATTATCTCCGTTTAAAAATGAAGTGCAATTAGATCTACTAAGTAGTTCTGACATTTAGAATCTAATAAACGTGTAATTTCATACACGTTTAGGATAGCTCTTCCTATACACAAGCTATTTAGTACATCTTTTAAGTTAATTTATGATTTCTTCTTTTTTACAACAGGTTCGTAATTTTCTATTTCTTTTAGATAATCGGATATATGAATAATAAACGGGGTTGATGTAGATGCTGTGCTCGGTGTATCAGGCAATGTGATTAAATTAAGATGTGAATCAGTTGGAATTGTTAAAGAATATAAATTATATTTTTTATATCGATATCTGTTTCAAATTATTTAAATCATATTTAAAAAAACTTACAAATTTCCCACTGGTATTTCAGATATAATCGTCGAATTTTTAGAAACTTCCTACAAAAATATAAATATATGACATAGTACCTGCAACCCCAAATATAATGTAATGTAATGTACCTTTCTGGCCTCCTGAACTGTAAACATAACAATCACACATCATTTACGTTTGCGGTAACTACGATTTTACAGTTTCCATGCTTTTTGAAACACCGCGGTGCGGGAACGCGCACCGATATTTTTTAGCTTTTTGAGGCCATTAAAATAAAAAGTAATTTTGTAATAATAAAGAATGATTAAAAAACTCTAGTTACCGCCAAAATCGTTAAATAAAGTAACATAGAAATAAATAAAACTAAAAATTTTATATAAAAATGACATTTGACAGCAGCGCCATCTCTTAACACTTATCCTAGCTAAGTATCGATATTTCACAGTTGGTAACTGTCACATATCTAATAAAATGTCAAAAGATAAAACTGATTGATTCGATTGATGAGAATTGGTGATTTATTTTATTTTAATTATATTAAATTAATTGTAATACAGAATATCGAGAAAGGTAGGTAACATTTGTATCGCTCATGTAGTCTATGCGAGAATTATTAAATTGTCATATTTTTAGGTTATAATTGGAAGTTTTTCTTTTCAAGTAGTTTTGGATATTACGAAATATCTGTGTTTTTGCAAATCAAAATTGAATAAATTGCCCACAAAGATTTTTTATTTTGCGATACCAGCTCTGTGAAATATGCCAAGAGGATGTTTTTCAGTGAAATTGTTGCCTTTCTTCTCGTCACACCACTCTACAACAAAAACTTGAAATATCTCGTAACGTAATTTATATTTTCAGGGATTGGTTGTACTTTTGATTATGACACTTTATACAAATTGTTGATTATTTTCACGTTCCACAGTTTTTCAAAGCGTCGCACAGCTTACTATAAATATCAATTAGAAAAATTTATGGAAAAAACATAAATAAATTTAGTAAAAAGGTATGTCGGCCAGAAAATGTAATACATTATGTGTACGTTTAGTTTATTATACATCGCTCAGTTTTATTAAAGCACTCCGCTGCGCGTCGTGCTTCAATACAAAACTTTGCGCTGTAAAACTAAACTTACCGCACGTATAATGTAAATAACTATTTCATTGTGAAATGATTTTTGAAAATTGAAATTACATTCACATTTCAAATTGGAATCTTGAAATTACTGTTCAAATCTTTCTTTCATATTTAGAGTCAGTTAAATTTATTTTACTTACTTAAAAATATCATTATTCAATGCCGAGATAATTGAAACTGGTTATATCCAAGTTTAAAAAGTAAACACATTTTATATGAATAGTCAAAACTTTTATTAACTTACCTTCAAAAGTAGAAATAAGGTCCTCAAAATCCCATACTTTGAATAAATCAGCAATGCTAATAGTCGTCATTTTGATATGTACAACACATAAACCACTAACTACTAAACTTACTATGTTTTGCAAGAAACACTAGCAACAGTATCAATACGTGCCGTCGTTGCTTTAACGTGCTTCAACCTGCATGAACCGACCAGCAGCAAGTGTCTGCAGCGCTAAAGTAATATTATTTATTAAAAGAATTACTACATTTATAAATAAAATTCATGAGAAATAAGTTCAGTTAATAGTTAAATGAAAAATTTTAATATTAAGTCATGAAATATTTCTTGCGAATATAATTCGTTAACTGTTAAGTTATTACTTTCTTAAGTATAATAATAGTATGTTTGGTTAGAAAGAACACAATACTATATTATAATTTAGTAAATTTACAATAAAATATTTCAAGTTAGATGAATGAAATATATTAAATTGTTCATTGTTAACTTAGTTCAATAAATGTAAATAAATGACTTGTAAATAAATAGTTCGGTATATTGTAATGTAGTAGAAAATTAATAAATAAAGTAATAAATTTATAATACTGAATTACATTATAAATTATGGCATTAAATATTAAGAAACCGCTTTCAATCTCAAGATTTGTTTAATATTAGAATATCTTTTTTCTCAGTGTAGTTCTTGCAGCACAAAAAACAGTATCTCGGTCGGCAGGGTAAGAGGGGCGTTGGGCCACCCAACTCTGGATGGCGTGGGTACTCTCCGCGCCGTGGCCTGTGTTGGTGGTCTTGGAGATGCTCCTGGGGGTGTGCTTCCGGGTGAAATTGACGTATCCGGTGGGCTATCTGGTAGGGTGATAACAAGGCTGGTATCTGAAGCGAAAAACGGATTTTACCTAGTTCCCTTCGAACAGCCCGTCCGCAGGCGGTGTGGTGCTGCTGATGTACTGTCGCTGGTCGGCTGACGTCGGTATGGCGGCGTTGACGCGGTGTCACTGGCCTAGTGACGTCAGTGTGACGTCGTTGCTCTAAATGCCTCCTGGTGACGTCAGGAGGATGACGTCGGACCTGGGGCTGGTGACAGCGATCAGCTGAGGATGTCGATTGGCGACGTCGATATGGTGACGCCGGGTAGTGACGTCGGCGTTGACGTTGGGTAGTGACGTTAGCTGAGTGACAACGGAAGTCGCCAATGACTTCAGGTCGAGGACGTGGGGGCGTCCTATTCATCGAAGATGTCTTCCACGGTGTAACCGGGACTTAGCCAGCGGTTGAAGATGTCTTCGTTTAAAGATGCAATCGGGACTCAGCCAGCGATTGTTGGAGAGGTGCAACCTGGGCTCATCCAGCAGTTGTTGATGATATTTTCGTAAAGGTGCAATCGGGACTCAGCCAGCGTTTGTTGAAGAGGTGCAACTGGGACTCGGCCAACAGTTGTTGATGATATCTTCGTAAAGGTGCATTGTGAGAGTCTGGAGCGACTCTGCCAGTAGCAGCAAATTCGTCTCCTTATATACCCCTGACTTGTTTTAACAGTGTACCGTTGTCATGGTTACATCAGACGTAAGCAATTTTTAATTGGTTCAAAAAGAACGTACGTTGCAATCATTCTAGAATGTTCTAGAACGAAGTGCGTAGCATGTCTTTGACAGTTTCTGGTTGGCACATAAGTTCGTGCAGCGGCGGTAGATGCCATGACGGGTACGTGCAACAGCGATTGACAGATGTAATTCGCGCAGCGGCAGTAGATGGCATGACGGGTACGTGCAACAGCGATTGACAGATATAATTCGTGCAGCGGCGGTAGATGGCATGATGAGTACGTACAACAATGATGACAGATGGAGGGTGAAGTTTCTTCATTAAGATGGCGTTCGGTAACACAAGAAATATATCTATATATTACCCATAATTCTATAGACGTGGTCCCCATTTTCATAATTTGCCTTCACTGTCCTGCCAACGCGGCAATTACGCCAAATAAAGGCATCATGTGTACTGCCTGGATATCGTGCTAATTTGCTGATAATTCTTAAATTATCATCGCATATCTGCAATAATAATTAACATAATAAAATTATGCACATAAGAATTACTAATTTAAACTTACTATCTGCACATTAATGCTATGGTATCCCTTTCGATTTACGTACGCATGTTCATTTTATCCTAGTTTTACTACTGCTACATGAGTATCATCCACCACACCGATAACCAAGGGCACTTCATAGCGCACCGTAAATCTAAAATATATTCCTCGGCCAAGTGGGAAGTTCTTGTACAAGTGTACATAGAACAGGGCATTTAGTTGACAATTATTTTTTTAATTTAGAATAAAATTGAAGTTTATATATTCCTACATTCCATTATCAGGGTTTACAAGATGCACCAGACAAGGAATTTTTAATGGTCAAAGTAATTAATTTTAGCAAAAATGTTTAAATATACTTCGTAGTTATCAACTGTATAAAACTAATTCAGTGGCGGCGCTAGGCTCTGAAATCTAGGGGTGGCAGTAGGGACCAGGAAGAAAATTAGGGGGCATATATTTTTTATCATTTTAATAATAAATAACAATGTTGTCAATATTAAATTTATTTGGTACCAAACAAATATAAATATAATATAGAGTAGCATCTCTTATAGCATGCTCTCCTACAACACCAACTAAATTTACGACTCACATCAGTCTATTACAACACGTCAGAAATCTCACATATAACACGTAAAATAACACAAAATCGGCGCTTCTTACTGTAACGTGCTATAATACAGTCGAGCGTCTCCTACTGCACGAATCTTTTACAACACGAAACGAGTTAGCGCGTGCTGTAGGAGTTTCTACTGTATAAATAATAAACAAAAACAAGCATATTCTTTAAAAATAAAACAAAAAATATTGTCTATTAATTTTGATATGTCTTTTTCTACACTTAATATAATACTGTTGTTTTATCTTTCATTTGTCATTCTTTTTAAAGAGGAAAATGATCTTTCACAAGAAGCTGTTGATACAGGCATTAAAATACAAATTTTTACCAAATTATAAATGCATTCAAATGCTTACTTATATTGTTCAACGAATGGCAGAAACTCCATGAGTTATTTAATATTTTTATTTTCCTCCCTACACAAAAGTTTCTTAACTAGCGTTATTTCTGAGTCTAAACAATCACAACTTATGTTATAATGTTCTACTAATTTAGTTAAATGAATTTTATTGAGGAATAAATCATCTGCGCGGTCAAAAGCTTGTAATGATTTTAAAATGGTATCATTTTTTGTAAATCTTTCTTTTAATTAAATTATAATTTTATTTATTTGCGTCTGTCGTTCTCCTCAACTGTATCTCCACCAAGCCGAGCAAAATAATGAACCTAGAATTAAAATAATCTACGTAAATTATGTATAATACACACTATTATATGAAATATTAAACTTACTAAATATGAAAAAAATTTTGTCATTTTGCAACAATTGTTCAACGACATCTAATTGTTCGATAGTTAACATAGGATTTTTTTTTAAATTTTAAGACGACTGTCATCATGGGTTCTGCTGTTAATTTTGAGGTTTTGAATGGATTAAAATTTATTGATGTTTAGTTCTAGAAAATTTGTGATGTCTTTTACTCTTATACTTGATGACCCAATTTGATATATCCACTGGAAATCTCAGCAAATATATATCGTACAAAAAATGTCCTGTACCCCAGGGTGGGGAGAGGGTTCAACTTTGAAATAAGAAATAGTAATCCCTATCTTTTATTGCAGATTCGGATTCTACACTAAAAAGAATGTAGGTTTTATCCGAGACATGTTTTTGAATTCATGATAAATAGCGCTATATTCGCAAAATTAAAAACGTTTCCCGTAAATCTGAAAATGGTGTTTACGAAAACCGCGACTCCTTCCTTGCATGTAAAAAAGTATGTGAAGCTTATATCGAGTTCTTTTTTTTTTTATTGTGTAACCCCCGTAAATGAGGGTACATTATAAAAAGGGGTCCTGTCGAAACTGGGAGTCAGCCACAAATAACTTCAATCCGTAGACAACTTACATGATCTTTATTGAATCTATGATGAACGTACTCTACAGCTTACTATACTCTACTGTACTTACTCACTTCCTTACTTCCATACATATTACCACTTATATATATATTTGTACAAGTCCTAAGTCAGCAAAATAAGTGTCACAAATAAACAATAGCTTACCTACTTACTTAATCATTGCGTGAACTATAATGTGCTGACTTAAGACTTGTTACAATTGTAAAGAAAAATAGCCTCAGTGCCCTTTTATGTATAACACGCTAGCTTTCGCTACTGTATCAAAAAGGTTCATATTTATTTTAAAATTTAAACTGTAATTTTGTATTTGAATTCCGTTACTGGTTAAAAGAATAATACCTTTTTTTTACCAAAAAATTATAGAAACTTTTCTGTTTTAACATTATATAAAGTGGCTATTAACGCCCCTTGGGGGGCAGCGCCGCTTCTTATGAAGCTCTCTAGATCCTTACAATACCGAGATCAGCCTTTTTTTCTTACTATTTTATCTTCATACTTATGTTTCTCCATATTTCTGTATTTCCTGCTTTTTCTTTCCAGTTATTGATTCCTGCATTCCTTAGGTCTTCCGTAACTTCATTTACCCACGTTGATCTCGGTCTTCCTTTTATTTTTCTTCCCGGGCCCCATAATACACTGTGTATCATTGCATCCTCTCCAGCTCTCCATATATGACGTAGCCATTTTACTCTTCCCCAAATATCCGTGGTAATTGTGGCAGTGACTACTATTTCCTCGTACTTAAAAAAATTATGCGCAATGATCGGAAAGATATAAATTTTTTTTTTTCGTATTTGTGCAGTCTTGATGTACCACATCCCACATGAAATAACGAGTGTTTTTTGTTTAGAGGTATAGAACTTAATAAAGAAATAAAACACTTAAAAATTGTGATGATGGCCACGGTATTGGCTTTTTTGGAAATACAATTTTATGCCATTTGTGTTTGAATATGACTTCTGAAAGATGGACGTCTTTTTCGATCACTTTTTGAGGCAACTGTGGCCGTATATCGGCTATAACGCGGCGAATGTTGGATTCCATGCCGTCATCGTCACTGGTTTATACCATAGACTAGCGTCTACAAATATTCCCGCAGAAAATGATCCAAAATTGTTAAATAACAAGATCTTGCAGGCCAATTCATAGGTTCATTGCGCGATATTAAGTACTCATCAAATGTGTCCATCAATAAATCGATTGCAGCGCATTCTGTGTGACATGTTGCGCCGTCATGTTGAAACCATCGCTCTTCCACTTTAACGCCATTCAATTTGGGAACGAAAAAGTCAGTAATCATGGCTCGATAGCGTTCTAATTGACTGTAACGTTCTAGTCGGTATCATTTTTGAAGAAATATGGACCAATGATTCCAACAGCACGTAAAATACAACCATACAATGACTTTTTTTATGTAATGCCGTCTCAATAATGGCTTCTGGATTTTCTTCACACCAAAGGCGGAAATTTTGTTTGTTGAGGTAGCAATTTAATAATAAAAATTGCTTCATTGCTGTATAAAATTTTTCAAATAATTTTGCACAATTTTCATGCGTAGTTCTTTTCAAGGTGTCCCTTGATTTTAGCTTAAGTCTATTTATGGTAAAATGGCAAATCAAACTGAGCACAAAACAGCTGTCAGCTGTCAAATTGGCTGTCTCTGAAAAAAGTGTTGTCAATTCGATGAACAAATCTGTATAAAAACACTCGTTACACCAAGTATAATGTCTTCTCTCACAGTGTTGTCCTTATTTATCGTCCACCTCTTCACTGAAACTTTTTTCAACTCTCTCTACATTTTGAACCTTTGTACCTTTTCCGGGATGGCTACTTTCATATAAGTGAACTATTCTAATTTATGCGGATTTATTTTTCCCAGTGGGTTATTTCGGAGATATTTGCTGCATTCATTGTTGAATGTACACTTTAGAGAAGAATAAAATGTAACATCCAACGGCTGAAGCCGACGGGATATATGAAGAGGGATAGTTAGAACAGAAATTCTATCCGATTTATAAAAATTGAATACTCGTAGCGTTGAATGTGTAGCGTGATTGTGATATATTGTATTATTGTCTCTTCTGTTATTCCATCTGGTTTTGCATAGTGATCCGTTTTCTATCGTTCTCTAATTACTAACTGTTGTATTTGTTCTAAATTTGGGTTTAAGTAATGAAAACAAATACACTTTCATGAAGAACACTTTATTTTCCGGCAGCGCGAAAAACAATGGCGTACAAATCTTTTTTCTGGCGGCTTACCTATTAAAGTAGTCACAAACCACTTGCTGCCAACCTTATTATTTTAATACCAACATAACAATATCTCCTTTTTTAGAGAAAAATAATACATTTTACATATTTTACAAATTTAACTTATTTACAGGTTTTCTTATTCTTTGACTGCGTTTCAGGTTTTCATTTATATTAATTTTATTTGCCGGAGATACAGTCACCTCTACAATATTTTTATCTATTTTTGGAACTAACTGATTTTCATTTTCTTTATCACAAAAAATGGTTTGCTTGGAATGTTCTGGTGTACTCTCAGAAGGTGGAACAATATCTATATTTGTTAAATTTTTATCAGGCTCCCGATCAGGCTCGTGAATCTGCTGTTCCAGTGTCTCGCCACATTTACGTAGTTGGTTTATATGACGACGCCATATCAATCCTTCGTCCAGAACAATCTCGTAATGTAAAGAACCTAGTATATTTTTTACTCTTCCAAATTTCCATTTGGTTGCACCTAAGTAATTTCGTGCTGCGACCCGATCTCCTATTTTAAAATTTCTTTCAGCAGTTATTTGTGGTAACATCAAAGACAAAGTAGAACGTATTGGATATGAAAAAATTACTTGTGAAGGCGATCTATTTGTTACCGGATGTTTCATAATTCTATACTGACTTAGAATTGTATTCAATTGTTGCTGCATATTTATTTGAGTCGTATTTAAGGATTTTAATTTATTTTTTATCGTTTGAACATATCGTTCTGCCTGCCCATTTGTAGCAGGGTGATACGGTGCAGATCGTTTATGTACAATCCCCAAACTTTGAAGAAAAAACGCAAATTTTGGATTAAAAAATTGAACTCCATTGTCTGAGCACAGAACGTTTGGAATACCAAATGTTGAAAATATTTTTCGTAACACATCTATAGTATTGTCGGTATTTATTTTATTTAAAATGTGTACCTCAGGCCACTTGGAGTAAGCATCTGTCTGTCTGTCTTTATGTGGATGTCTGGAGTTGCGGTTTCTCAAAAACTACTAAACTTGAAATTGGTATCCATTTTGTTGTGTATCTGCAGATTGCTCTGTCTCTGCAGCTGGGGACTGTTGATGGTCTTGATAAAGAATCACTTCTGTCTGACTGTAACGTTCTAGTCGGTATCATTTTTGAAGAAATATGGACCAATGATTCCAACAGCACGTAAAATACAACCATACAATGACTTTTTTTATGTAATGCCGTCTCAATAATGGCTTCTGGATTTTCTTCACACCAAAGGCGGAAATTTTGTTTGTTGAGGTAGCAATTTAATAATAAAAATTGCTTCATTGCTGTATAAAATTTTTCAAATAATTTTGCACAATTTTCATGCGTAGTTCTTTTCAAGGTGTCCCTTGATTTTAGCTTAAGTCTATTTATGGTAAAATGGCAAATCAAACTGAGCACAAAACAGCTGTCAGCTGTCAAATTGGCTGTCTCTGAAAAAAGTGTTGTCAATTCGATGAACAAATCTGTATAAAAACACTCGTTACACCAAGTATAATGTCTTCTCTCACAGTGTTGTCCTTATTTATCGTCCACCTCTTCACTGAAACTTTTTTCAACTCTCTCTACATTTTGAACCTTTGTACCTTTTCCGGGATGGCTACTTTCATATAAGTGAACTATTCTAATTTATGCGGATTTATTTTTCCCAGTGGGTGATTTCGGAGATATTTGCTGCATTCATTGTTGAATGTACACTTTAGAGAAGAATAAAATGTAACATCCAACGGCTGAAGCTGACGGGATATATGAAGAGGGATAGTTAGAACAGAAATTCTATCCGATTTATAAAAATTGAATACTCGTAGCGTTGAATGTGTAGCGTGATTGTGATATATTGTATTATTGTCTCTTCTGTTATTCCATCTGGTTTTGCATAGTGATCCGTTTTCTATCGTTCTCTAATTACTAACTGTTGTATTTGTTCTAAATTTGGGTTTAAGTAATGAAAACAAATACACTTTCATGAAGAATACTTTATTTTCTGGCAGCGTGAAAAACAATGGCGTACAAATCTTTTTTCTGGCGGCTTACCTATTAAAGTAGTCACAAACCACTTGCTACCAACCTTATTATTTTAATACCAACATAACAATATCTCCTTTTTTAGAGAAAAATAATACATTTTACATATTTTACAAATTTAACTTATTTACAGGTTTTCTTATTCTTTGACTGCGTTTCAGGTTTTCATTTATATTAATTTTATTTGCCGGAGATACAGTCACCTCTACAATATTTTTATCTATTTTTGGAACTAACTGATTTTCATTTTCTTTATCACAAAAAATGGTTTGCTTGGAATGTTCTGGTGTACTCTCAGAAGGTGGAACAATATCTATATTTGTTAAATTTTTATCAGGCTCCCGATCAGGCTCGTGAATCTGCTGTTCCAGTGTCTCGCCACATTTACGTAGTTGGTTTATATGACGACGCCATATCAATCCTTCGTCCAGAACAATCTCGTAATGTAAAGAACCTAGTATATTTTTTACTCTTCCAAATTTCCATTTGGTTGCATCTAAGTAATTTCGTGCTGCGACCCGATCTCCTATTTTAAAATTTCTTTCAGCAGTTATTTGTGGTAACATCAAAGACAAAGTAGAACGTATTGGATATGAAAAAATTACTTGTGAAGGCGATCTATTTGTTACCGGATGTTTCATAATTCTATACTGACTTAGAATTGTATTCAATTGTTGCTGCATATTTATTTGAGTCGTATTTAAGGATTTTAATTTATTTTTTATCGTTTGAACATATCGTTCTGCCTGCCCATTTGTAGCAGGGTGATACGGTGCAGATCGTTTATGTACAATCCCCAAACTTTGAAGAAAAAACGCAAATTTTGGATTAACAAATTGAACTCCATTGTCTGAGCACAGAACGTTTGGAATACCAAATGTTGAAAATATTTTTCGTAACACATCTATAGTATTGTCGGTATTTATTTTATTTAAAATGTGTACCTCAGGCCACTTGGAGTAAGCATCTGTCTGTCTGTCTTTATGTGGATGTCTGGAGTTGCGGTTTCTCAAAAACTACTAAACTTGAAATTGGTATCCATTTTGTTGTGTATCTGCAGATTGCTCTGTCTCTGCAGCTGGGGACTGTTGATGGTCTTGATAAAGAATCACTTCTGTCTGACTGTAACGTTCTAGTCGGTATCATTTTTGAAGAAATATGGACCAATGATTCCAACAGCACGTAAAATACAACCATACAATGACTTTTTTTATGTAATGCCGTCTCAATAATGGCTTCTGGATTTTCTTCACACCAAAGGCGGAAATTTTGTTTGTTGAGGTAGCAATTTAATAATAAAAATTGCTTCATTGCTGTATAAAATTTTTCAAATAATTTTGCACAATTTTCATGCGTAGTTCTTTTCAAGGTGTCCCTTGATTTTAGCTTAAGTCTATTTATGGTAAAATGGCAAATCAAACTGAGCACAAAACAGCTGTCAGCTGTCAAATTGGCTGTCTCTGAAAAAAGTGTTGTCAATTCGATGAACAAATCTGTATAAAAACACTCGTTACACCAAGTATAATGTCTTCTCTCACAGTGTTGTCCTTATTTATCGTCCACCTCTTCACTGAAACTTTTTTCAACTCTCTCTACATTTTGAACCTTTGTACCTTTTCCGGGATGGCTACTTTCATATAAGTGAACTATTCTAATTTATGCGGATTTATTTTTCCCAGTGGGTGATTTCGGAGATATTTGCTGCATTCATTGTTGAATGTACACTTTAGAGAAGAATAAAATGTAACATCCAACGGCTGAAGCCGACGGGATATATGAAGAGGGATAGTTAGAACAGAAATTCTATTCGATTTATAAAAATTGAATACTCGTAGCGTTGAATGTGTAGCGTGATTGTCCATTTCTAACAATACTTTATCTTCTGTACTCGCTTTTACATACTTTTGGAAGTGTTCAAGATATTCAAGAAAAAGCTCTTCCGTTATCCAGCCCTTCTCAGAGCAGAAATATAGTGCCTTTGGTGGCCCTCCCCTCTGTAGTTGTGGACTCATACGTTTTCTGCAAAATATAAACTTGGGGAATACGTTAAATACCGGAGACACAAACCACTAACATTTTTGTCTCTTTCCCAACTAATAGCGTACCCTACTTCTTTGAGACCACTCTGAGCAAAAATTTTGCCGGGAATTTGAGCGGTAGATATTCCAGTTTCGGACAAATTAAAAATCTTGTTTGCGCCATAATTATGTATAGTTAAAATTTCCTCAAGATTTTTGTAGAATATTTCTACCTCAGTCTTGTTAAACCCAGTAATTCTGTTTATGCTCTTTGCCTCTGGTTTTCGAAGTGAAGTGGATCGGTTTCTCTTGAGGAAGCCCGCTAGCCAATCATCTCCAGCGAATTGGTTGTTTTTGTTGAAAGGACACGCGATTTTATCCTTTTCAGTATATTCGTAAGCACATTTCTTAGTCTCAGCTCTGGAGTTTCCGTAAAATAATTCTGATATCACAATCACAAGATCTGCAAGTGCTTGTTCCTCGGTAACTGAGAAGATAGTCTTTCGCCCTAAAGTATGTCTGAGATCAGATTGTTGCGTTATTCTATTCTGGAGAATAGCTCTTGATACGAGCCCAGGCTCAGAATAGTTCGGCCGGGTTACATTTTCAAGCAGAGGCCTAAACAAATCATAAAACTTACACAAATGATGAGACATTTCGGCAAAATTGTTTCGACTATATTAAAATATATACTTTAACCTCACAAAAGCTGAATATTTTATCCGGATAACATAATGAACAAAATTAATATAACAAAAACTTTAGTGAACGGACAGCTCATAATAGTTCGGCCGATATTTACTACTGTTAAAACAAAACACATACTGAACAAATCAACAATTATCTGTCCATATTAGTTGTATACGTGCTGTGAGACACAATAATAATAATACACTGTGTTTTTACATTAATATTTAAGTTAAATGCCTCGTGGTAAATCTTTAAGTAAAGATTTGCGCTTATCCATCATTAGTGCTCATAAAAAAAGGCATTTCGGGACGTCGTATATCTGTTTCGCATTCAGTTCCGCGTTCTACAGTGCAAGATATGATCTGACCTATGACAGACCGCTTGATATATACATCGGGTGACCTAGCAAGATATAGGTGGAATTTGGGGGTCTAGGTCGAATCTACTGTATAATCGTAACCATTCTGTAAAAAATGTTTGGTACTAGTAGAAGGAGCTGAAATTTGTTTCCGATTATCATATGTTGTATATGTTGAAGCAGGCGATGGCAGCAGATTAGAAACTGATGATGACGGCGTTGAAAAAATCAAATGCGGTATCGTATTCTGAATTATTAATTTTGTATCAAATCCTCTTTGTTGCTCCATTAACTTTTGCACTGTGACAAATATGTCAGATTTCGTTAAATGCAAATAAAATGTATTGAGAGTCTTTAATGTTGGAGCTACTGCAGCTAATAATGCTTCAATGGGGTGTTTTAATAATATAGTGACTTGTTGTTCTTTGTTACTTATTAAGTGCTCCATTTATTTCGCTGAAGCTGTTTGTTGTTGGTCATTATTTTTATTGCTGAGTTGCTTTTCTTCGACTTTTTGAAGCTTTAGAGGCAGGTAGCTGGCGCTTTGGAGAAGAAGATGGCTGCTGATTTAGAAGTGGCAAGTTTGCATATTCTCATTCATATCATATACATTGAATTCCCCTGCATCAATTTGTGTATCCTCTTCTTTGTCTTCATATTGTATTTCGTGATATTGTATGTCTTCTTCCTCTTCTTGGCTTTCAATGTCTCCTTTAGTTTCCCTTTCGTTAAAGTATTATTTTTTTTAAGAAACTTAGTTGCCCCAAATATTTATTTTTATCGTTTTTTCAGGGATATATTGTATTATTGTCTCTTCTGTTATTCCATCTGGTTTTGCATAGTGATCCGTTTTCTATCGTTCTCTAATTACTAACTGTTGTATTTGTTCTAAATTTGGGTTTAAGTAATGAAAACAAATACACTTTCATGAAGAACACTTTATTTTCTGGCAGCGCGAAAAACAATGGCGTACAAATCTTTTTTCTGGCGGCTTACCTATTAAAGTAGTCACAAACCACTTGCTACCAACCTTATTATTTTAATACCAACATAACAATATCTCCTTTTTTAGAGAAAAATAATACATTTTACATATTTTACAAATTTAACTTATTTACAGGTTTTCTTATTCTTTGACTGCGTTTCAGGTTTTCATTTATATTAATTTTATTTGCCGGAGATACAGTCACCTCTACAATATTTTTATCTATTTTTGGAACTAACTGATTTTCATTTTCTTTATCACAAAAAATGGTTTGCTTGGAATGTTCTGGTGTACTCTCAGAAGGTGGAACAATATCTATATTTGTTAAATTTTTATCAGGCTCCCGATCAGGCTCGTGAATCTGCTGTTCCAGTGTCTCGCCACATTTACGTAGTTGGTTTATATGACGACGCCATATCAATCCTTCGTCCAGAACAATCTCGTAATGTAAAGAACCTAGTATATTTTTTACTCTTCCAAATTTCCATTTGGTTGCACCTAAGTAATTTCGTGCTGCGACCCGATCTCCTATTTTAAAATTTCTTTCAGCAGTTATTTGTGGTAACATCAAAGACAAAGTAGAACGTATTGGATATGAAAAAATTACTTGTGAAGGCGATCTATTTGTTACCGGATGTTTCATAATTCTATACTGACTTAGAATTGTATTCAATTGTTGCTGCATATTTATTTGAGTCGTATTTAAGGATTTTAATTTATTTTTTATCGTTTGAACATATCGTTCTGCCTGCCCATTTGTAGCAGGGTGATACGGTGCAGATCGTTTATGTACAATCCCCAAACTTTGAAGAAAAAACGCAAATTTTGGATTAACAAATTGAACTCCATTGTCTGAGCACAGAACGTTTGGAATACCAAATGTTGAAAATATTTTTCGTAACACATCTATAGTATTGTCGGTATTTATTTTATTTAAAATGTGTACCTCAGGCCACTTGGTGTAAGCATCTGTCTGTCTGTCTTTATGTGGATGTCTGGAGTTGCGGTTTCTCAAAAACTACTAAACTTGAAATTGGTATCCATTTTGTTGTGTATCTGCAGATTGCTCTGTCTCTGCAGCTGGGGACTGTTGATGGTCTTGATAAAGAATCACTTCTGTCTGACTGTAACGTTCTAGTCGGTATCATTTTTGAAGAAATATGGACCAATGATTCCAACAGCACGTAAAATACAACCATACAATGACTTTTTTTATGTAATGCCGTCTCAATAATGGCTTCTGGATTTTCTTCACACCAAAGGCGGAAATTTTGTTTGTTGAGGTAGCAATTTAATAATAAAAATTGCTTCATTGCTGTATAAAATTTTTCAAATAATTTTGCACAATTTTCATGCGTAGTTCTTTTCAAGGTGTCCCTTGATTTTAGCTTAAGTCTATTTATGGTAAAATGGCAAATCAAACTGAGCACAAAACAGCTGTCAGCTGTCAAATTGGCTGTCTCTGAAAAAAGTGTTGTCAATTCGATGAACAAATCTGTATAAAAACACTCGTTACACCAAGTATAATGTCTTCTCTCACAGTGTTGTCCTTATTTATCGTCCACCTCTTCACTGAAACTTTTTTCAACTCTCTCTACATTTTGAACCTTTGTACCTTTTCCGGGATGGCTACTTTCATATAAGTGAACTATTCTAATTTATGCGGATTTATTTTTCCCAGTGGGTGATTTCGGAGATATTTGCTGCATTCATTGTTGAATGTACACTTTAGAGAAGAATAAAATGTAACATCCAACGGCTGAAGCCGACGGGATATATGAAGAGGGATAGTTAGAACAGAAATTCTATCCGATTTATAAAAATTGAATACTCGTAGCGTTGAATGTGTAGCGTGATTGTGATATATTGTATTATTGTCTCTTCTGTTATTCCATCTGGTTTTGCATAGTGATCCGTTTTCTATCGTTCTCTAATTACTAACTGTTGTATTTGTTCTAAATTTGGGTTTAAGTAATGAAAACAAATACACTTTCATGAAGAACACTTTATTTTCTGGCAGCGCGAAAAACAATGGCGTACAAATCTTTTTTCTGGCGGCTTACCTATTAAAGTAGTCACAAACCACTTGCTGCCAACCTTATTATTTTAATACCAACATAACAATATCTCCTTTTTTAGAGAAAAATAATACATTTTACATATTTTACAAATTTAACTTATTTACAGGTTTTCTTATTCTTTGACTGCGTTTCAGGTTTTCATTTATATTAATTTTATTTGCCGGAGATACAGTCACCTCTACAATATTTTTATCTATTTTTGGAACTAACTGATTTTCATTTTCTTTATCACAAAAAATGGTTTGCTTGGAATGTTCTGGTGTACTCTCAGAAGGTGGAACAATATCTATATTTGTTAAATTTTTATCAGGCTCCCGATCAGGCTCGTGAATCTGCTGTTCCAGTGTCTCGCCACATTTACGTAGTTGGTTTATATGACGACGCCATATCAATCCTTCGTCCAGAACAATCTCGTAATGTAAAGAACCTAGTATATTTTTTACTCTTCCAAATTTCCATTTGGTTGCACCTAAGTAATTTCGTGCTGCGACCCGATCTCCTATTTTAAAATTTCTTTCAGCAGTTATTTGTGGTAACATCAAAGACAAAGTAGAACGTATTGGATATGAAAAAATTACTTGTGAAGGCGATCTATTTGTTACCGGATGTTTCATAATTCTATACTGACTTAGAATTGTATTCAATTGTTGCTGCATATTTATTTGAGTCGTATTTAAGGATTTTAATTTATTTTTTATCGTTTGAACATATCGTTCTGCCTGCCCATTTGTAGCAGGGTGATACGGTGCAGATCGTTTATGTACAATCCCCAAACTTTGAAGAAAAAACGCAAATTTTGGATTAACAAATTGAACTCCATTGTCTGAGCACAGAACGTTTGGAATACCAAATGTTGAAAATATTTTTCGTAACACATCTATAGTATTGTCGGTATTTATTTTATTTAAAATGTGTACCTCAGGCCACTTGGAGTAAGCATCTGTCTGTCTGTCTTTATGTGGATGTCTGGAGTTGCGGTTTCTCAAAAACTACTAAACTTGAAATTGGTATCCATTTTGTTGTGTATCTGCAGATTGCTCTGTCTCTGCAGCTGGGGACTGTTGATGGTCTTGATAAAGAATCACTTCTGTCTGACTGTAACGTTCTAGTCGGTATCATTTTTGAAGAAATATGGACCAATGATTCCAACAGCACGTAAAATACAACCATACAATGACTTTTTTTATGTAATGCCGTCTCAATAATGGCTTCTGGATTTTCTTCACACCAAAGGCGGAAATTTTGTTTGTTGAGGTAGCAATTTAATAATAAAAATTGCTTCATTGCTGTATAAAATTTTTCAAATAATTTTGCACAATTTTCATGCGTAGTTCTTTTCAAGGTGTCCCTTGATTTTAGCTTAAGTCTATTTATGGTAAAATGGCAAATCAAACTGAGCACAAAACAGCTGTCAGCTGTCAAATTGGCTGTCTCTGAAAAAAGTGTTGTCAATTCGATGAACAAATCTGTATAAAAACACTCGTTACACCAAGTATAATGTCTTCTCTCACAGTGTTGTCCTTATTTATCGTCCACCTCTTCACTGAAACTTTTTTCAACTCTCTCTACATTTTGAACCTTTGTACCTTTTCCGGGATGGCTACTTTCATATAAGTGAACTATTCTAATTTATGCGGATTTATTTTTCCCAGTGGGTGATTTCGGAGATATTTGCTGCATTCATTGTTGAATGTACACTTTAGAGAAGAATAAAATGTAACATCCAACGGCTGAAGCTGACGGGATATATGAAGAGGGATAGTTAGAACAGAAATTCTATCCGATTTATAAAAATTGAATACTCGTAGCGTTGAATGTGTAGCGTGATTGTGATATATTGTATTATTGTCTCTTCTGTTATTCCATCTGGTTTTGCATAGTGATCCGTTTTCTATCGTTCTCTAATTACTAACTGTTGTATTTGTTCTAAATTTGGGTTTAAGTAATGAAAACAAATACACTTTCATGAAGAATACTTTATTTTCTGGCAGCGTGAAAAACAATGGCGTACAAATCTTTTTTCTGGCGGCTTACCTATTAAAGTAGTCACAAACCACTTGCTACCAACCTTATTATTTTAATACCAACATAACAATATCTCCTTTTTTAGAGAAAAATAATACATTTTACATATTTTACAAATTTAACTTATTTACAGGTTTTCTTATTCTTTGACTGCGTTTCAGGTTTTCATTTATATTAATTTTATTTGCCGGAGATACAGTCACCTCTACAATATTTTTATCTATTTTTGGAACTAACTGATTTTCATTTTCTTTATCACAAAAAATGGTTTGCTTGGAATGTTCTGGTGTACTCTCAGAAGGTGGAACAATATCTATATTTGTTAAATTTTTATCAGGCTCCCGATCAGGCTCGTGAATCTGCTGTTCCAGTGTCTCGCCACATTTACGTAGTTGGTTTATATGACGACGCCATATCAATCCTTCGTCCAGAACAATCTCGTAATGTAAAGAACCTAGTATATTTTTTACTCTTCCAAATTTCCATTTGGTTGCATCTAAGTAATTTCGTGCTGCGACCCGATCTCCTATTTTAAAATTTCTTTCAGCAGTTATTTGTGGTAACATCAAAGACAAAGTAGAACGTATTGGATATGAAAAAATTACTTGTGAAGGCGATCTATTTGTTACCGGATGTTTCATAATTCTATACTGACTTAGAATTGTATTCAATTGTTGCTGCATATTTATTTGAGTCGTATTTAAGGATTTTAATTTATTTTTTATCGTTTGAACATATCGTTCTGCCTGCCCATTTGTAGCAGGGTGATACGGTGCAGATCGTTTATGTACAATCCCCAAACTTTGAAGAAAAAACGCAAATTTTGGATTAACAAATTGAACTCCATTGTCTGAGCACAGAACGTTTGGAATACCAAATGTTGAAAATATTTTTCGTAACACATCTATAGTATTGTCGGTATTTATTTTATTTAAAATGTGTACCTCAGGCCACTTGGAGTAAGCATCTGTCTGTCTGTCTTTATGTGGATGTCTGGAGTTGCGGTTTCTCAAAAACTACTAAACTTGAAATTGGTATCCATTTTGTTGTGTATCTGCAGATTGCTCTGTCTCTGCAGCTGGGGACTGTTGATGGTCTTGATAAAGAATCACTTCTGTCTGACTGTAACGTTCTAGTCGGTATCATTTTTGAAGAAATATGGACCAATGATTCCAACAGCACGTAAAATACAACCATACAATGACTTTTTTTATGTAATGCCGTCTCAATAATGGCTTCTGGATTTTCTTCACACCAAAGGCGGAAATTTTGTTTGTTGAGGTAGCAATTTAATAATAAAAATTGCTTCATTGCTGTATAAAATTTTTCAAATAATTTTGCACAATTTTCATGCGTAGTTCTTTTCAAGGTGTCCCTTGATTTTAGCTTAAGTCTATTTATGGTAAAATGGCAAATCAAACTGAGCACAAAACAGCTGTCAGCTGTCAAATTGGCTGTCTCTGAAAAAAGTGTTGTCAATTCGATGAACAAATCTGTATAAAAACACTCGTTACACCAAGTATAATGTCTTCTCTCACAGTGTTGTCCTTATTTATCGTCCACCTCTTCACTGAAACTTTTTTCAACTCTCTCTACATTTTGAACCTTTGTACCTTTTCCGGGATGGCTACTTTCATATAAGTGAACTATTCTAATTTATGCGGATTTATTTTTCCCAGTGGGTGATTTCGGAGATATTTGCTGCATTCATTGTTGAATGTACACTTTAGAGAAGAATAAAATGTAACATCCAACGGCTGAAGCCGACGGGATATATGAAGAGGGATAGTTAGAACAGAAATTCTATTCGATTTATAAAAATTGAATACTCGTAGCGTTGAATGTGTAGCGTGATTGTCCATTTCTAACAATACTTTATCTTCTGTACTCGCTTTTACATACTTTTGGAAGTGTTCAAGATATTCAAGAAAAAGCTCTTCCGTTATCCAGCCCTTCTCAGAGCAGAAATATAGTGCCTTTGGTGGCCCTCCCCTCTGTAGTTGTGGACTCATACGTTTTCTGCAAAATATAAACTTGGGGAATACGTTAAATACCGGAGACACAAACCACTAACATTTTTGTCTCTTTCCCAACTAATAGCGTACCCTACTTCTTTGAGACCACTCTGAGCAAAAATTTTGCCGGGAATTTGAGCGGTAGATATTCCAGTTTCGGACAAATTAAAAATCTTGTTTGCGCCATAATTATGTATAGTTAAAATTTCCTCAAGATTTTTGTAGAATATTTCTACCTCAGTCTTGTTAAACCCAGTAATTCTGTTTATGCTCTTTGCCTCTGGTTTTCGAAGTGAAGTGGATCGGTTTCTCTTGAGGAAGCCCGCTAGCCAATCATCTCCAGCGAATTGGTTGTTTTTGTTGAAAGGACACGCGATTTTATCCTTTTCAGTATATTCGTAAGCACATTTCTTAGTCTCAGCTCTGGAGTTTCCGTAAAATAATTCTGATATCACAATCACAAGATCTGCAAGTGCTTGTTCCTCGGTAACTGAGAAGATAGTCTTTCGCCCTAAAGTATGTCTGAGATCAGATTGTTGCGTTATTCTATTCTGGAGAATAGCTCTTGATACGAGCCCAGGCTCAGAATAGTTCGGCCGGGTTACATTTTCAAGCAGAGGCCTAAACAAATCATAAAACTTACACAAATGATGAGACATTTCGGCAAAATTGTTTCGACTATATTAAAATATATACTTTAACCTCACAAAAGCTGAATATTTTATCCGGATAACATAATGAACAAAATTAATATAACAAAAACTTTAGTGAACGGACAGCTCATAATAGTTCGGCCGATATTTACTACTGTTAAAACAAAACACATACTGAACAAATCAACAATTATCTGTCCATATTAGTTGTATACGTGCTGTGAGACACAATAATAATAATACACTGTGTTTTTACATTAATATTTAAGTTAAATGCCTCGTGGTAAATCTTTAAGTAAAGATTTGCGCTTATCCATCATTAGTGCTCATAAAAAAAGGCATTTCGGGACGTCGTATATCTGTTTCGCATTCAGTTCCGCGTTCTACAGTGCAAGATATGATCTGACCTATGACAGACCGCTTGATATATACATCGGGTGACCTAGCAAGATATAGGTGGAATTTGGGGGTCTAGGTCGAATCTACTGTATAATCGTAACCATTCTGTAAAAAATGTTTGGTACTAGTAGAAGGAGCTGAAATTTGTTTCCGATTATCATATGTTGTATATGTTGAAGCAGGCGATGGCAGCAGATTAGAAACTGATGATGACGGCGTTGAAAAAATCAAATGCGGTATCGTATTCTGAATTATTAATTTTGTATCAAATCCTCTTTGTTGCTCCATTAACTTTTGCACTGTGACAAATATGTCAGATTTCGTTAAATGCAAATAAAATGTATTGAGAGTCTTTAATGTTGGAGCTACTGCAGCTAATAATGCTTCAATGGGGTGTTTTAATAATATAGTGACTTGTTGTTCTTTGTTACTTATTAAGTGCTCCATTTATTTCGCTGAAGCTGTTTGTTGTTGGTCATTATTTTTATTGCTGAGTTGCTTTTCTTCGACTTTTTGAAGCTTTAGAGGCAGGTAGCTGGCGCTTTGGAGAAGAAGATGGCTGCTGATTTAGAAGTGGCAAGTTTGCATATTCTCATTCATATCATATACATTGAATTCCCCTGCATCAATTTGTGTATCCTCTTCTTTGTCTTCATATTGTATTTCGTGATATTGTATGTCTTCTTCCTCTTCTTGGCTTTCAATGTCTCCTTTAGTTTCCCTTTCGTTAAAGTATTATTTTTTTTAAGAAACTTAGTTGCCCCAAATATTTATTTTTATCGTTTTTTCAGGGATATATTGTATTATTGTCTCTTCTGTTATTCCATCTGGTTTTGCATAGTGATCCGTTTTCTATCGTTCTCTAATTACTAACTGTTGTATTTGTTCTAAATTTGGGTTTAAGTAATGAAAACAAATACACTTTCATGAAGAACACTTTATTTTCTGGCAGCGCGAAAAACAATGGCGTACAAATCTTTTTTCTGGCGGCTTACCTATTAAAGTAGTCACAAACCACTTGCTACCAACCTTATTATTTTAATACCAACATAACAATATCTCCTTTTTTAGAGAAAAATAATACATTTTACATATTTTACAAATTTAACTTATTTACAGGTTTTCTTATTCTTTGACTGCGTTTCAGGTTTTCATTTATATTAATTTTATTTGCCGGAGATATAGTCACCTCTACAATATTTTTATCTATTTTTGGAACTAACTGATTTTCATTTTCTTTATCACAAAAAATGGTTTGCTTGGAATGTTCTGGTGTACTCTCAGAAGGTGGAACAATATCTATATTTGTTAAATTTTTATCAGGCTCCCGATCAGGCTCGTGAATCTGCTGTTCCAGTGTCTCGCCACATTTACGTAGTTGGTTTATATGACGACGCCATATCAATCCTTCGTCCAGAACAATCTCGTAATGTAAAGAACCTAGTATATTTTTTACTCTTCCAAATTTCCATTTGGTTGCACCTAAGTAATTTCGTGCTGCGACCCGATCTCCTATTTTAAAATTTCTTTCAGCAGTTATTTGTGGTAACATCAAAGACAAAGTAGAACGTATTGGATATGAAAAAATTACTTGTGAAGGCGATCTATTTGTTACCGGATGTTTCATAATTCTATACTGACTTAGAATTGTATTCAATTGTTGCTGCATATTTATTTGAGTCGTATTTAAGGATTTTAATTTATTTTTTATCGTTTGAACATATCGTTCTGCCTGCCCATTTGTAGCAGGGTGATACGGTGCAGATCGTTTATGTACAATCCCCAAACTTTGAAGAAAAAACGCAAATTTTGGATTAACAAATTGAACTCCATTGTCTGAGCACAGAACGTTTGGAATACCAAATGTTGAAAATATTTTTCGTAACACATCTATAGTATTGTCGGTATTTATTTTATTTAAAATGTGTACCTCAGGCCACTTGGTGTAAGCATCTGTCTGTCTGTCTTTATGTGGATGTCTGGAGTTGCGGTTTCTCAAAAACTACTAAACTTGAAATTGGTATCCATTTTGTTGTGTATCTGCAGATTGCTCTGTCTCTGCAGCTGGGGACTGTTGATGGTCTTGATAAAGAATCACTTCTGTCTGACTGTAACGTTCTAGTCGGTATCATTTTTGAAGAAATATGGACCAATGATTTCAACAGCACGTAAAATACAACCATACAATGACTTTTTTTATGTAATGCCGTCTCAATAATGGCTTCTGGATTTTCTTCACACCAAAGGCGGAAATTTTGTTTGTTGAGGTAGCAATTTAATAATAAAAATTGCTTCATTGCTGTATAAAATTTTTCAAATAATTTTGCACAATTTTCATGCGTAGTTCTTTTCAAGGTGTCCCTTGATTTTAGCTTAAGTCTATTTATGGTAAAATGGCAAATCAAACTGAGCACAAAACAGCTGTCAGCTGTCAAATTGGCTGTCTCTGAAAAAAGTGTTGTCAATTCGATGAACAAATCTGTATAAAAACACTCGTTACACCAAGTATAATGTCTTCTCTCACAGTGTTGTCCTTATTTATCGTCCACCTCTTCACTGAAACTTTTTTCAACTCTCTCTACATTTTGAACCTTTGTACCTTTTCCGGGATGGCTACTTTCATATAAGTGAACTATTCTAATTTATGCGGATTTATTTTTCCCAGTGGGTGATTTCGGAGATATTTGCTGCATTCATTGTTGAATGTACACTTTAGAGAAGAATAAAATGTAACATCCAACGGCTGAAGCCGACGGGATATATGAAGAGGGATAGTTAGAACAGAAATTCTATCCGATTTATAAAAATTGAATACTCGTAGCGTTGAATGTGTAGCGTGATTGTGATATATTGTATTATTGTCTCTTCTGTTATTCCATCTGGTTTTGCATAGTGATCCGTTTTCTATCGTTCTCTAATTACTAACTGTTGTATTTGTTCTAAATTTGGGTTTAAGTAATGAAAACAAATACACTTTCATGAAGAACACTTTATTTTCTGGCAGCGCGAAAAACAATGGCGTACAAATCTTTTTTCTGGCGGCTTACCTATTAAAGTAGTCACAAACCACTTGCTGCCAACCTTATTATTTTAATACCAACATAACAATATCTCCTTTTTTAGAGAAAAATAATACATTTTACATATTTTACAAATTTAACTTATTTACAGGTTTTCTTATTCTTTGACTGCGTTTCAGGTTTTCATTTATATTAATTTTATTTGCCGGAGATACAGTCACCTCTACAATATTTTTATCTATTTTTGGAACTAACTGATTTTCATTTTCTTTATCACAAAAAATGGTTTGCTTGGAATGTTCTGGTGTACTCTCAGAAGGTGGAACAATATCTATATTTGTTAAATTTTTATCAGGCTCCCGATCAGGCTCGTGAATCTGCTGTTCCAGTGTCTCGCCACATTTACGTAGTTGGTTTATATGACGACGCCATATCAATCCTTCGTCCAGAACAATCTCGTAATGTAAAGAACCTAGTATATTTTTTACTCTTCCAAATTTCCATTTGGTTGCACCTAAGTAATTTCGTGCTGCGACCCGATCTCCTATTTTAAAATTTCTTTCAGCAGTTATTTGTGGTAACATCAAAGACAAAGTAGAACGTATTGGATATGAAAAAATTACTTGTGAAGGCGATCTATTTGTTACCGGATGTTTCATAATTCTATACTGACTTAGAATTGTATTCAATTGTTGCTGCATATTTATTTGAGTCGTATTTAAGGATTTTAATTTATTTTTTATCGTTTGAACATATCGTTCTGCCTGCCCATTTGTAGCAGGGTGATACGGTGCAGATCGTTTATGTACAATCCCCAAACTTTGAAGAAAAAACGCAAATTTTGGATTAACAAATTGAACTCCATTGTCTGAGCTGAGATATTTTTCGTAACACATCTATAGTATTGTCGGTATTTATTTTATTTAAAATGTGTACCTCAGGCCACTTGGAGTAAGCATCTGTCTGTCTGTCTTTATGTGGATGTCTGGAGTTGCGGTTTCTCAAAAACTACTAAACTTGAAATTGGTATCCATTTTGTTGTGTATCTGCAGATTGCTCTGTCTCTGCAGCTGGGGACTGTTGATGGTCTTGATAAAGAATCACTTCTGTCTGACTGTAACGTTCTAGTCGGTATCATTTTTGAAGAAATATGGACCAATGATTCCAACAGCACGTAAAATACAACCATACAATGACTTTTTTTATGTAATGCCGTCTCAATAATGGCTTCTGGATTTTCTTCACACCAAAGGCGGAAATTTTGTTTGTTGAGGTAGCAATTTAATAATAAAAATTGCTTCATTGCTGTATAAAATTTTTCAAATAATTTTACACAATTTTCATGCGTAGTTCTTTTCAAGGTGTCCCTTGATTTTAGCTTAAGTCTATTTATGGTAAAATGGCAAATCAAACTGAGCACAAAACAGCTGTCAGCTGTCAAATTGGCTGTCTCTGAAAAAAGTGTTGTCAATTCGATGAACAAATCTGTATAAAAACACTCGTTACACCAAGTATAATGTCTTCTCTCACAGTGTTGTCCTTATTTATCGTCCACCTCTTCACTGAAACTTTTTTCAACTCTCTCTACATTTTGAACCTTTGTACCTTTTCCGGGATGGCTACTTTCATATAAGTGAACTATTCTAATTTATGCGGATTTATTTTTCCCAGTGGGTGATTTCGGAGATATTTGCTGCATTCATTGTTGAATGTACACTTTAGAGAAGAATAAAATGTAACATCCAACGGCTGAAGCTGACGGGATATATGAAGAGGGATAGTTAGAACAGAAATTCTATCCGATTTATAAAAATTGAATACTCGTAGCGTTGAATGTGTAGCGTGATTGTGATATATTGTATTATTGTCTCTTCTGTTATTCCATCTGGTTTTGCATAGTGATCCGTTTTCTATCGTTCTCTAATTACTAACTGTTGTATTTGTTCTAAATTTGGGTTTAAGTAATGAAAACTAATACACTTTCATGAAGAATACTTTATTTTCTGGCAGCGTGAAAAACAATGGCGTACAAATCTTTTTTCTGGCGGCTTACCTATTAAAGTAGTCACAAACCACTTGCTACCAACCTTATTATTTTAATACCAACATAACAATATCTCCTTTTTTAGAGAAAAATAATACATTTTACATATTTTACAAATTTAACTTATTTACAGGTTTTCTTATTCTTTGACTGCGTTTCAGGTTTTCATTTATATTAATTTTATTTGCCGGAGATACAGTCACCTCTACAATATTTTTATCTATTTTTGGAACTAACTGATTTTCATTTTCTTTATCACAAAAAATGGTTTGCTTGGAATGTTCTGGTGTACTCTCAGAAGGTGGAACAATATCTATATTTGTTAAATTTTTATCAGGCTCCCGATCAGGCTCGTGAATCTGCTGTTCCAGTGTCTCGCCACATTTACGTAGTTGGTTTATATGACGACGCCATATCAATCCTTCGTCCAGAACAATCTCGTAATGTAAAGAACCTAGTATATTTTTTACTCTTCCAAATTTCCATTTGGTTGCATCTAAGTAATTTCGTGCTGCGACCCGATCTCCTATTTTAAAATTTCTTTCAGCAGTTATTTGTGGTAACATCAAAGACAAAGTAGAACGTATTGGATATGAAAAAATTACTTGTGAAGGCGATCTATTTGTTACCGGATGTTTCATAATTCTATACTGACTTAGAATTGTATTCAATTGTTGCTGCATATTTATTTGAGTCGTATTTAAGGATTTTAATTTATTTTTTATCGTTTGAACATATCGTTCTGCCTGCCCATTTGTAGCAGGGTGATACGGTGCAGATCGTTTATGTACAATCCCCAAACTTTGAAGAAAAAACGCAAATTTTGGATTAACAAATTGAACTCCATTGTCTGAGCACAGAACGTTTGGAATACCAAATGTTGAAAATATTTTTCGTAACACATCTATAGTATTGTCGGTATTTATTTTATTTAAAATGTGTACCTCAGGCCACTTGGAGTAAGCATCTGTCTGTCTGTCTTTATGTGGATGTCTGGAGTTGCGGTTTCTCAAAAACTACTAAACTTGAAATTGGTATCCATTTTGTTGTGTATCTGCAGATTGCTCTGTCTCTGCAGCTGGGGACTGTTGATGGTCTTGATAAAGAATCACTTCTGTCTGACTGTAACGTTCTAGTCGGTATCATTTTTGAAGAAATATGGACCAATGATTCCAACAGCACGTAAAATACAACCATACAATGACTTTTTTTATGTAATGCCGTCTCAATAATGGCTTCTGGATTTTCTTCACACCAAAGGCGGAAATTTTGTTTGTTGAGGTAGCAATTTAATAATAAAAATTGCTTCATTGCTGTATAAAATTTTTCAAATAATTTTGCACAATTTTCATGCGTAGTTCTTTTCAAGGTGTCCCTTGATTTTAGCTTAAGTCTATTTATGGTAAAATGGCAAATCAAACTGAGCACAAAACAGCTGTCAGCTGTCAAATTGGCTGTCTCTGAAAAAAGTGTTGTCAATTCGATGAACAAATCTGTATAAAAACACTCGTTACACCAAGTATAATGTCTTCTCTCACAGTGTTGTCCTTATTTATCGTCCACCTCTTCACTGAAACTTTTTTCAACTCTCTCTACATTTTGAACCTTTGTACCTTTTCCGGGATGGCTACTTTCATATAAGTGAACTATTCTAATTTATGCGGATTTATTTTTCCCAGTGGGTGATTTCGGAGATATTTGCTGCATTCATTGTTGAATGTACACTTTAGAGAAGAATAAAATGTAACATCCAACGGCTGAAGCCGACGGGATATATGAAGAGGGATAGTTAGAACAGAAATTCTATTCGATTTATAAAAATTGAATACTCGTAGCGTTGAATGTGTAGCGTGATTGTCCATTTCTAACAATACTTTATCTTCTGTACTCGCTTTTACATACTTTTGGAAGTGTTCAAGATATTCAAGAAAAAGCTCTTCCGTTATCCAGCCCTTCTCAGAGCAGAAATATAGTGCCTTTGGTGGCCCTCCCCTCTGTAGTTGTGGACTCATACGTTTTCTGCAAAATATAAACTTGGGGAATACGTTAAATACCGGAGACACAAACCACTAACATTTTTGTCTCTTTCCCAACTAATAGCGTACCCTACTTCTTTGAGACCACTCTGAGCAAAAATTTTGCCGGGAATTTGAGCGGTAGATATTCCAGTTTCGGACAAATTAAAAATCTTGTTTGCGCCATAATTGTGTATAGTTAAAATTTCCTCAAGATTTTTGTAGAATATTTCTACCTCAGTCTTGTTAAACCCAGTAATTCTGTTTATGCTCTTTGCCTCTGGTTTTCGAAGTGAAGTGGATCGGTTTCTCTTGAGGAAGCCCGCTAGCCAATCATCTCCAGCGAATTGGTTGTTTTTGTTGAAAGGACACGCGATTTTATCCTTTTCAGTATATTCGTAAGCACATTTCTTAGTCTCAGCTCTGGAGTTTCCGTAAAATAATTCTGATATCACAATCACAAGATCTGCAAGTGCTTGTTCCTCGGTAACTGAGAAGATAGTCTTTCGCCCTAAAGTATGTCTGAGATCAGATTGTTGCGTTATTCTATTCTGGAGAATAGCTCTTGATACGAGCCCAGGCTCAGAATAGTTCGGCCGGGTTACATTTTCAAGCAGAGGCCTAAACAAATCATAAAACTTACACAAATGATGAGACATTTCGGCAAAATTGTTTCGACTATATTAAAATATATACTTTAACCTCACAAAAGCTGAATATTTTATCCGGATAACATAATGAACAAAATTAATATAACAAAAACTTTAGTGAACGGACAGCTCATAATAGTTCGGCCGATATTTACTACTGTTAAAACAAAACACATACTGAACAAATCAACAATTATCTGTCCATATTAGTTGTATACGTGCTGTGAGACACAATAATAATAATACACTGTGTTTTTACATTAATATTTAAGTTAAATGCCTCGTGGTAAATCTTTAATAAAGATTTGCGCTTATCCATCATTAGTGCTCATAAAAAAAGGCATTTCGGGACGTCGTATATCTGTTTCGCATTCAGTTCCGCGTTCTACAGTGCAAGATATGATCTGACCTATGACAGACCGCTTGATATATACATCGGGTGACCTAGCAAGATATAGGTGGAATTTGGGGGTCTAGGTCGAATCTACTGTATAATCGTAACCATTCTGTAAAAAATGTTTGGTACTAGTAGAAGGAGCTGAAATTTGTTTCCGATTATCATATGTTGTATATGTTGAAGCAGGCGATGGCAGCAGATTAGAAACTGATGATGACGGCGTTGAAAAAATCAAATGCGGTATCGTATTCTGAATTATTAATTTTGTATCAAATCCTCTTTGTTGCTCCATTAACTTTTGCACTGTGACAAATATGTCAGATTTCGTTAAATGCAAATAAAATGTATTGAGAGTCTTTAATGTTGGAGCTACTGCAGCTAATAATGCTTCAATGGGGTGTTTTAATAATATAGTGACTTGTTGTTCTTTGTTACTTATTAAGTGCTCCATTTATTTCGCTGAAGCTGTTTGTTGTTGGTCATTATTTTTATTGCTGAGTTGCTTTTCTTCGACTTTTTGAAGCTTTAGAGGCAGGTAGCTGGCGCTTTGGAGAAGAAGATGGCTGCTGATTTAGAAGTGGCAAGTTTGCATATTCTCATTCATATCATATACATTGAATTCCCCTGCATCAATTTGTGTATCCTCTTCTTTGTCTTCATATTGTATTTCGTGATATTGTATGTCTTCTTCCTCTTCTTGGCTTTCAATGTCTCCTTTAGTTTCCCTTTCGTTAAAGTATTATTTTTTTTAAGAAACTTAGTTGCCCCAAATATTTATTTTTATCGTTTTTTCAGGGATATATTGTATTATTGTCTCTTCTGTTATTCCATCTGGTTTTGCATAGTGATCCGTTTTCTATCGTTCTCTAATTACTAACTGTTGTATTTGTTCTAAATTTGGGTTTAAGTAATGAAAACAAATACACTTTCATGAAGAACACTTTATTTTCTGGCAGCGCGAAAAACAATGGCGTACAAATCTTTTTTCTGGCGGCTTACCTATTAAAGTAGTCACAAACCACTTGCTACCAACCTTATTATTTTAATACCAACATAACAATATCTCCTTTTTTAGAGAAAAATAATACATTTTACATATTTTACAAATTTAACTTATTTACAGGTTTTCTTATTCTTTGACTGCGTTTCAGGTTTTCATTTATATTAATTTTATTTGCCGGAGATACAGTCACCTCTACAATATTTTTATCTATTTTTGGAACTAACTGATTTTCATTTTCTTTATCACAAAAAATGGTTTGCTTGGAATGTTCTGGTGTACTCTCAGAAGGTGGAACAATATCTATATTTGTTAAATTTTTATCAGGCTCCCGATCAGGCTCGTGAATCTGCTGTTCCAGTGTCTCGCCACATTTACGTAGTTGGTTTATATGACGACGCCATATCAATCCTTCGTCCAGAACAATCTCGTAATGTAAAGAACCTAGTATATTTTTTACTCTTCCAAATTTCCATTTGGTTGCACCTAAGTAATTTCGTGCTGCGACCCGATCTCCTATTTTAAAATTTCTTTCAGCAGTTATTTGTGGTAACATCAAAGACAAAGTAGAACGTATTGGATATGAAAAAATTACTTGTGAAGGCGATCTATTTGTTACCGGATGTTTCATAATTCTATACTGACTTAGAATTGTATTCAATTGTTGCTGCATATTTATTTGAGTCGTATTTAAGGATTTTAATTTATTTTTTATCGTTTGAACATATCGTTCTGCCTGCCCATTTGTAGCAGGGTGATACGGTGCAGATCGTTTATGTACAATCCCCAAACTTTGAAGAAAAAACGCAAATTTTGGATTAACAAATTGAACTCCATTGTCTGAGCACAGAACGTTTGGAATACCAAATGTTGAAAATATTTTTCGTAACACATCTATAGTATTGTCGGTATTTATTTTATTTAAAATGTGTACCTCAGGCCACTTGGTGTAAGCATCTGTCTGTCTGTCTTTATGTGGATGTCTGGAGTTGCGGTTTCTCAAAAACTACTAAACTTGAAATTGGTATCCATTTTGTTGTGTATCTGCAGATTGCTCTGTCTCTGCAGCTGGGGACTGTTGATGGTCTTGATAAAGAATCACTTCTGTCTGACTGTAACGTTCTAGTCGGTATCATTTTTGAAGAAATATGGACCAATGATTCCAACAGCACGTAAAATACAACCATACAATGACTTTTTTTATGTAATGCCGTCTCAATAATGGCTTCTGGATTTTCTTCACACCAAAGGCGGAAATTTTGTTTGTTGAGGTAGCAATTTAATAATAAAAATTGCTTCATTGCTGTATAAAATTTTTCAAATAATTTTGCACAATTTTCATGCGTAGTTCTTTTCAAGGTGTCCCTTGATTTTAGCTTAAGTCTATTTATGGTAAAATGGCAAATCAAACTGAGCACAAAACAGCTGTCAGCTGTCAAATTGGCTGTCTCTGAAAAAAGTGTTGTCAATTCGATGAACAAATCTGTATAAAAACACTCGTTACACCAAGTATAATGTCTTCTCTCACAGTGTTGTCCTTATTTATCGTCCACCTCTTCACTGAAACTTTTTTCAACTCTCTCTACATTTTGAACCTTTGTACCTTTTCCGGGATGGCTACTTTCATATAAGTGAACTATTCTAATTTATGCGGATTTATTTTTCCCAGTGGGTGATTTCGGAGATATTTGCTGCATTCATTGTTGAATGTACACTTTAGAGAAGAATAAAATGTAACATCCAACGGCTGAAGCTGACGGGATATATGAAGAGGGATAGTTAGAACAGAAATTCTATCCGATTTATAAAAATTGAATACTCGTAGCGTTGAATGTGTAGCGTGATTGTGATATATTGTATTATTGTCTCTTCTGTTATTCCATCTGGTTTTGCATAGTGATCCGTTTTCTATCGTTCTCTAATTACTAACTGTTGTATTTGTTCTAAATTTGGGTTTAAGTAATGAAAACAAATACACTTTCATGAAGAACACTTTATTTTCTGGCAGCGCGAAAAACAATGGCGTACAAATCTTTATTCTGGCGGCTTACCTATTAAAGTAGTCACAAACCACTTGCTACCAACCTTATTATTTTAATACCAACATAACAATATCTCCTTTTTTAGAGAAAAATAATACATTTTACATATTTTACAAATTTAACTTATTTACAGGTTTTCTTATTCTTTGACTGCGTTTCAGGTTTTCATTTATATTAATTTTATTTGCCGGAGATACAGTCACCTCTACAATATTTTTATCTATTTTTGGAACTAACTGATTTTCATTTTCTTTATCACAAAAAATGGTTTGCTTGGAATGTTCTGGTGTACTCTCAGAAGGTGGAACAATATCTATATTTGTTAAATTTTTATCAGGCTCCCGATCAGGCTCGTGAATCTGCTGTTCCAGTGTCTCGCCACATTTACGTAGTTGGTTTATATGACGACGCCATATCAATCCTTCGCCCAGAACAATCTCGTAATGTAAAGAACCTAGTATATTTTTTACTCTTCCAAATTTCCATTTGGTTGCACCTAAGTAATTTCGTGCTGCGACCCGATCTCCTATTTTAAAATTTCTTTCAGCAGTTATTTGTGGTAACATCAAAGACAAAGTAGAACGTATTGGATATGAAAAAATTACTTGTGAAGGCGATCTATTTGTTACCGGATGTTTCATAATTCTATACTGACTTAGAATTGTATTCAATTGTTGCTGCATATTTATTTGAGTCGTATTTAAGGATTTTAATTTATTTTTTATCGTTTGAACATATCGTTCTGCCTGCCCATTTGTAGCAGGGTGATACGGTGCAGATCGTTTATGTACAATCCCCAAACTTTGAAGAAAAAACGCAAATTTTGGATTAACAAATTGAACTCCATTGTCTGAGCACAGAACGTTTGGAATACCAAATGTTGAAAATATTTTTCGTAACACATCTATAGTATTGTCGGTATTTATTTTATTTAAAATGTGTACCTCAGGCCACTTGGAGTAAGCATCTGTCTGTCTGTCTTTATGTGGATGTCTGGAGTTGCGGTTTCTCAAAAACTACTAAACTTGAAATTGGTATCCATTTTGTTGTGTATCTGCAGATTGCTCTGTCTCTGCAGCTGGGGACTGTTGATAGTCTTGATAAAGAATCACTTCTGTTTGACTGTAACGTTCTAGTCGGTATCATTTTTGAAGAAATATGGACCAATGATTCCAACAGCACGTAAAATACAACCATACAATGACTTTTTTTATGTAATGCCGTCTCAATAATGGCTTCTGGATTTTCTTCACACCAAAGGCGGAAATTTTGTTTGTTGAGGTAGCAATTTAATAATAAAAATTGCTTCATTGCTGTATAAAATTTTTCAAATAATTTTGCACAATTTTCATGCGTAGTTCTTTTCAAGGTGTCCCTTGATTTTAGCTTAAGTCTATTTATGGTAAAATGGCAAATCAAACTGAGCACAAAACAGCTGTCAGCTGTCAAATTGGCTGTCTCTGAAAAAAGTGTTGTCAATTCGATGAACAAATCTGTATAAAAACACTCGTTACACCAAGTATAATGTCTTCTCTCACAGTGTTGTCCTTATTTATCGTCCACCTCTTCACTGAAACTTTTTTCAACTCTCTCTACATTTTGAACCTTTGTACCTTTTCCGGGATGGCTACTTTCATATAAGTGAACTATTCTAATTTATGCGGATTTATTTTTCCCAGTGGGTGATTTCGGAGATATTTGCTGCATTCATTGTTGAATGTACACTTTAGAGAAGAATAAAATGTAACATCCAACGGCTGAAGCTGACGGGATATATGAAGAGGGATAGTTAGAACAGAAATTCTATCCGATTTATAAAAATTGAATACTCGTAGCGTTGAATGTGTAGCGTGATTGTGATATATTGTATTATTGTCTCTTCTGTTATTCCATCTGGTTTTGCATAGTGATCCGTTTTCTATCGTTCTCTAATTACTAACTGTTGTATTTGTTCTAAATTTGGGTTTAAGTAATGAAAACAAATACACTTTCATGAAGAACACTTTATTTTCTGGCAGCGCGAAAAACAATGGCGTACAAATCTTTTTTCTGGCGGCTTACCTATTAAAGTAGTCACAAACCACTTGCTACCAACCTTATTATTTTAATACCAACATAACAATATCTCCTTTTTTAGAAAAAAATAATACATTTTACATATTTTACAAATTTAACTTATTTACAGGTTTTCTTATTCTTTGACTGCGTTTCAGGTTTTCATTTATATTAATTTTATTTGCCGGAGATACAGTCACCTCTACAATATTTTTATCTATTTTTGGAACTAACTGATTTTCATTTTCTTTATCACAAAAAATGGTTTGCTTGGAATGTTCTGGTGTACTCTCAGAAGGTGGAACAATATCTATATTTGTTAAATTTTTATCAGGCTCCCGATCAGGCTCGTGAATCTGCTGTTCCAGTGTCTCGCCACATTTACGTAGTTGGTTTATATGACGACGCCATATCAATCCTTCGTCCAGAACAATCTCGTAATGTAAAGAACCTAGTATATTTTTTACTCTTCCAAATTTCCATTTGGTTGCACCTAAGTAATTTCGTGCTGCGACCCGATCTCCTATTTTAAAATTTCTTTCAGCAGTTATTTGTGGTAACATCAAAGACAAAGTAGAACGTATTGGATATGAAAAAATTACTTGTGAAGGCGATCTATTTGTTACCGGATGTTTCATAATTCTATACTGACTTAGAATTGTATTCAATTGTTGCTGCATATTTATTTGAGTCGTATTTAAGGATTTTAATTTATTTTTTATCGTTTGAACATATCGTTCTGCCTGCCCATTTGTAGCAGGGTGATACGGTGCAGATCGTTTATGTACAATCCCCAAACTTTGAAGAAAAAACGCAAATTTTGGATTAACAAATTGAACTCCATTGTCTGAGCACAGAACGTTTGGAATACCAAATGTTGAAAATATTTTTCGTAACACATCTATAGTATTGTCGGTATTTATTTTATTTAAAATGTGTACCTCAGGCCACTTGGTGTAAGCATCTGTCTGTCTGTCTTTATGTGGATGTCTGGAGTTGCGGTTTCTCAAAAACTACTAAACTTGAAATTGGTATCCATTTTGTTGTGTATCTGCAGATTGCTCTGTCTCTGCAGCTGGGGACTGTTGATGGTCTTGATAAAGAATCACTTCTGTTTGACTGTAACGTTCTAGTCGGTATCATTTTTGAAGAAATATGGACCAATGATTCCAACAGCACGTAAAATACAACCATACAATGACTTTTTTTATGTAATGCCGTCTCAATAATGGCTTCTGGATTTTCTTCACACCAAAGGCGGAAATTTTGTTTGTTGAGGTAGCAATTTAATAATAAAAATTGCTTCATTGCTGTATAAAATTTTTCAAATAATTTTGCACAATTTTCATGCGTAGTTCTTTTCAAGGTGTCCCTTGATTTTAGCTTAAGTCTATTTATGGTAAAATGGCAAATCAAACTGAGCACAAAACAGCTGTCAGCTGTCAAATTGGCTGTCTCTGAAAAAAGTGTTGTCAATTCGATGAACAAATCTGTATAAAAACACTCGTTACACCAAGTATAATGTCTTCTCTCACAGTGTTGTCCTTATTTATCGTCCACCTCTTCACTGAAACTTTTTTCAACTCTCTCTACATTTTGAACCTTTGTACCTTTTCCGGGATGGCTACTTTCATATAAGTGAACTATTCTAATTTATGCGGATTTATTTTTCCCAGTGGGTGATTTCGGAGATATTTGCTGCATTCATTGTTGAATGTACACTTTAGAGAAGAATAAAATGTAACATCCAACGGCTGAAGCTGACGGGATATATGAAGAGGGATAGTTAGAACAGAAATTCTATCCGATTTATAAAAATTGAATACTCGTAGCGTTGAATGTGTAGCGTGATTGTGATATATTGTATTATTGTCTCTTCTGTTATTCCATCTGGTTTTGCATAGTGATCCGTTTTCTATCGTTCTCTAATTACTAACTGTTGTATTTGTTCTAAATTTGGGTTTAAGTAATGAAAACAAATACACTTTCATGAAGAACACTTTATTTTCTGGCAGCGTGAAAAACAATGGTGTACAAATCTTTTTTCTGGCGGCTTACCTATTAAAGTAGTCACAAACCACTTGCTACCAACCTTATTATTTTAATACCAACATAACAATATCTCCTTTTTTAGAGAAAAATAATACATTTTACATATTTTACAAATTTAACTTATTTACAGGTTTTCTTATTCTTTGACTGCGTCTCAGGTTTTCATTTATATTAATTTTATTTGCCGGAGATACAGTCACCTCTACAATATTTTTATCTATTTTTGGAACTAACTGATTTTCATTTTCTTTATCACAAAAAATGGTTTGCTTGGAATGTTCTGGTGTACTCTCAGAAGGTGGAACAATATCTATATTTGTTAAATTTTTATCAGGCTCCCGATCAGGCTCGTGAATCTGCTGTTCCAGTGTCTCGCCACATTTACGTAGTTGGTTTATATGACGACGCCATATCAATCCTTCGCCCAGAACAATCTCGTAATGTAAAGAACCTAGTATATTTTTTACTCTTCCAAATTTCCATTTGGTTGCACCTAAGTAATTTCGTGCTGCGACCCGATCTCCTATTTTAAAATTTCTTTCAGCAGTTATTTGTGGTAACATCAAAGACAAAGTAGAACGTATTGGATATGAAAAAATTACTTGTGAAGGCGATCTATTTGTTACCGGATGTTTCATAATTCTATACTGACTTAGAATTGTATTCAATTGTTGCTGCATATTTATTTGAGTCGTATTTAAGGATTTTAATTTATTTTTTATCGTTTGAACATATCGTTCTGCCTGCCCATTTGTAGCAGGGTGATACGGTGCAGATCGTTTATGTACAATCCCCAAACTTTGAAGAAAAAACGCAAATTTTGGATTAACAAATTGAACTCCATTGTCTGAGCACAGAACGTTTGGAATACCAAATGTTGAAAATATTTTTCGTAACACATCTATAGTATTGTCGGTATTTATTTTATTTAAAATGTGTACCTCAGGCCACTTGGTGTAAGCATCTGTCTGTCTGTCTTTATGTGGATGTCTGGAGTTGCGGTTTCTCAAAAACTACTAAACTTGAAATTGGTATCCATTTTGTTGTGTATCTGCAGATTGCTCTGTCTCTGCAGCTGGGGACTGTTGATGGTCTTGATAAAGAATCACTTCTGTCTGACTGTAACGTTCTAGTCGGTATCATTTTTGAAGAAATATGGACCAATGATTCCAACAGCACGTAAAATACAACCATACAATGACTTTTTTTATGTAATGCCGTCTCAATAATGGCTTCTGGATTTTCTTCACACCAAAGGCGGAAATTTTGTTTGTTGAGGTAGCAATTTAATAATAAAAATTGCTTCATTGCTGTATAAAATTTTTCAAATAATTTTGCACAATTTTCATGCGTAGTTCTTTTCAAGGTGTCCCTTGATTTTAGCTTAAGTCTATTTATGGTAAAATGGCAAATCAAACTGAGCACAAAACAGCTGTCAGCTGTCAAATTGGCTGTCTCTGAAAAAAGTGTTGTCAATTCGATGAACAAATCTGTATAAAAACACTCGTTACACCAAGTATAATGTCTTCTCTCACAGTGTTGTCCTTATTTATCGTCCACCTCTTCACTGAAACTTTTTTCAACTCTCTCTACATTTTGAACCTTTGTACCTTTTCCGGGATGGCTACTTTCATATAAGTGAACTATTCTAATTTATGCGGATTTATTTTTCCCAGTGGGTGATTTCGGAGATATTTGCTGCATTCATTGTTGAATGTACACTTTAGAGAAGAATAAAATGTAACATCCAACGGCTGAAGCCGACGGGATATATGAAGAGGGATAGTTAGAACAGAAATTCTATCCGATTTATAAAAATTGAATACTCGTAGCGTTGAATGTGTAGCGTGATTGTGATATATTGTATTATTGTCTCTTCTGTTATTCCATCTGGTTTTGCATAGTGATCCGTTTTCTATCGTTCTCTAATTACTAACTGTTGTATTTGTTCTAAATTTGGGTTTAAGTAATGAAAACAAATACACTTTCATGAAGAACACTTTATTTTCTGGCAGCGCGAAAAACAATGGCGTACAAATCTTTTTTCTGGCGGCTTACCTATTAAAGTAGTCACAAACCACTTGCTACCAACCTTATTATTTTAATACCAACATAACAATATCTCCTTTTTTAGAGAAAAATAATACATTTTACATATTTTACAAATTTAACTTATTTACAGGTTTTCTTATTCTTTGACTGCGTTTCAGGTTTTCATTTATATTAATTTTATTTGCCGGAGATACAGTCACCTCTACAATATTTTTATCTATTTTTGGAACTAACTGATTTTCATTTTCTTTATCACAAAAAATGGTTTGCTTGGAATGTTCTGGTGTACTCTCAGAAGGTGGAACAATATCTATATTTGTTAAATTTTTATCAGGCTCCCGATCAGGCTCGTGAATCTGCTGTTCCAGTGTCTCGCCACATTTACGTAGTTGGTTTATATGACGACGCCATATCAATCCTTCGTCCAGAACAATCTCGTAATGTAAAGAACCTAGTATATTTTTTACTCTTCCAAATTTCCATTTGGTTGCACCTAAGTAATTTCGTGCTGCGACCCGATCTCCTATTTTAAAATTTCTTTCAGCAGTTATTTGTGGTAACATCAAAGACAAAGTAGAACGTATTGGATATGAAAAAATTACTTGTGAAGGCGATCTATTTGTTACCGGATGTTTCATAATTCTATACTGACTTAGAATTGTATTCAATTGTTGCTGCATATTTATTTGAGTCGTATTTAAGGATTTTAATTTATTTTTTATCGTTTGAACATATCGTTCTGCCTGCCCATTTGTAGCAGGGTGATACGGTGCAGATCGTTTATGTACAATCCCCAAACTTTGAAGAAAAAACGCAAATTTTGGATTAACAAATTGAACTCCATTGTCTGAGCACAGAACGTTTGGAATACCAAATGTTGAAAATATTTTTCGTAACACATCTATAGTATTGTCGGTATTTATTTTATTTAAAATGTGTACCTCGGGCCACTTGGAGTAAGCATCTGTCTGTCTGTCTTTATGTGTATGTCTGGAGTTGCGGTTTCTCAAAAACTACTAAACTTGAAATTGGTATCCATTTTGTTGTGTATCTGCAGATTGCTCTGTCTCTGCAGCTGGGGACTGTTGATGGTCTTGATAAAGAATCACTTCTGTCTGACTGTAACGTTCTAGTCGGTATCATTTTTGAAGAAATATGGACCAATGATTCCAACAGCACGTAAAATACAACCATACAATGACTTTTTTTATGTAATGCCGTCTCAATAATGGCTTCTGGATTTTCTTCACACCAAAGGCGGAAATTTTGTTTGTTGAGGTAGCAATTTAATAATAAAAATTGCTTCATTGCTGTATAAAATTTTTCAAATAATTTTGCACAATTTTCATGCGTAGTTCTTTTCAAGGTGTCCCTTGATTTTAGCTTAAGTCTATTTATGGTAAAATGGCAAATCAAACTGAGCACAAAACAGCTGTCAGCTGTCAAATTGGCTGTCTCTGAAAAAAGTGTTGTCAATTCGATGAACAAATCTGTATAAAAACACTCGTTACACCAAGTATAATGTCTTCTCTCACAGTGTTGTCCTTATTTATCGTCCACCTCTTCACTGAAACTTTTTTCAACTCTCTCTACATTTTGAACCTTTGTACCTTTTCCGGGATGGCTACTTTCATATAAGTGAACTATTCTAATTTATGCGGATTTATTTTTCCCAGTGGGTGATTTCGGAGATATTTGCTGCATTCATTGTTGAATGTACACTTTAGAGAAGAATAAAATGTAACATCCAACGGCTGAAGCCGACGGGATATATGAAGAGGGATAGTTAGAACAGAAATTCTATCCGATTTATAAAAATTGAATACTCGTAGCGTTGAATGTGTAGCGTGATTGTGATATATTGTATTATTGTCTCTTCTGTTATTCCATCTGGTTTTGCATAGTGATCCGTTTTCTATCGTTCTCTAATTACTAACTGTTGTATTTGTTCTAAATTTGGGTTTAAGTAATGAAAACAAATACACTTTCATGAAGAACACTTTATTTTCTGGCAGCGCGAAAAACAATGGCGTACAAATCTTTTTTCTGGCGGCTTACCTATTAAAGTAGTCACAAACCACTTGCTACCAACCTTATTATTTTAATACCAACATAACAATATCTCCTTTTTTAGAGAAAAATAATACATTTTACATATTTTACAAATTTAACTTATTTACAGGTTTTCTTATTCTTTGACTGCGTTTCAGGTTTTCATTTATATTAATTTTATTTGCCGGAGATACAGTCACCTCTACAATATTTTTATCTATTTTTGGAACTAACTGATTTTCATTTTCTTTATCACAAAAAATGGTTTGCTTGGAATGTTCTGGTGTACTCTCAGAAGGTGGAACAATATCTATATTTGTTAAATTTTTATCAGGCTCCCGATCAGGCTCGTGAATCTGCTGTTCCAGTGTCTCGCCACATTTACGTAGTTGGTTTATATGACGACGCCATATCAATCCTTCGTCCAGAACAATCTCGTAATGTAAAGAACCTAGTATATTTTTTACTCTTCCAAATTTTCATTTGGTTGCACCTAAGTAATTTCGTGCTGCGACCCGATCTCCTATTTTAAAATTTCTTTCAGCAGTTATTTGTGGTAACATCAAAGACAAAGTAGAACGTATTGGATATGAAAAAATTACTTGAGAAGGCGATCTATTTGTTACCGGATGTTTCATAATTCTATACTGACTTAGAATTGTATTCAATTGTTGCTGCATATTTATTTGAGTCGTATTTAAGGATTTTAATTTATTTTTTATCGTTTGAACATATCGTTCTGCCTGCCCATTTGTAGCAGGGTGATACGGTGCAGATCGTTTATGTACAATCCCCAAACTTTGAAGAAAAAACGCAAATTTTGGATTAACAAATTGAACTCCATTGTCTGAGCACAGAACGTTTGGAATACCAAATGTTGAAAATATTTTTCGTAACACATCTATAGTATTGTCGGTATTTATTTTATTTAAAATGTGTACCTCAGGCCACTTGGAGTAAGCATCTGTCTGTCTGTCTTTATGTGGATGTCTGGAGTTGCGGTTTCTCAAAAACTACTAAACTTGAAATTGGTATCCATTTTGTTGTGTATCTGCAGATTGCTCTGTCTCTGCAGCTGGGGACTGTTGATGGTCTTGATAAAGAATCACTTCTGTCTGACTGTAACGTTCTAGTCGGTATCATTTTTGAAGAAATATGGACCAATGATTCCAACAGCACGTAAAATACAACCATACAATGACTTTTTTTATGTAATGCCGTCTCAATAATGGCTTCTGGATTTTCTTCACACCAAAGGCGGAAATTTTGTTTGTTGAGGTAGCAATTTAATAATAAAAATTGCTTCATTGCTGTATAAAATTTTTCAAATAATTTTGCACAATTTTCATGCGTAGTTCTTTTCAAGGTGTCCCTTGATTTTAGCTTAAGTCTATTTATGGTAAAATGGCAAATCAAACTGAGCACAAAACAGCTGTCAGCTGTCAAATTGGCTGTCTCTGAAAAAAGTGTTGTCAATTCGATGAACAAATCTGTATAAAAACACTCGTTACACCAAGTATAATGTCTTCTCTCACAGTGTTGTCCTTATTTATCGTCCACCTCTTCACTGAAACTTTTTTCAACTCTCTCTACATTTTGAACCTTTGTACCTTTTCCGGGATGGCTACTTTCATATAAGTGAACTATTCTAATTTATGCGGATTTATTTTTCCCAGTGGGTGATTTCGGAGATATTTACTGCATTCATTGTTGAATGTACACTTTAGAGAAGAATAAAATGTAACATCCAATGGCTGAAGCCGACGGGATATATGAAGAGGGATAGTTAGAACAGAAATTCTATCCGATTTATAAAAATTGAATACTCGTAGCGTTGAATGTGTAGCGTGATTGTCCATTTCTAACAATACTTTATCTTCTGTACTCGCTTTTACATACTTTTGGAAGTGTTCAAGATATTCAAGAAAAAGCTCTTCCGTTATCCAGCCCTTCTCAGAGCAGAAATATAGTGCCTTTGGTGGCCCTCCCCTCTGTAGTTGTGGACTCATACGTTTTCTGCAAAATATAAACTTGGGGAATACGTTAAATACCGGAGACACAAACCACTAACATTTTTGTCTCTTTCCCAACTAATAGCGTACCCTACTTCTTTGAGACCACTCTGAGCAAAAATTTTGCCGGGAATTTGAGCGGTAGATATTCCAGTTTCGGACAAATTAAAAATCTTGTTTGCGCCATAATTATGTATAGTTAAAATTTCCTCAAGATTTTTGTAGAATATTTCTACCTCAGTCTTGTTAAACCCAGTAATTCTGTTTATGCTCTTTGCCTCTGGTTTTCGAAGTGAAGTGGATCGGTTTCTCTTGAGGAAGCCCGCTAGCCAATCATCTCCAGCGAATTGGTTGTTTTTGTTGAAAGGACACGCGATTTTATCCTTTTCAGTATATTCGTAAGCACATTTCTTAGTCTCAGCTCTGGAGTTTCCGTAAAATAATTCTGATATCACAATCACAAGATCTGCAAGTGCTTGTTCCTCGGTAACTGAGAAGATAGTCTTTCGCCCTAAAGTATGTCTGAGATCAGATTGTTGCGTTATTCTATTCTGGAGAATAGCTCTTGATACGAGCCCAGGCTCAGAATAGTTCGGCCGGGTTACATTTTCAAGCAGAGGCCTAAACAAATCATAAAACTTACACAAATGATGAGACATTTCGGCAAAATTGTTTCGACTATATTAACCTCACAAAAGCTGAATATTTTATCCGGATAACATAATGAACAAAATTAATATAACAAAAACTTTAGTGAACGGACAGCTCATAATAGTTCGGCCGATATTTACTACTGTTAAAACAAAACACATACTGAACAAATCAACAATTATCTGTCCATATTAGTTGTATACGTGCTGTGAGACACAATAATAATAATACACTGTGTTTTTACATTAATATTTAAGTTAAATGCCTCGTGGTAAATCTTTAAGTAAAGATTTGCGCTTATCCATCATTAGTGCTCATAAAAAAAGGCATTTCGGGACGTCGTATATCTGTTTCGCATTCAGTTCCGCGTTCTACAGTGCAAGATATGATCTGACCTATGACAGACCGCTTGATATATACATCGGGTGACCTAGCAAGATATAGGTGGAATTTGGGGGTCTAGGTCGAATCTACTGTATAATCGTAACCATTCTGTAAAAAATGTTTGGTACTAGTAGAAGGAGCTGAAATTTGTTTCCGATTATCATATGTTGTATATGTTGAAGCAGGCGATGGCAGCAGATTAGAAACTGATGATGACGGCGTTGAAAAAATCAAATGCGGTATCGTATTCTGAATTATTAATTTTGTATCAAATCCTCTTTGTTGCTCCATTAACTTTTGCACTGTGACAAATATGTCAGATTTCGTTAAATGCAAATAAAATATATTGAGAGTCTTTAATGTTGGAGCTACTGCAGCTAATAATGCTTCAATGGGGTGTTTTAATAATATAGTGACTTGTTGTTCTTTGTTACTTATTAAGTGCTCCATTTATTTCGCTGAAGCTGTTTGTTGTTGGTCATTATTTTTATTGCTGAGTTGCTTTTCTTCGACTTTTTGAAGCTTTAGAGGCAGGTAGCTGGCGCTTTGGAGAAGAAGATGGCTGCTGATTTAGAAGTGGCAAGTTTGCATATTCTCATTCATATCATATACATTGAATTCCCCTGCATCAATTTGTGTATCCTCTTCTTTGTCTTCATATTGTATTTCGTGATATTGTATGTCTTCTTCCTCTTCTTGGCTTTCAATGTCTCCTTTAGTTTCCCTTTCGTTAAAGTATTATTTTTTTTAAGAAACTTAGTTGCCCCAAATATTTATTTTTATCGTTTTTTCAGGGATATATTGTATTATTGTCTCTTCTGTTATTCCATCTGGTTTTGCATAGTGATCCGTTTTCTATCGTTCTCTAATTACTAACTGTTATATTTGTTCTAAATTTGGGTTTAAGTAATGAAAACAAATACACTTTCATGAAGAACACTTTATTTTCTGGCAGCGTGAAAAACAATGGCGTACAAATCTTTTTTCTGGCGGCTTACCCATTAAAGTAGTCACAAACCACTTGCTACCAACCTTATTATTTTAATACCAACATAACAATATCTCCTTTTTTAGAGAAAAATAATACATTTTACATATTTTACAAATTTAACTTATTTACAGGTTTTCTTATTCTTTGACTGCGTTTCAGGTTTTCATTTATATTAATTTTATTTGCCGGAGATACAGTCACCTCTACAATATTTTTATCTATTTTTGGAACTAACTGATTTTCATTTTCTTTATCACAAAAAATGGTTTGTTTGGAATGTTCTGGTGTACTCTCAGAAGGTGGAACAATATCTATATTTGTTAAATTTTTATCAGGCTCCCGATCAGGCTCGTGAATCTGCTGTTCCAGTGTCTCGCCACATTTACGTAGTTGGTTTATATGACGACGCCATATCAATCCTTCGTCCAGAACAATCTCGTAATGTAAAGAACCTAGTATATTTTTTACTCTTCCAAATTTCCATTTGGTTGCACCTAAGTAATTTCGTGCTGCGACCCGATCTCCTATTTTAAAATTTCTTTCAGCAGTTATTTGTGGTAACATCAAAGACAAAGTAGAACGTATTGGATATGAAAAAATTACTTGTGAAGGCGATCTATTTGTTACCGGATGTTTCATAATTCTATACTGACTTAGAATTGTATTCAATTGTTGCTGCATATTTATTTGAGTCGTATTTAAGGATTTTAATTTATTTTTTATCGTTTGAACATATCGTTCTGCCTGCCCATTTGTAGCAGGGTGATACGGTGCAGATCGTTTATGTACAATCCCCAAACTTTGAAGAAAAAACGCAAATTTTGGATTAACAAATTGAACTCCATTGTCTGAGCACAGAACGTTTGGAATACCAAATGTTGAAAATATTTTTCGTAACACATCTATAGTATTGTCGGTATTTATTTTATTTAAAATGTGTACCTCAGGCCACTTGGAGTAAGCATCTGTCTGTCTGTCTTTATGTGTATGTCTGGAGTTGCGGTTTCTCAAAAACTACTAAACTTGAAATTGGTATCCATTTTGTTGTGTATCTGCAGATTGCTCTGTCTCTGCAGCTGGGGACTGTTGATGGTCTTGATAAAGAATCACTTCTGTCTGACTGTAACGTTCTAGTCGGTATCATTTTTGAAGAAATATGGACCAATGATTCCAACAGCACGTAAAATACAACCATACAATGACTTTTTTTATGTAATGCCGTCTCAATAATGGCTTCTGGATTTTCTTCACACCAAAGGCGGAAATTTTGTTTGTTGAGGTAGCAATTTAATAATAAAAATTGCTTCATTGCTGTATAAAATTTTTCAAATAATTTTGCACAATTTTCATGCGTAGTTCTTTTCAAGGTGTCCCTTGATTTTAGCTTAAGTCTATTTATGGTAAAATGGCAAATCAAACTGAGCACAAAACAGCTGTCAGCTGTCAAATTGGCTGTCTCTGAAAAAAGTGTTGCCAATTCGATGAACAAATCTGTATAAAAACACTCGTTACACCAAGTATAATGTCTTCTCTCACAGTGTTGTCCTTATTTATCGTCCACCTCTTCACTGAAACTTTTTTCAACTCTCTCTACATTTTGAACCTTTGTACCTTTTCCGGGATGGCTACTTTCATATAAGTGAACTATTCTAATTTATGCGGATTTATTTTTCCCAGTGGGTGATTTCGGAGATATTTGCTGCATTCATTGTTGAATGTACACTTTAGAGAAGAATAAAATGTAACATCCAACGGCTGAAGCCGACGGGATATATGAAGAGGGATAGTTAGAACAGAAATTCTATCCGATTTATAAAAATTGAATACTCGTAGCGTTGAATGTGTAGCGTGATTGTCCATTTCTAACAATACTTTATCTTCTGTACTCGCTTTTACATACTTTTGGAAGTGTTCAAGATATTCAAGAAAAAGCTCTTCCGTTATCCAGCCCTTCTCAGAGCAGAAATATAGTGCCTTTGGTGGCCCTCCCCTCTGTAGTTGTGGACTCATACGTTTTCTGCAAAATATAAACTTGGGGAATACGTTAAATACCGGAGACACAAACCACTAACATTTTTGTCTCTTTCCCAACTAATAGCGTACCCTACTTCTTTGAGACCACTCTGAGCAAAAATTTTGCCGGGAATTTGAGCGGTAGATATTCCAGTTTCGGACAAATTAAAAATCTTGTTTGCGCCATAATTATGTATAGTTAAAATTTCCTCAAGATTTTTGTAGAATATTTCTACCTCAGTCTTGTTAAACCCAGTAATTCTGTTTATGCTCTTTGCCTCTGGTTTTCGAAGTGAAGTGGATCGGTTTCTCTTGAGGAAGCCCGCTAGCCAATCATCTCCAGCGAATTGGTTGTTTTTGTTGAAAGGACACGCGATTTTATCCTTTTCAGTATATTCGTAAGCACATTTCTTAGTCTCAGCTCTGGAGTTTCCGTAAAATAATTCTGATATCACAATCACAAGATCTGCAAGTGCTTGTTCCTCGGTAACTGAGAAGATAGTCTTTCGCCCTAAAGTATGTCTGAGATCAGATTGTTGCGTTATTCTATTCTGGAGAATAGCTCTTGATACGAGCCCAGGCTCAGAATAGTTCGGCCGGGTTACATTTTCAAGCAGAGGCCTAAACAAATCATAAAACTTACACAAATGATGAGACATTTCGGCAAAATTGTTTCGACTATATTAAAATATATACTTTAACCTCACAAAAGCTGAATATTTTATCCGGATAACATAATGAACAAAATTAATATAACAAAAACTTTAGTGAACGGACAGCTCATAATAGTTCGGCCGATATTTACTACTGTTAAAACAAAACACATACTGAACAAATCAACAATTATCTGTCCATATTAGTTGTATACGTGCTGTGAGACACAATAATAATAATACACTGTGTTTTTACATTAATATTTAAGTTAAATGCCTCGTGGTAAATCTTTAAGTAAAGATTTGCGCTTATCCATCATTAGTGCTCATAAAAAAAGGCATTTCGGGACGTCGTATATCTGTTTCGCATTCAGTTCCGCGTTCTACAGTGCAAGATATGATCTGACCTATGACAGACCGCTTGATATATACATCGGGTGACCTAGCAAGATATAGGTGGAATTTGGGGGTCTAGGTCGAATCTACTGTATAATCGTAACCATTCTGTAAAAAATGTTTGGTACTAGTAGAAGGAGCTGAAATTTGTTTCCGATTATCATATGTTGTATATGTTGAAGCAGGCGATGGCAGCAGATTAGAAACTGATGATGACGGCGTTGAAAAAATCAAATGCGGTATCGTATTCTGAATTATTAATTTTGTATCAAATCCTCTTTGTTGCTCCATTAACTTTTGCACTGTGACAAATATGTCAGATTTCGTTAAATGCAAATAAAATATATTGAGAGTCTTTAATGTTGGAGCTACTGCAGCTAATAATGCTTCAATGGGGTGTTTTAATAATATAGTGACTTGTTGTTCTTTGTTACTTATTAAGTGCTCCATTTATTTCGCTGAAGCTGTTTGTTGTTGGTCATTATTTTTATTGCTGAGTTGCTTTTCTTCGACTTTTTGAAGCTTTAGAGGCAGGTAGCTGGCGCTTTGGAGAAGAAGATGGCTGCTGATTTAGAAGTGGCAAGTTTGCATATTCTCATTCATATCATATACATTGAATTCCCCTGCATCAATTTGTGTATCCTCTTCTTTGTCTTCATATTGTATTTCGTGATATTGTATGTCTTCTTCCTCTTCTTGGCTTTCAATGTCTCCTTTAGTTTCCCTTTCGTTAAAGTATTATTTTTTTTAAGAAACTTAGTTGCCCCAAATATTTATTTTTATCGTTTTTTCAGGGATATATTGTATTATTGTCTCTTCTGTTATTCCATCTGGTTTTGCATAGTGATCCGTTTTCTATCGTTCTCTAATTACTAACTGTTATATTTGTTCTAAATTTGGGTTTAAGTAATGAAAACAAATACACTTTCATGAAGAACACTTTATTTTCTGGCAGCGTGAAAAACAATGGCGTACAAATCTTTTTTCTGGCGGCTTACCTATTAAAGTAGTCACAAACCACTTGCTACCAACCTTATTATTTTAATACCAACATAACAATATCTCCTTTTTTAGAGAAAAATAATACATTTTACATATTTTACAAATTTAACTTATTTACAGGTTTTCTTATTCTTTGACTGCGTTTCAGGTTTTCATTTATATTAATTTTATTTGCCGGAGATACAGTCACCTCTACAATATTTTTATCTATTTTTGGAACTATCTGATTTTCATTTTCTTTATCACAAAAAATGGTTTGTTTGGAATGTTCTGGTGTACTCTCAGAAGGTGGAACAATATCTATATTTGTTAAATTTTTATCAGGCTCCCGATCAGGCTCGTGAATCTGCTGTTCCAGTGTCTCGCCACATTTACGTAGTTGGTTTATATGACGACGCCATATCAATCCTTCGTCCAGAACAATCTCGTAATGTAAAGAACCTAGTATATTTTTTACTCTTCCAAATTTCCATTTGGTTGCACCTAAGTAATTTCGTGCTGCGACCCGATCTCCTATTTTAAAATTTCTTTCAGCAGTTATTTGTGGTAACATCAAAGACAAAGTAGAACGTATTGGATATGAAAAAATTACTTGTGAAGGCGATCTATTTGTTACCGGATGTTTCATAATTCTATACTGACTTAGAATTGTATTCAATTGTTGCTGCATATTTATTTGAGTCGTATTTAAGGATTTTAATTTATTTTTTATCGTTTGAACATATCGTTCTGCCTGCCCATTTGTAGCAGGGTGATACGGTGCAGATCGTTTATGTACAATCCCCAAACTTTGAAGAAAAAACGCAAATTTTGGATTAACAAATTGAACTCCATTGTCTGAGCACAGAACGTTTGGAATACCAAATGTTGAAAATATTTTTCGTAACACATCTATAGTATTGTCGGTATTTATTTTATTTAAAATGTGTACCTCAGGCCACTTGGAGTAAGCATCTGTCTGTCTGTCTTTATGTGGATGTCTGGAGTTGCGGTTTCTCAAAAACTACTAAACTTGAAATTGGTATCCATTTTGTTGTATATCTGCAGATTGCTCTGTCTCTGCAGCTGGGGACTGTTGATGGTCTTGATAAAGAATCACTTCTGTCTGACTGTAACGTTCTAGTCGGTATCATTTTTGAAGAAATATGGACCAATGATTCCAACAGCACGTAAAATACAACCATACAATGACTTTTTTTATGTAATGCCGTCTCAATAATGGCTTCTGGATTTTCTTCACACCAAAGGCGGAAATTTTGTTTGTTGAGGTAGCAATTTAATAATAAAAATTGCTTCATTGCTGTATAAAATTTTTCAAATAATTTTGCACAATTTTCATGCGTAGTTCTTTTCAAGGTGTCCCTTGATTTTAGCTTAAGTCTATTTATGGTAAAATGGCAAATCAAACTGAGCACAAAACAGCTGTCAGCTGTCAAATTGGCTGTCTCTGAAAAAAGTGTTGTCAATTCGATGAACAAATCTGTATAAAAACACTCGTTACACCAAGTATAATGTCTTCTCTCACAGTGTTGTCCTTATTTATCGTCCACCTCTTCACTGAAACTTTTTTCAACTCTCTCTACATTTTGAACCTTTGTACCTTTTCCGGGATGGCTACTTTCATATAAGTGAACTATTCTAATTTATGCGGATTTATTTTTCCCAGTGGGTGATTTCGGAGATATTTGCTGCATTCATTGTTGAATGTACACTTTAGAGAAGAATAAAATGTAACATCCAACGGCTGAAGCCGACGGGATATATGAAGAGGGATAGTTAGAACAGAAATTCTATCCGATTTATAAAAATTGAATACTCGTAGCGTTGAATGTGTAGCGTGATTGTCCATTTCTAACAATACTTTATCTTCTGTACTCGCTTTTACATACTTTTGGAAGTGTTCAAGATATTCAAGAAAAAGCTCTTCCGTTATCCAACCCTTCTCAGAGCAGAAATATAGTGCCTTTGGTGGCCCTCCCCTCTGTAGTTGTGGACTCATACGTTTTCTGCAAAATATAAACTTGGGGAATACGTTAAATACCGGAGACACAAACCACTAACATTTTTGTCTCTTTCCCAACTAATAGCGTACCCTACTTCTTTGAGACCACTCTGAGCAAAAATTTTGCCGGGAATTTGAGCGGTAGATATTCCAGTTTCGGACAAATTAAAAATCTTGTTTGCGCCATAATTATGTATAGTTAAAATTTCCTCAAGATTTTTGTAGAATATTTCTACCTCAGTCTTGTTAAACCCAGTAATTCTGTTTATGCTCTTTGCCTCTGGTTTTCGAAGTGAAGTGGATCGGTTTCTCTTGAGGAAGTCCGCTAGCCAATCATCTCCAGCGAATTGGTTGTTTTTGTTGAAAGGACACGCGATTTTATCCTTTTCAGTATATTCGTAAGCACATTTCTTAGTCTCAGCTCTGGAGTTTCCGTAAAATAATTCTGATATCACAATCACAAGATCTGCAAGTGCTTGTTCCTCGGTAACTGAGAAGATAGTCTTTCGCCCTAAAGTATGTCTGAGATCAGATTGTTGCGTTATTCTATTCTGGAGAATAGCTCTTGATACGAGCCCAGGCTCAGAATAGTTCGGCCGGGTTACATTTTCAAGCAGAGGCCTAAACAAATCATAAAACTTACAAAAATGATGAGACATTTCGGCAAAATTGTTTCGACTATATTAAAATATATACTTTAACCTCACAAAAGCTGAATATTTTATCCGGATAACATAATGAACAAAATTAATATAACAAAAACTTTAGTGAACGGACAGCTCATAATAGTTCGGCCGATATTTACTACTGTTAAAACAAAACACATACTGAACAAATCAACAATTATCTGTCCATATTAGTTGTATACGTGCTGTGAGACACAATAATAATAATACACTGTGTTTTTACATTAATATTTAAGTTAAATGCCTCGTGGTAAATCTTTAAGTAAAGATTTGCGCTTATCCATCATTAGTGCTCATAAAAAAAGGCATTTCGGGACGTCGTATATCTGTTTCGCATTCAGTTCCGCGTTCTACAGTGCAAGATATGATCTGACCTATGACAGACCGCTTGATATATACATCGGGTGACCTAGCAAGATATAGGTGGAATTTGGGGGTCTAGGTCGAATCTACTGTATAATCGTAACCATTCTGTAAAAAATGTTTGGTACTAGTAGAAGGAGCTGAAATTTGTTTCCGATTATCATATGTTGTATATGTTGAAGCAGGCGATGGCAGCAGATTAGAAACTGATGATGACGGCGTTGAAAAAATCAAATGCGGTATCGTATTCTGAATTATTAATTTTGTATCAAATCCTCTTTGTTGCTCCATTAACTTTTGCACTGTGACAAATATGTCAGATTTCGTTAAATGCAAATAAAATGTATTGAGAGTCTTTAATGTTGGAGCTACTGCAGCTAATAATGCTTCAATGGGGTGTTTTAATAATATAGTGACTTGTTGTTCTTTGTTACTTATTAAGTGCTCCATTTATTTCGCTGAAGCTGTTTGTTGTTGGTCATTATTTTTATTGCTGAGTTGCTTTTCTTCGACTTTTTGAAGCTTTAGAGGCAGGTAGCTGGCGCTTTGGAGAAGAAGATGGCTGCTGATTTAGAAGTGGCAAGTTTGCATATTCTCATTCATATCATATACATTGAATTCCCCTGCATCATTTTGTGTATCCTCTTCTTGGCTTTCAATGTCTCCTTTAGTTTCCCTTTCGTTAAAGTATTATTTTTTTTAAGAAACTTAGTTGCCCCGAATATTTATTTTTATCGTTTTTTCAGGGATATATTGTATTATTGTCTCTTCTGTTATTCCATCTGGTTTTGCATAGTGATCCGTTTTCTATCGTTCTCTAATTACTAACTGTTGTATTTGTTCTAAATTTGGGTTTAAGTAATGAAAACAAATACACTTTCATGAAGAACACTTTATTTTCTGGCAGCGTGAAAAACAATGGCGTACAAATCTTTTTTCTGGCGGCTTACCTATTAAAGTAGTCACAAACCACTTGCTACCAACCTTATTATTTTAATACCAACATAACAATATCTCCTTTTTTAGAGAAAAATAATACATTTTACATATTTTACAAATTTAACTTATTTACAGGTTTTCTTATTCTTTGACTGCGTTTCAGGTTTTCATTTATATTAATTTTATTTGCCGGAGATACAGTCACCTCTACAATATTTTTATCTATTTTTGGAACTAACTGATTTTCATTTTCTTTATCACAAAAAATGGTTTGCTTGGAATGTTCTGGTGTACTCTCAGAAGGTGGAACAATATCTATATTTGTTAAATTTTTATCAGGCTCCCGATCAGGCTCGTGAATCTGCTGTTCCAGTGTCTCGCCACATTTTGGGTTTAAGTAATGAAAACAAATACACTTTCATGAAGAACACTTTATTTTCTGGCAGCGTGAAAAACAATGGCGTACAAATCTTTTTTCTGGCGGCTTACCTATTAAAGTAGTCACAAACCACTTGCTACCAACCTTATTATTTTAATACCAACATAACAATATCTCCTTTTTTAGAGAAAAATAATACATTTTACATATTTTACAAATTTAACTTATTTACAGGTTTTCTTATTCTTTGACTGCGTTTCAGGTTTTCATTTATATTAATTTTATTTGCCGGAGATACAGTCACCTCTACAATATTTTTATCTATTTTTGGAACTAACTGATTTTCATTTTCTTTATCACAAAAAATGGTTTGTTTGGAATGTTCTGGTGTACTCTCAGAAGGTGGAACAATATCTATATTTGTTAAATTTTTATCAGGCTCCCGATCAGGCTCGTGAATCTGCTGTTCCAGTGTCTCGCCACATTTACGTAGTTGGTTTATATGACGACGCCATATCAATCCTTCGTCCAGAACAATCTCGTAATGTAAAGAACCTAGTATATTTTTTACTCTTCCAAATTTCCATTTGGTTGCACCTAAGTAATTTCGTGCTGCGACCCGATCTCCTATTTTAAAATTTCTTTCAGCAGTTATTTGTGGTAACATCAAAGACAAAGTAGAACGTATTGGATATGAAAAAATTACTTGTGAAGGCGATCTATTTGTTACCGGATGTTTCATAATTCTATACTGACTTAGAATTGTATTCAATTGTTGCTGCATATTTATTTGAGTCGTATTTAAGGATTTTAATTTATTTTTTATCGTTTGAACATATCGTTCTGCCTGCCCATTTGTAGCAGGGTGATACGGTGCAGATCGTTTATGTACAATCCCCAAACTTTGAAGAAAAAACGCAAATTTTGGATTAACAAATTGAACTCCATTGTCTGAGCACAGAACGTTTGGAATACCAAATGTTGAAAATATTTTTCGTAACACATCTATAGTATTGTCGGTATTTATTTTATTTAAAATGTGTACCTCAGGCCACTTGGAGTAAGCATCTGTCTGTCTGTCTTTATGTGTATGTCTGGAGTTGCGGTTTCTCAAAAACTACTAAACTTGAAATTGGTATCCATTTTGTTGTGTATCTGCAGATTGCTCTGTCTCTGCAGCTGGGGACTGTTGATGGTCTTGATAAAGAATCACTTCTGTCTGACTGTAACGTTCTAGTCGGTATCATTTTTGAAGAAATATGGACCAATGATTCCAACAGCACGTAAAATACAACCATACAATGACTTTTTTTATGTAATGCCGTCTCAATAATGGCTTCTGGATTTTCTTCACACCAAAGGCGGAAATTTTGTTTGTTGAGGTAGCAATTTAATAATAAAAATTGCTTCATTGCTGTATAAAATTTTTCAAATAATTTTGCACAATTTTCATGCGTAGTTCTTTTCAAGGTGTCCCTTGATTTTAGCTTAAGTCTATTTATGGTAAAATGGCAAATCAAACTGAGCACAAAACAGCTGTCAGCTGTCAAATTGGCTGTCTCTGAAAAAAGTGTTGTCAATTCGATGAACAAATCTGTATAAAAACACTCGTTACACCAAGTATAATGTCTTCTCTCACAGTGTTGTCCTTATTTATCGTCCACCTCTTCACTGAAACTTTTTTCAACTCTCTCTACATTTTGAACCTTTGTACCTTTTCCGGGATGGCTACTTTCATATAAGTGAACTATTCTAATTTATGCGGATTTATTTTTCCCAGTGGGTGATTTCGGAGATATTTGCTGCATTCATTGTTGAATGTACACTTTAGAGAAGAATAAAATGTAACATCCAACGGCTGAAGCCGACGGGATATATGAAGAGGGATAGTTAGAACAGAAATTCTATCCGATTTATAAAAATTGAATACTCGTAGCGTTGAATGTGTAGCGTGATTGTGATATATTGTATTATTGTCTCTTCTGTTATTCCATCTGGTTTTGCATAGTGATCCGTTTTCTATCGTTCTCTAATTACTAACTGTTGTATTTGTTCTAAATTTGGGTTTAAGTAATGAAAACAAATACACTTTCATGAAGAACACTTTATTTTCTGGCAGCGTGAAAAACAATGGCGTACAAATCTTTTTTCTGGCGGCTTACCTATTAAAGTAGTCACAAACCACTTGCTACCAACCTTATTATTTTAATACCAACATAACAATATCTCCTTTTTTAGAGAAAAATAATACATTTTACATATTTTACAAATTTAACTTATTTACAGGTTTTCTTATTCTTTGACTGCGTTTCAGGTTTTCATTTATATTAATTTTATTTGCCGGAGATACAGTCACCTCTACAATATTTTTATCTATTTTTGGAACTAACTGATTTTCATTTTCTTTATCACAAAAAATGGTTTGCTTGGAATGTTCTGGTGTACTCTCAGAAGGTGGAACAATATCTATATTTGTTAAATTTTTATCAGGCTCCCGATCAGGCTCGTGAATCTGCTGTTCCAGTGTCTCGCCACATTTACGTAGTTGGTTTATATGACGACGCCATATCAATCCTTCGTCCAGAACAATCTCGTAATGTAAAGAACCTAGTATATTTTTTACTCTTCCAAATTTCCATTTGGTTGCACCTAAGTAATTTCGTGCTGCGACCCGATCTCCTATTTTAAAATTTCTTTCAGCAGTTATTTGTGGTAACATCAAAGACAAAGTAGAACGTATTGGATATGAAAAAATTACTTGTGAAGGCGATCTATTTGTTACCGGATGTTTCATAATTCTATACTGACTTAGAATTGTATTCAATTGTTGCTGCATATTTATTTGAGTCGTATTTAAGGATTTTAATTTATTTTTTATCGTTTGAACATATCGTTCTGCCTGCCCATTTGTAGCAGGGTGATACGGTGCAGATCGTTTATGTACAATCCCCAAACTTTGAAGAAAAAACGCAAATTTTGGATTAACAAATTGAACTCCATTGTCTGAGCACAGAACGTTTGGAATACCAAATGTTGAAAATATTTTTCGTAACACATCTATAGTATTGTCGGTATTTATTTTATTTAAAATGTGTACCTCAGGCCACTTGGAGTAAGCATCTGTCTGTCTGTCTTTATGTGGATGTCTGGAGTTGCGGTTTCTCAAAAACTACTAAACTTGAAATTGGTATCCATTTTGTTGTGTATCTGCAGATTGCTCTGTCTCTGCAGCTGGGGACTGTTGATGGTCTTGATAAAGAATCACTTCTGTCTGACTGTAACGTTCTAGTCGGTATCATTTTTGAAGAAATATGGACCAATGATTTCAACAGCACGTAAAATACAACCATACAATGACTTTTTTTATGTAATGCCGTCTCAATAATGGCTTCTGGATTTTCTTCACACCAAAGGCGGAAATTTTGTTTGTTGAGGTAGCAATTTAATAATAAAAATTGCTTCATTGCTGTATAAAATTTTTCAAATAATTTTGCACAATTTTCATGCGTAGTTCTTTTCAAGGTGTCCCTTGATTTTAGCTTAAGTCTATTTATGGTAAAATGGCAAATCAAACTGAGCACAAAACAGCTGTCAGCTGTCAAATTGGCTGTCTCTGAAAAAAGTGTTGTCAATTCGATGAACAAATCTGTATAAAAACACTCGTTACACCAAGTATAATGTCTTCTCTCACAGTGTTGTCCTTATTTATCGTCCACCTCTTCACTGAAACTTTTTTCAACTCTCTCTACATTTTGAACCTTTGTACCTTTTCCGGGATGGCTACTTTCATATAAGTGAACTATTCTAATTTATGCGGATTTATTTTTCCCAGTGGGTGATTTCGGAGATATTTGCTGCATTCATTGTTGAATGTACACTTTAGAGAAGAATAAAATGTAACATCCAACGGCTGAAGCCGACGGGATATATGAAGAGGGATAGTTAGAACAGAAATTCTATCCGATTTATAAAAATTGAATACTCGTAGCGTTGAATGTGTAGCGTGATTGTCCATTTCTAACAATACTTTATCTTCTGTACTCGCTTTTACATACTTTTGGAAGTGTTCAAGATATTCAAGAAAAAGCTCTTCCGTTATCCAGCCCTTCTCAGAGCAGAAATATAGTGCCTTTGGTGGCCCTCCCCTCTGTAGTTGTGGACTCATACGTTTTCTGCAAAATATAAACTTGGGGAATACGTTAAATACCGGAGACACAAACCACTAACATTTTTGTCTCTTTCCCAACTAATAGCGTACCCTACTTCTTTGAGACCACTCTGAGCAAAAATTTTGCCGGGAATTTGAGCGGTAGATATTCCAGTTTCGGACAAATTAAAAATCTTGTTTGCGCCATAATTATGTATAGTTAAAATTTCCTCAAGATTTTTGTAGAATATTTCTACCTCAGTCTTGTTAAACCCAGTAATTCTGTTTATGCTCTTTGCCTCTGGTTTTCGAAGTGAAGTGGATCGGTTTCTCTTGAGGAAGCCCGCTAGCCAATCATCTCCAGCGAATTGGTTGTTTTTGTTGAAAGGACACGCGATTTTATCCTTTTCAGTATATTCGTAAGCACATTTCTTAGTCTCAGCTCTGGAGTTTCCGTAAAATAATTCTGATATCACAATCACAAGATCTGCAAGTGCTTGTTCCTCGGTAACTGAGAAGATAGTCTTTCGCCCTAAAGTATGTCTGAGATCAGATTGTTGCGTTATTCTATTCTGGAGAATAGCTCTTGATACGAGCCCAGGCTCAGAATAGTTCGGCCGGGTTACATTTTCAAGCAGAGGCCTAAACAAATCATAAAACTTACACAAATGATGAGACATTTCGGCAAAATTGTTTCGACTATATTAAAATATATACTTTAACCTCACAAAAGCTGAATATTTTATCCGGATAACATAATGAACAAAATTAATATAACAAAAACTTTAGTGAACGGACAGCTCATAATAGTTCGGCCGATATTTACTACTGTTAAAACAAAACACATACTGAACAAATCAACAATTATCTGTCCATATTAGTTGTATACGTGCTGTGAGACACAATAATAATAATACACTGTGTTTTTACATTAATATTTAAGTTAAATGCCTCGTGGTAAATCTTTAAGTAAAGATTTGCGCTTATCCATCATTAGTGCTCATAAAAAAAGGCATTTCGGGACGTCGTATATCTGTTTCGCATTCAGTTCCGCGTTCTACAGTGCAAGATATGATCTGACCTATGACAGACCGCTTGATATATACATCGGGTGACCTAGCAAGATATAGGTGGAATTTGGGGGTCTAGGTCGAATCTACTGTATAATCGTAACCATTCTGTAAAAAATGTTTGGTACTAGTAGAAGGAGCTGAAATTTGTTTCCGATTATCATATGTTGTATATGTTGAAGCAGGCGATGGCAGCAGATTAGAAACTGATGATGACGGCGTTGAAAAAATCAAATGCGGTATCGTATTCTGAATTATTAATTTTGTATCAAAACCTCTTTGTTGCTCCATTAACTTTTGCACTGTGACAAATATGTCAGATTTCGTTAAATGCAAATAAAATATATTGAGAGTCTTTAATGTTGGAGCTACTGCAGCTAATAATGCTTCAATGGGGTGTTTTAATAATATAGTGACTTGTTGTTCTTTGTTACTTATTAAGTGCTCCATTTATTTCGCTGAAGCTGTTTGTTGTTGGTCATTATTTTTATTGCTGAGTTGCTTTTCTTCGACTTTTTGAAGCTTTAGAGGCAGGTAGCTGGCGCTTTGGAGAAGAAGATGGCTGCTGATTTAGAAGTGGCAAGTTTGCATATTCTCATTCATATCATATACATTGAATTCCCCTGCATCAATTTGTGTATCCTCTTCTTTGTCTTCATATTGTATTTCGTGATATTGTATGTCTTCTTCCTCTTCTTGGCTTTCAATGTCTCCTTTAGTTTCCCTTTCGTTAAAGTATTATTTTTTTTAAGAAACTTAGTTGCCCCAAATATTTATTTTTATCGTTTTTTCAGGGATATATTGTATTATTGTCTCTTCTGTTATTCCATCTGGTTTTGCATAGTGATCCGTTTTCTATCGTTCTCTAATTACTAACTGTTATATTTGTTCTAAATTTGGGTTTAAGTAATGAAAACAAATACACTTTCATGAAGAACACTTTATTTTCTGGCAGCGTGAAAAACAATGGCGTACAAATCTTTTTTCTGGCGGCTTACCTATTAAAGTAGTCACAAACCACTTGCTACCAACCTTATTATTTTAATACCAACATAACAATATCTCCTTTTTTAGAGAAAAATAATACATTTTACATATTTTACAAATTTAACTTATTTACAGGTTTTCTTATTCTTTGACTGCGTTTCAGGTTTTCATTTATATTAATTTTATTTGCCGGAGATACAGTCACCTCTACAATATTTTTATCTATTTTTGGAACTAACTGATTTTCATTTTCTTTATCACAAAAAATGGTTTGTTTGGAATGTTCTGGTGTACTCTCAGAAGGTGGAACAATATCTATATTTGTTAAATTTTTATCAGGCTCCCGATCAGGCTCGTGAATCTGCTGTTCCAGTGTCTCGCCACATTTACGTAGTTGGTTTATATGACGACGCCATATCAATCCTTCGTCCAGAACAATCTCGTAATGTAAAGAACCTAGTATATTTTTTACTCTTCCAAATTTCCATTTGGTTGCACCTAAGTAATTTCGTGCTGCGACCCGATCTCCTATTTTAAAATTTCTTTCAGCAGTTATTTGTGGTAACATCAAAGACAAAGTAGAACGTATTGGATATGAAAAAATTACTTGTGAAGGCGATCTATTTGTTACCGGATGTTTCATAATTCTATACTGACTTAGAATTGTATTCAATTGTTGCTGCATATTTATTTGAGTCGTATTTAAGGATTTTAATTTATTTTTTATCGTTTGAACATATCGTTCTGCCTGCCCATTTGTAGCAGGGTGATACGGTGCAGATCGTTTATGTACAATCCCCAAACTTTGAAGAAAAAACGCAAATTTTGGATTAACAAATTGAACTCCATTGTCTGAGCACAGAACGTTTGGAATACCAAATGTTGAAAATATTTTTCGTAACACATCTATAGTATTGTCGGTATTTATTTTATTTAAAATGTGTACCTCAGGCCACTTGGAGTAAGCATCTGTCTGTCTGTCTTTATGTGGATGTCTGGAGTTGCGGTTTCTCAAAAACTACTAAACTTGAAATTGGTATCCATTTTGTTGTGTATCTGCAGATTGCTCTGTCTCTGCAGCTGGGGACTGTTGATGGTCTTGATAAAGAATCACTTCTGTCTGACTGTAACGTTCTAGTCGGTATCATTTTTGAAGAAATATGGACCAATGATTTCAACAGCACGTAAAATACAACCATACAATGACTTTTTTTATGTAATGCCGTCTCAATAATGGCTTCTGGATTTTCTTCACACCAAAGGCGGAAATTTTGTTTGTTGAGGTAGCAATTTAATAATAAAAATTGCTTCATTGCTGTATAAAATTTTTCAAATAATTTTGCACAATTTTCATGCGTAGTTCTTTTCAAGGTGTCCCTTGATTTTAGCTTAAGTCTATTTATGGTAAAATGGCAAATCAAACTGAGCACAAAACAGCTGTCAGCTGTCAAATTGGCTGTCTCTGAAAAAAGTGTTGTCAATTCGATGAACAAATCTGTATAAAAACACTCGTTACACCAAGTATAATGTCTTCTCTCACAGTGTTGTCCTTATTTATCGTCCACCTCTTCACTGAAACTTTTTTCAACTCTCTCTACATTTTGAACCTTTGTACCTTTTCCGGGATGGCTACTTTCATATAAGTGAACTATTCTAATTTATGCGGATTTATTTTTCCCAGTGGGTGATTTCGGAGATATTTGCTGCATTCATTGTTGAATGTACACTTTAGAGAAGAATAAAATGTAACATCCAACGGCTGAAGCCGACGGGATATATGAAGAGGGATAGTTAGAACAGAAATTCTATCCGATTTATAAAAATTGAATACTCGTAGCGTTGAATGTGTAGCGTGATTGTGATATATTGTATTATTGTCTCTTCTGTTATTCCATCTGGTTTTGCATAGTGATCCGTTTTCTATCGTTCTCTAATTACTAACTGTTGTATTTGTTCTAAATTTGGGTTTAAGTAATGAAAACAAATACACTTTCATGAAGAACACTTTATTTTCTGGCAGCGTGAAAAACAATGGCGTACAAATCTTTTTTCTGGCGGCTTACCTATTAAAGTAGTCACAAACCACTTGCTACCAACCTTATTATTTTAATACCAACATAATATCTCCTTTTTTAGAGAAAAATAATACATTTTACATATTTTACAAATTTAACTTATTTACAGGTTTTCTTATTCTTTGACTGCGTTTCAGGTTTTCATTTATATTAATTTTATTTGCCGGAGATACAGTCACCTCTACAATATTTTTATCTATTTTTGGAACTAACTGATTTTCATTTTCTTTATCACAAAAAATGGTTTGCTTGGAATGTTCTGGTGTACTCTCAGAAGGTGGAACAATATCTATATTTGTTAAATTTTTATCAGGCTCCCGATCAGGCTCGTGAATCTTCTGTTCCAGTGTCTCGCCACATTTACGTAGTTGGTTTATATGACGACGCCATATCAATCCTTCGTCCAGAACAATCTCGTAATGTAAAGAACCTAGTATATTTTTTACTCTTCCAAATTTCCATTTGGTTGCACCTAAGTAATTTCGTGCTGCGACCCGATCTCCTATTTTAAAATTTCTTTCAGCAGTTATTTGTGGTAACATCAAAGACAAAGTAGAACGTATTGGATATGAAAAAATTACTTGTGAAGGCGATCTATTTGTTACCGGATGTTTCATAATTCTATACTGACTTAGAATTGTATTCAATTGTTGCTGCATATTTATTTGAGTCGTATTTAAGGATTTTAATTTATTTTTTATCGTTTGAACATATCGTTCTGCCTGCCCATTTGTAGCAGGGTGATACGGTGCAGATCGTTTATGTACAATCCCCAAACTTTGAAGAAAAAACGCAAATTTTGGATTAACAAATTGAACTCCATTGTCTGAGCACAGAACGTTTGGAATACCAAATGTTGAAAATATTTTTCGTAACACATCTATAGTATTGTCGGTATTTATTTTATTTAAAATGTGTACCTCAGGCCACTTGGAGTAAGCATCTGTCTGTCTGTCTTTATGTGGATGTCTGGAGTTGCGGTTTCTCAAAAACTACTAAACTTGAAATTGGTATCCATTTTGTTGTGTATCTGCAGATTGCTCTGTCTCTGCAGCTGGGGACTGTTGATGGTCTTGATAAAGAATCACTTCTGTCTGACTGTAACGTTCTAGTCGGTATCATTTTTGAAGAAATATGGACCAATGATTCCAACAGCACGTAAAATACAACCATACAATGACTTTTTTTATGTAATGCCGTCTCAATAATGGCTTCTGGATTTTCTTCACACCAAAGGCGGAAATTTTGTTTGTTGAGGTAGCAATTTAATAATAAAAATTGCTTCATTGCTGTATAAAATTTTTCAAATAATTTTGCACAATTTTCATGCGTAGTTCTTTTCAAGGTGTCCCTTGATTTTAGCTTAAGTCTATTTATGGTAAAATGGCAAATCAAACTGAGCACAAAACAGCTGTCAGCTGTCAAATTGGCTGTCTCTGAAAAAAGTGTTGTCAATTCGATGAACAAATCTGTATAAAAACACTCGTTACACCAAGTATAATGTCTTCTCTCACAGTGTTGTCCTTATTTATCGTCCACCTCTTCACTGAAACTTTTTTCAACTCTCTCTACATTTTGAACCTTTGTACCTTTTCCGGGATGGCTACTTTCATATAAGTGAACTATTCTAATTTATGCGGATTTATTTTTCCCAGTGGGTGATTTCGGAGATATTTGCTGCATTCATTGTTGAATGTACACTTTAGAGAAGAATAAAATGTAACATCCAACGGCTGAAGCCGACGGGATATATGAAGAGGGATAGTTAGAACAGAAATTCTATCCGATTTATAAAAATTGAATACTCGTAGCGTTGAATGTGTAGCGTGATTGTCCATTTCTAACAATACTTTATCTTCTGTACTCGCTTTTACATACTTTTGGAAGTGTTCAAGATATTCAAGAAAAAGCTCTTCCGTTATCCAGCCCTTCTCAGAGCAGAAATATAGTGCCTTTGGTGGCCCTCCCCTCTGTAGTTGTGGACTCATACGTTTTCTGCAAAATATAAACTTGGGGAATACGTTAAATACCGGAGACACAAACCACTAACATTTTTGTCTCTTTCCCAACTAATAGCGTACCCTACTTCTTTGAGACCACTCTGAGCAAAAATTTTGCCGGGAATTTGAGCGGTAGATATTCCAGTTTCGGACAAATTAAAAATCTTGTTTGCGCCATAATTATGTATAGTTAAAATTTCCTCAAGATTTTTGTAGAATATTTCTACCTCAGTCTTGTTAAACCCAGTAATTCTGTTTATGCTCTTTGCCTCTGGTTTTCGAAGTGAAGTGGATCGGTTTCTCTTGAGGAAGTCCGCTAGCCAATCATCTCCAGCGAATTGGTTGTTTTTGTTGAAAGGACACGCGATTTTATCCTTTTCAGTATATTCGTAAGCACATTTCTTAGTCTCAGCTCTGGAGTTTCCGTAAAATAATTCTGATATCACAATCACAAGATCTGCAAGTGCTTGTTCCTCGGTAACTGAGAAGATAGTCTTTCGCCCTAAAGTATGTCTGAGATCAGATTGTTGCGTTATTCTATTCTGGAGAATAGCTCTTGATACGAGCCCAGGCTCAGAATAGTTCGGCCGGGTTACATTTTCAAGCAGAGGCCTAAACAAATCATAAAACTTACAAAAATGATGAGACATTTCGGCAAAATTGTTTCGACTATATTAAAATATATACTTTAACCTCACAAAAGCTGAATATTTTATCCGGATAACATAATGAACAAAATTAATATAACAAAAACTTTAGTGAACGGACAGCTCATAATAGTTCGGCCGATATTTACTACTGTTAAAACAAAACACATACTGAACAAATCAACAATTATCTGTCCATATTAGTTGTATACGTGCTGTGAGACACAATAATAATAATACACTGTGTTTTTACATTAATATTTAAGTTAAATGCCTCGTGGTAAATCTTTAAGTAAAGATTTGCGCTTATCCATCATTAGTGCTCATAAAAAAAGGCATTTCGGGACGTCGTATATCTGTTTCGCATTCAGTTCCGCGTAATACAGTGCAAGATATGATCTGACCTATGACAGACCGCTTGATATATACATCGGGTGACCTAGCAAGATATAGGTGGAATTTGGGGGTCTAGGTCGAATCTACTGTATAATCGTAACCATTCTGTAAAAAATGTTTGGTACTAGTAGAAGGAGCTGAAATTTGTTTCCGATTATCATATGTTGTATATGTTGAAGCAGGCGATGGCAGCAGATTAGAAACTGATGATGACGGCGTTGAAAAAATCAAATGCGGTATCGTATTCTGAATTATTAATTTTGTATCAAATCCTCTTTGTTGCTCCATTAACTTTTGCACTGTGACAAATATGTCAGATTTCGTTAAATGCAAATAAAATGTATTGAGAGTCTTTAATGTTGGAGCTACTGCAGTTAATAATGCTTCAATGGGGTGTTTTAATAATATAGTGACTTGTTGTTCTTTGTTACTTATTAAGTGCTCCATTTATTTCGCTGAAGCTGTTTGTTGTTGGTCATTATTTTTATTGCTGAGTTGCTTTTCTTCGACTTTTTGAAGCTTTAGAGGCAGGTAGCTGGCGCTTTGGAGAAGAAGATGGCTGCTGATTTAGAAGTGGCAAGTTTGCATATTCTCATTCATATCATATACATTGAATTCCCCTGCATCATTTTGTGTATCCTCTTCTTGGCTTTCAATGTCTCCTTTAGTTTCCCTTTCGTTAAAGTATTATTTTTTTTAAGAAACTTAGTTGCCCCGAATATTTATTTTTATCGTTTTTTCAGGGATATATTGTATTATTGTCTCTTCTGTTATTCCATCTGGTTTTGCATAGTGATCCGTTTTCTATCGTTCTCTAATTACTAACTGTTGTATTTGTTCTAAATTTGGGTTTAAGTAATGAAAACAAATACACTTTCATGAAGAACACTTTATTTTTTGGCAGCGTGAAAAACAATGGCGTACAAATCTTTTTTCTGGCGGCTTACCTATTAAAGTAGTCACAAACCACTTGCTACCAACCTTATTATTTTAATACCAACATAACAATATCTCCTTTTTTAGAGAAAAATAATACATTTTACATATTTTACAAATTTAACTTATTTACAGGTTTTCTTATTCTTTGACTGCGTTTCAGGTTTTCATTTATATTAATTTTATTTGCCGGAGATACAGTCACCTCTACAATATTTTTATCTATTTTTGGAACTAACTGATTTTCATTTTCTTTATCACAAAAAATGGTTTGCTTGGAATGTTCTGGTGTACTCTCAGAAGGTGGAACAATATCTATATTTGTTAAATTTTTATCAGGCTCCCGATCAGGCTCGTGAATCTGCTGTTCCAGTGTCTCGCCACATTTACGTAGTTGGTTTATATGACGACGCCATATCAATCCTTCGTCCAGAACAATCTCGTAATGTAAAGAACCTAGTATATTTTTTACTCTTCCAAATTTCCATTTGGTTGCACCTAAGTAATTTCGTGCTGCGACCCGATCTCCTATTTTAAAATTTCTTTCAGCAGTTATTTGTGGTAACATCAAAGACAAAGTAGAACGTATTGGATATGAAAAAATTACTTGTGAAGGCGATCTATTTGTTACCGGATGTTTCATAATTCTATACTGACTTAGAATTGTATTCAATTGTTGCTGCATATTTATTTGAGTCGTATTTAAGGATTTTAATTTATTTTTTATCGTTTGAACATATCGTTCTGCCTGCCCATTTGTAGCAGGGTGATACGGTGCAGATCGTTTATGTACAATCCCCAAACTTTGAAGAAAAAACGCAAATTTTGGATTAACAAATTGAACTCCATTGTCTGAGCACAGAACGTTTGGAATACCAAATGTTGAAAATATTTTTCGTAACACATCTATAGTATTGTCGGTATTTATTTTATTTAAAATGTGTACCTCAGGCCACTTGGAGTAAGCATCTGTCTGTCTGTCTTTATGTGGATGTCTGGAGTTGCGGTTTCTCAAAAACTACTAAACTTGAAATTGGTATCCATTTTGTTGTGTATCTGCAGATTGCTCTGTCTCTGCAGCTGGGGACTGTTGATGGTCTTGATAAAGAATCACTTCTGTCTGACTGTAACGTTCTAGTCGGTATCATTTTTGAAGAAATATGGACCAATGATTCCAACAGCACGTAAAATACAACCATACAATGACTTTTTTTATGTAATGCCGTCTCAATAATGGCTTCTGGATTTTCTTCACACCAAAGGCGGAAATTTTGTTTGTTGAGGTAGCAATTTAATAATAAAAATTGCTTCATTGCTGTATAAAATTTTTCAAATAATTTTGCACAATTTTCATGCGTAGTTCTTTTCAAGGTGTCCCTTGATTTTAGCTTAAGTCTATTTATGGTAAAATGGCAAATCAAACTGAGCACAAAACAGCTGTCAGCTGTCAAATTGGCTGTCTCTGAAAAAAGTGTTGTCAATTCGATGAACAAATCTGTATAAAAACACTCGTTACACCAAGTATAATGTCTTCTCTCACAGTGTTGTCCTTATTTATCGTCCACCTCTTCACTGAAACTTTTTTCAACTCTCTCTACATTTTGAACCTTTGTACCTTTTCCGGGATGGCTACTTTCATATAAGTGAACTATTCTAATTTATGCGGATTTATTTTTCCCAGTGGGTGATTTCGGAGATATTTGCTGCATTCATTGTTGAATGTACACTTTAGAGAAGAATAAAATGTAACATCCAACGGCTGAAGCCGACGGGATATATGAAGAGGGATAGTTAGAACAGAAATTCTATCCGATTTATAAAAATTGAATACTCGTAGCGTTGAATGTGTAGCGTGATTGTCCATTTCTAACAATACTTTATCTTCTGTACTCGCTTTTACATACTTTTGGAAGTGTTCAAGATATTCAAGAAAAAGCTCTTCCGTTATCCAGCCCTTCTCAGAGCAGAAATATAGTGCCTTTGGTGGCCCTCCCCTCTGTAGTTGTGGACTCATACGTTTTCTGCAAAATATAAACTTGGGGAATACGTTAAATACCGGAGACACAAACCACTAACATTTTTGTCTCTTTCCCAACTAATAGCGTACCCTACTTCTTTGAGACCACTCTGAGCAAAAATTTTGCCGGGAATTTGAGCGGTAGATATTCCAGTTTCGGACAAATTAAAAATCTTGTTTGCGCCATAATTATGTATAGTTAAAATTTCCTCAAGATTTTTGTAGAATATTTCTACCTCAGTCTTGTTAAACCCAGTAATTCTGTTTATGCTCTTTGCCTCTGGTTTTCGAAGTGAAGTGGATCGGTTTCTCTTGAGGAAGCCCGCTAGCCAATCATCTCCAGCGAATTGGTTGTTTTTGTTGAAAGGACACGCGATTTTATCCTTTTCAGTATATTCGTAAGCACATTTCTTAGTCTCAGCTCTGGAGTTTCCGTAAAATAATTCTGATATCACAATCACAAGATCTGCAAGTGCTTGTTCCTCGGTAACTGAGAAGATAGTCTTTCGCCCTAAAGTATGTCTGAGATCAGATTGTTGCGTTATTCTATTCTGGAGAATAGCTCTTGATACGAGCCCAGGCTCAGAATAGTTCGGCCGGGTTACATTTTCAAGCAGAGGCCTAAACAAATCATAAAACTTACACAAATGATGAGACATTTCGGCAAAATTGTTTCGACTATATTAAAATATATACTTTAACCTCACAAAAGCTGAATATTTTATCCGGATAACATAATGAACAAAATTAATATAACAAAAACTTTAGTGAACGGACAGCTCATAATAGTTCGGCCGATATTTACTACTGTTAAAACAAAACACATACTGAACAAATCAACAATTATCTGTCCATATTAGTTGTATACGTGCTGTGAGACACAATAATAATAATACACTGTGTTTTTACATTAATATTTAAGTTAAATGCCTCGTGGTAAATCTTTAAGTAAAGATTTGCGCTTATCCATCATTAGTGCTCATAAAAAAAGGCATTTCGGGACGTCGTATATCTGTTTCGCATTCAGTTCCGCGTTCTACAGTGCAAGATATGATCTGACCTATGACAGACCGCTTGATATATACATCGGGTGACCTAGCAAGATATAGGTGGAATTTGGGGGTCTAGGTCGAATCTACTGTATAATCGTAACCATTCTGTAAAAAATGTTTGGTACTAGTAGAAGGAGCTGAAATTTGTTTCCGATTATCATATGTTGTATATGTTGAAGCAGGCGATGGCAGCAGATTAGAAACTGATGATGACGGCGTTGAAAAAATCAAATGCGGTATCGTATTCTGAATTATTAATTTTGTATCAAATCCTCTTTGTTGCTCCATTAACTTTTGCACTGTGACAAATATGTCAGATTTCGTTAAATGCAAATAAAATGTATTGAGAGTCTTTAATGTTGGAGCTACTGCAGCTAATAATGCTTCAATGGGGTGTTTTAATAATATAGTGACTTGTTGTTCTTTGTTACTTATTAAGTGCTCCATTTATTTCGCTGAAGCTGTTTGTTGTTGGTCATTATTTCTATTGCTGAGTTGCTTTTCTTCGACTTTTTGAAGCTTTAGAGGCAGGTAGCTGGCGCTTTGGAGAAGAAGATGGCTGCTGATTTAGAAGTGGCAAGTTTGCATATTCTCATTCATATCATATACATTGAATTCCCCTGCATCATTTTGTGTATCCTCTTCTTGGCTTTCAATGTCTCCTTTAGTTTCCCTTTCGTTAAAGTATTATTTTTTTTAAGAAACTTAGTTGCCCCGAATATTTATTTTTATCGTTTTTTCAGGGATATATTGTATTATTGTCTCTTCTGTTATTCCATCTGGTTTTGCATAGTGATCCGTTTTCTATCGTTCTCTAATTACTAACTGTTGTATTTGTTCTAAATTTGGGTTTAAGTAATGAAAACAAATACACTTTCATGAAGAACACTTTATTTTCTGGCAGCGTGAAAAACAATGGCGTACAAATCTTTTTTCTGGCGGCTTACCTATTAAAGTAGTCACAAACCACTTGCTACCAACCTTATTATTTTAATACCAACATAACAATATCTCCTTTTTTAGAGAAAAATAATACATTTTACATATTTTACAAATTTAACTTATTTACAGGTTTTCTTATTCTTTGACTGCGTTTCAGGTTTTCATTTATATTAATTTTATTTGCCGGAGATACAGTCACCTCTACAATATTTTTATCTATTTTTGGAACTAACTGATTTTCATTTTCTTTATCACAAAAAATGGTTTGCTTGGAATGTTCTGGTGTACTCTCAGAAGGTGGAACAATATCTATATTTGTTAAATTTTTATCAGGCTCCCGATCAGGCTCGTGAATCTGCTGTTCCAGTGTCTCGCCACATTTACGTAGTTGGTTTATATGACGACGCCATATCAATCCTTCGTCCAGAACAATCTCGTAATGTAAAGAACCTAGTATATTTTTTACTCTTCCAAATTTCCATTTGGTTGCACCTAAGTAATTTCGTGCTGCGACCCGATCTCCTATTTTAAAATTTCTTTCAGCAGTTATTTGTGGTAACATCAAAGAGAAAGTAGAACGTATTGGATATGAAAAAATTACTTGTGAAGGCGATCTATTTGTTACCGGATGTTTCATAATTCTATACTGACTTAGAATTGTATTCAATTGTTGCTGCATATTTATTTGAGTCGTATTTAAGGATTTTAATTTATTTTTTATCGTTTGAACATATCGTTCTGCCTGCCCATTTGTAGCAGGGTGATACGGTGCAGATCGTTTATGTACAATCCCCAAACTTTGAAGAAAAAACGCAAATTTTGGATTAACAAATTGAACTCCATTGTCTGAGCACAGAACGTTTGGAATACCAAATGTTGAAAATATTTTTCGTAACACATCTATAGTATTGTCGGTATTTATTTTATTTAAAATGTGTACCTCAGGCCACTTGGAGTAAGCATCTGTCTGTCTGTCTTTATGTGGATGTCTGGAGTTGCGGTTTCTCAAAAACTACTAAACTTGAAATTGGTATCCATTTTGTTGTATATCTGCAGATTGCTCTGTCTCTGCAGCTGGGGACTGTTGATGGTCTTGATAAAGAATCACTTCTGTCTGACTGTAACGTTCTAGTCGGTATCATTTTTGAAGAAATATGGACCAATGATTCCAACAGCACGTAAAATACAACCATACAATGACTTTTTTTATGTAATGCCGTCTCAATAATGGCTTCTGGATTTTCTTCACACCAAAGGCGGAAATTTTGTTTGTTGAGGTAGCAATTTAATAATAAAAATTGCTTCATTGCTGTATAAAATTTTTCAAATAATTTTGCACAATTTTCATGCGTAGTTCTTTTCAAGGTGTCCCTTGATTTTAGCTTAAGTCTATTTATGGTAAAATGGCAAATCAAACTGAGCACAAAACAGCTGTCAGCTGTCAAATTGGCTGTCTCTGAAAAAAGTGTTGTCAATTCGATGAACAAATCTGTATAAAAACACTCGTTACACCAAGTATAATGTCTTCTCTCACAGTGTTGTCCTTTTTTATCGTCCACCTCTTCACTGAAACTTTTTTCAACTCTCTCTACATTTTGAACCTTTGTACCTTTTCCGGGATGGCTACTTTCATATAAGTGAACTATTCTAATTTATGCGGATTTATTTTTCCCAGTGGGTGATTTCGGAGATATTTGCTGCATTCATTGTTGAATGTACACTTTAGAGAAGAATAAAATGTAACATCCAACGGCTGAAGCTGACGGGATATATGAAGAGGGATAGTTAGAACAGAAATTCTATCCGATTTATAAAAATTGAATACTCGTAGCGTTGAATGTGTAGCGTGATTGTGATATATTGTATTATTGTCTCTTCTGTTATTCCATCTGGTTTTGCATAGTGATCCGTTTTCTATCGTTCTCTAATTACTAACTGTTGTATTTGTTCTAAATTTGGGTTTAAGTAATGAAAACAAATACACTTTCATGAAGAACACTTTATTTTCTGGCAGCGTGAAAAACAATGGCGTACAAATCTTTTTTCTGGCGGCTTACCTATTAAAGTAGTCACAAACCACTTGCTACCAACCTTATTATTTTAATACCAACATAACAATATCTCCTTTTTTAGAGAAAAATAATACATTTTACATATTTTACAAATTTAACTTATTTACAGGTTTTCTTATTCTTTGACTGCGTTTCAGGTTTTCATTTATATTAATTTTATTTGCCGGAGATACAGTCACCTCTACAATATTTTTATCTATTTTTGGAACTAACTGATTTTCATTTTCTTTATCACAAAAAATGGTTTGCTTGGAATGTTCTGGTGTACTCTCAGAAGGTGGAACAATATCTATATTTGTTAAATTTTTATCAGGCTCCCGATCAGGCTCGTGAATCTGCTGTTCCAGTGTCTCGCCACATTTACGTAGTTGGTTTATATGACGACGCCATATCAATCCTTCGTCCAGAACAATCTCGTAATGTAAAGAACCTAGTATATTTTTTACTCTTCCAAATTTCCATTTGGTTGCACCTAAGTAATTTCGTGCTGCGACCCGATCTCCTATTTTAAAATTTCTTTCAGCAGTTATTTGTGGTAACATCAAAGACAAAGTAGAACGTATTGGATATGAAAAAATTACTTGTGAAGGCGATCTATTTGTTACCGGATGTTTCATAATTCTATACTGACTTAGAATTGTATTCAATTGTTGCTGCATATTTATTTGAGTCGTATTTAAGGATTTTAATTTATTTTTTATCGTTTGAACATATCGTTCTGCCTGCCCATTTGTAGCAGGGTGATACGGTGCAGATCGTTTATGTACAATCCCCAAACTTTGAAGAAAAAACGCAAATTTTGGATTAACAAATTGAACTCCATTGTCTGAGCACAGAACGTTTGGAATACCAAATGTTGAAAATATTTTTCGTAACACATCTATAGTATTGTCGGTATTTATTTTATTTAAAATGTGTACCTCAGGCCACTTGGAGTAAGCATCTGTCTGTCTGTCTTTATGTGGATGTCTGGAGTTGCGGTTTCTCAAAAACTACTAAACTTGAAATTGGTATCCATTTTGTTGTATATCTGCAGATTGCTCTGTCTCTGCAGCTGGGGACTGTTGATGGTCTTGATAAAGAATCACTTCTGTCTGACTGTAACGTTCTAGTCGGTATCATTTTTGAAGAAATATGGACCAATGATTCCAACAGCACGTAAAATACAACCATACAATGACTTTTTTTATGTAATGGCTTCTGGATTTTATTCACACCAAAGGCGGAAATTTTGTTTGTTGAGGTAGCAATTTAATAATAAAAATTGCTTCATTGCTGTATAAAATTTTTCAAATAATTTTGCACAATTTTCATGCGTAGTTCTTTTCAAGGTGTCCCTTGATTTTAGCTTAAGTCTATTTATGGTAAAATGGCAAATCAAACTGAGCACAAAACAGCTGTCAGCTGTCAAATTGGCTGTCTCTGAAAAAAGTGTTGTCAATTCGATGAACAAATCTGTATAAAAACACTCGTTACACCAAGTATAATGTCTTCTCTCACAGTGATGTCCTTTTTTATCGTCCACCTCTTCACTGAAACTTTTTTCAACTCTCTCTACATTTTGAACCTTTGTACCTTTTCCGGGATGGCTACTTTCATATAAGTGAACTATTCTAATTTATGCGGATTTATTTTTCCCAGTGGGTGATTTCGGAGATATTTGCTGCATTCATTGTTGAATGTACACTTTAGAGAAGAATAAAATGTAACATCCAACGGCTGAAGCTGACGGGATATATGAAGAGGGATAGTTAGAACAGAAATTCTATCCGATTTATAAAAATTGAATACTCGTAGCGTTGAATGTGTAGCGTGATTGTGATATATTGTATTATTGTCTCTTCTGTTATTCCATCTGGTTTTGCATAGTGATCCGTTTTCTATCGTTCTCTAATTACTAACTGTTGTATTTGTTCTAAATTTGGGTTTAAGTAATGAAAACAAATACACTTTCTCGAAGAACACTTTATTTTCTGGCAGCGTGAAAAACAATGGCGTACAAATCTTTTTTCTGGCGGCTTACCTATTAAAGTAGTCACAAACCACTTGCTACCAACCTTATTATTTTAATACCAACATAACAATATCTCCTTTTTTAGAGAAAAATAATACATTTTACATATTTTACAAATTTAACTTATTTACAGGTTTTCTTATTCTTTGACTGCGTTTCAGGTTTTCATTTATATTAATTTTATTTGCCGGAGATACAGTCACCTCTACAATATTTTTATCTATTTTTGGAACTAACTGATTTTCATTTTCTTTATCACAAAAAATGGTTTGCTTGGAATGTTCTGGTGTACTCTCAGAAGGTGGAACAATATCTATATTTGTTAAATTTTTATCAGGCTCCCGATCAGGCTCGTGAATCTGCTGTTCCAGTGTCTCGCCACATTTACGTAGTTGGTTTATATGACGACGCCATATCAATCCTTCGTCCAGAACAATCTCGTAATGTAAAGAACCTAGTATATTTTTTACTCTTCCAAATTTCCATTTGGTTGCACCTAAGTAATTTCGTGCTGCGACCCGATCTCCTATTTTAAAATTTCTTTCAGCAGTTATTTGTGGTAACATCAAAGACAAAGTAGAACGTATTGGATATGAAAAAATTACTTGTGAAGGCGATCTATTTGTTACCGGATGTTTCATAATTCTATACTGACTTAGAATTGTATTCAATTGTTGCTGCATATTTATTTGAGTCGTATTTAAGGATTTTAATTTATTTTTTATCGTTTGAACATATCGTTCTGCCTGCCCATTTGTAGCAGGGTGATACGGTGCAGATCGTTTATGTACAATCCCCAAACTTTGAAGAAAAAACGCAAATTTTGGATTAACAAATTGAACTCCATTGTCTGAGCACAGAACGTTTGGAATACCAAATGTTGAAAATATTTTTCGTAACACATCTATAGTATTGTCGGTATTTATTTTATTTAAAATGTGTACCTCAGGCCACTTGGAGTAAGCATCTGTCTGTCTGTCTTTATGTGGATGTCTGGAGTTGCGGTTTCTCAAAAACTACTAAACTTGAAATTGGTATCCATTTTGTTGTATATCTGCAGATTGCTCTGTCTCTGCAGCTGGGGACTGTTGATGGTCTTGATAAAGAATCACTTCTGTCTGACTGTAACGTTCTAGTCGGTATCATTTTTGAAGAAATATGGACCAATGATTCCAACAGCACGTAAAATACAACCATACAATGACTTTTTTTATGTAATGCCGTCTCAATAATGGCTTCTGGATTTTCTTCACACCAAAGGCGGAAATTTTGTTTGTTGAGGTAGCAATTTAATAATAAAAATTGCTTCATTGCTGTATAAAATTTTTCAAATAATTTTGCACAATTTTCATGCGTAGTTCTTTTCAAGGTGTCCCTTGATTTTAGCTTAAGTCTATTTATGGTAAAATGGCAAATCAAACTGAGCACAAAACAGCTGTCAGCTGTCAAATTGGCTGTCTCTGAAAAAAGTGTTGTCAATTCGATGAACAAATCTGTATAAAAACACTCGTTACACCAAGTATAATGTCTTCTCTCACAGTGTTGTCCTTATTTATCGTCCACCTCTTCACTGAAACTTTTTTCAACTCTCTCTACATTTTGAACCTTTGTACCTTTTCCGGGATGGCTACTTTCATATAAGTGAACTATTCTAATTTATGCGGATTTATTTTTCCCAGTGGGTGATTTCGGAGATATTTGCTGCATTCATTGTTGAATGTACACTTTAGAGAAGAATAAAATGTAACAACCAACGGCTGAAGCCGACGGGATATATGAAGAGGGATAGTTAGAACAGAAATTCTATCCGATTTATAAAAATTGAATACTCGTAGCGTTGAATGTGTAGCGTGATTGTCCATTTCTAACAATACTTTATCTTCTGTACTCGCTTTTACATACTTTTGGAAGTGTTCAAGATATTCAAGAAAAAGCTCTTCCGTTATCCAACCCTTCTCAGAGCAGAAATATAGTGCCTTTGGTGGCCCTGCCCTCTGTAGTTGTGGACTCATACGTTTTCTGCAAAATATAAACTTGGGGAATACGTTAAATACCGGAGACACAAACCACTAACATTTTTGTCTCTTTCCCAACTAATAGCGTACCCTACTTCTTTGAGACCACTCTGAGCAAAAATTTTGCCGGGAATTTGAGCGGTAGATATTCCAGTTTCGGACAAATTAAAAATCTTGTTTGCGCCATAATTATGTATAGTTAAAATTTCCTCAAGATTTTTGTAGAATATTTCTACCTCAGTCTTGTTAAACCCAGTAATTCTGTTTATGCTCTTTGCCTCTGGTTTTCGAAGTGAAGTGGATCGGTTTCTCTTGAGGAAGCCCGCTAGCCAATCATCTCCAGCGAATTGGTTGTTTTTGTTGAAAGGACACGCGATTTTATCCTTTTCAGTATATTCGTAAGCACATTTCTTAGTCTCAGCTCTGGAGTTTCCGTAAAATAATTCTGATATCACAATCACAAGATCTGCAAGTGCTTGTTCCTCGGTAACTGAGAAGATAGTCTTTCGCCCTAAAGTATGTCTGAGATCAGATTGTTGCGTTATTCTATTCTGGAGAATAGCTCTTGATACGAGCCCAGGCTCAGAATAGTTCGGCCGGGTTACATTTTCAAGCAGAGGCCTAAACAAATCATAAAACTTACACAAATGATGAGACATTTCGGCAAAATTGTTTCGACTATATTAAAATATATACTTTAACCTCACAAAAGCTGAATATTTTATCCGGATAACATAATGAACAAAATTAATATAACAAAAACTTTAGTGAACGGACAGCTCATAATAGTTCGGCCGATATTTACTACTGTTAAAACAAAACACATACTGAACAAATCAACAATTATCTGTCCATATTAGTTGTATACGTGCTGTGAGACACAATAATAATAATACACTGTGTTTTTACATTAATATTTAAGTTAAATGCCTCGTGGTAAATCTTTAAGTAAAGATTTGCGCTTATCCATCATTAGTGCTCATAAAAAAAGGCATTTCGGGACGTCGTATATCTGTTTCGCATTCAGTTCCGCCTTCTACAGTGCAAGATATGATCTGACCTATGACAGACCGCTTGATATATACATCGGGTGACCTAGCAAGATATAGGTGGAATTTGGGGGTCTAGGTCGAATCTACTGTATAATCGTAACCATTCTGTAAAAAATGTTTGGTACTAGTAGAAGGAGCTGAAATATGTTTCCGATTATCATATGTTGTATATGTTGAAGCAGGCGATGGCAGCAGATTAGAAACTGATGATGACGGCGTTGAAAAAATCAAATGCGGTATCGTATTCTGAATTATTAATTTTGTATCAAATCCTCTTTGTTGCTCCATTAACTTTTGCACTGTGACAAATATGTCAGATTTCGTTAAATGCAAATAAAATGTATTGAGAGTCTTTAATGTTGGAGCTACTGCAGCTAATAATGCTTCAATGGGGTGTTTTAATAATATAGTGACTTGTTGTTCTTTGTTACTTATTAAGTGCTCCATTTATTTCGCTGAAGCTGTTTGTTGTTGGTCATTATTTTTATTGCTGAGTTGCTTTTCTTCGACTTTTTGAAGCTTTAGAGGCAGGTAGCTGGCGCTTTGGAGAAGAAGATGGCTGCTGATTTAGAAGTGGCAAGTTTGCATATTCTCATTCATATCATATACATTGAATTCCCCTGCATCATTTTGTGTATCCTCTTCTTGGCTTTCAATGTCTCCTTTAGTTTCCCTTTCGTTAAAGTATTATTTTTTTTAAGAAACTTAGTTGCCCCGAATATTTATTTTTATCGTTTTTTCAGGGATATATTGTATTATTGTCTCTTCTGTTATTCCATCTGGTTTTGCATAGTGATCCGTTTTCTATCGTTCTCTAATTACTAACTGTTGTATTTGTTCTAAATTTGGGTTTAAGTAATGAAAACAAATACACTTTCATGAAGAACACTTTATTTTCTGGCAGCGTGAAAAACAATGGCGTACAAATCTTTTTTCTGGCGGCTTACCTATTAAAGTAGTCACAAACCACTTGCTACCAACCTTATTATTTTAATACCAACATAACAATATCTCCTTTTTTAGAGAAAAATAATACATTTTACATATTTTACAAATTTAACTTATTTACAGGTTTTCTTATTCTTTGACTGCGTTTCAGGTTTTCATTTATATTAATTTTATTTGCCGGAGATACAGTCACCTCTACAATATTTTTATCTATTTTTGGAACTAACTGATTTTCATTTTCTTTATCACAAAAAATGGTTTGCTTGGAATGTTCTGGTGTACTCTCAGAAGGTGGAACAATATCTATATTTGTTAAATTTTTATCAGGCTCCCGATCAGGCTCGTGAATCTGCTGTTCCAGTGTCTCGCCACATTTACGTAGTTGGTTTATATGACGACGCCATATCAATCCTTCGTCCAGAACAATCTCGTAATGTAAAGAACCTAGTATATTTTTTACTCTTCCAAATTTCCATTTGGTTGCACCTAAGTAATTTCGTGCTGCGACCCGATCTCCTATTTTAAAATTTCTTTCAGCAGTTATTTGTGGTAACATCAAAGACAAAGTAGAACGTATTGGATATGAAAAAATTACTTGTGAAGGCGATCTATTTGTTACCGGATGTTTCATAATTCTATACTGACTTAGAATTGTATTCAATTGTTGCTGCATATTTATTTGAGTCGTATTTAAGGATTTTAATTTATTTTTTATCGTTTGAACATATCGTTCTGCCTGCCCATTTGTAGCAGGGTGATACGGTGCAGATCGTTTATGTACAATCCCCAAACTTTGAAGAAAAAACGCAAATTTTGGATTAACAAATTGAACTCCATTGTCTGAGCACAGAACGTTTGGAATACCAAATGTTGAAAATATTTTTCGTAACACATCTATAGTATTGTCGGTATTTATTTTATTTAAAATGTGTACCTCAGGCCACTTGGTGTAAGCATCTGTCTGTCTGTCTTTATGTGGATGTCTGGAGTTGCGGTTTCTCAAAAACTACTAAACTTGAAATTGGTATCCATTTTGTTGTGTATCTGCAGATTGCTCTGTCTCTGCAGCTGGGGACTGTTGATGGTCTTGATAAAGAATCACTTCTGTCTGACTGTAACGTTCTAGTCGGTATCATTTTTGAAGAAATATGGACCAATGATTCCAACAGCACGTAAAATACAACCATACAATGACTTTTTTTATGTAATGCCGTCTCAATAATGGCTTCTGGATTTTCTTCACACCAAAGGCGGAAATTTTGTTTGTTGAGGTAGCAATTTAATAATAAAAATTGCTTCATTGCTGTATAAAATTTTTCAAATAATTTTGCACAATTTTCATGCGTAGTTCTTTTCAAGGTGTCCCTTGATTTTAGCTTAAGTCTATTTATGGTAAAATGGCAAATCAAACTGAGCACAAAACAGCTGTCAGCTGTCAAATTGGCTGTCTCTGAAAAAAGTGTTGTCAATTCGATGAACAAATCTGTATAAAAACACTCGTTACACCAAGTATAATGTCTTCTCTCACAGTGTTGTCCTTATTTATCGTCCACCTCTTCACTGAAACTTTTTTCAACTCTCTCTACATTTTGAACCTTTGTACCTTTTCCGGGATGGCTACTTTCATATAAGTGAACTATTCTAATTTATGCGGATTTATTTTTCCCAGTGGGTGATTTCGGAGATATTTGCTGCATTCATTGTTGAATGTACACTTTAGAGAAGAATAAAATGTAACATCCAACGGCTGAAGCCGACGGGATATATGAAGAGGGATAGTTAGAACAGAAATTCTATCCGATTTATAAAAATTGAATACTCGTAGCGTTGAATGTGTAGCGTGATTGTCCATTTCTAACAATACTTTATCTTCTGTACTCGCTTTTACATACTTTTGGAAGTGTTCAAGATATTCAAGAAAAAGCTCTTCCGTTATCCAACCCTTCTCAGAGCAGAAATATAGTGCCTTTGGTGGCCCTCCCGTCTGTAGTTGTGGACTCATTCGTTTTCTGCAAAATATAAACTTGGGGAATACGTTAAATACCGGAGACACAAACCACTAACATTTTTGTCTCTTTCCCAACTAATAGCGTACCCTACTTCTTTGAGACCACTCTGAGCAAAAATTTTGCCGGGAATTTGAGCGGTAGATATTCCAGTTTCGGACAAATTAAAAATCTTGTTTGCGCCATAATTATGTATAGTTAAAATTTCCTCAAGATTTTTGTAGAATATTTCTACCTCAGTCTTGTTAAACCCAGTAATTCTGTTTATGCTCTTTGCCTCTGGTTTTCGAAGTGAAGTGGATCGGTTCCTCTTGAGGAAGTCCGCTAGCCAATCATCTCCAGCGAATTGGTTGTTTTTGTTGAAAGGACACGCGATTTTATCCTTTTCAGTATATTCGTAAGCACATTTCTTAGTCTCAGCTCTGGAGTTTCCGTAAAATAATTCTGATATCACAATCACAAGATCTGCAAGTGCTTGTTCCTCGGTAACTGAGAAGATAGTCTTTCGCCCTAAAGTATGTCTGAGATCAGATTGTTGCGTTCTATTCTGGAGAATAGCTCTTGATACGAGCCCAGGCTCAGAATAGTTCGGCCGGGTTACATTTTCAAGCAGAGGCCTAAACAAATCATAAAACTTACACAAATGATGAGACATTTCGGCAAAATTGTTTCGACTATATTAAAATATATACTTTAACCTCACAAAAGCTGAATATTTTATCCGGATAACATAATGAACAAAATTAATATAACAAAAACTTTAGTGAACGGACAGCTCATAATAGTTCGGCCGATATTTACTACTGTTAAAACAAAACACATACTGAACAAATCAACAATTATCTGTCCATATTAGTTGTATACGTGCTGTGAGACACAATAATAATAATACACTGTGTTTTTACATTAATATTTAAGTTAAATGCCTCGTGGTAAATCTTTAAGTAAAGATTTGCGCTTATCCATCATTAGTGCTCATAAAAAAAGGCATTTCGGGACGTCGTATATCTGTTTTGTAATAATTGTTGCTGTAACTAAATAAGGATTATTCCACAAAGGATACTTTTGATAAAACTGGTGAACACAGTTGATAAGTTGAAAATTACTTTTATTTACTACCTTCAAGTGACCTTTATTAAAACTGACAGCTGCCTAATTAATTGAACCATTGCCAACCAACATTACAATAAATAATAATATAATACAATTATAAACATATAGATGGCACTATATGTTACACCTCCCTTTTTAAACATAATTTAAATTACAAAATAACATTTTTCAAAACACAATAATAATATAAACTAACTAATACTAAATACATATAAATTATTTAGATATATGAAATCTCTGTGGTGGTTTGACAATTCTTCCAGATCGTGTTGTATAAAAATTTGATTTTGTTTGTATGCCAGTATTTGTATTACTAACATCTGTGTGTGATTCTGCAATATTGCTTTCCAAACAATCATCATTTGTAGAATTTCGTACATATTCATTCATAGATTTTCGTAAATGTATTGTATTGCGTCTGACAATATTTCCGTTATTGTCTTGCACTACATACGATCGTGGTGTGTTATGTTGACTAACAATAATTGCAGGATCCCATACCTTATCCTTCTGAATTAACACATTTTCTCCTGGTTCAAATGTATCACCCTCTTTTGCATGTTTATCATAATAAAATTTATTTCTTTGCTGACACTTTTCTATTTGCTCTTTAACATTTGTAATAACTTCTGGTTGTAATAATTTATTAGCAACAGGAATTTTAGTTCGTGTTATTCGAGACATGAGTAATTGTGAAGGGGATACATTTAAGCCAGTAATTGGTAAATTTCTATATTCTAACAATGAATAACTTATATCTATTTTTTCTCTATCACATTTTTTGAGAATATTTTTTGCGATTTGGACAGCTCTTTCAGCTTGTCCATTTGATTTAGGGTATCTAGGCGAGCTTGTAACGATTTCAAAATTCCATTTTTTGGCAAAGAGTTTGCATTCATATGAATTATATGGCATATTATCTGCTACTAATAGCTCCGGTATACCATGAGTAGCAAAGACTTGTTTTAGTTTATTGATTATTTCATGAGACGTTTTACTTTTAAGCGGAATAATCTCCAGCCATTTTGTTAAGTAATCTTGTATAACCATATAATTAAGTCCTTTAAACTCAAGTATATCTGAGGCAATTTTATTAAATGGTAAATCTGGAATTTTATGTGGAATCATTGGTTCTTTTGTCTTAGATGATCTGTAATGCTCACAAATTTTACATTTATTAATTAAATTTTCAATATCTGTATTGATTCCTGGCCAATAAACCAACTGCCTAGCTCTTGCCTTTGTTTTTTCTATTCCAAAATGAGATTCATGTAATAAATTTAATACATAAGTTCGTAATTTTTTAGGAACCACAACTTTAGAATTTAGAAAAAGTAACTCGTCTTCTACACTTAATTCATGTTGGTTTTTATAATACCCTTTTAATTCAGTATTTAACAACTTTTTGTCTTTAGGCCACCCTATTTTACAAAATTTACTAACTTGGGCAAGGATGGGGTCTGCTGCAGTAGCATCAACAAATTCTTTTCTTTTAGTATTTGTTATTTTTAAATTTGTACTTAATGTGTGAACTATTTCAGTTAGCCATTTACTGTTTTTTATTAATTCATTTTTTAAATAAGCTCTAGATAATGTGTCTGCAACATATAAATATTTTCCGGGTTTATATATTACATTTAGTGTATATTTAAGTAATTTTATTTTCATTCTTTGTAATCTACTGGACGCAATATCAGCAATTTTTTTCCGCATTATTCCTAATAGTGGTTTATGATCTGTTATTACTGTTACATTGCGACCATAAATAAAATTATGAAACTTACGAGTTGCAAATACAATACCTAATAGCTCCTTTTCAATCATTGCATAGTTTTGTTCAGTGTCTGTTAGACTTCGCGAAGCATAATAAATTGGTTTACCCTCCTGCATCAGACAGCATCCTAGACCACTTTTTGACGCATCTGTTTGAATAGTTATTTCCTTGGTTGAATCGAAAGTTCCTAAAACAGGCGCATTTATAATTGCTTGCTTAATTTCATTGAACACATTTGTGTGTTGTGGTAACCACTGAAACTCGACATTATTTTTCAATAAAAGTCTTAAATTAGTAGTCATTTCTGATAATTTAGGTAAATATTGTCTTAAATAATTAATCATGCCTAAGAATCTCTGAATTTCTTTCTTACTTTTTGGGGTTTCCATTTCTAGAATTGCTTTTACCCTATTATAGTCTGGTTTGATTCCGTTTATCGTAAAAATATGACCTAAGTATTTAACTGCTTCAGTACAATATTGAAGTTTACTTCTATTAAATTTTATGTTTAGTTTTCTAGCCCTATCAACAACTTGTGACAATATTTTGTCATGTTCTTGTTTATCTTTACCAGCTATGAGTATATCGTCAAAATAAACTATGACTCCATTAATATCACCAAAATTTTTGTTATTTATTTTTTGAAAATATTCAGGAGCCATGGATAAACCAAAGGGTAGTCTATTAAATTTGTAGCAGCCAAATGGACTGCTAAATGCACATAAATTACTAGAAGTTTCATCTAATTCTACATGCCAAAATCCATCTTTTAGATCCAGGACAGTATAAAACTGTTTATTATTAAGTTGGGATATGATATCATCTAATGTTGGGATGAGTACAAACTCTCTTTGTATGTATCTATTTAGATCTTGGGGATCTAAACATAATCGTAGTGATTTATCCTTCTTTTCTATAATTACTAAATTATTTACCCACTCTACCGGATAATCAACTTTACTAATTATTTTTCTACATTCAAGATCATCTAATTTACATTTAAGTTTTTCCCTTAATGCTAATGGCACTCTTCTGGGGGGCCTTATTACAGGTTTATAATCATTTACTAATTTTATTGTACATTTATCTTTAAATTTACCAAGACCTTCGAACAAATCTTTATTTTTTCGCAAGAATTGAGTTTTTTCTTGTTCTTTATCTATAGACTGTATTCTTTTAATTAAATTTAACTTAACACAGGTGCTTAAACCTAATAAAGACTTAGCATTGCTATCTACAACTATAAATTTCTCCAAACTTTTACAATTATTTAATCTACATTCTAAACTTACAATACCACATGGTTTGAGCTTAAAACCTCCGTAAGCTTCAAGAATTATACTGGTTTTGGCTAATTTTTTATTACATTTTAAATTTTTAAACAAATTTAATGAAATTATATTAACTTCAGCACCAGTATCTATTTTAAACTCTACTACCTTATTTTCAAGCATTATGTTTTGCTTCCAATAATTTAGTGCGTCAACGTTTGTACAGCCTTCTTCGTTTGCATTGTTCTTTGCCCGGACCATGTCCAAGCAAAACTCTTCGTCACTGGTGTCCTCTATCTCACTGTTGTGGTCCTGTACCTCCTTCACATTCATGTATTTGCAGCCTGCTGCAAAATGGTTTAGTTTTTTACATTTGTAGCACTTCTTCCCATACGCTTCCCATACCGACTGCGCCATGTAATAATTGTTGCTGTAACTAAATAAGGATTATTCCACAAAGGATACTTTTGATAAAACTGGTGAACACAGTTGATAAGTTGAAAATTACTTTTATTTACTACCTTCAAGTGACCTTTATTAAAACTGACAGCTGCCTAATTAATTGAACCATTGCCAACCAACATTACAATAAATAATAATATAATACAATTATAAACATATAGATGGCACTATATGTTACATGTTTCGCATTCAGTTCCGCGTTCTACAGTGCAAGATATGATCTGACCTATGACAGACCGCTTGATATATACATCGGGTGACCTAGCAAGATATAGGTGGAATTTGGGGGTCTAGGTCGAATCTACTGTATAATCGTAACCATTCTGTAAAAAATGTTTGGTACTAGTAGAAGGAGCTGAAATTTGTTTCCGATTATCATATGTTGTATATGTTGAAGCAGGCGATGGCAGCAGATTAGAAACTGATGATGACGGCGTTGAAAAAATCAAATGCGGTATCGTATTCTGAATTATTAATTTTGTATCAAATCCTCTTTGTTGCTCCATTAACTTTTGCACTGTGACAAATATGTCAGATTTCGTTAAATGCAAATAAAATGTATTGAGAGTCTTTAATGTTGGAGCTACTGCAGCTAATAATGCTTCAATGGGGTGTTTTAATAATATAGTGACTTGTTGTTCTTTGTTACTTATTAAGTGCTCCATTTATTTCGCTGAAGCTGTTTGTTGTTGGTCATTATTTTTATTGCTGAGTTGCTTTTCTTCGACTTTTTGAAGCTTTAGAGGCAGGTAGCTGGCGCTTTGGAGAAGAAGATGGCTGCTGATTTAGAAGTGGCAAGTTTGCATATTCTCATTCATATCATATACATTGAATTCCCCTGCATCAATTTGTGTATCCTCTTCTTTGTCTTCATATTGTATTTCGTTATATTGTATGTCTTCTTCCTCTTCTTGGCTTTCAATGTCTCCTTTAGTTTCCCTTTCGTTAAAGTATTATTTTTTTTAAGAAACTTAGTTGCCCCAAATATTTATTTTTATCGTTTTTTCAGGGATATATTGTATTATTGTCTCTTCTGTTATTCCATCTGGTTTTGCATAGTGATCCGTTTTCTATCGTTCTCTAATTACTAACTGTTATATTTGTTCTAAATTTGGGTTTAAGTAATGAAAACAAATACACTTTCATGAAGAACACTTTATTTTCTGGCAGCGTGAAAAACAATGGCGTACAAATCTTTTTTCTGGCGGCTTACCTATTAAAGTAGTCACAAACCACTTGCTACCAACCTTATTATTTTAATACCAACATAACAATATCTCCTTTTTTAGAGAAAAATAATACATTTTACATATTTTACAAATTTAACTTATTTACAGGTTTTCTTATTCTTTGACTGCGTTTCAGGTTTTCATTTATATTAATTTTATTTGCCGGAGATACAGTCACCTCTACAATATTTTTATCTATTTTTGGAACTAACTGATTTTCATTTTCTTTATCACAAAAAATGGTTTGCTTGGAATGTTCTGGTGTACTCTCAGAAGGTGGAACAATATCTATATTTGTTAAATTTTTATCAGGCTCCCGATCAGGCTCGTGAATCTGCTGTTCCAGTGTCTCGCCACATTTACGTAGTTGGTTTATATGACGACGCCATATCAATCCTTCGTCCAGAACAATCTCGTAATGTAAAGAACCTAGTATATTTTTTACTCTTCCAAATTTTCATTTGGTTGCACCTAAGTAATTTCGTGCTGCGACCCGATCTCCTATTTTAAAATTTCTTTCAGCAGTTATTTGTGGTAACATCAAAGACAAAGTAGAACGTATTGGATATGAAAAAATTACTTGTGAAGGCGATCTATTTGTTACCGGATGTTTCATAATTCTATACTGACTTAGAATTGTATTCAATTGTTGCTGCATATTTATTTGAGTCGTATTTAAGGATTTTAATTTATTTTTTATCGTTTGAACATATCGTTCTGCCTGCCCATTTGTAGCAGGGTGATACGGTGCAGATCGTTTATGTACAATCCCCAAACTTTGAAGAAAAAACGCAAATTTTGGATTAACAAATTGAACTCCGTTGTCTGAGCACAGAACGTTTGGAATACCAAATGTTGAAAATATTTTTCGTAACACATCTATAGTATTGTCGGTATTTATTTTATTTAAAATGTGTACCTCAGGCCACTTGGAGTAAGCATCAACTAATATTAAGAAATACACCCCCAAAACTGCGAAATCTATGTGCACTCTGTCGAAAGGTGCTGATGGATATACCCAGTGATGTTTTATCACCGGAGGGTCGTTTTTATTTACTGCACACTTAGGACAATTTTCTACCATAGATTTTATGTCTGCGTCTATACCAAGCCACCAACAAAAACTGCGGGCCAATGATAACATGCGCGTAATTCCGAAATGAGCACTATGCAGATCAGCTAACACACGTTCACGTAACTTTACAGGAATAACGGCTCTAGCTCCTCGCAATATACAATTATTTTGAATTGTGAATTCTGATTGATCTATCCCGAACCTTTCTGTGTTTGGAATGGTTTTATTTTCTCGTAACTTTGAGAGTAATATTTTTAGATTAGGATCTAGACCAGTTTCAGTAGCTAACTCTTTTACTGTAATTGGTAACGTTTGAATTTGAGTAATTTCAAAAAGATCTGATTCTTCTAATAATATGTTTTCACCCTTTCCTTCAGGTAATCTCGAAAAAGCATCAGCATTTGCATTTGCTTTCGAATTTTTATATCGAATCTCGTAATTAAAACCTTGTAAAAAAATTGCGTAATGTTGCATTCTACTCGCAGTCATAATCGGTAAACCTTTATTTTGTGAAAAAATTTGAACTAGAGGGGCGTGATCTGTAAAAAGCACAAATTTCCTTCCGAATACATATTGATAAAAACGTTTAACTCCGAAAACTATCGCATATGCTTCCTTATCTATTTGCGCCCACTTTCTTTGCGATTCTGATAATGTTTGTCACGCAAAATGAATCGGTTTTTCCGTTGCATCCGGCATGATGTGCGAAAGCACCGCACCAACTCCAACCGGTGATGCATCAGTAGCTAACATTAATGGAAGTTCATTTGAAAAATGTACTAGAACATTTTTTTCTTTCATCATATTTTTAATTTTTAACAAAGAATCATCGCACTCTTTTGTCCATTTCCATTTTGTACCATCCCTCAACAAAACTCGCATTGGCTCGAGTAATTCACTTAGATTTTTGAAAAAACGGCTATAATAATTTATTAACCCTAGTAATGACTGCAGTTCTTGAATATTTTTTGGTGTTAAGGCTTGTATTACTGTGTCGATTTTAGATTTCGACTTATGTATTCCGAATTTATCAATACGGTATCCGCAATACTCGATTTCTTTTTTCATGAATTCGGATTTTTTTATGTTTACTTTTACATTATATTCCAAAAGTCTGCTAAATACTAATTCTAAGCGTTCCAAATGGACTTGGTCATTTGGAGCGGTTAAACGAATGTCGTCAATAAAAACAGCAATACCTGGTATACCCGATAATATATTTTCGATTTTCCTTTGAAATTTTGACGGACCGCAACTTATACCTTACATTAATCTTATAGATTTGTAAAGACCTTTGTGTGTATTTAATGTAAGATATTTTTGGTCAGCCTGTCGTACAGGCATTTGCAAATACGCCGCTTTAAGATCAATTTTAGAAAATTTGTCACCCCCTGCCAATCCTTGGAACAGTTCGTCCGTGGTTGGCAACGGATGTTCATCTACCATTAACTGAGGGTTTATTGTTACTTTAAAATCTGCACATAATCTAATTTTATTTCCGGATTTGACTACAGGAACGACGGGAGTCGCGTATTCACTATAATCTACCTTGATTAATACACCCTCTTTTTCTAAATAATCTATTTCCTCCTCTACAAGATTTTTTATTGCAAACGGAACCGGTCTGGCACGATAAAAAACAGGTTTAGCATTATCTTTTAAAATTATCGATACTGGCTCGCCTTTTATAACTCCAATTTGATTTTCAAATAACGTGGAGTATTTTTTAATTAATCTTCCTAAATTTTTCTCACCAGACCCTTGAACAGCATGTACACTCCTGAATATTTCGCTTGATTTTTTTGCTTGAAAATTATTTTATCCAATCTCTACCAAAAAGAGAGTTTTTGTTGCCTGCCACGACGTACAAATTTAGCTTTTTTGTTTCCTCTCCGAGAGTCACCAGGAACCTCCATTTTACCTAAAACATTTAAAGTATTATCAGAATAAGATTTCAAGATTATATTTGCGGGTTTTAGTTTAATGTTTTTAAACTTTTCTTCATAATCTTTACTGCTAATAATTGAAACTGTAGAGCCACTATCAAACTCCATTTTTAATTTTTTACTGTTTACTAGTGGATTTATCCAAATTTTATCGCAATGAAATGAGGTATCATGAACATTTTTTACGTATTCTATCGGTTTACTCTCGATAAAATTCGTTTCTCCTGTATCAACAGCATGAGCATTTGCTGTATTTTGCTTTTTAAGGCACATTTTTTGAATATGTCCTTTCTTTTTGCAAAAATTGCATGTACTATTTATGTGTTTACATTTATTTAAGGCACATTTTTTGAATATGTCCTTTCTTTTTGCAAAAATTGCATGTACTATTTATGTGTTTACATTTATTTGTAAAATGTGGTCCCCCACACCTATAACATGCTATTTTTTTGTCTTTGTTTAGATTTACTTTTTCAGTACTTTTATTTGCTTGACTTACGTATCTAGGAGATTGTGTCTGCGATGATTTCAAGCTCTGGGCAATCTCGATGGCTTTCTCTAATGTGAGAGTTTTCGTTTCCAGTAGACGATCTCTGGTTCTTCTATCTCGTATGCCACACGTTAGTTGATTTCGTAAAGCTGTAGCCAAGAAATTTCCAAAATTGCAGGTTGAAGCCATTTTACGTAACTCCGTTATGTAATCGCGAATTGATTCTCCTTCAGCTTGAATACGGTGATGAAACTTGTAATACTCCGCAATTTCCAACGGTTGTGGATCGAAATGATTTTGTAGTAGAGTACAGATCTCTTCGTATGACTTTGTTTCGGGTGTCTGAGGCGACAACAAATCACACACCACATCATACACTTCTGCCCCAATGAAATGAAGCAAATAATTTAGTTTTGCAGCATTGTCTGTTACACTATATATTTGAAAAGCGCCTCCTTGCCTCTTTAACCATCTTGAAAATTTAGTTTTACTGTCAAAGAATTCAATAAAGTTTGCAGGCACCGTTACTGGCACAGGATCCGGCATTTTTTTTTTGTATTTCTCACTTTTTCACTTGTTTTAAAGAAACAAACGTAGATACTGCTATCCTCGTCGCCAACTGTTGTATTTGTTCTAAATTTGGGTTTAAGTAATGAAAACAAATACACTTTCATGAAGAACACTTTATTTTCTGGCAGCGTGAAAAACAATGGCGTACAAATCTTTTTTCTGGCGGCTTACCTATTAAAGTAGTCACAAACCACTTGCTACCAACCTTATTATTTTAATACCAACATAACACTAACAGACAAGCATCGACACGTATCGTAAAGCCCTGTTCCGACATGGACACACAGAGGACACATTCAAGCCACACACAGGCAACAGTTGCTCAAGGAAGAAGAAGTACGGAGACACACGAAAGACACAAAAATTTGCGCCGTTCACACACAGGCATGCGTGTGGCTTCGAAACTGATTTCTTCTTTCACTTCTTCCCTCTAAAATCATACTTGTAAGTTGGTATTAAACGGTTAAGAAATCCTTCACTGTTGTTTGAGCTGTGGGCATAGCGTCATCTTTTTTCTTTGAATTTTGTATTGGTTGTTTTTTATATTGATTTGGCTATCGTATTTGGTTTTTGATTTTGGTTTATTGTTCTGATTTGGTTTTTGATTTGTTTATGACGACTTGGCACTGTATTTGGATTTGATTAAGGTATTTTATTTTGTATATGGTTGGTCTTCAGGCATTCATTAAATATTGTTATTGTATGATTCAGGACTTTTATTAACTAATTTGACGACTTGGCTTTGGTTTTTTATCGTTGGTTAAACAACAAACATCATTGGGTAAGTAGTAGTGAATACAAATTTACTTGAATAACTATAAAATAACATTTTTCACTTTAGATCATGTCTAAATGGTCAGCCGATAGTTTGGATATTTTTATCCAAATTTATAAATCCTATCCATGTCTATATGATGTAAAAAGCCTAGAGTACCACAACCGGTACAAGAGGAGGGATGCGCTGGAAAAACTTGTGGTGGTAATGAAAAAATATCGCGCAAATTTCACTGGTAAGTACAACTTACATTAATCCAATATTATATATTTTCATAATAACCATACACATCAAACTAAATACACTTTTTATTTATTTTTAGTTCAGGATGCCAGCTTAAAAATTAAATCTCTCCGGAGTCAGTTTCAGCGGGAGCATAAGAGGTTAATGGATGCTAAAAAAAGTGGTGCTGGGAATGATGATGTAACACCAAAATTTTCTTGGTATGGGGATTTAAGCTTTTTGCTGGATTCAGTAACTGCCCGAAAAAGCAAGTCTAATATCGACTGTTTCGATGATGCTGAGGATGATGAAGATTTTGGAACTGTAGAGTTTCTAGAAGAAGAGTTTTTGGATGAGGTAAATAATTATATTTAAGAAAAAAAACTTTATTTTAAATTCGGTCATTTTGCCAATAAACAGCTCCTACACCATTAAAATATTCCACGAACTTTTTTCGCACTTCTGTAGCTTCAGTTGCTGATCTGCTTGCTTGTTTCCAAGTAACACTCTGCAGCCTATCAGTAGGAAGGTCATCAATATTAGTGTACTGCTGTTTATTATTTTCTGTTAAGAAATTGTGTAACACGCAACATGCTAAAGTAATTTTTTCCACTTTTTCAACATCGAAATTTACTGGATTCAACAACACTCTAAATCTATTAGCCAGTATTCCAAAAGTGTCTTCCACCATTCGTCTAGCGCGACTAAGTCTGTAATTGTAAATTTTTTGTTCCTGGCTTAGTCCATGGTATTTAAACGGTTTCATTAACCGTTTATTTAGTGGGAATGCATCATCTCCAACCAATACATACGGAGTACATACGTCGCTATACGGGAGTTTGGATTGGCCGGGAATTTTTAATTTATTTTTAAAAATAGCGTCTTGCATGCCACTTCTGCTGAAGACGCCCCCGTCACTTATGCGGCCATTTATCCCCACATCCACAAGCTGGAATTTGTATGTGGCATCGACTACTGCCATTAAGACGATACTATCCGTGCCTTTATAATTTCTATAAAACGACCCTTCACTTCTTGGAGGCCTGAAAGTGATGTGCTTTCCGTCTATCGAGCCAATACAATTTGGGAAATCCCACTTTGCCCAGAATTCTTCGGCAATACTGACCCACTCTTCTTCGGTACATGGAGCCTGTAATTAAAAAGTATTTTTATTGTTACAGACATTAACTGAAAATCAGGAGGAATTCTCAATGGTGACGGAAACAAATTATCCAGCGGAGCCAACAACGCCATCATGTTCTTACAAAGAGGGAGAAAAAAGTACGCCGTCACATACTAAAAAAAGGAACAAACCATCCGTACAACTTAACACAAAAAGGGCAAGATTGGTGTCGACGTCATCGTCGTTAACCACACCATCTCCACAACCACAACCATCAACACCATTAAGTGCAAAGGCATTTCAATTATTGGAAACAATGAATACAACGCCAAAACCTAAATACCAGCACTTCGCAAATTTCGTTATGGAAACAATGGATGGGATGACCGAAGCGAAAGCTACGAAATTAAAATTATCAATTTTAAAAAAAATATTAGAATTAGAATCTTCCGATGAAAATGAAAGAATATAAAATTTTCATTTTTTATTAAATAAAATATATTTTTTCACATAAATATCTTTAATATTTCCTCTTACTTTCATATATTCTCCCTTTAAAGTTTCGTATATTGAAACTATCACTTCCGGAATTATGGAACTCAATGTGCTTATCCCAATCCTGAATTGGAAACTTAAACTTCGTAAAGATTCGCCAGTTGCTAAGAATCTTAGCGTTACTGAAAGCCTATAAATATATAAAATATAATTTATTAATTTGTAAAATATTTTATTTAAAATATACCAACCTGTCTCGTGCACTTATACAGTTTCTCATATGTGTATTCTTATATGTATATAAATGCTTTGTTTTATTTAGGAGCAAGTTAAACGAATTTTCGTCCATTCGCAGAAAATTGCGAAACGACGCAGTATCTTCTACTCGTAGCTCTTCGTGTAATAAATGTAAACTACCTCTGCCGACATTTCTTCGTTCAATCCACTTCTTCACCCAGATTCGTTTTTCTTTTACCATCTCATCTTCGCTTTCACAATGTTCTTCGATATTTACATTCTCTTCTGTTTTCTCCTCTTCAGCAATAATTATTGCAAGAAGAGCACTGGCAATTATTTTTTCTCTTTCGTCCATTTTTTACACCAAGGTGTGCAAATAATCAAAAAAAAAAACAATAACAACAAAAAATAACAACAAACAAAACAAAGCAAAATCAGTACACCAAAAGACAAAAACGAAACAACAACTCGCAAGTGACAGATAAATCAAAACAAATAATATCTCATTGGCATGAAGTTATCAATGTATTTGAACTTCTTCTTTTCCAAGACACATTGAAGCCACAATTTAGCGGCGCTGCAATTTGACAGGCGACACACACCGCGCTTCTTCTTCCTTGAGCAACTGTTGCCTGTGTGTGGCTTGAATGTGTCCTCTGTGTGTCCATGTCGGAGCAGGGCTTAAGGGACCATCAAACATTCTTTGCGAGCACGGCTTAAAACTACTAGGACTGAGGACTTGATATGCAAGAGTAGCCCGCTTTAACTAAACTATGCCATGCGTGTTGTACGAGTTGCTGACAACAGCGATGCTTCAATTGTACCTTTCCTATGCTACCAGTATATTAGTTAACTGTTGAAATATTATTGGTGCTAAATAAGGTATACCAAATATTATTTTGATGTAACAATTATGTTAATACATATTACAGAATATAGTTCTATTATTCTATTATTAATTCTTAAAATTTCTGAGAAATCATCTAATAATTTTATATCTAAAATTATTTTCTGGAGATTAAATTTAAAAATAGATTAGTTTTAAAATCATGTTTTATAATTTATTTAAAAATACATCAGGTATTCTGCAATACCTTTTTTTGAGTAGAAAAGTGATTGTTCTTTCATATTCTCTGCTTTGCGAAATTGTAGTTAACAAATATTTTAATAATAATGTAATATATATATGCAAATACATCATGCTTATGAAGATTACATTGGAAACAAAAAGTACGATTTTTTATAATATATAATAATGTATGCTCAAAGATATCTTAAGTGGAATTAATATTATTAAAATTATATTCTTTTTTACTAACTAACTTGTAGATGTGTGCGATTAGATACACAAGATATCTTTGAGTTTACAAAATTTTATTTGTGGAAGACATGTTTTTGTCATCAGAAATAATGTAGTATCTTGTTTTTGTTTTTTGGCAACAAATTCATCGTCATCTGAAGAATTCTCGTTACTCTCTTCGTCGTCACTTGGTATATATTCATCGAATCTCCATTTATCAGTGAATGGCTCATCTTCATCCGATAGGAGTTCTTCCTACAACTTCATTAATTTATGGTTTTCTTTTTCTTATTCACTCATTTTTTAAACAGTATTTGCAATACTCGACTTATTGAGACACACAATGCAAAGACATATACTCATCTATGAAAATGCAATACTGAACGTGTTTCGAGCAAATTTATACACATGGTACCAGATATTGCGTTATTTTATTCTAAAAAAATTTTGTGCAAAAATAATTTCTTGAAACTAAAAATAAGAAATTTTGATTTAGAAACAAGTTGTTTTCATAAAATATGGTTGTGGTGCTAGGGTCCAAATTTTCACAAAGTGTGGCACTCAACGTGCAAGGACTGTTTTCATGAAACTTGTTAAAATTAGACACAGACCTAACAACTACACGCCTGGATTAAGGGTAGTAGATAGACAGGTGGATTTGCAGTTGCAGATCATGTGCTTTAGTAGCACGTAAGTAGCGCGCAAAATTATGTTATTGATATATGAACTTTAATGGCCTGTAAGTAGCGCGCTAGTAGAGATATTTGAATGCGATATAAAACATGTTGTTCCCCATAGTTTAAACTATATTTAAAAAAATTATTAATCCATTTTTAAGACAGTTTAAAAGTCCAAAAACCCACAAATATCTAATTGAGTAAAAAAACTTACCTCAATTGTTTGCGAAGATCCGGAAGGCTGGCTCTCATCAGAAGTAGAGTTTGTTTCAACCGGCTGCTTAACCATTTCCGGTTGATTGTTAATGGGTTGAGCGAGATCAACTTGGGGAACAACTTCTTGCGGTATTTCAACTGGCCGTTGCTTTAGGCTGATCAGTTGTACAAGTTGTTCAACTGTGAATGACAGTTGTGATGTAACAACGTTTGTTATTTGTTGGACAAAATTTACTCTAACGTAATTATTTACTGAGATATATCAAAAAAACTTGGTATGTCTTTCAGTAAACTACCACTTCCGGTTGATGTATTGTTACCAAAATCTAATCAGCTTGTTCCTTGACTCTGATGTCATAGAATCTTTCTTTTATTTTAATTTCTAAGCGGTACCAAATATAGAAAATGTTTCAAATAAATATTAAAGCTAATACTATTGTACATCTTTTTTAAAATAAGAAAACTCAATTATTTTATTATTTACCTCCCGCCACATCTTGTAAGGGGGGGTATAGAAATGATGTTAAAAATTGGGTAGTGAGTTTTAAATGGATGATGTCTGTCTGTCTGTCTTTATGTGGATGTCTGGAGTTGCGGTTTCTCAAAAACCACTAAACTTGAAATTTTGATGCCCTTTGGAAGAGCTGATTAGTTTTTGGTGATAATCCAATAACCGGAAGTGACAGTTTACATGAAGCCCTATCAAGTTGTTTTCAAATTTCTCAGTAAATTATGATTTAATGAAAATTTTGTTATTAGAATAATGTTTCAAATATTATTATATACAATTATTGTTTGAAACATTTTCCTCTCGCTGTCACAATTTACAAATTACAACACGTTAAAGAACAATTATATTCTGATATATTCGTTTAAATTTGCTAACCTGTTTTTTCGTTTGAAGTTTTTATAATGTCCATCAATTGCTGTTTTTCACTTTGTAAAACACTCTCATAAACGCACAGAAAAACTAAAGCGTTATTTTTCTCGGTTTTTGTATTTTTGTATTTTGTATCGTACCTAGAATTGCAACGAGCTGTACAACAGGTATCCATTTTGTTGTATATCTGCAGATTTCTCTGTCTCTGCAGCTGGGGACTGTTGGTGGTCTTGATAAAGAATCACTTCTGTCTGGCGGTGCCGGACCTATTCAAATATTTCAGAAGAAAACATTTACACTGTACTAAAATTAAATTGATTTCAAGTTAAATGAAAAGACAAAACAATTTTTCACAACAACTGTCAACTGTAAACATTTTTGTAATAATAAATGAATGATTTAAAAAATATATTTGGTTTCATTGGGAATGAATATCATAGAAAAAAAAAATATTTAAAAAAATATACAAATATTTTAATTATAAAATAAAAATATTTTTGTTTGCATCATATATGATACATCGCTTACAAAATAATATTAGTGCTTATATAGTAAATACGATACGTAACAAATTATTGCCTCATTGATTAATACAATAGCCAAGCATTTATTGTTGCCAAATCAAGCAAATGGCTCATCTTCATCCGATAGGAGTTCTTCCTACAACTTCATTAATTTATGGTTTTCTTTTTCTTATTCACTCATTTTTTAAACAGTATTTGCAATACTCGACTTATTGAGACACACAATGCAAAGACATATACTCATCTATGAAAATGCAATACTGAACGTGTTTCGAGCAAATTTATACACATGGTACCAGATATTGCGTTATTTTATTCTAAAAAAATTTTGTGCAAAAATAATTTCTTGAAACTAAAAATAAGAAATTTTGATTTAGAAACAAGCTGTTTTCATAAAATATGGTTGTGGTGCTAGGGTCCAAATTTTCACAAAGTGTGGCACTCAACGTGCAAGGACTGTTTTCATGAAACTTGTTAAAATTAGACACAGACCTAACAACTACACGCCTGGATTAAGGGTAGTAGATAGACAGGTGGATTTGCAGTTGCAGATCATGTGCTTTAGTAGCACGTAAGTAGCGCGCAAAATTATGTTATTGATATATGAACTTTAATGGCCTGTAAGTAGCGCGCTAGTAGAGATATTTGAATGCGATATAAAACATGTTGTTCCCCATAGTTTAAACTATATTTAAAAAAATTATTAATCCATTTTTAAGACAGTTTAAAAGTCCAAAAACCCACAAATATCTAATTGAGTAAAAAAACTTACCTCAATTGTTTGCGAAGATCCGGAAGGCTGGCTCTCATCAGAAGTAGAGTTTGTTTCAACCGGCTGCTTAACCATTTCCGGTTGATTGTTAATGGGTTGAGCGAGATCAACTTGGGGAACAACTTCTTGCGGTATTTCAACTGGCCGTTGCTTTAGGCTGATCAGTTGTACAAGTTGTTCAACTGTGAATGACAGTTGTGATGTAACAACGTTTGTTATTTGTTGGACAAAATTTACTCTAACGTAATTATTTACTGAGATATATCAAAAAAACTTGGTTTGTCTTTCAGTAAACTACCACTTCCGGTTGATGTATTGTTACCAAAATCTAATCAGCTTGTTCCTTGACTCTGATGTCATAGAATCTTTCTTTTATTTTAATTTCTAAGCGGTACCAAATATAGAAAATGTTTCAAATAAATATTAAAGCTAATACTATTGTACATCTTTTTTAAAATAAGAAAACTCAATTATTTTATTATTTACCTCCCGCCACATCTTGTAAGGGGGGGTATAGAAATGATGTTAAAAATTGGGTAGTGAGTTTTAAATGGATGATGTCTGTCTGTCTGTCTTTATGTGGATGTCTGGAGTTGCGGTTTCTCAAAAACCACTAAACTTGAAATTTTGATGCCCTTTGGAAGAGCTGATTAGTTTTTGGTGATAATCCAATAACCGGAAGTGACAGTTTACATGAAGCCCTATCAAGTTGTTTTCAAATTTCTCAGTAAATTATGATTTAATGAAAATTTTGTTATTAGAATAATGTTTCAAATATTATTATATACAATTATTGTTTGAAACATTTTCCTCTCGCTGTCACAATTTACAAATTACAACACGTTAAAGAACAATTATATTCTGATATATTCGTTTAAATTTGCTAACCTGTTTTTTCGTTTGAAGTTTTTATAATGTCCATCAATTGCTGTTTTTCACTTTGTAAAACACTCACATAAACGCACAGAAAAACTAAAGCGTTATTTTTCTCGGTTTTTGTATTTTTGTATTTTGTATCGTACCTAGAATTGCAACGAGCTGTACAACAGGTATCCATTTTGTTGTATATCTGCAGATTTCTCTGTCTCTGCAGCTGGGGACTGTTGGTGGTCTTGATAAAGAATCACTTCTGTCTGGCGGTGCCGGACCTATTCAAATATTTCAGAAGAAAACATTTACACTGTACTAAAATTAAATTGATTTCAAGTTAAATGAAAAGACAAAACAATTTTTCACAACAACTGTCAACTGTAAACATTTTTGTAATAATAAATGAATGATTTAAAAAATATATTTGGTTTCATTGGGAATGAATATCATAGAAAAAAAAATATTTAAAAAAATATACAAATATTTTAATTATAAAATAAACATATTTTTGTTTGCATCATATATGATACATCGCTTACAAAATAATATTAGTGCTTATATAGTAAATACGATACGTAACAAATTATTGCCTCATTGATTAATACAATAGCCAAGCATTTATTGTTGCCAAATCAAGCAAATGGCTCATCTTCATCCGATAGGAGTTCTTCCTACAACTTCATTAATTTATGGTTTTCTTTTTCTTATTCACTCATTTTTTAAACAGTATTTGCAATACTCGACTTATTGAGACACACAATGCAAAGACATATACTCATCTATGAAAATGCAATACTGAACGTGTTTCGAGCAAATTTATACACATGGTACCAGATATTGCGTTATTTTATTCTAAAAAAATTTTGTGCAAAAATAATTTCTTGAAACTAAAAATAAGATATTTTGATTTAGAAACAAGCTGTTTTCATAAAATATGGTTGTGGTGCTAGGGTCCAAATTTTCACAAAGTGTGGCACTCAACGTGCAAGGACTGTTTTCATGAAACTTGTTAAAATTAGACACAGACCTAACAACTACACGCCTGGATTAAGGGTAGTAGATAGACAGGTGGATTTGCAGTTGCAGATCATGTGCTTTAGTAGCACGTAAGTAGCGCGCAAAATTATGTTATTGATATATGAACTTTAATGGCCTGTAAGTAGCGCGCTAGTAGAGATATTTGAATGCGATATAAAACATGTTGTTCCCCATAGTTTAAACTATATTTAAAAAAATTATTAATCCATTTTTAAGACAGTTTAAAAGTCCAAAAACCCACAAATATCTAATTGAGTAAAAAAACTTACCTCAATTGTTTGCGAAGATCCGGAAGGCTGGCTCTCATCAGAAGTAGAGTTTGTTTCAACCGGCTGCTTAACCATTTCCGGTTGATTGTTAATGGGTTGAGCGAGATCAACTTGGGGAACAACTTCTTGCGGTATTTCAACTGGCCGTTGCTTTAGGCTGATCAGTTGTACAAGTTGTTCAACTGTGAATGACAGTTGTGATGTAACAACGTTTGTTATTTGTTGGACAAAATTTACTCTAACGTAATTATTTACTGAGATATATCAAAAAAACTTGGTATGTCTTTCAGTAAACTACCACTTCCGGTTGATGTATTGTTACCAAAATCTAATCAGCTTGTTCCTTGACTCTGATGTCATAGAATCTTTCTTTTATTTTAATTTCTAAGCGGTACCAAATATAGAAAATGTTTCAAATAAATATTAAAGCTAATACTATTGTACATCTTTTTTAAAATAAGAAAACTCAATTATTTTATTATTTACCTCCCGCCACATCTTGTAAGGGGGGGTATAGAAATGATGTTAAAAATTGGGTAGTGAGTTTTAAATGGATGATGTCTGTCTGTCTGTCTTTATGTGGATGTCTGGAGTTGCGGTTTCTCAAAAACCACTAAACTTGAAATTTTGATGCCCTTTGGAAGAGCTGATTAGTTTTTGGTGATAATCCAATAACCGGAAGTGACAGTTTACATGAAGCCCTATCAAGTTGTTTTCAAATTTCTCAGTAAATTATGATTTAATGAAAATTTTGTTATTAGAATAATGTTTCAAATATTATTATATACAATTATTGTTTGAAACATTTTCCTCTCGCTGTCACAATTTACAAATTACAACACGTTAAAGAACAATTATATTCTGATATATTCGTTTAAATTTGCTAACCTGTTTTTTCGTTTGAAGTTTTTATAATGTCCATCAATTGCTGTTTTTCACTTTGTAAAACACTCTCATAAACGCACAGAAAAACTAAAGCGTTATTTTTCTCGGTTTTTGTATTTTTGTATTTTGTATCGTACCTAGAATTGCAACGAGCTGTACAACAGGTATCCATTTTGTTGTATATCTGCAGATTTCTCTGTCTCTGCAGCTGGGGACTGTTGGTGGTCTTGATAAAGAATCACTTCTGTCTGGCGGTGCCGGACCTATTCAAATATTTCAGAAGAAAACATTTACACTGTACTAAAATTAAATTGATTTCAAGTTAAATGAAAAGACAAAACAATTTTTCACAACAACTGTCAACTGTAAACATTTTTGTAATAATAAATGAATGATTTAAAAAATATATTTGGTTTCATTGGGAATGAATATCATAGAAAAAAAAATATTTAAAAAAATATACAAATATTTTAATTATAAAATAAACATATTTTTGTTTGCATCATATATGATACATCGCTTACAAAATAATATTAGTGGTTATATAGTAAATACGATACGTAACAAATTATTGCCTCATTGATTAATACAATAGCCAAGCATTTATTGTTGCCAAATCAAGCAAATGGCTCATCTTCATCCGATAGGAGTTCTTCCTACAACTTCATTAATTTATGGTTTTCTTTTTCTTATTCACTCATTTTTTAAACAGTATTTGCAATACTCGACTTATTGAGACACACAATGCAAAGACATATACTCATCTATGAAAATGCAATACTGAACGTGTTTCGAGCAAATTTATACACATGGTACCAGATATTGCGTTATTTTATTCTAAAAAAATTTTGTGCAAAAATAATTTCTTGAAACTAAAAATAAGATATTTTGATTTAGAAACAAGCTGTTTTCATAAAATATGGTTGTGGTGCTAGGGTCCAAATTTTCACAAAGTGTGGCACTCAACGTGCAAGGACTGTTTTCATGAAACTTGTTAAAATTAGACACAGACCTAACAACTACACGCCTGGATTAAGGGTAGTAGATAGACAGGTGGATTTGCAGTTGCAGATCATGTGCTTTAGTAGCACGTAAGTAGCGCGCAAAATTATGTTATTGATATATGAACTTTAATGGCCTGTAAGTAGCGCGCTAGTAGAGATATTTGAATGCGATATAAAACATGTTGTTCCCCATAGTTTAAACTATATTTAAAAAAATTATTAATCCATTTTTAAGACAGTTTAAAAGTCCAAAAACCCACAAATATCTAATTGAGTAAAAAAACTTACCTCAATTGTTTGCGAAGATCCGGAAGGCTGGCTCTCATCAGAAGTAGAGTTTGTTTCAACCGGCTGCTTAACCATTTCCGGTTGATTGTTAATGGGTTGAGCGAGATCAACTTGGGGAACAACTTCTTGCGGTATTTCAACTGGCCGTTGCTTTAGGCTGATCAGTTGTACAAGTTGTTCAACTGTGAATGACAGTTGTGATGTAACAACGTTTGTTATTTGTTGGACAAAATTTACTCTAACGTAATTATTTACTGAGATATATCAAAAAAACTTGGTATGTCTTTCAGTAAACTACCACTTCCGGTTGATGTATTGTTACCAAAATCTAATCAGCTTGTTCCTTGACTCTGATGTCATAGAATCTTTCTTTTATTTTAATTTCTAAGCGGTACCAAATATAGAAAATGTTTCAAATAAATATTAAAGCTAATACTATTGTACATCTTTTTTAAAATAAGAAAACTCAATTATTTTATTATTTACCTCCCGCCACATCTTGTAAGGGGGGGTATAGAAATGATGTTAAAAATTGGGTAGTGAGTTTTAAATGGATGATGTCTGTCTGTCTGTCTTTATGTGGATGTCTGGAGTTGCGGTTTCTCAAAAACCACTAAACTTGAAATTTTGATGCCCTTTGGAAGAGCTGATTAGTTTTTGGTGATAATCCAATAACCGGAAGTGACAGTTTACATGAAGCCCTATCAAGTTGTTTTCAAATTTCTCAGTAAATTATGATTTAATGAAAATTTTGTTATTAGAATAATGTTTCAAATATTATTATATACAATTATTGTTTGAAACATTTTCCTCTCGCTGTCACAATTTACAAATTACAACACGTTAAAGAACAATTATATTCTGATATATTCGTTTAAATTTGCTAACCTGTTTTTTCGTTTGAAGTTTTTATAATGTCCATCAATTGCTGTTTTTCACTTTGTAAAACACTCTCATAAACGCACAGAAAAACTAAAGCGTTATTTTTCTCGGTTTTTGTATTTTTGTATTTTGTATCGTACCTAGAATTGCAACGAGCTGTACAACAGGTATCCATTTTGTTGTATATCTGCAGATTTCTCTGTCTCTGCAGCTGGGGACTGTTGGTGGTCTTGATAAAGAATCACTTCTGTCTGGCGGTGCCGGACCTATTCAAATATTTCAGAAGAAAACATTTACACTGTACTAAAATTAAATTGATTTCAAGTTAAATGAAAAGACAAAACAATTTTTCACAACAACTGTCAACTGTAAACATTTTTGTAATAATAAATGAATGATTTAAAAAATATATTTGGTTTCATTGGGAATGAATATCATAGAAAAAAAAAATATTTAAAAAAATATACAAATATTTTAATTATAAAATAAAAATATTTTTGTTTGCATCATATATGATACATCGCTTACAAAATAATATTAGTGCTTATATAGTAAATACGATACGTAACAAATTATTGCCTCATTGATTAATACAATAGCCAAGCATTTATTGTTGCCAAATCAAGCAAATGGCTCATCTTCATCCGATAGGAGTTCTTCCTACAACTTCATTAATTTATGGTTTTCTTTTTCTTATTCACTCATTTTTTAAACAGTATTTGCAATACTCGACTTATTGAGACACACAATGCAAAGACATATACTCATCTATGAAAATGCAATACTGAACGTGTTTCGAGCAAATTTATACACATGGTACCAGATATTGCGTTATTTTATTCTAAAAAAATTTTGTGCAAAAATAATTTCTTGAAACTAAAAATAAGAAATTTTGATTTAGAAACAAGCTGTTTTCATAAAATATGGTTGTGGTGCTAGGGTCCAAATTTTCACAAAGTGTGGCACTCAACGTGCAAGGACTGTTTTCATGAAACTTGTTAAAATTAGACACAGACCTAACAACTACACGCCTGGATTAAGGGTAGTAGATAGACAGGTGGATTTGCAGTTGCAGATCATGTGCTTTAGTAGCACGTAAGTAGCGCGCAAAATTATGTTATTGATATATGAACTTTAATGGCCTGTAAGTAGCGCGCTAGTAGAGATATTTGAATGCGATATAAAACATGTTGTTCCCCATAGTTTAAACTATATTTAAAAAAATTATTAATCCATTTTTAAGACAGTTTAAAAGTCCAAAAACCCACAAATATCTAATTGAGTAAAAAAACTTACCTCAATTGTTTGCGAAGATCCGGAAGGCTGGCTCTCATCAGAAGTAGAGTTTGTTTCAACCGGCTGCTTAACCATTTCCGGTTGATTGTTAATGGGTTGAGCGAGATCAACTTGGGGAACAACTTCTTGCGGTATTTCAACTGGCCGTTGCTTTAGGCTGATCAGTTGTACAAGTTGTTCAACTGTGAATGACAGTTGTGATGTAACAACGTTTGTTATTTGTTGGACAAAATTTACTCTAACGTAATTATTTACTGAGATATATCAAAAAAACTTGGTTTGTCTTTCAGTAAACTACCACTTCCGGTTGATGTATTGTTACCAAAATCTAATCAGCTTGTTCCTTGACTCTGATGTCATAGAATCTTTCTTTTATTTTAATTTCTAAGCGGTACCAAATATAGAAAATGTTTCAAATAAATATTAAAGCTAATACTATTGTACATCTTTTTTAAAATAAGAAAACTCAATTATTTTATTATTTACCTCCCGCCACATCTTGTAAGGGGGGGTATAGAAATGATGTTAAAAATTGGGTAGTGAGTTTTAAATGGATGATGTCTGTCTGTCTGTCTTTATGTGGATGTCTGGAGTTGCGGTTTCTCAAAAACCACTAAACTTGAAATTTTGATGCCCTTTGGAAGAGCTGATTAGTTTTTGGTGATAATCCAATAACCGGAAGTGACAGTTTACATGAAGCCCTATCAAGTTGTTTTCAAATTTCTCAGTAAATTATGATTTAATGAAAATTTTGTTATTAGAATAATGTTTCAAATATTATTATATACAATTATTGTTTGAAACATTTTCCTCTCGCTGTCACAATTTACAAATTACAACACGTTAAAGAACAATTATATTCTGATATATTCGTTTAAATTTGCTAACCTGTTTTTTCGTTTGAAGTTTTTATAATGTCCATCAATTGCTGTTTTTCACTTTGTAAAACACTCACATAAACGCACAGAAAAACTAAAGCGTTATTTTTCTCGGTTTTTGTATTTTTGTATTTTGTATCGTACCTAGAATTGCAACGAGCTGTACAACAGGTATCCATTTTGTTGTATATCTGCAGATTTCTCTGTCTCTGCAGCTGGGGACTGTTGGTGGTCTTGATAAAGAATCACTTCTGTCTGGCGGTGCCGGACCTATTCAAATATTTCAGAAGAAAACATTTACACTGTACTAAAATTAAATTGATTTCAAGTTAAATGAAAAGACAAAACAATTTTTCACAACAACTGTCAACTGTAAACATTTTTGTAATAATAAATGAATGATTTAAAAAATATATTTGGTTTCATTGGGAATGAATATCATAGAAAAAAAAATATTTAAAAAAATATACAAATATTTTAATTATAAAATAAACATATTTTTGTTTGCATCATATATGATACATCGCTTACAAAATAATATTAGTGCTTATATAGTAAATACGATACGTAACAAATTATTGCCTCATTGATTAATACAATAGCCAAGCATTTATTGTTGCCAAATCAAGCAAATGGCTCATCTTCATCCGATAGGAGTTCTTCCTACAACTTCATTAATTTATGGTTTTCTTTTTCTTATTCACTCATTTTTTAAACAGTATTTGCAATACTCGACTTATTGAGACACACAATGCAAAGACATATACTCATCTATGAAAATGCAATACTGAACGTGTTTCGAGCAAATTTATACACATGGTACCAGATATTGCGTTATTTTATTCTAAAAAAATTTTGTGCAAAAATAATTTCTTGAAACTAAAAATAAGATATTTTGATTTAGAAACAAGCTGTTTTCATAAAATATGGTTGTGGTGCTAGGGTCCAAATTTTCACAAAGTGTGGCACTCAACGTGCAAGGACTGTTTTCATGAAACTTGTTAAAATTAGACACAGACCTAACAACTACACGCCTGGATTAAGGGTAGTAGATAGACAGGTGGATTTGCAGTTGCAGATCATGTGCTTTAGTAGCACGTAAGTAGCGCGCAAAATTATGTTATTGATATATGAACTTTAATGGCCTGTAAGTAGCGCGCTAGTAGAGATATTTGAATGCGATATAAAACATGTTGTTCCCCATAGTTTAAACTATATTTAAAAAAATTATTAATCCATTTTTAAGACAGTTTAAAAGTCCAAAAACCCACAAATATCTAATTGAGTAAAAAAACTTACCTCAATTGTTTGCGAAGATCCGGAAGGCTGGCTCTCATCAGAAGTAGAGTTTGTTTCAACCGGCTGCTTAACCATTTCCGGTTGATTGTTAATGGGTTGAGCGAGATCAACTTGGGGAACAACTTCTTGCGGTATTTCAACTGGCCGTTGCTTTAGGCTGATCAGTTGTACAAGTTGTTCAACTGTGAATGACAGTTGTGATGTAACAACGTTTGTTATTTGTTGGACAAAATTTACTCTAACGTAATTATTTACTGAGATATATCAAAAAAACTTGGTATGTCTTTCAGTAAACTACCACTTCCGGTTGATGTATTGTTACCAAAATCTAATCAGCTTGTTCCTTGACTCTGATGTCATAGAATCTTTCTTTTATTTTAATTTCTAAGCGGTACCAAATATAGAAAATGTTTCAAATAAATATTAAAGCTAATACTATTGTACATCTTTTTTAAAATAAGAAAACTCAATTATTTTATTATTTACCTCCCGCCACATCTTGTAAGGGGGGGTATAGAAATGATGTTAAAAATTGGGTAGTGAGTTTTAAATGGATGATGTCTGTCTGTCTGTCTTTATGTGGATGTCTGGAGTTGCGGTTTCTCAAAAACCACTAAACTTGAAATTTTGATGCCCTTTGGAAGAGCTGATTAGTTTTTGGTGATAATCCAATAACCGGAAGTGACAGTTTACATGAAGCCCTATCAAGTTGTTTTCAAATTTCTCAGTAAATTATGATTTAATGAAAATTTTGTTATTAGAATAATGTTTCAAATATTATTATATACAATTATTGTTTGAAACATTTTCCTCTCGCTGTCACAATTTACAAATTACAACACGTTAAAGAACAATTATATTCTGATATATTCGTTTAAATTTGCTAACCTGTTTTTTCGTTTGAAGTTTTTATAATGTCCATCAATTGCTGTTTTTCACTTTGTAAAACACTCTCATAAACGCACAGAAAAACTAAAGCGTTATTTTTCTCGGTTTTTGTATTTTTGTATTTTGTATCGTACCTAGAATTGCAACGAGCTGTACAACAGGTATCCATTTTGTTGTATATCTGCAGATTTCTCTGTCTCTGCAGCTGGGGACTGTTGGTGGTCTTGATAAAGAATCACTTCTGTCTGGCGGTGCCGGACCTATTCAAATATTTCAGAAGAAAACATTTACACTGTACTAAAATTAAATTGATTTCAAGTTAAATGAAAAGACAAAACAATTTTTCACAACAACTGTCAACTGTAAACATTTTTGTAATAATAAATGAATGATTTAAAAAATATATTTGGTTTCATTGGGAATGAATATCATAGAAAAAAAAATATTTAAAAAAATATACAAATATTTTAATTATAAAATAAACATATTTTTGTTTGCATCATATATGATACATCGCTTACAAAATAATATTAGTGGTTATATAGTAAATACGATACGTAACAAATTATTGCCTCATTGATTAATACAATAGCCAAGCATTTATTGTTGCCAAATCAAGCAAATGGCTCATCTTCATCCGATAGGAGTTCTTCCTACAACTTCATTAATTTATGGTTTTCTTTTTCTTATTCACTCATTTTTTAAACAGTATTTGCAATACTCGACTTATTGAGACACACAATGCAAAGACATATACTCATCTATGAAAATGCAATACTGAACGTGTTTCGAGCAAATTTATACACATGGTACCAGATATTGCGTTATTTTATTCTAAAAAAATTTTGTGCAAAAATAATTTCTTGAAACTAAAAATAAGATATTTTGATTTAGAAACAAGCTGTTTTCATAAAATATGGTTGTGGTGCTAGGGTCCAAATTTTCACAAAGTGTGGCACTCAACGTGCAAGGACTGTTTTCATGAAACTTGTTAAAATTAGACACAGACCTAACAACTACACGCCTGGATTAAGGGTAGTAGATAGACAGGTGGATTTGCAGTTGCAGATCATGTGCTTTAGTAGCACGTAAGTAGCGCGCAAAATTATGTTATTGATATATGAACTTTAATGGCCTGTAAGTAGCGCGCTAGTAGAGATATTTGAATGCGATATAAAACATGTTGTTCCCCATAGTTTAAACTATATTTAAAAAAATTATTAATCCATTTTTAAGACAGTTTAAAAGTCCAAAAACCCACAAATATCTAATTGAGTAAAAAAACTTACCTCAATTGTTTGCGAAGATCCGGAAGGCTGGCTCTCATCAGAAGTAGAGTTTGTTTCAACCGGCTGCTTAACCATTTCCGGTTGATTGTTAATGGGTTGAGCGAGATCAACTTGGGGAACAACTTCTTGCGGTATTTCAACTGGCCGTTGCTTTAGGCTGATCAGTTGTACAAGTTGTTCAACTGTGAATGACAGTTGTGATGTAACAACGTTTGTTATTTGTTGGACAAAATTTACTCTAACGTAATTATTTACTGAGATATATCAAAAAAACTTGGTATGTCTTTCAGTAAACTACCACTTCCGGTTGATGTATTGTTACCAAAATCTAATCAGCTTGTTCCTTGACTCTGATGTCATAGAATCTTTCTTTTATTTTAATTTCTAAGCGGTACCAAATATAGAAAATGTTTCAAATAAATATTAAAGCTAATACTATTGTACATCTTTTTTAAAATAAGAAAACTCAATTATTTTATTATTTACCTCCCGCCACATCTTGTAAGGGGGGGTATAGAAATGATGTTAAAAATTGGGTAGTGAGTTTTAAATGGATGATGTCTGTCTGTCTGTCTTTATGTGGATGTCTGGAGTTGCGGTTTCTCAAAAACCACTAAACTTGAAATTTTGATGCCCTTTGGAAGAGCTGATTAGTTTTTGGTGATAATCCAATAACCGGAAGTGACAGTTTACATGAAGCCCTATCAAGTTGTTTTCAAATTTCTCAGTAAATTATGATTTAATGAAAATTTTGTTATTAGAATAATGTTTCAAATATTATTATATACAATTATTGTTTGAAACATTTTCCTCTCGCTGTCACAATTTACAAATTACAACACGTTAAAGAACAATTATATTCTGATATATTCGTTTAAATTTGCTAACCTGTTTTTTCGTTTGAAGTTTTTATAATGTCCTTCAATTGCTGTTTTTCACTTTGTAAAACACTCTCATAAACGCACAGAAAAACTAAAGCGTTATTTTTCTCGGTTTTTGTATTTTTGTATTTTGTATCGTACCTAGAATTGCAACGAGCTGTACAACAGGTATCCATTTTGTTGTATATCTGCAGATTTCTCTGTCTCTGCAGCTGGGGACTGTTGGTGGTCTTGATAAAGAATCACTTCTGTCTGGCGGTGCCGGACCTATTCAAATATTTCAGAAGAAAACATTTACACTGTACTAAAATTAAATTGATTTCAAGTTAAATGAAAAGACAAAACAATTTTTCACAACAACTGTCAACTGTAAACATTTTTGTAATAATAAATGAATGATTTAAAAAATATATTTGGTTTCATTGGGAATGAATATCATAGAAAAAAAAATATTTAAAAAAATATACAAATATTTTAATTATAAAATAAACATATTTTTGTTTGCATCATATATGATACATCGCTTACAAAATAATATTAGTGGTTATATAGTAAATACGATACGTAACAAATTATTGCCTCATTGATTAATACAATAGCCAAGCATTTATTGTTGCCAAATCAAGCAAATGGCTCATCTTCATCCGATAGGAGTTCTTCCTACAACTTCATTAATTTATGGTTTTCTTTTTCTTATTCACTCATTTTTTAAACAGTATTTGCAATACTCGACTTATTGAGACACACAATGCAAAGACATATACTCATCTATGAAAATGCAATACTGAACGTGTTTCGAGCAAATTTATACACATGGTACCAGATATGGCGTTATTTTATTCTAAAAAAATTTTGTGCAAAAATAATTTCTTGAAACTAAAAATAAGATATTTTGATTTAGAAACAAGCTGTTTTCATAAAATATGGTTGTGGTGCTAGGGTCCAAATTTTCACAAAGTGTGGCACTCAACGTGCAAGGACTGTTTTCATGAAACTTGTTAAAATTAGACACAGACCTAACAACTACACGCCTGGATTAAGGGTAGTAGATAGACAGGTGGATTTGCAGTTGCAGATCATGTGCTTTAGTAGCACGTAAGTAGCGCGCAAAATTATGTTATTGATATATGAACTTTAATGGCCTGTAAGTAGCGCGCTAGTAGAGATATTTGAATGCGATATAAAACATGTTGTTCCCCATAGTTTAAACTATATTTAAAAAAATTATTAATCCATTTTTAAGACAGTTTAAAAGTCCAAAAACCCACAAATATCTAATTGAGTAAAAAAACTTACCTCAATTGTTTGCGAAGATCCGGAAGGCTGGCTCTCATCAGAAGTAGAGTTTGTTTCAACCGGCTGCTTAACCATTTCCGGTTGATTGTTAATGGGTTGAGCGAGATCAACTTGGGGAACAACTTCTTGCGGTATTTCAACTGGCCGTTGCTTTAGGCTGATCAGTTGTACAAGTTGTTCAACTGTGAATGACAGTTGTGATGTAACAACGTTTGTTATTTGTTGGACAAAATTTACTCTAACGTAATTATTTACTGAGATATATCAAAAAAACTTGGTATGTCTTTCAGTAAACTACCACTTCCGGTTGATGTATTGTTACCAAAATCTAATCAGCTTGTTCCTTGACTCTGATGTCATAGAATCTTTCTTTTATTTTAATTTCTAAGCGGTACCAAATATAGAAAATGTTTCAAATAAATATTAAAGCTAATACTATTGTACATCTTTTTTAAAATAAGAAAACTCAATTATTTTATTATTTACCTCCCGCCACATCTTGTAAGGGGGGGTATAGAAATGATGTTAAAAATTGGGTAGTGAGTTTTAAATGGATGATGTCTGTCTGTCTGTCTTTATGTGGATGTCTGGAGTTGCGGTTTCTCAAAAACCACTAAACTTGAAATTTTGATGCCCTTTGGAAGAGCTGATTAGTTTTTGGTGATAATCCAATAACCGGAAGTGACAGTTTACATGAAGCCCTATCAAGTTGTTTTCAAATTTCTCAGTAAATTATGATTTAATGAAAATTTTGTTATTAGAATAATGTTTCAAATATTATTATATACAATTATTGTTTGAAACATTTTCCTCTCGCTGTCACAATTTACAAATTACAACACGTTAAAGAACAATTATATTCTGATATATTCGTTTAAATTTGCTAACCTGTTTTTTCGTTTGAAGTTTTTATAATGTCCATCAATTGCTGTTTTTCACTTTGTAAAACACTCTCATAAACGCACAGAAAAACTAAAGCGTTATTTTTCTCGGTTTTTGTATTTTGTATCGTACCTAGAATTGCAACGAGCTGTACAACAGGTATCCATTTTGTTGTATATCTGCAGATTTCTCTGTCTCTGCAGCTGGGGACTGTTGGTGGTCTTGATAAAGAATCACTTCTGTCTGGCGGTGCCGGACCTATTCAAATATTTCAGAAGAAAACATTTACACTGTACTAAAATTAAATTGATTTCAAGTTAAATGAAAAGACAAAACAATTTTTCACAACAACTGTCAACTGTAAACATTTTTGTAATAATAAATGAATGATTTAAAAAATATATTTGGTTTCATTGGGAATGAATATCATAGAAAAAAAAAATATTTAAAAAAATATACAAATATTTTAATTATAAAATAAACATATTTTTGTTTGCATCATATATGATACATCGCTTACAAAATAATATTAGTGGTTATATAGTAAATACGATACGTAACAAATTATTGCCTCATTGATTAATACAATAGCCAAGCATTTATTGTTGCCAAATCAAGCAAATGGCTCATCTTCATCCGATAGGAGTTCTTCCTACAACTTCATTAATTTATGGTTTTCTTTTTCTTATTCACTCATTTTTTAAACAGTATTTGCAATACTCGACTTATTGAGACACACAATGCAAAGACATATACTCATCTATGAAAATGCAATACTGAACGTGTTTCGAGCAAATTTATACACATGGTACCAGATATTGCGTTATTTTATTCTAAAAAAATTTTGTGCAAAAATAATTTCTTGAAACTAAAAATAAGATATTTTGATTTAGAAACAAGCTGTTTTCATAAAATATGGTTGTGGTGCTAGGGTCCAAATTTTCACAAAGTGTGGCACTCAACGTGCAAGGACTGTTTTCATGAAACTTGTTAAAATTAGACACAGACCTAACAACTACACGCCTGGATTAAGGGTAGTAGATAGACAGGTGGATTTGCAGTTGCAGATCATGTGCTTTAGTAGCACGTAAGTAGCGCGCAAAATTATGTTATTGATATATGAACTTTAATGGCCTGTAAGTAGCGCGCTAGTAGAGATATTTGAATGCGATATAAAACATGTTGTTCCCCATAGTTTAAACTATATTTAAAAAAATTATTAATCCATTTTTAAGACAGTTTAAAAGTCCAAAAACCCACAAATATCTAATTGAGTAAAAAAACTTACCTCAATTGTTTGCGAAGATCCGGAAGGCTGGCTCTCATCAGAAGTAGAGTTTGTTTCAACCGGCTGCTTAACCATTTCCGGTTGATTGTTAATGGGTTGAGCGAGATCAACTTGGGGAACAACTTCTTGCGGTATTTCAACTGGCCGTTGCTTTAGGCTGATCAGTTGTACAAGTTGTTCAACTGTGAATGACAGTTGTGATGTAACAACGTTTGTTATTTGTTGGACAAAATTTACTCTAACGTAATTATTTACTGAGATATATCAAAAAAACTTGGTATGTCTTTCAGTAAACTACCACTTCCGGTTGATGTATTGTTACCAAAATCTAATCAGCTTGTTCCTTGACTCTGATGTCATAGAATCTTTCTTTTATTTTAATTTCTAAGCGGTACCAAATATAGAAAATGTTTCAAATAAATATTAAAGCTAATACTATTGTACATCTTTTTTAAAATAAGAAAACTCAATTATTTTATTATTTACCTCCCGCCACATCTTGTAAGGGGGGGTATAGAAATGATGTTAAAAATTGGGTAGTTAGTTTTAAATGGATGATGTCTGTCTGTCTGTCTTTATGTGGATGTCTGGAGTTGCGGTTTCTCAAAAACCACTAAACTTGAAATTTTGATGCCCTTTGGAAGAGCTGATTAGTTTTTGGTGATAATCCAATAACCGGAAGTGACAGTTTACATGAAGCCCTATCAAGTTGTTTTCAAATTTCTCAGTAAATTATGATTTAATGAAAATTTTGTTATTAGAATAATGTTTCAAATATTATTATATACAATTATTGTTTGAAACATTTTCCTCTCGCTGTCACAATTTACAAATTACAACACGTTAAAGAACAATTATATTCTGATATATTCGTTTAAATTTGCTAACCTGTTTTTTCGTTTGAAGTTTTTATAATGTCCATCAATTGCTGTTTTTCACTTTGTAAAACACTCTCATAAACGCACAGAAAAACTAAAGCGTTATTTTTCTCGGTTTTTGTATTTTTGTATTTTGTATCGTACCTAGAATTGCAACGAGCTGTACAACAGGTATCCATTTTGTTGTATATCTGCAGATTTCTCTGTCTCTGCAGCTGGGGACTGTTGGTGGTCTTGATAAAGAATCACTTCTGTCTGGCGGTGCCGGACCTATTCAAATATTTCAGAAGAAAACATTTACACTGTACTAAAATTAAATTGATTTCAAGTTAAATGAAAAGACAAAACAATTTTTCACAACAACTGTCAACTGTAAACATTTTTGTAATAATAAATGAATGATTTAAAAAATATATTTGGTTTCATTGGGAATGAATATCATAGAAAAAAAAATATTTAAAAAAATATACAAATATTTTAATTATAAAATAAACATATTTTTGTTTGCATCATATATGATACATCGCTTACAAAATAATATTAGTGGTTATATAGTAAATACGATACGTAACAAATTATTGCCTCATTGATTAATACAATAGCCAAGCATTTATTGTTGCCAAATCAAGCAAATGGTAAAATATTCCAAAATATCATTTTTTTCCTCATGTTCCTTTTTAGACCTGTTATATCTTTTTATAACAGTTTCTGGTATTAGACCACAAAAACATGACATAAAATTTACAACTTTATTATCCTTCCAGGATACTTCTACGTTTTCAATACAACAATTCTACACAAGAACCTCGATTTACTTTCTTCATATCAATTTTGTTAAAATTTTTAAACATACTAAAAATTTTACTTATTGATGTTGACAGTGAAGCGCAGTACTTGATGTATGACTATTGTTATCATTTAAATTTTTTTCGTCTAAGACGTTTACAACTGCAGGTAGTATTTCCAGAAAGTGTAAAATCGAGTCGTGTCTTTCAACTCATCTTGTTTCACGATAGTAGAGTGCTCAGCGTTACGAAAAGCGTCAAGAAATGGGTTTTGTGGGGGAATCGGTGTTACAAGCTGAAGTTTTACACATGAAAGTTAATGACCTAACAACCTAAAATTTCGAATTTGTTAAACTTTAAGCCTGGCATAAGGGCACTAGAATCAAAATCGAGTTATACATATAACTGCAACGAGAAGTAAATTCTGAATTTGATCAAATTAAAAACGGCTATCTTTCGTGTCCGGTCTATTTTTAATTATTTTTTAAAAATATACGCAATACATTGTGGCTTACGTGTTGAAAAATCTTTGAATCGAATTTACTCCAAACGAATGACGGAAAAAAATATGCAAAATTAAATTTTTTTTTCATTTTGAAATATAGAATTCTCTTGTCACCATTTACAAATTACAACACGTTAAAGAACAATTATATTCTGATATATTCGTTTAAATTTGCTAACCTGTTTTTTCGTTTGAAGTTTTTATAATGTCCATCAATTGCTGTTTTTCACTTTGTAAAACACTCACATAAACGCACAGAAAAACTAAAAAAATAAGCGTTATTTTTCTCGGTTTTTGAATTTTGTATCGTACCTAGAATTGCAACGAGCTGTACAACAGGTATCCATATCCCCAATGTCTGTTATATTGATTTATTCGGTATTGATCTGGGAATACCAGAAAAAAAATTCAGCCAATTTGAAGAAAACTGAAAAAAGTTATTGGCCAGAATCTAAAAAATGTGCAAAAAACGGCGTTTTGAGGTGCTCGGTGCTGCCTGGGTATTCATCAGAAAAATGTTTCAGCACATCTCCACAATTTTTTGGATGGAACTCTTTCATTTTAGACCCTAGAGAATGAAATCTATTTTTTTCGACCCACCCTAATAGGGTCAGGGGGGTAAACGGTTTTTGCATTTTAAAATTTGAAATTACATATCTTATGTTTAATGAGAAATTTTTGACCACTGTAATAATGTCCATATAGTTTTAAATGTTTCAAACATTTTCTCCAGATTTTACCGCCATATGAGTTGTTATCCAAGTTTCAAGGGCTGTGTACAATTTCCCCAACGAAAAATTAAACTATCCAAAATACAGGGGTAAATGGAAACACGCCGTTCGTTGTTCTATTGGTCTAGTAGTGATTTTTGTTGGGGAAAATGTGAACAATATTGCAAGTAAACATTTTGAATATATCTAACTTACTTTACATGCGTGTTTACAATTTCCCCTATATACGGTTATGTACTTGTATATAAGCTACAAGTTAACAGAATAATAAAGAGGCAGTTAAAGAAACGTGTACATCATACTTTATTTAAATTTAATGCTTACAAATATTAGTTTAACAAAGTTTATTGTTCGAAAACGCTTACAGTACCAGAAAAAATATGAATTGTTTTTCTATCTCTCGTCAATGTTTTTGGCTCAGGTAACACGGCCTCAATCATTTCAAATTCAATTGACGAAATATCAGTTTCTTTTTCAACGAATTCAGTTCCAAATCTGTCGCTGCGCCTAAATCCAATAATTTCAATGTCTCCACTTTCTTCATCTACATTACGTACACGGCAAACATATTTATAATTCGTGCTTTTCCTTGATCCTCCAAGAAATTTTACCAATATATATATTCCTGGCTTAATTAACTGCCATTCTGGTAGTTTATATTGAACCTCTGAATACATATCTGCTGCAACTTCTTCGGCCCAATCATTTTCGTTTAGCTCTTCATCTGAGTCATCGTTATAAGGAACTCCATCGCTTTCTTCTTCGCTTGGACTGTCCTCCTTACGCTTTCTTTTTAATTTATCTTTGGCTGCCTTTTTTTCGCGAAGTTTGTCTTTTCGTGTATTTTTCTCTTCTTTTAAACGTTCTGCTTCTTTGAGCCGTTCAATAACTTCAAAAGTCGTTAAAACCTCTCTGTACTGAGCCTGTTTCAGTCTTGGTGTAACTTTTTTGGGTTCTGCAGAATTTCTGTTGGGGTCCACATTTAGCGTTTTAACAATTGCTGATGAGAAAACACTAACAATATCTGCAGCAGTAGAAATACGAGTACGATCATCAGTTTGTAAAATAGCAGATGTAGATGGACCTGGCCGTAATTGTAGTGGTTCCGTTTCTTCTTGTATGGTAGTTTCTTCACTGTTTGTTTCTTGTTCGGCTTCATTATTTTTATTCTGTTGAATTTCGGCATTTTGAACGGCTTTCCGCTGATTTTCTTTGAATCTCTTTAAATCAATATAATTAAATTCGTCTTCTGGAAACTTTTCTGGGTTGACTGGAAATATTCCTGTGGTTACAAATCCGCTTTTAATATTTTTTTCAGTAAAAGCTTCTTTCCAGACTTCCCCTAAAAGTTCAGTAAATTCATTCTTCTTCAGTCGTCCTACTCCATGCCCCATGTGTTTCTTTCCATAGGCAATAAGCTTTTTCTCCCAGGAAGATTTTACAGGGCCGAAAACACACTTATCTAGAGGTTGGAGCCTGTCTGTTAAATGACTTGGAAATTTTACTAATACGATTTTATTTTCAAGTGCACACTCAATGATTCTCAAACTTATGTGGCTCTTGTGTCCATCATACAACAATAACGCTTTCTGGTATGGCATATTTTTTGTCACTCGTAAATCTTTCACCCACTTTACGAATACAGAATGGAACCAATTAAAGAACTGAGGTTCTTCCATCCAACCATTTGTGGATACGGCATAAACTGTTCCTGGGTAAGCCTGTGGTGATGTCCACCTAGCCTGTACTGCGCCTCCTTTAAAAACAATGAAGGGCGGCAAAAATGAACCATCGGCCGCTACACAAGCCAGAACACTTGTTGACTCTCTTCCAGAGCCTCCTGAGATTCTTGAGAGAGCCTTTCCTCGTTCTCCAATGGCCTTTATCCTCGATGGATCATTTCCAAAACCACTTTCATCAGCATTGAAGACAAATGCAGCTTCATCAATTTCTTCATCGATAACTACCTTTTCCAAACAATCATAAAAATTATAGATGACCTCTGGTTTTCTCTGATCCTTTCTTGCTTTTTGGAGATGCTCTGGCTTTTTGAAGGACAAAGTTTTATGTCGATTCATGAAGCTGTAATACCAGTCTAAGCCAGGGCGACCATCTTTGAAAGGTGTTTCTTTCTTTAACTAAGGTTGATATTAGATCTCGTAACTCTTCCTTATTACATGGATATCCCATTCGTGCTCGAGCCTTTAAACATTCCACTATTTGTTCTTCTACCTCGGCCCCTAATACAATAGAACGTCCACCTCCCATTTTTGTTTCTGGCACATTTCTGCCCTTTATTCTATGGAAAATAACTGCTACGGGGACATTATATTGTTGTGAAGCCTGACGATAAGTGCAATTTTTATTCTTTACGTCACTGACTGCCCTTAAATATCATCTTGTGAGTATCTCACCACAGTTTTCTTCTTAATTTACTTCCAGGGCATGTTTGTTCTTCCCTGGAATAAAATAAATACAATTTTAGAGCGATACATTTTTGTTTACAATTTCCCCAAATTAGCGTTTACATTTTCCCCAGAGGCACATTTAAAAGGGGTAATTGTAAACAATGATTTGCTTTGTGTAAACTGGTAACACAGAAGTTAGGTTATCAAAATACGTTTATTTATGTTATATTATTATCATCATAAACAATAAACAGTTTGAAACTTACCTTTCAGTACATTTAACTTGAACTACCGATTGATGTGACCGAAACAACTTGCAAACTTTAAAACAGCATCCAAAACTTTTCACCATTACTCGCATCAAATCATCTGTATTGGACTGCACTGTGCGTCTGTATTACCGGCCGAGATGTGTTACCTGGCTTATGCGCGCGAAACTATTCTATTTTGAATTTTTAATCATATACAGCGCTGTATACAATTACCCCGAGTTCACATTTACCCCACCTGACCCTATAGTTTTATTTTCATGAATTTGCGGTATTATTAAAGAATTTTGATCAATATAATTTTTACAGTATTCTTTACTATTAAATTTTTCATTTATTTGTGAGGCTATTCCTTGAGTCATTTTGTAATCTCTAGATATACAATGTGCGAAAATGTTAGTTTGTGTTACATCACCTATTTTTTCCGTAATTTTGAAAGGATTATTTTGTCTGCTAAGGAAAAGGAAGTCTGCAATTTTATTTGTCTTTCCAGTAATGTATTCGATATCAAAATTGTACTCTCCTAATTCTATCGTCCAACGCATTAATTTTGGTTGGCGTTTTTCATATTAAATAGCCATACTAATGGTCTGTGGTCCGTTTTAATTTTGATTTTTTGTCCATAAAGATAGGGTTTAAAGTTATTTATTGACCATATTATGCTTTTTAATTCCTTTTCAATTGTGGAGTTAAAAGTTTTTGAAGCGTATGCTATGGGTTTTTCTTGCCCTTCATGTATTTGATAAAGTACGGATCCCATCGCGAAATCCGAAGCGTCGGTTGTAAGAATAAATTATTTAGTGAAGTCTGGTGATTTCAATATTGGGGGATTAGAGATTAATTCTTTTGCAAGTTTGAATGCATTCTGATATTCTTGGTTTTCTATATTTATTATTTGACCATTTTTTAAATAAGTAGGAAATGGTTTTGTGAGTTATCGAAATTTGGGATAAATCGGTGATACCAGGAAAGTTTACCAAGAAAACTTTTAATTTCATTTACAGTTTTTGGGATTGTTAATTTATTAATAATATCTATTTTCCTTTTGTTTGGCTTAAGGCTTTCTGAAGAGATTACAAATCCTAAGTATTCTACTTCCGTTTGAAAAAAATCCGATTTGTCTATTTGAATTTTGAGATTTGCCTTTCGTAATTCGTTAAAGACTTTTATGATATTTTCAACATGTTCTTGTCCAGAATTTCCGAAAATGATAATATCATCCATGTAAACTAAACAAATTTTATTTACTAGGTCTTTTAAAACTTCATTCATCATTCTTTGAAATGTTACGGGTGCCGGGGTACGTTGATTAATCCAAAAGGCATTCTCAAGTACTCATAATGTCCTGAGGGTGTCGAGAAAGCAGTTTTTTCTCTATCTTTTATATCAATTAAAATTTGGTGGAATCCTGAGTGTAAGTCTAGTTTGGTAAAATATTTAGGTTTTCCAATTTTATCTAGTAAATCATCTATATTTGGTAATGAGAATTTATCTTAACGAGTTTTTTTATTTAATTTTCGAAAATTCAATTACTAATCGAGTTTTTCTTTTTCCGGAAGCATCTACCGTTTTTGGTACAATCCCTATCGGGAAATTATACGGGGATTTTGATTTTTGAATAATTTTGTTTTTTAACAAATTTTGTATATGTTCTTCTATATCATTATCATAGCATTGAGGTAGTCTGTAGTATAAATTTTGTGGGTAGTGACGTTAGTGACAGAAAGTTGTTCATTTTCTTTAGGGAACAAGTCGTCATATTCTTTAAGTAATTCGGCTATTTTTAATTTCTAATTTGTATTCAAATTTTCATCTCTAAACTGGATATAAGATAATTTATTATGAATTTCGTTTTGTGTAGTAAATTTCATTTTTCTGTTTTCTTTTTTTTCAAAGTATATTTCATTTCATTGAGAGTAATTTTTAATTCTTTTAATATCTCCATTCCAATTAGGAGGTTACAGATGTGATGAAAATCTACTATATAAAATTTAAATATCTTTTCATTTACTTTTAATTTGACTGATTTTGTAAGAGTTTTTCTCCCATTAGCGGTGGAAAAAGTAATTTTATCTTGATCATTAATTACTAATTTTCTTTCTTTCACGTATCTAGGTGATATAAAGTTTATATTTGAGCCTGAATCGATTTATATTATAGAATCGTTATTATGTAAGATGGGAAGTGAATTATTGTGATTTGTCATTACGTATTTTCGTTTTCTATGAGGTTTTCCTGAAAATCCTCAACTTGATGTTTGTTTTCCTGATCTAGGGGATATTCGTATAGTTCGTCGTGTGTTTCGTCTGATATTTTTGATCCATCGACGGCATAGTTTTGGTAATTATGCTGTGGTATTATGGTTTGTGTAGTCATTGAGGTAGTTTATCTTGTTTGCAGTGTCATGGGTTGAGGTGTAAATGGCCTACGTGTATTTATATCATTAATAATGTTCTGACGAGCAAAGTTATTTCTTCCTTGAGATTGACTTTGTCTTTGTATAGTGATTGGTTTAGAAGGGAATGATTGTGAGGGGAATTTCTGTGGTGGAATATTATTTTTAAATTGTTGTGTAGTGTTGTTTACGCATTCTTTTTAGTCACTTTATTGACTCGTCTAAAATCTACACAAAACTTGTAGCTTCCATCCTTCTTCGGTACCATAAGTATTTAACTTTTTCTAAAAATATAACTGGTGTCAACAATGAACCTAAACTAACACAAACATCACCATTGGCAACTGTACAATTCGGAGAATCGTTTCTATTTAATTCTGAACTTAAATTTTTGTGAATTATATCCCAACCTTTTCCTCCAATAATGGAACGAGATGCTCCTGAATCCAACGATCCGATAAATTCTTTTCCGAAAATTGAGACTTTTAGATAAGGCCTCTCATCGTGACTTAAATGAGAAAATATGTAATTTAGAATCACGGATGTTTGTTGTGCAAGCGAATTTTGTTCGTCAGCTGTGGATTTGACCGATTTACATGAAGGAGACCTAACACGGCCTGTTAACGCCTCCTGTTCGCGTTTCCCTGTCATCGTGAACAATTACGCACCGTGACGTCAGCTTTTCCACAAGAAAAACAATACATGCGACGCTGTTCTTTACATTCACTAGCTCTATGACCGGTGTTCCGACAATTCCAACATTTAATTACACGACTTCCTTCGTTTGTAGGTGGATTGAAATCTACTGCGGCTGTACGACCATCGGCACGTTCGCGTCTATACGCCAAGTATGGCTCAAATGATCGGTGGGCAGGGGGTGGCGGTTGCATACGTTGAGTGCGGACATGAATATCCTCAAGTTGACGGCAAGTACTGTCGATAGCGTCTACGGTATCGAATGTCATAATTCCTAAACTTTGTTGTAGATAGGGCAATAAATTTCTACGGACATATTTAAGGCGTTCTGATTCCGGAGGCTTCTCATTCAACCTATTAAACAATCCTTCCATGTTGGCTATGTACACGGAAACGTTTTCATCAGTGCCCTGAGTTCTATTCCTTATCTCCTCCCATAAACTAAAATCATAATCGACCGGTAAAAACGTTGACTTCAAGGTAGCAACGAGCTCATCCCAGGTGGAAAAATTATGACGTTTCGCCAGAAACCAAGTTAAAGCATTTCCCGAAAAAAGTTCAATCGCCGACGTGAATAATTGCTATTTAGATACACCACGCGCGGTACTAAGTTCAACGACACGTTCAAGAAAATTCGACAAACCGGGTCCGCCATTGTAACTAATATTCCACTTATGTATACTAGGTTGAGACGGTAAGGGATCATATGCGGGATAACGGAGTGAACCTAAACTCAACGAAATTGATTCCAAAGCTTGAGTCAATCTAGCCTCTAAATCAGTTGTCTTTTGTTGTTGCTGAGGTCTGGAAGCGGCGTCAGGGTTCTCGGTCTCTAGTGAAGGAATGTCTTGTTCGAGTATCGAGTTTTCGTGTTGTTCCATAAGGAGTTCAGATGCTTTAGCCGAAAATTTTAACTTTAATGTTTGCTCGTACTGCTTGCATTGTTTATCAAGAGTTTCCCGCAATTCTTTATCTTCCTTCTTCATAGCAGCGATACGTTCAATACGCAATTTGACATGGGTAAGTCGGGTACCTATTCTCGCATATTCATTTTGATAATTATCCAAATTAAATTTCTCTAAAGACGCATTTAATTCTTTTAATTTACTATCACAAATTTTTAATTCGAGCTCAGGAAGAAATGGTGTATCATAGGTGACAACAGACTCGCCAGAACGTTCAATGCGCAAGGACTCTCGAAGTCTTGTGCGTTTTTCAGTTACACTTTTTCCTTGGACATTTCGAGCCAGAATATGGATGTATTTTTAAATAATATCTTTGTATAAACTCCATTGTTGCAGATAACAATGTAGGATACTTACTTATTGTAATTAATCCTAAAGCCCTTCTACCTTTTGGTGTAAGATACTTCATAATTTAATTAAAATAACACGCAAACATATCCTCAAATCCGTCTTTGTACAGCATTGTTCAGAAATTATGCCCCATAACCCCTCCACAGATACCGAAACCGAATGAAAAATCGACTTACGTTGTCGCTGTTCGAATGAGAAAGATAAACGATACGAAATGAAGGACAGATATATGTATAATCCTTTGTTTACCTGAGCCAGGTAAACACCTCGTAGAGATTAAAAATTTTCTCGCTTCTGATGTTACAATATTTGGCAAAATGCAAGTGAATGTTAAATGCGAACACAAGTTCGATGAGACATCCAAACTTCTTGAAATCTAATAATATTAATATTGTAATGTAAATATCATCAAATATTTATGACTTATAACAAAATATTTATCAATATACATACAAATAAAAATATTATTAAAAAAATTTAATAACAATTATATATATTTCGATATTCGAACTTTTATCTTGTCAATAAATAAATTAGGGGAGAAAAATGTTTTGCATAAAAGTTGAAGAGATTAAAAATTTACACCTAAATTAGAGAACAAATTTCATTTCACTTCTTTGATAAAGGCTAAAAATACCATCAAAAATATCAAAAATGGAAATGTCCACTTCCTTACTTTGCTTATGAAAAACGTTAAATATTTGCTTGAATTTAATTCCATTTCTATGGTTATTCATTATTAAAACTGTAAAATGCCTAGGTTCGGCTTGTATTTTTTTAATAATTGAAATATTTTTTTATATATCTCGGTCCCGGGACGTGTAAAAAGTATCATTTCATATGGTAAACGTTAAATATTATACAGTTTGTGCAGAAGTGTTCAATTTATTTATCGCAGTAACGGTATAACCATAATTGCGGTAAAACCGTAAACACGTCGCGAATTGTTTTTTGAATATATTGTTAATACCACAATGTAACATGGAAACAAACATTTAAGTCTCCGCTTAATATTTAATGTTGGAAGATCTAAAGGAATTAGTAAACTTCTCGGTCATTTTTACACATTTTACTAATGTTAATATTTGTCTATTTTAATTGTATCTATTGACGCCACTTTTTGTGATATTTATTTTTAAACTTGCATGGCATATTTTTTGTATATATTGACGACACTTTTTGTGATATTTATTTTTAAACTTGCATGGCATATTTTTTGTATATATTGACGACACTTTTTGTGATAATTATTTTTAAACTTGTATGATATATTTGTTGTATATATTGACGAAACTTTTTGTGATATTTATTTTTGAACTTGTATGATATATTTATTGTATCTATTGACGACACTTTTTGTGATATATATTCTTGAACTTGCATGATATATTTTTTGTATATATTGACAATACTTTTGTGATATTTATTTTTCAACTTGCATGGCATATTTTTTGTATATATTGACGACACTTTTTGTGATATTTATTTTTGAACTTGTATGATATATATTAATTGTAATTATAAACACTTTGTGATAATTATTTTTAAACTTATATGATATATTTGTTGTATTTATTGATGACACTTTTTGTGATATTTATTTTTAAACTTGCATGATACTTGTATATATTAATATATTTGATGATTAAATTTTAAATGGCCGTGTTACAATTTTCCTAATAACTATTAATTATAATTTGATGTGTAATATTTAGGTAACCAACTGTATTTTATGCCTCTTTTAATTCTTTTATATTTATACTTTTACTGTGAAGTGAATATGTAAAAATTTAAAGCAATATCAAAAAATAGCATTGAAATTCCTTTATTTTATATTGGTGACACGGTTACAAATAATTTCTTTGTAGCTAATTGATTCAGATTTTAACCATTAATATTGTTATTTATCAGATAATTTGAATTTAATATGTAGTAGAAGGTTTTTGTTTTATTTCTGCTGAAAATGATATTAATTTTCAACATGGGTCGCAGAGTTCAAGAAGTTACTTTTGCCAAATATTGTAATATCAGAATATCTACGAGGTGTTTACCTGACTCAGGTAAAAGAAAGATTATATATCTGTCCTTCATTTCGTATCGTTTATCTTTCTCATTCGACCAGCGACAACGTAAGTCGATTTTTCATTCGGTTTCGGTATCTGTGGAGGGGTTATGGGGCATAATTTCTGTACATGTTTCAAATAAAATTGTCTCTAAAGTATTCCCTATTAAAATTCAGAAGAACGCTATGCAGGTAAGAATTACTTTTTTATGTTGTTTCTAACCGAGTTTCTATCATAAGTATGCTAAATAATCTGTAACTAAACAATTGAGTGTCTCTCATTGTGGAAAAGTTGTTATGATGACAATTATATTGATTTTAATGGATCAGAGCTCTTCCTATTTCGACTAATGTTTGGATTAGGGTATTAGGTAAATTAACAAAATGAATACAAAATTATTTCTTTATTTCACATTAAATAGGTACAGCATACTCATTCTTGCAATTTCTTCGAGAATTTCTTCATTTTTTTGTATCCCTTTTTAATTAATTCACGAGATTTTCCGCTAATAGGCTCGTCAACCACCTTCAAATTTAGCATATTTGGAACAAATTTTCAAAAATACGCTTGAAAACAATGTCAAAAAATATAACAATTTATTTAAAAAATAAATATTACGCCTGTAATTAATTATTAAAAGTACAGAATTTTTGAATCCAATTCAGCTGTGACGTAGACCTTCCTTATTGCGTGTACAGGTTGCGCGCGCATAATCATGACGTGGAGCGCGTGGAGTGTTGTGACGTGTGATGACGTAGAGCGCGTGGAGTCTTGTGACGTGTGATCTGTCAGTTGTGTTATTGTTATCTGTTAAAATCTTTAAATTATGGTTATAAAGTATTGCTTTGTGCCAAGTTGTGGAAACAACAGCTACAAGGATTCAAAATTGTTATTTATTCACGTCCCAGAGAAACGAGAAATCAGAATAAAGTGGTACAAAGCTGTTTTTAAAAATTTACACATTGAAGATGTACCAAAAACTAGTATGGTTCATTGCTGTGAAGTTCATTTTGACGTAAGTATATTAAATCTCTTTATTATTTTACTTGCAAACTATTTATTCCATAATTATTTTATAGCTTGAAGAAGATGCAAAAAATTTTATGATGTTCAAAACAATTGGCAGCAGATTAGTCATGAAAGACAATACAGTACCTCATTTGAAAATTGACACTGAAGAGAGTAGTATGGTCGACTCACAGATATCATCATCTTCAAAAAAAAGAAAAGCTGAAAATATAGTAGCTTTTAAAAGTAAAAAGCAATTAAATTTTGAAGGCTGTGAAAATTTAGTGCAAGAACTCCCGATTGTTAATGGCATTGGAATTCAAGTAGATATGAAGAAGGAAACAAGAGATGTGGAAGTATATGCAAACATAAAAATGCAACATGCCGCAAAAGGTATTCAAGTCAATATACATTTGGAAAAATCAGATTCACCAGCTACTTCATATACAACCTCAAGTTCTTCTACCATTGAATTTTTAACACCAGGATCTGCAATATCAACCGATTCACTGGAAGAAGCTATTACAGATAAACTGTTTAAAGATAATTGTTGCAATAATACCATCAAAAAAATACAATCAAATAGTAGATTTTATCTTGGATTACCTCAAACAGAATATTTTTTAGTAAATTTTTTGTCTGAAAATGCAAAAATAACTGTGAGAAATATTATGATATGTTTAAAAAAAATTAGATTAAATGATCAGTATGTCCGAATAGGTCTGGATTTTGGTATAAGTGGTGCAGCAATAGGAAAAATATTTACCAGTTCACTGTCAGAAATAACCTACGTTCTACAAGAATTCGTTTATTGGCCAGACATTTTTTCAGTAAAATATAATTTACCAACTACATTTATAGCACGCTATAAAAATGTTGTGTCTATCATAGACTGTCTGGAAATTCAAATAGAACGCCCAACAAATGCGGTTCATCAAGCACAAACTTGGAGTACATACAAGAAATGCAACACTATTAAATATTTAATTTCTGCAACACCATTTGGACTAATTACATTCATTTCGGAAGGTTACGGGGGCAGAGCAAGCGACAAACAAATTGTTGAACAAAGTAATTACCTGAAAGAACTGCCAAATAATTGTACAGTCATGGCTGTTAGGGGTTTCAAACAATTAGAAACTTTATTAAAAACAAAAAACTGTACATTAGTTAGACCACCGTCAGTTAAAACAGGAGAAAAAATAAGTAAACAAGACGTGTTAGAGAGTAAACGAATAGCCGCACTTCGTATTCACATCGAAAGAGTCATACGAAGATTGCGGGAATTTGAAATTTTGAAACCTCATGCATGTATCAATAAAGACTTGGTTGCATGGTTAAATTATATTATAATTATAGTTTGTGGTATTGTAAATGTCCAAGGACTTTTAATAAAATGAAATAGCTTAAATCATAGCTTTATTTTTATTTACACTGTACATATATTATATAACATTTATTCCTTCATAAGTTTGGGATAAATAGCCTGTTTCCAAAAATTTAAAGCATCATTTTTTATAGATTCACAATAAATTTTATTCAAAGTTACTTCCTTAATAAATATTTTCTTATTATTCTCAAAATTTGGATCTGCTACACAAAAAAGTCCTTTCTTTTTACCAGTCAAAAACATTTGTAATTGAATTTGAGCCTTTGATTTATTCTGAAGTTCACCATCTGGATTTATATAATTTGTTAATGTTTTTTCCGTAGAAGGGCATTTTATTTCTACAACATATTCCGCTGTCAAACCATCAGGTGAAGCTCCAAATACTGGATTTTGTGGATAAATAAAAAGCCCACATTTCATTATTTTTAATTTTCTATCCTCTTCTACAGCTTTTAAAACAGCATCTTCTAACAGCTGACCTCTTCGCATAGCCTCTGTCTGGGGAAATTTATTTGCTCCAAAAATGTTTTCCACTAGTGTACCATGAAATGTCTGACATCGTGACACTTCAAATAATTTTGAGGCTGTAATTCGGCCAAAACGAGCATCATACTACTTTGTATTTTTATTTTGAGTCACTGTATTTTTCTCTATGTATTCGCAATCTTCACTACTTATATTGGATATACAAAAATTAATGAAATCATTTGGATCTCTATTTTCTTCAGAAACTACTTTACAGTATTTAAGAGCTAAACAGTGAAGAGAAATTTTTTTAAATTTATTTTCATTATCATACATTGTTGAAATTAAGCTTTCGCTATTGTGCTTCTTAGCTTCCTTTATATATTTTTCCCGTAAACTATTTCCCTTAATTTTTAATGGTAAAACACCAGAGGAAAACATTTCTGAGAGCGTAAAGGCTTTTCCCTGTCCTACAGAAGAAAGTTTGGATTTTCTCCAGTAACACTCCACTTCAGTCACAGAAGGTTCCTCACTTCTCCTATGAAGCCACAGTAAAAAGGCAACAGAGTGTTAACATCCTCCTAAAATTTATGTTACTTATAGCTTCAAAAAAAATAATGGATATTTATAAATATACCTTCAGATGCAGCACAACTTTGACAAGTGCAGCTTATTACTGTTTCATCTTCTTCGTTTATCACTGCAATGACTACATAACTTGCAGCATGAACCCGATGTTCTGGTGTTATTTTCGCTTTTATAGTACATAAAGCATTCTCTCTTCGAACTTGAATAAAGCCAACAGCGTCATCTCCGTAAGCATCACGGCCTGCTCTACAAATTAATAAAAAAATTATATATATATATATATATATATATATATATATATATATATATATATATATATATATATATATATATATATATATATTATTTTATTGCTTCTTCTATTACACTTTTTAAAAAGATTTTTATTTCCTTTACAAATAATAATGGATTACAATATGTACTTTATTGTTCCAAGACTAACATCAGACTGAATTATAAAATACAATTCCAGCTCTAAGTAAAATATAATATGATGCGTCAGGAGATAGTTGACGCTCCTGAGAAGCAGCTGAGGTCAGGGGTTCTCACCATGTAACACCTCCCTCCTTAAGCAGAAACTCTAGGGTGGAACAACTTGAGTTTCGTCAACTACCCTTGGGTTTCCTTGAACTTTCTGTAACATATAATTTTTGATTAGTTTTACAATAAAATGTAATATTATTATAGCCGTGAAGATGGCGATATAAATGGTCAATCCTCTTGAATAATGGATCTGTAGATCGATTGGATCTGCGGGGACTTCTTGAGTTTCTTGAAGTTGAATTTGGTGTAGCTTGTCGAGTGATAATTTATCCAATTTTAATTCTTCAACTTGTGCTACGGTTGAGTTTCGCATCTCAATTTTTTCCAGTTTTAGTGGGTGACCTGGTATTATCTTCATTTTGTTGGAGTAGACATAAAAGGGGGTTTTGAATCCGCAGGTTGGTGGAACAACAAACAGATATGTTCCTTGTAAGGAAGCAATAGTGTTTTGCTTGCACATTGTTTGTACCTTCTGATGTTTAGGAAATATTCCAATGTAGTGTGCTTCATTGATTTTCAAAATGATTTCTTGATTCATTGTAACTGGTATGTGTTGACAATTATTCGCTGTAACTTCAGATGACAAAATTGAAATTAAACAGTCTTTTTCTTTCTGTAGTGGTAAGAGACTTGTGCTTTTACACAAAAATTCTGGTTGCAGATCGATGCATTCATCATTGCTGTATTGATATGCATTGTTGCTTAATGATAGGTAAGCTGAGGGTGGAATAATAATTGATTTATTTTCGTTGGGAATTGAGAATAAATGATAATGTTCGAAGGTTTCCGGGTGGACTAGAGGAAATTCTAGTGAAAACATAACTTTTTCTTCAAAAATATGTACTTTGGTTTCTATGACATTATAATATTTTAAGAGGTCATTGGCATCAGAAAATAACAGTTGTTTGTGATTATAAATTAAATATAATTCATTAACAATTTCTTTTAAATCTTGATAAGGAATAATACTAGGATGAGCAATTTTTAAATTTGCAAATGTTATGGCGTTTTCCATTTCTACGATGAAATTTAATATTGAATCGAGATTAAGTTTTATTTGTTCCAACGTTTCGTGTGTTTCTGTATAATATAAGAAATTATAATTTGTACTGTTTATTGCTTGAACTAGTTCGTTCGTCTTATTCTGAATTTTATGTTGATTATTCATAATTATAGTCATTGTCTCATTGATGCTAGACATAATCATTTTTGAGAGTGAAATTTGTTTATTTAATTTTGCAACGATCTTATTTTGATGTGTTTCTAATTCTAAAATATTCTTATGAATTTCATTGGCATCTTCGTTATCCATGTTGCCTGTTATTATTTTTATAATTGAACCTAAAGGGTTGATTACGCCGCGTTTTTGACGTTTTTCATGATAAAACAAATTAATTTTATTATTAACAGTTTTAATTTCATTTTCTAATCGTTTATAATAACTGTGTAAAGAATGATAAAGATCTGGGGTAGCTGCGTCTATTATTACTTTTATTTGTAAGTGAATTTCATTTGTTGAAGTTATTGCATTTTTAATAGACTTAAGGTCAATGTAATGTAAGAAGGTATGGGAAGAGGTTTGTATTTTTGCATGTTCCAATTTAAATGGAAGGATGCCGGGATTAGTCGCTAAATTCTGTATTTGTACTATTTGCGTCTTCGTCATGTGAAGGATCGCTAGTCTGTAACAAAGGAGACTTTTTCAATAATTTATTTTCCAATATTTTTATTTTTGGTTTAACTCTACTTTTTATCTTTTTAAAGTGATAGGTTTTTAATCTTGGTCTCTTTATATTAGATAGGTGAATATTTTTTGAAGTATTACCGTGATCTGGTTTAATTTCCGCCGTCTTTAGTTTCTGATTTATTTTATCAATCTGTTCAGGTTTAAATTTATTCTTTGTTTTACTTTGTTTTTGTTTATTCTTTACGAATACTGTGTCTGGTATTTCCGGTAGATCTTCGCGATTTTTATTAGCGTAATTTATTGTCTTTTGTTTGTAATTTTCATTTCTTTCTCTAATTTTATTATAAAGCAGTTTTATTTTTTCTTTATGATTAACAATATAATTATTAACTAATTGTTTTTCTAACTCAATATCTAATAATGAATGAGAGTCTAAATGTCCTGATATTATTTCGCATGGTTTTAATTTTGTGACTGAATGAATGGAATTATTATATGCTAAAAGTGCATAGTTAATTTTTATTTCAATAGGTTCTTTAGAATATTCTTCCTGATTATCTAATAATCGGATGTGTTCGATAAGGGTTGAATGGAATCGTTCAATCATGCCATTTGATTCTGGGTGTTGGGAACTGACGAAATGTAATTTAATTTTGTGTACTTCTAACAGTTCTCTAATTAATGAATTTTTAAATTCTAGACCGTTGTCTGAAATGACTTGGTCTGGGATGCCATGATGTGTAAAATATTTTACAAGATTATTTACAACTTCAATACCTTGGCCTGAGTTTAATTTATAAGCCTGTGCGTATCTTGAGAATGAATCAATAATAGTAAGAAATTTTTGTTTTTCTAAAGAAATTGTGTCTACGTGCAATATTTGAAATGGTTTCGTTGGAGTGGGGGTAATGTTAAATTTTGGTTTTATTGGTACTCTATCATATTTTGTTTTCAAACATATTTCACATTCGTTTATGTAAGTTTGAATAGATTTTCTTAGATTTGGCCAATAATATAGCCGAGGTGGGAGCACGCTACTATGTGCATGTGCTTTAAATTTTTATTATTTATAGTGTCAAAAATAAAAATAAATAATATAATTTTATGCTATTGTATTTATCAATACGTGTAGTTTTCTGTCTTACAAAGTGAACTCTAGTACAGGGTGTGGTGTTACAGTTAAACTTACAAACAAAGTTTAGTGATCTTTTCAATTTTTAAGTATTTTGTGCGCAAAGTTAAGTCAAGTGCGCATACAGTGCGAGTTGATGCGAAAACCTGTGACTATTAAACGGTGGGAACATGGGTAAAAAATCGGATGATACTGACGACAATAAATGTAATAAATGTGGATTGGAATTTAATGCCGAAGATATAATTGGTTGCGATGGAAAATGCCAAAAATGGTACCATCCTAAATGCGTAAATTTGAAAAGTACTCATTATAAAGTAATTAAAGAATGCCCTGGAATCAAGTGGTTTTGCGAAATATGTAGAAATGATACATTTTATATTGATGATGTGCGAAAAATAGTTACAGCTGAATTAAAACAAATAACATTAGAAATAAATGAAATGAAACAAACATTTAGAAATATAAATAAAGGGAAAACTAATTTAGAAATGTCTAGTTGTACCTATGCGCAGGCAGTCAGCAATAAACCAGCTGTGATTATTAAACCCAAAGAAAATCAAAATTGCAAAGATACTAGACAAGAAGTATACAACAATATTAAACCTTCTGAAATAGCTGTTGGAATATCGGCCGTAAAAAATGTAAAAGACGGAGGAATAGTTGTAAAGTGCAATAACAAAGAGGATACAATTAAACTGAGCCACGAAGCGAAACAAAAACTTGGGGAGAAATATACCGTAAATTTCACATCAATGAAAAATCCTTGTATAAAAATTATCGGCATTGATAAGGATTTATCGAATGACGAAATAAAATCGCATATAATTTCGCAAAATACAAATGTCATAAATAAAGAAGCAGAACTTAAAATAAAAAGAAATTGGGAGCAACAAAATAATAAAGGCGTAAGCATTGAGGTAGATAGTGATACATTTAGAAAAATTATGGTTGAGGGTAAACTAAATATTGGATGGAAAAGATGTGTAGTTTATGAAGACCTGAATATATTAAGATGTTTCAAATGCTTGGGTTTTAATCACAAAGCAGTAGATTGCACAAATAAACTTTCTTGTGGAAAATGCGCTGGAAATCACAAATTCAGTGATTGTACAATGGATACAACAAAATGTATTAACTGTGTATCGGTTAATTCCAAACTAAACTTAAATTTAAATCCAAACCATATGGCTCTAGATAGGAAATGTCCAGTATATACAAGGAATATTGACGCTCTCAGAAGTAAGATCAAATATATGTAGCAACTACAGTCCTATGGAAATGACCACTTTTTATTGTACCTCAATGCACAAAGTTATGTATCAAATAAGGATGAAATTGATAATTTTATACTGGAAACGAATCCTATAATTGTTTGTTTATCAGAAACGAGAACAACAAATGAAATTGAAAACAATGAATTAAATATAGAAGGATATGCACTTATGAGATGTGATTCAAACAGTAGACATACGGGAGGAGTTCTAATATTTATTAAAGAACATATAAAGTATTCTGTAGTACTCAATTTACACTCCAATAACTGCTATTGGGTTTTAAGTGCAAAAATAAATATTAAAAAATTTAATTACATAATAACAACAATATATCATTCTCCTTCCAGTAGACATAGTGAATTTCTGGATTTTCTCGATGAATATCTAAATGCTCATTCTTCTAATACAGACACACAAATCATTATTGGTGACTTCAACATCAACTGGTTACATAATGATAACTTATATACAAAAAAGCTGAAGGAAACAGTGCAGTTGCACGGTTATACGCAGTTGATAAATGATTACACTCGAGAGACAAATATATCCAGATCAATTATAGATTTACTAATAACAAATAACTTTAATTTTAAAAACTTGGTAACTGTTAATAATAATGTAAAAATAACTGACCATAATATAATACATGTAAAGTGTGTTAATTCACTTAAAACCAGTGCACAGGAAATTAATAAAAAAATTCATATTAAAAAATTAAATAATAGTAAATGTGAATCTAATCTAATATATTGTGATTGGAATTACAACTCCATAAATGCAAATGTTGTGTGTAATACTTTCCTGACTAATATAAAACATTGCATTAATAAAAGTAGTGAAGTGATAACCAAAAATAAATCTACACAAAATCCTTGGTTCGATAATGAAATTCAGCTTGCCATAATCAACAGAAATCGAGCGTATTCTAAATATAAAATTACTAATTTAGATTCTGATTGGACCGCGTATACTCAAAAACGTAATGTAGTTACCAATTTAATTAAAAATAAAAAAAAAAACTTTTTATATGAAAAGCATAGACAATTGTAAACACAATTCTAAACAAATGTGGTCAACGTTAAAAAAAATTGTGAACCCTAAAAAGAATGATCAAATTAAGGAATTAAATGTAGAAAATCGTACATACACAGATACGAAGTCAATAGTTGATATTTGCAATAGATACTTTGTTGACAGTATAACTGAAATAGCAAATTCCATTCCCAGCGTAAACTGTGCTAGTGCCACTGATTCAGTCCCTCTTATAAACTTTTGTGAACTCTCTGCGTTTCGGACTATTGACATAAACAAACTTAAACAACTGGTCTTTGCTCAACAGAATAAGTCATGTCCAGATGAAATAAATATAAAATTTATAAAAGACTTTTTTCATATTATTGGTTATCCATTGTTGAACGTTATTAACTGTTCTCTTGAATCGGGAGTATTTCCTGAACCTTTCAAATTAGCGACAATTAGACCGATTCGCAAAATTGCCAATTCGAATAATATAAATGACCTGAGACCAATTAACTTATTACCAATATGTGAAAAATTTCTTGAAATTATTGTTTTTGAACAAACAATTGAATATTTAAATTGTAATAACTTACTAATACAAAATCAATCAGGATTCAGAAAAAACCATTCTTGTGAAACAGCTTTAAATTTAATAATAAATGAATGGAAAAACTGTGTAGATAGTAATGAAACTATTAATGTTGTATTCTTGGACTTAAAACGAGCTTTTGAAACTGTAGATCATAATATATTAGTGGAGAAATTTAGTTCTTATGGTTTAAAAAACATAGCACTGAGTTGGTTTAAAAGTTATTTGACTAATAGAAAGCAAATTGTTAATTTCAACAATGAAAAATCTTCTGAATTAACTATAAATATAGGAGTACCACAGGGTAGTGTCCTTGGTCCTCTGTTATTCCTTTTGTATATTAATGATATACCAAGCGTTCTAAATCATTGTGAAATTCATCTCTTTGCGGATGACGCTCTTTTATACATCAGTGGTAATAATGTTAAAGATATTGTTGATAAAGTTAATAATGATTTAGAACGAGTGGAATCTTGGATGAATCTTAATAAACTAAAATTAAATCGAAATAAATGTAAGACAATGTTTATTACCAAAGAGAATATTTATAATGAAATATGTAATAATGTAGAATTTAATATAAAAATTAATAGTACTATTTTGGAAAAAGTTGAAGTTTATAAATATTTAGGAATATACATAGACCGTAAGCTTAAATTTACATTTTACGTTACCTATATCTGCAAAAAAATTGCTAAGAAGTTAAATTTCATGTCCCGATTAAATTATGTTTCTTCTTGGACTCTACAAACTATTTTTAATGCCATTGTTTTACCACACTTCAATTATTGTAGTTCAATTTTATATCTATGCTCGGAAACAGATTTAAGAAAACTTCAACTTTTGCAAAATAGGGCAATGAGAATAATTTTGAAATGTTCAAAATATACCAGAGTGACAGATATGTTAACGATTCTGAAATGGTTCAATGTTACACATTTAGTTAAATATAACACTCTTATTTTCATTTTTAAAATTGTTAATGGAATGTTACCATATTATTTAAAAAATAAATTAATTCCGGTGCAAGATGTGCATACATATAATACAAGACAAAAACAAATGTTCTATATTACAAAAAAACATAAAACTACCACTTGTACAAATGTATTTCATAATGGATTAATTGAGTTTATAATTTACCTAATGATATAAAGAACGCAGACACTGTAGGAAGCTTTAAACAAAGATTAAAAAGTTTTATTAACATCAAATATTGTATTAAATCCAAATTGTAATATTTTTATGTACATTATATATTATATTATTATGTATTAGTGTATATGTATTAGCTTTTTGCTACTTAAATAAATATTATTATTATTATATTATTATTATAATATCGTGTTTTTATTTGATTTTCAGTCTCATCGAGACCTCGGTGGTTTGTTTTACTTTCATGATAATTTTGTATTGTTTGTTTAATATCATCTTGATTTTCTATGTCTAAAAGTTTTTGAGTATACCTAACAAGGTTTATTTCGGAGTTTTTAAAATATTTTTGAATTACTGAACAAAATTTTTCATATATTGGGTCTTCAAAATATAATTGATACTTTACTTTCGGGACAATATATTCTTTTACAAAATTTACTATATCTCTAACATAATTATTTTTTGAGATTTGAATAATTATACGTTGTGTGTTCTGAAAGAGTTTTACAATTTTTGGTTTCTTTGGATCGTAATGTACTTCTGAAATAATAATTTGATTTTTTCCGTAGTTAACTGGCTTTTCAACAATTGGAATACCTACGATTGGATTTTCTACGTTTGTGTGCACTGTGTCATCATCATCAGGGATTTCTATAATTTCGTTATCATGTTCAACAGCTAATGAATTATTATCAAATTTGTTGTTTTTATCTTCTTTAATATTTTCAGCAAAACTTTTATTAAATTCTTTCATAAAATCAAATATTCCTCCTGAATCTTCAATTGTTTCGTTAACATTAATTTGAATTCGTGATAGTGCGTCTGCGTTTTTATTTAACAATCCTTTTTTATAAATTATTTGATAATCATACTCTTCTAGCTTTAAGCGCCATCTAACAAGTTTAGAATTGGGTTCTTTAAGTGAGAACAGCCATTGTAATGGACGATGGTCTGTGTAAATAAGAAATTTACGTCCAAATAAATAGGGTCTGAAATGTTTGACCGCCCAAACTATCGCTAAAAGCTCTTTCTCTATAGTTGAGTACTTAGTTTCAGAGTCATTGAGTGTGCGACTTGCATAAGCTATCGGTAAATCTGATCCGACTTTTCCTTGTGATAGTACTGCGCCTATTGCAACATTACTCGCGTCTGTTGTCAAAATGAAAGGTTTTTCAAAATCTGGAAATTGTAAGATTGGTTCGTTCGATAATAAATTTTTACAAATATTAAAACAATTTATGTACTCAGTATTTTGAATATCTATGGTTGCATTTTTCTTTAAACATGAAGTCATTGGCTTTGTTAATTTAGCAAAATTTTTTATAAATTTTCTGTAATATCCTAACAGTCCTAAAAATGCTTTTATTTCTTTTGATGTTTTTGGTAGGGGATAATTTTATTTCAGTATTCGGTGTTTTCAAAATAGATTGTTTTATATTAAGTTGTACATTTAAGTTTTTAAGGGTGTCATAACCTATTAAATCGTCAAAGAAATGATGAAATTTAAAAAGATAGAATTTTATTTTTTTGTCGTCATTAAATTCAGGGAATGCTGGGATTTCAATACAAGAATCTCGTTTAGTTGTTTGGAATATTGAAGAGATGGTAAAATTTTCTTTCTTAATATAATTTTTATAATATTTTTCAGCAATATCTGGGTTTAAGAATGACTTTGTTGCGCCAGTATCGATTAATAATTTTAACGGGGGATTTGAAATTTGAACGTAAGGTAAATCTTTTTTATCATAAATCGAGTGAAGCTCTATGTTTGATTCGTTGTTAGGCTCAGTTCGTGAAAATTTTGATTATTTTCGCAAGGTGTCTCTTCGTGATTATTATCAGAAATTTCGTTTGCATAAAAGATTTGATTTTGTGTGTCATAGTCGGTATAATCTGTCTCGTAAGGTTCGTCATTTTCCTCATAGTACTGTGTCGGTTGTTCGACATTAAATAATTCTTCTACTACATAGTTTTGTTGTCTTTGTTGGTATGGTGGTCTACTTATCATTGTATTAGGTTTTGGGAAGGTACGATGTGATATTCCGCTCATGGGAGTGGGTCTTTGTTGTATAGGTCGATTTGTGGAGCTTTGGGGTTTCCATACATTAACAGTGTTGGATTTGGGTTTATTTCCAAATACTTGTTGGTTAGTGGGAAATCTTTGTGGTGTTTGAGTAAATCTGGGTTGCAAGTTGATAGGGTTACTCGGGAATGGTTGATAATAATTATTAAATCTTGGTGGTGGTGGAGGTAAAGAATATTGTTTACGAATCGGTAAATTTGAATTTGGCTTTAAATTTTGAATTTTGTTTCTGTTGAAATGTGATCTTTGCAGATGACGGATGTTATCTTCCGAGATGATAAACTGTCTCGCCTCTGCTAGAGTATCAGGTTTCATGGCTCGGATCGTTGATCCTAAAGGTTCTTTTAAACCAGCTAGAAATATTTTTAAAGCGTGTGTGTTATAAAAATTCTTTTTAACAACAGTAATGACATTCGCATCTTCGTGGATGTCAACATAATTATGTAGAGCACTTAAATTCGACATGACTCTAGTGTAAAATTGTAATGGTTCTTCATTATCTTTCTGACGTAATTGATCGAGATCAAACAATAAACCGTTTTCATCTCTTTGATCGCCAAAATGTGCAGTTAATGCGTCTTTTACTGTTTTCCAGTCTTTAGTTGTGCAAGTAGAATAAACTTCACGTGCTGGACCGATTAATTTAGCATAAATGCCATAAATTACTGTAATATTTTGAACACATTGTATGTTCTGTGGGTTTGAATCCCAATAATTATTAATGAGTGTATTAGAAATGTCTAAGAATGCTGATAATTCTAATGGGTTACCATCGAATTTTGGCACTATATCAAGCAGTTTAGAATCAAATTTGGGGATTGTCGCCATGTCTGAACAACTATTGTTTTGCAATGCAACTCCCTCTTTTAATAGTAAAGTTGAAAATAATGAACTTAAATCAATATCTAAAATTTTATTTTTATATTCTAATTCTAGCTCGTTTTCACTATTTTCCTCTATGGAGATAGATGAACGCGAGGAGTCTGACATAAAATGGATAATTTAAAAGGAAAGCAACTTACATAAGTAATACAGAAGAAGTCTTCATATCAACCTCGATGGATTCACGATGAATTTCTTCGGGCTGTGGTTCTTCTCTCTGGATTAACAGTAGAAACTGAAGAATTTTTCTTGGTGAATCTTCTTCCAGAATCCTACCGACTGCGCCAATTATTTTATTGCTTCTTCTATTACACTTTTTAAAAAGATTTTTATTTCCTTTACAAATAATAATGGATTACAATATGTACTTTATTGTTCCAAGACTAACATCAGACTGAATTATAAAATACAATTCCAGCTCTAAGTAAAATATAATATGATGCGTCAGGAGATAGTTGACGCTCCTGAGAAGCAGCTGAGGTCAGGGGTTCTCACCATGTAACATATATATATATATATATATATATATATATATATATATATATATATATATATATATATATATATATATATATATATATATATACTCGTACAGGTATACATACATAAAAGGAAATAAGTATAATTACCTTTCAGTTTTTACATTCTTTATTTCGGAGCATTATGTACAAAGAAATTATTAACCATTGTTATATTAACAACAGGTAAATTGCGTGAATCTGCCTTTGCAAAACCACTCTCCATCACGTTTACTTAATATTTAATTAAAACTTCGAAAACAAACAATTCACAACGTACGTAAAAAATGGTTGAACCTACTCAGCTGAGAAGTAAACCTTCTTATGACAGATAAAGGTTGCGCGCGCATAATCGTGACGTTAAACGTACAGCTGTCATGCATCAACTTGTTCAGCAAGTCTACACGGGCGGCGATGGGCGTTGTTCTGTCGTAAGTAACTACTACGTCACACGATTTTATCTAGAATCTTTAGTAATTAATTACAGGCTTATTTATATTACAATATAGATGAAAACATGAAAAATATCCATATATTAACGTCTATTTTTGAAAAATAAAATAAAAAAAAAAATGGTTGAAGAGCCTATTGGTAAGGGTCCTGTACCTATCAGGCTGATTGGACCATGAATTGTGTATTCCTGCTTTATCACCTGTATATCATCTCGCTTTGGCCAGGAAAATGACGTTAAGGTTTCATTTAAAAATTTCATTTTAAAATTATTGTCTTCTAAAAAAAAAATAAAACACGGCGTAGTACGATTTTTTTTTATGTTGATTTTTTCTTTTGATCCTATATTATCAGCTCCTACCCTTAATAACCGATCTGTGCTCAATCTATAAAATAACATTAATATATAGAAGGTGTTCAATTTAAGTGGTGTACTATTGCTATATCGAGAAGTATAAAAGTTACGAAGTGTTTATATTAGCGATCAATTTCTATTTATGACTATTTTAAAGTACGAAACAAGAATTTTGTAGACCAGTGGAATTTTTTATTAATTCAAAGATATAATATTTTTATACCTTTGCATAAAAAAAATTGAAAATGCAATTAAATATTATAATTTAATTGCTATGAGGAAAACAATTAAATATTTTCTTTCATATTAATTGTGGTTTAATATCAAAACAATCAATCAATCAATTTATGAACATCGACGGTCGAAATTTAAGAAGAATTAGAATTAATTTGCTAAAAAGAAGAGTGGCTTAAACATCTTTATTTCTTGAATCAATGTCTGCTTAAAATATTATTTTTATTTATTGTTTTATTGCAAGCCAAATACTGGAAAAACGATGTAAAATATTAAATTAAAGACAAAATAAAAACATCTCCGGTCTAAATGGAATTACTATTTGACATGCTATTATATTCAGTAAGTACTAGCGACAGCTAGCTTCTTCGCAAAATACGCTGGAGATCTCGCTGGAGATAAAATGCTCGTCACGTCATTACAATAAGATTTTATCGAAATTATATAATTTTTTATTTGCAATTTTTGTATTTAGGGATATGATAATATTATATCGTTGAAATAAGAAAAAATACTGAATCAAATAAATGAATTAAAAAATTGGTTCCCATCGAAGTTCCCATTTTAAAAAGAAAGTTGCACCTCGTATTTTGAGATCCACTGGTCTAAAAAATTTCGTTGTTCTCAGCCTGTATTAATTATTATACTTGAGTAGTACATGATAAATTACGTACCTAGTTGAGTGTTCATGTAATAACCAACACAGAGACGATTTTTTTATTGTTTTAATTTTTTCTTTAATTTTTATGTGAACAAATGGACTTTTTTCATCTAGTTGATCTTTTTCGTAGTCGGGTAAATTTATATTTTCAAAATTAAGCAGTATTCTATCATCAGCATTAAGTGCCTCGGTCAGTTCTTGTGAAGTTCGTCTGAGGGAACATCTGAAAGTACTAAAGACAGAGTATCCTGTAGCATGTTGACTCTAGATCAGGGGTGGGCAACCTTTTGTTTAACAGGGGCCAGAATAAGATTTAAATTTCGTACGCGGGTCGTAGTTGTTAATTGACACATTTTTATTACTTATAATTTTTTTCTGAAAATATAAAAAACAATAATAAAACAAAATTAACTAAGTACTACATTTATTTCTTAATTTAAACTAGACTAATTATATCGAAAATTAAACTGTAAATCTCCCTTTTTTCTTTATGTTGGGTTAAACCTAATTTCAAATTTTTGTTTTTGAAAATATTTATTTATTATATCTTCTAATGATCTCGCGGGCCGGATTGGAACTTTACGCGGGCCGGAGTTGGCCCGCGGGCCGGAAGTTGCCCACCCCTGCTCTAGATGATATAAAATCATTGGAAATTTTGATTATAGTATCATCTGATTCATCATCGGAATTGGTTTCTATTAGACTCGTATCAACCTCTATTTTACAATTTTGCGTATCAAAGCCAAGATTTGTCCACGAATTTTTTTTTTTTTGCACGGAGCAACTATGGCTATTGTGCCAGCGAACATAGTCGCTATTAGTTATTTGTTGGTAATCTAGGTTTTTCTATATTTTATTTAAATGCATTTGTTTATGTTAATTTGTTTTAAAAATTCCAACACATTTATTATTCCTTGTGCAGTTGTAACATTTTCTTTTATACATTCTCTGTTTATTTTTAATTCATTACGCTTATTGTTGTAGTTTGGACATTCATATAAAATGTGGTGAATTGTTATATCTGCATTGCAAGTGCGACATTTAGGTTTTTCTTTATTCATTAAATGGTGTGAATGTGTGATTCTTGTATGGCCAATAGATATTCTTGTTACAACAACTTGTACTTTCTCGTTAGTGATGCATACCTTTCTTTGTTCCACGGTTTTACCGTATCTTTTATATTTTTTAGGTGGTTATTGGGCATTTTATCCCATTCTTCTTGATATGATTTTTTAATAAATTCATTTGTATGGCGATATAGGTCTTCAGTTGTAATTCATGGGGATGTTTCCATATGAGCAGTGTTGAGTAGTTCATTTGCGTGGCGGTCAACTATTTCATTTCCCTTTATACCAGTGTGACTTGGGATCCAGAATAAGGTAAGCTCAATTTTATTTTCACTATTTAGTTCAGTTATAATATTAAGTAAACACTGGTATAGGTTTGTATCATAATTGTCGTGTGTGTTACGCATAAATTCTATTACGCTTAGTGAATCTGTGTACACAATGATATGTTGAACATTATTATGGTTAATATTATTTGATATTTCATTTTTGATATATTTTAAAGCATTAATAATAGCAACTGCTTCGCCAGTGAAAATACTTGCTATTTTTGGGAGAGTATCTCCTGTTGTTACATTCTACTGAGGGATGTAAAAGGCTGAACTTGTACCTTTATTAGACTTCTTGGATCCATCGGTGTAAACACAAAGATATTTATTATTTGTATTATATTTTTCAGTTAAGATTTTAAATTCATTTTGAATAAGGGCAGCAGGAACATTTAATTTATTATCAATTTTATCTTTTAATTTTGTATTACAAGGTGTTAAATTTTTACATTTCCATACTGGAGGATATATAGTTTCAGTGTTGTTTGTTAAAATTTGTTTATATTTATTTTCATTCATTTTATTAAATATTTTAATGCCTTCGATAAATATTGGGCATATGTAAGAGGCAGATTTTCTAGCATGAATGGTTTCATTTCTTATATTATGAAATATTTATTTATAATTGGGATGTGATGGAATTGATTTAATTTTTATTATATATTTTAATATATATTTGGTTCTACGTATTCTTATTGAAGGTATTCCAGATTCTATATAAAGAGAATATGTCGGGCTTGTACGAAAAACACCAGTTACTAATCGCAAGCTTAGATGGTGTACCGAATTAAGTTTGTTTAATATACTTGGCTTGGCAGATCCGTATGCAATGATTCCATAATCTATTCGGGATAATATCAAGGATTTATATAAATTTCTAAGGGTATTTACATTGGCTCCCCAGGTAGTGTGAGATAGTATTTTTAATATGTTTATGGTTGCAAAACATTTACTCTTGAGATTTTCTATGTGCCTTTTTCACGTTAGCTTGCTGTCGAATGTTATTCCTAAGAATGTTATGTAACTTGATGGAATTATTGGGATATTATTAATATGTAAATTTGGGCAAACATGATGTTTTCGTAGTCGGCAAAATTCTATTGACTTGTATTTTTCTATAGAAAAGGTGAATCCATGTGATTCAGCATTATGTAAAATTATATTTATCCCATTTTGTAATTCGTTTTTTATTTCGTTTAAATTATTATTACTTGCAAAAATTATTATATCATCTACGTATAAGTAATATTTTTGTGTTTTTGGTAGATTATTAACTAATCCGTTTACTGCAACTAGAAATAAAACGACTGAGACTGTTGATCCTTAAGGAATACCGTTATGATATGAAATTTTATCGGAATAATTTGACCCAATGCGTACTTGTAGTGTTTTAAGAAGTTGACAACAAATTTTAGCAGATTTCCACGAATTCCCCATTGATGAAGTTGTTTAATTATTCCAAATCTCCATGTGGTATCAAAGGCTTTCGTTAAATCGAATGATACTGCAACTAGGTGTTTTTGGTGCATTATAGAGTTCTGTATTTGATTTGTAAAATTGTTAATTATATCTTGTTTAGAGTGGCTCTTTTTCGAGCCAAATTGATATTCATTGATTAATTTATTTGTATTTAAATAACAGGTTAGTCTTTTATTAATTAATTTTTCATCTAGTTTGGCCATGTGGCATGTGAGAGAAATTAGGCGGTAACTGTCTGTATTTTCAGGGTCTTTACCTGGTTTTAATATCGGAATAACTATAGCATTTCTCCATAGCGTTGGATATAGTCCCATGTCCCATATTGCATTGAAGTATTTTAATATAATTTGGATGTAGCTGTTTTGTAAGTTTTTGTACATTGAGTATGATAAAAAATCTTGTCCTGTTGCTGCACCTTTCTTACATTGCTTTTGTAATATGTTTGATAATTCATTAATTGTGAACTTTTCATTATATGACTCGTTTGCTTTACTTTCATAATAAATTTTTTCATTTTCTATTCTGTTTTTTATTTCTTTAAAATTATCACTATAATAATTATTACTGCTGACTTCGCTGAAGTGTAGTGCAAATTCCTTTGTTATTCTGTTTATATTGTCCACGAATTATTATCAGTGTATGTTATACCTACAATATCACAGTCTTCTTTAACTTCTAATAATGCTCTCAAACTATACCCTCTATTTCATCATCCGACGCAAAGTACATAGATTCAAGAGAGTTTTGATTCCAATTTCCTAATCGTGATGTACGTTCTCGTGGAAAAACATAGTTGGTCGATAAGTCAGCCGTAATATTGTTAATTGTTTGAATTTTATCTAATCTATGAATAATATCTTGTAAACTAAAATTGACAACTGTTGAAAACGTCGAAGTAAGCGATCGTGCAGCTCTAAATATTTGTTCACATGGTTGACTACTAAATAGCCATGGTGTGAACTGTGAATTTGACATGCTTTTGTCTCTAAAATCTCTTATTAGTTTTATAATGGCATGAGCATTTAATTCGATGCATATATAACAGTTGAGTGAAATAAAATTTTTTGAAATTGAGTATTTTTCTTCGTTTTTTTACCAGTTTCTTCATATTCTTAAAAAAAAAAAACACAATACCACAATAAGTAAATTCTTTCAGAAACAGTAATTTCTTTATATAAAAATGCTTTGGTTGAAAAATGCATTATTTAAAAAAAAAAAAACGTATGTTGCAACACTGTCTTTTACATGATAACGCATTAAGTTACGTACTACTTCATTTGACAATTTCTCAACTGCTTTATAATTCATTTTTTCTTCAGGTTCAATGTCTGACATTGTTAGCAAATGTACGACAGTACTGTCTTGACAGTTTCTTCGTTCACATCATGACAATAGTCATGACAGTCGCTGTCGCGGCAGTAACTGTCGTGATTTCTGTCATGGTGTGAAAAGCCACAGAATGCTTGCATCCACTTGAAATGCAAAACATTATATTCATGTGCAAATAAAAATTCATATAAACACACACCAGTTGATGCAGTGCAATCATGGCATTCGCATACACACAACTTCTTCACTTTTTCATTTACTACAATTGAAACCTTTTGCAATAATTATGTTCAGGCGTTTTCTTTTAAAAATGCAAATTGAACTATTTTTTCTCTTCATAACTGTACATATTCGACAGCATTCTTGCCGTCATTTTCTCTCGTAGCCTTGTAACACGAGAAAATGTAGTATAAGAGTAATTAATATTAAACTATGAGGGGAATAATAACGAACACACGCACACCGGAATTTTATATATAAAGATTAAATATTTTGTTTGTATTTATTTTGGGTGATACCGGTTGTCCGTGTTTGTCCTGGGTGTTGTAATAATCCCAAATGTGTCATGTGAGAAAAGCAGCAGGTAAGTATTTAAATTTTTCGGTGACTTGTAGATTTAAAATTCCCGCCGACAAAAATTATGTCTAGGGTGGTTTGAATTTGCCAACGGATGATTTCTCAGTGATAGAACAAAAACTTCACTGACAGCTGATTATGTAGATTCTTCGGGCGCCATTTGTAACTAATCTGAGTGAATGTAAAATCAACTATCCTGACTAGGTCCGGTCTCTCCGTGAATGAGATTTTAGTGAAATAAAGACATTTGTTTTAATAATGGTAAAAAATTTATTATTATTGTTCTAAAAGGTAAGTTACAATTTAAGGTTAGCTTAAATTTATTTGAACATGGTGCAGTGAATCTGAAATATGGTGAGGATGTAAGGAAATACCTTGGAAATGTGGAGGAGATTCACCTGACAGTGCAAGTCTAGATGAATCGCAAATAGGTGTTGGTGACTTGATTTGTTTCTTTGGTTAAAACTTTCACAATTCGCCCGACAGTGCAAGTTTGGACGAATACAGGTTCTGGAGCAGTGTTGCCAGATACGAAAAATAAAAGTCTGGGTTTTAATGCAAAATATCTGTAGAAAATCTGTAGAACAGAAATAAGTGGTACGCAACTTTTTCTGCAGTTTATTATAATAATTTTTATTTATAATAAATATATAACTCCTTTACATGTATCATGTATCAGATATTTACACTATAATTACAGGAATAATCGAGTGCTGGCAGTGAATTTCACTTGGGTGTAATAACTTTAATAAAATTTCAAGTGAAAAAAATTCACTAAATGTTTAAAATTTCTATTCTCCTATATTATAAAGAAATAAATGTTCATATTCTTTTTAATTTGCCCTAACTGAAGTTCGCTGCCCGCACTCTATTGATATTGCATATATCACTTATGAATTAATGTGAGATACAAAGAATTTATTTGTATAAATTACTTGATTTCATTTTTTGTAACATAGTATCTTCAATTTTAAAATCAAAACCATTTTTGTCTACTAGTAATTGTTTTGTTCTTAAAATTCCAATTATCGTTTCGTTCTGTAATTTATTTCTTATTTTATTTTTAAATAGATTAATTGAAGAAAAAATTCTCTCACAGTTCGAACTTGAATGAGGTAATGACATTAGCTGAAATATAAATTTTGTTAACATTGGATAAGCAGGCATGTTATCTTGAGTTTTTATATTAGATATTATTTTCCAAAAATTATCAACACTTATATTCTCTTCTAAAACGAACGTTTCATTTCGTAAAAGTCTCCATTCTGTATCTATATTTTGCAACCTATTTTCGTCTACTAAATTAGGGAACTGGAGACACAATGGAATAATAGAACGAACCTGTTTATCCAGTACAATCTTTGGGTCTAAATATTCAATTTTTTGTAGAATTACAGAAGAAAAATCAAATCTTTTTTTAATTTGACCGACAGCTTCAATACAGAAATTCAAACAAGCTACTCGGAAACTATTTATTTCTTGTATACTTATATCATTATTTTGTTGTAATAAAAGTGCTTCAACACGAGCTCCGAAGTACATATCTTCAATTTTTTGGAAATTTCGGGGATCTGTATGGTCAAAATTAGATAAATTATTACCTATTAAATTTAGCTTATCTTGTTTAATATATAAATCTAAAATACTACGTGCTACTTTCGATATTTCTCTGTACATTTTATGTATTTGTGTACTTTCAGACTGCATCATCTTATTTAGATTGTTAAAAAATGGTAACATAAATTCCAAAAAATGCAAATATAATTTATAAATTAATATTAACTTATTATAAATTAAAGTAGCTTTTTAATTTCATCGTCTGGTTTTGAGTTAAGAACTATATCTGAAAAATATAATTTCAGTGCGTCATATTGCTCTAATAATCGCTTAACTACTATTTCTAAAGAAAGCCATCTAGTTTGTGACGGATATAACAATTTATGTGGTTTCACTTGTACAAAATGCTGAAATTCCTTTAACTCTATAGTACGTTTTGGACTACGATTAAAATAGGAATGAATATCCCGAGCAAGCTCTTCTATATCTCTTGGAATTTTTTGGCAAGCATAGGATGCAACTAAATGAAAAGAGTGACATACATTTCATCAAAAAAATATTTGGAATATCTTTTTTTTAAAATGCAGCCACAGAATTTTTACTACCAAACATTACATTTGCGCCATCACTGCCAAATCCAATTAAATTAGCTTTATAGGGAATATATATGGACTCCACTAGGCATGAATGTAGAAACAATAATTTTCGATTTGGAGCTCATTAGTGAAATGCTTCCAAAATTGCGAAAATTTTACTTTGCAGAATTGGGCCCAGAATTAGTAGATTCTCGCAAAAAAAGGAATATGCCAATCCGAAACATGCCGCAGACAAAAAAAAAAGCTGCTGAAGGATAGCTTTCAAGTGCCGTCCGCTATGATAGACATTTTACATTTTTTATCTTAGAAAACAAGGTAAGAAATTAGATAGTTTGCCCGCTGCGCTGCCTCAACTACCTATTGAGGATTTGAGCGTGGGCTGTTCTATTAAACAACAACCATCTACAGCCCTGCCACAATGGTTACCCGTTGGGGATTTGAGCGTAGACAGTTCCGTTGATTGTCAGCAACCTTGCGTTGTAGATTTGATCGCGGGCCAACCACCGTCCACAGCCCTGCCACAACGGTTACCCGTTGGGGATTTGAGCGTAGACAGTTCCGTTGATTGTCAGCAACCTTGCGTTGTAGATTTGATCGCGGGCCAACCACCGTCCACAGCCCTGCCACAACGGTTACCCGTTGGGGATTTGAGCGTAGACAGTTCCGTTGATTGTCAGCAACCTTGCGTTGTAGATTTGATCGCGGGACAACCACCGTGCACAGCCCTGCCACAACGGTTACCCGTTGGGGATTTGAGCGTAGACAGTTCCGTTGATTGTCAGCAACCTTGCGTTGTAGATTTGATCGCGGGCCAACCACCGTCCACAGCCCTGCCACAACGGTTACCCGTTGGGGATTTGAGCGTAGACAGTTCCGTTGATTATCAGCAACCTTGCGTTGTAGATTTGATCGCGGGCCAACCACCGTCCACAGCCCTGCTACAACGGTTACCCGTTGGGGATTTGAGCGTAGACAGTTCCGTTGATTGTCAGCAACCTTGCGTTGTAGATTTGATCGCGGGCCAACCACCGTCCACAGCCCTGCTACAACGGTTACCCGTTGGGGATTTGAGCGTAGACAGTTCCGTTGATTGTCAGCAACCTTGCGTTGTAGATTTGATCGCGGGCCAACCACCGTCCACAGCCCTGCCACAACGGTTACCCGTTGGGGATTTGAGCGTAGACAGTTCCGTTGATTGTCAGCAACCTTGCGTTGTAGATTTGATCGCGGGCCAACCACCGTCCACAGCCCTGCCACAACGGTTACCCGTTGGGGATTTGAGCGTAGACAGTTCCGTTGATTGTCAGCAACCTTGCGTTGTAGATTTGATCGCGGGACAACCACCGTCCACAGCCCTGCCACAACGGTTACCCGTTGGGGATTTGAGCGTAGACAGTTCCGTTGATTGTCAGCAACCTTGCGTTGTAGATTTGATCACGGGACAACCACCGTCCACAGCCCTGCCACAACGGTTACCCGTTGGGGATTTGAGCGTAGACAGTTCCGTTGATTGTCATCAACCTTGCGTTGTAGATTTGATCGCGGGACAACAACCATCCACAGCCCTGCCACAACGGTTACCCGTTGAGGATTTGAGCGTAGACCCCTGAACGGGTTTTGCTAGTTTCCCAAACAGGGCGCCTCCCCAGGTGGCGGATAGGGGAATGCCCATCAGATATGATGGGTACCGGGGAAATAAAATACCCGGGGCGGGCCAAAAAAATAGCGGGTGAGGTCAGCATCCTGAGAATCATAAGGCACCGGGAGTAGGCTGTGTACCCTCTGAATTATTTAAAGCAGGAAGTGAAAAATTAGCTGGTTTAGTGCACCAACTAATGATGAAGGTATAGAATGAAGAAAGGATGCCTGAAGAATGGAACACGTCTGTAATAGTCCCAATACACAGGCTGGAGGAGAAAACTTGAGGAGGCAAAAACTCACCTATGGTTATAACGCCAACTATTATTATTATTGATATTGTTTCAGCAGAAATGCCACGGTACAATCATCCGATGAATTGTAAATGGCGTGAAATTGTTGGCTGTTATCAGAAACATGATTGTTATCAACAACGATGTTTCACAGGTAAATAAAACATTTTAATTCAAATTGAAATTCTTATTCATGTATTATTATTTTAGCGTTATATCCATTGTAGATGGAATGAGCGTAATAAAAGCAAAGTTGTAGACTAAAATACGCATTTTTCAAAGGTATATTGTTATTAAATAGCTTTATAATAATAAAGTTTTTATATTTTAGATTAAATAAATAACTAATTATTAATATATAAATATTCAATATATTAGTTGTTTAATAGGGTCAGGTGGGGTAAATGTAAACGGTTTTTGCATTATAAAATTTGAAATTACATATCTTATGTTTAATGAGAAATTTTTGACCACTGTAATAATGTCCATATAGTTTTAAATGTTTTAAACATTTTCTCCAGATTTTACCGCCATATGAGTTGTTATCCAAGTTTCAAGGGCTGTTTACAATTTCCCCAACGAAAAATTAAACTATCCAAAATACAGGGGTAAATGGAAACCCGCCGTTCGTTGTTCTATTGGTCTAGTAGTGATTTTTGTTGGGGAAAATGTGAACAATATTGCAAGTAAACATTTTGAATATATCTAACTTACTTTACATGCGTGTTTACAATTTCCCCTATATACGGTTATGTACTTGTATATAAGCTACAAGTTAACAGAATAATAAAGAGGCAGTTAAAGAAACGTGTACTTCATACTTTATTTAAATTTAATGCTTACAAATATTAGTTTAACAAATTTTATTGTTCGAAAACGCTTACAGTACCAGAAAAAATATGAATTGTTTTTCTATCTCTCGTCAATGTTTTTGGCTCAGGTAACACGGCCTCAATCATTTCAAATTCAATTGACGAAATATTAGTTTCTTTTTCAACGAATTCAGTTCCAAATCTGTCGCTGCGCCTAAATCCAATAATTTCAATGTCTCCACTTTCTTCATCTACATTACGTACACGGCAAACATATTTATAATTCGTGCTTTTCCTTGATCCTCCAAGAAATTTTACCAATATATATATATATATATATATATATATATATATATATATATATATATATATATATATATATATATATATATATATATATATTCCTGGCTTAATTAACTGCCATTCTGGTAGTTTATATTGAACCTCTGAATACATATCTGCTGCAACTTCTTCGGCCCATTCATTTTCGTTTAGCTCTTCATCTGAGTCATCGTTATAAGGAACTCCATCGCTTTCTTCTTCGCTTGGACTGTCCTTGCGCTTTCTTTTTAATTTATCTTTGGCTGCCTTTTTTTCGCGAAGTTTGTCTTTTCGTGTATTTTTCTCTTCTTTTAAACGTTCTGCTTCTTTGAGCCGTTCAATAACTTCAAAAGTCGTTAAAACCTCTCCGTACTGAGCCTGTTTCAGTCTTGGTGTAACTTTTTTGGGTTCTGCAGAATTTCTGTTGGGGTCCACATTTAGCGTTTTAACAATTGCTGATGAGAAAACACTAACAATATCTGCAGCAGTAGAAATACGAGTACGATCATCAGTTTGTAAAATAGCAGATGTAGATGGACCTGGCCGTAATTGTAGTGGTTCCGTTTCTTCTTGTATGGAAGTTTCTTCACTGTTTGTTTCTTGTTCGGCTTCATTATTTTTATTCTGTTGAATTTCGGCATTTTGAACGGCTTTCCGCTGATTTTCTTTGAATCTCTTTAAATCAATAGAAATAAATTCGTCTTCTGGAAACTTTTCTGGGTTGACTGGAAATATTCCTGTGGTTACAAATCCGCTTTTAATATTTTTTTCAGTAAAAGCTTCTTTCCAGACTTCCCCTAAAAGTTCAGTAAATTCAGTCTTCTTCAGTCGTCCTACTCCATGCCCCATGTGTTTCTTTCCATAGGCAATAAGCTTTTTCTCCCAGGAAGATTTTACAGGGCCGAAAACACACTTATCTAGAGGTTGGAGCCTGTCTGTTAAATGACTTGGAAATTTTACTAATACGATTCAATGATTCTCAAACTTATGTGGCTCTTGTATCCATCATACAACAATAACGCTTTCTGGTATGGCATATTTTTTGTCACTCGTAAATCTTTCACCCACTTTACGAATACAGAATGGAACCAATTAAAGAACTGAGGTTCTTCCATCCAACCATTTGTGGATACGGCATAAACTGTTCCTGGGTAAGCCTGTGGTGATGTCCACCTAGCCTGTACTGCGCCTCCTTTAAAAACAATGAAGGGCGGCAAAAATGAACCATCGGCCGCTACACAAGCCAGAACACTTGTTGACTCTCTTCCAGAGCCTCCTGAGACTCTTGAGAGAGCTTTTCCTCGTTCTCCAATGGCCTTTATCCTCGATGGATCATTTCCAAAACCACTTTCATCAGCATTGAAGACAAATGCAGCTTCATCAATTTCTTCATCGATAACTACCTTTTCCAAACAATCATAAAAATTATAGATGACCTCTGGTTTTCTCTGATCCTTTCTTGCTTTTTGGAGATGCTCTGGCTTTTTGAAGGACAAAGTTTTATGTCGATTCATGAAGCTGTAATACCAGTCTAAGCCAGGGCGACCATCCTTGAAAGGTGTTTCTAAATTTCTTTCTTTAACGAAGGTTGATATTAGATCTCGTAACTCTTCCTTATTACATGGATATCCCATTCGTGCTCGAGCCTTTAAACATTCCACTATTTGTTCTTCTACCTCGGCCCCTAATACAATAGAACGTCCACCTCCCATTTTTGTTTCTGGCACATTTCTGCCCTTTATTCTATGGAAAATAACTGCTACGGGGACATTATATTATTGTGAAGCCTGACGATAAGTGCAATTTTTATTCTTTACGTCACTGACTGCCCTTAAAAGATCATCTTGTGAGTATCTCACCACAGTTTTCTTCTTAATATACTTCCTGGGCATGTTTGTTCTTCCCTGGAATAAAATAAATACAATTTTAGAGCGATACATTTTTGTTTACAATTTCCCCAAATTAGCGTTTACATTTTCCCCAGAGGCACATTTAAAAGGGGTAATTGTAAACAATGATTTGCTCTGTGTAAACACAGAAGTTAGGTTATCAAAATACGTTTATTTATGTTATATTATTATCATCATAAACAATAAACAGTTTGAAACTTACCTTTCAGTACCTTTAACTTGAACTACCGAGTGATGTGACCGAAACAACTTGCAAACTTTAAACAGCATCCAAAACTTTTCACCATTACTCGCATCGAATCATCTGTATTTTACTACACTGTGCGTCTATATTACCGGCCGAGATGTGTTACCTGGCTTATGCGCGCGAAACTATTCTATTTTGAATTTTTAATAATATACATCGCTGTATACAATTACCCCGAGTTCACATTTACCCCACCTGACCCTATATCACTAATAGCAGCAACTACAACTGGGCAGCTCTAGAGTTATCACGTGGTTTATTTTATTTATTAAAATGGCAGAAGAAAATTTACATGTATTTTACATACCTTACGTTTATTTCGAATTGCTTGAAAAAAATATTGTATATTTTGTTACTCCAAGTTTGTATTCTTTGTATTTCATACTATTCCATATAAATTTATAACAAAGAAAGAAAAAAAAAACTAAAGAATTAATAGTGTAAAACGGGATGAGTGGAGAAATAAAATATTTATTAATCAAAAACAAAAAACAATATTTATTGTGAAAACAAAATTAAAATAAAAGTTATTAGACATTAAAAAAATGTAAAAATGTTAATTTAATTAAAGTACTGAAATAAAAAAGAAAATTATTATTATTATTACCTAATAATAAATAATATTAAACTTACAATAGTATATTTAGTAGAAGAGAGTTGCTTCCTTTGATTCAATTTATTATTTTTTTTGCCTCTTCGTCCTAAAAATGTAATTATATTAATATATACATATTATTAAATAATTTATTTTAAGTATTTACTATTTTGCCGTTTCTTTCTTTTGTTTCCTTATTGTTGTTAATGTACATGAAAAGTAAAATGAAATAAAAAAAATTATTATTAAGTACTATGTGTAATTATTTAATATTATATTTATTACCATTAGATTCATTTTGTCTAAAACTTTTATTTGGGTGTGGTTGTTGTGATTGTTGTTGCTGCGGTTTTTGTGATTGTTGCTGTTTTGATTGTAGTTGCTGTGGTTCTTGTTGTATCTCTGTAATAACTTATAATTCAGTAATGAAATATATTGTTAATGTGAAAAATCTTAATAAATATTACCTTGACTTGATTGTCCGCCTGGATGAAAATTATGTTTTTCATTTTTTAATTGTTCTACAAAATTTTTATATTTATAGGTTACATTAGAATATTTTAAGATCAAATACTTACCAATTTCCTGCAATAATATTTTTTTTGTTTTCTCAGCGCTTCTATTGCTGCTGCTTCCATTGTCTATAATAATTATAAAAATGATTAGTAAAATAGATAATAGGTAAACTTATATAGCAACAATAACATGTATATAAATTAACTTATTATAAAACATTGAAAATTTATTTAGAATAAAATAACATCATATTAATTGTAAATAATTTGTATGCTTATAAATACTTACGATGTTATTGCTTTTTTCAGATCTCTGCTCCTCGGTTTTTTCTCCATCCATCTTGGTGTAGCACAGTATAGTGTAGTAGTCGCACTACCACGGTTTTTTTCGTCTCATGAAAATTTGGCCTTGAAACGATAAATCCAGCTCTGTGGACTAAAAATTTCAGTATTGATCGCCTGCCGCCAGGGTCGGACTGAACCCACCGAGATGCCGAGAAATTTCTCGGTGGGCCCTAGCCTTCTTTTGGGCCCTTGGGCAAGACGATATTTATAAATTAAATTTTATACAAAATAATTCAATATTAATTTATATACACGTAAATGTTGGCATAGACAGTTAACATGTGAAGTCCTTTTTTTTGTAATTAAAAAGGGTCCGACTTTCTTATTTTATAATCGAAACTAATAAATAATTTAATTATTTTACAATAAATTGTTAATTTTTATTGTGATACTATTATATTAACTATTTGTACTAAATAATCGTAATCGAAATCGGCGATTATCAAAATTGTTAATCGTAATCGTAAAATAAAAATAAATATATCATCACGTTGCATCACTTATCTTAATTCTAGAAATTTTAACAGTATTAAATAATTATTCAAAAATCAAGAAAATAAAGAAATTTTTTAGTTGATTCTAAAACGTATTAATGTTGATTTGAAAAATTAATTATTAAATTTTAGCGAAACTTATTTCAACATGGGATGACGAAAACTCAACTATGTCTGAAAACTAATGAGAAGTGTACACGGGTGGTTTGCGAACTTGTCTTTTTAATTTAAAAAATAATAAAATCACGTTTATGCTCCAATATAGGGGAAGATATATTGCAAGCTTTGATTATGTTGAATGTTGAGCAAGACCTATTGGAAATTTTCTATACGATACCCCTGCCCGAGCCTCATCTAGTACAGAACCCAAAAATTTGTTAATGTAGGCATTATTAATTTTCTGCGTTAATTGTGCTGATTTTTAAATATTTAACAATAAATGAATAATTATAATTTTTATTATTTAAAAATTACATAAATTATTCATTTGTTACCAGTGAAACGGTCTTATTAATTATTTTTTTTGCTGTATTGGTATGAACCCAAGTAAAACCATCGTTAAACATAGAGAATAGGGCCCTCAACTCTATTTTTCTCGGTGGGCCTTTTTCCTCCAGTCCAACCCTGCCTGCCGCCCGCTGCGCCGCTCAGTCCACAGAGCGAGGCATAGGATGCGCAAGAAAATCTGACATGGTACAAAACATCAAAGGTGCCGACAGAGAGTGCGACTACTGCTTATAGCTCCTATACTGTGTTGGGCTCGGACGCTCGGAGACGCGTATGAATCCGAATTTCGCCGCGCCTGTATGTTTCGAGCCTCGACCAATGTTGTAGCACAGTATAGGAGCTATAAGCAGTAGTCGCACTCCCAGGGTTTTTTTGTCTCATGAAAATTTGGCCTTGAAGCGATAAGTCCCGCTCTGTGGACTAAAAGTTTCAGTATTGATCGCCTGCCGCCAGGGTCGGACTGAACCCACCGAGATGCCGAGAAATTTCTCGGTGGGCCCTAGCCTTCTTTTGGGCCCTTGGGCAAGACGATATTTATAAATAAAATTTTATACAAAATAATTCAATATTAATTTATATACACGTAAATGTTGGCATAGGCAGTTAACATGTGAAATCTGTTTTTTGTAATTAAAAAGGGTCCGACTTTCTTATTTTATAATCGAAACTAATAAATTATTAAATTATTTTACAATAAATTGTTAATTTTTATTGTGATACTATTAAATTAACTATTTGTACTAAATAATCGTAATCGAAATCGGCGATTATCAAAATTGTTAATCGTAATCGTAAAATAAAAATTAAAATCAGCACGTTGCATTACTAATCTTAATTCTAGAATTTTTAACAGTATTAAAGAATTATTCAAAAATCAAGAAAATAAAGAAATTTTTAAGTTGATTCCAAAACGTATTAATGTTGATAATGTAGATTTGAAAAATTGATTATTAAATTTTAGCGAAACTTATTTAACATGGGATAACGAAAACTCAACTATGTCTGAAAACTAATGAGGAGTGTACAGAGGTGGTGTGCGAACTTGTCTTTTTAATTTAAAAAATAATAAAATCACGTTTATGCTCCAATATAGGGGAAGATATATTGCAAGCTTTGATTATGTTGAAAGTTGAGCAAGACCTATTGGAAATTTTCGATACGATACCCTAGCCCGAGCCTCATCTACTTTTTTTTACTTAGAGAATAGGGCCTTCAACTCTATTTTTCTCGGTGGGCCTTTTTCCTCCAGTCCGACCCTGCCTGCCGCCCGCTGAGCCGTTCAGTCCACAGAGCGAGGCATAGGATGCGCAAGAAAATCTGACATGGTATACTATTTTCATTTTAAACTGGAGGGATCGGCATAAAACGATTAAATACACCGCAATTACGTTTACAAAGGAACTCAAAATATGACCTGCTATAACTCATTTCACAAGGTTCGCACAGGATTGTACGGCCCTATTCGCGGGTACGTGTATAATAAATACAAAAACCAAGAAAACTACAAATTTTAAATAAGTAAGTTTCTGTACACGTTGATCACTATTTGTTGTGCGTGTTCATGTAAATTAATTTTAGATAAATTTATTTCACTTTCTTCTTGATTTTGACCCGTAGTATCTTCTTCGGAATTGCACTCAGATAAGACAATTTCATCCAATTCACAAATATTGTTGTTACTCGTACCAGCAACTTCATTCTCACACATCCACGGCTGCCACATGATTTTTTTTTAAATATACTTGTCCTTACTATCTCGGGAGTAGAAGTACAAATAGCTGTATATAAATATTGGCCCCTTATATATGGGAAAAATATGTTATTATAACGATATTTAATCTTCTTATTGAACAATAAGTAACATAACTGCTAATTGGTTAATTTAATCCTGATTAGTAATTTTTAAATTTGCAATCATAGGAAAAAAGTAAGAGTAATTTTAAGCTGAATACGACCCTTGAAATTTTACCTGTTCTGGCCATCGTAAAGCGATTTGCGGTAACCGCACTAATGGCATCCATTGTAGTTATATGGGACAGGGACGTTTAATCGTTTTATGCCGATCCCTCCAGTTTAAAATGAAAATAGTATACAAAACATCAAAGGTGCCGACAGAGAGTGCGACTACTGCTTGAAGCTCTTATACTGTGGTTGTAGTGTGTACTGTAGAGTAGTTGCGAACCACGAACCTATCGTGTTGCCTCGAGCCTTGAGAAGCCGACTTTAGCAAGCGATAGTGAAACCGCTGTTACAGCGTTGCAGAGATGGGCAGTAATTAAATTACGTAATTACATTTTTCAGAAATGTAATAGTAAAATGTGCTAACATTTATATCAAAACTACCTCGTCCTTTTATTGCATGACCATCCTATTTAAGACGCGTCTTAATTAGCAATTAATTAATATATTTTCTTCAATAACTTTAAAAGAAATCTGTACCTTAAATTATTTAGGAGAAACATTAATAAATTTATTAACCTTTCTGCCTATTTTTGAAACTTATTGTCTTGAGAAAACAATATCATTTTTGTAATTACTGCAACGACGCAGTTCAATATAATTTTTTTCTTCAAACGTCTTAAAAGTACGTTGTTATGTATTTGTATTCAACAAGCAGAAGTTCAATATTGTCGCCGCCGGCGTAAAAGTGTATCCTTGGCAACACATTTACGCCGGCGGCGGACAAAGTAAAATATTATGAAAAATAGTTAGGTTGTAATTCAATAATTTAACAGTTAAAAATGAAACAAATAAACAAAAATAACAAAACAGCATATTCTACGGCAACTTGAAATGCAGAATATTTTTTGAAGTTTTGAGCATTTTATAATATTTATAATTTTATTTTCTATGTTTGAAGAAAAAGTAGCATGTGTTATTCGGAGTAAATGTGTCTTTGGGTGCTTCGCATGTAATTGTTCGACTCGCTTCGCTCGTCGTTCAAACTTACATGCTCAGCACACAAAGTATCACATTTACTCCTAATGACACAATATACTATTTTATTTTGACTTATATATTATATAAACAAATTGTCATCTGTCAATATGTAGCCATGCACGTGTATTTGTTTACATTAGAGTTTGAAATCTCGACGCTAGATGTCAGGTACCTTGTTTTAAATTACTTTTTGGGTTCATAACTTGGGAAATAGTATGACTATTATAGAGAAGATGGCGCTAACTTAGTTTGCGATGTCTGAAGCATCGATAGTAACGCCATCGTTAGGACTAGAAATAAAACTTTTGACGGTAACATTTAACCTTAATGTGGTAAATAATTCAATTTAAATAAAGAATTTCAAATGACGCGCGCAAACGCTCTAACATCTTGCCGCTACTAGCTGTGACGTCACGGTCTTTATTTACAGTCAGACAGTCACTGCTTGTTGCTTGTGCGTTGGTATGTTTTGAATTCGTTTTCGAATCTTTTCTTGTCTATAGTTATTAACTGCGTTTGATAAGTTAAGAAAAGTATTTTATTTAATAATTAATTATTCAAATAAATAAAGTAGTGAATTAAAAATGGACAATTCAGGGCCTGGTACGAGTAGTACATTGAACAAATATTGTCTGGTACCGAGATGTATGAGCACTTGTATTAAAACTCCTGGGAAAATATTTGTATCATTACCACGTCCCAATCAAGTTAAAAGAAGAAAATTATGGCTTAGAGCTATGAGAAGAAATGAGAAAGATATTTCTCAAAAAACAAATGGTTACGTTTGTGAAGATCATTTCAATGTAAGTATTATATTTACAAATATACAGCGATTTTTTATTAGTTAACATAGTTTCATTATAATAGTAACAGAATTACAGGGTTTTTTTTTTATCAGTAAACTTACGAATATATAATTGTTTAACTCGTTAAACTGTCATATTTCAATGACATACTCTGTTTACTGATAAAAGAAACTCCCTTAAGAATATTTAATTTTTATTTGCATAATTTTCAGTTTGAAGAGGATATGGTTAATCATTTAAAGTGGAAACTGATGGGAGGTAATATATTTTTAAAGGAAAATGTTGTACCACACATTTTTGAGTGTCAAAATGACAGAAAAAGATCCGTTCCACCACCAGCGAGGGAGAGTTCACAAAAACGCGTTCGGAAAACATTAGTAACGAATTCAATTCAGAAGTAAATGCAACAGAGAAAAATCCCGAAGATACATCTGAAGGCCAAGAGGAAATTTCTTGTTTAGTTTCAGTTCCAGAAGATCAAACAAATTTAACTGAGAAATATTGTCAAACAGATGAAATAAGTTCTACAACGGTGGGCGTACAATGCAATAGACCAAATTTTATAAATAAATATACTCAAACAGTGGTAGATACAATTAAAATATTAGAAATGCAGCTTATTCCCCAATTAAAGTGCCACCACAACCTACAAGAAAGTCAAAGTGCATTGTTACTGTTAACGAATTAAACACATCATCTTCTAGTATCACTAGCATCAGTGATACGACGCCTACAGTTATAAGCAGTGAACAGTTATCAAATTTAAGTGACAATAGTAAAGTGGATAGAATCAAATCAATATCTATAGAACGTAGTAATTATTTGAGTGTTAAAAGTGTCGTTTGTATTTAGGTATACCCAACGATTGTTATTTTGTTGTTACACTATTAATGAAAACTATAAAATGTGAATTGCGAAATATTTATATAACACTAAAAAAGATTCTAACTAATTTACCTTTCGAATATATAGGAGACGATTTTGGAGTAACTGCTGGGCAAGCTGCAAAAATTTTTAGTAAAACTGTAAGTTGCTGTATATAAAAAAAAAAAAAATATGGCCTGAAAAAAATAAAATTAAGCTGGCGTTGCCACTAGCTTTCAGGGCTAATTACAATAATGTTCAAACTGTTATCGATTGTTTTGAAATCGAAATTGATAAACCAAGCAATCCTGTTTGGCAGGCAGCTACATGGTCAGAATATAAAAAATCTAATACTTTTAAATATTTAATATCGGTAACTCCGGATGGATTTATTAATTTTCTTTCACAAGGCTTCGGTGGCCGCACAACTGATGTTGCGATTGTTCAAAAATCCGATTACTTAAAGATTTTACCAAAAAATTGTTCTGTAATGGCAGATCGTGGATTTAAACGGATAGACGTATTATTGCAGCCCTTAAATTGTATACTTATAAGACCTCCGTCGGTAAAAGTAGGTTCTAAAAGTTCTAAATTAGAAGTATTGGAAACAAAAAGAATTGCTGCACTACGAATCCACGTGGAGAGAGTACTTAGAAGGATACGGGAATTTAAAATATTGAAACCGCATGCTTGTGTAAATAATAAACTTGTTAAATATCTAGACCATATTGTTATTATTGCCGGTGGACTGATTAATTTACAAAGTAATATAATCAAAACGTAACTATTTTATTACAAAATAATGTACAGCTTTTCATAAACACATTTTTCTTAATTATTAAGTATACTATAAACTAAATACAATTTTTATATCTACTGAATCGTTTCTATTAATTTTGGATAGAGTACTTTGTTCCAAAATTTCCTAGCCTTTTCCAGTACTTCCTTAAAATAATCCTCATCGTAGCTAATTTCTATAATATTTACAGCTCTATTAATTTCAAAGTTTGGATCAGCAACACAAAAGTAACCTTTTTTTAAATTTAACATTAACATTTGTAAATGTATTTGTGCTTTACCTATTGGACCTATTTCACCATTATCTAATATATAATTTTTGACTGTTTTTGACGACGACGGACATTTAATTTCTACAACGGAATCATTTGTTACACCATCAGGGGACGCACCAAATTCTGGATAATTTTTATTTAAAATTAATCCGCTATTGTTTATTTTTAAATTAATTTTTTTTGTCACTTCATCACGAACACTAGTTTCAAGTTTAAGGCCTCGCTACATTTCTTTACTTTGAAACATTTTTGAAGCTCCAATTACGCTTCTAACAAAAACACCATCACTCTTTGTGCAATGAGCAGCTGTATAAATTTTAGAAGCAGTAATTCTTCCGTACCGCAGTTCAAACCAAAGTTTATTTTTACTCTGATGTAGAGTTTGCTTTTCAGCCTCTTTACACAGGTTTTCGCTCATTATAGGACCACAAAATTTTACAAACTGCTCGAAAGATTTATCAATGTTGTCGGTGTGAAAAAAATTATGTAAAAGAACATGGATGCTTAAAACATGTGGTCCTTGTATGGGTCGGAAAAAATTTAATATTTGACAATCATATGTAGTTTCGGACATTTTTAGTGTTTCTTGCAAAAAATTTGTTGTGTCAATATTTACAGATTGGACAACTCCAAAATCGGATGTAGAAACACTTGTATTTTCACATAGTTTCGGTTTCTTCCAGTAACATTCGACTTCTGTCGGTGCTGGTTGTGTACTTTTCCGATGTGCCCACATCAAGAAAGCTAAAGCATGCTTACCAACCACCTTCGGAAGCAGCACAATCCAAACATTTAACATCATCGATTTTTTCTGCATCTTCGGAAACAACAATTTTTCGCTCTGATTTTATGTTCGGGACATATTTGACCCAGAACCACACACGTCGAATCTGTTCTTTTCACTTGAACGTATCCTACTGCTGTATCGATATATGTGTTTCGCATTGATTTGCAATAGAATGAAAATTTAATGTTAAAATATTATGAATTAAGTGAATCATACTTACAAGTCAGCTTTCACTCCTCGAATTTCTTCTGCACCATAACAATCGTTGTTTTTAATAAATTCCATCAGCATAAACGCGTCTATACTTGGCAAATTATCGCTTTGTGCCTTTACGAAACCACTATCGGCCATTTTATTTATAAATAAATATTTATTACTATACAAACTTATCAAATTTCTTCACAAGAACTAACCAAACAAAGAACCACGTACTGTCAGACCGTCAGACGGGATGTACACAAAGACCGTGACGTCACGAAAGCGTCGTGCAAACTCGGCGATCTTCGCGCTGTGATCGGCTATAATTCAAATTATGAACTTTTAATTATTAATTTATTAATCAAATAATTTTTTTAATATTATTTTAATTTTACTAAGTGAAATAATAATAATTAATATATTCAAAAAATACGTTTTTATTAATTTTTAAATTATATGCATATCCCGAATTGCTTGTTATCGGTCACAAGTGGCGCAGGTTGATTTCTTAAGACTGGACCTTGCAGGTTAGCATTTCCTCTAACCTAGATGGTTGGTTGTCCGCCATTATTCGGGAGAAAGGGTTATTTATATTCTGGTGATGATGACTCCATTGACAAACAAAATTGTCAGCACTTAAAAATTGAACACGATAAGGAAAGAATTTCATTTTACACTTTTTATGGAGAGAAAATATTCAATAAATGGGGTTTAATTAAAAACGAATGATACTCAAATTCTTATTAGTTTCATCTCATTATAATTAGAATTATTTCCGGCTATATCATTTATATTTTTCAATTTCTTATTGTCGGCGCAAGTGGCGCTGGTTGATTTCTTAAGACTGGCCCTTGCAGATTAGCATTTCCTCTAGCCTAGATGATTGTTTGTGCGCCATTATTCAGAAGAAATGATTATTTGCGTGCTTTTGGTGGTGATACTTCATTTACAATCAAAATTGTCAGCACTTAAAAATTGAACAAAATTAAGGAAGAATTTCATTTTACAATTTTTGTGGAGAGAAAATATTCAATAAATGGGGTATAATTAGAAACGCATGATATACAAATTGTCATAAGTTTCATCTTATTATAATTCAAATTATTTCCGACTTCAGCATTTTTATATTTCAATTGTTTATTGGCGGTCGCAAGTGGAGCAGGTTGATTTCATAAGATTGGCCCTTGCAGGTTAGCATTTCCTTTGCAACTAGATGATTGGCTGTCCACCCTTATTCTGAAGAAAGGATTATTTGCGTTCTTCTGGTTGTGATGACTTTATTGATATACAAAATTGTCAGTACTTAAAAATTGAACAAGATAAAGAAATAATTTTATTTTACATTTTTTATGGGGTATAATTAAAAACGAATGATACTCAAATTGTCATTAGTTTCATTTCATTATAATTAGAATTATTTCCGGCTATACCATTTATATTTTTCAATTTCCTCTAACCTAGATGATTGGTTTTCCGCATTATTCGAAAGAAAGGATTATTTACGTGCCTCTGGTTGCGATAAGTTCAGTGAAAAACAAAATTGCAAGCACTTAAAAATTTAACAAGATAAAGGATGAACTTCATTTTAAAATTTTGATGTCTAACCCTGATGATTGGTTGTCCACCAATATTCGGAAAAAAGGATTATTTGCGTTCTTCTTGTGGTGACGCTTTTATTGACAAACAAAATTGTCAGCACTTAAGAATTTCATAAGTTTTATTTCATTATAATTAAAATTATTTCCGACTTCAGCATTTTTATTTTTCAATTGCTTATTGTCAGTCGCAAATGGCGTAGGTTGATATCTTAAGACTGGCCCTTCCAAGTTAGCATTTCTTCTAACCTTATTTTTTTCTACGAGGGCAGGGGAAAAATCTTCAACAAGACACCCTGTGACCACACCGGATCACAGGGTAGTGCTGGGTTTCCATGGGTTATCACGGAAACTATTTCGGTTGGAGACCAGCTAAAAAAACCCCTCCCTCTAGAGTGTCTTAGGTGTTACCTTTCTTTCTTCTTCTTACTATATTATTGCGCCAATTGACGCCGCCTCTCTTGTTCGGTTCTTTCCGCAGCCTCTTTTGCAACCATGATTTTTTCGATGCATTCCGCAACGTGGTTCCATTGCTCCTCTGCTTCGATCATGCTGGGAATCAGGTTGTCCGGAGACAGCCTTCTTCCCACTCTTAGTTCAGCTTCCTCTCGATGGGGCGCCCATGTCTGGCAGTGGAAAAGGGTATGTTCCATTGTGTCGACGGAGCCTTCATTGCAATGGGGACATGAATTGGAGGGTATCTTTCCTATACGGTGTAGGTACGCACGAAAACAACCGTGGGCAGTCAGAGCTTGGGTGAGGTGAAAAGTCTTTGTCCGTGACCATTGTGAGCCATGGTTCCAGCTGTGGTATGACCTGTCTGGTCCATGGGCCTTTGGAGCCGCTTTCCCATGCTCTCTGCCACTTCTCCAGGATCTGTTTGTCGGTCTCTTCTTTCTTCAGGCCTGTCTGCCTCGTTTCTGCTAGGAGCTGTATCGGTGGGATACCCGCTACTACCTGGACTGCTTCAAGTGACACTGTGCGGTATGCTGCGCAAACCCTAAGGGCCATTTTCCGTTGGACCCTAGATAGGGTGTCTCGGTGACATGCCCTGTTTAGGTCGTGTACACTGGCGCGGCGTAAAGAATTATTGAGTGTGCGACTTGCGCCAGCACTCTTCGCCTGCTTGCAGCCGGTCCCCCTGAGTTTGGCATTCTTGGCAAGTGCGGTTGTTGCTCGGTCAGCCTTCTCTGCAACATTCTTGATATGCCGCCCATAGTTCATGCCCGGGGTCAGTATGGCCCCCAGACATGTTACTTGCTTGACACACTCCACAATTCTGCCTTGATTCTGGAAAGTTATCCCAGTTGCCTTTCGCCACCGGGCGAGCATAATAACTTCGGTCTTGTCTGGTGCCAGGGCAAGTCCTACACCTTCGATCCACTCGCTGACCACGGCACAGCTCTTCTCAACTTTCCATGTCAGTTCAGTTGTTGTTTTGGCCGTAACTAACATGCCGAAGTCGTCTGCGTAGGCTATTGCATCCACCCCTGGTGGTAGCCTGAGTCTCAGAATACCATCATATTGGACATTCCACAGGGTGGGGCCAAGAACTGAAACCTGTGGGACTCCCCGGGTTATCATTTTAATACTTCCATCTACTAAGATCCACCTGTTGGACAGGTAGGATTTGACCATCCTGATAAGATACTCTGGGATGTTTCTACGCTGGAGTTCTATTATAATCTCTCTCCAACTGGCCAAATTGAAGGCATTTCTCACGTGGAATAGGATAAAGGCGCACAATTTCTTCTTGCGCCAGGGGCCACTTCTGGCCTCCTGGACCAGTTCCTGAATCTGCTGTATTGCCTGTACCGAACTCTTTCCCTTTCGGAAACCATACTGTTTTTCAGAGAGATTTTCTGTGTCTTCCAAAGCCTTGTTCAATCTTTACAGAATAATATATTCAAAAACTTTTCCCACTCCGTCCAGCAGGCAGAGCGGTCGGTAGCTTGAGGGCTCGTTTGCTGGTTTGTTTGGTTTCTTGAGAAGTATCAGTGTAGCAATTCATCAGGGAAAATTCCTTCCGTCAGTAGTTCATTTAGAACCCTGGTGACGTGCTCTGGCACTTCTCTGATCGTTTTCTTGGCGACTTCTGGCGGCACCTGGTCAGGATCGGGTGCCCTCTTTTCCCTAAGTCTGCTCGCAGCAACTAGGACCTCAGCCATTTCGAGGGGAGGAATTTGTTCAATCCTATCTCCTTGTGTATCCAGTTCACCGGATCATCCTGCGAGAACAGGTGCTCGACAATACCGTCGACAGTGTTCTCGTCTAGTAGAGGCAGTGGTTCTCTTATTTTGATCCGTCGGGCCACGATCTGGTAGCCGAGGCCCAAATGTCTTGTCCCATGAGGCTTTCTTGGATCTCGTAATTGCACTGCGCAGGTTCTTCCTTGCCTCCTTGGTTAACTGCCGTTCAACCAAACATGGTGAATCAGGGGTGTCTCTTTTCTTCCGCTGATATAGACGCCTGGCGTGGAGGGCTATCCTTCTGAGTACCACAATTTCGTCCGTCCACCAGTGCACTTGCGTCCTGTTGCTCCTTCCTCTCCACGGCATAGATTTGTCGCAGAACTGCTTTAATGCACAGACCAGGTCAGTGCTGGTTTGGGTGTCAGCGTTTATATTTCGCTGGATTACCCTGCACATCACCTCCTGATCGAGCTTCTTGATGTTCCAATCCGTTGTGGGATGGACTATCCTTGGCTTATCACTTTGTTTTATCGTGAAGACGATAGTCTTGTGCAAGATTAGAGATTCCGCCTGCATAACCCGCCAATTTTCTATATCCGGGACACGTCAGATCTATCCAGGACATTGAGGTGCCTCGTTGAAAGGTGGGCATCCCATTGTTCATGTTGTTCAGTTTGAGGGCTGCTGCCCATTCTGTCAGAATTCTGCCCCTCCTGTCAGTGACCCGGCTGTCCCAATCTGTGGCCGCCGCGTTAAAGTCCCCTAGCATGAGAATTTTCCTTGGGTTTTTGACCCTAACCGATGTCTCCAAATCCAAGAAAAACTGCGAAGTCCGCAATATACCGGTTTGGAGAAAAGTAGCAGCTGTATACCTAGTTTTGGCCCATCTTAATCCAGACAAAGCCGGCGCCCCTTCCCCAGTCATTTGCAGTCTTTCTTTTGTCCATAATTTTAAAGGCTGCAACATTATTTTCATCAGTAAACCACTCACGTACAAGTCTTGGGTTGGGTTCGGAAACAGCCATGGTGTCTTCTTGCTCTGTACTGGCTGTGGCATACAGTAAATCAGTAGCCGCCCAGCTCCTCCCCACATTCAACTGCAGTATCTTAATTTTTTGCATTATGTCTTCTTGCTCTGGCCGTCTCCAAGGCCTTTTTGTGCAGGTGGCATGTTCCTGATCCCTGCTGATGTCCTGTTTCGCCACACCTATGTTGCTAGTACATGTTGCCGCAAGGTGCCCTTCGCTGGCACAACTCTTGCAGTATTTACCCAGGTCTTCGTTCTGGTACGTACGAGGGGTGTGTCCGTACTTATAGCACCTATGGCAGATCGTTAGGTTGTGGTAGCTTCTCACCATGCATTGGGACCAACCTATTTTGATTCGGCCAGACTCACAACTCAGGATCTTGTCCGCGCTTACCTGGTCTAAACTGACAAAAGCCACCCGGGTGCCCCGGTATGCAGGCCTGGTCGACCTCACTCTAACCGCCTTATTATCGTTCATACCCTTTATTGCCACCTCTATTTCTTCTTTGGTAGTGTCTTCCTCGATGTCCCTAACAATCAGGGTAGTTTCTCCACTGTCTTGACTCAGGACTCTCGACTGTCTATCACCCAACAGCTGGGTGATCTTGTCGTTCATCTCTAGTGTTTTGGCACTATTTCTCGACCTCAATGAGCAGATCGCCAGCCCCTGTTTGCCTGACCCTTCTTTTGTTCTGTACATAGTTTGGGTCGATTCCAGCTTTCACCTTTTTTATCGTTTCCGCATAAGTTGACCCCTTGGTGGAGACAATTATTGCTTCTGTCTTTTTTTTTTTTTTTGGTTTTGTTATCGTAGAAATATCCTTGGTACGGCCTACATTTTCTTGTTGGTTTTCGGGCGCTTTGTGTCGCCCCCGAAGTCTTCTCTTTCGAGCACGTCTCTTGTTTTCTACTAGTTGCAAACCTGCTTCAGTTTCAGTGTTAGTGGCCTAACCTAACCTAGATGATTGGGTTGTTCCCCATTTTTCAGAAGAAAGGATTATTTGTGTTCTTCTGGTGGTGATGACTTCATTGACAAGCAAAATTGTCAGTACTTAAAAATTGAACAAAATCAAGAAAGAATTTCATTTTACACTTTTTATTACTTCTTTCATATTGCAATATTTTAAAGAAAAAACCTATGTAAAATTCATTTTAAGATTTCAAATAGTTTAAGAAGAGTTGTGTCGTATCGACGACTTACTGATATTATTTGCAGACAGTGAGGTAAAACACTATAGTATAGCATAGCATCTTGCCTCACTGCTTGCAGGTTTGCATTTCCTCTAACCTTGATGGTATGGTTGTCTGCCATTATTCGGGAAAAAGCCGTCGATACAGTCACCATCCTAGTAAGAGCCACTATACAGCTCTCCAATTGTCAAGATACCAGATTAGACTAGAAACCTTAGACGATTCCATCCGAATGGACCAACAAATCCAAAATAAATATGATGAACATTGTTGTTGGCAATGTATATTATACACATTCCTGACATTTCATAGGTGACCTTAGAAGAAAAGAAAGGACAAAGTTAATTAAACGTCCAACTAGTTTATCAGTGTACAACAAATACACCAGGAAGTGCTATCATTTATAACGTGTTATTTACAATGTACGCGAAGTACTAGTGATTTTAAATTTCTCTTTTAGAAGAGTATAGTTAATTGTAATTAATTGTCATTAGTTTTATCTCATTATAATTAAAATTATTTCCGACTTGAGAATTTTTATTTTTCATTTGCTTATGATCGGTTGCAAGAGGCGCAGGTAGATTTCTTAAGACTGCCCCTTTATGGTTAGCATTTTCTCTAACCTAGATGATAGGTTCTTCGCCAGTATTCTGAAGAAAGGATTATTTGCGTTCTTCTGGTGGTGATGACTTAATAGACCAACAAAATTGGCAGTACTTAAAAATTGAACAAGTTAAAGAAAGAATTTCATTTTATATTTTTTATGGGGTATAATTAAAAACAAATGATATTCAAATTGTCATAAGTTTTATGTCGTTATAATTAAAATTATTTCCGACTTCACATTTTTATTTTTCAATTGCTTATTGTCGGTCGACAATGGCGTAGGTTGAATTCTTAAGACTGGCCCTTCCAGGTTACCATTTCTTCTAACCTAGATGGTTGGTTGTCCGCCATATTCGGGAGAAATGATTATTTGTGTTCTTCCGGTGGTGATGACTTCAGTGATAAACAAAATTGTCAGCACTTAAAAATTGAACACGATAAAGAAAGAATTTAATTTTACACTTTTTATGGAGAGAAAATATTCAATAAATGGGGTGTAATTACTAACAAATGATATACAAATTGTCATAAGTTTCATCTCATTTTAATTAAAATTAATTCCGGCTATACCATTTATATTTTTCAATTGCTTATTGTCGGTCGCAAGTGGCGCAGGTTGATTTCTTAAGACTGGCCCTTGCAGGTTAACATTTCCTCTAACCTAGATGATTGGTTGTCCGCCATTATTTTGAAGAAAGGATTATTTGCGTTCTTCTGGTGGTGATGACTTTATTGACATACAAAATTGTTAACACTTAAAAATTGAACAAGATAAAGGAAGAATTTCATTTTACACTTTTTATGGAAAGAAAATATTCGATAAATGGGGTATAATTAAAAATGAATGAAATTTAAATTGTAATAAGTTTCATCTCATTATAAGTGAGGTGTTCTGTGTGAAAGGACTTAAGACAATGATATTTCAACCACACAAAATACAATACAATACAATAGTTTTTCGTTACCCGTTTACACCAATATTCCCAGGTAATAAGGTGGTGGGAGCAGTAGTTTTGATATTACAGAGACAGATGTCACATTCCCTTCCTTATTTCGTAAATACTTAATTAACTTACATTATACATAATTTACATTTATTAATAATTACATATAACATTTTACTTATATTCTAAAAGTACAGGCGGTTTTACATTACAATGAACTCGTTGTACGACAGTTTGAGTGCCGCTATTCTCGCCTTGAAAAGATTTATTAGGTATTACAATGTCACAGTATAGGTGCTATAAGCTATAGCACCTATACTGTGACAATGTTTTCCAGTGTATCAGGAATACCTTCCAACTTGTCATTGTCGTCAGTTATTTGTTTTGTCATTATCATACCTAGTTAACACATTTGTCGGTAAATTACTAACCTCATATTTTAACCTTTAATTACAGTGTCGTTTCCATTTAATATTATTTAATCCATGTACACTAACTGAATACGTGGTACTACTAAGTTTATTTACAATTTTAGACTTAGTCCAAGTAGGCTGTATTACATTTTTGTAATTTCTAACTAATACTACCTCAGCCACAGCAAATCGAACTTTACGATTCCCTCTAAAATTTTGTTTTTGTTTACCTTGCGCCTTAATCAAATTTTCTAAAACTTTATCTGAGTGAACTACATTTGTTTCCAATTTTTTATACAATTACTAAGTTTACATGCAGTTTTGAAAATGGTTTCAGTTTTCAGTCAAAATTATAGGAATCTGTTTACATGCAATTTTCAAAACTAGTTTCAAAACAGATTTGAAAGCAGTTTCGACGCATGCGCAACTGGTTGATGTAATTGACAGATTGGAATAAAAACGTAACCTCGTATCTTATCGTCTGTGTATAAAACGTGTCTAAATTATATTATAATAATGGAAGATTTATTAGAATGTGTTTTAAGATATCAAATTCATAAACTGCGTCAAACAGAAATTGAAATTCAAAGGCGAAGAAAACGGTCTAGGAGGTTCATTTTCAAACTAATATAAGAACATTCATATAAAAATTTATTTAATTTGAAACCTCCAATTAGAAGAACAATTCGTCGTTTTTGGACAAAAACAAGAAGCTCTGACTGGTGGGACCGGATTGTGCGGTATGAATTTTCTGACGAAGATTGGGTTGAAAATTTCAGAATGCGGAAATGTACATTTATATTTATATGTAATAAGCTCGAACCTTCATTAAAATATAAAGAAAATTATGTTCGTGAACCCCTAAGTGTACAAAAAATTGTAGGTGTTGCATTATACAAACTAAGTTCATGCTGCGAATATAGAGTAGTAGGAAATCAATTTGGTATTCATAAGAGTACTGTAAAAAAATGTCTTTATTCATTTTGTAATGCTGTAATAAAAGAATTTTCTGAAGAATACGTACGAATGCCAGATGAATTTGAAGCAAGAGAACAAGCCTATTTATTTAAAAAATGTGTGGAATGCCTGGCATAATAGCCACTATAGACGGCACACATATTCCCATATTACCTCCGCGAGAAGGGTACAGAGATTTTATAAACAGAAAGGACTGGCCTTCATATAATGTTCAAGCAATTGTTGACAGTCAGTACAGGTAAACTATGCAGTTATGTCTTTATTTTGTAATTTTATAGCATAATTTTATTGCAGATTTAGAGATATCACATGCAAACATCCTGGATGCACAAATGATGCGACAGTTTTAAAAGACTCAAATTTTTATAAAAATATAGAAAATATAATGCCAAAGGTAATCAGTATAAATTATAGACGTGCTATTTGGAAGCAAAGTGATTATTTTTTTAGGAGATGATTAATATTGATGGCATGGATATTCCATACTTTATCATTGGGGATCCAGCATACCCTCTTCTTCCGTGGTTAATTAAAAATTATAAACATGCCAATATTAGTCCAGAAGAAGAATCTTTTAATACATATTTGAATCGGGGACGTGTAGTTATCGAAAACGCTTTCGGGCGTTTAAAGGCAAGGTGGCGTTGCTTATTAAAACGGCTGGACATCTATTATGAATTTGTGTCAAAAGTAGTTTTAACATGTGTAATTTTACACAATATTGTGGAATCACAAAAAGAGAATTTTGTTGAACAGTAGTTGAGAGCTGTTGAAGCAGCAGAATTGGAGTTTCCGCAGCCACAAACTAAGTCTACAGCGGACAGAGATAGTTTACAGGGCTCTGCAGCAAGAGATCACTTGAAAAATTATATGGCAAGAAATTTTCCCCTAAGAAGAAGTCATTTTTGATTAATTTGAAATGTAATTAAATCTATAACCTGTTTTATTATAAATTATATTTATGTGTAACTACAAATAATTGTAGTAGAACAGAAGAGAAATATTCGTATAATATAAAACAAAAAATAATTTTATAATTCAATGTACAATCACAACCATATTTATATAATAATATTTATCTGTGTACTCACAGTTCAATCACAGTGTTTTTATATTATTAACAAGTAAAAAAATAATCATTTCTATAAAACTACAAAGACCCACTTTCACGTCTATTTGTTAGAGTTAGCAAATGATGCCACACTCTTAAATATTTCTTTGATTGTTTCTTGGGTATCTTCTAAGTTCTTCTTTCTAATTTCATCTTCTAATTTGCGCTCTTCTTCAAAATAATATTTCATTAGTTGTTTTTGCTGCTCAAGAAATGATTGCTGCAGCTCTTCTTGTGTCTGTTTCCAACTGTCATTACTGTTCCGTGGTTTTTTTGATCCCCTGGCATGATATGTACTGCCTGCAAAAAAAATATATTAAAATAAAAAACGACGAAAATATATCAGTGTAATAGCTGACATATTCGCTTGGACGTTGTTGGTGTTACAATGGATGTACCACTGGATGAGGATTCTAACAATCCATCTATTTCAGTGCATGATAAATTGGGATCCACTTCTACTATTATTTGTTCATGTGTTTCACTGAAGGCTTCACCTAGGTATACCAAATAACATAAATATTAACAATTTATATTTTATAATAATATTCATATACCATACCTGAACTATTGCATGTATCAATACCTACGCCGCTTGTTACTGTCACAGCACATGGTCTTGCAGCTAAAATTTCACTTAATTCGTTATAAAATTGAGATTCTTCTCGAGCTGCGCCACTAATACTATTCTTTTTATTATCAGTATAATATTGGTGTTTCAAAGCTTTCCATTTTGCTTTTATTTGTTCAAAATTTTTCTTGGTAAAACCTAACTTTTTCATTTCCTCCTCAACCACTTTAAACAGTTCATTTGTTTTATACTTTTTCCCGTCCATCAGATTAATAATGTTTTTTCTTTTATAACTTCAATAAGTGTTTTTATTTCCTCTTCACTCCATATGTTTCGTTTTGCCATTTTTATACCGAAAATACTTGAGCAACAAAACTCAACGAACTGTCACTTGTTTGTAAACACAACTGTAGGTTTTAGGCTAGAATATTTAAAACAGGCAATAACGTATGCGAAGTACGCATGCGTAATCTCGAAACTGTATTTTACGTGTTTACATGAGTTGTTTTCAAATAAGTTTTGAAGTCAAACCCATGAATTTTACTTTAGGTTTGAGTTAACTCAAAACGGTTTTGACACTGTATACATGGAGTTTTCAAAACTTAAAAAGATTTGAAAACGGTTTCAAAACTGCATGTAAACGCAGTAATTGACTGCGGTAATACTGGAGAAAATCTGTTTCTAAGTTTTCTGCCAAACATAAGCTGAGCAGGAGTTGCTGTCGTTCTATGAACTGAATTTCTGTAATCTATCAATATGTTATTCAATATTAAATTTAAATTTGATTTAGGTTTGCTTTGCAGTGCCTTTTTTTAGTGAATTTTTGATTATTTTTACTGTATTTTCTGCTGCTCCATTTGATTGTGGGTGGTAAGGTGAACTGGTTATGTTTAACATTGATTCGCGTAATTTAACTGGTATTATAATTCTATTGTTCCATATTAACCCATTAAGTCCCAACTTATTTTTTAATGAAAAATGAAAATTTTTTGTATGAATGTTTACTTACCTGTAAGTATTGAAACAGAATTTGCAAAAAAAAATGTTTTTTATTTATAGGTTAGAAGTAATTGGGTGATCTCATACGAGATCACTGGGGACATGTATATAAGAAAAAATACTTTCTATGTAGTCATCACTTAATTATTTTTATTGTATTTACTAATAGTTAACATATCAGACAATTCCTTAAATGAAAAAAAAAAAAATAATAATAAAACATGGATTAATATATTATTACTGTACATGATAAGGTTTGAAACATTGCACACACAATGTTACATTACTTTTTTCGCAGTATGTTCTAGGTCTGCTTTTACATCCCACAAATTGACATCGCCGGTGTTCTTCTCGTTGTAATATAAAGTGATCAATTTTATCTGTACGTATGTCAAAATTTACTTCTTTCTTCCCACTAGTTACAGGACGACCAATTTTTTGTTTTGATGACTTTTTTAAGTAAAATTGTGTTAGATATCGTCTGAATTCAAGTAAATTCATAGCAATAAGACCGTTCACTTTTTTGTATAATATCCATGAATTTACTATGGCCATATCTATAAATCTAGTAAATAGTGGCCAGTACCACTTTTTACTACGTATTTTGGTGGTATATTTACCAGCTAGCCAATCGTGGTTATCCACACCACACATAAATTTGTTGTAATTTTTCAATACTCTGGGTTGTCTAATTTGAGTTTTTTCTTTTTTGTGTTTATCCCAGCGAGAAACAGTTTCGAATGGCTCCACTGTATCAAAATTAGATCCTACCATTACACATTTGTCATAGTTTCATTTTGTTATCAATATTTCATTATTTGTATCAAATCTGTAATCTAAGCTACCACGATTTTGTTTCTGTAGAATTTTAGTTGCAGTAATCTCTCATAGTCCCGGTGGCTCTGAATTACATTTCGGCTAGTTCAATAAGTAAATTATTATTTGTAAAAAAGTTGTCAAAATAAACAGTGTGGCTGCATGGATCGTCTATAATATTTATCATATCTAACACAAATTTTTTTCCTAGAGGTACCCCGGGATCTCTGGTAATATCTTTGCCGCAATATAAATTAGAATTATAACAGTAGCCACTGGGTATGGGCTTCCCTCTAATAAATTGCTTCAAACTATTGTGTCCGTAATATTTTATTATCATTTCATCGACAGCAACATTTTTTCAAAAACACCGAACTGGGAGAAAGAACTTTTAAATAAATCTATAAGTGGCCTAACTTTATACCCTTTATCTTCTTTATTATCTTTTGCTAATTTATTATCGTTGAAATGAAGATATGACTTAAGTTTTTGAAATTTATTTCTAGACATTACATTTCTCACCATTTCTTCACCCAAGTCCAAGTCTTCGGACCAACAATGTTTTTCTGATGGCATCATTTTGTATCCAGTATATAATAATATTCCATTAAATCTTTTATATCATCAATTGTAACGTTGAAATTTATATAATTTTTTATTTCTTTTGCATATCTTAAAGTTTCGCGATGGATATGAGAGTATATTTCGGCAGAAAATAATGTTTCAAAATATTCTACGCGTGTTTTCCCTGTAAACTTTTGTTTCAATGTAAATAATTTTTCGCTCGATTTAGAACCCGAGTTGTTCCACTTAGTGTAAAAAGGTTCAGTTTTTCTCCAAGTGGTTGTAATGTTTTGTTTTCTTCTTTTGTTTGAAGAAGATTCTGCTATTTCTTGTTCTTTGTTGAGGGTACAATGGAGTTCTACTGTGAATGGTACATCAGCTACATTCACAATACCAAGTTCTTCATCGTTAGCCTCGTCTTCATCTGTTAATTCATCCGGTTCAGGTGGTAAAGTAACAATATTCACAGATCTATCGCAATCTAAATCTCTCCAAAATTCTTCATTCTAATTCATCAAGAGTTAAAGCCTTTTGCACACATGAACTCATTTTTACACACAAAATGTAGTAAACTAATAATTGAAGGGGAGTACTTGTAAAATAGTTGTTAATATAGTCATATTAAAAAATATTTTGTTTTTCTAAACGAGCCAATAATAAAAATATTTTTAAGAAACCTTGTATACTTGAATATTTTTTGAAACTTTAATTATTTTTATAAATTGTTAATAATTAAATTTAAACAGTCATATTATTTTTAGTATTAAAGTAGGTTCTATAAAACTTTTGGACATATTTCATTTGTTTAAAAAAGTCATCGTTTTTGAGGAAAAAATTATGAAATTTGAAGTCTCATATGAGATCACTGGGATATAATGTGTTAAACAATCTTCTTCACACGATAATTTGTTTCAGCGTTGGTAATACGCTTTTAACTCCTCTGTAATTTGTGTTTTGGCAGGCCATCCTTTTTGTACATAGTTTACAATTTTTTAATTAATTAAAAATCTATAGGTACAATTTCATTATTTAAAAAATTTAAGTAATTTATTTCTGAAACTTCTTCCTAAACTGGTTCATTTAAGGGTAATCGCGATAAACAATAGGCTGTTTTTTCAGCTGATTTTACGTATTCAATGTCGTATTTGTAATTTAACAAAATTATGACCCAGCGTCTGAGTGAGGGTAAAATATTGATACTAACGCCAGTTGCCAATGTGAATTTATTTTCATACAAATATTGATGAAATTTTTGGATTCCAAAGATTACAGCTAGTCCTTCTTTTTCCACTTGCGCGTACTTAGTTTCACGTTGATCTGAAGTTCGCGTTGCGTAAGCTATCGGTCGCTCTATTTCTGTTGGGTAAACGTGACTTAATACTGCCCCGATTTCTGTATCACTCGCGTACTTGAATTACATTACAAAAATTACAAATTTTTAGTAGGCACTATTTACTTGAAGCCCTCTCTAGACATAAGTACATTCATAGAATTATTTAAAGATTCTTTAGATATCATTTTATCAGAATATAGCAATTACGATATCGTTTTGCAGGGGGATTTTAACGCTAAAATTGGTCAACTTAACCAGTGTTTTGGAGAACTATTTCGTAACCCGGCTGTTTTGGAAGAAAGAAAGTCCATATCAGACATAGTAGATCATCGAGGAGAATTGATAACTAATCTTATGGAAGAGTATGGCTTATTTGTTTTCAATGGACGTACAATGGGTGATATTCCGGGTAGGTACACTTTCCTTGGACACAATGGTCAAAGCGTTATTGATTTGATTTGGGGAAATTTAAACATTTTGGAAAAGGTATCACAATTGGAATTTTTGGCCACTTTAGATAGTACAGGACACTGTATTAGTGTACTTTCAATAGATACTTTTGTACAAAATACTGGCAATTCAATTTTAGAAGGAAATGCAATAAATAATAAAATGAATGCATTTCAGGTTAACTTTAAATTCAATATAAATAATATACAATACTATTATAAACATTTACATGACTCGAACTTTATTTATTGTAACAGTGCAAATTCCTCAGAGCTTTATCATAATTTACTAACTGTAATAAAAGAGTCTGCTAGTATAAGTCATATGTTGCAAGTTAAAAAACTGAATTTTGGAAATAAAATATACAATAATCATAAACCCTGGTTCGATGGTTCTTGCAAAAATCTGAAAAATATTTGTAAACAAACATTAAAATTGTACAAAAGTAATCCTTCAACTGAAAATTTAGACACGTTTATAAAATCGAAAAAAGAATACAGAAGACTAATTGTTAAGTGTAGAAGTGAATTTCAGTCTTCCATAACTAAATCTTTATCGAATGTTAAAAACAGTAAAGAATTTTGGACAACAATTAAGTTACTAAGTCCATACAAACCACGAACTAATGATATTTCTAACGAAACTTGGGAAATATTTTATAGACAACAATACCCAGAAGTAACAAATGTTAATATTGTATTTTACGATAGTCTTCACCCTCATTTAGATTCAGCAATTTCTCTTAATGAATTACAAAAATGTATACATTCCCTGAAGTCCAACAAAGCACCCGGGCAGGACGGCATAGCCAACGATTTTTATAAAAACTTACCCTCTAATTGGGAGCATTATTTATTAAACTTATTTAATAATGTACTAACTAATGAGGATATTCCTCGAGAATGGTCACAAATAAAATTAGTTATGTTGCATAAAAAGGGTGACAAACAAAATCCATCTAACTACCGGGGAATTGCACTAGTCAATTGTATTTGCAAATTATTTACAACAATAATTTATCACAGATTACAATTTTTTTTAGAATTTAACAACATTTTGAATGAATTCCAAATGGGATTTCGACCAGATAGAGGTACAACAAATTGCATATTTTCCTTAATGTCAATTGTGCACTTACAATTGAGATTAAAAAAATCATCAACATATGTCATATTTGTAGATTTCGAAAGAGCTTTCGATTCTGTTGAACATAATAAACTCTGGCCGAAATTGTATAATTCAGGTATAAGTGCTAAAATAATAAGACTTGTACAGAAACTCTATAAAAATGCCGTAATCAATTTTAACGAGGATCAAAACAACATAAAAGTCACAAAGGGCGTATTACAAGGAGAAGTTCTCTCACCTCTTCTTTTTTCATTATTTCTAAATGATATAGAATATTTTTTTCGAGAAAATGGAGTAACTGGTCTTAATATTGATGGGTATAACGATTTACTGTTTCTTGCTTTTGCTGACGACTTAGCAATCTTCTGCAGTTCAATAAATGATGTGCAAAAAAAGCTGAATATTTTAAATTCATATTGTAAATTAAATAATCTCACGGTGAACGTAAATAAAACCAAAATTATGAACTTTCACAAGGGTAGACCAAGTAAACAAATATATCCATTCAGGTATAATAATATAAAAGTGGAAATTGTAAATAAATTTTGTTACCTAGGTATATGCTTCACTAGTTCGGGAAAATTTATTGAGGCAACTAAACAAGCGATAACTAGAGCTTCTCAGGCCATAGCAAATACTAAAACTATACTTATTAAAGGTAAATCTGTCAGCTGGAAAGAAAAAATTCACCTACTAAACTCTATAGTAAAAGCTACTGCGCTCTACGCTGCGGAAATATGGAGTCTTCGATATATATCCAATCTGGAAGTCATTCAAATAAAATATTTAAAACTAATACTTCAGTGCCCCCGCAGCACTCCAAACTACATGATAAGACTAGAATCAGGTGTCAAATGTACTGAATGGGATATCATAAAACGTAGCTTAAACTTTTGGTTAAAACTAACGCGTATGGAAGATAACCAAATTCCAAAAATACTATACAATCGTTTATACTACCTTGATGCTAGTCCATATAATAAAAGTGAATACAATTGGGCTTCTCAAATAAAAACTATCCTAAATAATCTACAATTTCAAAACATCTGGGAGGAAAAAAATATATCAAAAAATGATATTAAAAATATATTAGATAAATTACACCAGAATCTCAAAACAAAAGATCTAAATTCACTAGTATTGAGTAAGTATAGCAATATTTATAAGAATATTAAAATTGCAGAAGAGGGTTCAGATTATTTAAATATTGGTAATTCTTTTGCGTATACAAGGATCATAGCGCAATGCCGACTAGCACATAAACACGGTCTTCAAATTATTTATAAAAATATGCGATATAAACTAGATGCAAAATCAAATTGTACAATATGTAATACCCAACAGTTAGAGGACATATATCATTTTTTCTTAATTTGTCCAATTTACAGTCATATAAGACAAGTGTACCTATCGGAATATCTTCCATGTTTAAATAAAGATAACTACTACACTCTGATGGACAATCTTTCTCCCAAAAAAATATATATTTGTTTGTAATCGAAGCGTTAAAGTTACGTAGTTTTTGTATGGCAGAATAATTAATATTTCTTATCACAGGTTAACAAGTTAGCGTTAAATTCCTTTCCTGCAAAATGGAATTTGGTAACAAACTTTAAATATTTATTTTCTTTAATTTAAAACCTTCTTCTTTTGTAAATTTTGCGTGCAAACTGTCACATTTCTTATATGTATAAGTATGTACTTATTTTATTTTATTTTTTTCTCTTTTCTGGTTATGGAATTAATTATGTTCGTATTATATTAAGTATCATTTAATTACTATTTAACTGGTTTTTGGTATTGTATTGTTTCGTATATTTATCAAATTGTATTGTTTTGTATTACCTACTTCCTGGCATAAAAATGTATATTTTAGAAGCTAATAAAGATGTATGTATGTATGTATGTATTTTCATACAAATATTGATGAAATTTTTGGATTCCAAAGATTACAGCTAGTCCTTCTTTTTCCACTTGCGCGTACTTAGTTTCACGTTGATCTGAAGTTCGCGTTGCGTAAGCTATCGGTCGCTCTATTTCTGTTGGGTAAACGTGACTTAATACTGCCCCGATTTCTGTATCACTCGCGTCAACAGTTAATTTTAATGGTACGGAAGGATCGAAATGTGCTAATATTTTGGATGCAGTTAATTTTAGTTTCGCTACATTAAAAGCGTGATCACATTTACCAGTCCATGCCCACTTGCAATCTTTTCTAAGGAGTTCATACAGCGGATTTAAAATAGTAGCTAAATTCTTTACAAATTTGCCATAGTAATAATATTAAACCTAGAAATGCTTTCAATTGTGTAACATTATTAGGCTTAGGTGCATCTTGAACTGCCCGTATTTTATCTGGACATGTATGAATACCATTTTTATCAATTACTGAATTTTGGAAAAAACTGCATTTTTCTAAATTTAATTTAAATTCACAATTAGATAATATTGTAAATACCAAATTTAAATTTTCTATAAGTTCTTTTTTATTTTTACCCGTAATAAATATATCATCTATGAAACAGGTTGCCTCAGGTACCCCCTGCAGCACGGCTTCCATAGTTTTCTGGAATTTGGATGGTGCCGTGTTGACTCCAAAAGCCAGTCGGTTATATTGAAACAATCCCTTGTGGGTTGAAATGGTCAGCAAACTTTTAGAGGGCTCGTCCTGTTCCTGTTGCTGGTAGGCTTGTGATAGGTCGATTTTTGTGAACTGCTGGCCTTCCTGTAACTGACTAAACAATTCGTCAATTGTTGGCAACGGATAATGCTCTATTACTACATGTGGATTTATTGAAACTTTATAGTGATGACAAATGCGTACTTTTCCTTCTTTCTTAATGACAGGTATTATGGGCGTTGCCCATTCGCTAAAATCTACTGGTGTTATGACTCCTAATTGTAATAAGCGATCTAATTCTTCTTCTATCTTTTGCCTGAGCGCAAATGGCAGCGGGCGAGCTTTACAAAATACCGGAGTAACGTTATCTTTTAACTTCAAAGAAATCACACCTTTGTTGAATTTACCTAAGCCAGAGTCAAACAGTGATTTATGTTTATTTATCAATTTATTGATTTCCATGTCCTCAAAGATTAATTTGGGGAAAAAAAAAGGGGAAAAGATCGATTCACAAATAAACCGCTTATAAAATAATCGATTCTCAAAAGATCGACACAAAAATATTATGTGAATTATTCAATATTAAAACATGCAAATCGAAAACAACAAAATATCTTTATTTTTGTTCTAATATTACAATGAAATAATAAGATAATTATAAATTCCAATCTTTCTGATGGCACTGAAGTTGCAACTATTGATATATAATTGAAAGCTAACTCAGAGAAATTTTTGTTTATTGATCTAATTCATTTACACTTACATTATCTTCATTCCTTTGTGCAGCATTTTCTTTTACAAGTTTTCATGATAATCCCAAATTGTGTCTCTTTCGTTCACCTCTACTTCCGTCAGTTGTGCAGGATGGTATAGGTTCAGCAACATTGTATTGTGTTAGTAGATTTTTTAATTTAGTGATATTTTGAACTAAGCACAATAGTTTCTTAAAATGAAGTTTTTTATATCTGGGGTCTAACAAGGTTGATATTGCTAAAAGACTATTAGCTTCTGTTTCACCAAATCGTTTAGAAATTTCAGTAAGCGTGATTTGCTTTAATTCAGTCGATAGATCTGTTGTTGGCAATATGGTAGTAATTTTATTTTGTAGGCAATTTACCAGAGGGATCACCATACTAGCAGTAACATAGTGATAACCCCCAATTAGTTTGGAGACAACTTCTATAGGCTTCAAAATCATAGTTACCTCTTTTATTATTTGAATTCCTTAACATTCTCAGGGACTTGAGATGTAACAATATACTACTTTTAGCATCGGTAAGTTCTAAAAATCGCTCCAACGTGAAGAATGTAGAATTCCATCGTGTTGGCACCGATTGAATTAATTTTAAATTAGTAGTTTTCCGTAATTTATCAGATGCCGTAACACTGTGTTTAAAAAATGTAACTAATTCTTTTACGACTAATATTATTACTGAAATATCTCCTTCACATATTTTTTGCGCAACAAGATTCAACGTATGTGAAAAGCATGGTAGATGTTTTCGCCCTGCGATAAGATTTTGTATAGCCTTAACAATATTAGCTCAGTTGTCAGTCACAGCAGCCGAAATTTTCTCCAGAGGAATATTCCAATAAAAAAATATATTTGCAAGTCGTTCTGCTAAGTAGTCGTCCATATGTCTTTCAGAGAGCTCTCCTAAGGCTACTGTCAAGCTTTGTAAATTATTTGCATAAAAAAAATGCACTGTGACACCCAGAAAACTTCGAGTATTCATTGTATCGGTCCATACGTCTGAAGTGAAGCAAAAATATTTTACATTTGATATTTTATATTTCATGATTTTAAATAAAACATCATATTTTACTTCCATTAGTCGTGTTACCGTTGTTCTACCAGGTATCTTACAGTGGGGAGCAGTTGCTTTAACAAAATACTGAAATCCTATTTTTTCTGTAGTATTTAAAGGTAGATTATCTTTAGCTAGCATATCTAGCAAACCATTTGTTATTTTATTTGACCTAGCGCCGCCTTCCGAGAAAGAAGCTATATCAGAAAATGCTTCATCAATTCTTTTTTGTCGTTTTCCAGGTGTTCTTGATATTGATTTATCACGTTCATCATTGCACTCGGAACTAAATAAGTTGCTATCAATTAATTCAGTCATTGAAAAAATTAACTCGTCCTCATCGGAATCAGAGTTAGTATCTTCATTATCACTTACAACGGACGAAGCAACCGAAGCTCTGGCTGCACCACTAGTACTTGGCGTTGGCATTGTGGTACCTTGACTAACCTGAGGGATCTCGACCTGGCATTGTAAATGCACACTTTTGTGACCCCTTTTCAAATGGTTCAGCAAATTTGTTGTATTCCCAGGTGATTTAAATTCTTTTTGGCACAGTTTACATTTACCACCCTGGCTGGTCTTGATGAAATAATGCCATACATTACTTTTCTTTTGTGAATTTGGCATTATAACTGAGTACTACTGCAAAGAAATAAACTTAATTTATATATAAGAATCAACTAAGAAATTATTGTCAGAATAAAAACCATATTGCATATACGAGTGTATGTAGTAGGTAAATTATTAAAGATCCTTGATTTTTTTTAAAATTATATTTTGTAATTACAGATTTTAAGAGGCATTTTTAAATTTGGTATAATAATACAGTAACTTTTGTGGAAAATTATATTAATACTCTTTTTTCTTTCATACAGAAAATATAAAAGGTAATTACAAATTATCACTCAAATTTTCAGAGGTAGGTACTTTTCAATCTAAGTTGAATCACTTAATCAGTTAATCACTATCAAATATATTTTTGAAGAATTAGAACACTTAAAAACCGTCAATTATAGATGATAAATTCAGCTACAAATCCTGATTAAAATTGTGAGATGTATAGCAACATAGTATAGCTAGCATGAATACAATCTGCAATGTTAAAAAAGCAAAGGGAAATCCACGAATTGTTTTCAAAATTTCATTTCATATATTGATTCTACACTACAGAGCTATCTTTAGTTAAATTTCTGAACTCAATAAATATAAATATTTTGCAGAGTTCTTTACTAATTACTGAACGCATTAAGCATGCGCATGGGCAGAACAGAGAGCAATAACACACAGAAGACAGAAGATAGAACGCAGAACATCAGTATCTGCCAAATTAAAGAGACATGGTAGAGAGTTAAAATTTATACTTATAAAAATAAAGATCGATCTTTACTTGAAAAGATCGATTTCCGATAAAATCGAGTAATGAAAAATAAAAAAAAATAGATTTTTTCGGCTAAAAAAGATCGATCTTTAAAAAATCGATTCAAGATCGGCAACCCTACTGTTCCTTTTCTGCCGGAACGGAAATGTTGCAAGTCGGCTGGCTTCGGCTTGATTACTGTAGTCCTTGAGTTGAACTCCCGCGCCGCATCTTTCGTTGTCGCGATTTCAACTGCTCTTGCCAGCGTGATGGATATCTTTTCTTCCAGTAGCCGATCTAAAATTGCGCCTTTTTCGAAACCCTTGATGAATTTGTCTCTCATCACCGTTTCAAGATCCACACCAAAGTCACAGACTGCTGCAAGGTTACGTACACGTGCTAGCCACTCTTGGATGCTTTCCGTTTTGATGTTTTGCGCGTTGTAAAATTTGTAACGGTAACCAAATACTGATTTTTGTGGTGCAAAATGTGCATTAAATTTCTCTATTAAATTTATTTAACTTACTGCTTCCGGCTTTTTTGTTATATGAATTTTCATTTAAAATATTGTAACGTTCGTGGGTTTTAAACGTTTTTATTTAAATAATAAAACTATTATTAATAACAAGTATATATATTTTAGCTCAGCAGGCCTTGGAGGCCCTGGGCTTTTTGGACTATTTTCTTCCATTCATTTCTGTTTACTGCTATCCTTCTCCAGTCCTTTTGTCCGATCAGGTCTAGGTCTCTTTCTACTTCGTCTTGCCATCTTTTTTTGGGTCTGCCTTTCTTCTTTTTACCTCCTTTCATCCGGTTTAGGACACTTTTTGGTAGTCTCTCTTCTGTTTGTCTTTCTACATGTCCTAGCCATCTTATTCTTTGCATTCTTATCTGCGTAGTGATGTTTGGCTCACCGAAAGCTTCTTCTATTTCCTTGTTCGTTCTTCTTCTCCATTGGTCATTTTCCTTTATTCCTCCGTATATTCTTCTCAATAGTTTACGTTCCCATATTTGTAGTGTTTGTTCTTCGTTCTTTGTGAATGTCCAGGTTTCGGATCCGTATAATATCGTGGGTCTTATTATTGTTTTTTATAGCTGTTTTTTGGCGTTTTGGGATATGTCTTTGCTTATTATTAGGTTGTGCATAGCTGCTATCGTTCTGTTTCCTTTTGTTAACCTTTCTTTGATTTCCTCTTTCATTTCATTATTAGCCTTGATTTTAACTCCTAGATATGTATAACTGGAGACTTCTTCAAATTTGTATTCTTGTCTTTGGTTCGTGGTTATGCTTAAGTTCGTTTCGACATTATCTTTCTTCCCGCTCATCTTCATGTATTTCGTTTTTTCTGTGTTGATTTTGAGGCCAAATCTTCCTGCTTCGTAAATTAGTCTTTTTGTTACCTCTTCCAATTCTTTTTTTGTTTTAGTGATGATTACGACATCGTCAGCAAATGCCAGGCACTGGTGTCTTCTGTCATAGATCAGATTTGTTCTGTTTAACTTGCTTCTCCTCATTATAGTCTCTAGAGTCAGGTTAAATAGTGTGGAGGACAGCGGGTCCCCTTGTCTTAGCCCTGTTTTCACACTAAAGAGTTCTGATTTTTGCCCGTCTACCCTTACTCTGCTTTCTGTGTTTTGGATTGTTGTACTCACTAATCTTACTAACTTCCTAGATATTCTTAATTCCTCCAATGCTTTTACTAGTTCTTTCCTGTTGATTGAATCATATGCTTGCTTGAAATCGATGAAGAGCGCATGCATGGTCAATCCTTTTTCGTAGTGTGTGGCTTGTAGCTCTTTTAGCACAAAGATATGATCAGTTGTTGATCTATTTTTCCTGAATCCTGCCTGGTATTCTCCTACTATGTTTTCCATTTCTCCTTTTAATTTTTGGTTGATCCATGTTGCCATTACTTTGTATACTACGTCTAGCAGTGCTATGCCTCGGTAGTTTTCACAATTCGAGTTGTTACCTTTTTTATATATAGGGCACAATACTGCTTGCCTCCATGATTGTGGTATTTGTTCTTCCTTCCAACATGTTTTTATTAACTTATGTATTTCCTGCTTCAGCTTTTCGCCTCCGAATTTGATTAATTCTGCTGGCAGCTCATTATCACCTGGGCTTTTATTGTTCTTTATGTTGTTTATAATACTCTCGATTTCTTCTTGGGTTGGCTCGGGTATATGGCTCGCGTCCAGTTCGTTGTTTTCGTCTGTACTCGTATTTAAATTAGTCTCGTTTACATTTAGAAGTTCTTCGAAATATTCGGCCCATCTTCTAAGTTTGGCTTTTTCATCTCCTATTAGTTTTCCTTGTTTATCACGGTAGTATATAGTTCTTGTTCTGCTAGCTCTTTTCTCTTTTTTAATATTCTGGTAGAAATTTCTTATTTCCTTCTTGTTATATGTTTCTTCTATATCTAGCATTTGTTTCTTTAGTTTCTGTCTTTTTTTCTTTCTGCATATCTTTTTATAGTTTCTTCTCTGCTCTTGATACTCGAGGCGATCAGATTCTGTTCTGGTTCTAATGTATTTTGTTCTTGCTTGCCTTCCTTTTTCTATCAATTCTTTACATTCGTCATCAAACCAATTATTTTTTGTTCTCGTTGTTGTTCCTGTACCTAATACTTTCTCCGCTGCTGCTCTTATACACAAGTATATATAATTATTATAATAATTAGTAAAAGTTAATTAACACTAGGTACATAGCACTAAAATAACGAATACAAAAACTTATACACTAACACTTATCACTACTTTAATTAAACACTATTATTTATATTAACTAGCCGAGCGATATTTATTTAAGACGATATATTTATATTCAGACCGCCTGATATATTTATGTTCACAAGCTCTTCATAGTAGTTTCGGAGTCGACTAAGTCATCTGACTTACTGAGTCTGAGTCAACTAACTGTCTGACTGACTCAACTCGACTAACTGAGTGCGAGTCCTCAAACTGACTGCCTGACGGCTGCCGGCGATTCCTTTTATATAACACGTTCCTTGTTTCTGGAAGCTTCAGGAATATTCCCTATTGTGGAGCAAACGACTTGTTCGAACACGCAAGCGTTGCGTCATTCACTCGGCGGTGCGGCGTGGCGGCGTAGGCCGGCAAGCTTCAACTTGTCGCTGCCGCATTCGTTACAATATTAAGCAAGATAGCTCGCTTTTTCTCAGCATTTACGATTTCATTTGCCGTAAAATAGTTTTCTACTCTTGCACTGAAAATTGTCCAGTTGTCTACCTCGTGGTTAAAATCGCGAAGATGACCGGACATGACTTGCTCACGCATCACTATTTTTATTTACTCAAATTTAGATTTAATTTTTATTTAAATTTATTTAGATTCATTTATATTTTATTTAGGTATATTTTTAATCCTCGTCGCCACTTGAGGTGTACTGCAGTCGAAGGACTTAAGACACTTGTTTATTCATTCACACAAAATACAATACAATAGTTTTTCGTTTCCCAGGTAATAAGGTGGTGGGAGCAGTAGTTTCGATATTACAGCGACAGATGTCACAATAAGTATAATTATTTCCGACTTCAGCATTTTTATTTTTCAATTGCTTATTATAATATGCAAGTGGCGCAGGTTGATTTCTTAAGACTGCCCTTGTAGGCTAGCATTTCCTCTAATCTAGATGATTGGTTGTGCGCCATTATTTAGAATAAAAGGATTATTTGCGTTCTTCTGGTGGTGATGACTTCATTGTCAAACAAAATTGTCTTCATTTTCCTTCATTTTCAGCTCAAAATTGAATGTTGATATGACAAATGGGATAAATTGTAGAGCTCTTTTCTTTTGTATAATTAATTGTGAACTTTTTATATAACAAGCTTTGACGGTTACTAACATTATTGTAACATGAAGTTGCTTAACAATTGTTGCACAATGCACGGTGATTTTAATTCGAAATTTTAAGTACTCAATTTGCAATAAGAGGTTCCTGCAAGGGTTTGCGTTTTGGTTTCCTGAATATACATCAGAATCCTACAAATGCGAACCTCATGGCTCAGGAGTATAAATGAAAGATTCAATGCATATATGCACAAAAGTAAAACATTGTATAGTACGGAACAGTGGTAAGAGAACTCAAAATTGCTGATTGTAGAAGAATTATGACATTCCTATCGCGGTATTCCACGCAAATATAACCATAAGGCTCGGGGAACGACTTCATATATAGCAATTTGTGCCATTTTTGTCAGTTTGCTAATTTCTGTACTTCGTATAACAGTAAACAGTCTATCCTTCGTACTCAGAAAACTTATTTATCTCGTGCCAATATTGTACAAGACAATAATAGTTATTTATATGGGAAGGCCGCGTAATCACACTTTAGCATAGCAAGAGAAAAATAATTGTCGCCAAGGCCGCTTGCAAAAACAATTTTTTTTTTATAATATATGAAAAAATGTTTGTTTTATTACAACGTGAACATCTCACATTCTTACGAAAATTTCTTTTTATTTAAAAATTGCAATTACAACCCTAATACGGGAACGCGGGAATGTTTCCTATAAAAGTTTGCCAATTTTACAAATAACAAATAAAATAATAGGAACTCTTTGGGATTTCATTAAGAATTCTGAATGTTTTGATAAATGGTATATTATTTTATTTTATTAAATTTATTTCAGTTCAATTTAAAACTAACACATTTTCCTCACTCCTTAGTAAGGAAGAAGAGCAAAGAAAAATTATAAAAATGAAAATGGTTGTCGGCCATTCTACAGACACTAACTGCATATTAATTCGTGTCAAAACAGGCAACAACAAAAAAGATTTCATTTTAATGCTGACACTGTAATTAAACACAAATGATAAGTAAAAAAAAATAAATTTGTAATCAGTGCCAAAATTAAAACGACCACGAATACGACTAATAATTTGGGTCTCTTTTATCCGCCTTTCCAAACCAAATTGAACGCTTGGTATAAACAGTCAAGTTAAAAACAATAAATACATCTACACTCGGTAGCAACATGGGAGGCATTAGTTCAAATTTTGATTAGGAACAGTGACTACAGAACACACCAGTGATAAGAATAGGAGAAGACGAACATGTTCAATACAGAAACTACATCATGAAATCAAAATGGTCTCCAGGTGTCATCGAAAAAGTTCGGGAACCAAGACACATTACTATCAAATCAGAGACAGGTGAGCAACTGCACAGACAACTTGATCTACCTTGCAAAGACCGACTCAGTTCACAATCTGTATCTACATCCAAGTAAAACCTACAGATTCAGTTCATAATAATAGAAGCACTTGGAAGCATTTAAATTGTTTAAAATATATCGTGAGTACATGTATTCTTATTGTTTGATATAAATTTAACGTTATTTATTACAGGAACATTGCTATAAATGATTTTTACAATTCATATTGAGAGCCAGTTTGAATGTGTTGATGCAAATTCATTTTACTATCGAATTACTTCATAAAAACGTAAAATATGATTACATACTATCAACATTCAATGTATTGGAAGATTTGAAAGCAGTGCAATTACAAAAAGAACCTTTTTATATATCGAAATTAGTTTCTCATCATAAAAACACAGTTGCTAATTGTACAAAATGATTCAAGCATCTGGACACACTTTAATTGAATGAAATTCATTACAAGTACATGAAATATATCTATACAATTTCAAATTAACCAATTTTATTGCAGCAAATAGATATTACAAGCATTACATTTGATCAAATTAATTACTAAAGTAAAGTTATAGGTTCTTCAAGAATAAATCTCTAAAATACTATACATATACGCAAAGAATGAATTATAACATGTTTAACTGCAAGTGTTTAATATATTTGAGTAGTTAAAATGGAAATGCAGTGTCTTATTATAGTGTTATAGTGAATTTTGATTTCAATCAAACATCATACATCACTTTCCTTGAAGACGTTATTATCCTACGAAATACTATAAAAGAACGTAAAATATACCCAAATACTATTGTAAAAGCACTTTGGATTACGTTAAAATGTCACATTTTCATCTCATAAATAATTCAAACTTCAACAATTTAAATTTCCCGATATTCCAGGACATAATTTGATAGAAAATTATTGATTATGGATTGTTATATTTATTCAAATTAATGGTGAGTGAACATATATTATTATTAATTATAATTTATTACATTTTATTACATAAATACTTATATTATATTAAGGAAAACTGCCAAAACCAGTGACAGGCCTTGGGACAGTGCTATACAATAAATATATTTCAATCTTCAATAGAAAATCTGAAAATAAAAATAATAACAATTTGTATATACTCCGTAAAATAAAACATAATTATATATTTTTGAAATACTTACATAGGTTTTATTATTGTTTTTCTTATTATTATTTATTTTTTTCTTTTTATTTTTGTTGTTTTTTTTAGCCCGTCGTTCTAAAAACATTGTAATATTATAATATTATTTAAGTATATTTTATACATTACTTACTATTTATATTGTTTTTTTTTTTAAGTTTTTACCCTTCCCTTTATCTGTAACAAAAATATTTAACAATTACATAAAATAATTTACATAACAAAGCAAAATTATATTACTTTTATTTGTATTTTCTTCCTTTTTATTTACGACTTTCTTTTTCTCTTCGTCTTTCGTATTTTTTGCTACATTTTCTTCAAGTTTTTCTAAAAATAAAATATAATCATAGTTTTTTCTACATGACGATAAATTATAAATATACTCACTTATTCTCTCCATTAATTCCTCCCGTTCTTTTTTTAAATTTTTATTTTCTTCTTCCATTTCCTATATAATAAATAAGAAAATAATGTTATTATTACAATTAAAATTATTTTTGCACACATAATATACTTATAAATTATTTTTGCTTACTCTCAAATGCAAATAATACAGGTTTATTTAAACAATTGAATAAAACAATAACAAACAATAATACCAACGTGTACGGGCTGGTGGCGATGAGCCATAAAAACAAGTGGACTGTATTTTGTAAATGTGCTTTATTCAATCTAAATACTGAATACATCTCCACTGGCTGACGCTTGACGTGCAACTACTCGTCAACACACAGCATGCGCCGACTGGCGACTGTGATAATAAGTCCTAGTGCGGGAAATTTAAATTTTACATCCAACATCCTCCCGCGCCTTGAAATTATTTACTAATTTTAACAAACATATAGCAATGTAAAAATATAAACAAACATTCTTTTTTAGGCTTAAATACAATCATAGAAATATTACATTTCGAATTGTTATTTTAACATAAACAACTTATATTTTAAATAAACATAAACTTTGACAAGCATTAGGCTTCACTGTTAACAGCACTACACTGAACACTAACATCTTCTTCAGGAAGTGGAAGACGACACAATTTCGTGATGTTGCGCTTCAGGACGCCATTGGAAGTCTTTACAGATGCCACTCGAACTACTTGATCGTTGCCTGGATGTAGGGTTGTTACTCGTCCAAGTTTCCATCTTAAGGATGGTAAATTATCCTCTTTAACAAGGACAAGGTCGCCAATTTTTAAGTTTGGCTGCGGTTTGGTCCATTTTGTTCGCTGCTGCATTTCGGAAATGTATTCCTTGGACCAGCGTTGCCAAAAATGTTGAACCAGTCTCTGTATGTGCTGGTATTTCGCAAGACGATTCCAGGGAATTTGCGTCACATCTGGATCTGGCAAAGCAGTAGTGCTCCTCCCCAGTAAGAAATGGGATGGGGTTAAGGGTTCATAGTCATCAGGTGAAGAGGAAAGTGGGTGTATTGGTCTAGAATTAAGAATTCCTTCTATTTGGGTTAATACAGTAAAAAATTCCTCCAAAGTAATTAATGAGTTACCCAAAACTCTCTTTAAGTGAAATTTAGTTGTCTTCACTCCAGCCTCCCACAATCCGCCAAAGTGAGGACTGTTTGTCGGAATGAAATGCCATTCTACGTTCTCATTTGCAAAGGTGTTTATTAGTTTATCGCTGTTTTGTGTAAGAAAAGTCCCTAAATCGTTTAATTTTTTGGAAGCACCAACGAAATTAGTGCCGTTGTCTGAGTAGACAAAGTTAGGTCTTCCTCGACGAGAAACAAATCTACGAAACGTAGCAATGAATTGTTCAGACGTCAGATCGGTAACAGGTTCTAGATGTAGTGCCTTTGTGGCAAAACAAACAAAAAGTGCAATATAGCATTTGAATGTTTTTCTACTACGCCCGCCCCTTTCTTTAAGTTGAAACGGACCTGCGTAATCGATTCCGACAGTGAAAAATGGATACATTCCTATCAATCGTTTTTCAGGCAAATTACCTAGTAATTGCTGTTGAATTAAAGGTCGAACTTTAAAGCATGTTACGCATTTATGAAAAACTGATCTAGCTAAATTTCTACCCGATGTAGGCCAAAATTTTTGTCGTATAGACGCCAACATTTGTTGTGGACCAGCATGCAACAGTCTAGTGTGCTCATGTTCGAATATTAGCTTAGTTAAGCTATGTTTACCTGACAGTAAAATTGGATGTTTTTTGTCTAATGCAAATTTCGAATTTTTTAATCGACCTCCAACACGAATTACTCCGTTATTATCAAGAAATGGTGATAATTGAATTATTTTTAATTTTGAAGTCGATTTCATGTTTCTTAAACAATGCAGTTCATCCTTGAAACACTCTTCTTGTGCTAATTTGACCAACCTCAAAAGTGAGTTACTGAGTTCTGTCACTGTCAAGTTTCCTGTAACTCTGTCTTTTTCTTCCGCTTTCAGTCGTAAATTCTGTATGTATCTTAAACACCACGCTGTTATTCTTTGTGTTCTGGTAAACGTTGAATATGTGTTAAAAGGAAAAGGATCGGCCATTGTTGTGCTCAGCGTGTTCATAACTTTTTTAGTTTCTGGAATTTCAACTTCTTGTGTTGGTATAGATGGCCAATATTCTTCATTCATTTTTAAAAATTCGGGTCCTTGCCACCATATTGAATTTTCAAGTTGTTTGGCAGACGTTCCTCTTGATATTAAGTCCGCGGGATTGTCCCGTGATCTCACATAATGCCAATCTTTGATAGATGAGTTGTTTCGAATTTCTTGGATTCGATGAGCAACATATGGTTTCAAAATACTTGGATCCGTTTTTATCCAACACAGTACGATTGTAGAATCACACCAATAAATAATTTTATTCACATCTGTTTTTATTGCATTGAGTATTTCTTGAATCAGTCTAATGGACAACAATGCTCCGCCCAATTCTAATCGAGGTATCGTATTATTTTTGAGTGGTGCCACTCGTGATTTGGCACATAGTAAATTTGTTTTACAACCATTAGATCCATATGTTTTGATATATACACATGTACCAAACGCTTTCTCTGAAGCATCGGAGAACGCATGTAATTCAACATGATCGTGTTTTGAACCTGGTATATAACGAGGAATTTCAATGTTTACTACCTGTTGCAATGTTTCCTTGAATTGATTCCATTTTGCAATGATTGCAGGCGGAAGTGGTTCATCCCAGTCATACTAATATTTCCATAATGTTTGTACCAAAATCTTAGCTGTTATTACACAGGGTCCCAGTAATCCAAGTGGATCGAACAACTTTGAAATAGAGGATAATATCGACAGTTTCGTATTTTCACAGATCATGGGACTGATATTGTATTTCAATTTGTCTGTAGCTGGTATCCATACGAGACCTAGTGTTTTAATTTCATTACTTCCTAAATTTAAAATATTTAGTTCCTTACTTGACGAAGTTAAAATGTGATCGAGAATGATTGAACTGTTGGAAATCCATTTTCTGAGAGGAAAACAACCAGTTTTCAAAACCGTAGTTATATCTTTATAGAGTTGTACTGCTTCGTCCACTGAATCTGTTCCAGTCAGTAGATCGTCAACGTAGAAGTCCTTAAGAATGACTTCAGCTGCTTTAGGATACAATTCTTGAAATTCATGGGCTGTCTGTTGTAATGCTCGTACAGCCAAATACGGCGCTGATGTTGTACCATACGTCACTGTATTGAGTGCGTAATGTTCTAGGCATTCAGAATTATTCTCTCGCCATAAAATGCATTGATATTTTGTCTCTTGTGGGTTAATTAGCACCTGCCGATACATTTTTTCTACATCAGCAGCTAAAACATATGTGTGAAATCTAAATCGAATTATTATATCGAACAGTTTGTCTTGTAAAATCGGCCCATTGTACTGACAATCATTTAATGAATTTCCAGTAGTTGTTTTGCAAGATGCATTAAAAACAACCCTGAGCTGTGTTGTTAGGCTGCTTTGTTTCAAAACCCCATGATGTGGCATGTAATATCTATTTATCGCATCTTCTGGCTTATCGATTTTAGACATGTGAGTCATTTGTTTGTATTCAGTCATGAATTCGGAGTATTGCTTTTTTAGTATTGTATTTCGTTCCAATTTAGTCTCTAAATTGAAGAACCGTTTCTTCGCCAGCTCTAAAGAATCTCCCAAATAAATGTTCGGATCTTTCTTGAATGGGATGCTGACAATAAATCTTCCTTCTGGATCTCTTTCCGTTGTTTCTAAGAAATATGTCTCACAATATTCATCTGTTTCGTTGGTAATTGGTGTTGTACATTCCTCTTGTTCCAAAAATTTACTCAGCTGCTCTTGTAAATCTTGATTTGTAAGATTATGGCAGGTAACGGTCTTATGTTGTTTGTCACAAACCGTTGGACCGGCTAAAATCCATCCAAGTTTGGTTTTCTGTAAGATAGGTTTTCTGGGACCTAAGTTTATTCTTTCTGGACATAATAAATCCCAAAACACATTTGCACCAATTAGTACATCAATTTCTAATGCTGGATGTTCGTCAATTTCGGGATCTGCTAACTTTACATGTTCCGGTATTTGTAACTGTGATAGTGGAATATCTTTATTTGTCAAACCTCCCGAGATATTCTTTATTACAAAGCACGAAATAGATTTTTTGTAAGGGAAACAAATGGAAGATAATATTATGTTAGTTCTGTATTTAATGTGCGACGACGCTTTATTGATGCCAATAACTGATAAGTCTACGTTTGACTTATTGAGTTTTAAACGATCACACAATTCTTCAGTTATGAAACAACTTTCAGATCCAGAATCTAAAAGTATTCTTGCAGCTTGTCGTTTTCCTTGGGAATCTTCAATGTGCACTATTGCAGTTGACAAGTTAGCTCGTTGATTGTGTATGTTAGCGCAGTTTGCATTGACAGATTTTTCCACTGCTGCCTTTGTAACAGTAAACGTATTGTTGTTGTCACTACTAGGCAAATTAGAAGTATGAACACGGTTATTACTGTGTAGGAATGTGTGATGTTTTGAATTGCACCGTTTACATCCGCGAGCTTTGCATGATGATGCAAAATGCCCAATTTTTAAGCAATTCAGACATAAAGATTTATATCTTGCTTGATTAATTCGATCATTTACTTCTAGTTCCCTAAATTTGTCACAACTGTAAATGATGTGTCCCATTTCATCGCAAAACGCACATTTTTGTGATGAGTTCGTTACAAGGCTGGTTGTTGTGTCTCTGTGTTGCTTGTGATAATAAGTTTTCTTTGATTGTTGTGATTCCAATGTTTCAAGTATTTCGCAACGAGATTTCAAAAATGTTTTCATGTCATCCAATGTAGGATACTCAGTTTTGTTTAAATGTCGTGAACTTTGCCATTCTCTTTTGGTTGTTGATCTAATTTCAAATTAATCATGTGTATCAATAAAGTGCTCAAATGATCCACTGGTTGTTCAAGTGATTTTAAAGTCAACGTATGTTTCGACACTTCGTCCAATAAATGCCTAATCTGCATGGCAGATTCTTCTTTTATTTGTGGAAGAGCAAAGAGAGCCTTCACGTGATTGTTCACCAATAAGCACTTGTTATCATATCGTTCTATGATTAAATTCCAAGCAACTTCATAATTAGAGTCGCATATTTCTAATGCTTTTATTATTTGAGCCGCTTGACCTTGCAAACTGGACCGTAAATAATGTAATTTTTGAATATTACTAAGTGTTCTATTTGAATGTATGATTGATAGAAACGTATCACGAAATTCAAGCCAGTTTTCAAAGTCACCCGAGAATTTTGGTAATTGAATGATTGGCAGCTTTAAATTATTAATACTGTACGCATCTGAAACTGCTACCTCCTGCGCGCTGTTTTCTAATGAATCATTTACTGATTGTACATTAGTGTTAATTTGAACATCAGAATTAAGTGAATTAACCGCGGATTGTAAATTTCCTGTTTTTTCAGACTGCTTATTTTGCTCAAGCAACGCTTTTGCTTGTGAAGTTGTCTGAAAATACAGTGATTCAATGTACTCACGGTCAGTGTAATGCTGATCAATGTGTTCATCATCACACTCGACTTCAATTTTATTTTGTATCTCAAGAAATTCTTTAAATGAATTCTCAATTTGCTCTAGCCTATTAGTAAGCTCAATAGCATCTGATTGTGTTAAAGTTTGCAAATCTTTGAATTTTGTTAAGTATTTATTGAATGCTGTTAAACTTTGGCGCTTGCCGCTTCGTTTGCGAATGAGAACTTTAATGTCAGTCATTTTATTCCAATGAATAAATAAAAACAAAGAAGGAATGCTTAAAAAAGAATGTACTTACATGTAGGACCCCCTGAGAGTTGCACTACACCCGCCTATGACTGAACGCTTGCTTCGTCGTGTTGCTGCGTTGCACTGTTTGCCCCTCTCCTTCTTCGCTCTGCTTACCACTGGAAATGTCCGGCGTGGCCTTGGGTTGTGTTGTTTATTGTTGAAATGTTCACCAAACACTGCTTATTTTTATTAATCCGGTTCTGTAGGACCAATGTACGGGCTGGTGGCGATGAGCCATAAAAACAAGTGGACTGTATTTTGTAAATGTGCTTTATTCAATCTAAATACTGAATACATCTACACTGGCTGACGCTTGACGTGCAACTACTCGTCAGCACACAGCATGCGCCGACTGGAGACTGTGATAATAAGTCCTAGTGCGGGAAATTTAAATTTTACATCCAACATCCTCCCGCGCCTTGAAATTATTTACTAATTTTAACAAACATTCTTTTTTAGGCTTAAATACAATCATAGAAATATTACATTTCGAATTGTTAAATTGTTAAAGTCCTAGTGCGGGAAATTTAAATTTTACATCCAACACAACGTATTAAAAATTCATTTTATTTTTGATAAACACACCTATATACAATATAATTTAAAATAATTATATATATATATATATATATATATATATATATATATATATATATATATATATATACATTATTCACATAATTGAAAATACAAATAAATATCTCAATTTCATTTATAATATATTTTAATATACTTCAAAAGTTGACAGTATTACATATAATATCAAATTTTTTTTCTCATTACATAAACAATTCGTTTTTCGCGGTAAATGTTATATGTCATCTTCCGTTTAAAGAGATATCGTTTTTAAAGTACCAATACACTTGGTATTAATATATATATATATATATATATATATATATATATATATATATATATATATATATATATATATATATAAAATATAATACTAGATCAGTTCAATCTTAAAAAAAATATTTTATTTTAACTCAAGCAACTACAACGTGTTTATACTTTGATGTACAGAGCAGAATCTAAATCTACAAGTTACATATCTTTCTTTTATGTGCAGAATTTACCTTGCTAAGCGTTTAATCTCACCTTACAGCGTGAGAAGTTGTCTGATGTAACATATCTAAATTATTGTGCAATACAGGGCTGGACTCCTATATAACTCCTCCACCTTTAAGAGGAAAAGCTAATTCTTGAGGAGAATTACTTTTACTAATTTCATTTAACTCAATATCTTTTTGATTAATTTTGTTTCTTTTAGAAAGATAACTTCTGCATTTACAAAAATTCCTTAAACAATAACAGATAATTATAATCATAATTAATACTATAAAAGTATACAATATTATATAATGAGTTTCATTATTATTATTAATATTATAAATTGAATCTAAATGAATTTCCCTTTGTTTTTCTATACTGAAGTTAGAAATATTATGAATTTTATGTTCTAAATATTTATTTGAATGTTTGTTATATTTTGATTTAAATCAATTAAATTTCCAAAGTTACTAAATATTTCTATTTGATTATTCACCTCACAAGTTTCGGTGATATAAATTCCCTTAAGATTTTGTATTTCGAAATTATTATTACAAGTGAGTTTTACTTGTTGTTCATTAGGGAAATATAAATACTTCATTTTTGAATTTTTTTACAGTTATTACCAAATTTATTTGTGATAATGTTGAATATTGAAAATGTTCAAATTCTTTACAACAGATAATATTTTCCAAGCATTTATTATACTCATTATTTTCAGATGTACAATAATATTCCTTATCATCTAATTTTATGCATTTATTAACAGGTTTTATTTTACAATTATTTTTCGAATACAATCCATTTACAATATTCATAGTCTCATATGAGTGTAGTTTTGTCGGGATAGGTGTGACTTGTATTAAGTTCTCTACTCGTGTGTTTGCAGGCATTTCAATAAGAATGGTCAATTTTAAATCGTTATGGGAGCAATATGTTTTCAAAATATCGTTATTCTGAATATTATTTAATATTAATGAACGTAAATGTTTATTTTCTATTTTATTTATTTCTTTCAGAAATTGCTCATAATTTATTATACCAAAATATAAAATATTTAATTTACAGAATGTAAATGTCTCTTCAAGTTGAACCAAGGAAAAATAAATATCTTGCGCTACTTGCGTGAATTGATTAATAACATTCTCAATTTTTATGGTTACCAGTTCGTCCAGAATTTTTGCATTGTATTTATTCAATGCTTGAATTTTTTCATTTAATGCATTATTATTTTCATTAATTAATTTTATTTTTTCATTAAATTGGGCTGTTATATTATTATTTACTTGAATAAGTGTATTAATTTTGTTAGACATAATTTTTTGATTATTTTCAACATTATCTAATATTTGATCATAACGTTCCTTATTGGAAGCATCGAGGTTACCGGTTTTACTTTGATTATTGTTCCGAGGCCGTTTATCAAACCACGTTTTCTGCGGTGTATTTTTAGTAACTGACCTTTTTCTTGAATGAGATTTAATAAAGTATTCAATATATTACGGTTATTAATTATACTATTATCGAGCTTATGGAGATCAAGTTTTGAATACAGTGCTTTAGTGTTTTGTGTTAATATTTCAAATTGTTTGAATAAATCTTCCAAAGGAATTTTGAAAATTATAGTTTGCGTGTTTACCTGGAGGCGGGCAACACCGGGTTCAAGGATATTGATGCCAGGGTTTATTGAATAACCAAATATTTGATATTAAAAAAAAAAACTATTTTACAAATTAAGCAAGTTACGTCTCGCACTTCACTACTTCTTTGACAATGTTTTTGATAAACTTGTTTCAAGATTTTTTTTACATGACGCATTCATTATACTGATCTACAATACAATAGTTTTTCGTTTCCCAGGTAATAAGGTGGTGGGAGCAGTGGTTTCGATATTACAGCGACAGATGTCACAATAAGTATAATTATTTCCGACTTCAGCATTTTTATTTTTCAATTGCTTATTATAATATGCAAGTGGCGCAGGTTGATTTCTTAAGACTGCCCTTGCAGGCTAGCATTTCCTCTAATCTAGATGATTGGTTGTGCGCCATTATTTAGAATAAAAGGATTATTTGCGTTCTTCTGGTGGTGATGACTTCATTGTCAAACAAAATTGTCTTCATTTTCCTTCATTTTCAGCTCAAAATTGAATGTTGATATGACAAATGGGATAAATTGTAGAGCTCTTTTCTTTTGTATAATTAATTGTGAACTTTTTATATAACAAGCTTTGACGGTTACTAACATTATTGTAACATGAAGTTGCTTAACAATTGTAGCACAATGCACGGTGATTTTAATTCGAAATTTTAAGTACTCAATTTGCAATAAGAGGTTCCTGCAAGGGTTTGCGTTTTGGTTTCCTGAATATACATCAGAATCCTACAAATGCGAACCTCATGGCTCAGGAGTATAAATGAAAGATTCAATGCATATATGCACAAAAGTAAAACATTGTATAGTACGGAACAGTGGTAAGAGAACTCAAAATTGCTGATTGTAGAAGAATTATGACATTCCTATCGCGGTATTCCACGCAAATATAACCATAAGGCTCGGGGAACGACTTCATATATAGCAATTTGTGCCATTTTTGTCAGTTTGCTAATTTCTGTACTTCGTATAACAGTAAACAGTCTATCCTTCGTACTCAGAAAACTTATTTATCTCGTGCCAATATTGTACAAGACAATAATAGTTATTTATATGGGAAGGCCGCGTAATCACACTTTAGCATAGCAAGAGAAAAATAATTGTCGCCAAGGCCGCTTGCAAAAACAATTTTTTTTTATAATATATGAAAAAATGTTTGTTTTATTACAACGTGAACATCTCACATTCTTACGAAAATTTCTTTTTATTTAAAAATTGCAATTACAACCCTAATACGGGAACGCGGGAATGTTTCCTATAAAAGTTTGCCAATTTTACAAATAACAAATAAAATAATAGGAACCCTTTGGGATTTCATTAAGAATTCTGAATGTTTTGATAAATGGTATATTATTTTATTTTATTAAATTTATTTCAGTTCAATTTAAAACTAACTCATTTTCCTCACTCCTTAGTAAGGAAGAAGAGCAAAGAAAAATTATAAAAATGAAAATGGTTGTCGGCCATTCTACAGACACTAACTGCATATTAATTCGTGTCAAAACAGGCAACAACAAAAAAGATTTCATTTTAATGCTGACACTGTAATTAAACACAAATGATAAGTAAAAAAAAATAAATTTGTAATCAGTGCCAAAATTAAAACGACCACGAATACGACTAATAATTTGAGTCTCTTTTATCCGCCTTTCCAAACCAAATTGAACGCTTGGTATAAACAGTCAAGTTAAAAACCAATAAATACATCTACACTCGGTAGCAACATGGGAGGCATTAGTTCAAATTTTGATTAGGAACAGTGACTACAGAACACACCAGTGATAAGAATAGGAGAAGACGTACATGTTCAATACAGAAACTACATCATGAAACCAAAATGGTCTCCAGGTGTCATCGAAAAAGTTCGGGAACCAAGACACATTACTATCAAATCAGAGACAGGTGAGCAACTGCACAGACAACTTGATCTACCTTGCAAAGACCGACTCAGTTCACAATCTGTATCTACATCCAAGTAAAACCTACAGATTCAGTTCATAATAATAGAAGCACTTGGAAGCATTTAAATTGTTTAAAATATATCGTGAGTACATGTATTCTTATTGTTTGATATAAATTTAACGTTATTTATTACAGGAACATTACTATAAATGATTTTTACAATTCATATTGAGAGCCAGTTTGAATGTGTTGATGCAAATTCATTTTACTATCGAATTACTTCATAAAAACGTAAAATATGATTACATACTATCAACATTCAATGTATTGGAAGATTTGAAAGCAGTGCAATTACAAAAAGAACCTTTTTATATATCGAAATTAGTTTCTCATCATAAAAACACAGTTGCTGATTGTACAAAATGATTCAAGCATCTGGACACACTTTAATTGAATGAAATTCATTACAAGTACATGAAATATATCTATACAATTTCAAATTAACCAATTTTATTGCAGCAAATAGATATTACAAGAATTACATTTGATCAAATTAATTACTAAAGTAAAGTTATAGGTTCTTCAAGAATAAATCTCTAAAATACTATACATATACGCAAAGAATGATTAATAACATGTTTAACTGCAAGTGTTTAATATATTTGAGTAGTTAAAATGGAAATGCAGTGTCTTATTATAGTGTTATAGTGAATTTTGATTTCAATCAAACATCATACATCACTTTCCTTGAAGACGTTATTATCCTACGAAATACTATAAAAGAACGTAAAATATACCCAAATACTATTGTAAAAGCACTTTGGATTACGCTAAAATATCACATTTTCATCTCATAAATAATTCAAACTTCAACAATTTAAATTTCCCGATATTCCAGGACATAATTTGATAGAAAATTATTGATTATGGATTGTTATATTTATTCAAATTAATGGTGAGTGAACATATATTATTATTAATTATAATTTATAACATTTTATTACATAAATACTTATATTATATTAAGGAAAACTGCCAAAACCAGTGACAGGCCTTGGGACAGTGCTATACAATAAATATATTTCATTCTTCAATAGAAAATCTGAAAATAAAAATAATAACAATTTGTATATACTCCGTAAAATAAAACATAATTATATATTTTTGAAATACTTACATAGGTTTTATTATTGTTTTTCTTATTATTATTTTTTTTGTTTATTATTTATTTTTTTCTTTTTATTTTTGTTGTTTTTTTTAGCCCGTCGTTCTAAAAACATTGTAATATTATAATATTATTTAAGTATATTTTATACATTACTTACTATTTATATTGTTTTTTTTTTTTAAGTTTTTACCCTTCCCTTTATCTGTAACAAAAATATTTAACAATTACATAAAATAATTTACATAACAATGCAAAATTATATTACTTTTATTTGTATTTTCTTCCTTTTTATTTACGACTTTCTTTTTCTCTTCGTCTTTCGTATTTTTTGCTACATTTTCTTCAAGTTTTTCTAAAAATAAAATATAATCATAGTTTTTTCTACATGACGATAAATTATAAATATACTCACTTATTCTCTCCATTAATTCCTACCGTTCTTTTTTAAATTTTTATTTTCTTCTTCCATTTCCTATATAATAAATAAGAAAACAATGTTATTATTACAATTAAAATTATTTTTGCACACATAATATACTTACAAATTATTTTTGCTTACTCTCAAATGCAAATAATACAGGTTTATTTAAACAATTGAATAAAACAATAACAAACAATAATACCAACGTATTAAAAATTCATTTTATTTTTGATAAACACACCTATATACAATATAATTTAAAATAATTATATATATATACATTATTCACATAATTGAAAATACAAATAAATATCACAATTTCATTTATAATATATTTTAATATACTTCAAAAGTTGACAGTATTACATATAATATCAATTTTTTTTAAAGTACCAATACACTTGGTATTAATTTTATATATATATATATATATATATATATATATATATATATATATATATATATATATAATACCTACTAGATCAGTTCAATCTTAAAAAAAAAATATTTTATTTTAACTCAAGCAACTACAACGTGTTTATACTTTGATGTACAGAGCAGAATCTAAATCTACAAGTTACATATCTTTCTTTTATGTGCAGAATTTACCTTGCTAAGCGTTTAATCTCACCTTACAGCGTGAGAAGTTGTCTGATGTAACATATCTAAATTATTGTGCAATACAGGGCTGGACTCCTATATAACTCCTCCACCTTTAAGAGGAAAAGCTAATTCTTGAGGAGAATTACTTTTACCAATTTCATTTAACTCAATATCTTTTTGATTAATTTTGTTTCTTTTAGAAAGATAACTTCTGCATTTACAAAAATTCCTTAAACAATAACAGATAATTGCTTCGTCGTGTTGCTGCGTTGCACTGTTTGCCCCTCTCCTTCTTCGCTCTGCTTACCACTGGAAATGTCCGGCGTGGCCTTGGGTTGTGTTGTTTATTGTTGAAATGTTCACCAAACACTGCTTATTTTTATTAATCCGGTTCTGTAGGACCAATGTACGGGCTGGTGGCGATGAGCCATAAAAACAAGTGGACTGTATTTTGTAAATGTGCTTTATTCAATCTAAATACTGAATACATCTACACTGGCTGACGCTTGACGTGCAACTACTCGTCAGCACACAGCATGCGCCGACTGGAGACTGTGATAATAAGTCCTAGTGCGGGAAATTTAAATTTTACATCCAACATCCTCCCGCGCCTTGAAATTATTTACTAATTTTAACAAACATTCTTTTTTAGGCTTAAATACAATCATAGAAATATTACATTTCGAATTGTTAAATTGTTAAAGTCCTAGTGCGGGAAATTTAAATTTTACATCCAACACAACGTATTAAAAATTCATTTTATTTTTGATAAACACACCTATATACAATATAATTTAAAATAATTATATATATATATATATATATATACATTATTCACATAATTGAAAATACAAATAAATATCTCAATTTCATTTATAATATATTTTAATATACTTCAAAAGTTGACAGTATTACATATAATATCAAATTTTTTTTCTCATTACATAAACAATTCGTTTTTCGCGGTAAATGTTATATGTCATCTTCCGTTTAAAGAGATATCGTTTTTAAAGTACCAATACACTTGGTATTAATATATATATATAAAATATAATACTAGATCAGTTCAATCTTAAAAAAAATATTTTATTTTAACTCAAGCAACTACAACGTGTTTATACTTTGATGTACAGAGCAGAATCTAAATCTACAAGTTACATATCTTTCTTTTATGTGCAGAATTTACCTTGCTAAGCGTTTAATCTCACCTTACAGCGTGAGAAGTTGTCTGATGTAACATATCTAAATTATTGTGCAATACAGGGCTGGACTCCTATATAACTCCTCCACCTTTAAGAGGAAAAGCTAATTCTTGAGGAGAATTACTTTTACTAATTTCATTTAACTCAATATCTTTTTGATTAATTTTGTTTCTTTTAGAAAGATAACTTCTGCATTTACAAAAATTCCTTAAACAATAACAGATAATTATAATCATAATTAATACTATAAAAGTATACAATATTATATAATGAGTTTCATTATTATTATTAATATTATAAATTGAATCTAAATGAATTTCCCTTTGTTTTTCTATACTGAAGTTAGAAATATTATGAATTTTATGTTCTAAATATTTATTTGAATGTTTGTTATATTTTGATTTAAATCAATTAAATTTCCAAAGTTACTAAATATTTCTATTTGATTATTCACCTCACAAGTTTCGGTGATATAAATTCCCTTAAGATTTTGTATTTCGAAATTATTATTGCAAGTGAGTTTTACTTGTTGTTTATTAGGGAAATATAAATACTTCATTTTTGAATTTTTTTACAGTTATTACCGAATTTATTTGTGATAATGTTGAATATTGAAAATGTTCAAATTCTTTATAACAGATAATATTTTCCAAGCATTTATTATACTCATTATTTTTAGATGTAGGTACAATAATATTTCTTATCATCTAATTTTATGCATTTATTAACAGGTTTTATTTTACAATTATTTTTCGAATACAATCCATTTACAATATTCATAGTCTCATATGAGTGTAGTTTTGTCGGGATAGGTGTGACTTGTATTAAGTTCTCTACTCGTGTGTTTGCAGGCATTTCAATAAGAATGGTCAATTTTAAATCGTTATGGGAGCAATATGTTTTCAAAATATCGTTATTCTGAATATTATTTAATATTAATGAACGTAAATGTTTATTTTCTATTTTATTTATTTCTTTCAGAAATTGCTCATAATTTATTATACCAAAATATAAAATATTTAATTTACAGAATGTAAATGTCTCTTCAAGTTGAACCAAGGAAAAATAAATATCTTGCGCTACTTGCGTGAATTGATTAATAACATTCTCAATTTTTATGGTTACCAGTTCGTCCAGAATTTTTGCATTGTATTTATTCAATGCTTGAATTTTTTCATTTAATGCATTATTATTTTCATTAATTAATTTTATTTTTTCATTAAATTGGGCTGTTATATTATTATTTACTTGAATAAGTGTATTAATTTTGTTAGACATAATTTTTTGATTATTTTCAACATTATCTAATATTTGATCATAACGTTCCTTATTGGAAGCATCGAGGTTACCGGTTTTACTTTGATTATTGTTCCGAGGCTATTTATCAAACCACGTTTTCTGCGGTGTATTTTTAGTAACTGAACTTTTTCTTGAATGAGATTTAATAAAGTATTCAATATATTACGGTTATTAATTATACTATTATCGAGCTTATGGAGATCAAGTTTTGAATACAGTGCTTTAGTGTTTTGTGTTAATATTTCAAATTGTTTGAATAAATCTTCCAAAGGAATTTTGAAAATTATAGTTTGCGTGTTTACCTGGAGGTGGGCAACACCGAGTTCAAGGATATTGATGCCAGGGTTTATTGAATAACCAAATATTTTATATTAAAAAAAAAACTATTTTACAAATTAAGCAAGTTACGTCTCGCACTTCACTACTTCTTTGACAATGTTTTTGATAAACTTGTTTCAAGATTTTTTTACATGACGCATTCATTATACTGATCTGTTTAAAAAATGTCTAAGTTCATTTTTCTAAAAATTTTCATGAAGGTTCTCCACTATGGAGCTTTTTTGTCTTCTCTCCGACAATTTTCAGTGAACTATTTGTAGAGGCGTCTGTCTCTCCTACACAGGTTCTAGATACAGCTTTTTGATTGATGATCTACAATAGTGAGACTCAACTTTAGGTAATTTTTCTAAAAAAATCTTGGCTAACCTTAGAGTAAACAGACCCAGGGACAGTTTTCATATTATCGAGAACAGGGTGATCTGAAGGGCCTCTATCTTGCACCCATGATCTAACCGATCTCTCGCCAATACTTAATGCGGCAAGGAACAGTTTTTGCGGACATGTTTCTTCACTCTTTCAATTAAATTCTCTCTCACATTCAAGAAATATTTGAAAGCTACTTGTTTACGTGAAAGTTCTGTTTCACTAGTATTTCGCCAGTGTATTGGCCGAGCTGTAGTACTTGTTATTTATTCTCTTTCAGTATTATTACTATTAGGGGAAGTACAATCATTACAGAAATGTTCAAATGTTTCTTCCTCTTTGTTCTTTTTTTACCTTTAATTGATTAACTGATTACAGATGAAATACAAATTTCGTCCGGATTTTCAATATTTTCTTTTACTTTGTCTTTTTCTCCTTTTTCATCTCTCCCGGTGTTGTTATTGTTGTCATTAGCCATTTCAGTAACTGAAAGTACTCCAGATTGCCATTCGGATAACTTATTCAAGCCACTTTATTGACTTATCTAAAGTGAAAATAAAATAAAACATCCTAATTAGGGTGAAGGAAGACGTAGCAACAAAACAACGTATGTACGTAAAAGATAATAAAAAATTGGAAACAAAAGGTCGTATGTAATTATTTTAAAATTAATTTCAAGTATAATGACAAAAATGCAACAGATATTGTACAATTATTGTATAAAACTAGTATTTGTACAAAAATATAAAAAAAGGTTTAATTGCAGCCTGAAAACATTAATTGATATTTTAAAGTTAGGTTAATTTCATTATTGCTTAGATAACTTTTCAAATTAATGTATACTTACCGCATAATCTGCGAGAAACAACACAAAATGATGCAATTACACTTATACGAGCACTTGTATGTAGAGGAACATTATCAATTATATATAAATTTTTTAATGAATAAGAGTTTACAAAATCCAAATATTGCGGATACCGATAAGTTATGGATAAAAGTAACTGAAGATGTAAATAATCCCAACGGAGTATACCGGATCACAGAGCAATGGTAACAAGTAATTATTTTATTTTATGTTATTTTTATTAACAGGCATAATTTATATGCAATTTTGTAGACATTTGCTGAGTGGCGTAGTAAAGTCAAAAGGAAGGCTCGAGAAATATATATTTCGCAGATTAAAACAGGAGGCGGCTTAGGAACAAAAAAGTAGCTAACACCATTGGAACAAAATTTAATTTCTGCGTTAGGTACTACATGTATAGAAGGAATAACTGTACCTGAATTAGGGTATTGGGTGAATATCAGAAAATATCAAATGTAAGATTTCTTCGATTCAGTTCCTAAATTAACGTCGCGACTTATAAAATGCAAGTTTTTTCAGTTTCTCTTTATTTATCAATATAATTTTAGAGGATCAAACAGATACTATAATAGAACAAAATGTTATAAACGTCTTTCGTGATGAAATAAAGAAAGAAGAAGAAATATTTAATATGGTTGTTAGAGGAATAGTAGTAATGGATGCAATTTTTAGATTGATAGAAATAAATATACAATTAATGTAATTTTGCAAGTAATATATTTTAATCTTCATATTTTAAATTTATTTAAAATGTACTTCAAACTATTCAATTAAAATGATTTCTTAGAATTCTATTTCTAATGATTCTTCCATGGCGGAGTAAGTTAGCATTGTCTTCTTGAAATCTAACAGGTTAAATGATATGAAATAAAATAAAAATGTTTCTTTAAATATTATAAAGTATACTTACTTCATCCTCTACAATTTCATTATCATCTATTTCTTCTCGTATCCAAGGTAAATTTTATGAAATATCACAACAATTAATTATTATTGCAGCAGCTATTGGATCATAATGTAAAATTCTGTGACTCAAAAAATCATCTAAATTTTGCTTTTAGAACTCCATTGAGTCTTTCAATAACATTCCTGGAACTTCTATGAGCTGAATTGTATCTTGCAATTTGCTGAAGTTGATTGTCATCTACATTATCATCATTGGTGCCATTAGTCATGTCTCCAGTGGATAACCTGAATCTTCAATAAGCCATGAAGAATCATCTCCTGCTTCAAAACTAGGTTTCATTATTCTTTTACTGCCCGATGTAATCCATATTGCCGAGTCATGTACTGAGCCCGGATATCGTGAATATATTGCATGTTTTCTTAAATCCGCACTGCAAATCAAAATAAAAATTGTATGCAGATTATTAAGATTACAAATATGTACCGAGATACGAGGTCTGTTCAAAAAATACGCGGACTTACGTCATAAAACAAAATGTACTTTATTTAGAGGTTACATGTCTGGGTGCCCTTCAAACTACTCTCCTCCCCAACGCACACACTTATCCCAACGGTGTTTCCACTTGTTGAAACACTCCTGGTACGCTTCTTTTGTAATCTCCTTCAGCTCCTTCGTCGCATTTGTCTTAATCTCGGGAATCGTCTCAAATATTCTTCCTTTCAAGGGTCTTTTGAGTTTGGGGAGCAAGAAAAAGTCACAAGGAGCATGGTCAGGTGAGTAGAGCGGGTGAGAAAGAACAGTGATCGAGTGTTTGGCCAAAAACTCACGAGATCTGATGGCTGAATGGGCTGGAGCGTTGTCGTGATGGAGAAACCAGTCACCACTCTTCCACATTTCTGGTCTTTTGCGACGGATAGCGTCCCTCAGACGTTTCAAATCTTCAATGTAGTAAGTCTGGTTCACTGTGGAGCCTTGGGAGAGGTACTCATGGTGAACAACGCCGTTAGCATCAAAGAAAACTGTCAGCCTCACCTTGACCTTGAATCGAACTTGGCGAGCTTTTTTGGGTCTGGGAGACGTTTCACCCACCCACTGGGACGATTGGACCTTCGTTTCAATGTCATAACCGTAAACCCATGATTCATCACCTGTTATGATCCTTGACAAGAAGTTTTCATCTTCTTCTGAACGATGAAACAGTTCCTGACAAACCTGGACGCGATTGACTTTTTGCTCGTCCGTCATCACACGTGGCACAAATTTTGCAGTAACTCGGTGCATCTTCAATTTTTCGATCAAAATTTCAGAACAAGATTCAACTGATATCCCACATTCTTCAGCAAGCTCCCTGATGGTCAGACGTCGATTTGCCCGCACCAGGGTGTTGATTTTGTCGACGTGTGGGTCGTCAGTTGACGTGGAAGGACGTCCAGGACGCTCATCGTCTTGAATCGACTGTCGACCACACTTAAAACGTTCATGCCACTTGAAACATGCCGCACGCTTCATAGCAACATCACCGTAAGCCTTGTTGAGCATAGCAAATGTTTCAGTCTCAGATTTTCCAAGTTTAACACAAAATTTCACAGCAAGTCGTTGCTCCTTCATGTCATTCATTTTGAAATCCGATAAACGAAAAAATCGCACTTCACTAAAAACCGCTTAACTGTTCAACAAATGAAAATATCTGCAATCGGAAAACGACGTTATCATCAGCTGATCTGTACAAACCTAGTGACACCAAGCGGTATCCCCTGCAACCAACTAGTGCCGCGCAATTCAAACAGTCCGCGTATTTTTTGAACAGGCCTCGTATGTACTTACGATTTCCACTTTAAACTATAGAAGCTTTTTCTATAAAAAAAAAAAAAATTCCAGGGAATTGCGGATGATGTCGGTGGAGCGAGCAATTATTGCAATATGCGTACAGTCTAACGCTCCAATAGTGCCTGGAAATCCTTCTCTTTCCACAAATCTGAAATATAATGCTAATTATAATATACACATGAGTAACTATTTGTGAAAAAAAAAGATACCTACTATAAATTTTCCACATTCTAATCTTGAATCTTACTTCAGTTTTTCAGCAAATCTTTCTTTATCAGTTTTTGGAAATCGATTAAGATGTTGCATATTATCACATATAGCGCTGGACACTTCTTTAATGCAGCGGCTAATAGAGCTTTTGGAAAATTATAATCCTCTCCAACAGATTTCTGCAAGTTACCTTGTGCAAAAAATTTAAGTGCAGCTAAAAAATACAATTTATTTATTAGTTAAATTATTATTTAAATTAGGACTATATTTGTTACCGTTAATTGATGTTGGTATTCCTTCTGTTCGTTGCAATCTTCTTATAAATGGTGAAATATCTTTAATTAAATCTGCAGTAGTTTGTTTTTAATCCTAAATATTCCACGAAATATATTTTCAGGCAAAGTTAAGAGATCACTTTGATCTCTAAGTTGTCGCACATTAATTCTTAATTCCTATCTAACAAAATGCAGTAACAATATTATTTGCTAACCAAGTAATTATTCGGCATTCAGTCATTCTTTATCTTACTTTATTTTTGCAAACGTTTCGGCTGCCCTGTAACCATCAATACTAAAGTGAATAATTTATTACATGACGATTAGACATCCCAGTAAACAAAATTCAGTCGCCGCAATGTACCACAGATCTTATTGTCACACTGTGATGTTATATTATAACGTAAGAAAAACATCTCTAAGTACTCTCAACGACTGCTAATGTCCTTCCCTTGTTACATTTTTTTGTCATATTGCAGAGATAACTTTTAATAACATCTCATTAACATAGTGTGTAAACTACATAGAGATATTCCATAAATTTATTCACTTTCATCTGATAAAAATGCCACAGATATTGTACAGAGGTTATTATATTTTATCCCGGTTCCCCCCCCCCCTCGACCCAGTAAATATTTTTCTAGGATATTGTAAAAACGATAAAATAAATTAAATAATACGCACATAGTTACAAACCAGGTACATTTATTAGATTTCAAGTCTTACAAAATATTAAAAAAAATAATAATAAATAGCATTTTGTATTATGTCTAACCATATTTTACATATGTATATACCACATATTTAATATGCGAATGTAAAATTTACTTAAGTAAAAAAATTAACTATTAATAATATAAATATATTACATGTTTATTGAACAGTCTTTCTGTTGTACCTCTGATTGGCATGTCGAAACCAAGCTTTCAACAACTCTTCGTATTCGGAATCTTTCATATTAGGAAAATTTACTTTAATGGTATCTGTAATAATAATATTAATGTATATAAATTTTTTTATAAATTAAACTTTTAATTATTTAATACCTTTCATTAAACTAACAATTTATAGCGATTTAAAGTGTAATTATTTTTTGCCCCTGTCCACGAACATTTACGTGCAACATTATTTGCGAAAACTTTTTGGAGTGCTCGATGTATTCCATGATTCGCATCACTTCCGCCAAGAAGTCGCACCATTTCTAGTTAAAAAATCAATTTACAATGGTAATTGCGGTAGTAAATCAATTTCTGTACTGTTATTAGATCGGTACTCATTTTTGTTTTCCAATATTTTCAATCTTTGTTCAAATTGACTAACTATGAATTTTATAGAAATTAAATTTTTTTAAATGTTTTGTAAAGTTGTAACTAATATTTAAAATTTAATAAATATATTTTACCATTTAGCAACTGATTCTCAAAAATTACATATGTGTCGTTAAGAGTAGCTACAACCGAATCCAACGATAATGATGGTGTTAATACTATTCTTTCATCTCTTGATGTAGAAGCTTCAGGAGTAACATCTTCATTTTTAGGCTATTCGAGCATCCATGATGCAGAAGCTTTAGGGGTGACATTAACTTTTTCAGGCTGTTCGGACAACCTTGATGCAGCAGCTTTAGGGGTGATATTAACTTTTCCTGACTGTTCGGGTATCCTTGATGTACAAGCTTCAAGGCTGCCATCAACTTGAAACGATGAACCTCTTTCTACTAGAACATCTAGGAATGGAAGTTTATTGTATTGTTCCTTTTCCATGATGAATTTTATGGATGTTCTGACCGAGTTAATATGACCGAAGAATTCCTTGAGTTTTTCTTCACCCTCGTTCCAGATGATGAAAGTGTCGTCTACGTATCTTCTCCATAATTTAGGTTTTGTTGTTGCTGAATTCAGTGCAAATTCTTCAAAATGTCCCATGTAAGTGTTTGCCATTACAGCAGAGAGGTGAGCCCATACGTAGTCCATCTGTTTGTTTGTAGAAAGTATCCTTCACTTGCAAATATGTTGTCTTGAAACAACAGCTCAGCAGAACAATTATAGCTGATGTAGAAAGGTTTGTGCGAAGCTGTAGATTTGAGTCCTGTACCAGTTTTATTTTTAGTACTTTTGAAGTGCTTCTTCGAGAGGGACATTTGTGAACAGGTATTCTATGTCGAAACCGATAAGTTGGTCGTTAGAGCTGAGATGAAAGGTTTTGATAGTTTCAATGAAATGTTTGGAGCATTTTATATAGGATTCTGTTTTTACATTAAGAGGAGATATGATCGGAAGGAGGAATTTTTCCAAATTATATGAGGGGGATCCACGGGAGTTGATGATATGTATAAGGGGTATATCTTTTTTGTAAATTTTTGGAAGTTCTTAGAGGTGTGGAGGTTTGCTGTGGTGCGGAGTTAGTCTAGTTCTCGCTGTGTCTTCAATGTTGTCTTTGTGCTTACGTAAAGTCTCATATATCTTTCTCTCGATACTGGTGGTCGGATCCTTTTCCATTATCGTGTATGATCCCTTCATCATAATATTTGATTTTTTCTTCGTACGTTGACTGATTCATGATCACTGTTGCATTTCCCTTGTCTGCCGGTAGGATTTTGATAGATGAATCTTCTTTATTGCTCTCATTTTTTCTTTGGACAAATTAGATGTTGGATGCGCCATCCAGTCCAATGTAGATCTAACGTTCCACCTGAATTCATCAGCGTGTTCTTGAGTTAGTTAGCGAAATTTAAACCTTTGTTCAACACAGATTCTTCATGGCTGGTCAGGATTTTGTTTGACAATTTGATGATGGTTTTCTTAGGTTTCACTTTCGTCTACCTATCTCCGTCGCGTTTCTTGAATAATGTTTCTAGTTTTTTGTTATGTTTTGAGGTTGTTCTGCTAGTACTTTCTGGCAATTTGACTGGATCTTCTTCATTATTGATGTGTAGTCTTCCATGTCAAAGGTTGTCGTTATTTCATTGTAGATACACTTCACTAGTTTTATTAGTTTTATTTTTTGCCATTGGTGAAAATTAAACCTGTCAGATTATCCTTGCAATTCTTTTATTTGACACTGGCGCTTTCATTGCACAGTATCCGAAACGTTCTGTATATACATAATTTCTGTGTAATTTTTATGTACAAACCAAGACGATGGAAATCCTGAATAAACATAATGAATTAATCAAATTATCGTCTTATTCATTTAAACAAAAAAACAAGTGAAATATTTTCCTCGAAATCATTTCTTGAGTATTGTTTCACAGGTGACGATGAAAGTCTTGATTATTCTTGTTTAAAAGAAGTTTTTATTCAATACATTTTGTAGGTGACGCAGATATTATTCGAAAAGCTCTACTTGACTTTAAGTCAGTCGATAATGAAGAAATCATTGATATTATGTCGGGATTGGTCAGTAAATGGATACCGACTGCAGAAAATTTTAATAAATTGATCATAGTCATAGCTCATAAAGAGCTTATTCGAAGGCTAATATATGTAATAAAATTAAACATGGGTTAATTACGAAATCTGAACTATTTGAAGTATATAATCAAACCAATCCAACTGCAAAAATTGTTATAAATTTTTTTATAATCCAGGAGCCCGATATGACGCAAAAAAGCTACTGTTTGTAATTATTTTAAAAAAAAGTATATAAAAGAAGTAGATGATGAAAAACGGTCTTGTTTTTTGAAATTTTGTACTCTGGCGGATATTATAACTGAGAATAAAATTTTTATAAATTTCGTCTACAACAATAACTTCATAAGAAAACCAATTGCTCATACATGTTTCTGTGTACTAGAAATATCATATATGTATGAAAGTTTTCCAGAGTTCTAATCTGAATTTAATTCTATTCTTTCATCGAATATCTGGATCATAAATATTGCATAATTTTTTATGTATTATTTAATTTGCTTTCAAATAATCATCTTTCCATAATTTCTTTTGTTTTTAATGTAATTTTGGAGGTAATAGAATAACATAATTTTCTGGTAGTTAATTTTTATAAATGAAAATAATAATAAATAATCTGTGATTTTAATTAATATGATTTATGTTAAGTTACTATTTTATGATTATAATATTAATATAGAAATAATTTTGTACTCTACAATGTAGAGCTTGATAGTATTATTAGACATAGGAATTACTTTCAATTTCTGAACAGCCTGAATTCCCAAAATCTGTTCACAGGCTTTTAACATGCATGGCTTAATTAATTCTTCTCCAATAGTGTACGGCTTTTTGCATTTCGCGATCTGATTTGCTATGAGATAGGAAGCCTTTAGCAATGATTTATCTTCCATGGTAATTTTTCTTAAAGCAATAACTTGCTTTTGCACATTTTCATGCATTCTTTTAAAATATTCTATCGGTTTTTTTTGCTAAATCCGGGTGTTTTGAATTCAAGTGTCTTTCAAGTTTTGAAGGTTTTAATGCATCGTTAGATAGGCTTTCAGAACATACAACACAGAGAGGCCGTGGATCCAGCTCACTGTCAGGTTTTTCAATGAATCCAAATTTTAAGTAGTAGGAATGATATTTTCTTGATACTTTGTGTTTTTTCTTCTCTCCACCTTCCTTTCCAACGTGTTTCCTATTGGTGCCTGATGAAGACTGTTGAGGGTCTGATTTATTGATCAGTTCACGGTTAGGTGAAGTATTATTAATGTTATTATTATCGTTCTCATTACCTTTTGTATTACTAAAGAAATGCAAAATATTCTTTTGCTTTTTTTTACTCATTATGGGTTTAATTTATTTGAATCTAAAATAAAATAAAAAGAAATTTAGAAAAGTCAAACTCATTTTATCCCAATAAATATTAAATAAAAGAAAATATATACGTGGTTAAGATTTAAGATCATACCTGTTTTAAATCTATGTGTCAATATATAAAAGTCCGTAACGAAAGGGTTCAGCACGGAACGCTATTAGTTATTAAAAATAAATATTATGAAGTGTGAAAATTGAGGTTATGTATTGACGTAACCGTGCAATTATTAAAATGAAAAGTTTGGTACTTACGGTGTGTTCTATTGTTTAATGTAGATACTCAGCAGTATATTAATATTAAAACTGACTCCAATAACTCACATTAAAAAACTTGAAACATTCAGCAGGAGTACGACTTATTTCCCGCGGCGTTATTCTACGCGCAGAAAGAGTACGATTCTGCGCGACAGAGATGGAAGACCGCTCGTCCAATGGCCAGTGTGTACAGTATACGACAGAGGTTTTTATAACTTGTCACGTATTGTTATGAATTGAACAGTGGCGTCTCGTGGATTTTATAATAAGGCAAGCAATGACAAATGGAAGTAAAAAAAATTGTGAAAAATAATGGAAATATCTTATTGCATTTTCAACAATAGTTGTTAATAACTTCATACGAGGAACAGATCTACCACTTGGAATGAAAGCTTTTTCTTCAACTACCGAAATGTTTTTCCAGCAAGTTTTTTTTATTGCACAAACGTCGTTCATTCTATAAAAATACAATGTTTATTTTTATTTTCAAAATTTATTTATAATAAATTTAATGCAGCAATATACCTTATAAATAAAATTTACTTCTATTCTGTCCTTTCTTAATTTTTACTAGTAAATTATCTTCATAGAAGCACTTTAAAAACTGCTTTTAACTGAACGTTTACGGCGCATTATTTCCAGTATAGAAAGCTACATGTTCGACAATGTTCGGTATACTGTAAGCATGTGCGGCGAAAGCACTCGAAGTTGTGCTTGCAGGTTTTGAACAACAGGTTAAGATCCTAATAGTTCGTATGTCATTAAATGTACTCGTATTACATTAGCGATGCGGTAGGCAATCTTAAACATAAATGTGTATTTCTGTTTGCTGTTAAGTTTCGAAATACTAAAATTCTAAATAAATATATTGTTGAAATATATTAAAAATTATAAAATATGAAGGCAAGCACTGCTTGCCTTGCTTGCATGGAGAAGACGCCACTGGAATTGAATCATGTTTTAATGCATCTTAAAACATAACATGATGAGCAAGTATATTCCACATTTTTCTGCGGACCAGCGAAATTTTCTCGCGGACCACCACTTTGGCAACCGCTGCTCTACATGATTGAATAAATACGTCTAGAATTTACGTGAACAAAATTATTAACTGCTATTTTACTCATTACAAAGCCATATTTTAATGCACATATTAATTTAATTATTCACTTAATTGACAAATGTATAAGTATGATACTTATTAGCTTAATAGTTGCATAACGTTTTGTCTTAAGATTAAATATAAATATAACTTATACGGATCATTCGAAAATTGTAAATTTTTTTCTTGCATTATAATTTTACATAATTCATCGCATGTAACTTCATTTAGAAAAGTACATTCTTCTTTACAAGCAGTAATCATTGGTTCTGGAATATTGTTGATGAACTTCTGGCTAAAATATAATTCTGGACATTTGTACATTACTACTGGCCGCCCACAAGTTGAAATACTGTGCATTCCAACAAGCAAGCAAGCAAAACTGTATGAGGCATTGATCAAGAAATGAACCACTAAAATAATCATCCTCTTTTAACTTTTTTTTTTTTTAATAGGTAGGGTAACTAGACCATCTTAACTATGTAAAGATTTCATTCATTACTACGTCCTGAGAGTGCTCTTCTCTCTGTTTCTCGTTCAGCCTCTTCTTTACTTGATATAGAGTTCGTAATAAAATTGACAATACATTGCCAGTTGGTATTACTATCTAGCATAACATCTATCATATTATCTAGTGTTACTATTCCAGTAATATGCTCCATACTTTTCCTCCCCTCCTCCCAATGACTGCATCTGAATATATTATGCTCTACATTATCAACTTGTCCTGTGTTACAAAATATGCAACTATTACATTAATTTTCTTCTTCCTATACAAATAATCTCTAAAACAACAATGATATGACATATCACCATGCTCCCTTTTAACCAAAGATTTTAGATTTTTAATGAGAATTTTAGTCCAGCTACCCTTAGTACAATTGTCTCATCTTCTTTGCCAATGTTCAAATATCCAGTCTTCGCGTTCAGACTTAGTGGTGTTATGACTCCTGGTTACTGCAACAAGATCTTTCGGTGGTAAGCCGGATATAACAAGTACCGCGTCCGCAGCTATACGCACAACATACTCTAATACCAGCCCTTCGCTGTATTTGTATCAATCTGTTACAATGCTTCTTAATACTCATATATTTTGAACATATTGGGGCAGAATGTAATAATACCGATTGAACTACGTATGCTAGAAGCTTCCATTTACATGATAAAGGTCCACCAACATTATGCATTATTTTTGATAATGCTGTTAAAGTATTATTACCTTTATCAGCAGCCATATAAATATGCCTACCTAAACGAGGTCCTGGTCTTTTTGTCTTCTCACAAGCAAGAGAAAGACCAGCAACTTGCAGCTATGCATTAATTTGTTTAATGCTATAATTTTTTTTGTCTTGTAGTTCATTTTGTGACTTTAAGGTGATTATTAGTACGAGATCATCTGCATAGGCTGCCTGGGTAACACCATTTTCTAACTGTAACCTTAATACACCGTCATAAGACACATTACAAAGAAGAGGGCATAAAACAGAGCCCTGCGGTACACCCCTAGTAATTTATAGATCATTATTAGTACTTTTAGAGTCAACCTGAATAGTTCTATTAGATAAGTACATAATTTTGATAAGATAGTTTGAAATATTTCTACTTTTGAGCTCCCTTATGATCCATCTCCAATGTATAGAATTAAAGGCGTTTATAATATCCAATGTAATTAATACACATAACTTTCTTTGTCTCCAATTTCCCTGTTTAGCTTTCTCAGCAATATTAAGCACAGCCTGTACAGCATCTATTGTACTTTTACCCTTTCTGAATTTAAACTGTTTTTCAGAAATGCCATTATTTACATCTAGCTCATATAGTGACCTAGAATGCAATAGTCGTTCTAGTATCTTCCCTAACCCATCCAAAGGCATAAAGGTCTGTAGCTAGTAGGTAGATCAGGAGGTTTTCCAGGTTTCCTCAGTAAAACTATCCGGGAATTCTTCCACTCTTTTGGATATATTCCCTTTTTCTAGATATTATTCATGATTTTAGTAAAAATTTCAGGTTTAAGTAATACAGCCATTTTAATTCACTTTTCCCCCAATTTCTTAGTAGCACTAATAATTTCATCCTCAGTGAATGGTGGAAGATCTTCACTAATTGCTGGAGTATTCCAATTAATACGCTGATCTGAAGGAAAGAGCGTTTGAAGTATATTATCTATTTAAATCTCACCCAAGTCTGGCATAGGTTGTCTTATTTTAAGTCTTCGAGTGACAATTTGATAACCTTGTCCCCAGATATCATTATTCAAGTCATTACATAATTTATTCCAGGCATCATTTTTAGCTTTGGCAATTGCTGTCTTTAGTTTTCTCCGAGCCAACTTAGCTGCCTCACTAAGATTGTCACATGCTTCTTCCGATGCAGTGCTTCTCTGTCGCTGATATTTCCTTCTATGACAAAAAGCTACCTTTCTAAGGGTATCAATTTCCTGAGTCCACCAGTAGGCAGGTGGTCTTTTGTGAGCGCCCTCTTTTTAATAACATTATTACATGCTTTAGTTAAAGCATTTGTCAGTTCTCTTGACGTTATTAAGTTGTCCTTTAAATTGCTTACAAGTTCGTTTCTAAGTTTATTCTTATCGTAATTATTAGTCTGCCATCCTTTATTTGGATTAGTAACTTTGGGTAAATCCATCATGACTGTAAGAATATGTTTATGTTAACTGAGAGTTTCATCATCCATAGTTTCCCAAAAAAATAATATCCAGGATTTAGAATTTCCCCTCTGGAAGGTATGTGAGCCATCATTTAGAAGCACAAGATCCAAAGTGTCAGCCCATTCTAAAATTTATTCGCCACGAAAATTTGTATCCAGACTTCCCCAAACCAAGGACTTCGCGTTAAAATCTCCAGTTACAAAAATATATTTGGAATGACAGTTTTCAAGCGAATCTAAAAAATCAACATATTTGTAACAAGCTAGTAGCACTGTACAATCATTTCAAATTGTAAACACATAAATAAAATACAATATACATAAATTTGTTGACATTTAATGAACTCTGATGAGAAATATCAAAATATAATAAACAGTTGCTTAACAACCGTTGGGAAGGTAACGTGACGGTCTACTTGATCCGCCACATTACCCCCCACCTAGAGAAGTGATACAAAATATAAAACTAATAATTATTACAAAACAACATAATAACTGCCTCTTCTGTTCCACGGTTCTGACCGTTCCATGGTACGGAGGATGTTGAAAGTTAACTTTTAGTATGTATGCTGGTTTTAATCTATTTAAGGAAATTGTGTCAGTTTTTTTCTTTAATGTCTAGTGTGAAGTAGTTGTTGTTGCGATTGAGTATTTTGAATGGTCCGTCATAATTTGGCTGGAGAGGTTTTTTAAATGCATCATGTCGTATATTGCTTTAGGCAAATTTGACACCCCGTCAAAAAAATTTGACATGATATACATAGACTTAGTGGGTTCTTTACCAGCCTCAAATAGTCATTCATATTTGCTAACATGCCTTGACCGATTCACTATATGGCCAGATGTATTTCCCATAAAAAAAAAACACACACAAGTTGAAACAATCGCCCGCGCGTTTATAACCGGCTGGGTATAAAGATTTGGAATTCCATCCGTTATCACGTCGGGGTCACCAATTTGTAACATGCTGGTAGCACTATACAATCATTTTACATTGTAAACACATAAATAAAATATAACATACATAAACTTGTTGACATTTAATAAACTCTGATGAAAAATATCAAAATATAATAAACAGTTGCTTATCAACCATTGGGAAGGTAACGTGACGGTCTACTTGATCCACCACATATTCTTCGTTGGGCTTATTTGGCGAAAAATAACTAAATATTGTCTTATTGCCGAACTTAAACCAGACATATCTATTTCCTTGCACAAAATTATTGGGTGACATTCTTCTGTACATTGTAACAGTGCTGGAGCCGAGCTGTAAATGTGTAAATTACTGAAATACATTTTTCTGGTGACTACAAAGGTTACTTTAATAAAATATTACTATATTTAAACTGAGCAAAATTTACAAACAAATACAAATATTAAAATTGACGCAAACGTATAATTATGTTACCTAGTTACAGTTACCAGTATTTTAAATAGACGATATTTCTTTATGGCTACATCTTGTAGCGCTGTTTGACTCTCAAAACATTACTCTACAGTACTCTCTAGTACTCTGGCTTTTGACTGCCAAAAAAACTGTCCTTTTAAACAGCTAAAAGTATGTCATCAAGCTGATCGTGTCATCATTATCTGTGTCTGCAAATATCAAAAGAATTTATTTGCACACGCAGAAGAAACCTACTTGTGCACTAATTCCAATTGATATTTGCAATATTCGTACAAGCGCGGTTATTGAACTATAAAATGCTGATTTAACAATTTGGAAAAACGCGCTTGTTACAACATGATGTAGATTACAGCATATTTATTTAAATCAAAAAACCAACCTGGCCCTATTTTTAGATTAAGCTCCGAAATCGCAATTAGATCAACACTAAAATTAATGGCTGTGGCATATAAAAGATCTTGTGCCGCCCAACTTCGTCCAGCATTTACCTGATTTAACTTAAACATTTTGTTTATTTAGCTTAACTTCTTCCAGAGCTATACGTTTATTAATGCACTTTCCAGAGCCATTTAGATGTCCTGCTTCATTACAGCTCACAAAAATTTAATAACTTGACTGGTGCAATCTTTAGCAATCTGATCTATTTCAGTGCATTTCCAACAACGTTGCCTATTATCTTCATTACCACATTGTTCTAAACTATGATCGTATTTGAAACATTTTTTGCATTGCATCAAATTTTCCAATTTTCTAATTCGACAATTTGTCCATCCTATATGAATTATTGATTGATTTAGTGCCAACAAACGTTCAGCATTTACATTCTTCAAATTAATAAAAGCTGTTTGATTTCCAAGCAACGTAGTAATAGATTTAACAATCTCGTCTTCATCTAGTTCGTTAATAATAACTTTTCTTATAGCATCCTCGATTTCATCCTTAGTGATATCTAATTCTATTTCTTTGATTAAGAGAGTTTTTTTTTTTTAGTTTATCACTGGATATACGGGTATCCTTACAGCCAGAGAAGGTTACTGTCTCGAGTTTTACGAATGCCTTTAATGCCATGTTGAGTTGGATTTTGAATTTCACTTTTAATTTTTTGAACTATTTCAGAATATAGTCTACCCTTTGTTGGCACTATAATTGCCTCATTTTTCCATTATTTTTTTTTCTATCTTGTTTTGAGTTGGAGGTGTCTAGTAGATACAACCGTTTTTCTTTAATTCTTTTTTTTTTCTTTCTGACCTTTGTGAAATCTGAGTCACTATCATCGTCTGTACCAGAAGATGTAATTATTCCAGCCTCATTGTCTAATTGTCTAATTATCTTATCATCCATTATTTGTTTTTTACGATAGCACTGTGCTACAATATCAAAGTTATGGAAAACAGCTTCAATCATTTTTTTGACTATGTCCCACTTTATCCTTTTCTTCCTAGCATCTAAACCGGGAATAACTATTTCATTATGACCGTTTTCTACCAAATGGTCCTTAAGTTCCCAGAGTCGCTTGTAAAAGTCTTTAATTGGAAGTTTATCATTCTCATAATTGTAGCACGGCGGACGTTACTGACTAAAGGGGTTGTTAAACATAAACACTATTAAGAATGATAAAAAATTATATTTAAATGGTATACGGTGAATTGAGCAAAATAGAAACAAATTACAAATAATACAACGACGACAACGAATTGAATATGTTAACTTACCAAAACATATTTAACAAACAAAATTATGTGAATTCTACATCTTGTAGCGTACTGCAGACGTGAGAAGACGTCTGCTCAGTTCAAGAACCAAAAACTAACTCCCCTATCTTGTGCTGGTCAAACATATGCATGTACCCCATAAGCGGGTACGCGGGGGCAGGAAATCTCTTGAGGACCAACACAAAGATTACATGAAAAAAAACTAGAACACTTAAAATTGGGTTCGACCAGGATCTGTAAATCTGTCAACTGCAGATGGCATCTCAAGCCGATATTTCAGAATATTTTCCGCGATAATCTCAAATGACTATTTATAATAACTAAAATTCTAACACACATGTGTAGCAATAAATTAAACGCAAGAAAGCAAGAACTCCTGTCAAGACGTGCAGTAGATACAGTAGTTTATGATCAAATCTTCAATAATAGGAAATGAATAAAACCTATTATTAATTTCATAATTGAATGAGATACATTAATAATAATAAAAGTTAATTATTTTAAATGTAATAATTATTTGTATTGTTAATAAAATGTTGATTTAAAAATTAATTGTATAATAATGTTTTACAAAATAAAATTTATTCACATTTAAGTTTCATTTTATAAAAAAACAATAGTTAATGCAAAATGTAATTGTATAATTTATATAAATATAGATGTAAAATATATTCTCAACTTTCGGAAGTATTATTTTGTTATATTTTCGTTATTAGTATGAGAATGTTAATTTTATCAAGTTGTGAATGATAAAATTTGTCTACATTTTAATCTTCATTTTTGTAATTGAAGATATGTAGTAGATTAATATTTTACGATCAAAACCTTAACATTATTTAATTAATGTTAATTAGTAAAATTATTACATTTATTTATGATAACAATAATAATAATGAAATAATAACTATTGTAAATGTAACCGCAATATCATGTAAAACAAATGTAAAATATATTTAACATTTTGAGATAAATTGTATATAGTTTAGTTAAACTGACTAAAAAAGATAACTATATTATTATTTATCTTTATTAGTAATTATAATAGAGTTATTTACTAATATTGTTAACGCTCAAATCTCCAATTAGTAATAGATAGGAACAGCGCAACGGACTTTGGTTATGTTATTTTGTTACCCATGTTTAAACTTTCAACTATAAATAGTTGAGGTTGAATAGCGGGTAAATTGTCAAATTTCTTACCTTCATATTGAACGTTAACTACAGAAATATGTTTATTATATTTTTTCATGAAGAATTGTATGATCAATTCTGAATAGCTGTTTAATTTTTTTGCTTGTGCCGATAAAGTATAACAGCTGTAAGTTCATATTGTGGGCAAATATCATTAGTATCCACGCTCATATTTTCAATTGTATAGGATTGGAACAGCGCAGTGGATAGTGTTTAATTAAAAGTTTGAAAATATATGTATTAAACTATGTATATATTTAATCATCGTCATCATCAATTGTAATAACATCCGAATCATAAGTAATTTTGACATCGTCATCATCACTAATAATCATAATGTTATTATCATTGTCGTCACTAATGTCGATGTTGTCTAATAAAACGTGAAATATTATCAATGTCCTGTAGTGGTGGTGGAATTTCAACAAAAGGTCGAACTAACGGTACATTTTCAGTAAGTGGTAAAATAGCTGAATAATGTGCTGATCCACCGGCGCCCTAAAGTAAAACAGTTAGGGGACGATTTGGTTGGGCAGGAATTACATTTGGTATATACCGAGTGAAATATGTACTATGTAATTCACTGGCGTTACATTTACGTTGTAATTCAGCGATAAAAAGATTCTGATCAGCCAAACACTTTGGATGTGTACTACCATTTTGATTTGCGAAACATGTGTATACATAGATTTCGCGACACAAAATCATTGCCATAGCTTTTAGGTGTGCCGATCCACCCCAAGCTTCTTGACAATGATGCATGTTTGCTGTGTGTTTTATTAACAGCTGTACAGATTCATAATCACAATGAATTTTGACATGATCTGTTACAAAGTATGCACTATTTTCTCTGCACGCCAGGCAACACATCAATCGAATTTGTCGATGATTGTTTTCATGTGAAAAGAGACAGTGATAATGCATGAAATGAACATGAATTATCGCCCGAAATGCTTATAACACGACCGTACTCTTTGGAAATTGCAGTGTATGTTTTATCACTTAGATTTTGGTCTACGGAGTGTTCCGGTGCCCTGTTACAAAATTCACTGCCACTTGAGGAATTTGTGTAGTATTTCCATGTTGTGCCAAATCTTTGAATTTGATGTTGTACAAAAACAGCATCAAAAGATTCCAGATATCTTTCTAATGGCATTTTAGTATCTAAACAATAGATACTTTCCAATATCTGATCAAATGATGAGAATTCAAATCGCACACGTTTACCGTGATGATCAGGTGTTGGTAGTGGTGATGTTTTATGTTTAATTGGTAACATCTGTTTATTTGATTTAGACTCTACAACAGTTGTAGTAATTGTTGCATTACTCGCTGTTGTTGCTACCACATTATTAGGAATAATGTCATGTGGTATCATTGCAATTGTCCAGCCAGGCCATGACGTAATTTGTGCAATATCAGGAATTCGTTTAGGAATCGTTTGTGATGCATGTAGTAGAGTGACTTCCACCTCATTTATCCATTCGATTAATTTACGAATTTCTGGTGATAGATAAATTACATGTGCATTGAAATGCATCAAGTATAGTCCATCCAGTTCGCGTACACGGCTAATAGCCGTGTAAAACTGCCCGGAAAAACTTAAACATTTTGCAGATACAACAACTACGTCAAGTGTTTGCCCTTGTGATTTGTGTATAGTGACACCATACGCTAAATCTAAGGGAAACTGACGACGGAAATACAATTGATTTGCATTTTTATCACGAATCTCTTGACGAATGCGGAAAGTGATGAGGCGACTTTGCGGATTATTTACGGCCGAAATGACAATGTAGTCATCAACCATGTTAATAACCGTCGCTAATGTACCGTTCACCCAACCGTGTTCAATATCTCGATTTCTGACGAGCATAATGCGAGCGGTAATTTTAAGTTTCAGAACAGCTGGTAACAACTGATTCTTTTCCTCTAAATAGGCAATGTACTCACGAACACTTTTTGGCAATGGTTTCCCATTATCGTCAATATCTTCGGCGAAATAATCGCGTGTATCACCCGACAACTTGGTCAGTTCATACGCATTCATCTCGATTTTTTGACGACGTGTTGGAAACAGCATAAGACCACGATCACCAATTTCAATTTGTTCCAATTGTGTGCTGGTAACAACACGCGATTGTGACAAATCAATGTCATCATCGCTGGGTTCCCCCATTCTTATACGATTCAACAAATTAACAAATTGTTTGTCATTTTTTTGTCGAACTGTTTCCTTCAATACCGCCATGTGAAAACCGTTGATCAACTGATGTTGCCAAATGTGTTTACCGACGGGCGGTAATTGAGCAGGATCACCAAACATTATAACACTTTTACCCGCAAAACGTTTCTGTGCAGAAGAAACATTTGCATTACTATATGAATGTATATTCATACATAGTTCAAGTGTATACATGACACGTTCTTCTAACATTGACACTTCATCAATTAATAAAATGTCTAGTTTATCAATGAAATAGGAGTCAATGGTGCCACGTTCAATGTGACTTTGTAAATCCGGTGACATTCATAAGAATGAATGGATTGTTATACCGCCAATAAGGTGGGCTGCACAACAGGTTGTTGACAATTTTTGTACAGTCTTGTGGTTCTCATTGCAGAATGCCACTAAGCTATCGAGTAAATATAATTTACCAACACCACCGCCACCGGTGATAATGGCCAAATATAGTTTACCCTGTAACCATTTGCCGGTAATAAATTCAAAAGTCACACGTTGACTATTTGTAAATCCAGAAATGTACTCTGCAACCGGTAAATATGTACGGATATTCAAATCTAAATCGTCACCATCATCAACGACAATGTTATCATCGTCATCGTTAACATTTTCGGTTCGTACACGTTCTGCAACAGTTTCCAGCAATTGATCAATATCTTGATCTTGTAGCCAATTACCGTTGATAAGATGAGAAGCTATTTCACGCAAACGATTGAGTGATATACCTCATTTCGCTGCACCCTCAAGAAATTGTCTTGCCTCATCTTCCTCTTCAATGAGATTTCTGTTCATACACTCTTCCAAATATGAACCTGTTTTATCCTTGAGAGCCGCAAGACTCTCTCGGTTAACTGGTACATTTTGAAGGAGTTTAGTAAGACAGTACATTTCTAAATCGCTACCGTACGGTGAGTAATCTTTGAAACGGACAACCGCTTCATGATGTACTCTTTGACGGATAGTGCGACCTTTTTTATCACGTAACGTTCTAACTTTGTTACCGTGATTGGTGTTTGCATCAACATTGTGTTCGATACAATCATCATCAAGTTCCTCGTTTTCCTGTGGAAACTGGTGATAACGATACCGCGCAAAAAATTGTGGATATGTTAAATCACTCAGTTCGTTAGGTCTGTCAAGGTACTTTTCTAATTTTGTATCGTAATACAATTCGTTGTCATCTGCGACAGCTGTAGCCGTGGACTCTATTGAAATCCTTTTCAGGAATCTATAAGCCGTGTTAACAGTTATCGGTAAGTAGACAACTTGTCGACTACTAAATACATGTGGGTATTGTTGTAGAAGAGTTGATGCTTCCAGAAAGGAAACCACGCTTGATTTTAAATACGTTTCACAATCACTTTGTTTTTTTCGTGAAATACGTAATCTGAGCGGATATTCAGATTTAGCAACATATTTGGCTAGATAGAGTTCCCATCCGCCGTCTGTCACTTTTTGGGCATTTACATGGCCATCCTAGAAGAGTACTAGTGGCATATTGTACGGTATTATTCGCAAATCTTCTAAATTACGACGAATATATTGATATCGTACACCACCTTTATCGGGATTTATTGTATCATTTAGTGAATATGGAAAACCATATTTACATGATGACAATATTTTGCCCTCTTTACCTATGAAACATCGTTGTTGGTAACAGTCGTGTTTCTGGTAACAGCCTACAATTTCACGCCATTTCCAATTCATTGGATGATTAGTGAATCGTGGCATTTCTGCTGAAACTATATCTTCTGGCATAGTTCCTTTTTGGACCCAAATGTCCAAGTGTGCGTGCAGTGAACCACGCTTCTGGTATTCGATTCGAATCCAGTAATCTAAGACATGACCAAATGGACCTTTTGGATCCTGTGGAAACCTACTACGAAATTCCCGTAGACGACGATAAAAAGCTATCACTGTTTCAATGGGAAATTTCATTGCTGGTGTTCCACGTTTATGGACATTTTCGTACTCTTTTAAATTAGCTGCGTCGTGAACACCTGCTAAGCCGTTAATAATAACAGCTTGTAGTTCGGGCCAACTATCATTCTCTGTTAATGTAACAAAGAGATCAGGTACACGGCCCATATATTCAGATATTGCAATTAAATCGATAGTTTTAGAAGCCCAGTAATTCCGCGAATTGGAAATTGATGCTGGGACTTCAGTACCATACTGATCGTATGGATTTGAGCTTTTTTCAGCTTGCACTAGCTTTTCTCGAGTCAATGGTTCTGCTAATTGAGCAACATTGATTTTTGTCGAGGAATAATATTGGAGGCGTTCCTTAATAACGATTTCTAACATAAAGAACATTTAATCAATATCATTACGGAAACGGCTATCGCACATGTACAAACGCCATCGTACGTATGAGCCACGTGTATAACCATGGGTATTTGTATTGCACCAACCACCGGTACCATACGGAAATAGCCATGGGAATACTTTCGCCTCTAAATATGCGTCTTTAATAAAGACATTCACAAATTGATTGTGTGCGTCTTTTGCAGCATTTAAACTGCGGACATGTTGTGTAGCTGCAACTGTATTTCCTACATTAACACCTCGAGATGGGACATTGTATGCAGGAATCATAAGTGCAGACTGTTCGCCTTGGAGTACAGAGGTTTTCGTTTGGTTTTGAGAAACCGGATCGAAATTAACATTACTCAATACTGGCACGGTCAATGGTTGACCCGGCTGGCGGTTAACGAAACGCAATAGTGTTTCATAATTTGCCGAAAATCGCCGATATAAATGATTATTTTGACGTAACCATTTGAGAGCAGTAACAATTGTTTTTTGGCTCGGTGCCATAGTATTTAATGGACTTTTATTTACAATCATTGCATACATATCAAAATAGCATGTATCACCTTTGCGTTCAGTTTGATAATCACCGCGTTGGTGTTTAAAATACGTAACGCATCACTGGTAGCTTTAGCCGTGTTTGATTTTAAGGCGACGAGACAAATTTGACGTTTATCTTCGTCAGCCAGATCAACAATTGGCGCAGGAAGCGGCAAGGCTTTGATTAATTTAATTTTGGTGATAAATTATAATCGGCAAGTAGATTACGCTTATCACACAAAGTACAGGAATAACATTTACTCGTTTTCGAATCGATAACTTTCAATGGAATATCCCGTGGCTCATAGAATTCAAATATCGTTGGTTGACCCTGATATAGTTTCAATCGTTGATATCCACGTTCGTTTATAAGGAAAATAGAACATTTGGCGCAAGCACCAATGAACATTGACCTCGAGCCAAATTTATAACCAAATTCCCAATATTTCATAATATACTGAAATATCTTATAATACGGTATGGAATCGGTTATTATGTGTGTGTCCACGCTCGCGTTCTTAACTACAGGTAGTTGAGAAAGGGCAGCAGACGTTGGGTGTTCCATGATCAAATCTGCAACGCAAGGTTGCAGATGATCAACAGAACTGTCCACGCTCGCATTTCCAACTACACGTAGTTGAGAAAGGGCAGCAGACGTTGGATGTTCCATGATCAAATCTGCAACGCGAGGTTGCAAATGATCAACAGAACTGACCACGCTCGCGTTCTCAACTACACGTAGTTGAGAAAGGGCAGCAGACGTTGGGTGTTTCACGATCAAATCTGCAACGCAAGGTTGCAGATCAGCAGAACTGTCCACGCTCGCGTTCCCAACTACACGTAGTTGAGAAAGGGCAGCAGACGGAGGTTGTTTAAACCATATTGCCTACACTAATATCCTCAATTTTTACTGATAATTGAGGCAGTGCAGCAAGCATACTATCTAATTTTTTACCTTTTTTTACGAATTTCTTGTCGCAAATGAGTAATACGTTGATAGATAGCTGAAAAAGTATGTTCGTTGTACTTTTCCATGAAGAATTGCAAGACGAGTTTTCCAAATTAGCTATGACAACCAATTTTACCCGCTTGTAGACTCAACTCGATGGAACATTGGTTTTCATTAGGGGCTAGTGTCATGCATTCTAAAAGGTATGCATTTTTTTCTGGATTCCATCGAACAACACGAGTTTCTTTTTCACCGGGTAGCTGCTTCATTGCTTCTGCCGCTAAAGCATATTTGTATAGGGTAGCAGCAGCAAGTTTACATTCTGGATAAGATAATAAAAATTGTTTGCGTAAAGCAACAATTATATTTTTTTAAAGTTTATGTAATTCACGTGCCCGAGTGAAACATGTAATCACAACCCTCTTCTTTTCTTCGGTCCACTCGAATGGTTGTAATTTCTTCTTAGGTGGCATCTTGAAAAAGAATAAAATAAAAATGTTCTGTTCTAATGAGGTTATTTTAATAATATTGAAAATCTTATAATTCACAATTTATTTTTGCACCCGGTATTCATACAGATATAAACGTCATTGTAAAATGAATGAAATTATGAATTATGATTTTGGAATATTTATTGACTATTTTTTATTGACGTATATGTGAATGTATGTGACTGTGTGAGATAATTTTTTTGTTTAAAATAATATAAAATTTTATGAAGACACTAATATTAAATTTGCAATTTAATTTTTATATTATCAAATTTATTACATTTTGAAAATTATTTCTTAACCGGAAGTGCTTGTTTATTTAAAGTGGGTGGGTTGTGTGTGTGGGTGTGTGTGGGTGTGTGTGTGTGTGTGTGTGGGTGTGTGTGTATATATGTATGTATGTGCCCGTAAAAAAACACGGTAAAATGTATTTTTTTAACTATTTATGTTATTTTGAAAATTGTAGAATATTTAATTTCTATCTTTTTGAATATACTAATTTTATTAATTTTTATTAGATTTGTAGATTATAAAATATACGGAAACACTTAAAAATTTTCAATTTTTTACAAAATAAAATTTTTAAAATATAAATAGAAAATAAACAAATAAGAAAATATTTTTTTGTATCATTAAATACTATTTTGTACTGTTTAAGATTTATATTGTACGGGAGGTTATGTGTTGGAGACATCCAAATTTTTAGGTATATTTTGTTAATAAATGATGTAAGTTTGGTTGTAATTTGTAAAGAAAATGAGTAATAATTGAATACAAATTTTACTTAATATATTATTTAATAATGAAGACCTATTTTATTTTTAATTTAATTTAATTTTTTTTATGAAAAAAATATATAGAATTGAAATGTTGCGTATATGAATTTTAGAAATTATCAACCACCCGCCCAATACCACTTTTAAAAGTTACAAAATAATATTTAATGATACAGAAATAGTTATGTATTTATTAAGGCACTGAAGTTTAACTTTTTATTACGAATATGAAATTTAGTAGCCGGTGCCCATGGGGCCAAGGAAAATAAACCATGTTGAGTGATAAAATTGAATTTCAGTGCCGCGATACATATTAAATTTTATTTGAAATTGAAAATATGAAAATAAACTGTAAAAAAATATTATATAGGTTAAGTTTATACATCTGTCTGTTGTCAACTGAAACTGACACTTAGTGTTGCCAACCTTGTACAGTGCAGTTATTGTAAATAACATTCAAAATAATTAATTAATAATAATTAATTCTTCTTGCACATTTTGTTTCACGTTACGTATAAATTTATTATAGTACGTTAATATATTTGCTAAAATAATATTAAAATAATTATTTAACGGTTTCCAACATCGGGTTGTCCGAAATTCGTCATATAATGGTTTACTTTAGTGACGATTTTTGAGCTTTTAATGACGATTTTTGAGTATTTTAGTGTCGATTTCAAATAAAATACATAAAATTAAATATTTTACAATTTCGAAATAGCATAAATTGTTATAACGTGAAATTTAATCGTGTTTTTTCATAGAAAACTGTTTAGGACTTCTTGTAAATTTTGACTTCTAGTTTAAAAATTACAGTTGATTGTTGGCGAAGTAATTAAATCGGTTTCAATTGACAGTTGAAAAATAATTCATTTTTCATTAAAGAATAGGTTTAAATAAATGTCACAATTTTTATGAAGTATTCAATTTTCTTTATTACAATATTTATAATATTAGCGAAGTTTTGTTAATCTACGGAAAACATACTCTGATGTGTTAATAGAATTAAATAATTTAACGTGTTGTAATTTGGAAATAGAGAGATTAATAAAAATTTTGCAAGCAACAATTGTAGTTAATAATATTTAAAATATTATTCTTATAACAAAATTATCATTCTTACAATTTACTGATATATTTCAAAATAATTTGATGAGGTTTCAAGTAAACTCTCATTATCGATTATTGAATTATCAGCGAAAACTAAACATCTCTTCAAAAGCGAATACAATTGAATACATGAAACTATTAAAATCGTATTCTAGGTACGGAACTTAAAACATGTTTACCCACTGAAAATTCACTATTAAATTAATATAATTTCTAAATTTTAGTTACAGGATGTGGCGGAAGGTAAAAAGTAGACATCAAATTGTTTAACATTGTTAATAAATAGTACAATCAATTAGAATGTAATGAGGTTGTTAATGTTAAATTTGAAATTAAATTTGGATTGTTTGTATAAAAATTAATTAAATTATGTAAACAATTTTTTTAGTGGAAAAGGTTGTTTATTTAAATATGGAAATATTATGTAATAATGAGAATATTTTTTATTTTTGGTTTTATTTTTTATCAAGGAAATGTGATGTTTGGGAATTTTCAAATTTTTTTATTTACTCATTTTATAGTAAAAATTTAACTAAAAAAGTACATAAATTTCTACACGGTTGTGTATTTTATATATTGTTAAGGCATATATATTTTAAAATTTGGCGCGTTGTCAGTTTAATACACCTGCAGTTGGGTGTAAATTAAAAAGCGAGCCATAGGCGTTTAACATGCGAAATCAGTTTTTCCGTGCGCAAAAGTTCCCAAATGGTTTTAGACGAAAATGGTTCAAATAAAAATTGTAGAGATTTTAATTCTGCATCTAAATCACTAATAAGATTTTATTATACACATCTTGTAATCTGTAAAATCGACTTTAAAGTTTTATAAATATTGCTCATTTGTAGTGATAGCCATGGAATTGAAACAAAATTACAAACAATTACATATCACTAGCAATATTAATAAAACTTTAAAGTTGATTTTACAGATTACAAGACGTGTAAAGTAAAATCTTATTAGTGATTTAGATGCAGAATTAAATTCTCTACAATTTTTATTTGAACCCTTTTCGTCAAAAACCATTTGGGAACTTTTACCCACGGAAAAACTGATTTCCCATGTTAAACGCCTATGGCCCGCTTTTTGATTTACACCCTGTATATATATACATTTTGCATTCTGCATTTTTTTATTCAATTAATATTATATACCTGTGTTCGTAATTTATTTCTATTATTCATTTTCCTACACTCTCCTACAAAACAATGTATAATATTTACTTTTATCAATCATAACATAATCCACACTTCATAATAATAATAATGTAGGCTTAAGAAAATAAAAAAGACATAAATATGATTGTAAAAAAGTTATTTAACGCCTCACAACATTTTTGTATAGAGAACAGCAATTTGAAGAATATATTAATATAAATTTTTTGTACTTGTAGAAATGCTGATGGTACTTTTTTCTGAATTTTTCGTATTCCTAAGAAAACAAGTATTTAGTTTACTTTACACTGTTTGAATGAAAGAGATTATACTTACTTCTCCTGGATTGCACGCTTATCTTTTTGGATACAACAGAAGGAATTTTTGCCTTAGATTTGCTACTGAATCCTAATTCTTTCACATTCATCCCAACCTCTACCAATTTCCCAATAATATCCAATAGTTTTTCCTCCAATGTTGATAAAATGAACACATAAGGTAATCCTCCTCGTGTTGCGTTTTGGTGTGCGTACATTTCTCTTGCCTTTCTTTTGACATTACTTGTCCATTCACGGAACACTTGTTTCCATTCCTCAATAGTTCGTTTGGGTCCATCGCATTTATTCAGAGCATTACCCAAAGTTTCCTCGCTCATTTGGGTAGATTTATAATTTATATATATTTCATATTGCTCATATGTAGTTCTGGTAGCTATAATAATTGAATAATTTAAATAAACTTTGTAAATATTTCGAAATACATTTACTGTAGTTTTAAAAAAAGTACAATATTCAGGTACTGTGATACAAATATTAAAAAAAAAAAATTTAAAAAAATAGGAACTCGGTTGTAAATAAGAATAAATACAGGCTGGTGACTCGAACCCCCGAACTTAAGGATTTAACATTTAAAATAATATAATTAGGGGAGCAGGAAATTACGTAAATATGATTTTAGATGTTAAATCCCTATGTCGGGTATTCGAGTCGCCACCTGTATATTTTAAAAATAAATAATAAGAAAATATAAACATTTGCGCTTCGTAATTATCATTTACTCGGCCTTCTTTTCCCATATATCGCATGCGCGATTTACAGCAACTGCAATGGATTGCAGAGATTCGGCAATCATTTCCAGGCCACGCATTTGTTGTTCCTGTGATTGAGTATATGCTGACAGCAAATTTTTGTTAGTATTTGCTAAATCATACATAACATAAATAGCAAACTAAACTAAATTTAATACTAATTAAATGTAATTACCATTTTTCTTCTTTTTCTTTTGTTTGGATTTCGAGGGAATGACATCGTTTTCTTTAACTTCTTCACCTGCAGTTGTTTGTGTGACTGCAATATCGGGAATAATTGCATCAACTGGAACGAGTTCTTCATATTCGAATATTTCTTCTGGCAATTGTTTGCTAGATGTACCTGCAATGCCCACTTCTTCCACATCGAGTCCGGTAACAACAACAGTTCCTGTTAATTGTAATATTTTTTTTTCAATTTCTGATAATTTTTTTCCCTCGCGTGCCCGTTTCCTGACTTGGGATTTCCACTCTGTAAATGTCTGTGCACCAAAAAATGTTTTATAAAAAATCGAAACTAATTATTTATGATTTACTTACTTTCTTCTATGAATCAACTTCCCTTACTGGTCCATTTCCGCACGCATTAATTGTGTTTACCATTTCTAACCACAACTTTTTTACCGAGTCTGGTGTCATGCTGGGACTTAACTTTCCAGTTCGTAAAACACTATGCTGGCTTACATAATCTAGATATATTTGCTGCTGAGTCTTACTAACTTTTTTCTTTGTTGCCATCGTGTTTACTTTTTGGTGATTTGGTCTATGTTTTAACTGGTTTTAGAGGTTAACAAATTAACAAATGTCAAAGTTCCAATAAGTGATACCAACACGCCAACATGAAAAATAATTTTTATTTTGTAAAATATCACATTTTTATTAAATTTTCATTTATATTAAAAGTATTTAGGGCAAATATGCAACAATACAATAATTTAATACTACTTTAAATTCATTTAAAACAATTTTTCTTCCATCAAAAGAATTATCTTTTTTGTTGGTACCAATTATTATTAGTTTCATACTTGTTTCGATTACAATATCGTATTTCATAAAATATCTTATATTGGGGTTTACAAGGTACATTAAATTATGTTTATTATAAGAAAATTGTTAAAAAATAAACAAATATATATATATATATATATATATATATATATATATATATATATATATATATATATATATATATATATATATATATATATATACTTGCAAATGGAAGCGTCGAAGCGATCCACTACACTGCATATATGCACGAGCAATGCATCATGGGTAAATTGTTAAACGCGATCTGTGATTCTCTGAACGAACTATTTTGCAGAAATAAAAAAATACACTGTATTATTTGGCATAATTCGTACAATAAATAGTAGATATTCGGTGATAATTTTAAACATTAGAAGCATCTAGATTGAAAGAAATTGTTACAATAATTGTATATGTATTCTTAAAACTGTACTATATACTTTGACAGTGCAATATAGGGAGAAGACAATATTGCCTCGACGGTAATTCAACCCCTTTAATCTTCGTTGCAACGTTGCAAGAATGAAGAAAACAATTTTTGAAGAGATGATTGTTCGACTTCTTCGATTTCTACAATGTCGACGTTTCGACACCACTTGTATTTCAGAGATAGTATCTTATCATATAACTTATTGTACTACCTTTGAAGAAGACACAAGTGGTATTGAAATGTAGGAGTTGTAGAAAATTAAGATTTTTTACTGTATCCCCGATCATTTTTGCCCAGATAAACGATCATGGAAGATGATTAAGTTTTGCCTTTCCTTAAAAATTAAGGGGTAAATAGTTCCATACCTTCGCATTGGACTATATATCTTGCGACCCTCAGTTCGAATCATTATTTAATATATATTATATATTAACTGTAAGAATTATTTCAGTAATATTGGCAATATTAATTCCAATTTGATAAGCATGGCCCAGAATAATTTTATTTTAATTGATAATTCCTACTTCAGTTCCAAAATTTAAATGCTCATTTTATTTTTCCGATAACACAATCGGGCCTATTGTCTAAAAAAGTTAATAATTGTGATCAAAATGACCAGCTCTTGAAATATACATAAATATCATGCTATGTCCCACTTAGTGGGATATCACGAACCCAGAAACACAGTCAACTAACAATCAATCTCCTCCAAACATTCCTATCCTGATACATCACTTTCGCCTCGTCCACATTCATAGTGCGATTCATACATGCTCATTTATTCTTCTCACTCGGAATCATTCGTTCACGCAATAAACCTTCAATCATACCCAACCAGTTATTCCTCGGACGCCCACGCAATAGTTCATCTTCAATCTCACCCACATATATTAGTTTCACCAACCTTTCATTCGACATTCGCTCAACATGTCCAAACCAACTCAATTGACTCACTCTCACATTCTTAACAACATTCTTCTCAATCTCACACTCATCATACACCAATGTATTCCGTATATTCTCCACTAAACTTGAAGTTTTTATGCGATTTTGTTACAATTAGCAAGTTCCTACGATTAACAACTTCGTTAGAGAATTGGGCTGAATATTTGTATTGCTCGAAAACTATATTATTATTATTACTATAAACTACCATATGGGTGTAAATACCTCCGTACTATTCTAACTGACAGTTGCCATTTTATCTTTATTCCTGTGGTTCCCCTTCCAATAACAACATTGGGGGCCATAACCTGACGGCGGGTAACCGCACTTCATTGTCATTATAAAACCTAATTAACATTAAAGTTTTCCGCAAAAGTATGCTAGGAGTAAGAGTCACAGTTTATACGAAACAAGTTTAATTTAACAAAATATTTAATAATTAATAAATTGTTAAAATTTATTTACCAATCCAGCAGAAAGCAAACGTTCCAATTTATTCAAAATCAACAAATTAATACATAAAATATTTTTTAATTTGGGAGGGAAGAACTCTCTAAATGATATATTTTACGTATGCAGTGCGATTGTCAGCCGTCAAGTCATGACCCCAAAGGTATTGGAGGGTAAACCACAAGGGTAAAGTTAAAATGTCAACTACAGCTGTGAGATGTGTTACCACATAGCTATTTACTCCATTTAGCTTTTGAGCATAAAAATTGTACTTTTTATCGCTTTTAAAAAATTAAGCCGAACTTAAATCTGTATAATCTACTTTTGAAATCATAATGTATTGCTTACCTTAATGATAATTTAAATAACTAAATTCACACACATACGAAAAATTTAGAATTTTTAATCTAACCTAATCTTATATAAAATACCAGTGCAAGGCGCTTGAATTAACTGAAAACAATCATTGCGAACTCAGTATAAAAAATAATGAGAAACCATTTTACAATTATTGATGTTTTGTCTTTTATACAGACATCTTCAGTAATATGTAAAATTATTGTTAAATGTTTAACATAAAAATTATACATCCAAGTTTCTATATCGAAAGTTAGATGTCGGTGGAAACAATAAGACGAAAATTTGATGATGTTAAATTTAACACCTATGATATAAAAACAGGGATCTACAATTTTGATGTTAATCATTTAACAACAATTTTATGGATTGTAAATGCAACGTTCACACTCATAAAAATAACTTCTTGTTTAAAGAAAATTTTCAGTTTTCCTTTTGTTTGTATTCGTTGAACAAAAATTTATTTCTTACAAAATGATTAGGTACAATGGGGTCGTTCAGCATTTTTAAAATTTTTTGTTTATGAATCTTTATCTAAATTGAAGACTATCTACACGTTTAAAAAGTCTTAATTGTTACTCATTAAGCCACAATTATTTTTTTAAAATGCTGTGGCGTCATTATAGAGGTGTTACTGGATCTCAAACAGTAGAGATTTAAATAACTTTAATCATGTAAATGTTCTATTTTATTGTAATAATAATAAAACAAGTAAAAAAATACATGACTATAATTATTTACAATCTGTATTGTTTAAGATCCAGCAACACCTCTACAATGACGTCACAACATTTAAAAAAAATCATTGTGGCTTAATGAATAACAAAAGGTTCTGCAACCATCTTCAAATAGCATATTTGGAACAAATTTTCAATAATACGCTTGAAAACAATGTCAAAAATTATAACAATTTATTTTAAAAATAAATATTCAATATTCAAATGTGACGTCGTAACGACGAGTGACAGATAGAGATTGCGCGCGCACAATCTTGGCGTTGAGTGATGTGATCTGTCAGTCAGCTGTCAGTTGTGTTATTGAGGTTATCTGTTGAAAAAATTAAATTATGGTTATAAAGTATTGCTTTGTGCCAAGTTGTGAAAACAACAGCAACAAGGATTCAAAATTATTAATCAAATACCATACAATTCACAACGTACAGCTGTCATGTATCAATTTGTTCAAAAGTTAAATTGAATAGTTCTGCAATTCTACACGGGGGGAGCTGGCGGCGCTGTTCTGTCATTCGTCACTACAGTACAGCTTTCTTGTGGTGCGGTTCACGTCACTATCTTCTTTCTCACTTTCTCCCACTATTGCTGATTTGATTCATATCAGCAATAGTGGGAGAAAGTGAGAAAGAAGATAGTGACGTGAACCGCACCACAAAAAAGCTGTACTGTATGTCGTCACACGGTTCAATATAGAATCTTTAGTTATTATTTACTGGCTTAATTATATTACAATATTGATGAAAATACGAAAAATATTCATATATTAACGTCTATTTTCGAAAAATAAAATAAAAAAAAATGGTTGAAGAGCCTGTTAAGACTTTTTAAAAGTATAGATAGTCTTCAATTTAGTGAAAGTTTCATAAACAAAAATGAAAAAAATGGTGAAAGACCCCATTAATTAATTAATATAAATTTATGTTGTGGATCTGAACGCGAAATAAGCATTTCGCAGCCGTAATACAGACCGAGAAATTGAATTTTTCGGCTGTTATAGTAACGCCGCGAAATCCAAAATGATTGTTTTGTACCCTATTTCGTAGCTGCTGCCATAAGAACGGCAGCGAAATAGAGTACAAAACAAATCCTTTTTCGCCCTCGAGATTGTCTTGCCTCGGCCGCGGCGATAATTTTACTCTCGGTACGTTAAAGACTGATTTCGCGGCCTTGGTATACAAATAACTGTTATCTTCTTTTTTCTGCATTGAAATATATTTTAAATTTTGTATTCAAAGAAAAAACCGTTTTAATTTTAAACAACACGTTTTTATTTAAAAATGAAGTTGAATACTTTGATATGTTCCTTTAAAACTAAATTAATTTGCAATTGAACCTACAAAAGTTTTCAATGAAAACGTAATCGGATTGGCACTATTCAAATTAATTTTTTCTTCATTTAAGAGGAATGTATAAATAAATATAAATAAATAAATAATAAGAGGAATGTGTTTGTTCCAAAAAAATATTTTCATTAAAGATGACATTTCACGGACTGCTAATAGTCTGTAAAATGTCAGGATAAGGCTGTAAAATATTTTACATAACAACCGCTCAATAAACGCATAGCAACCGTCAATAAATACATAGCAACCGTTCAACACACGCATGGCAACGTAATTTGACAGCGATAACCTTCAAAATATCTGGTCAAACTGTCGATAAGGGGCCCCACCTCCGATTTGGATGAAACTTTGTGGAAAAATCGCCCGCAAAATTATAGGTATGGGACAAATAGTGGCAAGTGGGGGAAACCTTTGGATGATCTTGAATTCAATGTTTACTTGTTATTTTTTTAATACAATGGATCTCTCTCTGTCTCTCTCTCTCTCTCTCTCTCTCTCTCTCTGTGTGTGTGTGTGTGTGTGTGTGTGTGTGTGTGTGTGTGCGGCGCACAGACATAATTTTTCGGGCAATTTTTCCACAAAGTTTCATCCAAATCGGAGGTGGGGCCCCTTATCGACAGTTTGACCAAATATCTATATAAAATAATCACTAAATTAATATTAATTCGAAATCAGCAAAAAAATTATGTGTTCAACTCGGTAAGTACAGATTTATAGCTACGGCAGCATTTATTGCCTCGGCTTCACCTCGTCAATGAACAGCCTCTGCTGTAAATCTGATATTTTGATACCTAGTTAAACAAATAACTATTATCAGTGAATTCTAAGATTTAATATTTCACTAAGATCACATTTCAAGAAAATAACACATAAATTATTGTTTTCCTCAATTGGGAGATAATTAAATGAACACAACTAATGCAATGCAATTTTACTCTTGTGATGTGGTCTTAAAACTGTTGTATATTCATCAAAAACAAAACTACTTGCTATGAAATGCCGGTTATGAATGAACATTTTGCGAGAGAAACATATAACGCAGTTTCCCCGAACCTTATTTCTGCATGGAATGGAATAATCCTCTAACGATTTGTTTTATTTTAAATATTATTGTTTTTGTGCTGACAAAAATAATAATTAAATACAGCTTTCATTTGAAAAATCCAAAAGTGTGCAAAAGTGAGTCAATAAATGTTTTCATTACATATTTTTAATGAAAACAGTACTGCTTCTACGATTTATCAAGTGGATATGACGTCAGCCTTTGTTTATGTTTAAATTTTCAACATTATTTTGGGGTACAATATTTTAAAAAATAAGTCATGAGTTCGAATACCATAGCAGACAATTATCATTTCAAATTTGCCTTTTACTTTACATTTTTGGGAACCCGGATTTAACGACTGGTAACCCCACTTTACTGAGATCTGCAAGAACAGAGTAGCACACCCCAAATGGGTAAATAGCGAGATGATACATTTATTTAATTAATAAATATATATATAGGCCGACAAATCGATATGCACGACAAACATTATTAAGGTTAGAAATATTTTGTGGAAATTTTTGCAATTTATGTAAAAATATTATTTTTTCTTACTTGTCAGATTTAATTGTTTCATTTATCCCATTATGGATGTGGCACTCTGCTTACTAAGATCTCGCTAATGATATATTTTCACGCATGTAGTGCGGTTCCCAGCCGTCAAGTCATGACCCCAAAGGTGTTAATGAAGCAGAAACCACAAGGACGAAGTTAAAGTGTCAACTCCAGCTGTGAGATGTGTTACTACGAAGCTATTTACTGCATTTTACTTTTGAGTTTAAAAATTGTTTGTTTTCATCACTTTTAAAAAATTAAGCCAAGCTTAAATCTTCATAATCTACTTTTCAAATCATAATATATGACTTGCTTACTTTAATGATGATTTCACAATAACTAAATTCACACACATACGAAAAATTTTGCATACTTAATCTAATCTTTTTTTTTTTTATAGGGTAGGAGAGAATGCTCATGCACACCCGACATGATGCCTGTGGCAGCGCATGCCCCCTTACGGGTAATGGGTAGTGTGGGAGTTTAACCCACTAAACTCTCCCTTCCCTATCCACCAATTGTATGGTACCTTATAAAGAAGATTCTTCACTACCATTGGCTGAATACTGTTTTGTCTACCGTTTAAATTTCTCTAGTTCGCTCGTCGTCCCTCTCTTTCTTCTTGCCTTTCGTCCTCTATTTTGGTCTTCATTATAGTCGTTATCATTTTATCTATGTTCTCCCAGTTTTCTTTGCTTTTATCATTGTATTCTTATTTATTTCATTCTTTACCTTTCTGCTAGCTTCATCCCTACATTCCGTCCACCTTCTGCATACGAAGAGTGTGTGTTCCGGGCTATCATTTTCGTCGCAGTACTTACACTTGGAGTCTATTGCCTTTCCAATTCGGGCCAGGTAGTTTTGGAAACATCCATGTCCTGTAAGAGCTTGTGTCATATAGTAGTTCAGTTCCCCATGGTCTCTTTGTATCCAAGGTGTTATATCCTGAATGAGTTTCTTCAGCCACGTATCTTCTACTGTATCACTTAGCTTGCCAACTTCTAGTAATGTCTGCTTTGCACCATAAGTTCGACGGGTGGGAGGCCTGCCAGTATGCCTAATGTCATTGTGGGGGCCGTCCTGTATGCTCTTGTTATTCCCAGGCATAGCTTTCTGTGGGTTGACGTTGCCTTTTGTCTATACTTTTTAATCCTCATTGCTCTTTCCCAGACCGGAGCTCTGTAAAGGAAGGTCGATAGCGCCACCATTGCCAGTAGCTTCCTCTTTGAATCTGTTGGTTCGTCTACGTGCGGATATAGCCTCTGAAGTGCATTTATTACTTTTGTTGTTTTGTCCACTGCTTTTTCCACATGGCTTCCGAAGTTATGGAGTTGGCTAAAGTGGATTCCTAAGTCCCTAATTTGCCTCTTTGGTTTGATCTCCATTCCCTCCATGGTGAATGTAGTACTCCCGCTCATACGTTTCTTGCCGATGAGCATAACTGCCTCCGTTTTCTGGGGTGCCACCTTCATCTTTCGTTCTATCATCCAGTAGGAGATTTGATTCAGTGTAGCATTTACTTTTTCCTGAAGTATTTCTAGATCCCTATCGACCGCTACCACTGCCAGGTCATCTGCGAATGCGACAAGATGGATTCCTGTTTGCGTTCTCATTCCTACCAGACTGTTGTAAAAGATATTCCATAACAGTGGGCCTAATACTGATCCCTGTGGGACGCCACATGCCATTTGGTATGGTCCATATTTACTAGTTATCCATCTGTCCTCAAGGTAGGATCCTATCAGTTTTTGCAGGTAGATGGGTGTATTAAGGTCTCGTAGGGCCTTCATTATTTCACTCCATGGTACTGTATTGAAAGCGTTACACACATCCACTGTAATCAGTACACAATATCCTCGAGTCTTGTTTTTTTTTTTTATTTCCATATCTGCTATATTTGATACCAGTTCCATTGCTTGTAGCGTAGATTTTCCTTCTTGAAAGCCAAATTGATTTTGGTGCATTAGTTTATTTTTATCTACGAAGGTCTTCAATCTTATAGCAATTATGTGTTCCATTACTTTACTTGTTGTAGGTAACAGGCATAGCGGTCTAAACGATGATGGATCTGTATAGTCTTTCTTTCCTGGCTTTGGGATTAAGACCAGGTCTGCTATTTTCCAGTTTTTTGGGCAAATTCCCGATGTTATTATATTATTTACAACTTGTAGCATGATGTCCGGTTTGTTTTTTATAACATACTTTACTATTTCCGGCGGTATGCCGTCTAATCCGGGGGCTTTTTTGTTTCTCATTTTACTTCCTGCCGCTTGTAGTTCTTCTTCGGTGCTTGGCGTAATCATATTATCATTTTTTCCTATGTTCCACTGTTGTGGGTTGTGTTTTGGGAATAGTGCTTCTATTACCTTTATAGTTGTCTGTTCGTCCGGTGTTATGTTGCTCCCTATCTTTGTCCGCTTCACAACTATTTGGTACGCGTTTCCCCATACGTCATTTTCTATTTCCTCAATGAGTGTCTTCCACTTGTTTTTTTTTTTACTTTGTGGAATGCTGTTGTTTAGTTCTTTTCTGGATTCTTTATATTGCGTTTTAAGTTCCTCTTTTCTATCCTGGCTGTATGTTCTTCCATAACTCCTAGTGTACCGTCGACGGGCAGCATTACATTTCTGTCTAAGCACTCCGATTTCCGGGGTCCACCAATACACACTTTTCCTTTTGGGATTTTTGTTGATCCTTCTTATTGTTCCCTCGCTCAGTTTTGTGAGTTCCTGCGGTAGTTCGCTACTGTTTTGTATCTCTGGTATTTCTGAGATCATTGTCTCTGCTTTTTTCTCGTCGAAAGTATTTGTCTTCCATTTATTTCGGTTTCCCTGCGATTTTTCTTGTGGCTTGGTGTCTAATATATCGAAGAGTATGAATCTATGTGGGCTCCCCGATTCTTCATCTGCATCCACTCTCCAGTTTGATATTTTTGGATATAGGATACTACAGCATGCAGTTATGTCGATGTACGAAGACCCGTTTTTATTTGAAAAAGTTGGTAAAATTCCATCATTACATATTATTAGATTGTGTTTAGACAGCAATTCTGATAGTATTATGCCTTTTCGGTCCGTCTTTTTTCCTCCCCATTCCGTCGAGTGGGCATTAAAATCGCCTGTCAAGACAATTTCTTTTGTGCAGGCTGTCAGTTGTTGGTCGATTTTGTTTATTATATCTTCATATGTTGTTATCCTACAATTTGGGCTGACGTAGCAGGTGTAGAATTTAATTCCTTCTGTCTCGACCCACGTGAAGGAGCTGCTTGTCCATTTGTTCGATATTTTTGTCTTTTGCATTAGTTTAATGCCGCAGTCTCGGTTGTCTTGTCCATCTGTTATGATCCATCCATTTTGGTTCGTGGTTGCTCGGATGTTTGGTTCTGTTGCCATAATTAGATCTATATTATATTTATTTGCTAACATCTGCGCAGCGTCATGCGCTGCAACGGAGCGGTTGAGGTTAATTTGCATTATTTTCTCTACATGTCCCATGTTGGCGTCACTGCTTCTATTTGGCTTTGTTAGTGGTGCGTGGCTAGTCATCTTTAGGCTTGTTGATGTCCTCCGCACGGTTATTTGTTACCTCCTCCTTTTCCATACTTTCTACCTCTAGTCCATTTTGGACTTTCTTTTTAGCTTTAGCCTCCACAAGTGATTTCCGCCTATTTGCGTGGAGGGTTCTCTTATCTCTTTCTAGTTTTCTAAATATCGGACATGCCATGGTTCCTGTCATGTGCCTATTGTCTTCTAGACAGGAAAGGCATGTTGCCTCTTTAACACATTTAGCTTCCCCGTGTTTCTCTTCACCACATTTGCTGCACTTATCTCTTCTATTTGGTCCCTCACATGTTGCCGCCCGGTGACCAAATTCTAGGCATTTATAGCATTGCACTATATTAATGCGTTCTCGAAGGTAGCATCGGTTTACTACTACCATTATTGTTCCCTTTGCAAGTAGTTTTTGTGCCAGGTCTTTGGGAGCCTTAATTATCGTGCTTCTTTTGTTGTTGCGGAAGGTATTTCTGATTTCTCCTATTTCTATTTGACTTGTTTCCTCCCCTGTAAGTGCTTCACATATGGCAGTACTTATTTCTTCCTTCGTAACTAGCATGTCCATTCCTGTCAGGTATATTATTGACTTAGGCTTTCTTTCCGCCGTTCGGACGTTTATATTTATGTTTCCCTCAACTTTTTTTGTTATAATGGCTTCCAATTCCCCTATCTTATTATTCCCTTCTTTTATTACGACCAACGTATCTCCCTGTCTTGTCTCTCTTACCGCTTCTATCTCAAACTTTTTTTGGTCTATTTCTTTGACTATACTGCTGACATGTCCCAATGTTTCAGCGTAGTTTTTACCTTTTATTACTATCGCATCTGTTTTTTGTTCTCGTTTTTTGTTGCCTCTATCCTCTTGGCTCTTCTTATTTTTTCTAGTTTTTTCCTTTTATTGTGTTTCGGGTTCTTCTTGATTTTTCATTCTATTCTTTTTATTAATATTTTCAGCGTTTATGTCATTTATTATGCTCATTCTTTTTTTTTGTCGTGTAGAGTCATTTTTTTGACTCTCGTTTCATGTACATCATTTGTCACCGAAATTGCTACCTCGGGTGCTTCTTTTTGGTTAATGTTACTTAGGGTTTCTGGGAGGGTGTTATATAGAATCTCCCATTCCCCCGCTGTCATAATCCTATTTTTAACTTTAATACTATGGATTTCCTTCTTTGTTTCTTTATTTGATTCGCCGTCTATTTGTAGGTTGCTTTGTATCGCGAGATTGGCAGCATTTGTCCTATCTATTTCCCTCCCGTTTAGATATCGACCACCGGGGAAGTTTTCCTTGACGTATTTGAGGAGATAATTTCTTCTTGGCTGAGTGGATTTCCCGTGATCGTTTCCATTGGTTGGAAGGCACTTTGGGGCCATTCATCCTCTATAATTTGCCGGATGTCTTCGAAGTATTTTTCTTTGCTGGTCAGTTTAATTTTAAACTCATTTTTCCAGTTACTTTCTCTGTCGAGCTTCGCTACTTCTGCATAGCTTATTGTTTGCTGTTTGTTTGTCTCTTCCAATCTGCTTAGCAGAGTCTGTACTATTTTTTTGTTCTCTTCTTCCACTTTTCTTTTAACATCTTGGATATCCTTTTCCTTCCTTCTTTCTAGCTCCAATTTAAATATGGCCAGTTCTTCTTCTTGCCTTTCCTGCTCTTTGTTCTTTTTCTCCAAGACCGCTACTTTGTTCTTAAGTTTTTCTATCATATCTGCGTCTTCTTTATTCGGTTGCTTCATATTAGCGTATTTATGTTGGTTCGCTAGTATTGCCTTTTCCAGGTCCTCTACTTTTCTTTGCAACGCCTCGATCTTTTCATTGTTTTCCTGTTCTAATTGTTTCTTGGTATTTTCGATTTCTTGTTTTTTCTTTTCGTCTGCTTCCTTTTTGAGTTGTGCCATTTGTTTCAGGTGCCCCATCTCATGTTCTTGGCTGCTCTCGTTTACTTGTTTTACTATCCACTCTAGTTCATGGATTCGGCTCACCAGATTACTATTTGCCTTCCTCCTGCTTTGTCTCACCATTCTGAAGACAGCGTTAATCTGTGCTACTGTTTCTTTAATTTGCCGGGCAGTGTTTTAAAATTTGTCTTCTACTAGTTTGTCTAGGTCAATCAGTAATTCGCTGAGCTGTTGGAAGTTATCCGTTTTGGTCCTCTTTATGTCTTGGACTGTTAAGTTATCCTCACTCGATCTTGGTCTCTTGCTAGGTAATTCGGCTGCAGGTGTTGCTTCGGCTATAGTGCTGTTTATTGTGATTGCCGATTCATAGCTTAATCTAACTTAATCTAACCTAATCTAATATAAAATGCCAGTGCAAGACGCTTGCATTAACTGAAAACAATCATCGCAGACTGAGTTTAAGGATTAACAAAGAAAACTATAGTTGCTGAGTGCAACAGCCAAAACAACAAAAGCTTCTATTGGCTACGCTGCAAGCATAAGCGTTGACCAGTAACCAGGATAAATAACAGAAGTGAAAAACGACGCCGGCATTGAATAGTTTTATATTTATTTTGAAATATTTTATTTATTCTAAATAATTTTAATTTAATTATTACTTTTGTTTCACTGATTATTATTTTCATAAATATGTGTGTTGTCTAGAAGTTGTAGTAAAGGAATCTAAAAATAATGGCTCTGTTTTTGAGTGTCAGGTCTGACTTTTTTTATATTTGACTTTAGGAAAAAAATATTTGTTTTTAAAAGATACCTTTTCAAAGTCAAAGTACATTTATGCCGTACGTGTAGACGTATTCATTCTTCATTTGTTTCGTGAATTATGGCTACTACTACTACGAACTCTGTTTTAAGTGTTTTAGCCTCGGTTTTAGCGATGTACAATGTTCTAAAATTGTTTTATAAAAAAATTATTCTAATAAAAGTTATAGAGAAATATATTGTCTACCACTTTTATTTAGAAAATTGTACAGTACTAAAACAAACCCTAAAACACTTCTCTTTAAACACCCAAAAACAGAGCTCGTGCTTGCATTTAAAAATATAAATAAAAGATAGTACTTAAGCCCGTCAAAAACCCGGAGTCGCCTACTTAATTATAATAAAAAATAAAAGATTTGTTTACCTTTGTCCGCCGATTAAACAAATATCAATTCACAAATGCAATAAAATGATTTTATACACTACTGTTAATATAAACATCACGTTACTATGAATTCCGGGGTGGAACTGCACTCTTCCCAGATACTTTCGGCAAGGATCGGTTCGTCAGTTCGACTGTTTTCGAATTCTCAACTTGCGCTCTTTGGATACAATAGATTACAACAATGTAGAATCTGATGTTATTGCACTTTACCTGAGTAGATGCACACAAACAATCCTCGGCTAGCGATGGACAATGCGGATAAAGTGTTGGAGGGTCCGGTTCTATCAGAGAAGGGAGAAAGGAAGAAAGAGAGAAAATGGGCGCCACCAAATTGAAAACACATATGACACACACATATAAATTTGGTATATATTACAGGTAGAAATGTTGACAGGTTGCACAAATAATACAAATTTAAATTAAACCAAATCTGACTCGAACTTACTCTAGTTTGGCGGGAGCAACTAAGGTGCTGACTGTTTACAAAAATATTCCCGACGCTGATATCTAGCTGAGTTCTTCTGCGAGGAACGTCAGGGTCAGCGGAGCGGTCTGACGGAGAAGGCGGCGTTGGGAAGTCGGAGAACTGACCTCGTGTCACTGGAAGGATAGTACGATGACGTGCCAAGGTAAAAGATGTCCTGGTGAACCAATTCAGGGTACTTCTTGGGCTGTACACCTTCTGAGAACGGGCCAGGACGACGATAGCTGTAGCCGCTCTTATGGCTGTGTTAATTGTTCGGACGTCCGAAGCGTCAAACCAAGCTCTACGCTGCACCCTGTACGCTCTCGCCTAGAGTCCCTGCGTCGGCGTAACAGCTAGAGAAAAAAAAAAAAAAAAAAAAACAAGCGACAGCAAAACCAAGCTACCAAAATAATATAAAAAAAATACTGGAATAGTTACAAGCAGATTAAGCTGAGTATCTAGTGGTGAAGCCAACAAAATTATAAAAAAAGTGACCAGACTTTAAGTTTAAATAAATTACAAAAATCTTTACAATGGTTTAGTTTACCAAAATCAATAAGTTATACAATGCAAATTGAATTTACGCTAAGCAAGAGGAGGGGCAAGGAAAGAATAAAGTTAGTAAAAGTGATATGCAAAATGATGTTAGAGAAGCGCTCTGTCGTACTATGATGTACAAAAAAATAATTGAATGATTACTTACTTTATCAAGCCTGTAATGTCTGAAACTGAACTAATCAACCCTACGTAAAAGTTACTCAAATAACCAAAATAAAAAAAAAATAAAAAAAACGTAGGCTGATCAACATCTTAATAATAATACCACAAAGTTCAAGATGAACTACCAAAAAATAAAGTCAGTTTCAGATCTACAAAAGGGCTACGAAGAGCAAATATAAACTTGACCAAAGCTGAGGGTACTGGTTTGTAGAATCTGCACAGGCACTCTCACAGTCTCTCACTATCATACGGTTGAGAAGGGAAAGGGGAAGAGGTAACTCGAGTTTTTTAATTATTATGATTACGCAGAACTACTAACAATGTGATAAATTTCAAAATGTGTAGGGCAACAAAAGGGAAACAAACGCACTGCGGCGTGTTCCGTATATTCTTAACCTAATTTAAGCAGAACTGCTAATAATGTGATAAATTTCAAAATAATGATCGTGGAGTGGCCTCAGCTCACAACCACTTAGGGGTACCAAAAAAAAAAGGGAAGGCTCTAATAACAATTTACCGCTCTAGGGTGAGACTAGGGAGTCAACACCCAAGAGAATCAACTAAATGCTGCTTGTGGGGTAGTCCATCGAACGAGATATAAAAATAACAGATCTAAATAAACAACAAAGTAATTTCGCTTACTTACATGTGGTTGAAATGGAAAAAGAAGCAAAAACATGAAATGCAAACACGTGTTAAACTTTACTCGTTCAACACACAACCTATTCGTATCGTAGCTACCTCACAAGAGAGAGATTTGACCGGCTGATGTTGGCACGCGCGAGGTTTCGCGTGGTCAAAAGAGCAACTCAAAAACAGGGCTTGCCAAAATGTCTTGTTGCAGGGCTTCGCTGAAATTAAGACTGCAACACTACCTCCTTCCGACGCAAAGAAATTTTATTGGATAAATAAAATTTCTTATGGGTGGACATCATCTTCATCGGAATCACCAGGGGGTGATGGTTTAAGGTCTTTGATATGCCAATTGCCCAAATTTTTTCCATCTGAATCTTCTAATTGGTAAACTAGTTTAGAAAGTTTGCGAATAACTTTGCAGGGGATGTATTTAGGGGCTAAACTAGAGGAGAAGAAATTAGCGGCATTGGAAAAAAAATAATTTTTCTTCCAATGGGATTTCTTTAATTTATTTTCCACTTTAGTAAAAACATCGTGCAAGTCTGACAGTTGGTGAGCGTAAGCGGCACGAGAATCAGAACAAATTAATTCAGGAGCTAAACCATAAAATTCACCGGACAAGGGAACATGTCGACCAAAGTTTAAATAAGCCGGGGAAAACCACTAACGTCGTGGACAGAAGTACGAATAGCCTGACCTATTTTTTGCAAATTTTGATCCCAAACACGTTGATTGCGTCCTAAATAAGAACGAATCGCGGTTTTAATTACGCGGTTAGTACGCTCTACAAAGTTTATTTGGGGATGATATTTGGCATTGAACCACAGCTTAGGAATTTTGTATTGTTGTAGTAATTTTTTGAATTCACTACTGGCAAATTGAGTTCCGTTGTCGCACATCACAATTTGGGGAACACCATAAACAAGAAAAACTTCGCGTTCTAAAATAGTACAGATAGACTTAACAGTAGCTTGACGCAAAGGAAATATCAAAGGATACTTGGTAAACCATTCAGAGATAACTAAGACGTATAAGTGATTCGAGGAGGATCGGGGAATGGGGCCCATCAAATCGATGGCTATGGCTTGTCAAGGGTAACGAACTAATTTTTGGGTGCCCATTAAACCAGGTGGTTGAATTGACGGAGACTTTTGAGCTAAACAAGTTTTGCAACGAGTTACATAACGAATTACGCTAGACTTCATATGGGGCCAATAAAATTGTTCAGACAATATTTAAAAATTTAAATATTCCGAAGTGAGCCGAGGTAGGATGATCATGAACTTGACGTAGAATTTCGTTACGTTTGTCTGAGGGTACAACGATTTTCCATGGTGAAATATTACCAGCGAGAGGAATTTTGGGGTCTAATTTATAAATGACATCATTTTGGAGTCGCCAATTAGGGTAATTAGCAGGTGTTTCAGCGATTTGGTTCCGAAGCTTACAGTACCAGGGATCGGTGGTGGAAGAATAAGAAACAAGGGAAGCTAACTTCAGGGGAACACGGGACAAGGCATCTGGAACTACGTTTAATTTTCCAGGGTGATGTAACAGTTCGAAATCAAATTGTTGGAGTTTGACAGCCCAACGAGCTAATTTTCCGGAAGGGTCAGTCATATTCATCAACCACAACAGGGATGAATGGTCCGTTATTACTGTAAAATGGGAACCTTCAATGTAAGGACGAAATTTTTGTATTGCAAATACAACGGCAAGACACTCTTTTTCGGTGACCGAATAATTACGTTCTGCTTTATTTAATGTGCGACTGACATACGAAATTACATGCTCGTGTCCTTCAGAATCCTTTTGAGATAGAACAGCGGCGAGGCCATAATTAGAGGCATCGGTTTGAATACAAAAAGGTCGAGTAAAATCGGGACTAGCTAATACAGGCGCAGAAATGAAAGAGGTTTTCAAGATGTTAAATGAATCGAGTGCTTCCGGAGTCCAGACTAATTTGTTAAGTTTACGTTTGCCGGAGGACAAAGCGTTAATGGGGGCGGCAATACTGGAAAACTGGGGTACAAAACGGCGGTACCAAGAGGCTAATCCCATGAATCGTTTAAGTTCAGTAACAGTTTGAGGTACGGGAAATTGAGCTATGGCTGCGACTTTGTCGGGGTTAGTTCTAAGACCATGTTTATCTATGACAAACCCGAGATAATTTAAACTAGAACGACAAAACTCATATTTGTCATGATTAACCGTTAATCCAGCAGTTTTAAATCGATCTTATACTGTATACAACAATGAAATATGTTCTTCAAAAGTTTTTATGCTAATAATAATGTCATCTAAATAAACAAATATGGATGGCTCTAAGTCATTACCGAGAACTTCGGACATAAGTCTCTGCATAGCAGCGGGGGCATTAGTTAAACCAAAAGCAGTACGGGTAAATTCAAATAAGCCACGCCCAGGAACAGTGAACGCGGTTTTTTCGCAGGATTTCTCATCTAAAGGCATTTGCCAAAAAGCGCTTTTCAGATTTATTGAAGACAGGAAGTTAGTGTCACGTAAATGATCTAATATATCTGAGATATAGGGCAAGGGATAAGCATCCTTTTTTGTGTTAAGCTTACGGCCATTAAAACAATGGCGGAAATCACCGGATTTCTTTTTCACTAAAAGGACTGGGGATGACCAAGGGCTTTTGGAAGGACGAACTACACCGAGGGCTAACATTTTGTCAAGTTCTTTATGAAGGTGTGATAACATAATAGGGGACATCGGGTAGTAACGTTGCTTAATAGGGGCTGCTTCGCCAGTGTCAATAGAATATTTAACTAAATGCGTGCATCCGAGTCCTTGAGAACTAAGTTTAGCATAAGCTTGCGTAACTAATTGAAGAGCGGCCCGTTGGGAATCAGTTAATTCCTCTTTACCTTTCAATGAACAAATGGTAGCAATTTCGTAAGGCGAAGAAGTCCAAGAATTAGAAGCAAAATTTATTTGAATTTTAAATAAATTACAAAAATCAATTCCAAGGATGAGGGAATGTTTCACGGTAGGAACTACTAAAAATTGTAACAATTTGGTAACGGATCCGATAGTGATAGGTACTAACACGCTACCCAAAATAGGTTGTGAGGAACCATCAGCAGTACTAACATTTAAATCAGGGGTAGGCATGACTGACAAATTAGGAGAGGATAATAAGGATAATCCTGCTTTTCCAATTGCAGAAGTATTAGCACCAGAATCTAGTAATGCTATTACGGGAGTTTTGTTAAACTGGATGTCTATAAAAGGTCTAGTATCTTGTCCAAGATGTTGGATAAGAGGAGCAAGTTCTGAATTTTGATAAAAACGCTTAACTGTATTTAAACATTTAATCCAAGAGGAACGATCAGCCTTTAGGGATGGCTCGAGGTACCGGCGGCTGCTACGGCACCAGACAGCTCGTTTTTTGTCGATGCACAACGGGAGCAAGTAGAACGAGTGACATTTTTATGTCCGCATGAATAACAGCGTTTCTGATGAGGTTGGATACAATTTCGGACTAAATGATCTGGGCTTTACAATTAAAGCATTTTCTAAACGAAGTAGAAGGCAACTCGTGAAGTCTTGATCTAGATTCAATTTTATGAGAAGAGAAACGATCGCGATGATAAGCTAATTCGGGCTCTAACATTCTAGGATTAATAAAGGGAGGATTTCGGAATTTTGAAATGCGGTATTCGGTATTTTCAATGACTTTACTGATGGAAATCAGTTGTGGAATGGTTTGTGACTGATTTACGGCTAGTTCTTTTTGGAGGCGAGGTTGTAGGTTTCGCATAATAAGGTTTAGACGGGTAAGTTCGTAGGGTGGGTTACTAAGCCGGTTAAAAAGGTTTTGGATTACAGCAACGTACATTTCAATACCTTTATTGGGTCCTTGAGTGCGATTGCGGATTTCATCCCATAATTCAAAATCATAATCACTAGGTTAAAATGCTGAGCGAGACTCTAAATCGTGCCAAAAAGTTAATTGATCACAAACAGAACGATACCAAATTAAAGCAGGGCCCGTAAATAATTCATTGGCTTGCTGAAATAGTTGTTGAGGGTGAATAGCTCGAGAGGAGGCTATTTCGCGAATTCTCTCTAGAAAAGAATTGACACTACCGCGGCCATCAAATGTTACATTCCATTTATGCAATTGTATAAAACCAGAAGTTGATCCAGCAATGGGCGAAGGAGGAAACAGATAGTTTGTCTAGGCATCGCGGGTTCACGAGGTATGGAGTGAAAACTTCCAGGGGTAGGTCTAGGCATCGCGGGTTCACGAGGTATGGAGTGAAAACTTCCAGGGGTAGGAGTAAGATTACAATGCGCGGGTTCCGAAGCTTTTGCCGGGGGTTCGTCAAAGAATGAAATGAGATTATCCGAGGGTTTGCGAGATTCAAAATCAACGCGTAATACGGCTAATTCGGTTATTAAAGGCAAACTAGGGAAAAACAGATTTAATCGAATAAGTCGACGATATAAGTAATTCAAACGGTTTTGGAAATATTTACTATTCAAAGAAGGAAAGCTAGTAGAATTAATCAACTTACTGCGCAAATTTTGTAGTTTTTGTCTGCAATTTTCATAATCCTGACAAGAGTTGTTGAGGTGGAATTCGGGTTTCACAGCATTATCTTTCTCCAACATTAATACTCCATGAAACAGCTTTCCAGCGTCTCCATCAGCAGGAATACCACGTACTTCTAGCTCGTATTCGATCTCATCCATCAATAGATCGCTTACCAAATTTGGATCCATTTTTCCTTGGAATACAAATATTAATTAATAAATGAAGTGATTGTGAGAGATGTGAGTTAGTAATATGTTCACTAATACAGTGTGATGTCCTTGCGGTCTGCGGCGGCTCTGGAAGACGTCACGTTGGCGACGGAGGATGCTCGCGCGCCAACCGATTGCTCAGATTTCTTAGTCAAGCGGGGTTAGGGTTTTTGTATAAAAAAGACGTATTTGTTCACTAGATATAGGTTGATATTTATTGAAAATAATATGAATTATGTACAGATGGAAACGTGATAAAAATAGGTTAACGAACGATGTTAGGCAGGCAAACAGGTTTCGCGAAATTAGAGCGCGCACGCGGATCAATCGCGAGTAAACAAGGCGAAGTCGGCGGTGTATGGCCGAACGCGAGGTATAAAGCGGGGAAGAGTCAGCACACATTGACTACGACTACGTGGACGGTATCGCCAGCGGAAGGCACACTGTGGCCCGTTCGTCCGGGCTGCTGTCCAAGGACGGCATGGATCGTTCCGGTTGTCTTGGTTTCGACTGCGGGGTCGTTGTCGTCCGGGTTGGAGTCCGCGGCTGCGGTGTCAGGCGTTGTCCTTCCCTGGGCCGGCAGGCCAGCCTCAGCGGTGACGACAACGGGCGGAATTGCAGTCGATGGCATCGGGAACGGGGGTTTGGCGGCCCAACACGCCGCTTCAATGGTACCTTGAGTGGGTTGGTCGGGGCAACCACTTGTCGGTTGCCGGACATTTCCCTGAGTATCAAAATGCGGGTTTCAGATCTTTGACGTGTATCCGACAGAGCCGACGGCCTTGTACACCCCGCAGGTCGTGGACTTGCGGCGAGTGACTTTTCACCACGGTCCACGGCCCCGAGTACCTGGGGGCGAGCTTCGCGGAGAATCCCTTCGCGGCGGCCGATAAAGGGTGTTCGCGACGCATTACTTTATCGCCTATATGGGGTTCCCAATCACGATGGCGGAGGTTGTAATGGTGAGCGGTTGACGGGATAACGCATCTGCTAGCTGGTTTAGGGAACCTTTTCTGTATTCGATGGTCATGTTAAATTGCTGGAGAAAGACTACCCATCTAGCCAGACGTCCGGATGGGTTCTCATATTTCTGTAACCAACTGAGAGCCTGATGGTCCGTGATGACGGTGAACGGATATCCTTCTAAGTACGGTCGCATTTTCTTTACTCCCCAGACAATGGCTAGACATTCTTTTTCAGTTGTGTGGTAGTTCCTTTCTGGTTGACTCAGCGTGCGGCTAGCGATGCGTTGTACAAGGGCGGCGCCAATGCCTCGGTCGGATCCGTCTGTTTGCAGAATGAACGGGTGCGAAAAGTTCGGGCAGGCCAGGACGGGAGCGGTCGTGAGTGCTGTCTTCAGCTTCTTGAAGGCGGTATCTTCCGTGTCTGTCCATTGCCAACGTTGCGTTTTCTTCAACAGATTAGTTAGAGGCGCCACCAGCTCAGAGAATCCGTTGATGAAACGTCGATACCACGATGCGGCTCATCACTGTCTTCGTCAAATGAAAAACCTGAGAACTGTTTGAGTTTCTTTCTGCTCAATCGCAATTGTTCATCCCGGAATATAATTTTTTGTAAAATTTTAAGTGGTTTTAGCTTCCCGATCGATATATTTTTCCCTATAATATCTATTTCTCCAAGCGTCGTCATTGTTATTTTACCAGCACTTAGTTTATCCGCTAATACAGTCAATTCTTTTCTACGAAGTATTTTAAAATGAACACACTTAAAGTCACCTGGTTTTTAACCGCAGTTCTATCCAGATCCCGGTTGAGTCCCCAAAATATGTGAGATTAGTTGTCTAGGGTAACTTCTTCAAACACTTTACTCACAGATATCAACAGATTTATTTTAATAGAAAATACATAAAAGACAAGTTGAAAAATATGACAGCTCTATTTCATCTATTTTTTAAAAACATTCACCGCCGCCTTCTTATTTCTGCCTCCTACCATCGACGTAGACGTAGTCAATCCCCACATTATTATTGCCGTACCACCGTGTGCGGTACCGTCCGGGTGGTTCGTATGGTATGTTTTGTAGTATGATATTCTAAGTAGGTATTGTCGGTAAAATGTGTCTGGCTTATAAGACTTATGTCTATTTTTGCTGTTTCAGAAATATTTGTAGTTCATCCTGATGTTGTGCCAATCCATTGGCTATTCTTATTGCGTCAGTCATTTTTTGTTGACAAGAGCTGTGAGAAGGGTTATTATTAATGAGTATTGCTGCATCAGTTGGTTGATCATCGTTTCAAATCTGTTCATGAATTTTAAAATAAATGTGTTGTATAGAGTTTGAGGTGAATATTCTTCGTAGTCTTGACCTATTGTTTATTGCTTCTACATAGCTGACATTTTCCCTTGTTTGGGAGTAGTTTTTGTTCGCTACATAATATGTATTTTGAGTTTTCTGTTGGGTGGTTTTATTTCTTAAATTTTGTAGTTCCTTGTAGACACTACAGCCTTTATAATTGGCTGGGTGAGGTCCTGAGCAGTTGATGCATATCGCAGGCGTATCATTATTTTTATTGCATTCCTTGGTTGGATGATTTTTTGCGCATTTACGCAATAGTATGGTTTTCTACAATATGTTTTTGTATGTCCATATGCTTGACAACGCATACATTGTGGAATTTGTTTTTTCTTTCTTGGCGCTTCGACTGTATCTTTGGTACCTAGAATGTGACTTAGTTCGTATATTGTTTTATTTTTTCACCCGGCTCTTGGCCAACAAAAAACATGGGGAGGGGTTCCTTGCTTTTCCAGCTTTCTATGCTAGTTACGTTTCTTATTTCGTAACCTTTTTCTTCTAGGGCCTCTTTTAATTCTTCAGGTGTTATAGAGTGATGTAAGTTTTTTATGAGCTATATTGTTGTATTATAAAAGGTGTATCAGTTTTCTATATGCATTAGACGAGTTCGTGTTTTAAATAAGGGCTCAAAAAAATTATTTTTCGCTAAAGAAATATTTATATATTTCAACTAAGTGTGTTACATAAAATTTTTTTCTTAAAATAATTTTTTTTTAAGTTTTGTTCACTATTGGGAACATTAAGAGGATAGACTGCCAATCTTTAAGTTTCTGAGGGGCGCAGACGTGTGGTGGCGGGTAGCCAGTGGGCTGGACCATGGCTGGACTACGTTCAGTGACACATCGTAAGGGATTGGTTTTTAGTACCTGCTCCTTACCCCGCTCTAGTTATGCAGAAATACTTAGATCTCTCCCGGGATAGTTCTATCAGTGGCTCAGAATAATTAAAATATTTTAAAACTTATATTGTATTATTTTGCAAACTAGGTACTGAAGATATTTCATTGCAATTTTGTATGAAAATGAACTATATTATGCTCATTGCAAGTATGTAATTATAAAGTAAATGTTTTCAACAATTAAGTAAAACATTATATTATTTATAATATTATTACTTTTATTTTTATAACCATATACTTGTGTATACCGGGAGTATACTTTCTTTTCGTCATATAGACGATACAAGAGAACATTTTCATTTGGCAATAGTTTTATTGCTATTAATTTTACAACAAAAGTATAATAATTCAGAACTATTATTCAAAGATTAAAAATAATACATATACATAAACATTTCATTTAATACTGAACAAAAGTGATTAAATCGGTAGTAACAAATATTTCGGAACAAAAAGTATTTTAATTCTAAATGAATAGTTTTAAACAAATATGACATAATAATGTACAGTTTGTGTTTTTTTAAAAAGTATTTATTACATTGTTCTTTACACATATAAAATAGCAATTTTTGTTTGTAAGGAATTAAATTACATACATATTTAATATATAATAAAAACATATCATCGGATCTAATATTCAATAAATAATTATGTAAAAAAGGTTTTTAAACGAATTAATTTTGATACTTTATTTAATTTGGGATTTATAAGTTCTGGTAGCAAATAATTGAAATAAAAATGTTCTAATTTATTCTTCATACTGTTACTCCAGAATTCATCGTCACGACTTATCTTTTCCATGAGAAGACCTTTGGGTGTCCACAATACAAAGTAACAGAATTTTTTTCTAGTGACATGTAATTGGCCCTGTACTTGATAATAATATACATGCGTACGTTTTAACTGAAATTTGTTACAACTAAAATTTACAAATTTTACTATTTTTAAATGAATTGCTTCTTCTGGAGTCAATTTTGCTGCTGTTGAAGGACACTTAATTTCTATTATGGCTTCGTCACCGACAAAACCATCTGGGCTTGCAGCGAGGTAACAGTCATTAGGATCTACAAATAAACCTCAATTATTTACCTTTTTGTTAAATTTGTTTTCAAATTCTTGTTTGGCTATTGGTTCATAATCAATTCCATATTGTGTGCTTTTATTTCCGGAAAATTTGGAATATAAAATATTTTTTACGGTATTGTTTCTGTTGGTACTCGCTTTCATTCGGCATATTCTCCCGAAATAAGAAGCGGTAATTCTTGTTAGCCTTTCAGTGTGCCATAAATTACTCGACTTTTGTTCGACTGTTAAAACCTGCAATTGCTCTATTTCTTCGGGAGTCTTACATAAATTTTTTAAAAATAATTCTTTTTTCTCTGCATACATTTCTTCATCCATGGTTTCAAATTGTGCTGCGTATGGTCCATAATCTTGGTCTGCACCCTGATAAATTTTCCTCTTCGGCTTCACAAACAATCGTCTTCTTGAATAATACTGCCTCGTATGCTTATGTTTCCTGATAAATTTTTTCGTATGGGCTCCTGGACTTGTACCTGTTATTTTTTTATGCAGTATACTTTGCATGTTCCCTTCTGCATTGTAAGATAATGCTGCTGCATTGCAACGCATAGTGTAACTGCCTCTTTTGGAAAAACATACACGTTTTCCACCTACAAATTTGGCAAGAATTGAATTGTATTGTTTAGCTCTATTATTGGTCATGTTGTACAACAAACTAGATGAATTATATACTAGTCTATTCAAAATAGCTACAATATCTTGCAACATTCCGCATTCTTTCATCTCTGGTATAAAATTTGTTTCATTTGCAGATTTTCGTTGACAGAAATATTGAGCACATGCTGAATGTTGGCCAAATACATGATGTGGAACATTCAAAATATCTTTTTTTAAATTTCGTACAGTTTCAAGATATTCTAATTGTTCATTTCTTCTGTGCATAGTCGCTTTTTCTACCGCAATTCTCAAACGTTTTATGTTATTAGCTAACATATGACGCAAAGAAACGCTTACAAATTTCCCGCTTGAACTGTATCTTTTTTTAGAAAGATCACGCAATTTATTACAAAAATTTCTTAGTAGATGATTAGAGCATTCAATTTTTTCCACTGCTAACTCACTGCCATATGGTCTTGCATCCATTAATTTTTTGTATACACTGCTATCTCCATCGCCAATAATTTTAGAATATTTGATACCATGCATTTCTATACTTCTCATAAAACCCCCAACTACGATATCACTTTCCATTGAAGTTGATGTACCTGACCAGTTCTTATAGCAAGTATGAACACTGGGCGTCTTTTCCAAATTTTGTGCACGGGCACATATACAGCAGTACTTGTTTCGTACAGCAAGGAATAATAATTTGCCTGTTTTTTGTCCAATTATACAACCAACTCCTGATAGAGAATCATAATTTGTACGATAACTTCTCTTGCACCAGGCCCCATCGGCAATTACTGTAATAAGAGGGACTCCATTTTCATCGACGGATCCTGAATCTCTTGCAATTTTTACCTCCTCTTCACCAGCTTCTTTCATAGTGTCCCAAGCTGCATCACGAAATATTTCTGCCAAAAAAGTTTGATTTTTCTGATATAAGTCTGCGCTCATACAGGGAATATTTAAAATACTGCTTATTTCGGCAAGTTGTGCAAATGTTCCACCAGTTGAAATCATGGCATTCACTGCTGCAGTATTTACATCTATTTCACTGTTACTGCTACCATTTTCACTAGAAATGTATTTTTCAGTCCGACATATAATACATTTAACCAAAAAAGATGATTTCAAACCGACTTTTCTTTCTTTACAAATTTTTAAATTTTTACTAGAACAACTAAAAAGATCATTATGTTCAAAATGGATAATTTCATCAAATAAATGTTGCAGTTCTACAATTCTTCTTCCTTCGACAACAAATTCAGAATCATCAGTCAATTTTTGGGTTTCAGTCATTAATATATACTCTTCAGATATATCGGAATTAGATTCAGGTAACATGATATGAGATATATTTTGAGACGTTACTTCCGTCTCTTTTTCAGCTAAAGTTGATAGTTTACGCAGCAAACAAAGTTTTCTTGAAATACTTTTTTTACTCTCTCTTCGCTTGGACAAAGCAAGATGTTTCTTATCAACTTTTCCCATGATCACAACGTATTGTTGTATCGCAACAATTATATCACAGGTGTGATACACCTAACAAAAAACGGAAATAATAATAATAATCAACAATTTAAATAGTTATTCATTACTTACCTTTATGGACGTTCGAAATATTCAAATACTGCAATACTCGTTTGAATACGTATGTTGTTTGTATGTGTACAAACACAGACAAGTCTTGCGACTTCCACAAGATAGCGTAATAAAACTTCACAAGATGATGGACTTTAATAACAACAAATGCACATGAAAACACTGTTTGATAATAATCTCAGCTCTGTTTGAGTACTTGGCTTATGTACCGGCGATTTTAAGATCCCTTAAAATAAGGGTGGGTGTAGCTGCAACTTTATTGGTTGTAACATACGTACATATTTAATTAGCGCGATCATAACTAAGAGGTAAATACACAAACAACAATAGCTTTCTTGTTGAGCTATCTTTAAATACTGTATAATGTGCAAGATAATAAGATTCCGATTCTAAATATCATTTGCGGATAATCTTTCAAAATGCCCTAAAGATTAGTATTTGCTATTAAATTAGAATTTTCCTTTTATAAATAAATTGATGTTCCGCTTAAATTAGTTTTCTAAACTAAGAAATCGCTTTATGACTGTTTGTTTACTAATAACTAAATCCGAAGGCTTTTCCCAAAGCATTATTTAATTATAAACCGCCAGTACGGGCCTCTTTATGTTTTATTTTGAAAATAAGTTCCTGAAATCGTCAAAATCCCAGAATTCTACAGATTAAAATTCAAAATGTAATGTTGCTTTACGATCGTATATTATTTACAAAACAAAAATAACATTTCAAGTATGCATTTAAACGAAATATAATTTCAACATTAAATGTGTGCATTTTTTCATTATTTTTGTTTAAATATTTTTTTCTTAAATTTTTTAAATAAATAAAAAACGTGAATTGTATATTTTTAATTACGCAATAATTATAGATTTGTCTTTGTCAATGTATTTGAGTTTTTGAAGACGCCGCGCCGGGGCTAGTGGGTTGGCCTTATTAGTGTAGTAGAGGGGGAGCACAGTATTTTGCGATATTACCCCGGCTGTGGGCAACCTGCTTCACACCAAACGGGGTTCACGAAATTTAATTTTACGGCTTGAATAAGAAATATGAACAAAATATTTTTTCACAAAAGTATAAATTAAAGTTACCAGAATGGGGCTGCGTAAATAATATTTCATATTAATGGTAATATACCCATTGAAAATGTATTTGAAAAACACACTTTTTTAGTATTTATTTGAGTTGTGTTTTAATATTTAAAATGTTAATATTAACAAAAAATAAGTACGGAGCCCGATCAACTTACTCTTCTGTTACGTGCTAAAGAAAAATTTATTTTGATTGCTTGATCGGTGCGTCTGTAATTTGAAATTTAGAAAACTGCTATTTTAAGCAGCGCCGGTTATGGCCTTAAGAAGTAATTCAACTTACAATAGAACTTTGGTCCATTGGGTCGTCTTTGTGTACTACAGAAAATTGCTTGATAAACAACCTCTTCTACGAAAACATTAGATATAAAAATTTTTTTGAAATTTTTTTAGCTGTAATATATCAGCAGGTAATAAGCTGCTTCCTTCAAATTTTACTTTTTCTATCTCAGTTTCTGTAATTATCCTTTTTCCACTTCAAATTTTTTTTTATGTTGGTCACATTGGGAGGAATGGCCTAATTGGCAATTGACACAGTGTATATAATGTTCCCAAATGGTTACAACATGATTGCTATGAATGTAAACTGCATAAGAAAAGAAAAGAAAAATTTTAAATTTTATGTTTTCGATCGGGAACAGTATGCAATAGAGGGTTAACTTTAACACAATTATTTACGAGAGTTTTGCAGCTAAACTCGTTGGTTCCTAATACTGTTTCCATGCTTAGTAACATGAGACGATAATTCGTAACATTTTTTATGAACACAGGTGCAGGTTAAGAATTTTTTTTTTTTGTTTCCGTATTCGAAGGTTCATCAGCTAAGAAGGCGAATCTGTTGGTATTAAATATAGTACTTATACCTGGTTGATGGGTGGTGTTGCTTCGATTGCTCACTTGTGGTTGATTTGTTTGCTTTTATCGGTTTCTTTTTCCTGGTCTTCTGTTCAAGATTGTTTGCCATTTCAAGCGATCGCTGTCATTAGATTGTGGTGATGTTGGTGACAGTAGAAAATTATCTACTGGCATTTCTTGTATGTATACTATGGGCGTGAGTGGGCATTGTTGGATATTGATGTATGGTGAGAATCCAGATATTGTGCTAGTTATTGGTGTTACCTGGGTTATTGTCATTATTAGTTGAGTATGTTGTGATGACATTGCTCGCGTTGTCGTTATATTTGTTAGCGTGTGGGTTACCAGAATGAGTCCACCGCTTATTTCTTGCATAGTTGGTATTTTTGGTTTTGTCACTTGCTTATTAAACTTTCACTGAGTTTGTTGTTCACTTTTTACTATTAGCACTTTAAATTTGATTCAAACTTCTATGCGAGCAGCCCAGGCGAACGGACGTGTACCAAGTGCCAGTTCTGTGTATGTAGTGTACAACTAGTAATTGAGTGCGCGAACCGCGAACACAACCATCGAAATGCCAGAATCCAGCGCGGGACCATATATCCCAGAATCACCATTAATCAATGTGTTAACAACTACATCTCCAATATCGCATCTCCCAACAACATCATTCACCAACGTGGTCACAACTACAACTCCAGTACCCTCCTATGTGAGTCCAATAATAACTATAAGAACACCAGTTGTAGGCTCAATGAGTATGTGCTCGGATAGTAGCGTAAATACAACACCATCAAGACAGCCACAAAATAATAAAGATATCAACCCAAAACATAGCTGGCAAACAGTACCAAGAAACAAAAGACCTAAAGAAAACGAGAAAACTCTACAGTCACAACCAACTCCAAAACGTTAAAATAGTGCAGTCTACTCGCTGCCAGGCTTTTGGACATACCAAAACATACTGTAGAGTGTATGGTTGTGTTAAATGCGCAGGTTCACATCCTACAAAAGAATGTCAAAAAAGAAAAGAAACCCCACCTAAGTGTATACACTGCCAACGTGAACACCCAGCAAATTATAAGGGCTGTACTCTTTACCGTGAATTACAAAATACACGGAACAAGGCAGCCAATCAAAACACAACACAAAAATACACCGGAGAATTAAATAATGATAATCAAGCTAAGACAAAAGAAAACAGGAACGACTCATTTGTAAATAAAGATATGAGCTACGATGAGAAAACGGGTAATAAAAATAATTCATATCAAAATAGCAAAGATACTGATATCACGCTAACTCAATTCCTACAAAAATTTGAAACCCTCTTCATACAACTAATGAAACAGAATACAAGTATATTAAACCTACTAACCATACTAGTCAAAATGGTTTAGCAAATCATCGCCAAGAAATTGAATATTTTTTAACGAACCAAAAAATTTACATCCTTCTGATTAGTGAAACACATTACACATACAAAAATTATTTAAAAATTCCTTATTACAAAACATACCACACAGAATATCCTGACGGAACCGCTCATGGGGGTACGGCTGTTATAATCAGTGACAAAATAAGCCATCACGACATGGAAAAATACAATGAACCCTTTCTTCAAGCCACTAACATCAAAATGTATTCACACGGGACTTTAACAATCTCTGCAGTATATTGTCCTCCAAAACATGCTATCAAAAAAGAACAATTTGAAGAACACTTCAAGACATTGGGAGACAGATTTATTTCGGGCGGCGATTATAACGCGAAATGGGGCCCAAGAACTTACAACCCTAAAGGCAGAGAACTATGGAAAGCAATAGCATACAGACAATACGGTTAATTAAGTACAGGGAAACCAACTTATTGGCCCACCGGCCCCGGAAAAAACCCAGATTTACTGGAATTTTTCGTCACTAACAAAATATCAGCAAATTATGTGGATATCAGCTCTAGTTACTACCTCACATCGGACCATTCACCTATAATACTTACAATAAGTTCCATAATCATCAACAAATGCAAAAATCCTTCACTTTATAATTCAAAAACAGACTGGAACGAATTTCGCCACTATATAAACGAACATATAGATCTACAGGTACCGCTACAGACTGAAAGTAATATAGAAAAAGCAGTTGAACATCTTACGAAAACTGTATAAAGTGCTGCATGGAATTCCACACCATGCATAATAAATATGAGAAGACCAAATATTATTAATTATCGAAAATATATAAAAGAAAAAATTACAGAGAAGAGAACAGCGCGTAAGAAATGGCAACTATCTAGACATCCGATAGACAAAAACAAATTAAATAAAATAACTATTGAATAATGTTTTAATATTTTTGCCAATACCAAATAAATGTAAGCTCTTTGTTTATTCTCTTTACTTTATTTAGTTGGAATCTTTCTTTGATCAGCTACAAATATAATGGAATATACAAGATGAGCTCAAAACGATCAAGCAATAAAAATTGGCACAAATAAAATTGTCTACTATGTAATCAGACAGACAATTTGGATATGGTACAATGCGATGATTGCGATACCTGGTTTCACTTCATATGTGGAGGCGTTACATCTGATGTACAAGATCAAGACTGGATATGTAGTAAATGTGAAGAAAAATCAAATAAGAATTTTGAAAAATGTCATTATATTCCTCTCCAATTTCTGGCGAAATTATTCAGTGTATTAGGTGTAAATTATATTTTAATTTCTCGAGTTTTGGTGTTTTTATAGACAATTTAACCGCTAAAAGAAAATGCAATAAATGTGAAATGACTTCTTCATCAGGAAAGAGAGAAAATCATAACACAGCATTTGTAATATCAAGAAAATCAAGTTGTAGAAGAATGGAATTGGAGCTGGAAGGCCTAGAAGAACAACGACGTATTCAAGAGAAACTCCTCGAAGTTCAAGAAGAATACTTAGCAAAAAAATATGAAATTTTGATGTATTAAGCGAAAACAAAAGCGAAGCTAGTATCATTGATAATGAAAATCACCCGCCGTCAGAAAAACATCGCCAAGAAGATACTCGAAACTAGGTTAACAATTCTATCACATTTAACCAACCTGAATCTTTAAAAATAAAAAGTCCCTCAAAATATGAAAAGCTTAACGAATTAAGGCCTACTTTTAATAGAAATGTACAACAAGAGCAGATTTTCGAGGCTCTAGCTGAAAATAGGATATTAAATAATCAACAAATTACAGCCCGGCAAGCAATTCCAAAAGAGTTACCATTTTTCAATGGTAACCCTGAAATTTGGCCGCTTTTTATTAGTAATTTTGAAAAATCTACTGCAACGTGTGGATTTACTAATGATGAAAATTTAATTCGTTTACGAAAATGCCTTCGCGGTAAAGCACTTGAAGCAGTAAAATGGCAACTACTTATACCAGAAAATGTTCCAAAAATAATCTTCACCCTTAAAAGGCTATTTGGACGTCCAGAATTTATTATAGAAAATCTGATAAGGAAGATTCGTTCTGGACCACCTATTAAATCAGAAAAATTAGAAACACTTGTCACATTCGCCTAATTAGCACAAAATTTATGTGCTACAATAGAAGCATCTGGTATGCGTGAACACATGTGTAATCCATCAATTTTACGAGAATTAATTTATCGTTTACCTACACAATTAAAATTGGATTGGGCATTGTATAAACAGAAACTTCAACATACTGGAACAATTAAAATATATGGCATTTGGATATTTTAAATAGCACAGGCAGCAAATGAAATAACCGGAATTTATACGGAATCATACGATAGAGAAACAAAGAACCAGAAAAGATGGACCAGAGATGGAGAAGTTCACACTCATCCACATCCACATACTGAAAACAAAAATCCAACAAACATTCAACAATGTAAAAGTTATGTACATGAAGACAAGAAGAGGAGTAACTGGATTTGTAAAGATACGTGTCCGTCTATTCAAACCTGTAAAACGTTCATTGGTTTATCACGAAGCGAAAAATGGAATGCAATAAAACAATTTAATGTCTGTCGAACATGTTTGGGTTATCACGGTAATCGGCGATGTATGACAAGAAATGTATGTGGTATTGATGGATGCACTGCTAAATATCACAAATTACTCCAAAATCAAAGAAGAGATGAACAAACAAATAATGAAAACAAGTTCTCATATGAAACAAGGAATGAAAATAGTTGTCACGTCCACCAATTCACAGGTAGATCCATTTTATTTAGAATACTACCTGTTACAGTCTACTAAGAAAATTAGAAAATAAATACTTTCGCATTTTTTGACGGGGAACCGTTATGTTTAAAATGGACTGCGAATACACATAGAATAGAAAGTAATTCAAAGAAACTTTCGTTTAAAATTTCTGGTGTTCAAAATGCAAATAATCAGTACAGAATTTTAAATGTTCGCACATTAAAAACCCTCGGTTTACCAACACAAACTGTAATTTCACAAGAGTTACAGGCAAAGTATGCACACCTGAACGGTCTCCCAATTCACACCTACAAATGCAAAACCTCAAATTTTGATTGAATTGGGCAACATAAAATTATCATTACCACTCAAGTGTCATGAAGGTGCACAAAATGAACCGGTAGCAGCTAAAACTCGTTTGGGTTGGACAGTTTATGGAAAAATTAAATTTGATGAATCGACATCAGAAAGTCTACAGTATCATAACTTTCATATTTGTTAATGTAAAATAGATGTCAATGTTACTCAAACAATTCCACATATTAGATTTTCAACAGCAGAGGATGACCGACGAGCACGAATTTTAATGGAAAATACATTAAATAAATTAAATAGAAGATATGAAATTGGGCTTCTATGGAAATACGATTCATACGGAATACCCGACAGCTATTATATGGCAAAAAATCGTCTACTATGCCTGGAAAGAAAATTAACAAGAAATCCAGAGTTGGCAGAAAACATGAAGAAACAAATTCGAAGAGTAACCGTTCAAACAAAAAGTGGAATACTCGATAGACCAGTAGCTAAAATTGCCAAGCTGGATGTAAAGAAAAGTTGTGGTAATTTAAAACGTAAAGATTCAAAATTACCAGGAGGGAGGTTGACGACGCCGACGCAAGTTTAAATAAAATAAAATTGAAAAGTTGGTGTTCGTCGCGAAGGGAAAAAGATGAAAAAATAAAAATAATTTGTCAAAACGTGTAGAAATAAATTAATATAAATATATAAAATAAAGATAAAGATTAGTCCAAGTGTAAGGAAAAATAACCATTCTATGCGAAATTGTTGAACACTAATATTAGTATTATACAAATTTATAGATATTTGTAGCAGATCATAGATTCCAACTAAAAAAAAATAAAGGAAATAAACAAAGAGCTTACATTTATTTGGTCTTTGCAAAAATATTAAAACATTTCTCAATACCACAAATATAATTGTTTTGTCCTTCATCCACACCTACTGGAATGAATATAAATTATTAGGATTGGATGACAATTGACAAATCTGGTTATGCAATTTATAGGTGGCGAAACCAATTCTTTTCTCATCTTCCTTTGTTTTCTAATGTAGATTGTAATTAGAATTCCTCCCCCACTTATCAGAGCTATTAGTAAAATTGATGTTATCACATGAATTATTGTATGTATTGGGGATATAATATTCAGATCTTCTAACTGATCCACTTGTGTAATGTTGAAACTAGGTGTGAGTTGATCAAATTGGCTGGTGCTATGAGGGTCAGAGTGATACAAAAAAACTTGTGTCATATTTTCAGCATTACCATTATGGCTTAATGAATAATGGCGTTGACCAACAAGAACTGAATTTGCATCTTTAGATGATATAAAAGTGAGCTTTGATATATTATTTATTGTAGTATGAATTACTCCAAAAAAGTCTGCTGTAAATATTGTAACATGGCTATTAGGATTACAAACCACTATTCCATTTGGAGTTTGTAAAACTTGATTATCATCATGACCAGGTACTTTTTTGTTTTGCATTTGGTTATATCCCAATTCTTTCCAGCTCCGAAACAACCAGTACTCGATGGTTTTAATGTTCTCTTGTCACATAATGTGACCTCATCTTTATTATTTAACTTTTGGAACGATATAATTTTTAACGAAATTAATAACGTCTTGAACGAAATTATTTTTTGAAATTTGTACTGTTATGCCCTGATGAGTATTTTCAAATAATTTTACAACTTTGGGCTTTATGGGATCAAAATTAATTTGAGATATTATAATTTGGTTTTTTCTGAGATTTACTGGTTTGTCGGAAATTGGTAGTCCTACGATTGGATTTTCTCTATTCGTGTGAACAGTTTCGTCATTGTTTTCGTTGTCAGGTTCGACTTGCAATGACATATAGTCGTTTGTGTTAGAATATTATTTATTAAAATCTTTTATATAATCGATAATTCCTCCAGATTCTTCGATTGTTTCATTAGCGTTAATTTGGTTACTAGATAATGCGTTAACGGTTTTATTAAGAGAACCTTGTTTGTAAATAATTTGGTAATCAAATTCTTCTAGTATGAGTCTATCTTACGAGTTTAGAATTCGGTTCTTTTAGTGAAAATAACCATTGCAGGGGGCGATGGTCGGTGTAAATTAAAAACTTTCGTCCGAATATGTACGGCCTAAAATGTTTTACTGCCCATACAATAGCTAGTAACTCTTTCTCAATTGTCGAATATTTAGTTTCTGAGTCATTAAGAGTGCGACTCGCGAAAGATATTGGTAAGTCTGATCCTACTTTACCTTGAGACAAAACCGCGCCAACAGCAAAGTTGCTCACTTCCGTTGTCAAAATAAATAGTTTTTCAAAATTTGGATGTTGTAAAATTGGCTCGTTTGAAAGTAAATTTTTGCAAGTGTTAAAGCAGTTGATATAGTATGAATTATTTACGTCAATAACGGCGTTTTTCTGTAGACAAGTGGTCATTAGTTTAGTTAATTTTGAAAAGTTTTTTATAAACTACCTATAGTAACCTTATAATCCCAAAAATACTTTAATTTGTGTAGTTGTTTTTGGTATCGGATATACCTTCCGGAGTGATTACATGTCCAAGAAAGGAAACTTTCGACGTTAAAAGCTGTTTTCTTTATGTCATCCGGGTGCATTCCGATTTGATGAAATCAACTCGCTAGGTCAAGTGTAGGAATATATTGTGATCGTCCGAGTCTGTCTAAAAATGCCAGATATGTTAGGGATTGGATAGCAGTCGTCAATAGTTTTATCGTTTATCTTGCGATAATCGACAACTATGCGCCTTTATTGTCGTCGAGAGACATCGGCCTTTTTGGGTACAATCCAAATAGGGGATAAACATGGGGAATCGCTTGGGCGGATAATACCTTGTTGTAGCATGTTGTTGATTTGTCGCTCGACTTCAGGTTTGTGAATAAAAGGATATCAATCGACTTAGTGTGAACGGGAATTTCGTCGTTCGTGATAATTTTATGTTTAATTTTGTTCGTGAATGTCAGTGGGGTACCTTCAAGATAAAAAATATTCGAAAAAGATTTTACTAAATTTTCAACTTGATGTTTTTCTTCTATGTACATACAGTGCGTCTTAATTTTACAATATCGGATTTATTCATTTCATTTTTATCATTATAATTATTTTGAATTGTGACGTTGAATAGTTCAAATTTAGTATTATTAAACGAATTTACATTAATGGGGTCGTACAAATAAATTTCTTGTGGTTCGTTTGTACCATTATAAATTTCAACAGGGCCATATCCATTTCTACAGTTTGAAACGCATTCTCTTATGAAGCAGTTTGAAATTTTTGTTTGAGGAATTAGTACGTCGCCTTCTTTTCAATTAACTGGGATTTTCAATTACTAATTTCATAATGAGATAACGTCAAATTTACACATGGGGTTTTTAATAAAGAATTTTTTAATTCTAGTTGAATATTGGTACCATTGAAGTTTTGTGAGAAGATGTGTTTTACAGTTCGAAAATTAAAAATCCTATTTATATTAGACCATACTACTTATAAATTTTTAATATTGTGTTGATAGAAAAACAATATATAAATACCAATCGGTGCAGTGTTCTTGATGCATGTTGTGAAGTGGTTTGTCGTCAAAATTTGAATTGACAGTTTTTAAGACTGGCCAAGGCTACGCGCAGATCAGACTTAAGTGTGTTGTTTAATTACTGTTCATGAACCCGAGCCATCGCAACTCTGTACAAAATCAAACAACTGTAGCAAAACTAATACTTCAAATATGGCTACTGTCGATGAAATAAAAACTTTATTATCACCAATTATGGCAAACATAGATAAACTTTAAAAATTAATAGAAAAATTAAACATAACAGCAGAAAAACAAGGTAAGATATAAAAAATTCAGAAAGACCTTGAAGAGAAAGACAAACAAATTGAAAAGTTAGAACGTAAAGTACGAGAAAAGAATATCGTGTTTTTTTGGCGTTCAAGATGAAACTAACGAAAATCTTGAAGAAAAAATTCTCAAAATATTTACAGAAACACTGAAACTGAATAATATCACCCAGGCCAGTTTTGAAATGGTGAAAAGATTAGGAAAAAAAAACGATGTAGACCCATTTTAGTGGAACTAGCCTCTAAAAAATTTAAAAAAGAAATATTAAGTAAAACCAAACTATTAAAAGGCTTAAAAATTTACATAGAAGAAGACTACAACACGAAAGTTATTCAGGAACGCAAAATACTAATACCACACTTTTTAAAGGCTAGAAAAGATGGATATAAAACAAATTTGTATCAGAATATTTTATTTACAAATGGGACTGCATACAGAAGTGAGGATTTTAACGAAACACCGGAGAATAATTTGAGGAAACAAACTGAAGGCAATATTCCACACTTAAGAAGAAAATCTAATTGTCTAATATAAACGTGTTAGTAAACTCTGACCCCGAAGAAAGTGATAATGAAGAACTACCCGAAGAAATACCAATCAAGGCCAGCTTAAATAAAACCAAGAAACCAGCAAACAAAGTTAAACACATAAACTCAGAATCAACATCAAATAATCAAAAGAGAGGCCCCTTAGACACCCACATTTTTACAAGAGCACGCGCGCAATCGACTTCAAAAAACTTGGAAAGCAAGTAACCCCGGAACAAAATTTTAAAATCTTGTTTTGGAATGTCCAGGGTTACAAAATATCTTTGTACTAAATAACTTCGAACAGAATATTTTACTTAAACATGAAATTATTTGTCTCTCAGAAACATGGTTAAATAGAAAAAGAACAGCACTGGATCCTTAATATTACTACTAAATCTCAAAATATAATCCTGGGCGTTACTTACTTCTCTCATTCATATGAATACACAACACTCTTGGACCTATTTGCTGGTAGCATTGAAAATTTAATAAATTCATATCCAAATTATTCGTTTATTCTGGGCGGAGATTATAATGGCAGAATTGGCTCTCTAAATAACTGCCCTGACGTACTAATGAAAAATACCAATTTAACACCAGTACGACTTGTAAGTGATATCGTAACAAACAGAAAAGGAAAAGACCTAGTTAAATTAAGGAAGGAGCAAACTTATTCATACTTAACGAAAGAACACTAAGCGACTCTCCAGCAAAGTTCACGTACCTAGGATCTAACGAAAGAAGAACAATAGACTTAGTGTGGATAGACATAAACGCCATAAGTTTGATTGTTGATCTAGAAATAATAGAAGAAATTCTAGTCTCCGACCATATGATTTGCTCAATTACAGTACAAAACTTATTACCATATGTACAACCACCCGAAAAGAATTTTGCAACTTTTTGGAAAACTACGTGGGATGACTCAAAAACATCCATTTTCACGGACGGGATTTCTCATATAATCACTCAGACTTTTGAACAAAACATGAATGAAAAATACGAATACTTAACAAAAGCTATTAAGACAACAAGTGAAAATATTGGACTTATTACAGAAGTTAAAATACATGATAGAAAAGAAATTAAGAAAAATAAATGGTATAATAAAACTTGTCTTACGTTGAAAAGAAACGCTCGTAAACTTTTAAGATTATGCAAAACAAGCAACTTTGACAAAGAATCGCTTAAAATGTATACAGAAGCTCGAAAAGAATACAAACATTATATTAACACACATAAACACTTGTATAAACAAAACATCAGGAACACATTAAATAATGTAAAAGACCAAACACAATTTTGGAAGACTGTAAAATCATTGAAACCATCAGAACATAAAGCAAATCCTATAGATTTACAAGAATGGACACACCACTTCAAAGAATGGTTTGGAGATAGAATCATTAATGAAACAAACTACTTCGATGCACAACACCCGTATTTAGATAACGAAATTTCATTGTATGAACTTAACTTTGCACTCAGGAATTTAAAAAATAATAAAAGTCCCGGCACCGACGGTATCATAAATGAACAACTAAAAAACATGCCTGAAACTAGAAAACAATTCATAAAAGAATTGTAGAATGATTTTATGAAAAATGAAAACTTGCCTCAAAAATTGAAAACCGTAAAACTCACTTTAATACACAAAAAAGGCGATTACACGAACAAAGAAAATTACAGAGGTATTGCACTAATAAACACACTAACAAAACTGTTCACCTATATCTTAAATAACAGAATACAAAACTGGGCTGAAAGCTTCAATGTTCTTCCGGAAGCCCAATCCGGATTTAGGAAAAGAAGATCCTGCACTGACAACTTGTTTGTACTAAATACAATTGTACAAACATCTTTTATAAAAAATAAAAAGGGAGTTTATGCGATATTTATAGATTTCAGGTAAGCCTTCGATACAGTACCTCACAACCTACTTTGGAATAAAATATTTAATTTAGGAATACGCAGTAAATGCACAAGAATACTAATATATATATAGCGAAGCTACAATGCAAATTAAATTAGATAATGTATTATCCGAAGAAATACCAATTACCCAAAGGAGTGTTGCAAGGAGAAATCACGAGCCCACTTTTGTTCGCCCTTTACATCTCCGATATGGAAAAATATTTAAGATCAAAAAATCTTGTTACGTGTCAATTTCGTCCTGCGTCACTGTTATCATTCCGTTACTTTCGTGCTCTCGTATTCGTCGTTCCTTCGTGCCGTAATCATTCATTATCTGTGCTATTACTGCAATCCAGTTAGTATTTATAAAAATGTTATATATTTGCAACGTAACGTACCTGTTTACAAATTAGTTAACTTCATTAGCTCATTTAACCTCTGAATCGTATCAACAATTTGTTGTTATTAACTTCCGCAATCCTCATCTTATTAATCCAATTTCGGTATCCCTGCAGTTAAAGATAGTCATGTTAGTGCCCCTAATTCATTACTTACCCCGTTCAGATTCCCCTTTCATTCATTCACCATTCATGTTGTTTACTTTTGACGTTCCGCTGTTTGACAGATGTCATGCGACAATCTCAGTTATCGAGCGCATGCGCGCGAGTCTGGATCCAAACGTAGAATATTTTCCCTTCACATAGGCTACCGGGAAAACCTACCAGCAATGTGGGACACTACCCTACCTTTTTCTTGCATTTTAGTTCATTCCGTAGTGATGACTCAGATTAAGTAATTGAACCGTTGAAGGCAGTTGCAATCTGCATTTAGAGATTTTGCCCTCTTGTAAAAAGTAACGTAGAAGGTACGAGACATTTTATGCATTTTGCTGAAGACAGTAATTTGGATTTGAAGTATCGTACACTGGGATTTAAGCACCCTTTGGGAATTTGAGACACCATAAGTCGTTGTTGAGAGAATTCTCACAGGAGTTTCCTGGATTTGGTAACCTTCCGAACTTTTACTACTTTAAGCCGCACTACAACTAAGGTAAACATCAAAGTATAAATATGATATTAATATTGTTTTATTCACTTTTATTGCGATTTTGAGTCATTACAAATAAATTAAAGCGTAATACATCATAGTAGCCATCTTGAATTGGGTAGTAGACCATGTGCTGATTATGTTTTCTCTTTTAGGCTTTCAACTTTGAATTTTCAATTCCCATTTTACGATTTTATCGTTATTTGTATTTTACTCTTTCGCTTATCGTTGATCCTTTGGATCTACCGGTGGTACCGTTGGTGTGTGATCTCCCGTATTATCGTACCGTACCAATCATTCCGTAATCTCACACATTATCGTCATCATCGCCGTTATCGCCGTCTTCGTCCGTCTACGTGTTGTTCCTGTTCCTGGTCGCTGTGTTGGAGAGTATTTTATGGTTGGCATTCCGAGTTACGAGCCGACAGTCGCCATCCTACCGCAGCACCTGGTTCCTGCGCTCCTCCACTGCTGCACCAGATAAGCAACAGAACTATTATTATTTTATTTGCGATCAAACTCATTACGTATTTTGTATATATTATTATTACTGATTTGGTTTTGTGTTCATCTTCTGTGAACCAACATTTATTGTATGTACATTGTGGGTAACGTGAGAGGTATAGGCTGGATCCCGCGAGGCCACTTCAGCGTTACATTGTGTTAATGTTATTGCGTCCACGAAAAGGGAGCCTATGAGAGTATTTACTATTTGTTCCGTGCGCCTCGACGTAATTGATCGATCAACTGCGGTCCGTGTTGTTGTGCTTTCATTTTTCGACGCACCCCTCTCAGCGACCCCTGCCCCTTTCGCGACGTACCGCCCTTCAGGCTTAAGTACCATCGGCCTTCAGCCACAGTATAACTCGTGCGAGACTGCCGCCGTGCTCGCCGTTACGCCCTTAATTGTCTGTAACACCTTTTGGTACAATATAGAGTACGTACATATTTTAAGTTCGAACTATTGTTGTTGTTGCAACCTCCCCCTTATCCGCATTCACGTTCCTGAGGGCTTGTCTCTCAGCCGTTTGGCTCTGTGTATGAGTGACTAGCGCCCTACTTACTACCCTTATTTCAGCCAGGACGAACCACCCCGTCTCCACTGTTTAGCTGGCCGGAGCCCAAACCTCGCTCGGGAATACACTCCTGGGTCCAAGTTTGGTTTGTTTTGTTATACTTATAACCCCAGAGGTCAGAACGGCCTCGGGCCACGTTTATGTCATAACAATCTTGAAGGGTATTATATCAACCATAACTGTGACATTCTTTCTCTTCAATATGCTGATGACATTGTTTTGTTTGCAAACTCTCCCATAGACGTCCATCATAAACTAACGGCCCTTACTGAGTACTGTGACAATCTTCAACTAAAAGTAAATTCAGAAAAAACTAAAAGATTACATTTCCACCAAGGAAGACCGCCAAAGAGAAACATGAAGTATACATGTCAAGGAGAGGAGATAAGATTTACAACGTCGTATACTTGTCTAGGGAACATATTAAACCTTCCGGAACCTACAATGAAAACACAAAAGCTAACATAGCAAAAGCAAACAAAACAACAGGAGCCATAAAGCATACTATGATTAGTGCAAAACTATACTCCTGGTGTACAACAACTAAACTTTACTAAACATTAATAATTCCATCATTACTCTATGGCGCTGAAATATGGGGACCTTCTCAATAAGAAAATATAGAAAGTGGACAAACACAATTTTTCAAAAAATATATTATCATGGCAACGAACAACCCGGAATTACATAATCAAGAGGGAAACAGGATACCCAAAACTGGAACTTCCACAAAATGTTATTTTGGTGGTATAAAGTACTTTTAACGCCTGAACATCGCTATGCTAAAATATGTTACAATAAGCTACTACAATTCAATGAAAACTGCTCAATCTCGACTGAAAAACAAATTAAATTCAATTGGTTCAGAAACCTGGAAAGTATGCTCTCTACAGCAAACTTCCATTGGTTATGGGAAAAGCAAAACCTTCTTCTCATAAAGAAAGAAATGAAAAATATTATTGTAGCCTACAACGAGATTCTACATAACTCTGATTCAGAACACATTATAAAATCAAAATATAATCCTTTTTTCAAAACCTTTAATTTTACCTCAAATTACCTTGATACCAATTTTCCATATACGATCCTTAAAATTTGTAGTCAAGTATGTACTGCAAACCCCAATAAATTTTCCATCTATCAAGATGGATTCCGACATATATTCGATGATGAAGAAATTTGCATTATTTGCAATAAACAAGAAACCAATAATCTTGTCCACTTCCTCTTCGCATGCCCTATATTTGCACCTTTCAGGACGGCTTTTCTGGAGAAATGCACCACTTCCGGAACCCTTGATCTCTACACTCTGTTGGTAGAGGTGCCCAAGGACAAGATGTTTGGCATAAGCAATTATGTACAGAATGTTCTGAAATTTAGAGCATTCATTTTAAACGAATAAAATTGGGATGTTATTGTAATGTTTACATATGAGATAGTACCTGTAAATCATGTAATGTTGATAGTGTGTTCTCGCTGTTTGCTAATCATTACCAACCAAACTTTTGTATAGAGTTGTAATTTTTCTCTTGGCAAAATACATATTTATTATTATTATTATTATTATATTGAAATCTTTTAGAGCATCATAGCTAATCAGGTCGTCAAAGAAGTGGTGAAAAATTTGAACAAATAAAATTTCATATTATTATTAACATTAAATTCTGAAAATGCCCTACACAGGAATCTTTTTTTGTTGTTTGAAATACGGAGGATATGGTAAAATTTTCTTCCAGGATTTAAAAAAAAATATTTTTCAGCTATGTCAGGGTTCAAGAAAGATTTTGTAGCTCCGGTATCAATTAACAATTTTAATGGTGGATTCGAAATTTAGATAAATGGTAAATCTTTTTTGTCATAAATTGAATGAACTCTGCATTTGGTTCGCTATTTGGCTGTGTTCGTGAAAATTTTGTTCTTCTTCGATAGATGGTGCATAAATATCATTTTCTATGTATTCGGAATAATAAGAATAATTTTCATTTTGTTAGTCATAGTCAGTATAGTCGGGTTCAAAGTATTCGTAATTTTGTTAGTCATAATTTTGAATGTTTTGTTCAACATTATGTAGCTCTTCTACTATATAATTTTGCCTTTGTTGGAATGAGGATTTTGGAAAAGAACCATGGGATACTCCACTCATAGGGGTGGGTTTAGGTTGTATGGCTTGATTTGTATGTATCGATATATCGATATATTGATATATCGATATATTAATGTATCGATGTATCGATCTAATATAGTAGGATTTTATTATAAATCAGTTAAGAAACAGTAAGCCTTGTTTTGTGTTTTTATTTTTGAATGAGATATCAAATATATTTTTTAGAATTTTTTTAACCAGTTTAGCCAATATCATCATATTTTTTTGTTTTTCCGCAAGGTTCGGACGCCACTACCAGTAAATCAAATTTACTAACAAATAATATAATTAATTTATTTATTTTTAACTCGGAATGCTTTTCAACTATAGAGTTAAGTAGTCAGTTAAAAATTTACTATTGGTTTAGATATTTCTAAAATTAATGGGAAAGAGGCAATTTTTGGCATATAATGAACAACACAAATGGTATGTTGTCAAAATTTTTCAATTTTTAAAAACATTTCTCGAGAAACATGTGCGAGTAGCTAATTGAACGGAGTCAAACTGTTTGTAAATAATATATCCACCAATGAACACAGACAACAGACGAAACAGGTAAAAGTAACGGTAACAAGTTCTTGGCTGCTTAAGTTTGCCGCAAATTTAATCCTAATATTAATATACATAAGTACTAAGATTTAATATTGTTGTAAATATTTCGTAAATGAAAGGTATACGATGGGTTAATCTTTGATGTTGGCTCGAGTGTCGGTTTTTAGAGCGGAAATCAGAATTGTGGAAGGTAGTTTTATGGAAACTTCTGCTGGAAATTGTACCTATACATCGTCCCAATTATTAATTCTCCCCTTAAACCCGACTCCAGAGTGAAAGTAAAAATAAATATCAGTATGTAATGCTATCCATAAATCGAGCACAACCCCTTTCATTAGATGCCATTATAGCTAAATTTTATTTCTTTTTCAAAAATTACATCGATACATCAATACATCGATATATCAATACATCGATATATCAATACATCGATATATCAATACATCGATATATCAATACATCGATATATTGATACATCGATATATTGATACATTGATATATTGATATATCGATATATCGATACATCGATATCGATATATCGATATATTGATACATCGATATATCGATATTTTTTCTACTAAATATCGTTATTCGATATATCGATATAATATCAATACATCGATGTAAACGCACAGTCCTAGTTATATCTAATGTTGCAAGTATTAAACTTAATTCTGTATCTTCTAAACTATTAAAATGATGAATTCGAGCAGTCTGTCATACAAATGAAAGCAACTTACATTACCAATACCTTAATCTCAGGTAGACTGTCCTTGATGAAATTCTTCTGGGATGAGTCATTGATGCTGGTGGATTGATTCGCGATGAACGCGTTTCGGATCTTGTTTGGTTCTTGTTTTGTTGAATAAACAGTTGATACTGACGGATTATACGTGGTGAATTTCCTTTCAATATCCTAGCGACTGCGCCACTTAATTGATAAGAACTTGGGTATTGGTTTTTTGAAACAGAGAAGCAAAGTTTTTAGATGTTTACTGCCTTAACAGTACAACAAGACTGAATACTAAAACTACATACAATATAAAATAAACATATGTACAGATAAAAGAAATATGATTCTTCCTCAACTCGCGGGAACATAGCGGCCGATGGGAAACACTGATGTCGAAAGGTGGACGTTAGGGAACACATCTCTCCTTAAGAAGAAACTCTAGGGTAGAACGACTTGAGTTTAGTTGAGTGCAGTTGACCTCAGGTTGACTCCCTTTTTCTGTAAACAAATTACATATATACATACATACAGACAATTACACAGTAATGAATTGTATAAGATTTAACATAATTACATATCGATTACAATGAAATAAAAAGTGCGTTTTTAAATTGATTAATGCTTGAACAAAAGAGTTCTAAGTGTTGATATTTAATATCATAGCATGTCATTAATCTATTTAAAGGAGAATTATTATAATTGTTCGATTTTATGCTTTTAATGCAAAATAAGTAATTATTCCTAGTATTCGCTGACGGGGTGTGAAATTGGAGGTGTTCTATAATGCCATTATTATCAATGTAATTATTGACTACTTTAAATAAAAACATCATATCAGCTATGTATGTCCTTTGTTCCAGTGAAATTACCTTAAAATCATTGATTATAGCGTCATACGTCATGTTTTCAAATTTAAACATATACCGGGTGGAGCATCATACCTGTGTACATAGGCGATTAACATGAAAAAACAGTTTTTCCGTGCGCATTGCTCTCCAAATTATTTTAGGAAAAATGCTTCAAATACATGTTGTAGAGCATAAAATTCTGCATCTAAATCAATAAACAGAATTACTTTTACTTGTTTTGTAACGACAGAAATTAAATATGAAAACATGGAAAATTACGATGAAAATATCAAATAGCCATGGAATTGAAACAAAAATAAATAAATGCTTGACATTTGACAGATGAATAATTAATTTGACGGGTAAAATATCAAATTGACAGAAAAACGAAAAGCATTTATTAATTTTTGTTTCTATCAAACTTCTTAAACTACTTAAATGTAAACCTATCTGGCACTTTAAATTTTCGGCCATAACGCGACACTTTTTCACTTATTGCCTTTTGACACTTCACTGCACTTTCTGTGTTCTTGGAGATGCAGGCTGTTGGTGGCGCGTCTGGCGCCTCGGACTCGGCATCCGCTCCCTCGGGTTCGGCAACCCCTCCTTCGGGTTCGGCATCCGCACCTTCCGCCTCGGCACGGGATGGAATTGTAGACATCTGGCATTCCCAAGGATAGATGCGCTGAATTGGGCGTAACACTTGCCCCTGCTGCGTTTGCACTCGAACAAGTCTAACTACATTGTCTTTTCCCGTTAGCAGCTCGACAACTCTACCAAGCGGCCAGTCAAGTCTTTTACTGTTGTCGTTCCCGATTAAAACGATTTCATTCACGGCAACACTACGCGTAATGTTTTTATTCACTGTCTGCCGTAATTGTCCAAGATATTCTGCTCTAAATCGGCTTCGAAGCTCTTCGCGCAATCGTTGTAAGTATCTAAAACGTTTATTTAGAGCAACTTTGTCCGCTAGATCGCAGTCCGGCACACCACTTTGATACAGTTCACGTAAGAACATCGCGGGGGTCAACGGTTCTAAGTCACGCGGCTCATTTGATACGTACGTCAATGGACGCGAATTGATGACCGACTCGCAGTCGCACCAAACTGTATAAAGTTCTTCACCGTTGAGTCTAGCACGTCCTAATGTTCTTCGATATTCGGTGAAGCTCTCATAAACGCTACTGGACTCGTTTATGTTTATCATGGTTGTGATGACTTCCTTCTTCTTCTCTATGTTTACTTCCTCCTGGTTATTTTCGAATTGCCTTTCAGGCCATTTCTCTGTATCTTCCTGTAACCATCTAGGACCCTCATACCATTTGGACTCAACAAGTTGCTTGGGAGAGCATCCTCTTGAAGGAAGATCAGCAGGATTCTTTTCCCCAGGAACGTGTCTCCAGTGATCGTTTTCCGTCAAAAATCTTATCTCTTTTATCCTGTTTCTGACAAAAGTTGTCCATTCCGCAGTTTGTCTGATCCAACTGAGGACAGTGGTAGAGTCTGACCAATAAAAGACCTTCATATTAAGACCCATTGTTTGTTTTATCTGTGAACCTAGACGAGCTCCAATTGATGCGGCCATCAATTCCAATCTAGGTATCGTCATTCTTTTAAGTGGCGCAATTCTAGCTTTGGCTTGAAGTAGATGTAACGTTATAGTTCTCTCACATTCTACCCTCAGAAAGACCACAGCAGCGTATACCACCTTGCTCGCATCGCAGAATATATGCAGTGTGACATTCTGTGTTTTCTTCGGATCTAGATCAATCCATCGTGGGATTTCGATTTTTGAAAGATAATGTAGCTCGGTTTTCCATTTTGAGAAGATCTTCTTAGATTCCTCCTTTATTTCTACATCCCAACCAATTTTTTGTTCCCACATTTCCTACAATAAAATCTTCGGACAAATTATTGTAGGGCTGGTATACCCAATCGGATCGAATATTCTTTGTGCAAAGGAGAGTATTGTCGTCTTCAACGAAAACAGGGCGTATTTTTGTTGTGGAACTAGCTTCTTTTATGACCGGGCGATGTGGAAGATAATGTGCTGGTTTGTTTAATTGTTCTGCCGGAACTTCTTCTATCACACCGTCCTCCAACCATTCCGCGAAGACTTTATCGTATGCCTCCCACTGGTGTTTGTTTCGTAATTTTCCTTCTGTGGACTCCAAACGCTTCTTTGCCAGCGCATAATTTGTTGGCAATGGCGGATGCCCTTTTAACCAGGGTAGCTTGACTTCATACCTTCCTTCGTCGGTAACTGTAACAGTTTCTTCAAACAATTGTTTTGCGGCCATTTGAAGTTCCATTTTTGATTTCTTTTCGCCTGGGTCAGTAATGCCTAAAACATCCAATTGCCACAATGCAGCAATCTCAACATCCCTATTTAACATGTTCGTTACTAGCATGGTGGTATTTTGTGACTCCCTCTTGTTGGATACTTTCCCCATTAGAACCCATTCCAGTAGTGTTTCTAATGCTACCAGGCCACAAGGAAGAGTTTCTTTCTTGCCGGTAAATATCTTCCCAGCGATATCTGCTCCTATTGGTTGACGTCCCTTTGTATCTGTCAAATTGACGCTAGATGCTTTCAGTTCATGGGCCCAAACACCGGAATGAATTGAGGGAATATCATTACAGATCACCGGCTGATCTAGCGCTTCGAACCTGCATGCATATCTGCCATCTAAACTCATCAACCTCACATCGTAACACGCGTGCTTTTGTTCTACCGTTCGAGCACCGCCGAATAACGCGTAAACTAATGTTTCTACTCGTTTTGGTTGATAATTTAGTTCTTGAGCTACTTGTTCTAGAACGTATGAGCGTTGTGAACCAGTATCTATGATCGCGCGCACTTCTATTACTTTTTCACTGTTCTCGCTACTAATCTTCACGATTAAAGTCTGTAAAAATACGCGACTGTCTGTACGATTCGCTAAACCCGCTTCCGTTTGAGAGTTACTAGTCGTTTCAACTGTCTTTTTCGCGTCTACTTTCTCAACGGTACTGTTTGATTTGACTGTCAATTTAGGACATAGTATACTAAGGTGTTGTTCACCGCACATTAAATACTGAAGCCGTTCGCGGCACAATCTAGAATTGTGACCAACCTTTGCGCATCGGAAACATGCCCGTTTTTTCTTTAGCGCGTTTTTCTTTTCTTCGTAGGTGAACTTTTGTGCTTTGATGCACCTTTCTGAAGTGTGGCTGCCCTCACAGAATAAACACTTTACTGACATGTGGTGATTTATTAACCCTGCCGCTGTCGGCATGTTCTGTTCTACATTCCTAGGTTTGCTTCTTTTCTGTTTAAAGTCATTATTACCCAAGCCGAAACCTTCGACAGCAAGCGAGATTCGTTCTGCCCCTTCTACCTCTGTCTTCAAAAATCGCATCAAACGTTCCAGACGGTTATCAAGAGTAGCATCTGGCTTGTCAGAAAATTCTGTAGATCTCTGCCATACTCGCAACAGCTCTTCGGGGAGGCACGACTCCACCAGAGGGTATAGTATTGCAGAGCACGTATCTGTGTTTACGCCCAGAGTCTCCAAAGCTCTCATCTGCGTTTCAATTTTTTCGTATAATGTGGAAATACTACATTTGGACTGGTTTGCCATAGTATTATTCAGAACTAACCTGAGAAGTTCCCTGACGTAGATTTCGACGAGCAGATCGTCTCTCCCAAATCGAGCTTTTAAACTATCGATTACCTTAGTGTAGTTCTCGGCCGTCGCAGGAAAACTCTCGACCAAATCTCTCGCCCTAGTGTCACGAGTAATGGCGGAAAGGAGATGCTGGAACTTGTCTTCTGGTGGAAGATCGGTGGCTTCATGTATCTTCTTAAACGAGCTCCAGAACGGTAACCACTCACGCAATTCACCACTGAACTTGACTAGCTCAATTTGTGGAAGCTTAAATCTTCGTTGTTCTGACATCGAGTGAATACTGGATCCAACTTCATTCACGTTATTACTACGTCTCGAAAGTATTTCACTTCTTTCCAAACAAACCTTGTTGTAACGCACTATTAAACGTGTTAGTTTTAATTTATACTCGTCACAACCCTAAATTTCCGCGTTCAGGTCATTTTCACTGGCGTCTGCAGCTATCAACGCTTCTAACACTTCATCGTCACTTGATTTTAACGCGTCGAACTTTTCTTGGCAAATACCTTGTAACGTTTCCGCTTCTGTAATGTCAATGTCTGTCGTACTCAATGTTTCATCAAACTGGTTTGCTATTCGCGTAAATGCACTACGAAGTACAGTACGGCGCTTCTTGATACCTTCCATGAAGAAAATGTTAGCCGAATATTTCATCGACAATCAAATATTACTTCCGTAAGAGTCTTTTGCGATCAACTACTTTCCGCGCGAACGAACAACGTAATCAGATACTGAGCCAGTCGCCTGGCCGTGCCGTTGACTTACGTGATTGTCCCGCGCGTCCTGTCACGGTCGCCAAATATGGTGTCAGTGGAAACTAAGTCGCTACCCGCGAACAAATAACACACTGGATTCGATTAAAAGGAAATAGTTTTATTACGCACAAAGACACATCTACATTTAACATAAGTAATATCTTTAAAATAACAAAAGGTGAACCTCACGAAACGAGAGCAACGTACACAATGCCACGCTCTAACACAGATTCTTAGACTCAACTCCACAGCTGAACTGTTTCAGATATCAGCGCTGACACTGCAACGTTGCGATAATAACGTAAAACAAAATTAACAATATATCTATTCATCAGGCGTCCGCAACAACGACCTTAAAGCTTTAATAATGTTCGATCCGTTGTCAGTAACAACAACACTATTAATTAATAATTCATCTGTATTTTTTACATAATTACACACAATATTAATGATTATTTTAAGGATATTTTCTCCTGTTTTTAGTTCATCAAATTCTCTTGTTGCAAATACAAATGATTTTAATTCAAATTTTTTATTTATTATGTGACCTGTGAGAGTTAAATAGTTACGTTTTTTATAGTTATCCGTCCACATATCAGTCGTTAAAGCTACACTTGTCTTTAATATTTTTTGCCGAATAATTTCTTTTAGTTAGGCGATTTGAGAGCACATCACTAATGTTTACTTTTCCGTACTCAGCACCGACGTAAATTAAAGATTGGCATAATTTTTTAAATCCTTCACCTTCAATTACATATAATGGTCGTATATCTCGATCTCCGTTTTAAATTTTTGAGACAACTTTTTGGTTTTTGCAAAAGTTTCTAAAGTTGATTGAGTTTCAGTAGCAAGTTTAAAACATTTGTGTCGAAGCAAACTAGCCGTACCTGTTTTACTTTTATATGCTAATATTATCTTGCACTTTATGCATCTTGCAAAGTTTTGTATATCTTTAAAAATTGTGAAATAGAAAAATACTAACATAAACCATAAAATACTAGGGTCCTTGTTCGGGCGCCACTTTGTGAAAGAACCAAAAATGTCATGAGAGAAAAGCAGCAGGTAAGTATTTAAATTTTTGTAGATTTAAAATTCCCGCCGACAAAAATTATGTCTGGGGAGATTTGAATTTGCCAACGGATGATTTCTCACTGATAGAACAAAAAAACTTCACTGACAGCTGATTATGTAGATTCTTCGGGCGCCATTTGTAACTAATCTGAGTGAATGTAAAAAATCAACTATCCAGACAGACAAGTCGAGCTCTTACGTCAGGTCAACACTACAATTGCAGCATTCGGCCGATTTGAGAAAATAATATTATATAACTGACGGACAAGTCAAGTTATTAATATGGTCTATATCTGACCTAAGACACTTGACAAAAATATTATTTAATAACTGACGGACAAGTCAAGTTATTAAGATGGTCTATCTTCGACATAAGACAAGACACTTGACAAAAATATTATTTAATAACTGACGGACAAGTTGAGTTATTAAGATGGTCTATCTACGACATAAGACAATACATTTTATTTGAACCTTTTATGTCGAGTTATGAATTCGGCGATGAATGAAATCTGTTATAAATAGTGAAACCTGTTGGACCAGGTATTAAATTCGTAATATTGTATATTTTTGAGTAATTTAAATTTCTTTCATACATTGTTATTTTGGTTGAATATTTTTTAACTTATCTCTTTAACCGTTCGTCCTAGGTAAAAAGTGTAAGAATCTTTTTTTGTGTAAAAAATATTAAGCTTTAATTTTGTATACTTGTTATCGAGTAAATGGTCAAAAACCCGCAAGACATAAAAATTCCGCCATTTTTAGCAATTTGCGGGAGGTTCCCATGGTGCGATATCCGGAAACTTTTGCTAAGTTGTTCAGCGCATTTTTCTGAACAGGATTCCGTAAAAAAAAACTTTTATTGCAATTTCTTTGTGTAAAATCGTAGATTTCTTGGACTATTCTTCTGCCATTACTTGTAGACCGTTGACCTGAGAAAAAATTGTTTTATTCAGAAGTTATAGGGAATTTTATTCTCTACAACTTTGTATATAGCAATTTTTACAGTAAAATGCAGCGGAAACGAAATATTTTTGAAAAAACCAATTTTGGCCGACATTATCCAAGATGGCGGCGCCAGCGGCAACCTTTTGGGTTTACAAATTTCAGGATTTCATTAGGGCCCCAAAATAAACAAAATTGCCAAATATAAACTTTCACCGACCTTTTGCAAGGAAATGTCTTTTTCGTCTCTATTGACTGGACTATCAATGATATGCCCGTAAATAATCACGAAATAAAACTATTGTTCGTAAAAAAAGTCCATACTGCTTTTTGCAATTGGAAGTTGATTAGACTGAAAAGGCTGTATATTAGTAATGGAAGGGCCTGAATTTTCTGCATTTTAATTCACACTTAATTCTGTTATGCATACTGCTGGCCATAAAAAAGTAGCCACTAAAATTTGTAATGCGTAACTAAACAAATTTAAATTCATAGAAGATCAAATTATTTATGCGATCCCTCCCCATGTGAGTGTCGCTGACAGTAACAGTGTTTTTGTAGCAAAAGTAGTAAGTAAGTTTGTATGTAAAATAAACCTAGCTAAGTAAATTACTTAAATTATAAGACATAGCTCCTTTATATAGCTGGCAGTGTACCAAATTTTTGAACAAATTACATGATTAACGTACATTAATTTCTTTTGACCGCTTAGAAGAATTTGATCCAATTTTAGCATTACGGACTTCTATGCAGAATGAATTAGATGCTTCACTTATATTACATATCTTAGGTGTTTGAATACCATGATCTTACAAAGGTAAAAGATTATCATATTCTTTTTCATCTGAGTTTGACTCGTCATTATCATTGGGATCTTTGGAATTTGAAAAAGTGTGAAGTCATTAAATTCGACCCATTTCTAAAAATTGCGTAATTTTTTTGAATAGAAGTAAATTATATATCAGTTACCTTAACTAAGTTACTTGGATCATCATCGCTTTTTTTTTTCTTCTTCATACTTTTGTGTTATGTCAATATTATTGTTTTCAATTACCTTACCGAAATAATTTGTGTCATGTTTTCGTACTTCTAAAATATTTTCTTTCATCTCCTTTAATATATCATTTGAATGGTAATCCATAATTAAATTAGAATCTGCCCATAAAAGTTTGTGGCAATAGTCCAAGGAAGGGGTTTTCAAGAAATTGCAGCTTTTTGAAAAATGCTGAAACAACACTTTCTAATGAAGATATTGCTATTGAAATTGTTATACGGGCATGGTTTCACATTGAATAAACATGCTGCGAAGTTGGTCACAATCGGTTTATAATTAACTGGGAGGTATTGTTTTTGGGTCATAAATTGGATAGTGAGTTTTCAATAAGCACGTTTTAGGGTTTTACTGTGTGTGTGTGTGTGTGTGTGTGTGTGTGTGTGTGTGTGTGTGTGTATGTGAACAATTTGGTGAATTATTGCTAATTATTATTATTCTTATATTTAAATGAAGAGCTGATTAGATTTTGGATAAAATTGGTAAACCGGAAGTAGCAGTTAACATGAAGCCCTTAACAGTTTTTCGTGAAAAACGCGGTTAAATTTCCTTTTTCGACAATTTATGTTATTTTGAAAGTTGAAGAATATTTAATTTTACATGTGTCTTGCATTCCTTGTACTCGTACACCATGGTAACATTTAAAAATTTTAAATTTTTTTAGGAAATGTGACATATGTCATTTTGATTGTGAAGCTGTTTTCTTAGTCAAAAAATAAAATAAAAATACGAAATAAAATTAAATTTCTCAAATATAAATAGAAAATAAATAAATAAGAAGGTATATTTCAGTATCATCAAATAGTATTTTGTATATCGATAAGAGTAGTATTGGGCGGGAGGTTATGTGCTGGCTCCATCAAATTTTTTAATTTTAAAAACAACCAAAAAACTTTTTGTAATTAAAATATAGTTGTCAAATTTGGTATTCGAGCATGTTTTTACATGAAATAAGTCACAATAAGTACGTTTTAAAAAAGGCTTCGATCGGTTAATAAATGACTAAGTTTGGCCCATTCACAAACCTAGATCTACGAATTTTTTTCAGAAGCTGCGTACAAAATTTTATCATGATTGCCTAAAGCGTTCCCAAATTATGGTGCGCACGGACCGAGCGACCAGTTTTAAATTAAAGCCTTACAAATTATCAATTAATAAATATTTAAATGCCTTTTAATTTAAAAACGAATGGGAATAATGAAAACATTCAGACACCGTATGACGTTATTATAAAATATTTTAAATAGTGTAGTATTTATACACATGTCCAATTTGTTGGCGTAATACTGAGTAGTAAATACCGCCATCTATCACATACACACAGCTTCCAAAGTTATATCTAGTGTGAGTGGTGTGAATGCCATGTACAAAGAAGATTTAGTAGTTTTACGCATTCCGGATTCGACGAAAAGAGACATTGGGTAAACAGATAGTTCGTAGGACAAATATTCCTCAAGCTCTTGATCAGATTGTTTTGTGATACTGATTCTTTGGAAGAGTGTTGTTTTTCATCACCTATCTTGACAGAGCTACTTATTGCTGCTAATAGCTGCACTCTTTCATTTTGCTTGAATTTAACTGACTGAAAATCGCTATTAATAATTCTTGCTATGCCAGCAGTGCCAACTTCTTGTGCCATATGATAGTTTATTCTTCCATCTCTAACAACCCCACTTGAGATTGAAATAAGGTCATTTGTTTTCCGGAAAGGCATGTATTGATGAACCCATTTCAATAATTCATTTATATCAACGTTGTTACAGGCTACTATCGAGTATTTCGTATCTACATGTTGTTCAGAAGTTGTAAAATCTGTCCCGCTAAACTCTTCAATTTTTTTGCATATCAGTTGAAGTAACGTCATGCCCATAGTCCATCTTGTCAATACTCCATCACTGACCCCACGGCATTGAGTGAGTCCACGTGGTGTTTTCATGGTCTTCATTAGAGATTGCTCTATCGTCATGTCAGTCCATGTTCCTGACCAGAATTTGTCCGTATGACGAATGGTAAATCCCCCATCAGTTCTGAATTTTTCAAAGTCATTAGGAATAATTTTTTCTTTCAAATCATGCATGTCTTGAAGGTATAGGTGAGAAGACTTGGCATACAAAAAGTATATATATATATATATATATATATATATATATATATATATATATATATATATATATATATGTATATATACAGGGTGTAACATAAATAAGTACATTAAATTTAACCAGTTATAGAACTCGTCGAGAGGAACAATATTTCTTAATAACTTTTTCTTCTAAATCGCATTTTTTTTCGCATTTTTACCACCCCACAAAATGACGAGTCGTTCAGGTATTTTCATAATTTGATCCAGTAGCAGTATCCATGGCAATAGTACTGACATTATTGATATTGACAAATGTCACTTGTCAACTTATTCAAATACATTTTGACTATTTGCGGATGGCGGATGGCGTCAGCTGTGTACTTACTATAATTTTCATGATTCACTAAAAAAATAACATAATCTTGTACATGTACCACATACACAATAAACTTGGTAACAGAGAACATAATTCTCATATGCTCAGTAACAAATTTTTCAGTTTGAATTTGCTTTATCTATGCTGCTCTTTTATCTTCCAATTCAAGTTCTTCATATTTGTTTATTATTTGCACCTTACTTGCATCCTTTTCTGGTAAAATTAACTTGAACCAGTACAAGAATGGCAGCTACATACATAGCAGTACTGTTGTGTATTTTTCTTTCTTGATTGTAAAACTCATTATACCACAATTCAAATTTAACATGATAAGAAGAAATAATGAAAAATGGATTAAACATATTAATAATACACTAAATAGCTACGTAAAAATTACTTTTATTAACACTGTCAAACGCGTCTTGTAATGGGCGTTGACCCTTGAAGTTTAAAATTTATCCACCAGGTGGCGAATAGTCCCCAGAAGTTAGCTACGGAAAAATTGGTACTTGGACAGATACAATACGATCAGATAAATTATTTATTTATTTAATATACATTGCCCGATAGACGAGAGCCTAATAAGAAGGCAGGAAAATATAGGAAACTATCTACTTTTATTATTCCATTGCCCAAAACCAAAACTAAGAAAAACATATTTTACATTAAATGGTTGGTACCACGCAGAATAAAGTTGAAATTTTGCGGCCAACTTCAGGTTTAGTCCAGATTATTACTTTGAAGGTGATGTAGTCTAATCGATTAATAAATTACAAAAGTTATAATTATAAAAATGGGTGATTTTACGAATAGTGAGTTGACTGACATTGTGCTGGCTTATGGTGAAGCTCAGGGAAATGCAGTTCAAGCCCGTCAAATTTATTTGGAGCGTTTTCCAAATCGTAACATTCCGAATGCTCGCACATTCGTACAACACGTACAACGTTTACAAGATCATGGATCCTTTAAGCCTGCCGTACATGAAGAACTTGGTGTATTCAGCTTCTATTAATACGATAGGAGAATTGCGGGAACGAGTGGAAAATGCAGCTTCAAGCATACGCAACAATAGGGAGATGCTGTTAAAAGTAGAGGAATCATTTTATCGACGTCTTCAGTGTTGTATTGACAACAACGGTGAACACTTTGAACATTTATTATGAATTCATTTCACAGGAAAATATTTGCTTTTGCTTCTGTATGCTGAAAAAGGTATTATTAATTATTTGAACATTAAGGTTAAGTTGAAATTTGTTAATAAATTAACAGTTATTACTTATGTAATTTCGGATGGATTCTCATTGGAATTTGTTCTTCAGCTTCAATATCCTTTGAATAACTTTCTATTATTGGAAAATACAATTTTTAACAGATTTAGTTGACAGCGTATACACTAACGCCGTCTGGCTAATAACACGAAAACTGCTTGAAGCCATTGAAGCTAACTTCAGTTCTTTTAATTTTGGAATGTAGCAACAGGCATTTGTTTTCCATTAGCGGGTAAGCTAATTTGTAATAAATCTTTAATGAATTTTAACTCGAAAAATAGATGAGTTAGGAAAAAAAGTTATTAAGAAATATTGTTCCTCTCGACGAGTTCTATAACTGGTTAAATTTAATGTACTTATTTATGTTACACCCTGTATATATATAATATAATAATAATCTTTATTGTCAATTAGGCAACTACAGAGATGCACAGACATAGTAATATTAAACAGTTACAAAATATTCTTGTAAGTTGTAATAACATTTAGAAAGTAGAAAATCTTTAAGAGTAATTTTGACACAATTATCTCTAATTTCAGCTGGAAGAGCATTATACACTTTTGTAGCACTGTAGTAAGTGCCTTTTTCATACAAACAAGACTTATGATTAGGTATATTTAAATTATTGCGATTTCTTGTTATCATATTTGAGAAAACATCTTTGTTGAATATAAACAGAAAAAGGTTATTTTTAACAAAGATAGCTAACTCATATATGTATAATGATGGTACCATAAATATTTTATATTCAATAAATATGGTTTTACAGTGTGTTCGACTTGACACTCCCGCAATACATCTAATAATGCGTTTTTGTAAAACAAAAATTTTTTGTGCGTGGCGAGAGTTGCCCCAGAAAATAATTGAATACCTTAGCCTACTGTGGACATGAGCAAAATAGTAAATTTTAAGGTGCTTACATTATCAGAATTACTTAACTTATAGATGGAGAAATAAATTTTAGATAGAATACAGCATATTGATTCTATCTCTGGTAGCCAATTAATGTTGATGTCTATCAAGGACCCTAAAAATTTAGTGCTGGGAGAGGTGGGAATAGATTTATTCTCATACCGCACTAAAGGGCTAATAGGCAAGTTAGTTCTTGATTTGAACATTAATAAAGTTGTCTTATTGACATTGATAAATAGTTGGTTGGTTTTACACCAAGTTGCCATGGCCAACACTGCTTTAGAAGCTATGGTAGAAAATTGTTCAATAGTTTGAGCACTGATAATGCAGGAAGTATCATCGGCGAACTGACAAAGCACATCGCATTGAATGTGTTTTTCAAGATCATTCACAAAGAGCAGAAACAGAACAGGTCTGTTAAGTTTGATTTGCAATAATATCCCAAATCATGTTTAATGGCCACTAATTGTTTTCTGTCTGATAAGTAGGATGAGAACCAATTATGAGTTACTCCTCTTATACCACTGGCTTCAAGTTTGTCAAGAAGTATGTCATGATTTATTGAATCAAAAGCTTTGCTCAGATCAAAATAAATTGATCCTACTATTTGTTTTTTATCAATGCAGTTTATTACATGTGATACTGAACTGTATACCGCATCCGTTGTGCATTTTTTTGGTAAAAAGCCGTACTGATTTTTAGATATAATGTTATATTTATGTAGGAATGACATTAGTCTAGCGTACATGATTTTTTCTATAACTTTGCTAAAAACCGAAAGCAGTGATATTGGACGATAGTTGTTAATGTCTTCATGAGAACCTTTTTTATAGATAGGAATTACTTTCGCAGTTTTCAGTTTATTAGGAAAAATGCTATGATGTAATGAAGAGTTAATAATGTCACATAAGGGATGAATTATATAAGGAGCGGCTATACGCAGTAGAGAACAGGGAACCTCGTCCTGAACTGCAGAGGAATTATTTGTAACTTGGTTTATGACAGGCATAACTTCATGCACATCAGTTGGAGTGACAAAAAAATTGTTCATAGAACAATTATTGATTTGAGACTGGCTACCGGCCACAGTACAGCTACTGGAGGAGTACTTAGGGCTGAAATGTGTATTAAAAAGTTCCGCTAACTTGATAGGGTCTGATATAGCTATACCATTTTTATCACTTACGCATATCTTACTAGAGTGTGAGTTGCCTTGAGATTCCGATTTAATGATTTTCCAGGCAGCTTTAGATTTGTTATTTGCTGATAAGATATAGTTGTCGTTGTATTCCTTTTTGCAATTTCGTATGAGAGTACGGAAGTTAGCTTTCTTAGTTTTATAATGATTATAGAGATCAACATTTTGGTATTGGCTACAGAGAATACGTAAGTCATGTAGTTGATCAGATTCATATTTTATTTTTCTGTCTATCCAAGATTTATTTTTAACAGTACTTTTAGTTTTAACAATGGGATAAGCAGTGTTAAAGTAGTGAACGAAGTCATCATGAAATACATCAAATTTTTTGTCTGTATCAATCTCATTATAAACATCTAACCAAAGTTCATTGCTAAGCAGATAACAAAAGAAAGAATTATTACATTGCGTGAATAAACGTTTATTTATGTAACTTTTGCATTTATTTGTCGTACTAGATATTTCTAACATTTAGCTAAAATGATCGGAGAGTGTCGACTTGATTGTAGTACCTACCGTCAACAATTGCCTGAGGCAGGTTAGAGAAAATATAATCTAATTGAGACTTTGAGGTACTAGTAACTCTACTAAAACCGTTAACGCACGATACTAAGCCAAATGAAGAAACTATATTATGAAGATAATTAAAATTACTGCAGGTATTATCCACATTGATATTAAGGTCCCCACACAGTACAACATTACCATTGTTGCAACAATTGTAAAGTAAATCGCATAATTGATCAAAAAATACATTTAGATCACTGCTCGGCGATCTGTATAAACATATTACAAGTAAATGTACATTATTAATATAGCATGAAACACAACAATATTCAAAAATTGGTTTAACATTGTATTTAGCTATTTTAACATCGACATTACTGGACACATAAATAGCGGTGCCTCCACCTTTAAGGTTTTCTCTACAAAATTGATTTGCAAGTTGGTAATTATTGAATTGATAAATGTCTATTTCACTATTGGTTAACCAGTGTTCAGTTAAACAAATAATGCTCGGATAGTATTTATCCAGGAAAATTTCTAGTTCCGAACTTTTGTTCCTCAGGCTTTGTACGTTCATATTAACAAATTTTAATGAGTTGTCACTTACACTTGCAGCTATCCTATCCGTGAAGTTGTTTGGGTCACTCCTAAAAAATTACTCTCGGCATTTTTATTTTGTTGTTTGTGGAAGAAACGGTTAATGAGAGTTCCTTCTGGCCAATTTTCAGACTTCATATTGTCTCATGATAGGCACTTGGGAAGCTGATTTTGAATGAAGAGTAACTGTTAAATTTTGTTCTTCCATTTATCAAGGTCTCCTTTCCTTTTTCTCAAAATCAATATCTCTGTAAAAATCTTTATGGTTTCTGGAATTCTCATTCTCTTTTATAAACTCGTCTGGAGGGGAATATTGGGTAGTTTCGTAAACCTGAGACTGAATATCTTCAGTCACTATCTTCGCCGCAGACTTGACAATACGACGTCGTTCTTCCTGCGGAGATGAGCATCGTTCTTGATAATCTTGTGACCAGTGTTCTTATAGCAAACAACCGGTTCCTTGTTTGCAGTGGTAGATAAAACAATATCTTCTCCATACTTGCTTAAAAGGTGTGCTTTAACTGTTTTGACCGAAGGACAGTATTCGACTGCTTCAATTTGATCTGTTAATTCTTTCATCGAAAATTGGCATTGTTCTGCATTTTCGTCCAGGTAAGAATAAATTACTTGCATGGCTATATCAGAGGAAAATGGACCTCTTTTGTGTCTCTGTGGTTTTTGGACGCTGGTACAACTTTTTCATACATTTAGAATGATACTGCCCCTTAGCAGCTTCCAAGTCAGCCACGGTAGTTAGTCTGTGGCATATAGCCCGCCCCTACTTATTAAAAAATAACTATAAGTATAAAATTTATTGGTTGAACTCAGAAAAATACTCTATTAAATGGGCCAAAAAATACATATCTCATTTATAAAATATAACTTTGTGCTGTAGCTTGAGAACCACTGGATTTAATAAATATATTTTCTTCCATAGTTGGATTTAAACATGATGGTTACTGTTCACAGGTATATACTAAGTGATACTAACTAGGATATTTTAAAAGTTGGCACTGTTACTTGGCAAAAGTAGTTGATTAACATGGAAATGAACAATTTTTTCATAGCAACAGTATTAAAACGCCCTAGTAAAGACCTGTGAATAGCAGCCCCTGTGTTTAATATTTTTGAGAACCAGGGTCTGTCTCATTAAACATTTTGGACAAATAAACTTTTTCCGTGGGTGATGGTTTGCTACTCTGATACATATGTTATAATACCAATCACGACATTTACCCTCACAGAAAATCATATTGTCGTTCGGCCTATTGCACTCATCATATGCACAAATAGAATATGTTGCTTTTAATATATTTCGGTGAATATTCGAGCAATATTTAAATGTTGAGCTAAAATTTGGTGGAATAGTTGTTTGAGTGTGCATTAAATTAATAATTTTATTAGAAATAGGCTGTAATATTGAATTATCAGTGAGAAGTATATTTATATTTTTATTTACATTGTTATATTTGGGTTTAATTTTATTATTACTATTTGTTATTAATAATTCCATAATCCACATTCTTATATATTTCATGTCAGCTTCAGAAAACTCGTAATTTTGTCCGCTACAAATCAAATATGCCCACATACACACGTGTACACCGCAATTACCAACAGAATATAACTGATTTGGTATATCTCGAGGGGTATAAACTTCCCAGTCATTCCAATCAAAATATAGCTTAGTTTCTCGAAAATACTGATAGTTTATAAATTTAGCTATATTTTTTAATATATCTAGAAGGGTTTTTATTTAAAAATTATAACTAATAGTGTCCAATGAATTCCATTCATATTAATAGGAAGTAACCACAAATCCTGTTCAAAAATTTTGTTTTTTTCAGCCCATTTATTAAATCCGCATTGTTCACATGTATCAACATTTTGAAATTTTGTAATAAATAAAGAATCAAAAGCTAATACGGCCAAATGTTTTTTCTCTGCTATATCAATTAATAGTTGAAAAAAAAGCTTTAATAATATTATCGTCAAGCCATTCATTTGGTAATAATGTTTCCAAATTATTTCTGATATTTCAAAATCACAAATATTATATTTTTCACTTTCAATGCTCGGAAAATTAAAAATATTTGTCCATGATTGTATTTCGTCGCCATCGGCTTTATTGTCCGGTTTTAAATTTTGTTTGATATCTATCGCATCTATTACTGCAGGTATATTGCAAACAGTTTCTTTAGATGGCGAAGCAAAACATAAATTTCTTTTTATCTTATTTATTGATTGTATATCTTTGTACACAGTTTGAGTAGGTATTTGTGTAGCATTTTGAAATATATCTGTAGGAGTCTTTAATTGTGTAATAAAAGGTGTACTACTTTTAAATGGGGTAATTATTGCCGTAGAAAATGGACTCATAATATTTTTTTTATATTTATCAAAATAAGTACGGGGTTCTGGGAGCTTTATAACTGGGGGTTCATGTTTTCCCCATTCCTCTACACACATATCTATATTTGTGTGGTGTTTAGTTTTTCCGCTGTTAGTATTTGCGGATCAGTGGGCATGTCAAGTTGCTTTCTTTTTTTTTTAACTTTAGATTTTAGTTTATTTCTTTTTTGCCTAGTTGTTTTTAATGTAATAGTATGGGAGTCTACTTTCGCTTTTAATAAAATCGACATTAAGTATATAAATCGAGCAGGCTGCCTTCTTGATTTCCGCCCAAATGTCTCTTGTTTGACAATCTTAAACCAATTTTCTATAGGTGCGTTTCTGTCTCTAATAATTTTAAATTTTCTAATTATTATACCAGACCAATGAGGATAAAGAGGCAAAATTTTGTCTTTCAAATTATTAATAAAATTAGGTAAATAATAAAGATTTCGTTTCTGTGGCACCACAGGATTACTTTCAATATTGTCAAACATATCTTTAAAGTAAAAATAAAATGGAGATGATTTACGTAGATGTCCCGTGTATAAACGATTTTTGTAAATATTATAAATGGTCAAAAAATTTTGTTTACATATTCATTTCATGTGTAATTTAGCGAATATAATAGATTCATATCTTCGTCCTTTGCTCCGAAAACAATAGCTACATGTCGAAGATACTCTTCAACTACCAAAATATTTGTACTTTTAATTAAAAATGCGAAACCTTTCTCTGCCATAAATTGCACATATTTATTTTTTGTATACTTATTTATTTCAATAACGCAAGAATGAAAATATAACTGCATACATGTAAAATTGTCAGTTTGTCTACTCTATCATTAATATTAAAAACATACAACCAGCATTCATAAAGATATTGATTTAAATTCATTTTGCTAAATAAAAGTTGTACAGATTGCATGAGAGCCATACTACCATTCGTTGCTATTTTCTTAATAACAGGATATTTTCTTTTTCCACTTATTTGATTTAAATCATTTAAAAAAGAACTTAAAAAATAAGTTACTGTAGGAATATTGTGGTTTGACGATATAAATTCCGATATTGGAATGGGTGACTTATCATATCCTCGAAATATAATATCTTTTTCTCTATCCAACTAGGTTTATCAATTATACTGCCTGTAGCATCCAAGTAACAAAATATTTCGTGATTTTTTTTGAATTTTTAGTAAATATCTAATTTCATATTCATTTTGAAAGCGAATGAAAAATGGCGAAAAACAGAGGTTCTGTACATATCCCTTAATTTTTTCCCGCATTTAGCGCAATTTGAGTGATTTCAAACAGCCCTGGCCAAAAATGTATAAGAATTTTTTACTTTTGGTTCGTTGTTTACTTTGTGATACAAAATTTTTTTAAACACAAATTGGATATTGCTTTGCAAAATATACATTAAATTCATCAGTCCAATTCTTTTTCAGTTTGGCGTTGTTGCCTTTAAAATGCGTCATCCAAAATGTTGCAGGCACTGTTATTTGCTCTGTATGGTTTAAAGTTACAACGGTATTAGATATTTTATTATATTTTTCCTGTTTCAGGCTGTTGATCCTTTTCCGAATGTTTTATTTCGTTTTCAAAAAATTTAATTTTGAAATCTACTGTTGATTTCAATAATATTCCCGAACTGTTTAACGATTGTTCGTTATTTGAATTATTAAACACGTCACGAGGGCAAGATTCTATTTCATTACATGAAATCTTTATTACTGAATCCAAATTATGTATTTCATCCATGGCCGGCGAACATTGTCTGGATGATATGGAGCACTCCATACCTCAGAAAAGTCTAAGTATGGAATTCCATACCTCAAAAAGTAAAAAAACAATTGTATTCAATGTCATTAGGTTTGAAGATTTAGCACCCTTTTCATTTGAACCCTGTATATAATTATCGCCATTAAATGAGTATATTCATTGATTTTATATATTTTATTATGCCCCCCCCCCCCCCCCCAACACTTTTCACTATTACTCCATACCTCAGCAAAATTTACTTCGTCGGCCCTGATTTCATCAAAACATGATATCTTGTGTGCAAGTCACAATCAACAACATCGTCAATACCAACATCAACTTCAAGCTTCAAGAGTGCAACGTCTGTCACCAAAACAGCACAGGTTAGTGGGCCCTACCTATATGATCCTCATGTGTACTCGGTACTAAATCACGGTAGTAACACAACTAATTATTTTTACAATATGACGGAATTAGACAATCTTTTCAGTCAGAGAAGAAGTGTTAAATCTGCGAAAACGAGATTTTCAAATAACGCTAATAATGCTAGTAATCAAAGTGAGTTTAAACAATTAATTGGGCGATTATCAGATTACAAAAAATTAATAGATAAATACAATTCAATTCAAAACGATATAGCACGGCTATCTAAAACAGAAGATAATAAAGATCGGGAAGAATTTGAAAATGATTATTATGAAGCATTAGCTAAAGCAGAAGAAAAATCGAATATTTAAATAATAATACGCGAAGTGAACCATCTAATTCAAGTATTAACAACAGTAATCAAATAATTCAGTTACCTATAATTCATTTACCTCATTTTAACGGTAATTATACAGAATGGATAACATTTCACGACAGTTTCTTATCACCAATGCACAAAAACATTAATATAACAAACATTCATAAATTCCATTATCTAAAAGGTTATCTCAGTTGTAACGCGAAACGTACTGTAGATACACATCGAAGAAATGTACAGTATTATTCTGAAGTTACGCCCTATAACCCCTCCACAGGTATCAGAACCGAATGAATAACGGACATACGTTCTAGCTGGTTGAATGAGAAAGATAAACTATACGAAATGAACGACAGGTATATTATCCATTGTTTAGCGGAGACAGGTAAACACCTCATTTCTGATCTTACAATATTTAGCAAAATGTAAGTGAATGTTAGATGCTGTACACAAGTTCAATGACGCATCCAAACTTCTTGAACTCTAATAATAATAATACAATGTAAATATCATTAAATATTTATGACATAACAAAACATATTTATCAATATGCATAATATAAATAAACATATTATTTAAATAAATATAACGTGGCTTTCTTTCCTGTTTGATTAACACTAATAACAATATAATATATGAATAGAATATAATATTGCAACATTTTTAATAGTTTTATTTTTCGACGTTAGAACTTTTCTCTTTTACATAAATTTGAGTCAAACGCGTATTTTCATCAAAATTTCATAATATATTGTGGTGTGGGGACTGACTTTGCCGATTATTTTACATGTTTTCCTGCTTTCCTAATTATTTTAGAGAAAAATGTTTCAATTGAAAAATGAAGAGATTTCAAATCTGCACCTGAATCAGACAACAAATTTCATTTCTCTTCTTTAATAGCAAAATAAAAAAAATAGCATTAAACCCCTGTATATTCCACATTTCATTACTACACCCGATATATTGGTGACATAGTTATAAACAATATTTTTATAGTTAATTGTTTCATATTTCATCCACTTATATTATTAGTTATCAGATAATTTGAATTTTATATGTAGTAGAATGTTTGTTTTAATTCTGATGAAAATGATATTAATTTTCAACAGTGGTCGCAGAGTTCAAGAAGTTTGGATGCGTCATTCTACAATATCATTAGCTGTCGGCACCATGGTTGTCTTGAAAATTTAGTATCCGTTTAACTAGTAATGACCAAAGGTTCATCAAATAAAAATAAAGTTCTCGCAATAAAAAATTGTGTAGTGTTTAATTTAAGAATTTAATGATTCATTTAATCTATTTTCTATATCGTATGTGACTTATATTCTATATCATATGTTTCTTTTAAGCTATTGCATAGCTTTTATCGCGGGCTTTGAGCGCGGCGACCGAATCAAGAAATTCCGTAATGAAAAAGACCTGACACCCCCCACTCCGACCGGCACAGCGGTGCGGCGTTAAAAGCCGTGCATCGTCTAACGTAGTTTCAGTTCGGCAGACTTCGGCACGGTGTTTGTGTGCGTGCAACTAGACGTATGCGTGTAGACTAGCTGCTAACTGCTCATAACTGATTCTATCTCTTTTAGACACAATGCTAAAATTTGTTTTCTTATCGGTCACCACGCTCAAAAAGTGTAACTTGAATTAATATCAAAGAAAAAAAAAAGAGAAAAAAAATTACTGCATAAATAAAATATATAAATAATTATAATTGCATAAGTTGATAAAAAAAATGCTATGCAATAGCTTTACCGCGGCAGTCCTCGAGTGCCACACGTATTTTTTTTTTAAACTATGTAAACTTTGTTGTATTCACTATATGTTTCTTGTTTTATTTATGATGCGAACTACTGTTATTTTTTAAGTATTAACTTCATCGTATTCATTGAAAAAATGTATAATTTTCCAAGGCGGGAGTATGTTAAGTCTTTAAGTAGGGGTATGCCTCCCCCTCCCCAAAACATAGTATACTTGTATCAACAAGCAGCCCTGCGGCTCAGTCCACTTCAGCTCACTTGAGTGACAACTGTCAATACTGTATTAAGTAGGAAAAAATATTATATTCAACAAATCATTCATCGTTTACTCGTATTTTACACATCGAACATTAAACCCCAACAAAGATGAGATAATTAAAAACACAGAAGATTCTAATGAAAGTGTATTAACTGTGATAACGTTAGTTAAATCCGGCTGGGGGTACCATGTGTCAACGCATAGACGTTGCTGCACAGTACAAGAAATTCAAACAATAACGACATTCAAGGTCGGCACTTTTGATCTTTCGCATCGATCGATGACATTAAGTCGAGCGGCCATATTGTCAGTAGCAGTGTAAGGTGGTAAATTTGAATAGCTGTAAGTTGCAAGTGGGGCAAAATGTAAAAAAGACATTCCAATTCTGGCTAAAACGAGAAAAAAATTGAATTTTTATAGTTGCGCGTTTCAGTTTTGAATAATAGGAATAAAAAGTTATAATTTAAGTATCTAAATCAACGAGAGTCAAAATTATCTCTATACATTAATAATCCATAAGGTATTAGTAATAATATATTAAAGTGACAAGAGCCAGTTCTGGCTATAACGAGGAAAAAATTTTATTTTTATGGTTGCCCGTTTCAGTTTTGAATGTTAGGAATAAAAAGTTTTAATTTAAGTATCTAAAACAACGAGAATCAAAATGTTCTCTATACATTATTATCCATAAGTTTTTATTTAATTTAAGTATCTAACTCAACGAGAGTCAAAAAGATCTCTATATATTAATAATCTATAAGGTATTAGTAATAATATATTACAGTGACAACAGCCAATTCTGGCTATAAAGAGGAAAAAAATGGAAATTTTATGGTTGCGCTTTCAGTTTTCTTTATTAGAACTAGTGAGTTTTTATTTAATTTAAGTATCTAAATCAACGAGAGTCAAATTGATCTCTATATATTAATAATCTATATAGAATTTTTAATAATATATTAAAGTGACAACAGCCAATTCTGGCTATAACGAGGAAAAAATAGAATTTTTATTGCCGGGCGAATTGGTTTGTTTAGTTATGAGTAAATATAATTTTTCTTTTTATTTGTTATCTAAAACAACGAGAGTCAAAATAATCGCTATACATTAATCATCCATAAGGTATTATTAATAACATATTAAAGTGACAAACTCCAACTCTGGCTATAACGAGAAAAAATGGTATTTTTACGGTAGCGCGTTTCAGTTTTCTATATTAGAACTAGTGAGTTTTTATTTAAATTAAGTATCTAACTCAACGAGAGTCAAAATGATCTCTATATTATTGATAATCTATAAGGTATTAGTAATAATACGTTAAAGTGACAACAGCCAATTCTGGCTATAACGAGGAAAAAATAGAATTTTTTTTGCCGGGCGAATTGGTTTGTTTAGTTATGAGTAAATATAGTTTTTGTTTTTATTTATTATCTAAAACAACGAGAGTCAAAATGATCTCTATATATTAATATTCCATAAAGTATTAGTAATACCATATTAAAGTGGCAACCTTCAATTCTGGCTATAACGAGAAAAAAATATATTTTTATGTTAGCGCGTTTCAGTTTTCTATTTTAGAACTAGTAAGTATCCAAATCAACGAGAGTCAAAATGATCTCTACATATTAATAATCTATATGGTATTAGTAATAATATATAAAAGTGATAACAGTCAATTCTGGCTATAACGAGAAGAAAATAGAATTTTTATTGCCGGGCGAATTAGTTTTTTAAGTTACGAGTAAATATAGATTTTGTTTTAATGTGGTACCTAATACGAGTGTCAAAATGATCTTTACATATAATCCATAATGTATTAAATTATTAAAATAACATCAGCCAATAATACCTATAACGAAAAAGTAAAGTTTTGTATGTCACCGTTCCCTTCTGCAGAAATCGAGTATTGAAAGTCTGGGAATTTGGTGTATTTGGGATAAAAGTTCTTCTCCCGAAACCCTTAAACTATTGCTTTGAACCCCGTTAGAAAATGTTTAGTTAGTTTATGTGAGGTCAAACAAAGAAATATATAAAAAAAAGATACAGAATCCTGTATTTATTATATTTAATTGTTTATAAATATAAATGAATTAATAGACGTGATAATTATGCTCTTATAATTTTAAAAACATTATTTATCAATCGCCAAAGTGAAGGATTTAACTACTAATACTATACAGTAGGCCATGGTCATACATTTGTCGCTGCGCAGTGTGTTCCGTTCACAATTGATAATTTTACAAGTTGGCCGGTAGAAGCAGGCCGCTAGTTTTACTCTGTTGCGGTGAAACTAAAGAAGATATGAGAGGAAAGTAGAGTGAATTATCTGACATATTAAATTGCGAAATTGAGCCAAAGAAGGAATCGACAAAATGGCAGAGGTATTTGTATATAAATTTTGTAAATAAATATTTACTTTTCTTCTAGATTCTGCAAATGTTTTTGTTTTTTTAAACCAATAACTCAAATTTATAACAGAATTTTTGAATCATTCATTTTTATCTCGCTATCCTAGTGTATCTATCATTTTTATTTCTTCTATAAACACAATTCCATCATTCAAGCTCTTTAAGACCTACCAAAAAATTAAACTTATTGGTATTGCAATTTATTAGTGCATCTGGAAATTGCAGTTTTTTATATTACAGTAATGATGTTTACTGTTAACTACATATTCAATGTGGATTTTTAAAATTTTCTTTTTATAATTTTTAGGCATGGAGTGACTGGAAACATAACAGGAAGACTAAAGCCTAAAAAATTAGACAGGCATGAGTAAAAACCGGTGGTGGAACGGATTTTATTGGAAAGCTTTCCGATTTGGGAGAAATACTTTTAGAGTTTCTAGGAAACAGTTTATTGGATGGTGATGATGAAACACCTGAAGCTTTTACTGTAATGTATTAGTTATTTTTGTTTGCATGGTTTTATTTTGTATTCAGATTTCAGATGAGAATCCTGTCGATCGTATTAATTTTGATATGGAAAATGCAGTTATCCTCCAACATTCCAAGATCCCCTTCTCCTCCTCCTGAAGTCCCAGTACCAAATGAAGAACCACTTAAAAAGAAAATAAAAAGAAATAGAATTCAAGACAATGTACAATCACAAACAAATATATTATTAAATATTGACAAAACACTTAAGAACATAAATCGAAACATAAGTTTGCAAAACAAATTTTTAGAAAGAATTGCGATTACATTAGAAAATAAGAATAAATAATTTAATAAATATTGCAGTAACTGAAAAATTTGTTTTCAAATTATTTTTTGTGTAAAATGCCTAATTAATTGTTTTCGCAATACAACTCCTTGTGCAATATCATTTTTCACTACTGATATATCGTCTGCATCTTCATTTCTTTCACCATCTTCGTTATTTTATACGTTAATGTTATTTTGTATAGCTATGTTGTGCAGCGCACTGCAGACATTTATTATACATCCTGCCATTATTGGGGAATATCTTAACACTCTTTCTTTTAAAATACATCTAAATTTCATTTTTAATAAGCCGATTGATCTTTCTACACAGTTTCTAGTACTGGCATGGCTGCGGTTATACCGTTCCTGCGGTGAATTTTGTGCGGCACCCAAGGCTCAAATGGGTAGCCGGAATCACCTTTAAATAATTTATATTTAATTTTAAATAAAAGAAAAATATTTATGTTTATTCTGTAACTATGTACCAAGAAGCCACGAACTTCTTTCGCCTTCAATGTAACAATTTTCTAAATAATTTCGTACCCCACTATTTCTCCATATATAGGAGTCATGTGAACTTGCATGTCTGGCATTTACGCTCAAAATTTTTAAATCAGCGTCACATATCTAATAATTGAAAAAAATTATTAAACTGTTATCGAAATTATAAGTATTTTTTTACTCCTGTATAAATAAATATATTCCCATTATTTAAATTTTTCGATGAATTATAGTACCCATAATTCACGATAGTGGATTATGATTCATAATTCACTCTTCTCGACCTATCACAGAGTCAGAAAACCATAATTTACGGTTATTTTAAAGACGTGATGTGAATCACCAAGCAACGGCCGTCTGACATACAGTCAGTTGTTATGGTGTATTTTTATATTGACGTTTTTCAACGTGTGTTTTTAACGAATTTAGATAATTTTTAAAACTGATTTCCGAATTTACAGGAGTAGAAAAAGTATGGTATTATATTCGGGATTATGTCATTATTCACTCGGATGATTTGCGTCACGAGCCGTAGGTTATCATAATCCCACACAATAATATACTATTATATACCAGATGCACGTTTTTTGAATTATATCCTTTCCTGTTCATATAATTGATTGTGTGCTTCGTTTGTAGGTTTTAAGATAGCCACATGAGTTCCATCCACACAACCAATGCAGCCAGGAAAATTAAACTTGTTCTCAAATCTGCATAGAGTAAAGTTTCATTTTATATATATATATATATATATATATATATATATATATATATATAATTTTAATTAAGCGGTCTCAACTGCTAGGGTTATATGCCGCCTCTGAACCTCGTTTTCGGTGGTGTGACAACGGCACGCGGTGTTCGCTTGAATGGGTTTTCGCAAAGCGGTCACCCATCCAACTACTAAGCGCGGGCAGCATTGCTTAACTTGCGTTATCGAGTAATCCGGCTTTAACGCTACCTGCCAATCCGTTGCCTTTCATTTTATATATTTTATTACGTATTCAATATTAATATATAGAACTTACCTTTGCTTTATTCTGGTTTTCTGCATCTGTGTGTTTGGAAATTTTACCCAAACTGGCATTAATTCACATTCAATCACTTGTGCAACTTCTTTTATAGATCTACTAACTAGATTGGCTAACACTTAAATTAAAATCTTGCCATAGACAACGTTGGTACCTCCCAACAGAAAAAAATCTTAAGGCGATTAAAATTTTTAACTCAGGTGTTATGCTAGCAATTGTAACTGGGCTTACCAAATGCCTTCTTAGGTTATTCATTATAATAAAAGCTATAATTTGCGGAAATTGGAATAATTCTGTAAAATGTCTTTTAGGTATATATAAAATATTTCAATGTTGTCCAATACTTTTGCGAATATTAATAAAATGTTTTTTCTTGTCTTCCTCCTGAGCTATAACTATTATCGCAGCATTCATTTTTCTTAAAAATATAATAAGAAGTATTAAATTAAAAATTTGTTAAAGTATTACTTAAAATTTATTAATTTCGCCCGTTTCTATATAATATAAAATTTCTGCAGTTTATCAAAATTGTATCATTTTTAAACATAAATTTAGAATTTACGTGACAACAGAAGTGTTTTACGATTGTTTTTATTTATTAAAACGTCAAAATATAGAAACATGTACTGAACGAAGTTTTAACGTCAACGTTATTTAACGCTAGATTTATTTAACGTTGCATATTAACACCAAAGTTTCAGAATACCATCTTAACTCTTGAACGTAAACTTACGAACGTTAAAAAATGTTAATCGTTATTTAACGCTAAATTTCAGAATTCCACTATTGATCACAACTAACAACGTTGCTTGAAGGTAACTATGATAAAATTATTTCGTAATTATAAATGGCCTAGGGATATTATAGCAGAAAAGTTCCACTGTCAGTAACTTAACTTATTTTACTCATTTAAAAAAAAAGAGGTAAGTCGACTGTATATCTACTGACTTTTCAAAAGCTTTTGACCGTATTGACCGTAATATTTTAATCCACAAGCTTAACTCTTTCTCCTTCTCTCATTCTTAAATTTCTCTTGTATCATCCTAGTTTTCCCATCGTTATATTTACTGACAAAATCTTAGACATCAATTTTCATCTTTCACAACTTCTTTTGGCGTACTTCAAGGGTAACAACCTTGGCTCTCTCTTATTTGTTTTTAATCATCAATGACAGTACCGATATTTTACATTGCAACAAACTTTTATTTGCAGACTGTGTCCGTCTTTATTCTAAATTAGCTTTTAGGCTTACTACAATCTATGGCTCAGTAAAAAAAATACTAGATTTTATTATTTGAAATACCCGCTCGCTCAACAATATTACAATATTACGTCGCTACTTTATTTATATTTTTCATTTATTCGTTACAAACTCGAATACTGTTCTTCTATTTAGAACGCATTTCATAATACATATCAGGACCGCATCAAATCCAAATCCAAAAGGATTCTTCAGATTACTCTTTTATAAAATTAATAATGCTTATTCTAAGTATTCAATTTCCTACATCTCACTATTAGAAATGTTTGGCATCCAAAATCTTTTAGAGCGCCATGAGATATACTTAATACATTGTTTTTGCAAACTTATCCACTGTGAAATTGATGAGTCTACTAACTTCAGTCTCCTTAATTTTTTTGCACCCTCCATATTTAGGCGTAATCCCCATACTTTCTATTTTTTACGCATCTAAATTTGGTAATGTGGATTTTTACCAACACATTCAGAAATAGTTCTACAAAATAATAATACGCTACTAATCTGCCTATGTGTTTTGTATTATATATATATATATATATATATATATATATATATATATATATATATATATATATATATATTATGTATGTTTGCATATGCTCCTGTTTTTTCTAAGTATTTTCTTTTTGTAACATACTGTGTGTATTGCTAGTGTGTTAATTGGAATTGTATATTATATAAATAAATAAATACAACCAAGACCAAGTGTATTGAACTCGACTATATTAAATTTACAATGTACGCATTTATGTAATTATTAGGCACAATTGCAATATGCAAATGCAGTATTAATGCAAATTACAAAAATATAATAATGAAATTATGAACTATATGCAAATTTTTAGAACATATCAATATTTATATCCTTGTCAACGTACGCGCTAATTTCTAATTGAAATTATACTTATTACTGGTGCGCTCATTATATTATTCTGATAGACTTAGTGCATATATTAACCTTATACTTAAATAAGCAAAATGCAATAATCAAATATTGCCATTAATAATCAGAAAAATTTATATGAATTATATACCACTTAAATAGAATAATGCTAACTAGATTTCCCATAAAGTAATGTGATTTTTTGGGGTGCCGGTAAGTTCACCGAAAACAATTCACCGAATACAATTCACCGAAAAACAATTCACCGAATAAAAATTCACCGAATAAACAATTCATCGATATACAATACACCGAAAGACAGTTCACCGAAATACAATTCAACGAAATTCAATTCACCGAAATGATAAATAACTTTCCTTCACACTTTATCCAGGCTTAGGACTGGCAACAAAATGCAGGCGTGTTTAAAAGCCGGAAATTTATTCCTTTGTCATTTTCGAATATTATTTTTATAAAACAATATGTTTTACATTAATAACATAAATTTTGTGCTATGCCCCGTAAATACTCATATATGTTGTAATCTATCCTCACAGCGCAGTCTCTGTATTTTTTGCGCATCGGTGGACCGTCTTGGCCACTTACGTACTGCTCTATTTGAAGTTCATTTAAGCTTTGTTCCCGCTTAATTGATTGAATAAATCTCCATATGTTAGGATGATCCGCCCCACTTTGTGTTTCAAATCCTCGATGCCATCTTTCAATGGAATTATTTGTCTTTGGTAGGCCTTGTTGTGCTCCATCGAAGCAATTTCACATTTCATGGGAAATGTGAGGAGGGCGCCGTCCCTGGCGTCGTTGGGGACGTCCAATCCAAATATCTTCAAAATAGTCAACAATAGATTGTGCTTTCGGAGAAAATATATTTTCATCACATAGTCTATCAAAAGCATCAACTACACTGTCCTTGGCAACAAATGCGATAGCCGGTAATAAGCCAAGCTTTAGAACAAAATTAGAATCTGTTTTGTACCTTTTTTTAAGAACTTGTGACTGAATTTGTCGAAATATGCATTGGCAAAAGAGAATAAATCATCCACAGTGAATTGTTTCCGGAAATTCTTCCGTAATTGCACTCACCGTTGCAGGTTCAAAATCAGTTAATATTGCAACTAACGTAGCTGTTGGCTCAAGTTCTTTCAGTTTTCTGAGGAGTCGAACGTAAGTTTCTTTTTTTTTGTCTGGTAGCAATGCAATTACTAAGGGAATAACATTGTTATTATTTAACCCATGAAAAGAATATAATTGATAAAACAGATGTGGCACAGTTTTAAAAGTGCCGTCTGCGTACCAATGTTTGGATGCAGCCAAAAGTTGCAGGTTTCTCTTGGTGCTAAAAATTAGCATTCTATTTGCAGCAGATCCAGAATCGTACATTAAAAACTCGTCGCCATTGTTTGTTATCTCATACTTTTACAATATCTTCGCGGTGAATAGGTAAAGATGGAATATATTCGTGCCTCGTTCTTATGTTTCTAATTGTTCACTTGCGATAACTTTGCTGCTGCAGACTGTGTAACTCCAATCGATGCATTTGATATTATATAATGCGGTGCATCTTGAGTATTTACAGTATTGTGCCGAATAGTGTTCATTACGGTGAATTGCTATTTCGGTGAATTGTTTTTCGATGAATTGTATTCGGTGAACTTAACTAGACCCGATTTTTTGTTTTGTTACTACTGACACTACGAGGTTTAAATTTTGCATACGTTATACATACCTTATTATTAACACAGTGTAACAAATAAATAGGGCCACTATCCTTCAGAAAAGTTTACATAAGTTAATTAGTTCTAAAACACAATGATACACTTAAACCCGGTTTCAGAAACGTTAATCAAATCTTCCTTCATATAATTGGTTGCTAAGGTTTCATGTTTCTCAAATTTTATTCGGGTTGCACAATAGTTATTTGTGTATCAAGTGCGGATAGAGCATTGTTTGTTGCACGCGGCGAGAAATTGTTGATCGAGGCGAAGCCGAGATCAACAACTCGACAAGTGCACCGAACAAGCTCTATCCGACGAGATACACACAATATTTTTTCTACAATCGTTGAACAATGTCAAGCTGTAGAAAAAAATTCATTTTCAAAATTATCTTTGGTCACGCCTATAACAATTCAGTAAAATTGTAGTTACCCATGTCACCGTAATCATGACAACGTTTATAAACAAAATAAAAATTTTCATAGAAATCATAATTTGACACATGGAGAATATTTGACATATAGAGTACATTTGACTTAAAGTCTACAGAGTGAATACGTTTATGGTGATTAAGTTGAAGTGTATGTACGTATACGCCTGTATTTGCAATAGCAAGGTTATTACCAGAAAAATCCAATGTATCATTTACTTCTTTTACCTAATTTATTTTTATTTTGTTTTTGTCGCACTAGTGCGACAATATGTCACTTTGTCGCCCTAGAGCGACAATTTTGAACATTTCCTAACCAAAAATGGAATAACAATGTCGATATTGTGCAACGATTGTAGAAAAAACATATTAAGTAACAGCCATGGAATCAGGGGGAGGCAACTTGGATGACAAAAGTCAGCACAATGATATGATTAGTGGCACACCACGCCACGAAGTTGGGAGGCGCCACTTTAGAGAGCACATATAATAAAACATGTTATTGGAATCGAGTTACTTTGGAAAAAGAAGAAGAAATCATAGTGAATTTTCTTGTCAAAATTTTGTGTTGACAATTCGTTCTCCTTGCTATTGTTGTTCATTATTATTGTGCCATAGGTACTTTACAACGGGTAAGTGTAAAATTTAATATTCTGTTTATCCATTATGTATAATCCAATTCCTTTATTTCAATCATTTTCTCTCCTTCCTATCTTAGAACATTACAATTAATGTTGGATTTGGATTTTGGATGGATATACTTGGGTTAGACGTAAAGTTGGATAAAATACCTAAGTGCTCTGAACACATCCGTCTGTCCTGATTCATACACCTTTTCCTGGTCCCAATGCTCAAGTTCTTTGACATGACGCGACACCATCACCACCAACTGGACAATATATAACAAACCGACCAGCAGAAAAATATGATTCAACCCAACGATGAACAAATGGGCATGACCATTTACAAACTAACATTGAAAGACCTTTTAAGAGAAAACGTGAGACATCCGAGCATGGTATAGTAATAAATTCTTTTTTTTAATAAACATTATTAATAATTTAAACTTCTGTAGGTATTTTGAAAAAAAATACGATTACGAGTGTCTCAGTTGAGTGGCCGGGAATGAACATTATACGACGAAACTGTAAAGAACCGACTGAAGATTGTGAACGGGAGCATTCGAGAACTAAGGACCAGGCTTAGTAGTATTACAAGAAGAGACCGAGTGCACAGACTGAACTATATGACTAATTGTTTAACAAAGGATTTTCTTTTTTCACCAGTACAATTGGCTCAAAGAAAAATTAGACGTTTTTCGACACAAGACAAAATGTAACACTGAAATCAAATATAAGAATATATAAATGTAGATAATTGAAGGGAAGAGATTACGAAGAACGAAAGAAAGAAAATTTTATAATGAATTCATAGATTTATGGACTCCAATGTTAACCAATTTGTGAAGACGAATATCGATGATGCGAATCAGGATGAACAACAATATTTGGTTATCTCCACCACGTTGAGAAATATTTATATAACACATGTATTTGGATGCATCACAGGCGTTGGTTAATCATAAAGGAATAATGATTAGTGCTGGTTATTAAATGGAATTTGACAAGATAATTTTTGCGAGAATGATTACTGTTTTAAGTACAGTTTGATTCTTATTAAGGATAATTCCTGGTTTCCCTTATAAATTCACTTTTACAATTTAAATATGTTTATAGTGACACTTAGTTATTAACAAATTTATTCATATAATCACAGATAACAATAATAATCATCACCAATCAATCGTTCGGCTCTAAATCAGATGACGTGGATTTTATATTAGCGCTTGTATACAAGTCGCACACCCGCATTCAAATTCGTTATAGTTCGCAGCGGTAAAATCTACATGTTTTAAGAGTTTCAGAAACTTAGAAAATAACCTGTGCTAGTTAAAAAAACATAAAATACCATTTTAATATTATATTCAATGTAATATCTTTTTAAACACTGTTTTTGTGATTGAATCTGACCTATAAATGTTTGTAATATCTTTAACTACAAATACTTTGAAATTCGCTGTTAATTGCAAGCACAAATGCAGATATTTGTTAAATGTGAAAAGTTGGGTTAGAGTAAAAATATTGTTAACAATTTGTTAAAATTCATTCTTAAACTTGAACACCCTGTTAAAAGTGGTAATATACCTATACTCTTATTTTATAGTAAAGTTAAAAGGTTTCTAATAATTATATTAAATTCTCATTTTTAATATTTTAAAAGAAGCTTTTTATAGTAAATTAATAAACTTTCTTTTTAAAATATTGAATTAAATTTTATTAGGAATCTTTAATATTATATTTTTTCTACATGTATAAATATATGTAATCAGTATTTAATTGAATAAATTTATTCCTTAAATTTATTGTTATAATTTCGAAATAATATAAATACATCTAAATATAAAATAAAAAGTATCAAGGAGGCTAAAAAAGCAATATTCTATCCTTCTATTTTCATCCTTGTCTAATTTTAGTGGCACACCACTCCCACGCGGGTGCAGCACTTATGCTCAAGACTCGTAACCATAGAGAGGGCGATCTGATTATGTTTCTAATTTGTGCATGGAATTAAAAATAAGAGATAAACAAATGCGTAACGTTTTAAACGTCAATGTCAAAATAATAGATTGTCAAAATCATTTATACGTAGATACTATAGTTATTTGTGTATCAAGTGCGGATAGAGCATTGTTTGTTGCACGCGGCGAGAAAATTCGACAAGTGCACCAAACAAGCTCTATCCGATGAGATACACACAATATTTTTTTCTACAATCGTTTCAAAATTATCTTTGGCCACTCCTATAATAATTCAGCGAAATTGTAGTTACCCATGTCATCGTAATCATGACAACGTTTATGAACAAAATAAACATTTTCAAAGAAATCATAATTTGACACATGGATTATATTTGACATTTTGACATATAGTTCACAGAGTGAATAGGTTTATGGTTATTTAGCTAAAGAGTATGTACGTATATGCCAATTGCATTTGCAATATCAAGATTATTACCAGAAAAATCTAGTGCATCATTTACTTCTTTTACCTAATTTATTTTAGTTTTATGTTTTGTTGCGCTAGGGCGACAATATGGTACTTTTTCGCCCTAGCGCGACAATTTTGAACATTTCCTAACCAAAAATGGAATAACAATGTCGATATTGTGCAACGATTGTAGAAAAAATTATTTTCTGGCCTCCTGAACTGTAAAAATAACAATCACACATCATTTACGTTTGCCGTAACTACGATTTTACAGTGTCCATGTTTTTTGAAACACCGCGGTGCGGGAACACGCACCGATATTTTTTAGCTTTTTGAGGCTATTAAAATAAAAAGTAACTTTGTAATAATAAAGAATGACTAAAAAACTCTAGTTCCCGCAAAAATCGTTAAATAAAGTCACAAAGAAATAAATAAAACTAAAAATTTTATATAAAATATGACATTTGCCAGCAGCGCCATCTCTTAACACTTATCCCAACTGAGAACCGATTTTTCACAGTTGGTAATTGTCACATACTTAATAAGATGTCAAAAGATAAAACTGATTGATTGGGTTGATAAGAATTGGTGATTTATTTTATTTTAATTATATTAAATTAATTGTAATACAGAATATCGAGAAAGGTAGGGGGAATGTCTTCAAAACCCGAATACGCAAAAACAGAATGAAATGTAACCGAATACGCATGCACAGAATATGCAAAAACCGAAAGGTTACAGAATAGCACGAAATATTCAAAAACAGAATATGCATTTCCCGAAAAAGTTGGCGTGGCTTTTGGTTGGTCTACTTTAGGCAATCACGGCTAAATGTTAATATGAAATTAGTTAGGTACATTCACTAACAGATGTTACTTATTAATATGTCGATAAAATCACAGACGTACGATTTAAATTGTCAAATTGACAGCTAAATTAAATAAAATCAATAACTATTTTTATAATTCAGTAAACAGTTTACGTTCTATCAAATTAGAAAAACATTTAATTTTGTAGTTTAGTTAGTCTGATTTACCGTCAAATATATCAACTAATAATGTCTCATTGTTTTTAGATATATAGTTGTCACTATTAGTGTGGGGATCTATAACTTTGTGCTCGTCAACATACCATGACATAATAAATAGCTGATTTTATGTAAACATACATTTTTCTGATTTTTAAAAAAAAAATCTATATATCAATTATATAATTATTTAAGAATGTATCAATTGTAAAATTGAATAGAATTTATTGTAATATGCAGCGTTCGAAAACATCCAATTTTTATTATGTTACAAATATTAACAATAATAAATAATTCATTAAAAGGACCATTTTGATATTGTTGATTTATATAAATCTTTCGATTTTACCGACAAAAGAGGTTCTTTTGCTTTTGTCATAATTTCTTTAATATTTTACAGCACTTCTTTCATATAGAACAGTATTTTGAAATGATGTAAATAAAACGTATAACAGTGACAGGGTCAAATTTCAAAAAACTATTAGTGAATGTATCTAACTAATTTCATATTAACATGTAGCGGTGATTGTCTAAAGTAGACCAACGAAAGAGCCACGCCCACTTTTTCGGGAAATGCATATTCTGTTTTTGAATATTTCGTGCCATTCTGTAACCTTTCGGTTTTTGCATATTCTGTGCATGCGTATTCGGTTACATTTCATTCTGTTTTTGCGTATACGGGTTTTGCCCGTACACCCAAAGGTAGGTAACATTTGAATCGCTCATGTAGTCTATGCGGGAATTTTTAAATTGTCATATTTTTAGGTTATAATTGGAAGTTTTTCTTTTCATGTAGTTTTGGATATTACGAAATATCTGTGTTTTTGCAAATCATAATTGAATGAATTGCACACAAAGATTTTTTATTTTGCGATACCAGATCTGTGAAATATACCAAGAGGATGTTTCTCAGTGAAATTCTTGCCTTTCTTCTCGTCACACCACTATTACTATTAATTCTCAATTCCGTGAATTTTCTAATTTAATTTCTGCAGTTATGAAGCAATTGTAATGAATTTTGTTCACTTATCCGGATGTAGAATTTTATGCGTAACAACATTTATTTGAAACATTTTTGTTTAAAATAATTAGGGAAGCAATGCGGACGGAAAAACTGATTTACCATGTTAAACGCTTATGTTTCACTTTTCAATATAAAGACAATTTTATTTCAAAAACCAATAACATATGGTAAATATAAAAAAATGAAACACAACTAGTACAAAAGTTACTACTTACAGAAAAATAATGTCTAACAATATAAAATATAAATATAACACAACTGTTTGGTGGAGTAATAAATATAAATCAAACTTGATTTCAACGAACCTGTCAAAACATGTAAAGACAAAAAATTCGAAAAAACAGTAGTGTTACTATGATTATAATTTAAATCTTTTAATTAAAGAATTGAAGGTGCTGCTGAGATTTGTAAAATCTGTTTTACTGTTCAACAGGTTATCAGAGTTTGATATATGCATATTTCCAGAAGTTTTCTTTTATGTTTATTAAATTCATTGTCTATAATTGTCACATCTTTAAAATTGAAACTGTGTTTTAGCTGCCTACAATGTTCAGCCATTGCACAACATTTACTAGGGATTTTAATGTCACTTTTATGTTGCGTTAGCCTGGATTTTAAAGTTTGACAAGTTTCTCCAATATATTGTTTATTACAATTCGTATTTTGTAAATTAAATTGCTCCTCTGTAGTGGTTGTATTTTTCTTTAGTTCTGGTGAAGAAAGGCCTGAGTGTTTTATCAAATTTAGTTACTATTTTTATATTTTCCGCTGGAAAAACATTTTGGTTTCTATTCGATAGACCTTTCTTATAGGTAATGGAACTATATTTTCCCTGTGTCGATGTTTGTTCTTCGGTTACAATTTGTCGATTCGGTGGCCTATTTTCAGTGCTGAAGAGTTATTTATTTATTAGTGCAGATGGATATGAATTTTGGAGTAGCGTATTTTTTAGATCCCTGATGTTCTTTTCATGATGATGAAATTTGTCTTTATACGAAGTGGTTGTTCACTCTGAAAGTTCATTAATCTACCCGAATTAGTTGGTTTTTTGTAATAATCTAAAGTAATTTTGTTATTTGTTGATCTAATTAACAAAGTGTCTAGAAATGGTACACTGTTGTTGGTTTCCTTCTCTACTGGGAATTAAATATGATTATTAAAGCTGTTAAATATTTCAAGCGTGTGTTCTATCTTATTTTCAGGTACTGTCAGTATTATGTCATCCACAAATCGCTTTAGGAAAGGTAGTTCAAAATCCAGTTTCTGTATACAAGCTTTCACAACTTTGTCCATCACCCTGTTCGCTAGTATTGGGCTCAGTGATGAACCTATACTGAGTCCTAATACTTGTTTGTAAAACTTACCATTGAAGGCACAGTAATTGCAATTAAAAATAAGTTGAACAGATTCCACAAAACGTGTTTTGTTAATTGTTCAATGTTGTTCTAGGTTCTCCCAGGCGTCGTTTATGTCTTCAATCACCAGTTCTAGGGGTACATTGGTAAACAGTGATACCACATCCAGGCAGATTAGTACATAGCCTTCAGGTAATTTAAAATTGTTCATAAACTCTGCGAATTGAAAAGAATCGTTAACGGTATTTCACGCCAGTCTGGCATGGTGATGCCGTCGGGTCCAGCAGCGGTCTTAGGTGGAACGCAGAAAGCCTCAACATCACTAGAAGAGATTGGGCGCCAGATGCTGCTGCAACAGAGGTCTTCAGGTGGTAAAGCTTGTGAGACAGGTGAATGACCTTAAGTACATGTGCCTAACGGCCAACCCGAATACATAAAAGAAGATATAGAGTCCAAGTAATTATGTCAATAGAAAAGTCTCTAAAGTTGTCTCTTCTCCTCTGCTGTTCTCTTAATATTTCCTGTCCTTCTTTAAACTTTAATAGTTGTTTTCGTCGTATATCTTTCTAATATATACGTTCAGAAACAATTGAATAATCTGGAACATTAACTATATAATTTCAATAGTTTACAAAAGAAATGTAACTTTACCTTCATCGCTAGTACTGTCTGATGCAGAGCCAACGGTGTAGCTCTTCTTTCTTCAGATCTTATAATGTCTGTAGGAATGCTACAACTACTTGATTTAAAAAAAATATCTCTAGCATGTCTATTGGTTAATATTGGAGATCAAGCAATACATGGTTTATCAAACTCCATCTCTATTTTCTTGGATAATTAACTTATATCGTCATTAATATTTCTTCTTGCTATCTCAGTATTGCGAGGAGATATAATTACTGGTGTTGATTGAGGTAAGTCAGCAGGAAAATATTTACTATAAGATAAAATGGTTGATTCCATTTTAGTACATGCGAAACAAATTAATTGAAATAAAAGATACCCTAGTAATCTATTTAAACTTAGTGTAAATAAATGTAATTAAATAGTTTAATTAAGTAACATATAGCAAACGTGTAAATAGTACATGAGTGTCATATTGAAATACGAGGCACTTTGTTCCGAGTATTTTACGCCTCCGAATCAAGTGCAGATATTTTACTGACGAGTGTAAAATCGTATTCTCTGCGCCTCCTCTTTGTGTGGATATTTTTGACGTCGATGACGGTAATTGTTTGACAGCTTCGCGTTATTTGCGTGAGCGATCTAATGCTGCTCACATGATATATTTATTTATTTATTTATTTTGGCATTATAAAACGCTATGCGAGAATTCTAAAGACGTAGCAAATTTTATGACAACGTAGAAAAATCTATTTCTAATCAACAAACGCATAGACTAACATGGAAGCGAAGAATGAAGTGACGTGCTTGCTTCGCCAATGTACTGAGATGTAAGCGAGAAACGAAGTGACAAGCTTGCTTCGTAAATGTAATGACATGGAATCGAGGAACGAAGTGACGATCTTCTTCGCCAATGTACTGACATGAAAGCGAAGAACGAAATGATGAGCTTGCTTTGCCAATATACTGATATGGAAGCCAGGAACGAAATAAGGAGCTTGCTTCGCCAATGTAGTGGCACTGGCATGGAAGCGATGCCTGATATAAGCTATGCCTACATAAGTTTTATTAGATTTACAGAGTTGGCGAAGCCCTAGCTGAGACATCCGCCGTAGGCGGAAGTCGACGCTAGTAAGTGCTGAAGGTACAATAAGGATTACCCCAATAGAACCAATTAATTAATTTCCACGTTTTATTACAGAGACATTTTCGTAATTCGTTTCTGTCAATGGGCGTGTTTTGGCGTTCCGTAATAAATTGGTTTTGCACAGGATTATTTTCACTTATTTGCAAATTTTACATCACAGTGTGTGTCTCGCTCTGATCTACTTGTTGAAGAGTGGAATCAATTTCTGGGGTTTTCAAAGAAAGTCAACTTTGTTCGAGTTCTGTGCTAAATTCGCTGTCGGTGGTGTGAAGTGCTAAAATTCTGATTTTTGCAGTAACTAACAAGTCGTCCAGGTTGTTTTCAAGGCCTTGTCACAGTATAGGAGCTACAAGCAGTAGTCGCACTCTCTGTCGGCACCTTTGATGTTTTGTACCATGTCAGATGTTCTTGCGCATCCTATGCCCCGCTCTGTGGACTGAACGGCTCAGCGGGCGGCAGGCAGGGTCGGACTGGAGGAAAAAGGCAGACCGAGAAAAATAGAGTTGAGGGCCCTATTCTCTATGTAAAACGATGGTTTTACTTGGGTTCATACCAATACAGCAAAAAAATAATTAATAAGACCGTTTCACTGGTAACAAATGAATAATTTATGTAATTTTTAAATAATAAAAACTATAATTATTCGTTTTTTGTTAAATATTTAAAAATCAGCACAATTAACACAGAAAATTAATAATGCCTACAATAACAAATTTTTGGGTTCTGTACTAGATGAGGCTCGGGCTAGGGTATCGTATCGAAAATTTCCAATAGGTCTTGCTCAACATTCAACATAATCAAAGCTTGCAATATATCTTCCCCTATATTGGAGCATAAACGTGATTTTATTAATTTTTAAATTAAACCACCTGTGTACACTTCTCATTAGTTTTCAGAAATAGTTGAGTTTTCGTCATCCCATGTTGAAATAAGTTTCGCTAAAATTTAATAATTAATTTTTCAAATCTACATTAGCAACATTAATACGTTTTAGAATCAACTTAAAAATTTCTTTATTTTCTTGATTTTTGAATAATTCTTTAATACTGTTAAAATTTCTAGAATTAAGATTAGTAATGCAACGTGATGATATATTTATTTTTATTTTTCGATTACGATTAACAATTTTGATAATCGCCGATTTCGATTACGATTATTTAGTACAAATAGTTAATATAATAGTATCACAATAAAAATTAACAATTTATTGTAAAATAATTTAATTATTTATTAGTTTCGATTATAAAATAAGATAGTCGGTCCCTTTTTTAATTACAAAAAAAAGACTTCACATGTTTACTGTCTATGCCAACATTTACGTGTATATAAATTAATATTGAATTATTTTGTATAAAATTTAATTTATAAATATCGTCTTGCCCAAGGGCCCAAAAGAAGGCTAGGGCCCACCGAGAAATTTCTCGGCATCTCGGTGGGCTCAGTCCGACCCTGGCGGGAGGCGATCAATACTGAAATTTTTAGTCCACAGAGCGGGACTTATCGCTTCAAGGCCAAATTTTCATGAGACAAAAAAACCCTGGGAGTGCGACTACTGCTTGTAGCTCCTATACTGTGGCCTTGTATTATGTCGTCACAGTGTGCGTGCTGCTTCTGATTCTCAAGCAATTTATAATAATATTAAAAAGGGCGTTTTCTGATCATGTACACCATGCCAAGTTCTTGGGAATATGTAGTATTTATTAAAATTAAATATAAATTAGAAGGAACTGATATCAAAACATTTATTTTTCAACATGGAAAAAATAACAACAACAATGTTATAATCAATAAATATGTTGCGTAGAGCCTAAAAAATTGAATAACAATAACAGTTTTAAAATAAATAATAACATGTGTTTCACGTTTTATTACTGTCGTTATACTTTTTTATTTCGATATATTTATCTTATTTTTATTGTATGTTTGGTAATTAAATATTATGATTTAATATTTAATTTTATATTTATTATTTGACTACCAAGACCACTCACATAAGTACATATTTCCCTCAAAAAATAAAATCTACTTTCACTCATTGTCACCCAAATAATCTAAATCAAATCACCTAATAATCAGGCAAAATACGTACTATAAAATTATGTATTTCAAGCAAGTATGACATGCAAACTTGTCCCCTAAAATTTATCAAAATAAAGTGTTCTACGCTCATGGTCTTCTGCTGTGAAAAAGGAACGGAAATTTCCTGGAAGGGTTACGCAGGTAGTTTCGGCTTAATCTGCACGGCTGAGTTATACTACTACACCTCTGGCATTCCCCTAGGATCAATTCTTTGCCCTGTTCTGTTTATTATATTCATTAATGACCTTAGTAATTTTTTACAATGCGATCACTTGTTTTCTGCTGATGTCCTGAAGATGTATTCCAAGGTTTATAATATTGATGATTGCAACAAACTTCATAATCAACTTGACCAATTAATTATATGGTGCAATATTCACGATTTAAAACTTAATATCAGTAAATGTATGGTTATATCTTATAGTAGAAGATGAAATCCATTACTATTTCAATACACAATTAACAAGAGGATATTAGAGCGTACTAGTAAAATTAAAATCTAGGAATTTACTTAATCCAGCACTTACATTTGCTCCTCAAATATCTCGAATGGTGCAATTTGCGTTTAGAATGCAGTTTTTTTTTTATTCAGAAATGGCAAAGACTTCAGTGTGAAGACCCTGGTAACTTTATATTAGTTTCGTCATGTCAAAACTCGAGTATGAGTCTATCATCTGGTTTCCTATTTACGATAAATACATGTTGCAAATTGAAAGCATACAGAAGCGTTTTTTAAAATACTTAGTTTTTCAAATTACTAGAATTTTGATTCGCTGGAAAGTAGAGAATTTATAATTCAAGAATGTTTCTTTCTAAATTATTACAGTGTGGGGTTCCGTGTATATTTGCTTAAATGAACAACACGAGTTTATGCGGTTTTTATTTACAATAGAATTGAAACGGAGCGGAAACAAATGTAGAAGAGATCTGACCGAGAGCTGAGACAAGACTGTCTCCAGTCTGTAAGATATTTCAAGAAATAGCTTAAACATGCTGGAGATAAAACAAAGAATCACAAAAATAGGATGACAGTGAATGTGAAACAAAACAGATGCTAAAAAGGTCTTAAGTGAAGTACTTGAAAAGGACAGATCAGGTAGTAAAAGTTAGGGACAGTATAGATTATACCAAAAAACACACTTTTTGGTATATTTTTATTTGTTTCTCAAAAACTGTAAATTCAAATGTAAATTAATTTTAGTATGTTATAGACGATTATATTTATAAATATACACATTATTTGCATTACTGTAGTCGTTCATGGGAATGTGTGATATATATTTGACTACTTTGAAAATTATGTTCATGTATAATATGTAAACAAAATTAGCTTTTTAAAATTTATTACAAAACTTTGGACTTTAATCTACAAACGTAGGTATAAAACATTATATGTTTCATTTATTATAATAATGATATATTGTTTCAAAAAAGTCATGTTCATCTTGCGCTATCTTCAGCCCGTATTTGCCCGGATGGTTCACCAAAAAACACACTTTTTGTCTGTAGATACACTTGGTAGGGGCATTGGCGCGCGTTCAAAAATACCATAAATTCGAACATAACAATAATAATAACAAAAATGTATATTTATATAAAAAATGTGCACAATGGAAAATAAAAATAAAAAATTTAAACATAATTAAATACAAAGGTATCTTTCGAAATGAAACGTTTTTATTTGAAAATAATTTGTATACATCAATATTTTTAACAATCATTTATATAATGTAGTATAATTTTTATTTGCCTCGGCCTTTTACAGACATGACACATCAACAATTACAATAATAGTATAAATTCATGTGATAGTTGTAATAAAATAAATCTAATTTTCACAAAGCATACTCAAATTTAAAAAAATTAATAATAGTACGAGGGTCGTTCAGAAAGTAAGTTTAACGGTCTAATAAAGCCGTGAAAGAGTAATGAAAACACAATAACAAGACCATTTTTGAAAATTTCAGACTATTTCCCATTAGTCTACATAGTTGCCACATCTTTCAATACAATTCGTATAGTAAGTTACAAGCTTTTTAATTCCTAAGTCGAAATGATTTTCGTCCAATTTGTTGAAGTACTGTGTCACGGCGCCTGAGATTTCTTGCGCCTGAGATTTCTTGCGCCGAATCGCATCGCTGACCCCCAAACGCTCCCTTTATCACGATGAATAGGTGATAGTCACTTAGGGCCTGGGCCCGTATTCTCGACCCTTCGTAATGGTCAAGGTTATACGCTTTCGTACGCATAGCGAACGAAATCCGTAAAACGGTATTCTCGATTCTTCGTTTCAATACGAATTCGTGCAATTGTGTTCGTATTGAAAACGAATGGGTATACCCATTCGTCATAACGGATTTTGAGATTATTTGTAATATGTACTTCTTGGAACAAAGTGCAATCGTGAAATAGTCAGTAACATTTGTAAGAATTGTTGCAATTTTAAATTAAAATGGACGAAGTAGTCAATTTATTGTCAATTGAAGAGTTAGAAAATACAGAATTTGTTGAGGAGGTGGAACACAGGGATATTGAAAACCCTGTAGATATATTAAATTATTAACAAATACAACAGGGGTCCTCAAAGTGTGTGCCGCGGCGCCCTGGGGCGACGCAGACAATACATATGGGCGCCGCAGACAATAAATATGGGCGCCGCGACGCACTCCGGCGAACGCGGGCAGATAGTGCTCTGGAATATTCTAGATTGAGCATTTTGAAACGGCTTAGAAACTAATGGAACTTTATATTTGTACTAGAACCGTTCCCGTAGTTTATAGAATTTCCTAGAAAGATATAGAATATTCTCGAAGCATACACAATGTTCTAGAAAAGCATGGAACTTTATTGAAGTTTATAAAACTTTTTTGTAGGTTAAATAGCATGCTATCGGACATTGATGAAAATTCGCGATAGATCTTTGAATGTGGGGCGGCTAGTATAAATACAGCACTCTTTATTATTATTTGCGTCAACCTATCGAAGTCGAATTTTAAGCTGTAGCTGTAATAAAAAGCAAAATTATTAAGCTGTAAATTTTATGCATCTTTTTCTTTTAAAGATGCCCAGTTCAAAATAGTAAAACAACTCTAAAAAGGAAAACCTCACATTTATTAAAATTCAATTAATCATGAAACTATAAATAAAAAATAAGTAAGTTAATGTGCTTACTGACGCCACATATTTTTTCAAAACGCAGAATAAGGTTTGGCACTGCCACTCTCATTTCTCGTTCCACAGCGATTTTTGAGCGATATTTGCTTTTTATTACAGCTACAGCTTAAAATTCGACTTCGATAGGTTGACGCAAATAATAATAAAGAGTGCTGTATTTATACTAGCCGCCCCACATTCAAAGATCTATCGCGAATTTTCATCAATGTCCGATAGCATGCTATTTAACCTACAAAAAAGTTTTATAAACTTCAATAAAGTTCCATGCTTTTCTAGAACATTGTGTATGCTTCGAGAATATTCTATATCTTTCTAGGAAATTCTATAAACTACGGGAACGGTTCTAGTACAAATATAAAGTTCCATTAGTTTCTAAGCCGTTTCAAAATGCTCAATCTAGAATATTCCAGAGCACTATCTGCCCGCGTTCGCCGGAGTGCGTCGCGGCGCCCATATTTATTGTCTGCGGCGCCCCAGGGCGCCGCGGCACACACTTTGAGGACCCCTGTTGTATTTGTTAATAATTTAATATATCTACAGGGTTTTCAATATCCCTGTGTTCCACCTCCTCAACAAATTCTGTATTTTCTAACTCTTCAATTGACAATAAATTGACTATTTCGTCCATTTTAATTTAAAATTGCAACAATTCTTACAAATGTTACTGACTATTTCACGATTGCACTTTGTTCCACGAAGTACATATTACAAATAATCTCAAAATCCGTTATGACGAATGGGTATACCCATTCGTTTTCAATACGAACACAATTGCACGAATTCGTATTGAAACGAAGAATCGAGAATACCGTTTTACGGATTTCGTTCGCTATGCGTACGAAAGCGTATAACCTTGACCATTACGAAGGGTCGAGAATACGGGCCCTGGTCAGGCTCGAAAATTTCACATTTATTTTTTTTTTTTAATTTTTCGGTGAGAAGACGAGGCACTCATCGTGTGCTTACTTTACGCAGTTGAAGTTCATCGTGAATGATGGTTCGAATGGAAGATCGACTACATTCACCTCCATTTCGAAGTTTTATGCTTACACTTCCAGGGTTCACCGCGCATCTTCCTCTATCAGTTGTTTCACAAGCGCAACGTTTTTCTCGTTAACTGCGTAAGCTGGTCGCCCTTAGCGCACTTCGTCGTTCAAACCTTCGCGTCCATTTACAGTCGCTGATTGCCAATGCCCTACCATCTGCAGGCACATGCATTTATCGCCGTAAACAGAACATAATTCTCGATAAATTTCTGTGGCAGTGAAGTATTTGGCGGTAAAAATATGTATTATACTTATACTTTAATGAAACCGAGTGTGTTAATGAAGCTCTTAACTCACGCAAAATGAGTGGGATAAGTGACATTTAACTCACAGGCGCAGATAAAATATGTAACAGATAGAAACAAATTAATATATTCGGTGCTAAAAAATTTAATTCTTTTACAGGCAGATTCATCAAAAGAATTAGCCGCTAATTCCATTCTTAGTTCCATTTTTAACTCCTTTCCTAATTCACGAAAAGAATTAGCAGCTAATCCGAAATAGCGCTAATTCCAAGTTTAGTCCCATTTTTAGTTCTATGAACTGTCAAATAAACTCTGGTTCTTGTTGTAGGTTATAATTAAATAAATTCACTTTAGTTAAGCCGATGAACAATTTATTTAACACTGATTATAAAAGGTGCTTACGCGCACGTCTATGAAACATGACTCACTAAACATGGAGCAGTGCTCAAAAAAACGTCATCAAAATCTGTACTTTGCTCTACTGTCGCCAGATGTCGCGTATCGCTAAGGCGCGCTTATTTGAATGTGAACAAGTATATCACTCAACAGTTCTGATTCACGAAACAGGATTAAATAAATAAATTAGTTCGAAAAATAATTTTACTATGTAGGTAGGATTAAAAGTAAAAGTATGTGATAAATGTGTAAAAAAAAACAACAAACTGTAATTAGGTATTTGTTAGAAATAAATAAAAATAAAAACGTTTACAAAACAGAGTAATGCGCATGCGTTAAGATCAATTCACTCACAGCTGTTTTTCAGTAGAAAATAAACAAGACGTTACGCGATTTTGATCGTATTAAATTTTTTTGTCACATTGTAAGTATCAATTTCATACTAATTAAATTGAAATTTATTCATAATAATATGCGTATTATTTATTAGCCGTAGAAAAAAATCTATTGTAACATTTCAAACATAACTTCTACTTCAACCGTGCAGTATATTACGACTTTTAATTTATTTTAGGCCATAATGTTTCATTTTTTGCAATTTCCGTGTGATAGCGAGGATGAAGAAAATGCACCTAGAAGAAGAGTTAGACCTAGGGTATTTCGGGATAGACTGAATCCATTAGATGTGTCCGATGACCATTTATTACGGTAAATAACTATAAAAATGCATTAACTATATACATAATTTAGCATTACATATGTTTGTGTTTAAGGTGCAAATCAACTACAACGACGGTGAAGAATATAAAATCAGATAAATATATTTATTATTTTTTTTATTTTTCCAGCATACATTTCGTCCAGTCCCCAGTAATCCTAATTCTTGACTGCCTAATACATAATTATTAGTATTACATTGTAAACGTTTTGTATTCTTTTTGAAATATCTGTTGTAGATACTACATACTTCCAAGGCATATGATTATAGAATTATGCCAATTATTAGAGCGCTACCTTACACGAGCGACTGTGAGAAGCCAATCTTTACCAGTCGCCTGTCAGGTTCTGGTTGCCTTGCGATTTTTGGCTAGTGGCAGTTTTCAAAATGTTGTTGGGGATGTAGGGCATATCAGTCAGTCAAGTTGTAGCCGAGTTAGTTATTTTGCACCACTTTATCCGGAATGGCTAATCAGTACATTCAATTTAAATTAAGGGATGCTAATACAATTCAAACAAGAAAGCAACGTAAGTTTGCAGTTCTTTACAGGAATTGTAGTCATTTTATTAGTCACAAAATAGCCAATTTACGTAAAATACTATTTGTTATTTATCACATTTCCGGTAATATTCATTATCGAGACTTTTCCACAAACATTGGCCATTTTTTGACTAATAGACCTACTATAATACCTCAGAATTAATTACATCTCGTTAGTCGCTATTACCTGAATATCCTTGTTTATAGAATTCTACATGCCCAATGCCCCCCCCCCCCCCTTCCCCCAATCAAACGGGTGAGGCGCCCCCCGCCCCATTTTACTATCTGGTAAAGAAGGTTTCTCTGTGCTATATTTCAGAGCTTTGTTCTTTCTTAAAATGAAAAATCGCTTGTACGTAAGAAAAAATGTCAAAGAGAGCAGAGCATAAGAATATTTTTTATTACTATTTTATAAGTTCCAGCTGAAGCAGAGAAGACTAACCTATCTAACAATACTGCACGTGCATAGGATAGAAACATTTGATTTAGATTTAAATGACATTTTTAGATAATTTGCTTCAAAGAAGGCTGAGAGACGCAATGTCTTTGGTATCGTGCAGTGAATATTTGGCATGTAAAAAATAAATAATAGTTATTTATGTATCAAGGCACTGAAGTTTTATTTTTTATTACGAATATAAAATTTATTTGCCGAGGCCCCTAGGGCCAAGGAAAATAAACCATGTGAGTGATAAAAAGGAACTTAAGTGCCGCGGTACATATTAAACTTTATTTGAAATCAAAAATTGGAAAAAACTTTCAAAAAATATTATGTAGGTTAAGTTTATACATCTGTCAGTTGTCAATTGAAACTGACAGTCAGTGTTGCCAACCTCGAACATTGAAGTTATCGTAAATAACACTAAAATTATGAGTTTTGCCCTCAATTTATTCATCGGAATTAATTAGTTAATTTATCTTGCACATATTGCTTCGTTTTGCGTATAAATTTACTACAATACGTCATATATCTGTCAAGATTATCCTACTTGTACAATAATTATTTTACGGTTTCCAACACCGCATTGCACTGAAATATAAGAATTCTGGAACGCTCACTAACGTTGAAATGCGAGCCGAGAGAGACAGGTAATGCGTGGGAAACCTGTCTTTGTCGTACAGTCCGCTAAGCAAGTTATTTTGTATTTTGATACACATTTTGAGGTTAAGTTATATTAATATGTAATATTTCATTATAGGATTTAAATAATTTAATTAAATGAATATACATATATCTATAATACATGCATTCTGGAATCAATTTTATAATAAAATTATGTTTATTTTATTTTCATTAATATTCACAACTTACCCATTTCAATTTTAAATTCATTTATAATAAACAACTAACCTGAATAATGACAATGGGTTGTTTGGGAACCAGTATGATTTTCAATACTCACGCAACAATCTATTACCATGTTTATTATTTTTATTATATTAACACGTTTACTCGATATATGCAAAATAAAACTAGATAAAAAATTGACTCTTGGACAAGACTGTACGACATGCGGTTTTGGTGATAATGCGCATGGCAACCGTTCTACAAACAAGTGTTAGACGAAGACGGGTAACCCACGGTATCTATCTGTTTCAGGCTCGTTTTTCTCTTTCACAAAAACATAAAAGTGAGCGTTCCAGAATTCCTATATTTCAGTGCCGCATTGCTCAAAATCGTCGTATAGTGGGTTACTTTAGTGACGATTTCTGAACTTTGAATAACAATTTTTGAGCACTGTACAGTGCCGATTTCAAATAAAATATTTTTATAATTTGACTGATAATTTGATTGACCGAGTCATCTCTGTTCCGTCTTATAACTACAGAAAATTGACTGGAGGAAGCCGGGGACGGATTTTGAAGGGGGTGAACAAAGAAGTTTGCCCCCCGTCATGGAGTACTTCCGCGGTCCCTAACCATGTGTGCCAACCAGTGCCAAATAATAGGGATGGCCTGCAGCTACGACAGCAGTTAGTAAATAATGTTTTTACCAGAGATGGGCAGTAATTGATTACACGTAATTTTTTAATTATATTATTTATGCAAGTAATTAGTAATTCTAGCACGTTTTCATTACATTGACAATTAATTTGTGTTTTTTTCATGAACGATATAACCAATATGACTTTTTTATAAATGAGATGAAATCGAAAATTCTGTTTCAATTTCAACAGATCAAACTTTGTTGGTTCTTAATAATTTTTCAAATATCAATCGAATTTTTCTAAAGCATAACGATATTTTGCCTTCCTCAGCTACTATTGAAAGATTATTTTCATTCGCCTTAATTTTAATCCAAGGCGCTATAGATTATCACATTCTATTTTTGAGAAATTACAAATTTTAAAACACCAGTTTGCATAAATATAATCCACATTATTAGGCCAGAAAGTTTTTTTTTTTTTGTTGAGTTCTAGTCTTTAGTTTTTTTTGTTTGCATTTTAACAATAATAATTATATGTTTCCACACATTGCCTTTGATTTATATTTTACTTTTTTATAGTATAAAGTTGTAAAACAAATAAATATATTAAATATGATTTTTTTTAATTTTCATAAAAAATTTAAGGTAACTGGAATTAGTAATTTAATTACATTTTTGCACGTAACTGAGCTTATAAATTAATAACATTTTGATCGTAAATTAATGTTATTTGACGATTGCAATTTAATTAACATTAAGACAGAAATTATAAAAAAGTAATTAATTACATTTTTTTCAGTAATTTTCCCATCTCTGGTTTTTACTTACAAGCTACGAGTAGAAAATGATCATGTTACCCAATAGTAGTTGTATCATATAGTTTACACAAAAAGCAAAAATACAAATTAGTAGTAACGTATTTCATTTATTTATGAAAACGACTTACATGCCGGCGCCGGTATATATACTATTTCCGGTTTATTTTACTGTAAATGCATGTGCAAATTAAAACTGGGATTAGTTCATATACCTGCGCCGCCATAACCATCAATCTTTTTTCTCATTCGCTGGAATATTGTGGACTTGAGTTTTATACATTAGATTAAGTTGAATTATTGTTAATACACTACTGACAAAAATATAATAAAATTGATTTTAACACACAAAAAAACTTTATATTTGCAATTAAATTTTTCTATCGCATTCTTATTAATATTTTAAAATTCATTTTTTAATTCTTCAGTATTCTAGAGCATTTTTCTTGTTAATTTTTATCAATTCTTCATTTTGTTAAATAGCTGATTTTTTTGCATCCATGAAGCTATTAAATTAAGAAAATAGACTAAATTCAGAATAATATTGATTATAAAATAAAATAAATAAAATGACTTTGTGTTTCCTTCTCGTCTGTACAAATAATAGGGACATTGTCCCGGGTTGGAAGAGGAACTTGGCAGGAGTCTTCGGAATAAACTGAATGAAAAAGTAATGTGTAAATAAAAGTCATATGAAATATAATGCTTTATTTCAAAATTGAAGTACCTGCAGAAACACTACTTAGAGAGGTGTTTGGCGTGGATATGGAAGGATCGGGACGTGGAAGGTTTGACGGTGCTGAAATTATTATTATTTATATAATTTGTCGATTAAAAGATGGTGTGTTCGAAATAGATTCTCACTACTGGAGTTCAATAATTTTAGCTTTCGCTAAATAAATATATTATTGGACTGCAGTTGTGAGAATTTACAGTATTATTAAGTTAACAACTTAAAATATATAGTACTAGCAATGCATTAGAAAACGAAAACGGTAGATTATGAAAGACAAAAAGTAAATAATTTTACAAATAAACGTCCGAAAATGTTTTGTATTGCATGGTCTTGTAATATAGATTTAACGAAATATTAATTCTCACCTGAAAATTTAATTCTCTTGTTTAGAGACGGGTAACTGTTCCTACATCTTTTTTGTTGGTACTACATACGTCTAAGTTATCTAGTAAATGATGTAGATAATAATAGATAATAAAATAAGTTAAATATATTTTTACGCATTCTGGTATTACCTTCCGAAACTCCTACATCGATTCCACCACCTGGAATACCCTCAACCGCGGTGTGCAATTATTTCTAACATTCCAGGATCAACACTAAAATTACCAGTATTTTTCGCACTTTTTCTTTCTTGAATTACTACAAATACATACAAAAGTATTATGTACTACCTAACTTATGTTACAGAACCATAATACATTATATATTATATATAATAACTTACATGCATTTTTTGTATTTATTTTAATTAATTTCCACTTTACTTTAAGTTCTTCTACTGTTCGCACGCAGTTACTAACAGCATTTATTTGTTGGCATATCTTTTGCCAAATATAGTTTCTTTTTACCACTGAAATCCCGGGACTTAATTTGTTAAAAAGCAAATCGTGATGTTCTTTTAACTTCCGAAACTAAAATTTCAGTCTCGGCATCGGTAAAATTTTTCTTCCTTTGTCGTTTTTCAACATCCATTTTCTTTTAAATATTAAAAAAAAATATTAAATTTAGTAAAGACGCGAAGCCTTCAAGCAGCACAGTAGCACGAAAGTCAGAATGAGAATTCATTAAAAAACTCAGTGCAATTGCGGCGATAAGAAATAAGGTGTAATTTGACGTTTGAAGAATTAGCGCTAACTCCAACTTTATTCTGTTTCGTGAATAGCTCTAATACCAAAAAATTTAGTCCGGAATAAAAATGGGATTAACTAATTCCAAATTTAATTCTTTTGATGAATCTGCCTATTAAAATTTAAATGTATCGTTATTACGCAATAACCGGCACAAAACATGCAGTTAATTATTAAAATACTTTGATTAAAACGTACCAGTCGTAGCAATGTGGTTCATAACTGAAGCAACCACCTGGCTAAAAACTTGAGTGGCTAATTTCACCTTCATCTTCTCTCTATTTTCCGGTTTGACATGTGCCTCGGTTAATTTTGGTAGCAGTCTCAACTCTTCAATTACCTTTTTTTCGTACAAATTGTATAGTTGGACAACATGTTTCCATTTTGCCACTAATGAACGGCCCTTTATAAACACAATGAAAATACTTTTTTAGCAAATTATTCCTGACGCCTTTAATCAGATGTGGCACATCAAATAATGGAATAATATTTTTATTATTTACATGGAAAGATCCATTTCTATAATTTTTTCCGTTCATTCTCGCTTCCTCTTCTGATGTTCGCAGTAAATAATTTAACGACGATTCGTTGGTCCTGGCTTGGTCACATACAGTAGCCATTACATTTAAACCGATGTTCTTCAATTCGGTTAGGTATTACTCTGTTCAGTAATACCGAGAGTACTTCACTTTTTGTAGTTCCTTTACAAGAGGTGTACATTACCGGCTGCTTCCATTTTTTAACTATAGCACCTACCATAAATACAAGACTATGGTATGCCAAATTCCTCTCCTTTTCTTCTACTTCATTCAATGTCGGATTGTAGTCCAAATGTGCAGATATAAAAACTTCGTCGAACATAACAATGCACGCAAGGTGTTCTGGTTTCAGTCGCCGGACATTCTTTTCCATAACGGAGAATAAATGTTTGATTATTGCTGGTCGCAACTGAGTGCTTATCAGAAATACTCTCAGAGACTTCTCAGACGGCAGAGTGACTATCATACGCAGCAACTCATAGCTTTTCGGGCTGTTTTTGAATAATGTGAGGCTCATAATTTTCTCCTCTTGGATGAACCTCCGTGCTCGAGACTGTTTTCTCGTTTCCTGATAATGCATATCGAAGAGTTTGGACTGCAGGTGTGAACGTGTCCATACGGAGGAATTGTAGATTCTCGGCTATTTTCTCTGCATCAGCGAGTTTATTTTTGAAGCTTTTTCTATCGATTGTTGCACGAAAAGCAGCACGCTTTCAATATTTAGCACTCCGATATAGTGACCTAGCTGTGAGGTCTTTTGAGTACGTAGTTGAGACGCTCCTTAGTAGTGAAATATTTGCAGATGATCCTGGAAAATGAATATTTATATTAGTATATATGTGCACAATAATATATTAATTATTATAACTATTATTTAGCTGAATGAGTTTATGGCAGACTAGTCGGACTGCGGTTTAAACAACCCAGAGTCCAGCCAAGGTATATAGCAAATATATACTGAAAGTTATTGATTTGTCCAAGGAACATCTCTGATTTGCAAACCAGCATTCATGTCATAATTGAAAATGATATCTGTTGAAATCTGCGATAAGCAGAGTGCCAAACGGACAAGGGGCGTTATAGTACGATATAATTATCTCTAAATGTATTTTGTTCTATTTGTACTTTGTCCTGCTAGTTATGAACAAAAATAAGTACACTACTTTAAGTAAGTAAATAGCAAGAGGGTATATTTATTTTATTTATATTTTACAACTGATCAATTTATAATACACAATACCTATGTTAAAAGTAAATATAATATAATGAACCGATTCTTACTTTTTTCTTGCCGTGGTCTTATGTACCTACATAAACGTAAGAAATACACAACGGCATTGTGAACATGGCCATCAAAAACCATTAGCTCAACTTTATGTTTATCTAGTTTGATTTTAGTTACCTTTTTCACTGGTAAAACGCTCTGAAGAGGTGAAGTATCCAGATGTGCGTTACTTCCTGAAACTTTGGTAGGATTATAACCAGGGCCGGTCCTAGGGTAGTCGGCGCCCTCCTGTGAAATTCCTTTATAGCGCTCCACCCCCACCCCCCCAATATTTTTTCAAATATAATAATGGTTAATTTTCATGTGTTTCATCAAGACAAGAAATCTTGTCTTGGTCTTGATTTTCAAGATAAATATTTCTTGTCTTGCTCATTTCTTGATTATTTTTTGACGTTTCTTAAAACCAATGAAATGCTTTATTGTATGTCACGTGCCTGCGTTTTAACCAATCCTGTCATTATTATACTGAGAATAATGCTCTTGTGGTTATTCCCGGCATTTTTCTCTGTAGTTTTTTGTTTTTGTTGACAGATGTCAAATGTCAGATAGTTATCATCGACAGAAGTAAAAAAGAGCAAAAAAGATAGATTTAGTGCTGTGCCTGATGATGAAATCAAAAAATAATCTAATTAAATATAACTCGAGAGTTCGATAAATTAGAAAATAATTCTCAAGTATCTTTCTCAAACTTGTCGCCATTTGGCAATAGCCACCAGGGGGAGGTAACTTAGATGACAAATATCAGTACAATGATATGATTAGTGTCACTCCACTCCTCAAATTGTGGAGGCGCCACTTTATAATAAAATAAGCTATTGTAATCGAGTTACTTTGGAAAAAGAAGAAGAAATCACTGTCAATTTTATTGTCAAATTGAATTTGATAATTCGTTCTCGTTATTGTCGTTTATTATTGTGTATAAATATTGCAACAGGTAAGTGTTAAATTTAATATTCTGTTTTATACATCACATACACACTTAAAATATAATTTCAATACATTAAAAATAAATCACTGTATATTTTTTCATTAATTATTATATGTACACAAATATATTATAAAACAATATTAAATAGTTGTATTACACTCATGCATTTTCCATATAACAAATATCCATTATGTATATTTATTCCAATTCCTTTTTTATCCATTTCCTCTCCTTTCTATTTTAGAACAATGCCTTATTATTGTTGTGTAAAGGGATGCCTTATTAAAGGGCAAAGGCTATTTCGTTTTCCTAAGGATAAGGAAAAGCAACAATTATGGCTAAATATTCTTGGGTTGGACGTAAAGTTAGATAAAACATCTAACTTACGTATATGTTCTGCTCATTTTCACCCGTCATTCCTAATTGATGCACCTTATCCTGGTTCCAATGCCCGAGGTCTTCGATCTGACGCGACACCATTACCACCAACCGGACAATACATACCAAACCGACCAGCCGAAGAACATGATTCGACCCAACGACCAACAAACGGACATGACCAACTACAAACTATTAACGAAGTATCTTTGAAGAGAAAACGTGAGACCTCCGAGCATGGTATAGTAATAAATATTTTATTTAAAAAAAAATTTTATTAATAAGTTAAACCCCTTTAGGTATTTTGAAAAAAATGCGATTGCAAAGAGTGTCTCAGTTGAGTAACCGAGAACGAACGCTGTACGACGAGACTGTAAAGAACCGACGGAAGATAGTAAGAAGTAACAATACCATTCGACAACTAAAGACCAGGCTTAGTAATATTACAAGAGTAGACCAAGTGAACAGACTGAAAAAGATCACGGGTATAACTAATAGTGTAACAAAGGATTTTCTATTTTCACTAATACGATTGGCTCAAAAAAAATCAAAAGGTAGACGTTTTTCGGCACAAGACAAAATTATTAGTTTAGGCCTATACAAACAAAGCCCCAAGGGGTATAAGCTGTTAAATAAAATTTTACCATTACCTTCAGCAAAAACTTTGAAAAATTGTTTAAGTCGCGTACCTTTAGATGTCGGGATTAATAAAGCTATTTTCGATAATTTGAGGGAAAGGGCAAAATTATTTGATGATCCCCGGGATAAAATTTGTAGTCTAATTTTTGACGAAATGTATATTCAGACCAACTTGACGTACATGTGTAAAAACGATATGATTATCGGTTTCGAAAATTCGGGGGCGAGTCAGAGAGCCGTGTTTGCTGACCACGCATTGGTGTTCATGCTTCGTGGCCTTAAGACCAAGTGGACTCAGCCGATAGCTTTTATGTTCTGTGAAAGCACGACAAAGACACCGGATTTGATACGCTGTATCAAAGAGGTACTCTCTGCCGTGTATGACACAGGACTGAAAGTTGTGGCGAGTATATGTGATCAGGGCCCCACGAACATGGCAGCAATAAATGAGTTAAAAAAACAGTCACGTGCCCAATGTCTTCGCGAAGGGAGGGAGTTTCAATCCGTTGGATATTTTTTTAAAGACTGGGAAATTATTCATTTATACGACCCTCCTCATTTGATTAAAGGCATTCGGAATAACCTATTGACTAAGGACCTGATGTTTACCATGAACAAACAGACGCACATCGCAAGATGGAAGGACATTGAACGATTTTATGAATATGACAGAAATAGAATTCGACGTTGCCCGAAACTGACTGACAGTCACATTTACAAAGACAAAATTTCTAAAATGAAAGTTAAGCACGCTGTTCAAGTACTTAGTTATACTGTTTATTCGACCATGTACAACTTAATTGACGAAGTACCGACCGAACGACATCATTTGGACAAAAGTGCAATAGGTACGGCGGAATTATGTGGTTTCTTCGATAAATTGTTTGATAGTGTGAATAGTAGAAACCTACATCCGATTTCTTTTAAGCCTGTGGATTGTGCGTTGTCACAATCTTCGACTCATTTAATATTTTGGAGTAAGGCGAGAGAAATTTTGAACACCATGAAATTTATTGATGCACAGGGAAAACCTTCGGGTCGACCCAAGTGCATCGTAAATTGGGTAGATACACTCCTTGGCTTTGAGGCACTTTGGAAAATTCTAAAAAATCTTGATTTTAAATTTCTTATTTTAAGAAATTTGAACCAAGATCCTTTAGAAAATTTCTTTGGGCGTATCAGAGCTCACGGAGGTTGTAATTCTAGACCAACCTGTTCATCATTTTCCTCGTCCTTCAAATCATTAATGATTACAAGTTTGTTAAAGCCACATTCTAGAGGGTTTAATTGTGAAGACGATAGAGGTGAAAGCTTTGACCTACTCAAGCACTTTATTGAAGAGACGGACGTAGTTCCTCCTACTGTTGCACAGACTATGACTATAGATGATATAAAGTACTTGACCCCGACCAACAGACCAACTGCAGACATGCAAGCAATGGAGTACGTTTCAGGGTATGTAGCTCGAAAAACGTTACTTCTTGTTAAGACGAATCAGTGTGCTAACTGCGTAAAACACTTGACTAGTGTCAGACAAGACTTGCCTCAGCATTCCCTTATTCGTGATAGGGAACGTGCGCCAGGTGTGTTAACTAGACCATCTAATAACATGACTTACGCTTTTGACATGGTGTCCAATGTTGTCTGGAATTTACTTCCAGACATTTGTCAAATCAGGGGAGTTGGGGGTATTATTGTTGATTACATTCAAAGGCATTTAGATCTTTCATTTTTAAACTGTAGTATCCATAATTTGTCGAATACTTTTATAAAATTTTGTGTTAAATTCATCATTTTTATTTGGTGTAAACGAGTTAATAGATGTCTTACGGGTCAAGACACTGAAATTCGACCAAGTATGGATCACGTCCAAAAATCTGCCGTGAAACGGTTTGTAACATATCATCACTCAAAGTGATGATCCACGTCTACCTTATCCGTTCGTTATTTCAAAATTAATACTTTTCCAAATTTATCGTTCCGTAATTTCAAAATTATTCCGTCTTCTACATTAAAACTTATTATTTTAACAAAATTTATACTTTGGCATTTCTAAATTTTCTTTCAAAATTATTTATTTTCCGACATCCTTAGTTACATTATTTTAAATTGTTTGTTATATATATCAAAATTGTTTATTTTTCGTATGCATTTTATTTATAAATTCAACACATAGTATTCTTTAACTCCATTTGGATTAAAATACCCGTGGTCTTCGACGTAGTACAAGCACCAGTAAGACAAGACATGACAACAACAAACAAAATCTTGTAATACCTCTCCAATATTCTATTTCCGCTTGCCCCATATTTACACCACACTTTACTGGGGAAGGGGCCTGATGGAGATAATTATATAAATTAAATTTATCTCAACTCTACTCTCACCTTCACGAGGTAGGCTCTGTTACGCCTAGCAACCTAAATAAAGGTGAGGTTACAATCCTTGCGGCTATTTAGGTAGGCAAACCAACGAGAGGGGGGAACTTCTGAAATGACAAACAAGGGAACGGAACATAGAAATCTGATTTAAGAAATCATTATGATATATGGTTGATGACAAATAAATTTAATATCATAATTCCCCAGTTTTATAACAGTGAAAACAATGGTGATAATTTTAAGAGGGCAAGCAAAGAAATATTTGTAACAATATATTATGATTATGGTGCAGTTTAATTTCCTAGAATTTCAAGAAGGAAACAAATAAAATTTTCGTTCAGAAAACAGAAGAAGTGCACCATCTGCAACAGCCGAAATATGTACATGTATTTAAAAATATGTAACACTGAAATTAAATACAAGAATATACAAATGTAACTGAAGAACAAAAATGTACACAATCAATAATAACCAAAATTTATACGTGCGTTTAAAACTATGAACTATCTAACACTGAAATCAAATACAAGAATATGTAAATCAAATTGAAAGAGAGGTATTACGAAGAAAGAAAAATTTATAATGAATGTGTGGATTTATGGACTCCGCAGTTAACCGGTTTGTGAAGATAAAACGAATATGGATGATGCGAATCTACGGTATTCTAATTCTAGAAGTAATAAATTTTATTTTTATTAAATATATTTGTTTTAGGTTGAACAACAGTATTTGGATATCTCCACCACTTTGAGAAGTATTCATGTAACACAACAAGCATTTGGATGTATCACACAGCGCCGGTTAATCATAAAAGAATAGTAATTAGAGCTGCTTATTAAATGGAATTTTTAGTTTAAAATATTCACAAGAGGATTTTTTTGCGAGTATGAGCACTATTTTAATTACAGTTTGATTGTTCTAGAGAACAATTCCTCGTTTCTCTTATAAATTCACTTTTACAATTAAATATGTTATTAGTGGCACTTTAATTAATAACACATTTAATCAAATAATCACAGATAATAATCATCACTAATCAATCGTCCGGCTTTTAATAAGCTGACGTGGATTTTATATTACCTCTTTTACAAATCTTACACCCGCATCCAAATTCGTTATAATTTGCAGCGGTAAAATCTACATGTTTTAAGAGTTTTAGGAATTCATTAAATAACCTGTTGTATTTAAAGAAACAAAATATCATTTGAATTTAATATTTAATGTAACAGTTTTTGTGTTTAAATCTACCTTATAATTGATTGTGATATCTTAACAACAAATATTTCGAAGTTTGTTGCTAAATGCTGCAGAAGGTTGTGTAATAAGACTAAAAATATTGTTACTTATAAGAATAAATTTATAATTTGTTAAAATTTGCACTTAACCTTGAAAATCATATTAAAAGTGTTAATATGTATACTTAACCCTTATCTTGTAGTAAAGTTATAAGGTTTCTAATAATTATATTAAATTCTCATCTTCAATATTTTAACAAGAGCTTTTCATAATAAACATATATTTTTAAGAAAATAATATTAAATTAAATATTATTAGAAATCTACAATATTATATTTTATGTCTAAATGTTTAAATATATGTAATCATTTAATTGAATAAATATATTCCTAATATTTACTCTTATGATTTTGAAATAATATAAGTACAACAAATATAAAATAAGAAGTATCAAGGAGGCTAAAAAACAATCTTCTATCCTTCTATTGTCATCCTTGTCTAATTTTAGTGTCACTACACCCCCCTGCGGGTGCAGCACCTATGCTCAAGACTCGTAACCATAGAGAGGGCGATCTGATTATGTTTCTAATTTGTGATAGCCACTCAAGCCCTACGGGCTTTCGTGGCTATTGCCTGGCAACAAGTTTTCAAAAGATCTGTCAAATTATTTTCAATTTATTCTCACCCTCTTGTTATATTATTACTGACAATATATTTCTTGACTTGAATCAAGAATTCTGGATATTTCTCGATTCTTGACATTTTAGGGGAATTCCCTTTCTCTATCGTTTTGTCCAATCCGAACGCTCAAGAGTGTAGCGTTGGCGTCTGACCTTTCCCCTCTTTTCTAATTTTAGTTAAATGTTTTTTACGTAGATGTTTCGGCATAAATTAAATTTTGAAATATATATGGATTTCGACCACATATTTTCAGAAAAAGGAAAATTATATATAAATAATTTCAATTTATACATAAGTATCAACTTAATATATTTGCTACAATAAAAATAAATAAATATATCATCACGCCTTTTTCTCATAATGGGTGTGGCACTCTGCTTACGCAGATATATTTTTTCGTATGAAGTGAGGTTACCAGCCGTCAAATCATCGCCAACAAAGATGTTAGAGTGGAGGGGGAACCACAGGGGTAAATTTAAATTGGTAACTGTCGGCAGTGGGATTCGAACTGGGGATTTCACGATCCTCCGTTACTACGGAGCTATTTACTTCAATTGTTATATTTGCGACATAAAATTTATATATAAATCTTGACTTCACATATTTATATAATCTTGTGTTTTATATTTACAAAATTTTGAGGTTCACATTAAGGCCGCCAGATGGTGTTAAAACAGTGTAGAAATGTGGATTGAACCTCAAAGTCACCTTATTAAAAATGAGTATCAAATTTTTATATTTTAATCATAAATGCGGAACAGAAAAATTTCTTGTCTTGATGATACTTTCTTGTCTTGTCTTGAGAAATTTAAAATACTTCTTGTCTTGGTCTTGTCTTGGTTTTGTCTTGATCTAGTCTTTCAAGACAAGATCAAGAGTCTTGTGAAACACTAATTTTCAGGTAATCAAAATATATCATCTCGCCTTTTACCCATTATGGGGATGGCACTCTGCTTACGCAGATCTCGGTGAGTGATATATTTTTGCGTATTAAATGCGGCTACCACCCGTCAAGTCATGGCCCCCAAAGTTGTTAGTAAAGAAGGAACAACAGGGGTGAATTTAAATTGACAACTATCGGTAGTGTGATTCGAACTGTGGATCGTGAGCTATTTAACCCATATCAAAATATAAGATAGTCAAAAATAATTTTGTTATTAATAACTTTAGTAGAAATCCTTATTGATTAATTACATAAAACAATGCATAAATTCTAAAACATAAAATAAATATTATAAATTCTTAGCAATATTAAAGTAATAAGCAACCATTACATATTAAAATTTTACTTTTCAGGCATTTATGCTAGCAAATTCATCAATAACTTCTTTATTACTTAGCACGGTAGCAACATCATGTTCTATTGCAATAATTAATAAACCTGTTAATCGATCCTGAGACATGGATGACCTTAAATAATTTTTTATTATTTTTAATCTCGAAAAATATTTTTCGGCAGAAGCTACTGTAACGGGCAAAGTTAAAAAAAATTCTTAGAACAATGGTTAAATTTCCAAATAAACAATCTTAATTGTTGGCACAAATAAAATTTAATATTTAATTAAGATCTACAAAATCACCTTAAACCTTTAATTCATCAAATAATTCTACTGCACTTATATCCTTGTCTGTACCAATATCGCTACAATGTTTTCATAAAATTTCTTTGTCCATATTTTTTATCTGTTTGATATTGTAAAAAATTTGAAAATAATCATTGTGATTTTTAAGGTGACCAAATCTTTCTTCTAAAGAGTTCAACACAGTATCTAAAATAGCATTGAAAAAGAATATTTTAAATGTATCTTTAGGATCAGTCAGTGTTTCACCAGTAGATTCGTAACTAAAATGTTTCTTAATGTTACGTCTTCGTACATTTATTGACGGGATAAATTCTGGCACAATTTCCAACTCTGCAGCTAGTTGCTTTGCAGATTCTAAAATTTCATTAATACCTTTATCTGTTCTTAATTCCTTTATAAAATGTATTAAATTGCCTAATGCATGTAATGCACTTTTTAAATGCTGCTTAACACCTTGTAACATTTTACTTACTACATTTACTCTGCTTAATATGTCATACCATAAAATAACAGAACACAAAAATTTTTATTTTTAAATTTTTTTAGCTAAACTTTGAGACTTATGTCGACTGTTGTTGTAGTTATTATAATTTTAAAAAATTTCTATTATTGCATCGTATATTTCCCCTATTTCATATCGTACTGGTCGTAGTGCCTCAACTCTAAATTCCCATCTTGTTGCAGAATGCAGATAAAGGTTTAAAGTTAATTTTGATTAATGATTTTTTTAAATGTCCCATCTCTTAGTAGAACTACTAAAAAAATTAAACAGTTCTTGTATGTCGCCAAAAAAACTAATTGTTTCAAAATTCATTTTCGCGGCATCATTTACAACTAAATTCAATGAATGCGCAGCGCACGGAATAAAGAAAACCCGGGGATTTAAATTTTGGATATGCTTTTTAACTCCTTTATTTTTACCTGTCATATTTGCGCCATTATCGTAACCTGTATTATCGTCTTGTAGTACCTTACGTGGCATTTCGAATTCGTTTAAAAGGCATAATTGTATCTTCTAACTACTACATTCTGAGTGTATGGATCGTGGGATTAATTCGTCCCAATGTAATTTTGCCTTCCACAATTCTTGCATTATAATTTTGGCTTTCGCTACAATTGGACTCACCAAACCTAACGGATCAAATAGTTGTGCTGTTTCGGCCAAATAGTTCGCTTTGTTAGACGCTTTTCTGAATTAAAGGTTTGTGATAAATAATTAATTGTATCCTTTATCGGATCCCACTGAACGCCTAGTACTTTTTTGAAACCGTTAGAATTAAGATCTGAACATGGACGGTAGACAAAACATCTTCTATCAAGGTGTTGTCATTAGCGGCCCATTGACGCAAGTTAAAACCGCATAAACTTAATAATTTTATTAATTGATCTTTAAGAAGAATTGCTTCATTGTAATCGTTTGTACCTGTGTGGAGGTCATCCATGTAAAAATCTATAATTAGGACCTTTTCCGTGAGTAGATATATCCGCTAATTGTTTTATGCAACGGACTGCTAAAAACGGGGCTAATGTAGTACCATATGTAATCGTGTTTAATTTATAAACTTGAATCGGTTCGTCCTTTCAATTGCGCCATAAGATTTTTTGGTATTCAGAGTCACGTTGATCAAAAGTATTTGCCGGAACATCTTTTCGATGTCGGCTTTTAAGACGAAACGAAACCTAATAATTATCGAAGTTAAATTATCTTGTATAGTAGGACCGTTCATCATTATATCGTTTAGTGAAACATTATTAGAATCCTTGGCCGATGCATTAAACACAACGCTTAATTTCTTAGTTAAACTAGATTCCTTAATCACCGCATGGTGAGGAAGATAATGACCTGAATTACAATTATTCGTATTCGTAACATTTGTCATACGGCCTAAATTTAAATACTTTAAAAAGAAATTAGCGTATTGCTCATGTAAGATTTTATTTTTTGAAAACTTATTTTCCATTGAGTATAATCGTTTGAGGGCTAAATTGAATGAGCCACCCAGTTCATACTTGTGATTTTTAAATGGAATACGAACTATGTATCTGCCTGATTGATCGCGTATCGCATTTTCAGAAAAGTGTGCTTCGCATAATGCTTTTTCTTCTGATAGAAACCTTTTAGTCTGTAACTCCTCAACTTCCCAGAATTTTTCTAAATTTGATCACAAGAAGTAAAAAAAGATGATTTTGGATATAATTGTGTGTTCAATCCGGAAATTTCAGCTTGACCTGCAATTATCCAACCTAACTGTTTTTTGCAAGATTATTGAGTTATTGCATAGTTTAATCTGCTCGATTTGCAAGAGATTATAAAATATTGTATTTCTTAATAGGTCATCAATTGGTTTAGATTTATGAAAATCGATCCTGATTAATATTGTATGGTATTGCGATCTACATTTCGAGACGGTAATAGGCCAGTAATCTTTGGTAACGCTACAAAATTTACTTCTTGTTTGTAATCAGACGTGTTTAATATGTGTTTTAATATAATATTCTGAACGCGTAATGTTATTTCCTAACCCACAAAATTGAACATCAACAATGTGTTTTTCTAATCCTAAGCGATTAGCAAAATCTTCACTTATAAAATGAGCTTTAAACTAAAACAGTACCACTGGCTACTCGGATACGACTCAAAATTATCATTAGAAAACAAGTTATTATTATATAAAATAATCCTGAAACCCATATGGATATAACAACTGCAAGTAACTCGAACATAGAAATAATCCAAAGGTTCCAATCAAAAGCATTAAGACTTATAACAAAATCACCGTGGTACATACAAAACCAGGCAAAACATCGTGATCTAAATATTAAAACAGTAAGAGAAGAGGCGAAAATTGCCAGTGAAAAATATATGCTACGACTAGAAATCCATCCAGATCAGAGAGCACTAAATCTACTAGACAACAGTCAGACACAAACCATTGGACATTCCAGATAGATTCACATAAATACAACCCTGCATATACCAACGGGAAAATTGCCACTGTGCAATAATCCCCCATGTTAATTATATGTTATATGAATTACTTATTGTCTATGTAAGACAGATTGTAAATAAAAGATATCAATTTTAAAAAAAAGAGCTTGAGAGCCACCGTCGAGCAATACTCTACAAACATGCTCTCTTTTGTTTTTATCTAATATTTTAATATACTCTGTACCAAGTAAAACTTTTGAGTCAAAGGTAATGGTTGAAACCGTCCTTGTTACTTTTGCAATAGGTTCGGTTAACTGCCTTTGGTTATTAGATTAATTATTTGAACTAGAACCTTGCTCTGGTTTGGTTGACTCAAAATGCAATAAGGTGTTAATTTTTTTGGCACTAATTTTACAGCCTGTAGATTTACGACGCTATGTTTTATGGTTATCTCCCAAACAATTAAGACGAAGTCGTGCGTTACGTGCTACAGCAGCACGTGCTTTAGGAGACAATATTTTAAATTTTGCACATGCATAAATAGCGTGAGTTTCTGTACAAATTGGACAAGAGTAACTAATACCTACATATGAGAATCCTCGTTTATTTTGGTTAGAAGTGTTTTGTTTGTGTTTAAGTTTTTCTGTTGTATCTAATTCTTCACCGCGTGCTAGTTTTTTCAAAAATGTTAAAAGTTTCTCATATTTCGGCATATCGGCGTTTCCTAGACTCTACGTGTGAATTTATCAAGTTTCGACGTAATAATGTAAACTAAAAAGGGATCCCAACTCTTGATATCTAACTTTGAAGCCTTTAAAGCGTTCAAAGGCAATTGAGCTTTTCCTAATAAAGCTCACAAGTTTACGGGAGGGTCTTTAACAATATCCAGAATTTCTAAGAAAGATTTTAGATGAGCTTGTATAATAAGACGTGGTTTATCAAATTATTGAATTAGAAATTCCCAAGCCACGTCATAACCTTCTGCAGATGCATTAATAACATTAGCCGCTTCTCTTCTCAAAGAATTTTTCAAAAAATGAAATGTTTCTACTGGTTGCAAGGTATCGTTATCGTGTACTACAGATTTAAAATTTTCATAAAAGCTATGTCACTTCGTAGGAGTACCATCGAAAGAGGAAATATCATTTTTTTGAAGCAATCAATGTATTTGTTTAGGTGGTACCTACGTTATTCGAATTATTGAAAGAAGAATTATTTGATATAATACTCGTTGATTCTGTTAATTTACGTAATTTTTTATTAATTACTAGATACAACTTTTTTTTCAAACTCAATACGTTCTGCATTAAATTCATCTTCTAAACTAGTTGCATTTGTAATATTACTAGAGGAATTTGTTTGTAATTCTTCAATAATGAGTTGATTTTGCAAAAATGACATATTGTATTCCTCTAATTTAACTTTACGTGTTTGAAGATCATCGATATCTAGATCATCCCTAGTTAAAAATTATTGTAAGCGAGTTAACTGAGTTTTTGCTGTGCCACGTTCTCTAGTAGCAGTACTTAAACTAATCATATTGAAATTGCAGCGTTAACAAAATTAGCAATGGACAAAGAAAGCATAAGATTTAGATGACTCTTACAACTTACTTGTCGGCGATGCGCTACTGATGAAAGCGGTATTGATGTCGACTGGAAATCTCGTCGTTGATATGTAGAACCTTGCAACTGTTGATATCAGTGGGCTCGTAGAGAAATGTTCGTGGGCACTAACGTGATGAATTGTCTAACCACTCACTACTCACAATTATGCACTTATATGATGTATTGTTTGTTAATATATACCGGAAACGTTGATTTGTGTGGATCCGGCTCGAAGGACCATGTAGAAATATGTGTGAAGCGTTCCACACCTACCTTCGGTGGCCGACTCTGGTCCTTGAGTTCTCAAAGGGATGTAGCACACACTTCATCACTTCACACGCCGAATTACCCTAAGGGAATATTTGGGTGATGGTTTTGTTTCAATTAAACAAGGTGTAATATATAAAATCGCTTTATTTATAGGTTTAAAATAGCTGAGAATTCATTTAATGCTTAAATTAAAGGGGATCAATTTTGACTCTGTTTGGTCATCATAAATGTTGGTTATCCGACGGTTAAGGTACGAATACATTGGGATTTCGAGAACCGAGAGAGATACGAAGTTGGTTAAATTAGACGAAAGTTGACTCATTAATAGAGTAGTTTGAACATGTATTTGTTTTTCCAGTTGAATGCATTAGCGCCTATTTTATTGGCTAAAATATAAATTTAGCGATTTTTTTTCTTATAACTTAGTTATATATGACATAATCCGTGATTCTGGTTTGCACATTCTTATAACTCTTTTAAATGGTGATTTTACAGATTTACATGATGATATTGCTGGTATTTTAGATAGATTGCCACTTCGTCAAATACAAAATATGTGGTTCTAGCAGGGCGCTCCGCCCTGCTTACAATTCACAAATCTTAACAAAACTGAGATTTTCAATGTCGGTTTGAGAATTCACCGATTGTTTATCCCTTTGTATGTGTAACATCTCCAAAGTAAGTCTTATGTTCAGGTTCTTCTCTGTGGCTAGTATCCTAATGTTTTCAAAATCAAATGAGTGTTTTTCTATTTGACAGTGTTCCACTAGGGCACACTTCGAGCTCAAATTTGGTATATCGCAGTTCATCTTATGTTCCTTCAATCTAGTGTGTTTAGTTTGTCCTGTGGAACGCGGTCGCAGTCAATTTTTGTAGATAATGTTCGATCTTCGAATTGTGTCAATAGGGGTTTGGTATTAAACAAATTATTAACTGTCTTGTACTTGGGGTAGTTATTTATCAGTAGAAGTTGTTTAATCTTCAATATGATCTCAGTGTGAAAGCATTCTGACGTGAGCTTCAACGCGGTATTTTTTTTTTAATTTATCAGCTGTGGCTCGGATGGTGTGAGTGATGGTTCAGATATCGCGTTGTAGATGTTGGCTTCTGATACCATTTTGACAAAATGTCATCTTCTTCTTTTCTAATGAGTAGCATGTCAAGAAATGGTATATTTCCTTTATTTTCAACTTCCACTGTGAACTGTAGGTGGTTGTCGTAACTGTTGAATACTCGTAGAATTACTTATTTTTAGTCAGATAGTATAGCTGTGATGATGTCATCAACGTCAATGTGAAAAGGGAGACGAGAGACACAAGTCTCTACTACTCGATCCATCACTAGATTGGCGATCACAGGGACTTAGGCTGGAACCCATTGTAGTACCAAATGGTTGCAAGTAGAAATTACCATTGTAGCAGAATAAGCTGTTGTTTTAGCAGAACTCCATCAAAAGTAAAAATTCACTTAGTGGTATGTCTGTTTTGTTACTAATTATATCCCATTTCTCTTCTATCCCTTATAGGAATAGGTTGAGGGGAACATTGGTGAACAACGAAACTACATCTATTGAAATCAATATGTAGGTATTCAGAATCTAGTTTCACAATCGATTTAAAATTGGGGAACTCAAAAAAACTCTTCACAAGAAAGTCATCGTTTTCCAGCCCACTAAGTAAATTCGCTAAATATTTGAAGAGGTTAGATGTCGGGCCATTGTCTCCAGATACAATTGGGGAAGATCAGTTTTTATGAACTAGGATGTTTCCGTAAATTCGAGATGCAACAGTGTCCTTATTTTAGTAATCTTATTTATGAAGTTATAGTCTTGTAGTTTTTTAATTCGTGAGTTGTTCTTGTTTTGTATTTTTATGGTTGGGTTTACTTTAAATGTTGTGGTATCAGATAAAAGGTAATTCATTTTGTTGTTGTAATCTTCTTTGCCGGTAGCCACAGATTTGTTACCTTTACCTGCTCTAATTATAAGAACTTCTTCCTGATTATTTTTCAGAAATTTATTTGTTTTAGTGTTATCTCGAGTTAAATGTTACGTGTTGTTTTTGACACGTGTAACGTTATACCGTAAATTATTTTTGATTTCACTATCTGTTGTTGAAATTAGTATGTATTCAACATCAGTAATAAGTCTGTCGAACAGGAATTTCCTGTGGTTGATATGGAACAGCAAACTTGGGTCCTGACGCTAACAAATTTTTACATTCATATGGAAACTCAACAGTTCTGCTGAATATCATGATGTATTTGAGCGGAACTTCTGGAGCGCGTCCACGTTAATTTCATGCCATCAAGTTTATCAATCGTCTCGTGCGCGGAAAAAGGAAAAAGAGTGACGTCAGATTTCTATAAAACTGGGGAGTAATAATATTAGTCGTTATCAGATATTGACAGAGGTAATAGATGGCGTACAAAATCGAAATCGAAAAATATATTTTCATAAAGAGTCTTTTGACTTTCCTAGTCTGAATTTTTTTTTTTTTGCAAGACAGAATCCCTTGGCTGTCAAATTAATATTGTGCACGTCAATTTGTTGAAGGCGTGCCTACAGAACTCAGTCTCTCAGTCATGTCGTAGCCGGATTGAAGTTAACATATAAGGACTGTAACTTCTGCATAAGAATTATAACTGTGGTAAAATTAAGAAAAATGAAATCGATTTCAAAAATACTTCTAAAAAGAGACAAAATAAATCATAAAGAGCAGAATTTCAATTTGTGATCAACACCACATCATGGACAACATAAAAATTGATTAAATACGGACAATATATTTGTACCTAACATATTTTACGTTTTATTTATATGTGCATTTCTTTTCATTTAGTAAACGTTCGTGAATAATTACCTATTGATCACTTTTTTTGTATATAATAAAATAACATATTTTTTTTCCTGAAATGTGCAGTTGACCTTGAATTGAGTTTCTAGAAGAATAAAAATTTAAAGAATATTTTATTAGCAGGAACACTATATTCAAGGCATATTTTTTTTTATTTTTTTTTTTACACTTCTTCGCATAGATCAAAATAATTTGATAAACTGTATAGCCATTTTTTCAATTATTCAACCATTTCCAATTTATCCTATAAGTTGTAGAGTTACTATTTTATTGAGATATAATAAGTGTACATGTGTATTTACCGTCAGGCGAAACTCGTAGAAATCCATATTCTTTATTAATAAATAGTCCACTTCTACTTTTGAATACATTTCTATCTGAAATCTTTCCCTAACAATACTTTCTTTTATTTTACCATATTCTACTGATGGTCATTAAAATGGTTTTGGATATAAAATAGTTTTTACCAAATTATGGTATCGTGTTTTTCGCTTCAAAACCGACCCAAAATGAAATGGTTTTAAATTCAAATATAACTGATTTTGACTATTTATGTTCATTTTCAATTATTTTTGTTTTTCCCTATTAAAATAGAAATTTATTATAATTCATACTGCAACAGGTTATATTTATACCTGTATACTATTATATAATAAACTCGACATGGCTTTGTAGGATTGAATTTTTTTTAGTTCGTGATAATCTCTCTAAATAATGAACCTCTTCCAGTTACTGTTTTTTGGAAAAGCACGTGCGCATTTTGTATATATACAGAGTGTTCATTTTAAGTGGTACACTATTGCTATTTCGAGAACTATAAGAGCTACGAGGTCGGTTAAATTAGCAAACAATTTCTATATTATAAAACAATTAAAATGAGCGAAACAATAATTTTTTTAGACCAGTGGTTCTCAAACTGCGGGTGCAATTTTCTTATTTTAAATGGCAACCTATTTTTTTTATTTGCTTATTCGATTCAGTATTTTTTCTGAATTCAGCGATATCCACATATAATAACCTTATATAACAAAATATTTGAGAAAAATTCAAACTAAAAAATGTATAATTTTTATTTAAATATGCCTATACAAAGATTGCCATGGAAGAAATATATATATATATATATATATATATATATATATATATATATATATATATATATATATATATATATATATACCGGGTGGAGCATCATACCTGTGTACATAGGCGATTAACATGAAAAAACAGTTTTTCCGTGCGCATTGCTCCCCAAATTATTTTAGGCAAAAATGCTTCAAATACATGTTGTAGAGCATAAAATTCTGCATCTAAATCAATAAACAGAATTACTTTTACTTGCTTTGTAACGACCGAAATTAAATATGAAAACATGGAAAATTACGTTAAAAATATCAAATAGCCATGGAATTGAAACAAAAATAAATAAATTTTTGACATTTGACAGATGAATGATTAATTTGACGGGTAAAATATCAAATAGACAGAAAAACGATAAGCATTTATTTATTTTTGTTTCAATTCCATGGCTATTTGATATTTTCATCGTAATTTTTCATGTTTTCATATTTAATTTCTGCCGTTACAAAGCAAGTAAAAGTAATTCTGTTTACTGATTTAGATGCAGAATTTTATGCTCTACAACATGTATTTGAAGCATTTTTGCCTAAAATAATTTGGGGAGCAATGCGCACGGAAAAACTGTTTTTTCATGTTAATCGCCTATGTACACAGGTATGATGCTCCACCCGGTATATATATATATATATTTCAATAATATGTAAGGTAACTATTTTAGGCCCACTTAATGTTCTGTCTTAGTGATGTGTAATACGACAGCATTTGATCCGATCGATCAATGCCAGACATTTTACGATTGTAATCCCAAATTATATTAGGCTTCGTCGAAAATTTTCCATTGCGATTGGATATTTCTACCATTTCAAAAACATGCTTATTATAAAAGGTAAGCCCATCTCGCTTGTCTTTCCATTTGCACACAGTAAACGGACCTTTTTGCTGCCAAATAAACTCTCCTTTTTTCAGTTTACGTTGTATGGCATCATTAGGATTCCCTTATTTGTTACTTCCGCACACATAAGGTTTCCTGTATTTTTGTAAGAGCAACAGAATTATAAAAATTGTCCATGTATACTGTATATCCCTTATCGAGATAGTCCTTAAGAAAATGTAGAACAACATTAGTTGTATGAGAAAAAGTAGAGTCACTTTCCTCAGACTTTCCGCTGTAAATTTTTATTTTCAGAACAACACCATCGGATTCACATAACTCATACACTTTGACACCATATTTATGTTTTTTTTTTATGTACTGGTGGAAATGCAATCTTCCACGCAACAATAAATATTTTCATTTGGTACATAGTTTTGCCGCATAATATTATTTAAATGCTCTATTACAGGTCGAGCCTTGATAATCTGTCGGACAATTCTATTGAATTATCAACAAAGTGAAAATAGCGCAATAACAATTGGAATCTATTGTGACTCAGAAGCGATCGCCAAAACATTACATTATACATTTTGTTTCTACTCCAGTAATGTTCTATCATAGGAATAGAACAAGGGCCCATTTGTAAAAGAAATCCAATGAAAACTCTCATTTCTGTAGTGTTAACGTCTTTCCCCTTTAATATCCTCTTAGATTTTTTTATGTCTTTATGTTGTGCTATTTCTTGTGCAGTATATAAATTTGTTTGTTCAACCAGTAATGAAATAAATTCTTGAGAAAAAAATAAGTCCACCAGATTTTGAACTGTGAGATTTGTCGAATCCAACTTAAAACCAATATTTTCTTAAAAAACAAATATTTGAGGATTTTGGCGAACTTCTGTCCAACTATGAGATAACTCGTAAAATGTTTTTTTTTTCAAAAAAAAAAAACATTCTATAAGCTTTTTGATGATCAGTATGTACTATAATTAACGTTTTTAATAACATTATATAATTAAATTAAATTGGCTTCTGGGACCGGAATATTCGAGAGTGCCTTGGCAGCCAACGTGTTAATTAAAATTTCTACAGCTACTAAAATTTCAAAACATATTTTTTTTAACAAAAGTATGTGTGAAGAAAAAATTATGTGATTAAAGACACTACAATTCTTCATGTCTGTTATGCTTTAGTTTCTGAAAACACTCATGATCGTATTTTTTTGTATTTTTTGAAACTGGCACATTCTCCTCTTTAGTTTTCCATTTAAAAATTAATTTTTTTGCTTTTTTTTCAAATTTTTTATAGTTGGATCAGCAATATATTTTCTACCTTGAAGTTGTATTTTGGAATTGCCTTTTATTTTATATAAAGTTTTTCCATAATTTTTTATGGCATGATTTACACATTCAAGTTTTTGTGTCCGTACGACGCCTTTTCCATAATTCGGGCAACACTTTCCATAGCAGTACTTAACCCGGTCCAATTTCGAAAACATAAGTGACCTTTAGGTTTTTCATTTTTGTCGGCGGTATTAGTAGTCGTGATTTTTTGCTGCTCCGCCACTGATTTTGTTAGTGCTGTAAATTTATATTTTTGCTATTTTTTATTCCAACTTTTTACGGAAATAAATATACCATGGCTGTTACACGACAAACAATTGCGGCCACCATCAACAAGGCTTTAACGAAGCAATTAAATGACGACGGATTTATAGAAAAATTGGTAGATAAGGTTTTTGTGCGCATTGATAAGAAACTGGAAGAGCAAAAAGCCTATTATGAATCCATAATTGAAGATATCTCTGCTCAAAACGAGATCCTGCACCAAGAAGTTGACAGATTCGAGCAGTATTCCCGAAGAAACTGTCTCAGAATCTTCGGAATACCTGAAGACGCCTCCGAAGACACCGAGCAGAAGGTAGGCGACATAATGAAAAATAATTTATCGCTTAACATCTCTGCCAATTCCATTGAACGCTATCATCGAGTTGGCACGAAGGCCCAAGTGAACACCGTTAACCCTAGTGCAGTGCATACCCAAGTTCGCCCACGTCCCATTATTATAAAATTCATTTCATATAAAACTCGTGATCTTGTTCTTAAGTCCCGTAAAAACCTTAAGGGTACAAGAATTTCGATTAAAGATGACTTGACTAGGAAGCGCCTTGATTTACTAAAGTCTCTGTCTCAAAAATACGGTTTTAAAAATGTGTGGTCAAATGATGGTACGATTTACTATAAGTCAGGTGGTGCAATTAATAAAGCCAATATTCTAGATGTTGTTCAAAAACTCTGACCTAATAAAACTAGTGTTCTATAATATGTACAATTTGTTCCGTGAATATTAATACATATTCTAATAATATTTTTATTTCTAAATGGAGTAGCTTCAATTTTATGTCTTTTTTCGCATCAATCGTGTCATTAATTTTTTCTTGTTTTAGTCTGCTAAATTATAATTTGTAAGTTCATTGAACTCTACCAACTGTTTTTGCGCGTATTGACATACGTTATTAATATTATTTTTTGTATTTACTTTATTTACATATAGCTATTATTTTTATTTGTACGTTTACCTCATACTCATGGATATTTATTATCAGAATGTAAGAGGACTGAATACTAAACTAGTTGATATACCGGGTGTCTGTCTTAAAGGTGTACATAGGAGATTAACATGGGAAATCAGTTTTTTGCGTGCTGTTGCTCGGTGTTCTATCGGACAACAATCATTGTGGTACCAATCGAAAGATATCATTTTTCTGAATCAAACGATGTAAAATACACTACTATTTAGTGGTAATTTGGTTCCGTAAATTAATTTTTAAATTTTGAGAATTCTCCGGTTTATTCAATTTTTATCGTAAATAAATATAGTCATCCATGACTGTTTTGTTTTGATTTCTGTCAAGCTATTTATTTGATGTTTCTGACTTTTGGACTTGTTTAAGACAATTTGTAAAAATATGGCTAGTTATACTACTGAAGAGCGTATTTTTATAATAAAACTATTTTTTGGAGGAAAAAGAGGAAAAGAGTGCGAGATCTATTTTCTATTAAGTTTATGAATCGACCAAATCCAAGTGCAACCACAAATGCCAGTATCCACGAAAAATACACGTGAGCTTAGTAATTGCAATTTAGCAAGAGCAGAAGAACGTGCTTTATTGGAAGAAAGGGTTTTAGGAATGATAAATGTAGATCCTTCGTATAGCATCGATTAAAAAAAAACTTAACTCTTAATAAATTAATATTATTTAAAGAAAACTGGTTTTTAGACTTTAATTTATTTAATAAAATCTTTACGCAAAAATTATAAAAGTACGCTTGTCATTACTGAATATAACCATATTTTACAAATTGACAGAAACGTCAAATAAATTGCTTGACAGAAATCAAAACAAAACAGTCATAGGTAACTACATTTATTTTCGATAAAAACTGAATAAATCGCAGGATTTTCAAAATTTAAAAATTAATTTACGGAACCAAATTACTACTAAATTGTAATGTATTTTACATCATTTGATTCAGAAAAATGATATCTTTCGATTGGTAGTACAATCATTGTTGTCCGATAGAACACCGAGCAACAGCACGCAAAAAACTGATTTCCCATGTTAATCTCCTATGTACACCTTTAAGACAGACACCCGGTATATATACTAATTCATTTTCAATAAATAATGATATTATAGCTCTTACCGAAACTTGGATAACTGATTCTGTTTATGACAATGAAGTGTTTGATTCCAAGAAATATGTGATCTATAGGCAAGACCGCGATAATGCCAGATTAGGTAAAGCTCGTGGCGGTGGTGTGTTGTGTGCGGTTAGCACTAAATATAAATCGTCTCTTGTTAAATTTAATCTTAATCCAAAACTTTACCTGATATTATATGTGTACGTATAAAAGTGAATTTTGGTAGAGATTTGATTGTTGTTGTAATATATTTCCCACCTTCTGGCTCCCTGGAGCAGCATAATATGATATATGCATCTCTTGAATCAATTCAATGTTAATGCAATGTGATTTTATTATTCTGGGTGATATGAATTTAAATAAACTCATAGATCACTATAACTTCGGTTTTAATAATAATTATATTACCAGATTTGAAAATTTTAGTAACTTCATTAACGCTACTCAACTAAATAATATCCTCAATAGTGATTTCCGTCTTCTTGATGTTTTATATAACATCAATAATTTCTGTGTTGCTCGTCATTCCTGTCCACTAGTACCTGAGGCATTCCACTATATTCTCTTTGATCCTAAGTTACTATTGGGACCACATGTTGAATACATTGTTAAAAGTTCATTCAAAAATCTTGGATTTATAATTAGAAATTCACAACTATTTCGTAATGTCTCAACTCTTAAATCCCTATATTACTCTTTTGTTCGTTCTAAGCTCGAATATTGTATTGTAGTATGGAATCCTATCTACAACAATCATTATATTGAAATTGAATGGATACAGAGGAAGTTTGTAAGACAGTCTGCACTCAAATTCTCTCATTCATTCAATTCCTTTACTTATAGCTACTCATCTACTTTGTGAGATTTAAATATGCTTACTCTTGAAAGTAGGCGGAATATCCATTCAATACTATATTTACACAAATTACTATATAATAAAATAGACGATATATCGAGCTTAGATCGAATTAATTTTAATGTTCCACGTCTATCTTCCAGATCTAAATACACGTTTTTCATATCAACTTTGAGAACTAATTATGAGTTACGTGCTCCTATGAGAAGATTATGCTTCATTTTCAATCAATTTGAATGTCATCTTGATTTAGATGTATTTTGTGATTCGTATATAAATATTAAAAAAATGTCTTGTTCGATTATTTTTTTAGTTTGTAAAGTACGGTTTTTATATAAGTATGTTGATACCTACTACATTTTTCTCTACTTGTGTTGTAAATATATTTTGTATCATTATTATTTCTCCAACCCTCAGTAATTGGGATATTTATCCTGTTGAGTGGTTGTTAATAAATAAATAAATATAAAAGGACAGTATATGACTGATTTATTTAGTTAACAGTTAATTTATTACACCCGAATTAGCATTATAATTATGGTCGTAAGACCTATTATTCCAGCCAGCATCTAAATAAACAGAGATCCATGGTATTCCATTATCATCGACATTACTCTTCTCGATAGCTTTTTCATATTCTTCTTTTCCAGCTTTGTCCATTACGGATAGTAATCCTTAGGAAAATGTCTAAAATTATAATTATTTTAATTAGGACATAATAGAAAGGGGATTCAATATCTCTAATAATTTATTTTGCAATTAATAAAATTGTACTTTTTTAGTGGCGGAATATTCATAGCTGACCGTATTTCCTCCAAATGAGTAAAAGTACTCCCAAGTGTGTAGGTATATTTACGATTTTTAAACAAAAGTTACATTCCAAAATTATCACACTTATTAAACACTTTCTTTTCACTTTTAGGCAGCAATATGCCAGCGGAGCAGATATTAGAATGCATCTGTTGCAATGTTACTATTTTTGTATGACGTAATTTTTAGCTACAATTCTATTTTCTTCTAAATTTGTTCTATTTTCTACCCATTCTTCATTGGTGAGTGAAAATTTATGTTTCCCAATACTAGAATAAAAATATAGCAGTAAAAAAATTACCTCCCTGATACAGAGAGAAATCAAATTGATCTCTTTCAAGTGATGAAATTGGTAGAGCAGACGACGAGACTTGATGGGAATGTTCGGGTGTTGAACTATTTCAGGCAGCAGACAATCAAAATAAAACCTCTTTAATTTATCTGCCATATTGTTTCCACAAAGCTTATCATCCCTAGGAATCTATAAATACAAAAAAGTTAAAAAATCCTTTAAAAGTGTATAGATATGTTTTATGTAGGTACCTTTTCAACCAACATTCCAAGATTTGTACAAAAAATAATATAACAAAATTGGCGATTTGTAATATGCAGCTGACCTTGTATTTGGTAATAATACAAGTGATTTTTTTTTATGTAAATTTTCTATTCACATAAGTTGCAAATTGTACTTTCTTTTCTTTAATCGCCTTTTGCGGTGTTAATTTAACCCATTAACGCCCAATGTACTATTTATAGTACATTAATTTAAGATATTTTTTTTTAATTTTGTAACTAACAAAAGTTATCTTTTGCAGTGAATTACTAATGTATAGACTATAAATAAATTTTATATTCTAAACTTATTGTAATTTTTGACAAATAGCCGGAGTTAGAAATTTTTTCATCTCATGTATTTTTAATTGTGTGTTTGTGATGTTTTCATAATTTTTTTAACAAATAAGAATCAATTTGTGCTCATTGAAAAAAATTAAGTTATATCGGTGCACATTATAGTAACGATTGGTACCATAACTTATTAGTAATTTGAAAAGATCATAAAGTTATTATGATTTATTTTTTGGTGTACTATAAATATGACATTGGGCGGACGAGTTAACATTATATCCGTGATTCACTTCTGCCAGTTCATATCTGTTACTGCTGCTGCCTGTCACATATTGTGTTTGTTCTCATAACTTTTGCATCTTTTGTTGCAATTGGTTGTGCCTGGAGTTGATATCTAAGTAAGTATATACATATTTCTATTTTATTATAATTTTGCACAATCTAATATTCACAAATATGACCATTACAAATATTTTCAGATATAGGGGCAATGACTCAAACAACGAAGGCGCAATATCTTCATTTTCAAAATAACTCGAAAGCCACCCAAAATAAACATGATCGCGGTTTCAAAATTCGACCCATATTCAATATGATTGTAAACCACTTCCAACAATTTGGTATATTTGAAGAATCAGTTTCAATAGATGAAATGATAATAAAATATTATGGCAGACATAGTTTAAAACAATTTATTCGGAGTAAACCCATCAGGTTTGGATATAAATTCTGGGCACTCTGTGGTTCCTCAGGATATTGTTATAATTTTGACTTATACTGTGGAGCGGAATTAAAAGGAACTAAGTCAATGCCTTTAGGCACCAGAGTAGTTTTGAACATGACAAGTATCATTGACAGTCCAAGCAACCACAAACTGTACTTCGATAATTTTTTTACCAGCCGCGAATTACTCTTATGTCTGCAGGAAAAAGGATTTCGAGCCACTGGAACAGTACGAGAAAATAGAGTGAGTGGATGCCCCTTGAAGGATAGTAAGTCACTAAGAAAAGAAGAGCGTGGCTCATTTGATCACTATTTCGACCGAAATGGAGAAGTGCTCTTTGTTAGGTGGAATGACAATCGGTGCGTCACTCTTGCGACAAATTATGACACGATTGAACCGATTTTTGAGACATCTCGCTACAGTCGTGCCAAAAACAAAAAATTAAAGTACCGCAACCCAATATAATAAAAAATTACAATTTGTTCATGGGTGGCGTAGATCACCATGACTGGCTTGCAGAAAAGTATGCCACTAACATAAGGGGTAAAAAATGGTACTGGTGTCTTTTTACTAGAATTTTGGACATGTCGATTGTTAATAGTTGGATATTATACCGACAAATTCATGGAAAAACTGCTCTTAGTCTCTTGGAATTTAGAAGGAACTTGGCAATGGCGTATTTAACTACAGGGAGAGCCAATCGAACGAGTTTTCCAGTCGCTACAATATCCGATATTCGCTACGACGGAAAAGATCATGCGTTAGAGAAGAGAACGAAGCAAAGAAGATGCCAAATGGAAGACTGTAACAGCAAGCCCCTCACATTTTGCCAAAAATGCGACGTTACTTTGTGTCTGAAATGTTTCATCCCTTATCATACACAATAAATTTAAGAAGTATTACACTTATAGTTTATATAGTTATTTTATTTACATGTACATTTTGCGTTGAATATCCGTTAAATATATAAATTAAATTGTTTAATTTCCATGAAATAAAATATGAAGAAAAAAATATTGTTATTATTTGTGCCCAATGTCCTATTTATAGGACGGCCCCTACTCCAAAATTGGACAAGTATAAAATTATAAAAATAATATAGATAATTTATATAATTTTTTTGTAACCGTATAAATGTATTTTTACCAAAATATTTCACAAAAAATACCCTTGGGCGTTAATGGGTTAACAGATTTCGCAGGACATTTAACTTCTATTATGGCATCTTCTCCAATCAAACCATCCGACCTTGCTGCTAAATAATATTCTGTTTCGTCTATAAATAAACCGCACGATGTGACATTCAATTTAAATTTTGTTTCAAATTCCTGAATAGCCACTGCGTATCTTGTAAAGTTATTACCGTAGAAATTAGAATATAATAAATTTTCACATTTCCTGAACAGCTAGTTGATTGCTTCATTCTACAAATTTTTCCGAAATTTGAAGCAGTAATTCTCTTCAATCTTACCGTTTGCCATAATGCATTTGTGGCTTGTCCTATTGTATTTTTCGCTAGTTCCTCGATTTCACGTTTGCTGTTTTTTAAACTATTTATAAATTTTTCTTTTTCTGCATCAAATAATTCTAGAGACATGTCCATATTATTAGTCGATTGTGCTGCTTCTGGTCCATAATCCACATCCGCGGGTGCATTGAATAATTTTTTTTTATCGCTTTTCATTAATTTTGTCTTTTGCAATAAATTTTTTGGTGTTTACCTGGACTATGTGTTGTTATATGTTTATGTAAAATATAATGCATCTTACCTTTAGCATTATATGAAAGGACAGCAGCATTGCAGCGTAATTGGTATGAAGATCGTTTCGAAAAATTAATCCGTTTACCACCAACAAATTTAACTATTACCGAATTATAAGCTTCAGCATTATTGTTATTCATATTTAAGAGTAAACTTGTTGTGTTGTATGTTAATCTGTTAATACAGAATAAAATATCTGCGTATAAACCACAAGCTTTCATTTGTGGCACGTAATTAATTTCATTCTCTTTACCCGCTTCACCTTCACAAAAATAACCTATTTTAGAGCAATTTTTATGCTCACCGAATATGAGACTAGGGGAATTTAATAAATCTTGCTTTAACAAAGCTGATGTATTAGAAAGATGAGTCTTATTTGGTCTCCTATATCTGGCCGCGTATTCAACTGCAGTACGTAATCGTTTAATATTTTTAGACAATAAATCTCGTAATGGAACATTTACATGTTTTCCTTGCGAACTAAATCTTTTTTGCGACAATTCTTTTAATCTCAAACAATAATTTCGTAACAAATGGTTACAACATTCAATTTTGTCCACAATTAAATTGTGTCCGTATGGTCGAGCATCAATAAGTTTGCGGTGCACACTGCTGTCACCGTCTCCTACAAGCTTGGCGTATTTCACACCGTGCATTTCTAAACTGCATCCCCTCCACAATTATTGTACTTTCCATCCCCAGTGGATGATCCATCATAGTTTGCAAAACAAACATGAGCTGGAATATCTGCAGATACGGACAATGCCCGTGCACATATAGAGCAGTACTTGTTCTTTACACTAATATATGATATTTTATTTATCCTGGCACCAATTATGCATGCCTAAAATAAAACAATCGTGTAAAATACGTGTATGAAATAAGATTAGAATTAGCGATATGAATTGAACAAATATGACCAAGCAAAAATCATATTAAAATAATTCTTACGGCTCCTGTTAATGCATTACAGTTGATACGGTATGATCTTTTGGACCATGCACCATCAGCTACTACTGTAATTAATGGGATGCCATCAATGTCTACTTCTCCATTTTCCTGTACAATGAGAGCTTCTTCTTGACCCGCTTCTGGCATAGATAGCCATGCGGTTTCTTCCACTGCTTTAAAGAATTTTGCTTGACAGTTTTGAAACATATCACTAGACACAGCAGGCATGTCTCAAACAGCCGCAATTTCTGATAATTGTGTCCATCATCCGCCTGTGGAAATAATGCCGGACACTGCTGCTGTATTTACATCCAAATTTTCATTGCCAGAATCATTGTCGTCGGTGTCTAATTGTATTTTTATTGTACACATTTTACATTCTTACGTAAATATAGAACGAAAGCCTATTCCTTTCTCGTTAGTAATTTCCATGTCAACAAATGAACATTCAAATACAGCGTTATGTTTGAAATTAAATAAAACTTTAAACCATTTTCCAATATTAACAATCCGCCTTCCGGTAGGAAAAATATGTAATTGTTCAGAGTGGCTGCAATAAAATAAAATGTTATAAGCTATAAATAATAGTTATGGTATAGGTACTAGTATGTCAAGATACATATGAGTCACATAAAAGTTTTGAAAACGAGGCTTCTTAGTGCCATAATTCTCTCAAGTGACTAATATTGTGATAAATAACACCCCTGTGCCATAATTTATTTTATACAAAACCCAAGTACTTGTGTATTTAAAAAAATCTATTTCTTACTACATATGTATGAGGTTCGAGGTAAATTTATTGCAGATGCTCTTATAAAACCTGCGATAAGTATGTAAATTTTGAAGAGAGAATTAAATCAATCCTTCATCTAGTCTTTGTCTTTGGTTTCAAAATGTATGAAATACTTGTAACACAATTTTTAAGTATCGCTACTTCGTACTAGGCGAGAATGCGGGCCACTGTCATTATGCCTTCATAATTGTTGTGTGAAGCCTTCAAGAAGAGTAGACGTATTTACCGTTGCTATGTGTTAGCAAGTGTTAATAGTGTTAAAGTAGGTACCTATGCCACAAAATATGGTTTCTCTTAAAATAACTAGAAGTGTATCGGATTTTAAAACGATACTTATAGAGGTATTTGTAAGTGACACCTTTCAGAACAATCTACTACTTCCGTGAATTTGGCCCCCCAAATTAAAGCACTAATTTTGTAATTTAGCTGAAACAATAGTGCTACATTAGTGCTTTGTCATGGAATAAGAAATATAATTCTTTTTATTTGTAATATTTTTGAAAAACTATATCTGGGGGGCTGATTTCACGGTAGCCCCCCAAAAGTAAGCACTAAATTTAAAATTATGTCAAATCAATAGTGCTAAATTAGTGCTTTCCTTAATAAGAAGAATAAAAATTAGTGCTCTTTTATTTATAGTAATTCTTATATGAGGGGCTGACTTCCCGGTAGCCCCCCATTAGCAAGCACTAAATTTAAAATTCACTTATATAAATAGTGCTAAATTAATGCGTTCCCGTATAATAAGAATAAAAATTAGTGCTCTACTAGAAAACTGTAATTTTAATATTTTAATTATGATTGTCTGATTTTTCAGTAGCTCCATCATTTAGTAACACTATTATAAAAGCAGTTTCTATATAAAATTAGAATATAATATTGATCATTTAAATCTAGAATACGATGTTTTAATAATTTGTAGGGCAATTATGAGATTTTTCTTTCAAAGGTTTATAACAGCCTGTAGACAAAATGGTGTGTTTTTTAAACAATGCTCCACGACCCACACTTTTGCGTCGGCAAATCGAAACGAATCGAAAATGAAAAAACGGTTTTTGGAAATCAATGAAAAATTATTTAATTTTTAAAATTTTAGTTTTTATGAAAATGGCAGCCATTTAAAAAAAAACAAATTTAGCTTGCAATTTTAATATTTTGCTTGCAAAAATTAAAATGATTTTACTACAGCTGTGAGGTATGGTTAACTATAAAGTCGTAGTTAATTTGAATTGTAATTTAACATCTGTCATATTGTCAGAAGGTGTTTCTGTGCTTACTACAAATAAAATAAAAATTGAATATGATTACTAAGTTATAAACGTTTATAGCAGTGACGAAAACCAAATAAGACGACCGAAAATAATAAAATAAAGACTAAATTTTTTAGAAGGATATGACAAATTTGATTCTTTCACAAGCTTTAGCTTATCTAAAAGAACTGTAGAAAATCTTATAGAAGAATTGCATGATATATTAGTACACCCCATTATTAAGTAAACTAATGTGCAATGAATTTTAAAGGGAAAAACTGTCAAGAAGATTTTTGACATAAATAATTTGCACTAGCAAAGAATATAATACCAACTTAAACATAAAAATACTTAACTATAAATTATCATACTATTGCTATAAAAACCATATAATTTTTAATTATAAATTAACTTACAACTCAGTGTTAGCTAACTATATTTTAACTATATACAGGGTGTAACACCAAAACCGATCACCGGCATTATTTTCTTTGTTATTATAGTTACAAAAAATACTATAGAATAAAGTTGTAGGAGACCAAGGGAACATCCAATTAGAGATGAAAATATATTTTTAAAACTAGTGGTTCTCAAGTTAAAACGTAAAGTTAAATTTTTTGAAATGGGATTATACATATTTTTTATTCCTATTCGATAATGTATTTTTTTACTGAATGCAAGAATGTATTAATTTTATATCGTTACATAATAAAAAATTTTGAAAAAATTGCGTATGAAATTTAAATAAATGTTTCTTTTTATTATTAACATACAGAAGTCTATGCTATGGATAAAAAAGCAACAACAAAAAAAAAAATATGTAGCTGCTGTCAAATAATAATGGACGTTCTAATTATTATATACTGTAAGCCAAATTTTTTTTCATCCATAGATTTTAAATGAAATTTTACATTAGGTCACATATGCAGGATGAGTCATCGAAAGACCCATCTTCGACATCACCCTTATCGTTAGAAATACAGTTTGGAGAAGGTTATTAAGCCGAAAATTTGTTGAAGAAAATAGTAAATAATTCACTATGTGTTATTGGATAACATTGGTTTTAAATAAATTTGTTTCAACTTATATCGTCGTTGACGTTTCGGCTATCATTACAGCCATCTTCAGGTCTAAATTAAAATTACAAAATATATTTATAATGTAATCATAGTATATAATGATGTTAAGTTTATAAAAAAATTGAACACTAGATAATTATATTTTGTAATATAATTTAATTGGAAGTGTACACTTCCAATAATCGATAACGATTAATTAATTATATAAGTTGAAATAAATTTATTTGAAGCCATGTTATCAAATAACACATAGTGAAATATTTACTATTTTCTTCGTTAGAATAAATAAAAAAATAAATATATCATCACGCCTGTCACCCATTATGGGTGTGGCACTCTGCTTACGCAGATCTCGGTAAGTGATATATTTTTACGTATGAAGTGCGGTTACCAGCCGTCAAATCATAGCCCCCAAAGATGTTAGTGGAGGAGGAACCACAGGGGTAAATTTAAATTTGTAACTGTCGGCCGTTGGATTCGAACTGAGGATCTCGCGATCCACAGTCCGACACGTTACCATGGAGCTATTTACCCCAATTTCTTCGTTAGAAATACAGCATAAAATCATAAACAAAATTTATTCAGTACAGAAGGAGCAAAACGTAAAATTATTTTCACATATACAGAATGTTACGTAACGACTTAACGAGAATTGTATTTTTTTAAATGGAACACCTATATATTTTTATATATTTTGAATTGCATTTTATTCACCTATACCGACATATGAATTTTGTTTTAGTTTTCCGCGGCGTTGTCAAGTTTTTCCGTTTTTTCTCTAAAGAAAGACCGAATACACGCATTGCTTTATGAAGGCGTACTGAAGTTGTTTCAATAGTAAAATTTAAGAATTTGTTTTGTGCATAACTGTAACTATACTCTTTGTTTGACATATTTAAAAAAAAAGTTATTATACAGAAGGTTGAATAAAGTGTATACAATTTACTCCACTATAACTTGCCGTTTTCAAATGGAACAACCTATATTTTATTATTCTGTTGTATGTCATTTTGTATTACCTTCAATTATTATTAAGGGTATACTATGCCTAGGACCCATAATTTCTTTCACTAAATTAATTTTTCTATTAAAAATTAAATCTAGTATACCATGGATATTGATTTGTTTTAATTTATTGTTTTGTTTTAATTTACAAAATATTTGTAATATATAATGTAACCGCCATTCTTATGAAAACATATTTGCAGGCGGTTTATAAATGAGTAATTTACTCTTCGCAGTATATTTGCGTCGACAGTTTAATAATAATTGAAGGTAATACAAAATGGCATACAACAGAATAATAATATATAGGGTATTCCATTTGAAAATGGCGAGTTATAGTGGAGTAAATTTGATTCACTTTATTGAAAAACCTGTATAATAACAATTTTTTTTAATTTTGTCTACAGGCTGTTATAAATCTTTGAAAGAGAAATCTCATAATTGCCCTACAAATTATTAAAACATCGTATTCTAGATTTAAATGATCAATACTATATTCTAAATTTATATAGAAACTGCTTTTATAATAGTGTTACTAAATGATGGAGCTACTGAAAAATCAGCCAATTATAATTAAAATATTAAAATTACAGTTTTCTAGTAGAGCACTAATTTTCATCCTTATTATACGGGAAAGCACTAATTTAGCACTATTTATATAAGTTAATTTTAAATTTAGTGCTTGTTAATGGGGGGCTACCGGGAAGTTAGCCCCTCATATAAGAATTACTATAAATAAAAGAGCACTGATTTTTATTCTTCTTATTCCGGAAAGCACTAATTTAGAACTATTGATTTGACATAATTTTAAATTTAATGCTTACTATTGGGGGGCTACCGTGAAATCAGCCACTCAGATAAAGTTTTTTAAACATATTACAAATAAAAAGAGCACTAATTATATTTCTTATTCCATGACAAAGCACTAATGTAGCACTATTGTTTCAGCTAACTTACAAAATTAGTGCTTTAATTTGGGGGGCCAAATTCACGGAGGTCAATCTACTTGCAGTCGTGCGCGATGTAATCGCTAAATCAACAGAAGACAAACTCAAGGAACAATATGATGAGTCTCAAATTGAGTTAAACAAAATAAAAGCGGAAAACAAAGCGCTTAAACAACAAATAATATCTTTAAAAAATGTATTGCATAGTGGTCAAATAAAGATTAATAAATGTTCATTGACCTCGGGCGAATCTTATTTTAACAAATTAGCGGAACCTACTTGCCCGCTAGCAGCCAACTCAAGTGAGCAAGTTAAATCCGAACAATTAAAAATGACAACAAACATATCGAGTGCTGTACCAGAGAAATCAGTGGCATCGACTGAAGATGCGGAAGGTTTCAAAATAGTACATAATAAAGAAGAAGATCTAATAAAGTCAGTACATCTACTATCGACAGATCTGGTGGAACTTTACTGGGTGCAGGACAACCTAGAAGAGCATGGCTGTACGTTGGAAGAATCAAGAACGAAGATGCCACAGAAGAACATATAAAAAAATACCCTACTGATGAAGATAAGGAAGATTTCGTTGTGGAAAAATTAAACCTTAAAGGACAGTATGCAGCTTTTAAAGTGGGAGCACCTATGAAATTGTTAGGCAAATTAAGTGATGAAAACTACTGGCCTACTGGAGTAGAAGTTCGTCGTTTTAATTTCTGGGCAGAAAAAACAAAAAGAATAAACAGAATAATGTTGCGAATTCTTTTTTAGAAGCTCCGAAACAAGCTTAACACAGCTTAACAAAGCTTGTTTCTGTATATTACCAAAATGTACGAGGGTTGAGAACTAAATGCAGAGATCTTTACGAAGGAATAATACGTGCCAATTATGGGATAATATCCCTCACTGAAACATGGCTAAACGACTCTATATTCGATGAGCTTTGCGATGATAGATACGTCGTATTAAGAAACGACAGAAATTACGTTTAGTCAGGTGTTACTAGGGGTGGAGGAGTACTACTTCTAGTGAAAAAACAGTATAACCCCACTCTCATTCTTAAAAGTGTCAGTGTTTTTATTCGAAGCAATATGCATCAAAATTACTATAAATAAGTGAACACTTTTAATGTGCTGTGTGTATATTCCAGCTGGATCATTGTATGTAGCATATTGTTACGATAGACTCCGTACAGAGATACAATGGTGGTTGCTATTTGTAGGGGCATGTCAATAAATGTCATGGAAACTAAAATAAATAAAATAATAACAGTTGATAATGTAAACAATATAGGATTGATTGACAGTATCAAAAATATATTAAATGTATATTTGTTATTGAATAACAATACCTTCATATCAGTTGTGTGTTTCAAAATAAGGAATGTAGAATCGTAACAATAAACGCAGACACTATTGTTTAGGTTCATTCACGAAGTTAACTTGTTGTTTGCGTTAATTTGACTTAAGATGTGACATGTGCTTCAAACTTAAAACTAAAATATAAAAATAAATTCGATTTATGAATGATCCCTTACATTTTATAAAAATTATGTTATACGAATATGTGTTTTGAAATTTCATTCCATATGGTTTTTTTGTAAAATGTTATAATTTTCATTAATAAAAAATAAAACATCAATAGAAATTATATCAACAATATTTTCAAATTGGGGTACAGAGTGACTTCTGTGACCAGAAAGAATTTTTTTTATACAAATAACCATATGAAATCTCGAATGTAAATTGTAGCGACAACGGAATCAGCAGAAGGGAGTCTGTCCATTCATTCTTTCTTCATCCAATTTCAGAGGACGAGTTAGCGGCAATCTTATTGCAAGTTTCAAAAAAGAAAATCTTCGGGTGCCGATGAAATACCATGTTACGTGATCAAAACCGTAGCTCATCTGGTAATCACACCTTTATTGGAGATCATAAATGAATCTCTTGTAAGCGGAGTTTTCCCTAATATTCTCAAAATAGCTAAAGTTAAACCTATATTTAAGAAGGTGATAAACAAAATGTAGCTAATTATAGACCTATCTCCTTACTGTCTGTATTCTCAAAAGTATTTGAAAAGTGTATGTTCGACAAAATCACAAACTATTTCAACAAATATTGACTGTTTAGTGAATCTCAACACGGTTTTCGGAGTGGTCGAAGTACAAACACAATATTATATGACTCAATCAGTGACATTTTAAATGCTGTGGACAATAATAAATGTGTTTTCGGTGTTTATTTCGATCTTTCTCGTGCATTTGATCTAATCGACCATGAACTACTTCTTGTAATCGACCATGAACTACTTCTTGAAACTTGTGACGATCCCTCCGTCGAGGGTTGGGACGTCACTTCCTTGGCTGCTGTACTTGCTCGGGCGCCTTCGGTGACGGTGTCAGGTCCAGCAGCTGAAAGGGCTGGATAGCTTCAGTGGAGACGGAAAGGGTTCGATATTCGGGGATTATTCAGTGATAACTACCGAAGTAAACTAGATGTACTTAAATTTATTGCTCAACTTCAAATTACACCACGAAGTAAAATAAAATAAATATATCACAAAGAACTGTGAATACGAGCAAAAGTCTACTTGGGACTCCCCCCTTTAAAAAACGCAAATATTAAAATTCCGATGAACGCGGTAGCGGTGACGGACCGAGAATGTACGGAGAGTCGAGGTGGAGAGAGGGGAGGAGCAGGATCGCATGCAGCAACCGCGTAGTACACCACGGCGGCTACTGACATACACGGGAACCGGATACACCAGACGCTTGGTAAACCACTGCGCTGGTGCGACCGGGGGAGATGTGGGCGACAGAGGCGTAGTAAACAACGGTCAACTGTCGACACACGGGATAGGGGTCGACTACAGCAGACGCTTGGTAAACCACTGCGCTGCTGCACCGAGGGGAGAGGATGAAACAGCGGCGTAGTATACCACGGCCGACTGAAACCAATAAAGGCGGAAAGACAGAGACGGAACAGAAAAAACAAACGGTGACAGAGACGGAGACGGAGACGGTACGGCAGAGAGCTAACTCACCTACGTGATACTCCAGAGAACTTTGCTCCACGTAAACGCCGGAGCAACTCTCTCTGAGCTGCCGTAGAGCTCGGCTTATATACCCGTCTTTGCGGGTGGGGATAACTAATTTATTGATTACTTGCTTTGCGCATGTCCGACGGAGCGCTAACCAGACACGCTACCACTCAGCCACGCTGGCTGATACGATAGCATAAACGGGCACGGACATAAAACTTGTAACTTCGTTACAAACTATGGAGTCTTATGGTTTCTCAGTCTGCGCACTTGAATGGATCAGATCCTATCTCACAGGAACACTACAGTTCACCCAGATCCAAGGCCATAAAGAGGGTGATAATATAGAAAACTACCCTTTCGCATCAGATGTGAGTGCTGTGGACACTGGTACAGCTCAAGGCAGTATACTAGCTCCTTTACTATTTAATATCTTCTGTAATAAACGCAATGAACTCAATACCTCCAATATTAGTATCTACCAGTATGCGGATGATAGCTCCTTCATAATCAAAGCTGACTATGACTGACGCTATCCAATTAACTAACACTATAATATTAAAGATGTCAAATTGGTGTAAATCAAAAAAATTATTCTTAAAATTAGACAAAACAAGTAAAATTCACTATAGAAAAAATACGTGTGGCACTCGGGGACTGCCGCGGTAAAACTATTGCATAGCATTTTTAATCAACTTATGCAATTATAATTATTTATTTTATTTTATTTATGCAGTATTTTGTTTGTTTTTTTTTTCTTTGATATTAATTCAAGTTACACTTTTTGAGCCTGGTGACCGATAAGAAAACAAATTTTTTTCTTTTATTGAATAAATGAGAAGTTAATATTGTTTAAAATATTTTTATTATCTTACAATATATGTAGGTTATTCAGGAATTAAAAATTGTAACGCAGCCAAAAAGCACGCTGTCTCACCTAGCATTGTGTCTAAAAGAGATAGAATCAGTTATGAGCAGTTAGCAGCTTGTCTACACGCATGCGTCTAGTCGCACACAAACACCGTGCCGAAGTCTGCTGAACTGAAACGACGTTATACGATGCACGGCTTTTAACGCCGCACCGCTGTGCCGATCGGAGTGGGGGGTGTCAGGTTTTTTCGTTACGGAATTTCTTGATTCGGTCGCCGCGCTCAAAGCCCGCGATAAAAGCTATGCAATAGCTTCAAAAGTATAATGTGACTAACCAAGCAGTAACTTATCACATAAATTGTAACATACCCATTTCATATAATCAAAAATTTCTTGGAAAAAGAATGAATCAATATTGTGACTGGGAACCTCAAATTAGTGAAATATGTATCAAGATCTCAAAATGTTGCTTTTTATTCATAAGATGCAGACAATTCATGGACATTACATCTCTACTAACAGTGTATTATGCACAAATGCAAAGCCACTTATCATACGGTATTATCTTCTGGGGAAATTCTAACTCTGTTTCTCGATTTTTTATTCTCCAGAAAAGAAATTGAAATTAGAAATTATGAGCGTATATTCCCTATATCTGTATAATCTTGCTCTATTTGTACACACTAACTACGATAAATTTGTAACACATAACACAAACACACGTCAAAATACCAGATATGCATCCAATTTGTCAGTTCCCCATCACAAGACAACATTTTATGAAAATGGTCCGCATCATATGTGTATCAAGGTTTTTAACAAACTACCTCAAGACATCAAAGATAATGTTAACAAAAATACATTCAAAAATATGTTAAAAGTATATTTCAAATCTAACTGTTTTTATAGTACCAACGAATATTTTAATGTGTAATGTAATGTATAATGTAAATATTTTTATGTAATGTTTCTTTGTATCTAAATTTATTTATCATTTTTATGTACGTACTCGACTTTCCAATACGCTGATGTGTCTTCATGGATAAATAAAATATTAAATCCAATCTCTGACAAATAAAAAAATACGTGTGGCACTCGCGAACTGCCGCGGTAAAGCTATTGCATAGCATTTTTTATCAACTTATGCAATTATATTTATTTATTTATTTCACTTATGCAGTATTTTTTTCTTTGTTTTTTTCTTTGATATTAATTCAAGTTACACTTTTTGAGCGTGGTGACCGAAAAGAAAACAATTTTTTTTCTTTTATTGAATAAATGAGAAGTTAATATTGTTTTAAATATTTTTATTATCTTACAATATATGTAGGTTGTTCAGGAAAAAGCAGCCAAAAAGCACGCTGTCTCACCTAGCATTGTGTCTAAAAGAGATAGAATCAGTTATAAGCAGTTAGCAGCTAGTCTACACGCATACGTCTAGTCGCACGCACACAAACACCGTGCTGCCGAACTGAAACGACGTTAGACGATGCACGGCTTTTAACACCGCACCGCTGTGCTGGTCGGAGTGGGGGGTGTCAGGTTTTTTTCGTTACGGAATTTCTTGATTCGGCCGCTGCGCTCAAAGCCCGCGATAAAAGCTATGCAATAGCTTAAAAATAAATAAATATCAATAACGTCTTTTACACAATACTGGGCTTGGTATACAAAATTGACTGTGAAATTTTGTATATTTTATTATATTAAGTAACCATTTTAATCAAATTTTGTAAACAAAGTTACTATTTGAAGGAGAAACACCCTTTATTACTTAAACCAAACTTACATTTAAAATATCATCGTTACTTACTAGTATTTACAATCTTACTATATTCAGGGACTGTGAAAAATGCTGCACGTTGCCACTTGCCAGAAGTAGAACGATGACGAAAAAATCTGATATGGCCATCACATAACCTCCCGCCCAATACTACTCTTAAACGGTACAAAATAGTATTTGATGATACAGAAACATACCTCCTTATTTGTTTATTTTCTATTTATATTTGAGAATTTTAATTTTCTTTCGTATATTTATTTAATTTTTTGACATATATTTCACTAAGAAAACAGCTTCACAATCACAATGACATGTGTCACATTTCGTAAAAAATTGAAAATTTTCCATGGTGTACTAGGAATGCAAGATTTGTGAAATCTAATTTCTTTATATTTTATTATCTCTAAATCTAATGAAAATTATTAAAATTAGTGTAATCAAAACAAATGTAGAATTAAATATTCTTCAACTTTCAAAATAACATAAATTGTTGAAAAGGGAAATTTAACCGTGTTTTTCACGAAAAACTGTTAAGGGCTTCAAGTCAACTGCTACTTCCGGTCGACCAATTTTATCCAAAATCTAATCAGCTCTTCATTTAAATATAAGAAGCAATAATTCAAAAAATTGTATTTTTTGGTATTATAGTATTTGAGTTATGCGAGACGAAAAAATTGCCACAGACTACACACACACATACATACATACATACATACATACATACATACATACATACATACATACATACATACATACATACATACAGACATCATCGCGAAAATAGTAAAATCGTATTGTAGGGACCCTAAAACGTGCTTATTCATTGAAAACACCCAATTTTTTGACCAAAAACAATACCTCCCTTACCTAGAGGTAGGCGGGAGGTAAAAAATATATGTTTTTGTAATTTTGTTATGTATAATAAGAATAGAGATCGCGGTCATCTGTGACCGGCAGTTGTTAGAAATAAAAAAAAAAACGATTAACTGTCATTATTTTGATTGTGCGATTAATGTAAATAAAATAGTTTTAAACAGTAACGAATTACTCATTTTGAACTCGGGCATCCCCTAACAAACGCAAAATATATCACATTTTGGTGCCGAAACCCGGGAACTTTAAATAATAAGTGTGAGTAAAAAATAACGTGAACGTGTATCATCAACGCAGAAAAATGGATCTAGCATTTCGAAAAACGTATCGAAAACGGAGATTCATTTCTCGCCGAGGTGTGCCATCTGTAATATATTCGGATAACGCCAAAACATTTCGAAGAACTTCGCTAGAGATTCACGAATTATTTCGCATTCTATCATCAGAATCCGTACAAGATTTATGTACGAAGCATCGTATCGAATGGTGTTTCATAGTAGAACGAGCAGCGTGGTGGGGCGGATTCAGGGAAAGGTTGGTGAAAAGTGTAAAGGATGCATTAAAATTAACATTGGGAAGAGCACACGTGAATTTTGATGAACTTCAAACGTTGACCATTTTCCGCCCGGGGAGGATGTGAAAAATGCTGCACGTTGCCACTTGCCAGAAGCAGAACGATGACGAAAAAAATATATGTTTTTGTAATTTTGTTATGTATAATAAGAATAGAGATCGCGGTCATCTGTGACCGGCAGTTGTTAGAAATAAAAAAAAAACGATTAACTGTCATTATTTTGATTGTGCGATTAATGTAAATAAAATAGTTTTAAACAGTAACGAATTACTCATTTTGAACTCGGGTATCCCCTAACAAACGCAAAATATATCTTAGGGACACAATTTACCCACTTAGTGATCAATCCTCTTTTTGATTTAAATAACACTGGTCTACTTTCTTGTCCACTTCTATTATTTAACTATGTAAAACTCTAACAACAACTGAAAGAGATGGTTTTTAAGTCGCTGCAGGTAAAAACGATCGCGATGTAGCGTGCCTTAAGCGGGATTTATAATGAAGTAAAGTAAGAAGTAACGCAAGATGCAACGCAGGCGGTGACGCAGAAGTAAAGCAAGAAACTTCGGTAGGCTTTATAATGAAGTATCCGTAGCTGCTTGCAGCCAATCACAGTGCTAGTGCGTGTTGCTTCTTCAGCTGTTTTAATTTGACGTTTGTACTGTATAAAGAGAGAACTTGCTAGTCGAATGTAGAACAGAATCGGTTTTAAGGGGAATGCTAAAGTTGAGGATGGTAACAATAATGTACCCTTCAAATGGTAGAGCTGAACAGGCCACGAAAGAGGCATGAAAAATTCGCAATTTCAACTTTCTGGGAATTTATGAATTTGCAGTTGTTCGCACAGACGGTAATTAACAGCTTAGGCGGCAGTCAGCCTGGCACTAAATGCATACAAAGGCAATAAATCGATCATACAGAAATGAAATCTTTTAAGCGCCTTTACAAATACTTGAAAATTAACTAAATTGTTAATAGCGCAAACTGCAAATAAGAAAAAATAAAATGAATACAAGTTGTGGTTTGAAATCAGTTCCGAGAAAACAAATAAACATGTCGGTAATATAGCTTTCTGCATTGCAGTTTGAAATAGTGCATCCGGATTGGCCAGAGGTAGAAAAGTAACGCAAGAAGTTGGGAGTTGGCCAACTATTGCGTTGCGTTGCTTCTGCGTCTCTGCGTTGCGTTTTGTTATAAAGCAGTATGTGCAGTCCCGTACATTTATCTTTTGCGTTACTTTACTTCAACCGCGTTGCTTCTTGCGTTACTTCATTATAAATCCCGCTTTAATGTTGACAATGCGAAACGGAGCGATAATCTATACTTCCGATCACGACGAAGAATGCGAAAAGACTTACACTTACTATTGTATAGAAATATACCATGAAGTGTATTTTTTTTTACAAAAACAGTGTACTTTTTACACCAAAGTTTTAAACATACACCAAGTAGTGTATTTTGTACACCGATATTTTAGATATACACATAAGAGTGTATTTTTTACACCAATGTTTCAAATATGCACAAAATAGTGCACTTTCTACACCGATTTTTTAGATATACACAAAATAGCGTTCTTTCTATACATTCAGTTTTGAAATTACACCAGGAAGAGCAGTTTTTAGAAATACAATAGCTAGAATATTTTTAACAAATATACTGCAGTACATTGTACAAAAATTAGTTTTCACTCACAAGTGTGTTTAAAACTAGTCTTAATAAATATAATAATAACTTACCTTAAAGTGTTACTTTATTATGTCTTAGAAAATTTTACAGATATAAAATTACCAACTTAATCTTTTCACACTAACTTTTATAATACCAATTTTAGTGTCGAATTCTACACGAAACAAGTTTACTACATTATATTTTCAGTTTACACGGCTCAAATTTCTAAGTGTGTACTCGGGTAACGGGTTTTTATCAGTATAATACTGTTCCTATTGCTTGAATTTTCAAATGTTTTGCATTATGATTGGTTAAAAACTAGTCGTGGGAATTTATCATTATAAAATTTACTTGAAATTTCTTATTTTAAAAATGATCATGTACTACCTACGTTAGTTAATGCTTTTAAATTATGTTCAGGCAATGTTACAAAAGGTAGTTCACTTCGATTATGAAATAAATTTAACAATTCTATATGGTTTCCGTAGCTTCTAACTGTAAAAAATAGTTTTCGTCGTTCTCTGATGCATTGTATTCAGTTACTGATTCTGGTTTATCAATTACAATATTTTCATCATTTATGTTACTTGTTAAAGAGTCCTTCCGCAATATAGTTTTGTGTTATGGTTGTCGTGACCTTTAAAATTGGAAGGGCATGGTCTGGTTACGTATGTTTGTTTTGTACTGATACTCATAGGAATAGGTTTTGAAATTTTTTATATGGATTTGACTTGAATGCGTTGTATTGGGAAGTTTATGGTTAGTTTTCTATGGGAAAATTTGGTGACGATCGGTACATAATCTGGTTATTAGGCGTTTGTTGGACGGAAATTATTTTATTGTTGGCTGAAGATTTTGCATAGGACGATATTGTGCATGTGAAATATTCTTGGTTAGTTTAGCATTAAAATTATTGTTTGTATGTAAAAAAATTTTTAGTTGAAAATCGTTGGTCAACAGGGTGTTTAGTACGCATTAAATTTCCTAAATTATATTTGAATCCTCTTAACAAAATTCTTATTGGGTATTTTTGAAAAAAAATAAATAAATATAAAATAAATATATCATCACGCCTTTTACCCATTGCGGGTGTGGCACTCAAGTCATAACCCCCAAAGGGGTAAATTTAAATTGGCAACTGTCGGAAGTGGGATTCGAACTGAGGATCTCGCGATCCACAGTCCGATACATTGCCACGGAGCTATTTAACCCATATTTTTGAAAACCCCGAATTTACCTGGTGCTTGTGTTGTATACATATGAGTTGTTATGTACGCAATTTGTAAATTTTTAATATCTTGTAATCTATTATAAAACTGAATTGCGCGTAAAAATCGCGCATGTCTGAATGTGTGTTTATTTCTGCCTCAATATTAATTGTGCAACTTGCAATATTAGAGGCGCCTTCACCCTTAATTTTTTATAGTATAAATGACATCAGATATTCATTATAATATTCTTCATGATCAATTCAAATATAAAATTTTTACTAACTTTTCGCAAATTTCAATGAAGCGTGACAGTAAATATGCACCACAATAAAAATCTGGTATCATGTCTCGGTACTCTTTTTTTCAATACGGAAGTATCTATGTTTGTTATATTTAAGTTATTTATTTCTTCAATTAAATCTTCAAATGAAAAGGGAAAAGGTACTGAATTATTTTTTTGTGAGTTACAAGAAACAATTGAATCTGTGTCTGTGTTCTCTAAATCTGAATTTGGCTGTATGATATTTCTAAACAACATATAGTACTTACAGAACTATTATTAGCTTGTCCATGGGCTTCTACGATGTATTCAGCAGGAGTCTTGGAGATAGCCTAGCAGCTCTGTGTTCAGCAGGAGAGCAGGGCTGGAGATCTGAACGCGATGTGAACTTGAGATTTGGAAGTCTCTGTAATTACTTCGTTGTAATTGTAAAAATGAAACGAATTTTTCTTTTATCAAATTGTCTGGAAATGTCACTGAGTGCGACAGTTATGTTAACGTACTTTAGATTCACTTAAAATAAATTTATTTGTTTATTACAACGAAGTAAGATTCATTAGACGGAAATTTCTCGTTCAATATTTATAATGTAACTAACTACAATTTAACATATTCTAATCTTATATACTACAAATAATAAAGTTATAGGAGTATTTAGGAGGCTGCTGTCGTCAGCGGATCCCACTAGATCTGATTATCTAACATATATTTGCCCCATACTTTGGGAACCGCCGACACAATTTATTATATGTTCATTTTACCCATTTTCTTATTTAAAATTCAACAATTTTGTTCACTTAACCAATCTCGTGCCTCTCCAATAACAAAAGTTATAAATTGTGAGCAAGCTTATTGACGTAACGTGTATATTTAAAGCTTCTTCGAAATTTATTATTTTAATTTTTAGAAACATTTAAAATATTGCAGTTGTTACTGTTACAGATAACAAATATTACACAGATAATTAATGATGCAGTGGTAAATGTTATTGTGAATATAAAATATTTTAAAGAAGTATTTGATCCTGAAATGTATAGGAGAGATGTGTTTGACCTTGGGTATCAACATCTCAGCAAAAATATGATAGATGTTTTTATGAAAATACTTATCCACGTTTGGTGCCCAAACTTATTAAAACAATATATTTTATTTGAAATTGGCACTAAATAGCTCCAAAATCATCATTAAAAGCTCAGAAATCGTCGCTAAAGTAACCCATTATACGACGATTTTGGTCAACGCAGTATTGGCAACTGTAAAATAATTATTGTACAAGTAGGATTATTTTGGCAGATATGTGTCGTATTGTAGTAAATTTTTACGTAAAATGGAACAATATGTGCAAGAAGAATTACCTAATGAATTCCGATGATAAAATTGCGGACAAAATACATAATTTTGAGTGTTATTTACGATAACTTCAATGTTCTAGGTTGGCAACACTAAGTATCAGTATCAATTGGCAACTGACAGATTTATAAATTTAACCTATATAATTATTTATACAGTTTTTTTTTTCTAATTTTAGATTTCAAATAAAAATTTAATATGTTCCGTGGCACTGAAGTTCCTTTTTATCACTCACATGGTTTATTCGTGATAAAAAGTTAAACTTCAGTGCCTTGGTACATAAATATTATGGAAAAGAGAAACAAATCACAGGTAGTTTACTTAAACTCTTTATTAAAAATTAAATAGCTGTTTATGTGTATAAAAACATGTCACGAAAAGACTAGATTGGTACAAAAATGTAAATCGTACTTAATGGGATATGATTATCTGTTTATAATTATTATTATTATTTAATAATAATTTCTCTATTCTTAAATAGGTATTAAGACTGCAATTACGGCCACGATGGCAAGTAATTGTAGTTCATTATTAATTTCAACAATTTTATTATACAGGCTGGTCCGTCGAACTTGATTTCTTTAAATAACTTGTGAAATACGCAAAACAACAAAAAAAAGACATAACAAAAGTTTGATGGTATGAATGGGGAAAACCGTTAAGTACTTGACATTACTTTTTTTTCTTTCCCTTATTTCTTAGATATTGATTGAAACATCGAAATACTTACTTCAATTACAAACAGTTGAATGAGCAATCGTAAAACGACGAAAAACTGTCTTAATGGACATCAATTTGAGCATTTGATGAATTTTTTTTTTTTTTTAGATTAGAAGTACTGCAGCGTCATCTATAATAATTATTTTCGTATTATTTCGAGTATAAATAATTTTTTAATTTTTTTAATTGGAGTTCATTGCCTTTGGGCAGTAAATTGCGAATTACCACCCGCCCCCGTGGTCCATAAAATTCTTTATGTTTCTCATACATACACGGTATATTAATCATACTTTTTTCATGACATTCATGACTAAACGCTTGCTTTTTTTTGTTCCCGTAAGAAGCAATTTTATCGGTTAAAGCGCCACCTGTTAAAAAATTTTTAAATCCCGTAAAATCTACTTGATATTTTACGCTATATCCAAATCTGCAAAAAATAGGTATTCTCATTTAAGATTTTAAACTTAAATTTGTAACAGAATCGGATGTCCATCTTCATACCATCAAACTTTCGTTCCGACAATTTTTTTGTTAATTGCGTATTTCACAAGTTATTTCAAGAAGTCAAGTTAAATGGACCAACCTGTACTTTAGATGCCTGATATATGGGCTCTTGGATTGCGTCTCGTTTCCTGCCTCTCCCTGTAACTCTCCAGACTATTCTGTACGTGCCGAGGAGCGCTTCTTTCTGCTTTGGTAAGTATATGTTTTTATTTATTTTCAGTACTGACAGATTGCCGTGAAGGAAATTTTACATGTTGCGGTTTTCATCACTTCTCACCGCGTTCTCTATTTTAGAGACCGCACTAGTAATAGCTTTTTAGGTATTCTCATTCGTCAGCATCTCTGTGACAATGTTATTAATCTTGAAACCTGAGTCATTTTCTTTTCTGTCCGCCGCAGCTAGTACGTTTGAATAGTGTGTTCAAAGGTATTTGCTTCAATTCAGCAATGTATATAGATGTCCTTTCTTGTCGTATTCTTGAGAGGTAATCTCTAAAACATTCACGGTATGTGAAAAGTCGTATGACAAGCTTATTTTTCACTCAGAAATTCGGAATAGTGTTATGTATTTCGGTAAATCTGCATCGCCGCAGCCGCCACCGCCACGCAAGCTACACCTACATATGTACTGCTCCACCCCCATTGTCCTATCGCCTCTTCCGTCGGTGATTCCTGCAACAATATCAACATTGATTTCACTTATACTACACAAACAGGCAAAAAACAACCGATCACTATGAAATATTCTCGGAGTCGTAATTCAAGCACGAAGACAACATACACGTTATTAGCAAATGTCAGGATGTCCATTAAACGAAATCATTTTTGTTTTTCTACACTTAAGAATTAAATCAGTTTGCGTTATTTCAGTTTTTTTTTTAAATTAACCCTTTCCGACTTACTGGTAGAGGAGCTATACCACAGTTACAAAAAGGCATTTCTCTTACAGCTTTGTGATATATCGTATGTACCACATTTTCGTTAATACCATAATATCACCAGCTATTGGCAAGAACGAATTTAATACGATTTTAAATCTAACATTTCACAGGTTCATTCTGCCCGGGAAGGATTGTTTCTCAACAAAATTTATGCAACTCATGAGAATTTTAGAATAAATTAAGCAGCTTGTAACATTGATTACTAAAAACAGGCGGCTTAGTTTGCTATTTAGTTGTAAAATATTCTATTAATGTCACGGGATAGACAAGATTATTTGTTTCTAGGCAGACAAATGATGGGGGAATGTTCGTCTCTATTCCCTTTGTTGTTCCAGATACATGTGTATGTACATGTATGTAATTATTGTTTTTAAAAGTTTTATTTTTAAAATGGATATTGAAGCCGTAGCAGCAACATACATTTTTATTCATTTACATATATATTTTTTATATCTATGATTTTCTTCTAAAAGATTAATTAATACATAGTATTTAAAACTTTCTAACTAATAAAACGAATATAGCTTTTATAATATTTCAAACGTCACATATTTTTGACACTTCACAATTATTTGACATATAGATGTAAAAATGTTTTAGTTATTGTTCTCATTGTAAATAAGATTATTGAAATATATTTTTAAATATGTAATTGAGATTTTCTCGAAATTAGAAGTATGACCAGACAAGTGCAAATAACGTTTTGTATTCCAAACATCTTTAATTTGGCTATTGCCAAATGGCAACAAGTTTGAGAAAGATACTGGAGAATTATTTTCTAATTTATCGAACTCTCGAGTTATATTTAATTAGATTATTTTTTATTTCATCATCAGGCGCGCCACTAAATTTATCTTTTTGCTCATTTTTTTACTTCTGTTGATGAAAACTATCTGATATCTGACATTTGTTAACAAAAACAAAAAAGCTACAGAGATTATTCCACTAGAGCTTTATTCTCAGTATAATAATGAGATGATTGATTAAAACGCAGACACGTAACATACAATGAAACATTTCATTGGTTTTAAAAACGTCAAAAAATAATCATTGTAGTTATTACTTTTTTGAGAAAATAAAATTGAGTACATATTGCTAAATCACACTTTTACCTGGCGCGCAGCCTTAAGGAGACTTTTATAAAATATTTCAAAGTTGCCGGGGTTTTGATTTTGCCAGTGTATATTTTTTATTCATGGTATTGCAAGTTATTTAAATAAAAATAAATATAACGCGTTTAAATTTCTTAATGGCTTGCATGAAATATGCAACAGAATATTTATATAGCTATCTCACTTATTGAGACGCCGAGTAAAATGCGCATGCACTGCATAGTGCAGGAGCAAATAACCTCTAGATGACAGGGATTTCCGCCAATTTTCTACCATGTACACATGCGCAGTAGCACGAGATAGACAAGATGCATTATAGTTTATATTATTTGTATGTTTACTATTTAATAAATATACCTGGCGAGCTGTAGGGTTCTCCAAGTAGGTTGCTAAGTTCTTGAATCTATTTTTATGTGCGTGCTGCGCAGGAGTTAATCCTTCAACATTCACCACGTCGAATCGGGCTCCATGTCTTACTAAACACTTTGCCGTTCTAATACCTTGCTCCTCCTCTGCCATCCGACCTTGCAATCCATCAATAATATAAAATAGTGGCGTTTGTCCACACTCGTCCATAACGTTAACATCTTGGTGGTGCTCACGAACCAGGAAGTCGATGAAGTCTGTATGCATAGCGGCGGCCGTAAAATGGAGGAGTGTTATGTCTTCCAAATTTAATTCATGTGTACGTTCTATAAGAATTCTCAACATCTCATATTCCTCGTCCTCGACATACTGTCTTGTATGCTGTCGTATAGCAGACATGCTAATGAAAGCATGCAGAACCAACCAGCTATCCGCTCCAGAGATATTGACATCGGCTCCACGTGAAATTAGCAGCTGCATGGCATGTAAGTCTAGTTTCTCGGTTGCTACGTACAGAACAGTTCGATTTGCATTATTTCTACTGTTGATATCAGCACCATATTCTAGAAGAAGCTTGAGCAAATCGTATTGTTGACTATTCACAGCTTCATGTAACAAGAAATTATTGTTGATATTCTCGGCTAGAGGTTTATCAATCTCATCCAATTTTTGAAATAAACCTGTGGAGTCTCCCTTGGTCACAAGAGTTCTTAAAATTTTGGAGGTTTCGGTAATCTGAGGAGATAAATAATTACTCATACTATGAAGAATAATTGCTTGTACGAATGTGGATGAGGAGAACGTAATTGTCAAGGTGGAACTGTTTAGAGGAAATTGATTTATAGATAAATGTGTGTGGATATAGGATATCAGTAGTAGCATCTAATAACAACCTACAAAAATAAACAGGAAAATAAAAACGAAATGGAAGGAGAAATTGATTTAAAAGTAACAAGAACCAGAGGCAAAACGTTTAAGAAAATTATATTAATTTTAATATTATTGTAAATCTGTTATTACCTTGGTAACAGAATGCAAGCTTTACGTAAATTTTTTATCAATAATTTAGTAAAATTAACTTAAAATCGTGAAGTTCAGGTTACAGAAGATAATAAGCGTCGTATTATATACTGAGAAAATTAAATATGACAATTAATATACATAAACATAAACAATGATAATTAACGACAAAGAAATAATATATAACATACAAATCAAAGGACATGCACTCGAACAAGTCAGAACTTTTACAAATTTTGGAGTGGATACTGAAGCAAAAGGTTCATTGCTGCAGGAAATAGATGAAAGAGAAGCGAAGACAGGAAGATTACTTAAATGGTTAAAAATATCTTCTCAGAAAAGAAGGAATAACGAAAAGAAACAAAAGCGGAGGTTTTTCAAAAAGATAACAGTTCCAGTTTTAACGTACAGCAGCGAGTCCTGAACTACCAAACGAAAGTACATGAGTAAATTAAATATGGAAATTAGAAAAATGAAGCGGAAGAATAAAAATTGAGAGTTCAAATCAAATTTAGGCACAAAATCAGTAAGGTATGACATACAAGAAGAGCAAATAAGATGAGCAGGGTACCTGATTAGAATGAATAAGTATAAACTGATAAAACAAGCGCACGTCACAAAAGGAAAAGAGAAAGAAACCCGTGAAAACTTTGGAGAAACCAATAAAGAGAGAAGAAATGTAAATACCTCACATTATGAAAGACAAAGGATTTAGCAAAAGTAAGTACGAGGGTTGCCTTTTATATTTCGGGATTAGAGAAAACAAATGAATATTTATCATCAAAAATGGCTTTATTGCTTTTCAAAATATTCACCATGTAGATCAATACACTTTTGCAATATGTGAACCAATTTTCGAAGCACTTTTTCCATTCCGATTGAGGTATCTCCAAAACATGCATTTTGAGCGCATCGACAGCTTCATCAAGTGTCGAAAAATGTTGACCTCGCAATTAATTTCTAATATTCGGGAATAAAAAGAAGTCATTGGGTGCCAAGTATTGATTATACGGCGGATGACTCGTCAAATCGACGTTTTGAGTGCTCAAAAATTTCCTTGTCTCAGCCGATGTGTGCGAGCTCGAATTGTCGTGGTGGTGAATGACCGTTTTCAGCGGTTGGTTTTTCTTATTTTTCCAAAGACTTCTGGCAAACAAATGGTTGTGTACCATTCAGAATGGACCGTTCTACGTTACCCCAATGGTACGATTGAGACAGGTTCAGTTTTTCCGAAAAAACGGGCGACCATTTGCTTCAAAGTGCTTCGCGCCCGAACGACTTTTTTTGGGTTTGGCTCGCCTTAGAAGACCCCTACAGTCGACTGCTGTTTACTTTCGGAATCATACGCATAGATCCACGATTCGTCACCTGTCTCGATGTCATACACATGTTTTGAAGCACCGCGATCGTATTTTTGAGCATTTCTTGCGACCCATTGACACGAGCCTTTTTTTGAGCGATTGTCAAATTATGTGGGATCCAACGTGAAAAATTTTTTTTTTACAGAAAAATGTTTATGCAATATTGTATGTATGCTGGTCCCACTAATGTCCAAGGAAGCTTCAATCTCACGATAAGTTACTTGACGATCTTGCAATATCAGTTCGCGCATAGAATCAATGTTTTTCGGAACAACAATCGATTTTGGACCACCTTCACGAAACTCGTCGTTGAGCGAACTACGGCCGCGATTGAATTCAGTAAATCATCAATAAACACTGGTCCCTGATGGTGCTTCATCGACAAAAATCGAATTAAGTTCATCGATGCACTGTTGTTGACTTAATCCACGTCTAAAGTTGTAAAAAATAATCGCACAAAAATGTTCACGATTTAAATCCATTTTTTGGCCGACATGAATTTTTCAAATTACTGTTAACTACACAAAAAGTGTTCGTACGTCAAAACGTTCTGAGTACATATATTGTCAAAAATGCCAAACTTTACTATAGGAACGTCAGTTGCCAGATGGCAGCACTAGGATTGCCGAATCCCGAAATATAAAAGGCAACCCTCGTATTATCGGAAAGCAGAATAACTCCAACGTCTTCCAAAAATAAGAAAAAAATATGTACCTATAACAAAATTCAACTAAAATTTAAAGAACGTACCTGGCAAGCTTCAATGTTCTCCAAATAGTTTGCTAAGTCCTTGAATCCCTCAGCGCGTGCGAGCTGTGCAGGTGTTAAACCTTCAACGCTCACAACGTCCAGTCGTGCTCCATGTTTTACTAAACACTCAGCTGTATTTATACCTTGTGCCTCATGTAATAAAGGGTTTTTCAGTCCATAAATAACACTGAACAGAGGAGTTTGCTCAAATTCATCCACTGCGTTCACATCATGATGGAGTTCACGAACCATGTAGTCAATGTAGCCCGTATGCATAATAGAGGACGTAAAATGGAGTAGTGGCATATCTCCCCAATTTACAATATTGGTACGTTCTATTAGCTTTCTCAAAATCTCATACTCCACGTCTTTAACGTATTGTTTCTTGTAGTATTGATTAGCAGACATCCAAATGTAAGAATACAGAAGCGACAAATCTTCGTCGTCAGGGATATTGACATCGGCTTCACGTGACATTAGTATCTGTATAGCATGAAAGTTACAATTCGATGTTGCTACGTATAGGGCAGTTCGATTTGCATTATTTGTCCTGTCAATATCGGCGCCATATTCAAGAAGAAGCTCGAGTACATCATATTGTGAACTGAAGACCGCCTCATGTAACAAACAATGGTTGTTTATCTCGTCTGCGGGTTTATCAAACTCGTTTAATTTTTCTTTTAAGTCTGACATTTTCCCCTCAACCACAAGACTCCGCAATAAATCGAATGCAGATTCTGAAATCTAAAAAAAAAAGGCATTTAATTTAGGTTTAACTTCATTATACATATTATAAAGGAGTACAGGAATCCGAATTAACCTTTTCTCAAACACGTCTGTATGGGTAGATGGATAGATGGGTGCCCGAATGTTCAATAACATACGAACGATAATAAATGACCAACCCAAACTTCATAATTAATTTCTTGTCAATGCGAGTTAATATTTTAATGAAAAAAAATATTGTAATTTTTTCGTATCTACTGTCAATTTGGAGAAAAACTTAATGTTATATCTAATAATAAATATATTTTAAAAATTAAATTTAATAAAAATTGGTTAAATTCCATCGTGTTGTGTATCAAATAACGATCTCAAGAAAGAGAATTCAAGTCAAAAATTAATTTTGGACGATCATCAATTGTTTCGATTATGTTGGTAGAATTTAATTATTTTTTGTATCAAATTGAAGATCCCCTGAACTTTTTCAACTTATTTAAAATAAAAATGCTATTTAATCATATTGTATATGCTTCCAATTTTGATAAAATTGAAAATATTATATATATATATATATATATATATATATATATATATATATATATATATATATATATACAGGGTGGGCCATTTTAAGTTGCGTTCAGGAATATCTCGGAAACGAAGCATCGGATGAAAAATCCAAAAAACACGACTAAAATATTTTCGAGGGGGAGAAAAAGTGGGTGTTCCCGTAACCAATTTGAAAGTTTCCCACCACCCAACTGGCCCGGGGGGGTGGGCGGGGGCGAAAATTTTGATGTCACTGAATTCCGTTTTTCACGTAGAATACGAATCTGCAAAAAAAATTTGGGGTTTCCATTTAAGTTTTCAAACTTACCCCCGGCCCACCCCACCAGGGTTGGGCCGGGGGGGTTGAATTTGGTGTCATGGGATGTCCCCCTCGAAAATATTTTAGTCTTTTTTTTTGGATTTTTCATCCGATGCTTCGTTTCCGAGATATTCCTGAACGCAACTTAAAATGGCCCAACCTGTATATATATATATATATATATATATATATATATATATATATATATATATATATATATATATATATATATATATATATATATATATATATATATATATATATATATATATTGATAAAGGGTACGTTGTCGCCTCCAAAGTAGATACTGAAGAAACGTTGTCACCTCATATATGACGCTGTCACCTCCGATTTCGGAGGCGACAACGTTTTTCCATATTTTCGTCGGTTTTGGCCTTAGTACGCCATCTAAAGCCCTAAAATAAAAAATAAGTCGGAGGCGACAACGTAGCTTCCATACTCACAAAAAAATTTTTTAGTTCCGGTATATACCGCTGGCGCTAGTGTTGCACAAAATATATAAGGAGGGCACGTTGTCGCCTCCGATTATATAAATCTCAATTTTGTATTACCTATGCTACTTTGCCGCCTCCGCTAAATGGCAACGCCGTAGAAGAGGTGATAAGGGTGTTTTCATATGATTTCATTTCATATTTGCAGCTCGCGAAAAAAAGTCGTGCAGTGATAGTATAATCTGGTTATGATGTCATTAAGGACTAAGTTGCTCTTAAAACAGTGCAGTAAGTACTACCAAAAACCCTTTCAGTATTACGCCAACAAATTGGACATGTGTATATAAATACTACACTATTTAAAATATTTCATAATAACGTCATACGGTGTCTGAATGTTTTCATAATTCCCATTCGTTTTTAAATTAAAAGGCATTTAAATATTTATTAATTGATAATTTGTAAGGCTTTAATTTAAAACTGGTCGCTCGGTCCGCGCGCACCATAATTTGGGAACGCTTTAGGCAATCATGATAAAATTTTGTACGCAGCTTCTGAAAAAAATTCGTAGATCTAGGTTTTGAATGGGCCAAATTGGTCCAAGATATACATAAGGCCCTTTGTCATTACTTAGTAATTTATTAACCGATCGAAACCTTTTTTAAAATGTACTTATTGTGACTTATTTCCTGTAAAAACATGCTCGAATACCAAATTTGACAACTATATTTTAATTACAAAAAGTTTTTTGTTGTTTTTAAAATTAAAAAATCTGATGTGGCAGCACATAACCTCCCGCCCAATACTACTCTTAAACGATACAAAATACTATTTGATGATACTGAAATATACCTTCTTATTTATTTATTTTCTATTTATATTTGAGAAATTTAATTTTATTTCGTATTTTTTTTAATTTTTTGACTAAGAAAACAGTTTCACAATCAAAATGACATATGTCACATTTCCTAAAAAAAATTAAAATTTTTAAATGTTTCCATGGTGTACGCAAGATTTGTGAAATGTAATTGCTTTATATTTTATTATTTATAAATCTAATGAAAATTAATAAAATTAGTGTAATCAAAACACAAGTAAAATTAAATATTCTTGAACTTTTTAAATAACATAAACTGTTGAAAATGGAAATTTAACCGTGTTTTTCACGAAAAACTGTTAAGGGCTTCAAGTAAACTGCTACTTCCGATTTACCAATTTTATCCAAAATCTAATCAGCTCTTCATTTAAATATAAGAATAATAATAATTAGCAATAATTCACAAAATTGTTCACACATACACAGTAAAACCCTAAAACGTGCTTATTCATTGATAACTCACTACCCAATTTTTTGACCCAAAAACAATACCTCCCAGTTAATTATAAACCGATTGTGACCAATTTCGCAGCATGTTTATTCAATGTGAAACCATGGCCGTAAAACAATTTCAATAGCAATATCATCATTAGAAAGTGTTCTTTCAGCATTTTTCAAAAAGCTGCAATTTCTTGAAAACCCCTTCCTTAGACTATTGCCACAAACTTTTATTGGCACATTCTAATTTAATTATGGATTACCATTCAAATGATATATTAAAGGAGATGAAAGAAAAAATTTTAGAAGTACGAAAATATGAAACAAATTATTTCGGTAAGGTAATTGAAAACAATAATATTGACATAACACAAAAGTATGAAGAAGAAAAAAAAAGCGATGATGATCCAAGTAACTTAGTTAAGGTAAATGATATAAAATATTCAAAAAAATTACGCAATTTTCAGAAATGGGTCGAATTTAGTGACTTCACACTTTTTCAAATTCCAATGATCCCAATGATAATGACGAGTCAAACTCAGATGAAAAAGAATATGAGGAGCTTTTGCTTTTGTAAGATCATGTTATTCAAACACCTAAGATATGTAATATAAGTGAAGCATCTAATTCATTCTGCATAGAAGTCTGTAATGCTGAAATTGGATTAAATTCTTCTAAGCGGTCAAGAGAAATTAATGTACGTTAATCATGTAATTTGTTCAAAAATTTGGTACACTGCCAGCTATATAAAGGAGCTATGTCTTATAATTTAAGTAATTTACTTAGCTAGGTTTATTTTACATACATACTTTCTTACTACTTTTGCTACAAAAACACTGATACTGTCAGCGACACTCACATGGGGAGGGATCGCATAAATAATTTGATCTTCTATGAATTTAAATTTGTTTAGTTACGCATTACAAATTTTAGTGGCTACTTTTTTATGGCCAGCAGTATGCATAACATAATTAAGTGCGAATTAAAATGCAGGCCCTTCCATTACTAATATACAGCCTTTTCAGTCTAATCAACTTCCAATTGCAAAAAGCAGTATGGACTTTTACGAACAATAGTTTTATTTCGTGAAGACATTTCCTTGCAAAAGGTCGGTGAAAGTTTATACTTGGCAATTTTGTTTATTTTGGGGCCCTAATGAAATCCTGAAATTTGTAAACCCAAAAGGTTGCCGCTGGCGTCGCCATCTTGGATAATGTCGGCCAAAATTGTTTTTTTCAGAAATATTTCGTTTCCGCTGCATTTTACTGTAAAAATTGTTATATACAAAGTTGTAGAGAATAAAATTCCCTATAACTTCTGAATAAAACAATTTTTTCTCAGGTCAACGGTCTACAAGTTATGGCAGAAAAATAGTCCAAGAAATCTACGATTTTACACAAAGAAATTGCAATAAAAGTTTTTTTACGGAATCCTGTTCAGAAAAATGCACTGAACAACTTAGCAAAAGTTTCCGGATATCGGACCATGGGAACCTCCCGCAAATTGCTAAAAATGGCGGAATTTTTATGTCTTGCGGGTTTTTGGCCATTTACTCGAAAACAAGTATACAAAATTAAAGCTCAATATTTCTTACACAAAAAAAGATTCTTACACTTTTTACCTAGGACGAACTGTTAAAGAGATAAGTTAAAAAATATTTAACCAAAATAACAATAATGTATGAAAGAAATTAAAATTACTCATAAATATACAATATTACGAATTAAATACCTGGTCCAACAGGTTTCACTGTTTAAAACAGATTTCATTCATCGTGCCATCAAAAGAAGGAAATTATGTATGTGTTTTTATATTTAAACTCCAGAACGCATATAAAGAGGTTTCTATGTGACCTCCGATAACGTGGCAACATTATTGGAGGCAACAACGACTACAAGGTATACGCATATATACAATTTTCGGAGGTCACATCGTACTTTCTGTGCTCCCCATATATGACCCCATAAAAACTTTAAAATCTTTACCCCTCTCAAGGAATTCGGATTGATTATCATTTCAACACCCCATATATACATTTTTTTCGATGTAGCTCAATGGGAAGACCCGGAGGCCAGGTCGCCTTTTCCATATACCGGAGGCGACAAGATACCGTGCATCAATATATATATATATATATATATATATATATATATATATATATATATATATATATATATAATACTCGTGTCAAGTCTGCACTATATACACACTAACAAAACTGCCCAAGAAATCAAACTAGTCACTGTTTGGTAACGGCCTGACGCCGTCTCACAACAGCCCTCTGGCGGCGCAACCTGGTACTACAAATACACGAAGCGCAGCATTACGATTCCGATTATTTTCAGTTTAAATAAAATATTTTTTTTTTTTTGGGTCCCCCCTCATATATTCTAATAGCCAGTGTTATTATGGGAACAAACAAATTACAAAAACATATATTTTATTATTAAATAGTCAAATATAAATACGTATAAGAAAACAGTGGAATTCACATCGAATTTTTGTTTTTAATATTAACTTGTCACTACATACCTGTGTAATATCATATCCCTGTGAAGGATTTTCTAAATAAATAGCCAAACATTCGTGTCCTTGTTGACGTGCGTATTGTGCAGGTGTTAAACCACGTTTGTTCTTAACATCAAGCCTCGCTCCATACTTCAATAAACACTCTGCGGTTTTTAGCCTCTCTTCCTTGGCATCTCTCGCTGAATAAATACTAACAAGATGTAGAGGTGTTTGTTCATAAACATCCACGGCTTGAACACTCTGATGGAACTCACGAACGAGGAAATGGACCAGGTCTACGCTGAGAACCATGGCCGCCGCATGAAGTAGGGTCCTCTGAAACTGATCCACTGGTTTTATACTCGCGCCTTGGTCAGCTAGCCATCGCAATATTTTACACGCCTCTTCAGACCTTCCCAGGTTCATTGGTTCATTTAGTGCAAAGATAGTTAAATGCATTACAGAAAAATCGGCTGCGTACATTTTATCAACGTCAGCCTTGTGAAATGTTAATATTTGTACAGCGCGTAGATCCAATATAATAGCAGCTAGATGGAGTATAGTGTTCTCAGTGTCAGTCACATCAGCACCGTATTTTATGAGAAGCTCCGCCACGCCGTGCTTCCTATACTTCACCGCTGTATGTAGCAAAAATAAAGTGTTAATGACATTGGCCGCATCGTCCCCCAACCCATCAAATATTACTTTTAAATATGATTCAATTCCTGCGACCGTTATATTATGTAAGAATGGATAAGTGGAAATAATGTCGGACTTATATTGTGAATGAAATTTTAAAAATGTACCTAAATTTTTTTCTGCATGTTGCAAAATAAAATCGCGATGGGAACTATTAATATCTATTAGGAGAAGCTCTAGACAAGATGAATAAAAATGATTATTATTTTCAACAACAAAATATTTTTGAAGAAATATCAAGGTATGCTGCACCAATCTGTGAATTGAGATCTTTTTATCAACATCCGAAATAAAGAAGTATTTGCAGAGAAGGGAACATGCTTTTTTGAAATTTTTATCAGGTTTTATACAGTTTTCTAATAACTTTTTTAGATTTGACAACTTCAATAAATCAGAATAAGGTATTTGTTCAGGATACAAATATGCGCATGTGTGCAGAATTTTCACTGCTAATTTTGAAAAATCGTTATTAATATTGTTTAATTTACACAGTGAAACATGGATGGCCTGAGACACTGACTTGTCATAAGTGTTTGAACTGGAATCTGGAATTGGTTTGTCTACTATCTCTTCATATGATTGTTTCAAATGTTGAAGATGGTCGCATAGATTGAATTCGTCATCTAAATCGTCTATTTCTTGTCGCAGGTAAGCGGCGGCGATCTGTAAAGCCAGGGGCACACAGCTCACAACTTCAACAAGTTCTTCGTATAGTTGTGTGTGTTCGGCGTTGAAGCGGTGCTGGAGCACGGCCCTCAGCGCCTCCAGAGCCTCGCTCACTGACAGCGGCACCAGCGGCAGAGACTGCACGTCGTCGCCCCAGTCCTTCACATGGGACGTCACCAGGCACATGCACCTCCCTCTCGGCTCGAACTGCGCTAGGTCTCGTCTGCACATCGCATTATCGAATACAATAATGCAGGAACTTCCTTTAAAGTGCTCATAAACCTTCTCCACCAAACTCTGATCATCCAGCTCTGGTAACCGCAACAGCTTCGCCAAGTCTCGGAACGATTTCATCAGCTTGTCTGGAGTCTCGGCCTCCATCCATAGAATGTGAGTGATTTTGTTCAGGTCTTTGCTCTGGCGCATGAACAGTCTCCCTAGTTCGGTTTTCCCGTATCCAGGGCAACCACAAACAACAACCATCTCTCTTTTCTGATCGAAGAACCATTCTGCAAGTTGTTGCAGTTCTTTACGGCGGCCGGCGAATGTCTTGGTTGGTTCTGAGAAGTGGAACTCAATCGGTCCAGAGGTGGGCTCAGGGGATGTTGGTGGGTGGTGATGGTGTATGTTAATATCTCTGCCAGCATTATTCTGAACTCCAATTATTGCATTTTTGTTAATTACTTCCGTGTTTTCCATTATAAATAAAATTATATCCTTTTACATCTATAACAAAAAGGTGACATCAACAATTTATAAAAATTAATATCTAATTAGTAGTAGGAACAAAGATTAATAAAACATCACATTTTTTACAATTTTATACCACGAGTTTTTCTTATTAAATGTGTCATTCCCATAAATACAGTTAAACTTATTAACAGCAATGTATTAAAGCACTTTTTTAAATATAAAGATATATCGGGTGTAGAATTGAAATATGGAATATAGGGATATCAGTACTCTTTCTTTGATATTTATGTAAAATTTTATGTAGTGTTGCCGCGAGACGAGACGAGATAACCACCTGTCTCGTCTCGAATTCCGAGACAAAAATTTGTCAAGACGAGACAAAGCCCGAGCCGAAACGTGACGAGACACACTTCGTGTTTTAATAAAAAAAAATCTTAATTTCTTCGTAAATATAATAAGGTTTTGTTTTTTCAGACGTAGAAAAGTTACATTTTGGTTAAATATTAAAAGTCCATATTTAATTTGCTTATCTACTTCGTACAACGGTATGTATTTTTCATTTTATACGAATTTTTTGAATATTGTCGACAATTTTTTCAAACTTTATTTTACATCAAAATGCCCGCCTAATCTGCAGTATTAGTTTTTCTACCGGGTGTTTCATTTTCGCGCAATGGTATGCAACTTAGCATTTTTAAATGGAACAACCTATATATTTTACAGAAAGATCTTATGTTTCTCTTTAAAAAGTTCGTATTCATTATAGTCTTAAAATGATCAGTACAGAAACTATTCACGTTCTTATGATTAAATAATCACGTAGAAAATATGCCATAAAATAGTGTCAATGTTTAAACAATCATATTATTTGCTGCCAGATCTTTAATAAATATCATTTACTATTTTCACTTAGTTTATCAACTTTTTTTGTTATATTTTGTTTAGTTTGTTGGAACTAATGTTCAATTCGTACATTTTTCATAAATTTATTTATTTTTTTTAATTTCATGGCATATTTTCTATGTGTGATTCTTCATTAATAAAAACTGTACTGATTATTTTAGGAGTATAAAGAATAAGAACTAATTTGAAGAGAAACAAAAGGTCTTTAAAATTTTTCAAAAGTATATAGGATATTCCATTTTAAAATTTAAAGTTGCACTTCATTGCGAGAAAATGGAACGTCTATCGCTCGTATTATCAAAATCGTTTATAACATCTTCATAAAAATCCGGTTTCGATTGTAAATAACATAATAAATCTTTTACAATTGTAATTAGGGATAAATTACTTAATCTGTCTTGTCCTATGGTATTTCGAGTATAATTCTTTATTAGCTTTAGTGCGGAAAATGACCTTTCAACAGATGCTATTGAAAAAGGAATAGTAAGTAATAACTGCGCCAATTTTCTTACTTCATTCAATGCATCATTCAAGTCGTGATCTATGTGCTGAATAAGTTCCGCTATTGTTAAATTACGAAAGGTAATTGAACGATAAATAACAGAGAGTTCGTTTACAAGCCAGACAAAATTAAAATATTTTTTATAATTTTGTTTCAATGAATTTAGGCATTTATCTGGAAATGGTTTTACATGTTAGTAGAAACTGACTTAAATTCCTCTAAAAAGTGACTAAATCCTTTTGCCATGATAATTGCTTCGTTGTCCCATTTGTCAAGATTATGAGTTATGCTTTCAAATAATTCACATAATGCTTCTGTTTCATTTTTAATTTTATTAACTAAACGAAACGAATAATTCCATCTGGTGGCGGCTAAATTTGGAAATTTCTTCTTTACATTTTCATCTAAAGCGTGGTTCCTTTTTGAAGAGACAGAAAAGAATGAAGTAATGCCTGAAATTGTAGCGAAAAATATTTTACAATCCTTTATGTACATCTCTGATTGAGATGGAACTATATTGAGAGCATATGCACAGCAATGAACAAAAATCGCTTCGGGATATATCTCCTTTTTTTTAGTTCCATTTAATTCCACAGCCATGACTGCAGCCCCGTCATACCTTTGTGCAATTAATTTATTCTCGCATTTTAAACTGGAAACTGTTTCTTTTACAAATTCAGACAATGCATTTGCCGAACGATCTCCACTAACGTCTTTAAAATACGAGATATCTTTCTACTGGTACACCTTTAGAAATTGTGTACTGAAAAACAACGAATAGTTGTGATTTATGCGAAATACCAGATGTTTCGTCTAACATGATTGCTGCAAATGGGGCATTTCCTTTTTTATTTCAGATAATACGACATTTTTTATTGATTCGATGATATTTTGAATTCTGTTGGATGTTCCAGAAAAAACACTAAAAAATCGCCATACTTACTTATTACATTTAGAAGTTCAGAATAATTCCATCTGTTATTTAAATTTATGTTTTCGTGACGGCCACGAAATGCAGCTTCTTGTTTAGATAAATAGAATACTGCATCCATTAATCTCCTCATTTTATTTGTGTTTTGTGACTTTTATATTATGCTGTATAGTACTTTGAGCTCTTTGCTTATCTAACATAAGATCTACTCTCATTTTACCGAAAGTTTTAAATAATATTTCTGAATTAATATGTAATTGTGTTTTTTGATGTTTTCCTGCAGCTTTATGTAGATGATGCAAGTCATCATAACCCTGTACTACCCAAACGATTTTATTTTTGTTGTTTGTACTAAATAGCAAACACGGCCAACAATACAATTTATTTTGTTCGGTAATCCATTTAAATGTATGTATTGATACTTGAAAATGTCGCACGCATATTTGATTTTTAATTTTAATATTTTGAGACAAAGCTATATCTGGTGTTGGGTCTATTAATTTGTATTATTTTATTTTTCGATGCCATGTCCCTTCTAGAAAATGTATTATAAAGTAAATCCGCAATTATCAGTTCACTTGCAATTTCCATTCTATAAAGTTTCCAAAATACAAATATAACTTATATACCTAATACGAGTAGTTACCTAAAATGTAAAATAAGTAATTAAATGTTGTATCTAGACTCGTCTATTAACTACCAAATGTAATTTTAATGCGATATGTGCACAAAATTTCCTGCACGCCGGAGACTGCGATGGAGCGATAGGTATTTCTAATATTTTGTCTCTGTCTGCGCAAATACACTGTTCTGCTATATTCCCTATAAAACCCTGTGTAAAAACATGCACGCGGAGTGCGGCATGGAGACCTGCACGTTCACAAGCAACTGGCAAGGCTAGCCTGCTAGGCAACCAAAAGCGCTTCTGTTACATGATTAAATCGTTATTTTTATATTATGTATATCATATTAAAATCAAATCAATTAAATAATTTATATTTTAAAGCAATAAATTTTGAAATTATTCGCAGGGTGTGCAGTGCACCCATAGACTGCACGCTACTGTTTGATATATTGTGAAGTACTAATATTTAGACATGGATCTTATTGTATGCATTTTAATATTCCAAACAAGTTTTGTATACCGTGTGTCTGTCTTAAAGGTGTACATAGGAGATTAACATGGGAAATCAGTTTTTTGAGTGATGTTGCTCGCTGTTCTGCCGGACAACAATGATTAACGATTAAGGTATCAATCGAAAGATATCATTTCTCTGAATCAAACGATGTAACATACATTTCAATTTAGTAGTAATTTGGCTCAATAAATTAATTTTAAAGTTTTGAAATTCTCCGATTTATTCAATTTTTATCGAAAATAAATGTATTCACCTATGACTGTTTTGTTTTGATTTCTTTCAAGCTATTTATTCAGCGATCTGAACCACAAGATGGATCGGCTACTCCTATACCAATACAACGTAAGGGGCTGTCTCCATAGAACTTTAGTGACAATAAAATATATCTGAACAATTGTCACTAATGTTTATCTATATTGGCTGGAGCCAATATGAATAAAAAATATTTTTATTTATTGAATTGTAAATAATATATGTAATAAATTTACACAGCGAGACTTTAATGCTTGTATATTTTTCTAATTTTTTCTAATCTGTTTTTTTACAAAAATACATAACTACCAAAAAGAATTACCCTTTTTTCTTTTTTTTTGGTTTCTTGATTTTTATAAATTCAAAAATAATAATTTGTAGTAGGCCACTACACTACCCCCTCCCATCAACAAAGAAAAATAAGGAAAAAGGGTAACAATATAACACAATCATATAACAAGTTAAATAATTTGAGAAACACATAAAATTATACAAGTGTGGAGTAATGAGTGTTCGCATATCGAAATCAATTCGGTAAATAAGCAGGCTTTAACCGGTCAATTGTTACAGTTTCGGTTTTATTTTTAATCAGAATTTTGAAAAATTTGTCATAACGCTTGATTACTGGAAAAGGACCTAGGTATGGCTGTTGTAGAATTGGACCAATTGCATCATTACGAATGAAAACATGACTAGTTTTAAATAAATCTGGATGTACATATGATTTTTTATTTTGTAATGTTGAAGTTGTTGGAATAAATTTAATAATAGCTGATTTGACATTAGTTAAATAATTTGGAAAATTAATTTCATCGTTGTTTGGTTTGATAATGAATTCGCCTGGTAATTTTAAAGGTTCGCCGTAGACTAACTCTGCTGCACTGCAGTTGATAGGTACCTTACAATATGAACGTAGGCCAAGTAAAATTATTGGAAGCGATGTTAACCAATCAGAGGAATTGCTTATTGCTTTAAGGGATGTTTTTAGTTGTCTGTGGAATCTCTCAATTAACCCGTTTGCTTGGGGATGATAAGAAGTTGTTGTAATATGCTTAATGTTTAACATTGTTGTTAATCGTTTGAATAGGGTTGAATTAAATTGTTGTCCTCGGTCTGAGGTAATTATTGAAGGAACGCCGAATCTTGCAATCCAATCAGAGATAAGAGCTTTAGCTATATTTTCAGCTGATGGTTCTTTCAAAGGAATTACTTCCGGCCATCTGGTGAAACGGTCAATACAAGTTAGAATATGAGTAAATCCTTTAGATGGTGGTAATTTAACAAGATCTACGTGAATCATATTAAATCTTTTCCGTGGTTTTGGAAAGTCTCCGATAGGAGAATTTACATGCCGCGTAATTTTTGATTTTTGGCAGTTTAAACATGTTTTAACTTTATTTCGTATTTCAGAATGCATATTAGGCCATACAAAACGTTGAGAAATTAATTTGTCTGTTGCTTTTGCTCCAGGATGAGATATTGAATGAAACTGATCAAAAATGATATCTCGAAATTTTTTTGGAATAAATGGTCGTGGCGAATTCATTGAAACATCACACGTTAAATCAAATTTTGAATTTTCAAGTTGATAATCTACTAATTTCAAATTTGTATTGTTACTATTTTTTATTTTAAGTAGGTCTTCGTCTGATTGTTGTTCTAAAGCTATTTGTTTGTAATCTATTTGTTTATTGTTAAACATCGTTGATATATGAATTCTTGATAAAGCATCAGCCACAGGATTATTTTTACCAGAAATGTGACGTATATCACTTGTAAATTGGAAAATGTAATCTAATTGTCTGATCTCTCTTGGATTGTATACGTTGCTCTGTTTAATTTTGGAAATGTATGTTAAAGGTTTATGATCAGTATAAACAAAGAATTGTGTTCCCTCAATAAAATATCTAAATTTTTTAATCGATGAATAAATTGCCAATAATTCTCTACCAAAGGTGCTATATTTTTTTTCAGTGAGAGTTAAAGCTCTCGAATAAAATGCTATTGGTTTCCAGGCGTTGGAAACGTATTGTTGTAAAACCGCCCCAATTCCGTCATTGGAGGCATCCACCATTATACTTGTTTGTGCTGTTTGGTCGGGAAAAATCAATGTAGTTGATTTAACTAATTCGTTTTTTATTAAATTAAATGCCTTTATTGCATCATTGTTCCACGTAACTTTTTTTAAAATATCTTTTGGACTAGTTATTAATTTATTAACAGGGTTTAAAATTATAGCGCAATGTGGTATGAAACGATTGTAAAAATTTATTAGCCCTAGAAACTCACGTAGTTTACGTTGTGTGTCTGGAAGAGGGAATTTTAAAATTGCTTCTACTTTAGATTCCAAAGGTTGTATTCCATTCTTAGAAATTGAATGTCCTAAAAATTCTATTTTATTTAAACCAAATTGCGATTTATTTGTATTAATTATAATTTCAAATTTGTTTAATCTTTCAAAAACTTTTTGTAAGTGGTCTAGGTGTTGTTTTGGGGAATTGCTTGCTATCAGCAGATCATCTAAGTATGCAAAACAAAAATCTAAACCTCTAGTGACTTCGTCGATAAATCTCTGAAATGTTTGGGCACTATTTCGTAAACCGAAGGGCATTACTGTATATTCATAAAGGCCGAAAGGGGTTGTTATTGCAGTTTTTGAAATTGAATCTGTATCCATCGGAATTTGGTGGTAAGCTTGTACTAAATCAATTTTGGAATAAATGTTAGTATTTTGTAAATAAGTTGTAAAGTCGTGTAGATGTGGTATAGGATACCTATCAGGAATTGTTTGTGCATTCAAAGCGCGATAATCCCCACACGGACGCCATTCCCCGTTCTTCTTTTGAACCAAGTGTAATGGTGATGCCCAATTACTAGAAGAGGGGCGTATCAAACCTTTTTGTAGCATTTTGTCAAATTCTTTTTTAGCTATAAGCAGTTTATCTGGAGCTAATCTTCTTGGCCTAGCGAACGCTGGAGCACCGGATGTGAGTACAAAATGTTTGACAGAATGTTTAATTTGTCGTGAAAAATTAATTGGTTCAGTTAGCTTTGGAAATTTTGATAGCAGTTGGTAAAATTTATTTGTTGATTGTTTTTCTGTCATAATTACGTTTGTCAAAAGTTTTATGCAATTGATCTGCTTCTATTAAGCGTTTATTTTTTAAGTTTATTAGTAAGTTGTAATGTTTAAGGAAATCTGCCCCAATAATCGAACTGTTGGTTTTAGCAATAATGAACTTCCAGGTGAATAATTTGGAGAGTCCTAAATCTAATTTTAGGGTTCTTGTACCGTAAGTAACAATTGACGTGTTATTGGCTGCTTGGAGTGTTAAAACACTTTTTGAAAGCTTGAATTGATTTGAAATATGAAAAACACTCACCTGAGCTCCTGTGTCAATTAAGAAACGGTGGCCAGAAAAACGATCTTGAACGTAAAATAAGTTTGATTTTGGAGAATTATATCTGTGATAAAGAGAAATAGGTTTTGAAGTATTATTATTTATAGGCAACGGTGAGTGAATAGTCACCTTTTCTTTAATTAGACTTTTATAATTTGAACATGGAGGAACGCATTTGTGTGCTCTTTTGCCGAACGTGTAATGATACCAACATAGCGTTGACTTTGAAGACTCAGGAGCATATTCTCTGGAAGTACGAGGGAAAAACTGATGTGAAGCAGATGTCATCTTGTTCTTTAGTTCCTTGACGTCATGCACGAGTTGTTGAAGAACTTGGTTGGTTTTATGTTCTGAAGATTCCGAAATTGAAGTAATTTGATCTTGATTGATGGCAAGAATTTTGTCAGCGATATCTGCTTTTTCTTCAAGGTTTGTGTTGATGGATGCTGATAACACAATTTGAACGTTTTTTGGAAGTTTCTGCAGAAAGATTTCTTCTAGGATAGATTCGTCTAAAGTTTTCCTGCCAATTAATTGTCTCATGTATCTGAGGAGTTGTGAAGGTTTTTTATCATCGGTTGAAGAAAAATTGAGAAATTGCTGTAGTTTTTCAGAGTCTGATAGGCTGATTCTTTTAATCAAGGTTTGTTTCAGGTTAGTGTATGGAAAATCTTCTGAGGGACTGACAATTAAATCCCTGACTTCACTTGCATATTGGGGAGTCAAGAAGGAAATGAGTTTCGAAAATTTGCTGAACTCACTTGTTATCCTGTGACTTTGAAAAATGATTTCCACTTGGGCAAACCATAATTCCGGGTCTGCAGGCCAGAATTCTGGTACTTTAATGGCTGGTGTTAAGGCAGAGATGTCAGGGCTTGTTGTAAGCGAGTCCAGAGGGCTTGTAGTAGACTCCATGTAATAATATTCGGGGTCACCAATTTAGTGACAATAAAATATATCTGAACAATTGTCACTAATGTTTATCTATATTGGCTGGAGCCAATATGAATAAAAAATATTTTTATTTATTGAATTGTAAATAATATATGTAATAAATTTACACAGCGAGACTTTAATGCTTGTATATTTTTCTAATTTTTTCTAATCTGTTTTTTTACAAAAATACATAACTACCAAAAAGAATTACCCTTTTTTCTTTTTTTTTTGGTTTCTTGATTTTTATAAATTCAAAAATAATAATTTGTAGTAGGCCACTACAGAACTGTCAAAATCGCTGCTGGTGGACTGTCTATCTCTTTCTAATAAATACCATTGCGCATGCGTTACAAATATACAGTTGAACCTATCATAGGTGACAATGTGAAAATATATAGTAAGAACGTTTTAATGTGGTTGTAGTTATTTAGTTGTCATTGCTTTCTTGTCAGTGCGTCACAGAATCAGTATCGCTTAGTTTTTCTTGTTGCTGCTATATTGTGCTTTTGATTTTACATTGGTATTATATGTGCAGTGCCCGGATGTAATAATTCGATTGGTATGAAACCTAATTTATGTTTTCATCGGTAAGGACTGAAATATTTAGATTATTTCTCCTTGGGTCGATTGCATCAATAGAAGTGATTGGGAACCAAAATCACATTCTAGAATATGTAGTGATCATTTTGTTGATAGTGATTATACGACCGGATCAAAATTAAAGATTGGAGCTATTCCTACGGTATTTGTGTCGAAGTCTAAGGTATGTACATTGACTTAAATCATTTCCTTTTTGTTGCTTCTTTAGCTTTGTTCATCTATGAACATATATTGTAATTAATTGTACATAATATATAATACCAGCCCTAATTTTGTTTACATGTTTAATATTCTATGTATATTGTAAATATGTCAATAAATAATTTCGTAAATAAATTGCTTGTACTTATAATTAAAAATTCGCTACTGTATTATTTCATTAATGAACTTCAAGTTAACAACATTTTTAAATTTTGGTAATAGAAATAATTTTCAAATAAAACATTTTTGAAGCTTATCGTAATAAAAATAACAATTTTGTGGCCACTGGATAGAAAGAGATAAACAGTCCACCAACGAGCGGGTTGCATAAAATTTTTTGGAGACAAGAAATATACTCAAGTTGCCAATCCATCTTGTGGTTCAGATCACTGTATTTATTTGACGATTAAAAAGGAATTTACGGAACCAATTTACAACTAAATTGTAATGTATTTTATTTAGAAAAATGATATCTTTCGATTGTAATGTAAATTGTAATGTATTTTATTTAGAAAAATGATATCTTTCGATTGATACCACAATCGCTATTGTCTGCTAGAACACCGAGAAATATCACGCAAAAAACTGATTTCCCATGTAAATCTCCTACAGACACACGGTATACAATTTTGCTGTAAAGTGAATAAGTAAAAATTTACAACAATATAAAAAAATTGCATTGAAATCCCTATATTCCACATTTCAATTCTACACCTGGTATTCTATACTTAGTATATAATGAATTATATTAAATTGGATTTTTTTTGTAACTAAGGTAAATAAATGACACATCCCTATGTATACTGACAAAGAAAAAAACTCCTGGTATATGGTATATGTATGTAAATCTTGAAGTTCTAAAGTTTGCCATGTACAGTGATAACCTTCAGGGTTGCACGCAGTCTAGTTCTTCAAGTATGCAGCTCCAGCTTTTAGACAGTAAAGAGCGGAATGAGTAAATATACTAAATTAAAAACATCCAATTTAAATAATAAGTATACATAGTTAAAATATTGAAATCGAAGCCAGAGTAAATAAAAGAAACAATTGTAACCTAACAATTTGTTGGTATCTCCACTTTTTATTTTTTTACAAGATTGCAGTACTGTAAACTGGACGGTTCATGTGAAACAACGGCGCGTTTTAGTACTCGTAACGACCGCTACGTCCGTAAAATATGAACGGCTCATGTGAATCCAGCTTCCGTTTTTCGACGGTTAAAAAATATATTAATTTTTCGAAACAAAATAAGTTAACATAAAACAATAAATGTTATCTACGACCGTTGTTAAAGGTGACCTTTTTAATGGTTGCTTAGCAAGTTAAAAGTCTTACTATTTAACACTAGTGTTAAAAGTAACATAACGTGTTAAAAGTTACTTTGTTACTTCAAACACGTTTCTAAAGATTTGTATCAATAAATCAACTAATATAACCCTACCTGTGGAAATATCATTCTATATTTTTTAGTATTTACTAATGCGCAAGGAAAATCGTAGAAAAAATTTTGTATGCTATACGTGTTAAAAGTGATTTATTTAGTTCCTGCGGTTGTTTCACTCGGCTTCGCCTCCTTTCACAAGCATCCTCACTTACTCATAAAGTCACTTTTAACACTTACATCATAAATAAGTATTAATGCGTATGGAATTTTTAAATTTTACTTGAAATTTAAAATCAGCGTACTAACATCAAATACATATAGTTAATCTATACGACGCACAGTTGGTTCACTTAAGTATTTTTTTTTTATGTATTTTAATGAAAGTGTTAAAAGTAGATAAAGTGTGGTCAAGGATAATCTGAATTTTGCACACGTTATTAAACTAAGTCATCTTCCTCACTCTATGAACAAGTGTATTTAAATATGTTGTACTTTTTTTTTGAAACGCTATTTAAGGCTTACGGATTTTCTCTCTAGCACTTCTGCTAAACCTTTCCTAACGTTTCTTCACAATACTCTTTAAGTCCTTTTTATGTTTATACACCCGCGGTATAGTATAGGACGAAATGGATAAGGACAAAAACATAAAAAGACAAGGAAGAATACGAAAAGATGAGGAAAACGTGTAATAAAATTAAAAGAAAATGCAAGAGGGAGTGGATAGACAAAAAAATAGAAGATTTAGAAGAAGAAGGGTTGAGCAGAAACACAAAGAGGTTTTATCAAAAAGTAAATGAGCAGAATAGAGTGCGCAAAGAAAAGTCATGTGGAATAAAGGATAAAAATGCGAAGCTGGCAGAGAACGAACATGAACATAAACAAGTATGGACCGAGCATTTCAGGGACCTTTTAACAGAAGAACACAAGAGGATAAAAATAGAAACACAAGAAACAGTAGAAGTAATGGAACCAACTTCAGAAGAAATTAAAGAGATAATAAGAAAAAGCCGCAATGGAAAGACACCAGGAAAAGATAGGATCAATATAGAGCTGATAAAATATGGAGGCGAAGAACTACAGACACAGATGTATGAGTTAATTAAGATAATACGGAGAAATGAAAAGATGTCAATAGAATGGGAAACAGGTCAAATAGTGACAATACATAAGAAAGGTAACCAGCAAATATGCGAAAATTATAGAGGCATAATGTTATTATACACGGCATACAAAATATTATCCACAATAATACAAAGAAGAATAACGGACGAAACTAGAAATATAATAGGACAACATCAATGTGGTTTTACTAAAGGTAGATCGACGATAGATGCAATACACACAGTAAAACAGATAATAGAAAAAACACTTAAGTACAATATAGACACGGAAATAATCTATATAGATTTTAAGCAGGTCTTTGATTCCATTAAAAGAGAAAGACTGCTATTTGCTCTGAAAGAGTTAGGAATACCAGCAAAATTAAGAAAATTAATAATGATGACAATGAGAGAAACAAAAATCACCGTGAAAACACAAAAAGGCGAGACAGAGGAGTTTGAGATAAATAAAGGAGTGCGACAGGGAGATGCATTATCAGCCACTCTATTCAACTTGGCGTTGGAATATGTAATGAAGGGAATAAATAAAGAAGGAACACTCAGAACAAGAGGAGGACAAATAGTAGCATACGCTGACGATATCGCAATATAACAAAAAGTAGAAAAATAATGGCATAAATACTACGGAACATAGAAGAAGAAGATAATAAAATGGGCTTAAAAATAAACGTGGGAAAAACTAAAATAATGATACTAGCGAAAAAAGTAGAGAACAAGGAAATAAAAATAGGAGGATATATATTTGAGCAAGTAGACAGGTATAGAGCGAGAATGAACTACGAAATAGATAAAGAATTCGGTGGAGAAGATATAGTAAAAAAGTTAAAAAGGCAGAGAGCCAGATGGCTAGGACACGTATGGAGAGTAGGAGAAACGGATACAATAAAAGCAATAGTTGAGTGGAAACCTGGAGGAAGAAGAAGCAGAGGCAGGCCCAAATCGACATGGCTACAGGAAGTAGAGGAAGATCTGAGAGCGGCAGGAGTTGAGAAATGGGAGAATAAAACAAGAGACAAGAAAGTCTGGAGAGACATAATACAAACAATGTGAAAGAAATGAAGGAAATAAGGAGACTGATCTACTCCAAATAAATAGATCTAGAGAGCTTCTAAAGAAGCGGCGCAACCCCACAAGGGGTGCTAAGCCACCTTATATATAGTAACATAATGCAGGTTTAAATATGGCAATGGTCAACTTCACCTATTAGGTCAACGTTTCCCCAAATTACTTCAAAATGTGCATAAATGTACAAATTCCTCAAACTATGAAAGATAAAGCAATTTATTGCATGTATGATATCGAAGTTTTTATTTTAAATTATTGGTTTATTCAAAAACATATATTTCTTCAAAACAGAACATTTTAAGTTTATCATATGAAAATTTAAAAGAATTTATTTAGTGTTGCTGTAACTTTATAATTTTTATACTCATGTTTAGAAATGATATACTTTACTTTAATTTGTATGTTGGATGTAACAACTATTTTGGTATCAATCATGGAAAGAAGCAAACTACAAGCTTATATATTTGTTTTCGAAAACGTTTCGGCTGTACAACAATCATCATGATCTGATAGAATCAGAGCTATCCAGACCTCTCCATGATGACGTGAAACAACTTTTATTAAGTTTAGCTCCGATGGTAAGAAAATTGGATGATATTGGGAGATTGGAAGTTCAAAAGGAGTTTCGAAATGTTTTATTGAAAAAAATAAAAGAGAAAAATAAATGTACAAAAGAAACAAATTACCAACTTATGTTTTTGTTTTCGCAAACGTTTCGGCTGTACAACAATCATCATTAGTGCAACTTGCAATAAAACTTACAATGTATAACGTAATGATAAATAACCAAAAATACATTATTAAGAAAAATAACATGTATTTGTGACTTTTTATCATTACGTTATATATTATAAGTTTTGTTGCACTGATGATAACAGTTGTACAGGCGAAACGTTTGCGAAAATAAAAACATAATAATAATAATTTTTGACGCAGAGATTCATCTGTGTTTCTTGGTCGATATTTATTTTTTTAATTATACAAACTTTTAACATATTTTTTTTTATTAGTTTCCGTTAATATCACATAAGTTGTACACTTTTTGTAATTGTCCATATTGTAAAATCCACATATTTTGATCGTAGCTCCTGAATAAGACGCATGTGGTGTCGAAACTGGTTGAGGTAATATTTTAATAAACCATTGGCTGTTTTCCAATAGTTTCATTTTTATAAAAACATGTAATTTGCTTCTGTATATGACTGATGCCAAAATAGTTGTTGCATCACATCCAACCAATATCACAGTCGAGAAGACCAATTTATTTATTTATATGTTTTGAAGGTGTATACTGTTTTTTAAATAATATCGTAATGAAAATTATTTTATAAAAATCAATGTATGAATTATAAAGTCCTGAAACATTTTTCAACTTTTCGGTCAAATTCACCCCAGTGGTCAATTCCTCTCAAATTTTAGTTGATTTATACAATAAAAGATGGAACAGTATTCGTCATAGATATATGAACGAAATAAAGAAACGAAAACAAAGCAGCGGGCCAGGCGCGATAAAATAAAAAAAAATGGCATTTTCTTAAAATGTTAGAGTTCCTCAACAAATTTGTAGAAGATACACAGTATGTATATAATACTACATGTAATTTTAGTTTTAACATTTTGTCATTTCCTTTAGAAGTGTCTTCTCTTGATATTACTTGCTATGCATCAGAACTTTCTGTTCTGTAAGTAGAAAAATGTTTAAGTTTTTGTTCCTATTGTAACTAAGATTATTGAAATATATTACTAAATATATATAATTTAGTTTTTCCAAAAATTAGAAGCATGTACAAGAAAAGTACAAATAACATTTTATATTCCAAATATTTTTGCTAACATTTCTCCTTTTACACATTTTTCACTGCTGATTCTATTTTTTGTTTTGTGTATCCAGTAAACTTCCTCTTCCGGTTTTTAATTTCATTCAAAATCAACTTAGCTCTTCATATTTTCATGAAACATAAATTCCAAGTTTCATGTACATATCTTGTCTCGTTCATGACATATTCTGCACACGGGCATCCATCCATCCATCCTTACACACAGGTATCATTGAGGAATTGGTCTTAACGGATTCAGTAGACGTCAAAATATGTATTTCCGTAAAATACTTTGTATAAGAAAGTAAAAATAAATGCGCAAAATAACACTATTAATTTAAACCAATTCGTTCATATCCACGTTGAAAATATTCCACTGCTATGGTACCACTTCTGTTTTCATAAATATTTCTTAAATGTTTCACGAATATTAGCTGCATTCATTATGTATGTATTAGGGCCAATTCGACTGATATTTGCAAGTAAATTAGCACTATTATTTCTCCATTTCCTATAGTGATTTCTCCAGTATTTAGATCCTGACGATCCACGTAACTTGGTTGACATTAGCGTCTATTTTATTTACGTTACCGAGTTTTATGAGATTGCACCCAGTTGTGAAGACATATCATTGCCTTTACAATGTTCTCCACTGTTGATGGTTTACCATTTATAGATCATAAGATCCGCCAGAGTGAAACTAATATACCGAAAACACGTACATCTGCTGATATGTTACAACTGTTATTATTGATCTTTTTTTTCAAATAATGAATTTTTAAATATTTCTCCGTCACTTTGCCTATCAGAAGTACCTATGCCCACCATGGTATATAAATAGTTTATTTTAATAGTAGAATAATGCTGTGGTAGTCTTTATAATATAAAAAATTTTGTGCCTATATTATAGGGAGCTTGCATGCCCACATGCTTGCCGTCTATATGTGTTATTTTCTTCCAGCTGGTTTCATTTACCATATCTTATCAATTGTTTCAATTATTATGTTATACCATTGTTTTCCCCAAACGATATCCATAGGCTAAATTAGAAATTCTTTCCCCAACTGCTAAATATTTATTTAAAAACAAAAACATGTTTAAAAACGTTTGGAAAAACGACGATTAGCCTCAATTTTTATTTGTGAAGTAGGATCACAATATTAAATGGGAAGTTTGCCATGATAACAAAATTGTTGCAAATTTGGCATGTTTAAAAAATCACTCGTTGCTTGGCAACCCGTGACTAATGGGATCGTGTTACTAAACAACCGTTTTACAAACTTGAAACTAACAGTTAAACATCAATTTTACACACTATCGTAAATAAATAATATAACAACATCAGCAGATGAACAGCTATATAAAAAATTATTTAACTAATGAATAGTCTGTAATGCAAAACAATACATGGTACAGTGCTCACTGCAATCTCTTCACCTTCACCTACCACTTGTACGAGGTGGTGGGTGAACATGGGTTGTCATGACAACCCAATACACGTAACTCTTCACTTTATGCGGTTAAGGTTGCTCAATGTAAACATACACGTGATGAGGGTTGCCGTAGTTCAGTGTTAATTTATTTTTAAAACTTCTTTATATGTTTTTACAAATGAAAATTTATTGATTCAAAAATTCTAATTAAGAAAAAATATTTATCCCTCTATTATCTTAAAAATGTTGCATTATTGCAATCTAGTAAAAATAAAAAAATGATGATATACATTATGCCACAGAAAATAAGCAAGCAAACAGAATGGGCGCCTTACAGGTAGTATGTACTACGGTAAAATGTGGCATTTTTCAGTGTCGGTATCTATCGGCGTCCCAGAGAACTAAATACAGCGGCCCAGCGGTATACTTCAGTAGGCATGTTAAATAACGAACTACTCAACATAATCCAACAATCGGCACTGCACGGCGCTGTTTCTGGTTTTCTTTGAATATGTTGTTTCATTGAAACAAATAAGGGATATTTTTAAAAATTCATACCTTTTTAAATTTTGCAAATTTTTAGATGATTCTTTGACGAATCGAAAGCTGAAAATTAAATCTTTCAAAATGATTACTCGTTTGTATCATTCTAATCCATGAATAAGAAGTAATGCCATCTGAAAGTGGAGTTAAATTGTCGAAAAATGCGGAGTTTTTATTTTGACCTTCACTTGATCAGTACGTTTATATTTTGGACCCTTGTGTTGTAAAATATTCTAAATAATCTATGAAACGTTTGTTCAAGTTTTATTTTGATTTTATATTTTTCGAGCATTAACAAATTTTCCATCGTTTGTTCTTGATAACTTCTATTAAATGCGACTTTACCAACAGAATTACCATTTAATTTTTTTTTCATGTTTATCATTTATTTGCCATATTAACAAGAGACAATTTTTTTCCCTTGATATCACGATTTACTTCATTTCTTTCAGTCAATGTAATTATAACTCGTCCTACTGTATTAGTAAATGCTAAAAAATGTAGAATTACATTTTGACAAGTAGAGTTATATTTGTTGATTTATTGATCCAAATCGTTAGCAACTTGTTAAAAGTAAAAATAAAATCACTTTTAACACGTTGCCAGAAATTGACACACAGTAAGCATTATTCGGCAGAAAACCGAATAGTTTAGAATGTTGAGAAAAGTGGAAATTAAGGGTATTTCATTAGGTATTTTTTGCCTGAAATAAAATAATAAAAAAATATTTTTTTTATTTTTGGAAAAAAATTTATGTAACACACTTATTTTAAGTATATGAATATTTCTTTTGTAAAAAATAATGTTTTTGAGCCCTTATTTAAAAAAATAATAATTCATGCAATAGAATGAAAAACTGAATCTTAAAATCTAAATTTTGTTAATCAAATATGTATTTCTGAATCACTTGTTGAGCTTTGAGTTACACATCGTATAGCTTATACAAAAAGCTGTGAAAGTGGGTACATCAGTTCTGTAGGGATATGAAAATAATACGAGATGTATTATACATAAATGCGATAATTACCGACATTGATTTATTTATTTGTATGTAATATTGACAATAATTTGTATATCAAGGCACTAAAGTATAATTTTTAATCTCCTCGGAGAATAAACTATATGAGTAATAAAAAATAGTTCAGTGCCGAGGTGTAGGTACATACATTATATATTTTCCGAAATCGTTAAATTATTAATTAAAAACAAATAAATTACATTATGTATTTGTAAAACGTCAGCTAGCTGTGATAACAAAAGTACTGTCAAAGAGTGAAATTTTAATATAATTTTCATTATTTTATTTTTATTATCGAAGGTAAGTAATAAATAAATTTACCAATAGTATTATATAATAATTTGTGTTTTATTTTAGGTTTGTAATTCAAGTATGACATAAGGTCTCTGAAGTAAAATTTTGACGTAAAAGTTTGTAAAGTTTAACTTTAGCTATTACTACTACGAGTATTTTGGCTAACTTCGCGTAGTAATATCGGGTACTTTAGTATCGATTTCGGAAAAATGAATTTTATATTTAAATTTATTCAAATATTTTATCTAATCAACATTTTAGAATATTTATTAACACAGTTTCATTATTTTTTTCTTCTTCGATCTGGAGCATACAAATGATGTAAATGAGATTATTTCGAGATAAAAGTTTAACAATGAAGTTGCATTGTTGCATTAATTATAAACATGTGCATATAAATATTTTATAATAGCTTATTATTATCTTGGTTTTATGTTCAAATATGCAGTAACCCGGTGTACAATTTCAAGTTTCGTTTACTAGCTATTTGTTACAAACTTGAATAAGTAAGTAGAGTAATTTTGTTTTGTCAATTCCCGTTACTTTTGTACCGTAAAAATGGGGGGGGGGGGGGGGCATTAACCACCGATAAATTGAAAAATGTTTCATGGCATCAGGACTTCATAATTAATACAATGATTTTTATACAATCGATCATCTTTAAAGAACACTATACTCCTTCACAACATATAAAAAAAGTAAAATATATCATTAGTAAACATGAGTAAAAAAATTATTAATTTACAGGTGCATTCCAACACTAAACATATTCTTCTAATCTTTCATATGGAAAACTAAAATTTAAAATATAATATTGAAGTAGTACATGTTTTTGAATAAACCTATTATTTAAGATAAAAACTTCGATTATCATACATGTAATAAAATGCATTACATTTCATAGTCAAAGGAATTTGCACATTTTCGCACTTTTGGAATAATTTGGGGTCAAGTTGACCTAATGGGTGAAGTTACCATTGACATATTTTATTTGTACACGGAATAGGGTACTAAACGCCTTAAGAATATAGTGAAGAAACGTTGGAAAAATATTTAGCAGAAGTTTTAGAGGGAAACATGCATAAGCCTTAATTACGCTTCAAATAAGTAGAGCATTTCGAAATTCACTTGTAAGTAAAGTGAGGAGGATGACTTGGTCAGAGGTTCAATAATGTGTGAAAATGTGGATTTCAAATGACCACATTTGATCTACATTTAAAAATTTCAGTAAAATACATAACAAACCAACTGTGTGTCGTATGGGTGAACTATATTTGATGTTAGTATGCTATTTTTAATTTTATTTAAATTTTAATAATTCCATTCGCATTATAATTGATATATTTATGTTAACTTGTTTTGTTTTCAGAAATTAAACTTTTTTATGTAGGATTTTGAATATAGAATAAATGTTTGCTTCATTTTATTCATCTAAGCCCTAAATAGTTCTAAATCCCATTTTCAATGTAAAGTATAGTAGTGGTCATATTCACCCCGTTCGGAGTGAAATTAACTAATTATATTTCTAATAAAATTTTGGAGCGAAACTTGAAAAGTGTTGAACTTCCACCCCATTTCACGGTATATGTCTGGCTTGTTCTAGCGCGATAAACAGTTTTGATAACTGTGTGAGCGCCACGACTAGGTGCGCTATAACGCTGAACTAAATTTACATTATAGTCGGAGAAAATAAATCTGCTTGATTTTAATACAAACTAGATAAAAATTATAAACGAACTTTATATAATATCAGTCTACATGTTCATCTTCAGGATATAAATCTAAAATTTTTCTAAAAAATCGTCTTAAAATAAGAGAAAATAGAGTTTGAAAATTACTATTTCGGATACTTTTAATTTTTATTTCATTTTCCAATTATGAATATAAAATATCGAAAGAAAAACACTGTTATGTTTATCTCCACACTTATATTTTTATTTCAGAATATTTTGCACTATTATATCTTTATTAATTTTTGAGTAAATTAAGCAGATTGAAAATACATACATTTTACCGCGCATTTAAAATTTTGCTATAAATTGCGCCATTAGTTAATCTCCGCCTTTTACCTCTACTATCTTAATTACGCATCTAACGCTATCTATTATGTATATTGAGTATCTAAGCAACTTCCTCGCGCCATCTATGGAACTACTATGAGGGCATATTTACCGTTAAACGGGCAAATGCTTGTACAAATATAACAATATTGAAAATTACTCTTAAAAATAGTCCACCAGCAATGCAAAGAAGTGTTGTTGATTGCTTACGATAAGGGTGATAAATTAAATAAATTGTATACTAATTAATTTATATATTATTGCGTGAATTGCAAAAATAGACAATAACAAGTTCCCTGAATTCGTTTTTCCCATTTTCTTAGTCAGATCTGTGTAGATGGATGCATGTGTGTAAGTATGTTCAATAACTTACGAACAAAAAAAGATAGAAGCAAAACTTTTATAAATGTGAATTTCAAAACAATGCTAAAAATTAAGTTAATTTTCATCATAATTGCAAATCCTGACGTGGAATTTTACTTTTTTACATTCGAAACAATAAATACAATTTAATTTTAGTTTTCTGGACACAAATCAAAATAATTCAATATATTTGGTATATGAAGTTAGCTGCGAAAAAAGTTTCAAATAACAGATGTTATCAATAATATAAACATTATTTTCAAATTTCTTACATCTGCTTCTAATTTTGAGCAAAAATTAATTACATATGTATAATAATATATTTGTATACGAACAACTAACTGAATCTTCTATTTCCAATATGCGTCAAATGTAATTATTACAGAATCAAATTCAGATATGGGGGGGTGGTGACTGACTCAGCCGACCATAGACGTTTTACATGTTAAATAATACTGATGCAATTTTCTGTCACCTAATCATTTTAAGGAAATATGTTTCAAATAAAATTTGAAAAGATTTAATAACTGTATTTGAATTAGTGAACAAATTTTATTTTACTTATTTAATAAAGGCTAAAAAAAGCTTTCAAAATAATCAATAATTTCATTTTTATAATAAGTAACCATGGATGGAATTGTATTCGAGCAAACATTTAACGTTATTCAAATCAAGTAAGTAAGTAAACAATTTAATCATTTAAGGGTCGGTATTTCCAACCTCAAATAAACTAGAGAATAAATAGCTAAAATAATAATCATCATTTAAGCTATGATTTTGATGCGACATTTTTTATTTATTCCACTGATAAATGTATTTACTAATTTATTTGAAATTAGAGATGGCGGTCCTAATTTGACTATCAGGATAATAACAAGATTCAATTATAAGATTTGCAAAACATAAATCTAGTCTTAGATCATACGCTTTTACACATCTCCATTGTTCAGCAATAAAAACTCAAGCCTTTTGTCAAGATTTCTCCGCATATTTAATATAAGCCAGGCTGTAATATTTCCATGGTTACTCATTATAAATACGGAATTTTTTATATTTTTGAACGCATTTTTAGTCGTTATTAAATAAATAAAATGTAATTTGTGTAGTGATTTATGTAGATATTAAATTTCTTAAAGTTTTATTTGAAACATTTTTCTTTAAAATGATATGTAAAACGCCTATAATCAGTTGAGTCAATTACCAGCAAGAATATGTGTAAAAAAATATGCTGCCACTCAACATTTTCTTTTAAATATTAGAAAACAAATATAGAGAAGTTGTTTACGCAGCTGCTAAAGTATTTGGGGTTGTTGAATCTAGTTCCTTTTTTCTATCACTATCAAGTTTCAACTCAAAAATCCATCAACTGCAGATACTGACATTTATACAAAAGAATGTGTAGCATTATTAAATTTTCATTACATTGCTGGTTTAGGTACTAATTTAGGATTGGTATAGTGCCTCATTACTAGAATATACAGTAATAGGGAAACAATGTCGTACTCACTGTGAAATGGGACTCTGCTTCCGCAGATGAATTTTGAGAGTAAAGTGCGGTTACCAGCCGTCAACTGACGACCCCAAAAATATTGGTGAAGGGATAACCATAGGGGTACATTTAAAATGGCAACTGTCAGCTGTGGGATTTAAACTGAGGATCTCACGATCCACACTCCGATGCGTTACCATGGAGAATGTAAAAATTTTAATATTTACTTACTTTGTTGCGCTGAACGTAAATTTACTTGCAGTATTAATCCATGATGAATGCACTATACACATACACAATATTAAACAGCGTTCAATGTACCGATAATGGAACGAACTGTTTTTAGGTGTAAATATCACAAGACGAGAAAATGAAAACCACACATTCAGAACGTTTAAGATAACAACTAAAGTTATGTATTCACACCAAATACAATAAATAATGTTTTTATCCGCACTACATATTCTTTCAACAATTACAACACTGAATGACTAATTGTGATTTTTTTACTGTTGCCGTCGCGTAGTCAAGAACTTCATTCAGTAAATACCTATGTTCTCTCTTCCAAATGTCAAATGATTAACAGAATATTCGAGTGAAAGGTATCACATTTACAGTTGAAAACATGTTTTGTGAGAAGTGGGGATCTTAAACTTGCTTCGCTTCGCTTCGCTTGTAAAATGTATTGAGTTTTGCCTACGGTCAAGAATTTTGACGTAGGTATTTATGTATTACGAGTTCCATAAATAACGAGAAAATTTTTTACTATGTTTGTAATTTTGCCGTAATAACAATTTTTTTCTACTTTCTTATACCTACTGTTGTATCTTCTTGTATTAATAAGAAGATATATATTTTTAGACATGTTTATTACAATCAACTGTACAAATTATTATATTTTACTTTTGACAAATCTTGTTTAATTTTATTTCTATTATATGACAACAGTCATCATGACAACTGTTGCTATATATTACATCTCCCTCTCTTAAAACAACATTTTAAAGTTACAAATTTTATCAAATGTTTATAACTAATATGTAACTGTTAGTGTTTTGATCGACGGACATGAATTGTATTTCTTCTCAACTTCTCACCCCTTTCCATCTCAACTATGTACGATCTTGGAGTGGAACACTTTGCAAGAATTTGAGCTGATTCCCATTGTTTTTTTCGCTGAACCTGGCTCAAATACGTCTTGGGAACTTCTTGCAGAACGATCATAAATATTTTTCATTATCTTCTGTCTTATCAACTATTTCAGGTTGTAGTAGTATTTCAGTTGTTGGTAGATTTGATCTCAATTGACGACTCATGAGAATTTACGCTGGACTTTTCAACAATCCTGATACTGGCGTATTGTGATGTTTGAGCACTGCTAAATAAAAGTCAGACCCTGCTTCTTGGCTTTTCTTGATAATATTTTTTGCAATACCTACTGCTCTATCTGCCAGTCCATTTGATTTAGGATATAGTGGACTGCAAGTAATTATTTTTATATCCCATATATTTGCAAAATTCGTGAATTCTTTAGAACCAAAGGGCATGTTATCTGCTACTAATTCACTTGGAATACCATGTGTACAAAACAATGGTTTTAAGACGTTTATTATTTCAGAAGCAGTTTTGTTTTTCAAATGTAAAACATCAATCCAAGTTGACAAGTAATGAACAACAATCAGATATTTTTTCCTTCCATACTCAAATACATCTACTCCAATTTTCTGATAAGGCAATTTAGGCAACTCATGGGGAATTAAAGGTTCTTTTATTTTGTTAGGACGATATTTTTCACAAATTTTACATTTGCCTATTAAATTTTCTATTTGATCATTCATATAAGGCCAATAAAAGAGTTGTCTAGCTCTAGCTTTCGTCTTTGACATTCCAAAATGACCCTCATGAATTTTATATAACATTTCCTTTCTTAGATTATACGGAGCTATTAGTTTATTATTTAAAAACACAATGTCATCACTAACAAAAATGTCGTTACGTAATTTACAATAAAATTAATTAAATTATTAAATTATCCTTTAGTATTTTTTATCTTTAGGCCAGCCATTGTAATAAAGCTCTTTTAATTCTTTTAACACAGGATCTTTATCAGTTTCAGATCTAAATTCTATTTCACGTTTTTCAGTTATATGTAAATTAATTTTATTACTACTAATAGAATGAATTATTTCAATAAGTTCTTTATCGCTAACCTCATTTGGAGTTATTTTTGAAATATAATTTCTTGACAAAAGATCTGAAATATATACATTTCTTTACCCGGCCCGTGTTTTAGTTTTAAAGTTATATTTTATTAACTTTAATGAAATTTTTGTAGTCTGTTCGAGCTGATTTGCGCAACTTTCTTTTTTAATAACGAGACCAGTGGCAAATGATCTGTTCTAACATTTATCTCGTAACCATAAATAAACAAATGAAATTTCTGAGTGGCGTAAACCAACGCTAACAATTCTTTTTCAATTTGAGCGTAACGTTTTTCTGCATCAGATAAAGCTCTAGACGCATATGCTACTGGTTGTCCATTTTGCATCAGACAACAACCTAATGCATTTTGTGAAGCATCACATTCAATTGTTACTTCTTTACTCGAATCATAATTAGCTAACACAGGTTGAGTTGTTACTATTTCTTTCAAATTATTTAAAATTTGTGAATGTTTTGGACGCCAAAACTGTTGTATACGCGCCGTCAGAGGGCGTCACCTTCTATATCTGCGACGGCTATGAAAAACAATAGGAGTTGTAATTGTTTTTATGCTGAAAAGTGACATTAATGTATACAGTTTATTCGAACATAAATAAACATTAGATTCAACTAAAACCCCTTGCTTTATTGAATACAACATGGTGGCAGCGGTAAACAAATAATTTACCAAGAAGAAAGCGTATAAATAGTGATAATGAAAGAGAACTTGCAACTTCAAATGGCGGCGTCATCGTCCTATAACATCGCTGCGCCAGAGACTTTCGACTTTAATTCACCCGGAGAATGGCCAAAATGGAAGAAACGATTTGAAAGGTTTAGGCTTGCTTCTAAATTAAACGCTTTGACAGAAGAGGAACAGGTAAATACCTTTATATATTTGATGGGCGAAAAGGCTGATGAAATCATGGTAACGTTTGGTTTAACTAACGCAGAAGAGAAAGTTTACGCAACAATTATTCAAAAGTTTGATAATTATTTTGCGCCGAAAACGAACGATATTTATGAAAGGGCCCGCTTTCATACTCGCATCCAAAATCCGGGAGAAACAGCGAACGATTTTATAACCGCACTACATAATCTCGCAAAAAATTGTAACTATGGGAATTTGAGAGAGGAATTCATTCGTGACAGAATTGTGGTAGGCATCGCGGATAAAAAGTTAAGCGAGCGAATGCAATTGGATGATACACTGACACTCGATAAAGCCGTCAAGTTATTAACTCAATCGGAAGAGGTTAGAAAACAAGTCGAAAACCTCCAAAAACCGAGCATAAATCAGGTTAGGGCGTACAAAGGGAATCGTCCAACTTTTAAAAGCACCACCTATAGTAAGAAAATACAAAATAAACGAACTAAAAACATGGATCCGCAAACTAACATGAATTTAAATCGGTCGAACGTATGTCAATGGTGTGGGGGAGAGAAACATGAGCGCAAATCATGTCCCGCTAAAAATACAACGTGCTTCAATTGCAAAAATAAAGGTCATTTTTCAAAGGTTTGCAGACGCACGAAACAAGTACACATGGTCAACGAGGAGGATTTAGAAGTCGCCATGCTCCATATCGACTCAATTGACGCTAGAAATACAATTAACAATATAGACTGGACAGCGGTGATACAAGTAAACGGAAGGGATTTTCGCTTTAAAATTGACACGGGAAGTGACGTTACCGCTCTTCCGTCAGAGTACGCTGAGAGAAGAGGACTAGCAAACTCGGAAAAAAAGTTAACAGGTCCAGATACAACTGCACTGAAGGTACAGGGAGTGGAACTAGTTACCTTAAATTACAAAGGTAGACAAACTCGACAAACTATCTATTATATACACAACCTGCTACAACCAATATTGGGGAAACCAGACGCGGTGAAACTTGGCCTGGTACAGAGAATCGACGCAATTTCAAACTCGACTGGAATGACTTTGCGTGACATCAAGAGACAATTTCCAGAACTTTTCAATGGTATTGGAAAGATACCTGGGAAATGTAAGCTAACTATTAAACCTGACGTGAAACCCGTAGCCGTAACCTCACCCAGACGAATCGCGATACCCTTGATTGACAAGGTCAAAGACGCTCTGGAGAAAATGGTCACGGGCGGAATCATCTCGCCTGTCGACGTGCCTACGGAGTGGTGTTCGCCGATGGTGGTTGCATTCAAGAAAGACAGCAGCCCTAGAATTTGCGTTGATCTTAGAAACCTAAATAGAGCAGTTCAACGTGAATATCACCCTATACCTGATGTCCACTATACGTTAAACAGGATCAAGGATGCCAAATATTTTTCAAAGTTGGATGCTGCCTCAGGTTTTTATCAAATTGTCCTAGATGATGAATCAAGACTATACACTACATTCATCACACCATTTGGGAGATTTTGCTTTAATCGTCTGCCATTTGGAATCACCTGTGCCCCAGAGCACTTTCAAAAGAAGATGCAAGAAATATTGGTTGATTGTGACGGTATTGTGTGTTTGATGGACGACATCCTCGTATATGGTAATACACAAGAAGAACACGACAATCGACTAAGGAAGGTCCTGACGAATCTACAGGAGGGGGGAATTACTTTGAACGAAAAGAAGCTGCAAATCAACGTTCGTTCTATCGAATTCCTAGGACATCTAGTCGAAGAGGGGGGAATCCGCATCCATCCGGACAAGATCAAAGCAGTCGTAGAGATGGAGCCTCCCAAGGATAGAAAAGGTTTGAAAAGACTGTTTGGTATGATCAACTTTCTAGCGAAAGCCATCCCAAACAAAGCAACAATTTTAGAACCACTACAAGCGTTAATGAAAGAAGAAACAGCTTATATCTGGGGACAAGATCAACAGAGGGCGTTTATAAAGTTTAAGAAAATTTTAACTTCTGCTCCAATATTGGCCCGTTTCGATCCAACTAAGAAAACAATTGTGACAGCTGATGCCTCATCTTTCGGAATTGGAGGGGCGTTACTTCAAGTTCAGCAAGATGGCAGTTTGAAACCTATCGCGTACGCATCGCGACTACTAACGGAAACGGAAAGACGGTACGCACAAATCGAGAAAGAAGCCTTAGCCGTCACCTACACTTGCGAGAAATTCTCCGATTATATAACAGGAATCGAAGTTGAACTGGAAACTGATCACAAGCCGTTGATCCCCATCCTTACAACGAAAGCATTAAGCGACCTGTCTCCCAGATTGCAAAGATATCGCATTCGACTTATGCGTTTCGATTATACAGTCATTTATGTTCCAGGGAAAGATTTGGTTACAGCAGATACATTATCCAGGCAACCAATCAAGCAACCGGTACCTGACGAGTTCCAGGATGAAGTAGAAAGTCATGTAGTTGGCGTGATTTCACATTTACCGGTGTCATCTGACAGACTATCGGAGATCATAGCTAACCAAAAAGAAGATCCTGAGCTCGCAGCAATACGAATTTACATTATCAATGGTTGGCCGGACAGAAAATCCATACCTGACAATCTCAAAGCGTTTTGGGAGAAGAGATGGGATATTAGCTGCCAAAATGACTTGTTACTATGCGATTCAAGAATCATAATCCCGCAAAAGATGCGTTCAGAAATGCTAAAAAGAATACATGAAGGACATCTCGGAGTTACTAAATGTAGAGCTTGTGCTAAACAAGTTATATGGTGGCCAGGAATGTCAACAAAGATAGAAGAGACAGTGAGTCAATGTGTGGTTTGCGCACAACATAGAACTAACCGTCATGAACCACTAATCCAAATAGAAGCAGCGAGTCGTCCATGGCAAAAAGTTGGTATGGACCTATTTAAAGTGAAGGATGACTGGTATCTGATACTCTTCGATAGATATTCCCGTTATCCGGAAGTAGAAAAAGTCCCAAACATGAGAATGGAAACGGTTATTGAGAAGATGTCTGCAATATTCGCTAGACAAGGGGTTCCTGAAGAAATACTCACAGACAATGGTACACAATTCAATCCGTTCCACGAATCTAAAACCTTCAAAATGTTTCAAGAAACATATGGATTCCATCTCATCACCAGAAGCCCTGGGTACCCTCAATCCAATGGATTGGCTGAAGCAGGAGTCAAGATAGTAAAGAGGATATTTCTTAAAGAAAAAGACCCTTACAAAGGTCTGTTATGCTACCGCAACACTCCGTTTGAAAACGGATATTCACCAGCTGAGTTATCCATGAGTCGACGATTGAATAATTCACTTCCTACTACTCCGGAAAACCTTGAATCTAGGTTGGTAAACAAAGAAGCAGTTATTGCGAAAGAAGATCATCGCAGGGAGCGTATCGAGAGGAACTACAATACTTCGAAAGGAGTAAGACTTCTCCCGCAACTCGTTCCAGGAACCAGAGTATACGTCAAAGATCAAAAGAAGTTTGGCACAGTTATCCAAAAAGCTAATCAACCTCGCTCATACCTAATACAGACGGACACCAATAAAGTCCGACGCAACAGGTATACCATATTCCCTTCCAGATCAGAAGACACACAAGTGGGGAGTTCTTCAACAACAACAACAAAAACAGAAAATCACGAGATTGATGCTTCTTCCCATGAAGAACCAGCAGCACCTAATCATACTTCGGAAGGTTACCGAACACGAGCTGGTAGATTGACGAAGCCTCCACAACGTCTCAACATGTGACTTTAAAGGGGAGATGTTGTATACGCGCCGTCAGAGGGCGTCACCTTCTATATCTGCGACGGCTATGAAAAACAATAGGAGTTGTAATTGTTTTTATGCTGAAAAGTGACATTAATGTATACAGTTTATTCGAACATAAATAAACATTAGATTCAACTAAAACCCCTTGCTTTATTGAATACAACACCAAAACCATTCAACATTATTTTTTAGTAACTCTCTTAAATGAGCTGTAATTTCTGTACAATTTGGAATAAATGATCTTAAATAATTTATTGTTCCAAGAATTTGTTGTAATTCTTTTTTACATTTATTGCTTCAACACGCGATTGATCAACGATTAAACCATTTTTATTAAAAATTAAAAAATGTTTAATTTCCTCGCTCTGTTCAAAACTAATTCAAGCGTATATGTTACTCATTTATAAATTAAATTAAAATTATAAACAAGTCCTGTCAGTTACACACAACTGTTCTGTCAAAAATTATTTTAAATGATTTCGCATAAGCCTTGTATGCATTACTGTGGCAACGTGCATTATTTACCTTGTTTAATAACTTTTACAATGCAGCTGTCAATTAGTAACTTGTAAAGATTCATTTTGAAAGGCATTTATAGGGTTTGGGTAAATGGTGTTTACAAGTGAGTAACAAGTAAAGAATATTAAACAACCGATAATCAATTAAATCAAATGCCGTGCAGATGCCTATTTTGATAATAAATAAAATAATTTATGATTTTATAATTAATGAAATTACGGAATTAGATAAAATATTGTACGTAATAGGTACGTTATGAAAAGCGATATTGTTTAACTCGCGTAATTTGCAAAACTCGCTACGCTCTTTTTCGCAAACTTACAGCTCGTTAAACAATATCGCTCTTTTCATAACTAATTACGTAAATAACTATTATTAGGGTATCCGTAAAAAAATTTTTTTACGTACCTCATAAAACGATCCTAAATTTTATAAAAGTAAAGGATACCAACATTAATTTGTCATTTAAAAGGCGGTAAATGAAGCCGCAAGATCAATAAAGGTCGCAAAATTCGATTTTCATATGGCTTTTTATAAACAATCCAATAGATACTTTGTGTGCTTCCCCTGTAATTATCCGACTCGTTTCGTTCAAACTTACGTGCACACATTGAAAAAACCCATTTGAAAATCGTATTTTTTGCGACCCTTGTAGCTCTTGCGGTCATTAGTTGAGAAATTAAGTTGGTTTCCCTAACATTTATAAAATTTAAGATCGTTTTATGAGGTGTGGATTTTCTTTCTTTATTCTAAGATTAGATAAACATCCAATGACGCATTTGAAGACCTTCATCGAATGAGCGAGGTCGAGGTTATGCAGTAGTTATGCCTTATGCGGTTTTATTCTATTGGAAATAAATTATAATTTGTCGATAGATATTTTTAAGAATGTAAATTGGATCAAAATACTTTTTCGCTGGTCCGTATCCAACACTTATCTAGGTTGATGATTTAAAATGTTATTGTGAAATTATAAAAAAATTTATATGTTACATTTATTAATTAACTGCATATAAATAATTTTTCCCCTCTTGTAAGTAATCCTGACTATATACTCAGTGACGTCTGTGTGTATTGCAAAGCGACAATGCTTAAAATTCGTAAATAATTTACTTAATCTCTTTATTGGAAAGTAATTATAATACACGTATATAAAAATATAGCATAAAAAACAGGTACAATAAATGCAATTCGTACTTGATACGACATGAGTATCTGTTTTTTCATCTTTCATCAAAGAAATAATCGTTTAAATAAAATACACATTTTATGTTCCGAACCCTTCATGTGTTCAGAAAAAAAATTTTTAGGTATGACAGACTAGTTTCTTTCAGGGTGATGTTGGATTTTTACCCATTGTAACCTCTTGCGGATTTCACCTTTCGTTTCTCTAGGCTGTTGCGCTCGTATAACTAAATTTTTGTGATCATTTTCTCATCTCATGGAACCTTGTTCTCTGTTCCTGATTTTTTCTTTCCTCTCCGCATTTTCCATTTTAGAGACCGCTGCTGTGGCGCATTTCTTAACAGGTACGACTGAATATCGTATTAGTTTTAGCAATGGACACATAATGTCCTTTCTTTTTCTTAGGAAGTATGCTCCAAATGATCCGGGTCCTGGCTAAAATTAGGTTATATGGGGAACCATTTCCCCATGGCTAGGTTTCAATCAAGGTTTAGAAAAATTCGACGGCTGTGTGGGTGTTATGAATTTCGGTAAATCTGCATCGCCGCAGCCGCTGCTGCAGCACACGCTACACCTACATATTTACTCCACCCCCATCGTGCTGCCAATACCTCCACCTCTGTTTCCTGCAACAACAATAACGTAACTATATAATTCGTTTGATACTACACATGGGCGGAAGAGACCCGACTCCCCGGGGCGCAAATTTTGAGGGGCGCCAAAAACACAGAAAAATTTTTATAATTAATTATATTTTCAGAAATTATAAATTGATATTTATTATTCCTTCATATAAAACATTAAATTTATATGTATATAAATACATACAAGAATTAGAATTTAAATTTTAAAAATTTGTGGCGGCATTAGGGATATTTTCTTTTTCAAGTACATACCTACTGATGTCTCATTCTCATCTTAACAGAGAAAAATCCCGAAAAATAGACATCTAATGACAAAATGTTTCAGTCAAAAAATTGAAGGTTTGGAGGAGGACATTTGATTTAATAAAAAATTCCCCACACTCTCCAGGAAGGGGGAAGTGGGGCAATTTTAAAATCTTAAACGGAACCCCCAGTTTTTCATTGCAAAACTGAAATATTGTGAAACATAATTTTTATTGTAGATTCGAATAGAACGTCACAAATTAAGTCTGTTTCAGGTAAATCCTGTGTATTTATTACGCTCTATCCGAATCTACAATAAAAATTCCATTTAGGATGTTAAAGTTGGCTTTCCCCATCACACAAAACTTTGTAATTCAAATGTCCCCTTCCAAACCGTCAAACTTTTATCCAAAATATTTTGTTATCCAATTGGAGATATTCCTGTGTTAAGATTAAAATAGGAAACCCAGTATAGTATGCATTGTCACCGTATTAAAAGGGCGCCAAAATTAGTTTCGCCCGGGATGCTCAAAACCCTGATATAACACTATACTCCATTTGAGAATAAGAGAGTAAGAAATCAACATTTGAAAGAATAGTATGGATTATTGTCAGCTAAGTGGCAAGTATATCCACCAGAAAAATAATGTATAACTTTACAAGGATATTTATAGAATATAGAATGTCGCTTATTTCATATCTAGAACGAAACTTACTCTCCAACAATAGAAACACCGCTATAAACGTTCTGATAATCCTTCTTGGACAGTGACATAGATGTAGATAGGATCTGATTAAAACTTTGAAAGAAGATCGAAAAATATAAAATAGTGTAAAAAAATACCAAAAATTGATGTCATAAAAAGTTCTAAAAAAATGTTATGTTATAAAAGATATGTGTGTGAAGTAGTGGTAGATTAGTTAAAGGGCTATCAGGGTTTTTGAATATACCTTAGTACATAAATAAGATAGAGTAAATTTCATTGGAATCAAAAAGATGTAGAATAAAATTTCCTTCAATTTTTATATCAAACATTTTTCTAAATTTTGTTTTCATCAGATTCTAAAATAGTGTTCGTGGTACCGGCCAATACCTTTGGGCTAAATGAAATCTTTATGTTAGTGATTTTTATTACTTTGTTATTATATCACTTGTTATTTTTCCTTAAAATGTTCTTATAATAACAGAATTTAAGATGCAAATAAATTGAGTACATTTTCTCTTTGTATTCGGAACAATTTTTTACAGTCTCAATTGGGCCAAATTATATGATTCTAGCTAGTACACTAATTCAAATATATTGAGTTTGCAGTGACATGGCGTTAAACAAAGCACCGTGTTACCGCGATTTGCTGCAATATTGTCAATGCCATGATGTACATATTTATGTTTACGTAATTTAGAGGTAGATATCTATCTTAATACGAGTAAGATGTTTTGACTATCCCTGAGCAAACAATTAATTGCGCGAGTTAAGTTTTCAAGTTTCGAAAGAGAGTTTTTTTTAAAAATTTCAAAGGTTCTTTTATTCTAACAAGTGTTGATTACAAATGTCAAGAGACAAAAGACAAGAGAGTACATGATATTACATCTTTTATAACATTTAACTTATCTACTCTAACACTATCCTATTTCATGCTGCGTTAGCCACTCTCGTTGGCATAACTCCTCCCGCCTAAGTGAGAACTGTGGGGCGTTTTGCCACAAAGTTCGGTGACATTTCAAATTCTTCCTTTTGTTCGGATCTGGACCTAGGCTTGGATATTTTCCTTTTAACAAAATACATATACAAACAGTACAAAGCAATTAAAATTATTATAATATACAAAAGGATAGTATAAATACCAATTCTGTTATAATAAACTGGTTCAGTATTAATCATTTCTAATTTATTTTTATGATAATCAATAATTGAATTCAAATTTTTTGTTTCATCCAGATTAATAGTATCTAATCTTAATATTTTAAAGTTAAAATTGTCTTTATCAGGAATGTCACTTTCAAATTTTAAGTTGGGTAGTTCAATGTTCTTAAAACTTGATTTATTATTTTGATATGTCTTAATTAGGGTATTTTTCACTCTCACTTCACATTGATTATTTAATTCAACTAAGTAACTTCCATTTAAGGGGACATTGTCTATGTTTAAACCACATTTTTGAGTTGCGACGATGCCATCGGGGGCGATGATGATCCATTGGTTCTTCTCCACTTTTTGGATTTTGACGTCCGGTACTTGGGTGGATATTTGTTTGCAGTTTGTAGTATTATTTAAATACTTTAGAAGTTGGATTTCACAGGGGGCAAAACTGTTGATCCGAGATGTGTGGACTTCTTGGCACAGGAATGCTTCTGGTATTATTTCTTGACAGCTGGTGTCGAAGAATGCGTATGTTTGCTCGTTGGATATAGGGTATTTTGAGTGTGGAATAATAATTTTAAAGGTGTTTTGATTTGGTGTGGGTAAGTAATATAAATGGTAGTAATTAAAGGTATCAGTTTCAACAATTGGGATTTCTAATAAAAATATTATTTGATTACCTTTACTATAACTTTTAATTTCAATTATTTTTTCAAAGAGTAATATATTCTGCAATTTTGGCTCAAAGGGAAACTTATTTTTATCTAATTGTTTATAAATTAGAAGTATTTCAGAGAGTAAATCGTTTGGTTCAATAATAGAATTGTGAAAAGTATTTAATTTAGAAAAGGTTATTGCTACTTCAATTTTTTCTAATAAATCATACATGATTTGCAAACTCAGTGTATATTGAGAGATAACTGATTGTAAGAATACGCATTCGTTCAATTCAACATTTTTTATATAACTGTTATTAATAAATTTTACCAATTGTTCAATCTTGGAGTCAAGTATTAATTGGTTGTGTGAAAGTGTTTTAAGGTTGTCATTAAATTTTTGATCAGATGTTTGAAGGATTGTCATTTGATCTTTAAGAATTGTTTTAACTTTATTTTGATCGTCAGATATTTTTGTGATAATTCTATCATATTTTTCAGCATCGTTATGATCGAGGTTTCCGGTTATAGATTTTATAATTGATCCAAGTCCGTCAATAAGACCTCGTTTAGTTCTTTTAATAGAAATTAATGGGTTTAATTTGATTCAAAACTTTATTTTCAAGAATATTAATTATTTGATGAGAATGAACATTATTTGTCAAGTTTTTGAATTCATTTTGGACTTTGAAATAGTTATTTACGTAATCAGTTATGAAAAGAGCGATATTGTTTAACGAGCTGTAAGTTTTGCAAATTACGCGAGTTAAACAATATCGCTCTTTTCATAACGTATTACGTACAATATTTTATCTAATTCCGTAATTTCATTCCTCTACCTTCCAAATTATTCATTGTCAATATTTGACAAGCAATACATTATTTTATTTATTATTAAAGTAGGCATCTGCAAGACATTTGATTTAAAATTGAATATCGTTTTGTTTTGACAACGAATTGTTATTGTTGAAAAATGAATTGTGATTCCGAGTCAGAAATACCGTCAGACATTGAAGAGTGTGCTAATTTGATTGTGGGTGATTTGATACCCGAAAAGTCCAAGCAACGCTATGATCTTGCGTATAAAAAATTCGAAAATTGGTGTCAACAGAAGAAAGTAAATACTGTTAATGAAAAGGTTATGTTAGCATATTTCGACAGTATGAAAACATTGAAAGCTTCTACTGTATGGACGACATACTCAATGTTGAAAACAGAACTGAAAGTTAAGAGAAATGTTAACATCCAAAATTATACTACCTTGATAGCATTGTTAAAGAGACGGTCAACGAGGTATCATGCTAAAAAATCAAGGATTTTGAGTAAGGAAAATATCCAGAAATTTTTAAGCGATGCTGAAGATAAAACTTTTTTATTTGCAAAGGTATATAGCTAAATATAATGAGTACTTCGTTAAATAAATATGCAAATTTTATAGGTGGCAAGTATAATTGGAATTGCAGGTGCTTGTAGAAAAGCTGAATTAACATTTCTGCGTGTACAAGACGTCGTAGACGAAGTTAGTTTCTTCAAAATCACTATTCCGGAAACTAAAACCAACATAGTGCGAGAATTTGTAGTTACGAATGGCGACATTTCCGGAGTAAATTTGATTGAGATTATTCGGAAATACATAAATAAAAGACCTCAAATTACTAAGCATGAACGCTTTTTTGTAAATTATTGTAACGACAAGTGTGGAACACAGCCCTTAGGAATTAATACCTTTGGAAAATTGCCGCAAAAAATTGCTCAATATCTCAAATTGCCACACTACAATGAATATACGGGTCATTGCTTCAGACGGTCGAGTGCATCACTACTAGCGGACTCTGGTGCAGACATATTAAAAATAAAACGTCATGGGGGTTGGAAGTCCAATAGCGTTGCGGAGGGCTACGTTGAAAATTCCTTAGGAAATAAGAAAAGGATTGCTAATGACATTTTGGGAGAAACTTCAAACATAAAAGAAGTCAGTATTCAGAAGGAAATAAGAGTATCAGGAGACGCTAATTCTTCAGGAGCAGGAATTAATTTTAAAAATTGCAGTTGTACTAATTTAGTGTTCAATGTTTATAATAATGCAAATTAATATTAAATTGATATAACAGTTGTGTATATTTTTTTATTTATCACAAGGCATTTGATTCAAATGAATATCGGTTGTGTAATATTCTTTACGTAACTCAGTTACGTAAAGATTTTTACACAACTCATTTCATAGAAATTATGTAAAAAGTGACACGTCAAAAGGTTAGGTAAAATTCAGCTTTACAAAACGGAATTAGATAAAATGAGTTACGCAATGATGTAAATTCGTTGATTATGTCAGTAATGTCATATATTTGTACGAATGTCCAAGAGTCAGTTTTAATTTTGGCGTTTCCTAATTTCAAAGGAAGGAGGCCGGGATTTTTATTCAGGTTGTGGAATTTAGGTAATTGTAAGCTTGTTACGATGACGAGGAAGGTTGATCTGTATGATGGTTTTCTTAATTCTTTTATATAAATAATTTCTTTCTTATCTTTCTTACGTTGGTTACAAATTTCTACTCGATTTCTTTCTAATAATTTTGTGATTTTGTAAGGGCCTAAAAATTTTAAATTCTTTTTATTTCGGTTCATAGAGTTTAGTTTGTACACGGTTTGACCAATTTTAAATTCATTATTTGTATCTCCTTGTGTATTATTTTTAGCAATAATTTTTTGTTTTCGAGTTTCTAATTTTTGTGATACGGTTTGGTAGACATGTTTTAGTTTTTCTTTATGGTTCTCAACATAGTCATTATAAAATGAGTTTGGTAAAAATATTTCATTTGGATTTCTAGAATTTGTATGTCCAAAAGCTAGTTCAAAAGATGTATAGTTAGTGGAACTGTGAATTGAATTGTTATATCCGATAATAGCATAATTCATCAGATCGTTAGAGTCGTCTGGATACATTCTTTTAATATTCTTAGGTGTTCTATTATTGTTGAGTGAAATTGTTCAACAATTCGTGGTGCAAGGGAGTTGTAAAATGTACATTTATTTTATGTAGTTTCAAGAATTCTTTTACGGTACTATTATTAAATTCTTTACCATTATCAATAATTAAATTTTCGGGTACACCAAAAGATGTAAAATATTTTATTAAAGCATTACTAATATGAATCGCTGTTTTACCATCAATATAAATTGATTGAGCGAATTTTGTAAATGCATCTACTAAGGTTATATAACATTTATTATCATAAGCAAAAACATCTATGTGAATTATTTGGAAAGGTCTTGTTGCGGTTTCCGTATTCATTAATGGTACATAAGGTTTCTTTCTGGCATATTTTGTTCTTTGACAATTGTCACAGGAATTAATATAGTTGGTAATAGTTGTTTTCATGTGTCTAAAATAATAATTTCGTTTAAGGTATTCTATTGTTTCTTTTATGCCGCGGTGATTTGTTTTACCTTCGTGGTGGTGTTTTATCAAAAGAATTTGTTCTTCTTTATCTGTGACTGTGTTTACTCTTTTTGTACATTTAATTAATTTTGGACCTCTTTCAGAAAATTTATCTAAGTAAACTTTGCAGAAATCTTTATACAATTTCTCTGTATGGAAATACATATGGTAAATATTTTTAAAGTGTGTGTAATTTCTTAAGAATTCAAAAATGAGTTTCTCATTATTAATTTCGGGGATCTTTACTTTAACAATTTTTTGATTTTCATACTTTTCGTGAGAAACATCTAACTTTTGATATATTAGGAAATACAAGAATCTGGTTTGTTTTGTTATTTATAATTTCATCGAGTATTTTGATTCCGTCATTTGTTGTATCATTCGCGGTGGAGTGTTGAGTGGATGACTCAGAACTATTGTTATCGGAGTCGTTATCATATAAGTTTTGTTCAGTGTTAGAAGTATGCGGTGGTCTTAGATATGATATTAAACTTGGGTTTCTTTTTAAGAACAGGGTCTTTACTACATGAAGGCTGTGGTTCATCGGAGTTAAAATTTTCTGCGATGTTTCTTAAATATTCTACAATATCATTATTTACTTCTCCGGGATTATTTATAATGGATTCGTTTTCTATTGCGTTTATAGAAATACGAGAGAGACAAGATTACATTTGCCTTTTTTAAAGATAATATCATAATCATATTCATCTAATTTTATTTTCCATCTAAGTAATTTTGAATTTTGATCTTTGAATTTAAACATATATGTTAAGGGACGATGATCGGTAACTATTGTGAACTTACGACCGTATAGATAAGGACGAAAATGTTTACATGCCCATACTATTGCGAGCAACTCTTTCTCAATGGTAGAGTATCTGGTTTCGGTGTCATTTAAAGTTCGTGAGGCGTACGCAATGGGTCTATCGTTAGATATCTGACCTTGTGAGAGGACAGCGCCTATCGCAAAATTACTTGCATCAGTTGTGAGGATGAATTGTTTTTCAAAGTCAGGATATTGAAGTATTGGTTCATTAATTAATAATTCTTTACAAGTATTAAAACAGTCTACAAATTCTTTATTAAGAATGATTTTTACGTCTTTCTTTAAGCATTTTGTCAGGGATTTCGTAATTTATGCGAAATCCTCGATAAATCGTCTATAATAGCCTAATAATCCAAGGAAACTCTTAATGTCTCTTTGGGTTTTTGGGATAGGAAATTTTTTTATTACTGAAATTTTATCCGGATTTGGTTTTACTCCGTCTGGTGTAATTATGTGTCCTAAATATTGAACTGATTTTTGCAAAAATTCCGACTTGTCCAATTGAATTTTGAAATTACTTTTTCTAAGCCTTTCGAATACAGATTTTAATCTTTCAATGTGTTCTTGCAAGGATGTACTAAAAATGATAATGTCGTCTAGATAGACGAGGCAAGTTTCGTGTTGTAGTCCTCTTAATACGTTATCCATAACCCGTTGAAAGGTTGATGGCGCATTTTTAAGGCCAAAAGGCATACGTTTAAATTCGTAGTGACCGCCTTCTGTTGAGAATGCCGTTTTTTGTATGTCGTCTGTGTCTACTTCTATTTGGTGAAAACCGCTAGCTAGGTCTATGGTTGAAAAATAATTAGCTCTGCCTAATTTTTCTAATATATCCGTGATGTTTGGTAAGGGATATTTATCGTCAATGGTGCGCTCATTTAGTTTACGATAGTCGATGACGAGTCGCCATTTTTTCCGTCCGGAGGCGTCCATCTTTTTAGGAACGATCCATATTGGACTAGACCAGGGTGATACGCTATGTTGAATGATACCTTGATCTAACATTTTCGATATTTGTGTTCTAACTTCCTGTCGGTGAATTTCAGGAAAACGGTATGATTTTACATGAATCGGGGAGTCATCTTTTAATTTAATTTTGTGAGTTATTACGTTTGTGAAACTCAAAGGTATTTTTTCGCAATAAAATATATCACGATAGTCATAGCAAAGTTGTCTAATAGCATTCTTTTCTTCATAATTACATTGATCGACTCTAATATTTTTTTAATTTTGTTTAAGTAAATTTTCTTGTTCAGTATCCAATTCATCATCAATTTCCATTTTTTCAACAAAATTTAGATCTATTGGGTTCAGAGATTCAATTTCGATAGGTTCTGTTATATTTATCTGTACTGGGTTTTCATTTATATTTGTAATAGTTGTTATAGCAAAGTTATTTATTACATTCACAAGAGCTTTCGGCATTTCCACAGCATTTCCGAAATTTGTGTGATTTAAAATGCCTATGCCATTATTTAATTTGACAGGTAGTTTAATTACTTTTTCTACGCGAGGTGGTACAATGATTGTGTAGTTTGCAATGTGAGTTCCAGGGTCTTTTTGTTTATTATCTGGTTCAAAGATAATGGGGATGTTTGCATATGGAGTTAATAATTGTTTTTTATTAACGTTGACGTTGGCGTTTAATTGTTTTAGCAAGTCAACTCCTATTAATCCGTCATATTTTTTACTAAATTTAAAAAGATAAAACTTGTGAAATTGAGGGACATTAAAAATTTGGAAAACTGGGATTTTTGCAACTTCATTATGAAATGAAATATTGTGTGCAGTTTGAATATTGAAATTTTCTTCTGAGATATAATTGTTATAAAATTTGTAAGCTAATTCTGGATTAATTAAGCTTTTAGTACTTCCGGTATCGATTAAGAAATTTGCATTAATTCGGGAATATAAATGTATGGTAGGTTTTCCTTTAGAACATTGACTGATTCGTAATATTGGGGGCCTGTGGAAAATTTATCTCAGTGTTATGAGATGCTTGTTCGTCGTTGGTGTTATCATAGTTGAAATCTGATATTTCATTCTCGGCTTGAGAATTGTTATAGTTGGTGTCATAATTATCGTATACAGGGTGTTCATGGGAATAATTTTCAGGTTGTTCGTATTCATAGTAATTTTCAACATCATGTTTATCATGATTTTCGGTATCGCATACGTTTTGTGCGAACAAAGCGGTTGAAGTAAAATGATTTTGAGACCGTGCTCTGGAGTAACCAGATGACGTGTCCATGGGTTCTGGTTTGTATTCTCTGTGTTGGTTTTGATTGGGACGATTGTAATTTTGATTGAATATGGGTCTTTGTTGTTGGGGTACAAAGTTACTAGGACGCATTTGGAATTGTTGTGGTCGTTGTGCGAATTGCATTGATCGGTAATTTGGTTGGTTATTTGTGTTATAAAATGGATTTTGTTTAGGATGCATTGGTTGAGGTGGTGGTCTCGGTTGGGAATGAGACGGCATTTATTGGACAGGGTTGTTATATCGTGAATAGTACTGTGGTACATATGAATTATTGGTTGGTGGTATTTTGACTAGTCGGTGTCAGTCTTTGTGCTGGTCTATAACTCGTTTGTAGGTTTAGGGTATTTTGTCGTTGAGTTGAATAGAGGAAGTTTTCTTCTTCTATTACGAGACTCATAGCTTTTTCGAGGGAATCGGGGTTTCTTAGTCTTACATTGGTTTGAATATTACTGGACAAGCCACGAATGTATGTTTTTAATGCAAGATTATTATAATCTGCTTGTCTAACAGTTCTTTCAACAACTGCTAAGTTTAATGAATTTAATTTTGAAATGATTAAACTTCTTGCATCTTGACAACGCATTCCAAAATTGTAAGGGGTTTCGTTTTTGACAGGTCTTAATGAAATCAAATCTTGTACTAGACAATCAATATTTCTTTGGTCTCCAAAACTTAAGGTTAATGCATCTTTAATTTCTTGCCACGTAGTTAATTCTGTTCTAGATCCAATTAAAATAAGGGCGCGACCAGTTAATTTGCCTAAGATTGCACGAATTAGAAAATTATTTAAAGCTGCGTCATTAGGTTGAGCAAAAGTTTGAATTAAATTTTGACAGTTATCCATAAATATACCCAGGGTGTGCGGGTTTCCTTCATAATGAGGTATTGAGTCAATATATAATCGTAACAATTGATAATTAATTAGGATCTGAGCTTGTTGTTCTCCTTCCATGTTAGGGTTGTTGTCAATATTTATATTATTTAATAAATTTATAAGGTTATCAATGTCTATTTTCGACATAAACTATTTTATATATTCGAATTTATTACTCTTATTTACTCTACTTTAATATTTATTTAATTGTGAAACTGAATCAGGGATGTAAATAAGGATGAGCACTTACATGCAAATTATGTTTTTCATTCTTCGTTTTCTTATCTCTAGTGTGCCTATAGGTTCAGACGATGCTTGTTCTTTTCCCAGGACTTCCTATGCTAGTTGGGCTGACTTCAGCGATTTTTGTCGTCCACCAGGTACGATGAAGATCTTCTAAACGCTCTCGTTCTGACTTGAGGTTGTTGGTGTCGGTGTTGAACTTCTCGTCGATGCAACTCGATATGCACTCGAATTCTCGCACATCGGATTGTTCGTTTCCGACCCGTTCGTGATTCCTGATTAATCGACGATACGAAAATTTGCACATACGATATGTACTAATTTCAGGAATCCTAGCCGACTGCGCCAGTTAAGTTTTCAAGTTTCGAAAGAGAGTTTTTTTTTTAAATGTCAAAGGTTCTTTTATTCTAACAAGTGTTGATTACAAATGTCAAGAGACAAAAGACAAGAGAGTACATGATATTACACCTTTTATAACATTTAACTTATCTACTCTAACACTATCCTATTTCATGCTGCGTTAGCCACTCTCGTTGGCATAACTCGCGCCACTGGACACTGGACTGTCATTAACAGACTGATTTATAACTTTATCTCTTTCTCAAATGGAATAGGTATAACTGAAAAAACATATTTTCACTACCCAACAAGCAAAGAAGGTTTATAATTTTTATGTTGAAAAGCTAATCATTGCATACGGAAAATGAATATGTTGTTCTTCTAACTAAACGTGATTTAAGCTAGCGAAAAAAACGTTTTTAGCAAAACTTTTTAAATAATTTATGAAATAGTTATATAAATATAAGACATTTTAATGTTAGAGAGTAAATTGCATTTGTGGAAATTTTATAGTAATTATTATAAAGTGGTAAAAACAAAACTTACTATATAAATCATTAATAAGACTGTTATAGAACAAAAAAATACATTAAACACTGAATCATCCTTACAGGCATCATTATAAAACAAATTTAAGACACTGCTATTCACTATTCTTTTTAGATTTATGTTTGTTTCGTTATTGTGAGTACATACATACGTGTTAATATGTTATTACAAATAAGCAAATGGTGAATTTCGAAGAAAAATTCAGAACCATATTCAAAACATTCTGCGCAGTAACACAAAAAAATCAAGTGATGCATGATGGTGATTTATTACTTCATGGTCAAGAATCTTGGTCTGTGCAAAATGACACTGACGCTGCAATAAGTACATACTTCTACTACATATATTTAAGATGTAGCAAATGAGTCGAATGTGGACGAAATTCGGAGAGATGAATGGCTTGTAGAGTTAGATGTCGATGAAGAAGATCATCATGTTATATCTGAGCTGTAAAAAATGCTGATTTTTGAAAGAATATTAAATTATTCGGAATTTGGCATTAAAAGCATTATTTAAATTAACGTGTTTCACATCCTTTGCCTCAAGACTCTAGAACTCTTTTAAAAACTTATCAGTTATGCTTACCACAGTTGGAAATGATACTGGCACCACGGTATTGAATTTAGTTAAATACAATTTGTAGGTCATATGCGTAAAATACGTAGAATTATTTATATTAATGTGAATATGGACGGTTTACCCTTATTAAAAAGTTGTAAAAGTTTGTCTATGTAATATACGAGTACTGTTCAAAATTATGTACAGAATTTTAGGTTGAACAAATAAATAATTTTTTTTTCTTTAGTTAAACGGTGATACGTGTATCTCAATATGACTAAGTTTTTAAGTCTGACAAATAAGATCGTTGGAGAAATACGTGATATGCGATCTATAATTTTTAAGTACGCCTCTGTAAAGTTCATACTTTGTGGATATTATACAGAAGTCACTCACAGAATTAAGTTGTCGTGTAATAGTTGTTCGCGTGATGAAAATGTTCTATAAAAAGCAGCCATGTTAAACGGCATTTTAGGGACATCCATTTTGAGAAAACAAAGTAAAAAATTCTTTAAATACCGAAATCTTTTTAAATTACTAATTTAAGCACAAAATTTGCAATTTAAAATATTTTTGTTACGATATAAGAAGAAAATTGACAATTTGGGACAATAATTTCACTGAAAAATTTGACCCCAGTAACTGGAAAATCATATAACATCATCATAACAGTTCAGTATTTATAATTTTCTGCGCAATATATGTACATAATCTTTATTATACAGACATATTTTACTCGTACATACAACTTTTAAATAATTCTTAAGAAAACTAACGGAACTGATTACTAGTTTATACTGATTGTATAATAGTCATTTAGGGTCTGTGTAAATTTCTATGTAACTATTCGGTTAAAAAATTAATTTTATTTATGCACTCCTTAAAAAAACTTCATTAAAAAAGAAATGTTTTGGGCCAAGTTTTGTCAAAAAATGGCTAAACTGCAGTTGACGGGTACCTCTGAAATTGGCTGCGAAACTGTGATGTTTTTGGAGGTTTATGTCTGAGTACTGTAATTCCAGAAATATATTTTCGAGGTTTGTAATACCCAAGCGACTCAATAAATGTATTTCCGAGATTTGTAACATTCGTCGTTTGTAATTTCCAGCGTTCGACAATTATATCTTCGATAAATGTACAAACTCTGAATTTAATTTTCGACATTTGTATACCTATTCGAGAAATGTATTTTCGTGAAATGTTTTTTCGAGTAGTGTATGCGTTCCCCGCTGCAGTTAAACGACTATTGTGTAATGGAGGTTCTGCTATGATGTGGGCAAATATTTCCACGGAAGGTCCAACCTGTCTTTCGTTTTAATGCACAACTTTGCAGGATCACATTTTACACGAGTCGTAAATAATTACCGGAATGCAATAATGTCAGTATTGGAAGAATTCATTAGCTAGCTATTAGCAGGTAGTTCGGATCTTAATCCAATAGCTACTATTGAAGAAGATTTAAGGCAATTTCTCAAATATGATCGACTCAATGGGACGACGTATTTAAAGCGCAAGAAGAACGTACACGATATTAGCAATTACAAGGAAGTTCATTAAAACAAAATAAGCATTGTTTTCTAATAATTATGTAAAAAGCATTAATAACAGTGATCTCATTTTCCTATTTAGGGCCGGTATTTCAAACCTCAGATAAACTATAGAATAAATTTATCAATAGAATAAACAAAAAGTATCGCACCAAAAGAGGACAGCTGAAAAATAAGCAACATTTAAGCTATGATTTTGATGCGATATTTTTTGTTTATTCCAATGCTAAATTTATTCTCAAGTTTACTGAGTTTGGAAATACCGGCCCTAACTGTAAGTTAGTTTTAACAAACGTACCTGGGGATCTTCAGTGTTTTCTAAGTAGGTTGCTAAGTTTTTGAATCCTTTAATACGTGCGTGCTGTGCAGGTGTTAATCCTTCAACATTCTTCACGTCGCATCGGGCTCCATGTCTTACTAAACACTTTGCCGTTCTAATACCTTGCTCCTCCGCTACCATTCGTTCTTGTAATCCATCAATAATGTAAAACAAAGGTGTTTGTTCACACTCGTCCATGATGTGAACATCTTGGTGGAGCTCACAAACCAGAAAGTCGATAAAGTCGGCATGCATGGCGGCGGCCGTAAAATGGAGGAGTGTCATGTCTTCCAAATTTACATCATCGGTACGTTCTATAAGCATTCTCAACATCTCATACTCCTCGTTTTGGGCGTATTGTTTTGTGTGCTGTCGTATGGCAGACACGCCAATGAAAGCATGCAGAGGCAACCCACCATCCGCTTCAGGGATATTGACATCGGCTCCACGTGACATTAGCAGCTGCATAGCGTGTAGGTCTAGTTTTTGAGTTGCTACGTAGAGGGCAGTTTGATTTACATGATTTCTGCTGTTGACGTCAGCGCCACAATTCTGAAGAAACCTGAGCATGTCGTATTGCCGGTTGCTCACTGCTTCATGTAATAAACAATTGTTGTTTATCATCTCGACAACGGGTTCTTTAAAGTCATCCCATTTTTTAATTAAACCTGTCGTGTCTCCTGTGGCCACTAGGTTTCTCAAGAATTCAACAATCTAAGGAGGTAAATTATTACTCATAGAATAATTATAATGAATGATTTCGAATATGATTCATACTTAGACTTGCTTATGTTGATGTGGGCAAGGAAAATGTAATTTGCCAAGATGGGAATGTTTCAAGGAAATTGACTTATTCACAAAATAAGTATAGCATGATATACAATAATGGCAATAAGATGAGCGCACACTTGAATAAAATGAATGATGGAAGATCGGTAAGATAACAAACAAAGCAACACCACATTACAAAAGGAAAAGATATAGACCCGTGCAAGGCCGTAACCAGAACTGTATTAGGAGGAGGGGGGATCAGTTTGCTGCGAAAATCTTTTAAAAACAATGTGCAGTAGGTAAACCATATACTCAGTGCAACAGCACTGCATGATTCAGTAATAGTGATTAGCAAAACATTCATCCTAGCAAGGATCTGAGAAAACTTAAGATAAAAGTAGTAATAAAATTGAGGGGCACAAAGCGACACAAAATATTAACAACCAAAAAACCAGGAGAGAGGAGAGGACATCATAAGGAAACAAATATGAACGGCGCCGAGCGCCATACACCAATAAAGTACAAAGTCAATGGATTTAGTAGAAGTAAGTATTAGTAGAAGCCAGTAATATATTTCAAAGTCCTCAAAACCAAAGAAATAATTTTTATTTATGTTCCAATTACTTAATTTAGAACTTATATAACCAAATTCAAGCAAAGTTTGTATTTGTTACAAGTTTATTGTTTGATGAACATACCTGGCGAGTTTCAGTGTTCTCTATATAAGTTGCTAAGTCCTTGAATCCATCAGCACGTGCGAGCTGTGCAGGTGTTAAACCGTCAGCGCTCTTAACGTCCAGTCGGGCTCCATATTTTACTAAACACTCAGCCGTTTTTATACCTTGCGCCTCATCTATTAAAGGGTTTTTCAGTCCATAAATAACATGGAACAGAGGTGTTTGCTCAAACGTATCCATGGCATTAACATCTTGGTGGAGCTCACGAACCATGTAGTCAATGTAGTCCGTATGCATACGGGCGCACGTAAAGTGAATCAGTGGCATGCCTCCCCAGTTTACAACATCGCTACATTCTATAAACTTCTTCAATATCTCATACGCCTCGTCCTCGACGTATTGTTTCCTGTAGTATTGCCCGGCAGACATACAAATGAAAGAATATAGAAGCGACATACCTTCTTCTCCAGCGACATTGACATCGGCTCCACTTGACATTAGTATCTGCATAGCATGGAGATCATATCTTGTTGTTGCTACGTACAGAGAAGTTCGATTTATATTATTTGTACTGTCGACATTGGCGCCATATTCCAGAAGAAGCTCGAGCACATCATATTGTTGACTAATCACCGCCTCATGTAATAAGCAATGCTTGTTAATCTTCTCTGCAGCGGATTCTTCAAACTCTTCTAATTTTTCTTTTAAACGTAATATTTTCCCCTCAACAATAAGATTCCGTAACATATTGAATTCTGATTCTGAAATCTAAAAGCAAGTTACTTAATTTTAGTTTTTATTTTCTGATATGTACGTAGTAAAGAAGTATAGGACTCATGTCAAAATGGATAGCGAGTTTTTCGCAGAAATCCTTGTTTTACAAACAAACTACTGAAACATCTATTCAAACAGCTAGTCATGTGATATGTGCCTCATTAACTAATTAAATTTAAATTTATACAAATAAGAAATTATTGCTGACCGCACCAGATTTTTGTTATTAATGTCAACTTATCACTACATACCTGAGTAATATTATATCCCTGTGAAGGATCTTCCAAATAAGCAGCTAAATATTCGTGTCCTTGTTCACGTGCGAATTGTGCAGGTGTTACACCATTATTATTCCTAATGTCGAGACTCGCGCCATATTTCAATAAACACTCTGCTGTTTTTAGCCTCTCTTCCTTGGCATCTCTAGCTGAATAACTACTAAGCAGATGTAGAGGTGTTCGTCCAAAAATATCAACGTCGTCAACACTCTGATGGAACTCGCGAACAAGGAAGTGGACGAGGTCTGCGGAGAGAGAGTAGGCCGCTGCGTGAAGTAGTGTCCAAGTTAACCGATTCACGGCGTCTGTACTTGCGCCTTGGTCAACTAACCAGCGCAATATTTCACACAACTCTTTAGACTTTCCAAGATTCATTGGTGCTTGCAGTGTTAAAATAGCTGAATGCAATATAGAAAAACCTACTGCATCTTTTTTATTAATGTCAGCCTTGTGAAATATTAATATTTGTAAAAGTCGCAGATCTAACATAACAGCAGCTAGATGAAGTGTTGTGTCTTTATTTTCTGTCTGTTTGTTTACGTCAGCACCATGTTTTATGAGAAGCTGCACCACGCCATACTTCCTACGGCCCACCGCAGTATGCAGCAAAAAGAAAGTGTCAATGACATTGGACGCATTATACGCCAACTCATCAAATATTACTTTTAGATACGATTCAATTCCTGCAACTGTTATATTCTGTAAGAATGGATAAGTGGAAATAATGTCGGATTTATATTGTGAATAGAAATTTAAAAATGTTCCCATTTTTTTTTCTGCATGTTGCAAAATAAAATCGCGATGGGAGCTATTAATGTCTATTAGTAGAAGCTCTAGACAGGATGAATAAAAATGATCGTTATTTTCTGTAACCAAGTATTTTTGAAGAAATATTAAGGTATGCTGCACTAACCTGTGAATTGAGATTTTTTTATCAACATCCAAAATAAAGAAATATTTGCAAAGAAGGGAACACGCTTTTTTGAATTTTTGATCAGGTTTTGTACTGTTTTCTAATAACGTTTTAAGATGTGTCATCTTCAATAAATCAGAATAAGGTATTTGTTCAGGATACAAATATGCGCATGTGTGCAGAATATTCACGGCTAATTTTGAAAAATCGTTATTAATATTGTTTAATTTGCATAGTGAGACATGGATGGCCTGAGACACGGACTTGTCATATGAGTTTGAACTGGAATCCGGGATAGGTTTGTCTACTATCCCTTCATATGATTGTTTCAAATGTTGAAGATGGTCGCAAAGATTGAATTCGTCATCTAAATCGTCTATTTCTTGTCGCAGGTAAGCGGCGGCGATCTGTAAAGCCAGGGGCACGCAGCTCACAACTTCAACAAGTTCTTCGTATAGTTGTGTGTGTTCGGCGTTGAAGCGGTGCTGGAGCACGGCCCTCAGCGCCTCCAGAGCCTCACTCAGTGACAGCGGCACCAGCGGCAGAGACTGCACGTCGTCGCCCCAGTCCTTCACATGGGACGTCACCAGGCACATGCACCTCCCTCTCGGCTCGAACTGCGCTAGGTCTCGTCTGCACATCGCATTATCGAATACAATAATGCAGGAACTTCCTTTAAAGTGCTCATAAACCTTCTCCACCAAACTTTGATCATCCAGCTCTGGTAACCGCAACAGCTTCGTCAAGTCTCGGAACGATTTCATCAGCTTGTCTGGAGTCTCGGCCTCCATCCATAGAATGTGAGTGATTTTGTTCAGGTCTTTGCTCTGGCGCATGAACAGTCTCACTAGTTCGGATTTCCCGTATCCAGGGCAACCACAAATAACAACCATCTCTCTTTTCTGATCGAAGAACCATTCTGCAAGTTGTTGCAGTTCTTTATGGCGGCCAGAGAATGTTTTGGTTGGTTCTGAGAAGTGAAACTTAATCGGTCCAGAGGTGGGCTCAGGTGATGTTGGTGGGTGGTGATGGTGTATGTTAATATCTCTGCCAGCATTATTCTGAATTTCAATTATGGCGTTTTCGTTAATTATTTCCGAATTTTTCATTATAAATAAAAGTATATCGTTTTAAATCTAAAACGAAAAGATGACATTAACAATTTATAAAAAATAATAACTCATTAGTAATAGTAACAAAGTTTCATTAAACATCAGCATAGCCGTTTAACATGTGGAAATAATTTTTTTTTGTGAGCATTGCTCTCCAAATTATTTTCAAATTATTAATTATTTGCAGTCTTTAAAATGTGTGTGTGTATGTGTGTGTGTGTGTGTGCGCGCGCGTGCGTGCGCATGTGTGTGTATGTGTGTGCGTGCGTGCGTGCGTGTATGTGTATGTGAGTGCGTGTGCGTGCGTGCGTGCGTGCGTGAATGCGTGTGTGTGTGTGTACATGTGTGCATGTGTGTGTGTGTGTGTGTGTGTGTGTGTGTACATGTGTGCATGTGTGTGTGTGTATGTGTGTCGATTTTTTAATATAATTACTACAAGCTGATTAGATTCTGGTAGCAATATTGAAATGTTATCAGGAATTTTGAGCATAGTTCAGTACATTATAAGTTAGAATAAATTGGTTAATATGAAAATAATGTAAAATAATATTAGTCACAATTTTTACTTGAAACTTTATTTTTCAATTTTGTACCATTTAAAAGTTGTTCAGGCGGGAGGTTATGTGTTGTTATATCAGATTTTTTATGTATACCGTGTGTCTGTCTTAAAGGTGGTGTACATAGGAGATTAAAATGGAAAATCAGGTTTTGGCGTGCTGTTACTCGGTGTTCTACCGGACAATAAAGTTTGTGATATCAATCGAAAGATATCATTTTTCTGAATCGATGTAACATACATTACAATTAAGTAATAATTTGACTGAGTAAATTAGTTTTAAAATTTTTATTCAATTTCTATCTAAAATAAATATAGTCACATATGACTGTTTTGTTTTGATTTCTTACAAGCTATTTATTTGACGTTTAAAAATTAATTTACGGAACCAAAATAAAACTGAATTGTAATGTATTTTACATCGTTTGATTCAGAAAAATGATATCTTTCGATTGATATCTCAATATTTATTGTCCGGTAGAACACCGAGCAATAACACGCCAAAAACTGATTTCCCATGTTAATCTCTTATGTACATACACCTTTAAGACAGGCCCACGGTATATGAAACAAACAGTGCAAGTTTCAACAAATGAGAAATGGGGGGGGGGGCTATTGCCCTCCCCTCCCATCCATTTGTATATTTAGTACGATATTTATCTATAATCTTCATCGAAGAGACCAGTCAGACCAGTTGAGAACATTGAGAACTATATGGCAAACGCAGAAAAAAAGAATTCTCTCCCATACTTGTACATTTTTTGTTACAAGCTTTCGTAAGTGGAATAAGCAATATTATATATATATATATATATATATATATATATATATATATATATATATATATATATATATATATAAGAAACAGATCATGATTTAAAACAGTTTTTTGATGGCAAAATATGATACGGCAATATCTATACAATTATTTTTTTAAATATAATTGTCTAGATTAGAATTTGGTAGGCATGTGCTAAACTTCGAACAGTTCATGAAATCATTGAACTGTTCAAAATCACAAGAGTTTTAACATGTTCCGTTCAAGCCTGGTTTATGAGCATGCCTAGAATTTAGACAATTAATTAATCAAATACATTTAGGCCTGGTATTATAAACGAATGTTAAAATTTAATAGCGTATTTTATAAATTAAGTAGCATACTATTTGCAAAAAGTGTATTATAAAGGTAATTTAAATTTTGTCTCCTACTAAATCAGATTATTAAATAAGGAGGACAGTTTTGGTGGTATTAAATTTAGTTAGTAGACTATTAAAAGTATATTTCATTGTTATTTTATATTTTTGTTCTACAAATACTTAATGGACAATAATTGTTAAATATTAAAGATATTTAAATCTTAAAAATTTTGTAGATATTTACATAGGTATTGTAATAATTACTAACATAAAATATAAAAGAACCAACATAAAATAGTAGCGTCCCTGTTCGGGCGCCAATTTGTAATATCACAAAAATGTGACATGCGAGAAAAGCAGCAGGTAAGTATTTAAATTTTTGTAGATTTAAAATTCCCGCCGATAAAAATTAAAACTGGGGAGATTTGAATTTGCCAACGGATGATTTCTCAATGATAGAACAAAACTAAACTTCACTGACAGCTGATTATGTAGATTCTTCGGGCGCCATTTGTAACTAATCTGAGTGAATGTAAAATCAACTATCCTGACTAGGGTCCGGTCTCTCCGTGAACGAGTTTTTAGTGAAATAAAGACATTGGGTTTAATAATGGTAAATAAAATTAATTATTATTGTTCAAAAAGGTAAGTTACAATTTTAAGGTTAGCTTAAATTTATTTGAACATATTGCAGTGAATCTGAAATATGATGAGGATGTAAGGAAATACCTTGGATATGTGGAGGAGATTCACCTGACAGTGCAAGTCTAGATGAATCGCAAATATGTGTAGGTGATTTGATTTGTTTTCTTTGGTTAAAACTTTCACAATTCGCCCGACAGTGCAAGTCTAGACGAATATGTTCTGGAGAACCAAGATGATATAAAAACTGACAGGCAAGTCGAGCTCTTGAATCAGGTCAATACTATAATTGCAGAATTCGACAGATTTGAGAAGATAATATTATATAACTGACGGACAAGTCAAGTTATTAATATGGTCTATATCTAACCTAAGACAAGACAAAAATATTATTTAATAACTGACGGACAAGTCGAGTTATCAAGATGGTCTATCTTCGACATAAGATAAGACAAAATTATTATTTAATAACTGACGGACAAGTCGAGTTATTAAGATGGTCTATCTTCGACATAAGAAAAGACCCTAACTGACAAACAAGTCGAGTTAATATGGCCTTTCAACATAAGACCTTTTACAAAAATATTATTTAATAACTGATGGACAAGTCGAGTTATTAAGATGGTCTATCTTCGACATAAGATAAGACAAAAATATTATTTAATAACTGACGGACAAGTCGAGTTATCAAGATGGTCTATCTTCGACATAAGATAAGACAAAAATATTATTTAATAACTGACGGACAAGTCGAGTTATTAAGATGGTCCATCTTCGACATAAGAAAAGACATTTTATTTGTACCTTTTATGTCGAGTTATTAATTCGGCATTGGTAAGTGTACTCGAGAGGTAATTAAAGACAGCGCGAGCCATCTGTTGGGAAACGGCCGCATTTTGGAAGTTCGACCTTTCTTTGGCAATAAAGTAACTGTCAGATTTGACGTGTAGACATAAAGTATGGTTAAGTGAATGTGTTTATGTGACAATTTAAATTTCAGATTCTTTTCTTAATTAATTAACCTAAGTAACAACATATTTACATGAGTTGAGGCAATAGGAATTGTATATGAACATCAATAATAAAAGTAAACATTTACAATACTGTAATTACTTTGAGGTAAGTTAGTTGCTTAAATGTAAAATGTTTATAACCTATACAATTGTTTATTTTTGTAGGAAGAAAAGAAAGGTGACAAATCTGGTTTGTCACAGTATTTAGAATATGATGTCAGTATCATCGATTGATAGCGTTTTAACAATTGATAGGTTTTCATCTGTTTATTTATTTTTATATTATCTCCTCCAGTTCTACCTAAATAAAAATATGTTCTATTTTTTACGTGCCATAATATCCAGTTATACAGAGTGTTTCATAAATTCAAGTATATACGGTAATGGTATATGTTGTTTGATATTCTGATTACGAATCCAAAATATTTTTTTTTAAATTCGAAAAATAAAGGGTTGTTTACCTAAAACATTTTTTGTAGTACAGCACTGGATTCGCTTTCCTATTATACACAAACAATGAAGTAGGTAATCAACAATTTAAATTACATAATACTAGTAAAATAAACAAACAAACTGTATTATTCTTTGATTTCAGCTTTATTTTAATATTTTCATAAAACAATTTTAAATAAATTCCATATCTTTGTCCTTCTTGAACTGTACATTGAATTAAATTAGACACATATGGTTATATCTGCCCATACTTTTGCCGTAGTCTGCATATCCACTGCGTCTGTTTCTTTGTTTTTCAATTATGTGCCTTGATTGGGACATAATTTCTAGTAATTTAAATTTTTATTTGTCACTGTAATTTTTACCTCATTCTATTTTTTCCATTTTTCTGAATATATATTTGATGAATACAATTATGGTAGCAGTAACTGTTGATGATATCAAATTTCATATTTCATACACTCATTGGTCATTCAATTATGTAATGAATTTAATAAATATTTGTATTAGGTATTTTATTTCAAATTGTTCCATTTAGTTGATTTCGTCATATTTTATGTAAGTTTTAATTAGTATATAATAATTTTCACTTCCGCCATTTACATTGAATATGTGTATACTTCTAATAGGGATTAACTTACCAACTAAATTTAATATGATTTAGTAACTTTTCTAAGGAGACTCGATTAACTAATAAGTTGTAATCAAATAAAATTTTGGTTTATAAAACCCACACAAATATTAAGTAGCATATTAAATTTAGTAGCATATTGGCTAACCGGCTATTTAACCAGCGTTTATAATACCGGGCCTTAGGTGACTATATTTATTTTCGATAGAAATTGAATAAATCGGAGAATTTTTAAAAGTTTAAAATGTAAACGCTTGAATTGATTAAGCGAATCATTATACAAATCAGTAATTGGTGAGTTGCCTCAAGGGTGATTTTTGCTCATAGTTTGTACGTGCAGTAGTACAATAAAAAGTTAATTGGTTTCTAGTACTTCGGCGAGAGGAACATTGAAATAAATAAGTCCTAGAGAAATTGGATCGTCGATTATACCATGTATCATCTTATACAGATAAATGCAGAACTGAATTTTTCTTCGCGACACAAGTGAACAAATATTCAATTCGTGCAGTAGATTATGATAGTCATAGTCATAAGCAGGGTATTGTCTGTAAATTATATAGAAACAGTATTTTGCAAACTTTTTTTGAATTGATTCAATTAGGACTCTATACTTGCAGACAATACTCTAGCCACCTTCCGATATTTCGATACTTAAAATACTGTTCTTTTTGGATGTCTTTCAGCTCTGTTCAGCTCAACTCACTTATCAACTGAACTGATCTAAAATTTTCCAAAAATAATACAGCAAATATCGTACTCACTGTGGTGTGACACTCTACTTTCACAGATTTTTGGTAAGTGATTAATTTTGCGTCCCCCAAAGATGTTAGTATATGTATTTATTCCGTGTAAATTATAAAAGTTACTTACCCACACCCAGGATGTTTACCAGATAACAGCTACAAGTCATGTATTTACACTAAACACAACAAAGAATATTTGTATCTGCACTAAACTAGCTTCTTGTTCCACGAATGTAGTACTTCTTTTAATTATTTACCACATGACATTAAATTTGTAACTATAATTTTTTATTGTGATGGTTGTTTTTATAACAACATCAATATCATTCATTAAATACTTATATACTATCTTCGAGTGAAACGCGTCTTGTTTACAGCATTACTAACTGGTCTATTTTTAGTTACAAGTTGCGCTTGAATCTGAGTTGAAATGTTGTTTTGTGATAAGTGGGGGATCTTATACTCTAGTCGCTCATTTAATGAACTGGACCCTGGACTTGAGTTTTACCGAAGGTCACGAATTTTTTAACGTATTTATTTATTAAATTTGTAAATTTGCCGTAATAAATATATTTGTACTTTCTTTTATTTACCTAAACCTGAATTTGTTTTGACTATATCTTCAATAAGTCTGTGTGAATGTTTGTACTCACTAATTTTACTGTAAGTTTCATAGATCGAGACTGATATAACATTCGCAATGGAAAACATTCATGTATGGCGAAATCAGCCGCCACATACTTCAAAAAATATTTCAATTAACTGAAATTGTATGACAATATAAAATCATAAGAAAATTAAGATTTGTTAATTGTATTGAAGATAGCTGTTGAATAATTTATTTATACCGTGTGTCTGTCTTAAAGGTGTACATAGGAGATTAACATGGGAAATCAGATTTTTATTTGCTTTTGCTCGTTGTTGTACCGGACAGAAAGATTATGGTATCAATCGAAAGATTTTTCTGAATCAAAGATGTAAAATACACTACAATTTAGTTATAATTTGGTCACTTCGTTCCTCGCTTCCATGACATAATATTGGCGAAGCAAGCTCGTCACTTTGTCCATATTATGGTATCAATCGAAAGATTTTTCTGAATCAAAGATGTAAAAACACTGGCGAAGCGAGCTCGTCACTTCGTTTCTCGCTTCTAGGTCAATATAATGCGTTTGCTGATAAATAAGAGATTTTCGTACGTATAATAAATTCGCTTCGTCTCTGACGCGAATGTACATTTTGAATTCCCACGGTTGATAAACGCCTCCAAAGTAGGGGAGACTCGAAATATGGTCGTATGGGTTAATACCCGTAGAACTGAACAATAAACTGTAATGATCATTTAAATTTTTTTATTTTTAAATGCGCACTACAGAAACACTCCTCATGAACCCTAGAACGCATGTACAAATTTTTGTCAAAATCGGTGAAGTAGTTCTTTTATATATACAATTGACAACATTATAGATTGTGGGAATCGAACTAAGTATCCCGTGATCCGTAGTCTGATGCAGCGCAAAGGACTATTTACATAATTTATTTAGTTTTACGATGAATAAGGGAGTATAGATAAATATTATGACTAAATATTCACAGAATTACATGTTTTGAGGACCCCATAATCCATTTTAACCGCAATGACTTCTGTATAAAGAAATATGTCATTCATCCATCTACTACCGCCGGCACCGTAGAGACAATGCAACTATTGTTTCTTTTGTAATAATTTATAATATCTTTGTTTTGTTTATATTGCCCTATAGTGAATTAGAACTCCCGCTGTTTCATTGTTCGAATGTTTTATTTGCATTAACAATGCTGCTGACATTAATACACGAATCTGAGTCACCATCTTACTGTCTGCCTTATTAAATTTGAAACTAATTTGAATTTTAAATAATATAGGAAGGATGGTGAATCAATATAGTTGCGTCATGAGCAAACGTATAGACACAAATGTTTATCTATTATTAATATTAAAGGATTAAAGCGTTTTAGTTTTTTCTGTTCGGCGGATTGTCTATTCTACACATACAACAAAACAGTTATTTTTCATACAAGTGGTAAAAGTGGCAATTTTATGAGTAAGTGAGGGAGTTTGTGAAACAAGCCGAAGTCGAGTGAAACAACTCTACGAACGAAATAAATCACTTTTAACACGAATATCATACAAAATTTTATCTACGAGATTCTTAGCGTATTAGGAAATACTAAAAAATGTAGAATTATATTTTGACAGGTAGAGCTATATTTGTTGATTTATTGATATAAATCGATTGCAACGTGTTAAAAGTAACAATAAAATAACTTTTACCCGTTGCTATGTTACTTTTAACACTAGTGTTAAAAAGTGACACTTTTAATTTGCTAAGCAACCGTTAAAAGGGCCGCTTTTAACAACGACCGTAGATAAAATTATTTTAGAATAGATTATATAGCAGGCGACACCAAGCCTTTGATGAATATATCTTACTTATATTATTTAACGGGAGATCTTATACTTCCTATTCGCAACTGGAATTGTTGATGCCGGGACCATTGTACCTACAAAATGGCTACTACAAGGAGTAATCGACGCTGGTAGATACATGTGTACAGTACATGCTTGTGTAATAGTAATTGTGTGGCATAGGAGAGGGTATCAAAAATGTAATTAATTTTAAAGAGGTAAAGTTTTGAGGTCTAATATTGTATTGTAATGTTTTACTCGTTACACGGGTTTGGTGAAGTTGAAACAATACACTAATTTATTTAACACACAAAAATACTAATAATTACATTTATTTACCTAAATTTCATCAACAGGCACCGGGACATGACGGAAGGCCAAGGGAGAAGACAGCGGGAGTAAAACTAAAACCTTATATTTAAATTCTCCAGAGTTATTTGCTCGATACGTGAATGTATCTAGAGATACTCGATTGAGTGTTTATAATGGTGTGTTAGTGCCTACATTGATGTATGGTTCTGAATGTTGGGTGTGGATGAAGAAGCATGAACGACGTATAACTGCTGTAGAAATGAGATATTTGAGAGGAGTATGTGGGTAGACGTGATCGTATACGGAATACATTAATGTATAATGAGTCAGTTGAGGTGGTTTGGACATGTTGAGCGAATGTCGAATGAAAGGTTGGTGAAACTAATATAAGTGGGTGAGATTGAAGGTGAACGATTGCGTGGGCGTCCGAGGAATAACTGGTTGGGTATGATTGATGGTTCGTTGCGTGAACGAATGATTCCGAGTGTGAAGAATAAACGAGCATGTATGAATCGCACTATGAATGTGGACGAGGCGAAAGTCGTGTGTCAGGATAGGAATGTTTGGAGGAGATTGATTGTTGGTTGACTGTGTTTCTGGGTTTGTGCTACCCCACTAAGTGGGACATAGCGTGAAGTTATGTATGTGTATATGTATGTATGTATGTAGTGACAGTTTACATCCCATTTTCTGCTTTCTATGTAAAACACTGCCACGTATCCTTCCCTCGCAATAAACACGTATTTAACATATATTTTGTATTTCATTTAATCCCTACAAAAGCTGCTTACTGGGTCCTCAGGGTAGAGCGACCAACTGGAATTTAAAATTCTAATTAACCTAATCTAATGACCTGGTACATTTACAACTAATGTTTGAATATCATAAACTTCTACAAAGAGGCACTTTATTCCAGTGCAGTGGCATAGTTTTTAACTGTATCATATCATAACACCGAGATCTGCTTTGAGCAGAGTGCCACACACAGAAATATTTAAATGGCGTGTTGATATATTTATTTATTTTATCTTTATAAAATTCCAATTTAATAACAGAAGTTTTTCAAAATCAATGAAAAATTAATGAACTTTAAACAAACGCAAATAAAGTTAAATCTAAAACTAGTGTAACTAGGCGAATAGTCAGAATACGATTTATTGTTTCACTTTCAAAACGATTTTAAAATATCAAGTGTCAAATTGCGTTTGTACTTAAATGCATCGAAAATCGTCTTGACAAGAGTTCTTGAGTTACATTTATTGCCACACATGTGTGAAGATGTTTGTTAGATTATTAGTTTTCATAAATAGTCATTTGAAATTAATAATAATAATATATTTTCTGAAGATACAATACATTACATCGTATACAGAAAACGTCACAAATGAAATATGACAGATACAAAATTAAAATAAGTTGAATAAATAACAAATTAAAAAATTATTTTCAATCATAGAAGTTGTAATGCAGGAGGAACAATTTTAGAATTTTTTAAAAATTTTTTTGTGTTAATGGCATTGGGCAGTTTATTAAAAATTTGTAAACCAATCCGGTTAGGATAATTTTTCACAACATTTAACCTAGAAGTAGGAACGTATAAATACTTTTTTTTTCTTGTATTATATTCTGAAATCATAACGTAAGATGTTTTATTCTTGAAATTAAATTACTTGTTTTCCAGATATAGGTACAAGTGAAACTGAAAATATTGAATTTTTTTTAAATATCTCTGCAGGATGTTTTTTGCCTGATCCCTGCCATACATCTTAAATTCTCTTTTGAGCAATAAAAACTTTGTGAGCAGCTTTAGAAGAAAAGGAAATACCATAATGTATGCGAAACTCAAGGCAGGCAAAGTAAAATATTAAAAGTTGATTAGTGTTTAAATATTATTTTAAATGTCGTATTTGGTAGCAGGTCGAATTAAGCTTGATAATGAGTTCGTCATAGTGAAGATTCTAGTTTAAGGTATCAGTTACTAGCATACCCAATAAACGAGTTGATTTGTTGTTACCCTTAAAGCTACCTCCAAAGCGAATGTTAATATTATTATTGGAATTCTTGTGAAAAAGAGAATTTTGGTTTTTGAACCATTTAAAAATAACTTATTTTCACAACACCACGACGTTAGGTCTTTATGCGGGTCCGAAACGATTAAAGTACTGTCATCTGCATACTAAGTAGGAATGCAATCATCAGAAAGTATAGTATATAAATCATTTATATAAATGGTAAAAAGAACTGGTGCAAGTACAGTTCCTTGTGGAAGACCTACATTAATGAATGCTAAATTAGAGTGACCAGTATAATTAGTCGACTGCTATAGTTACACTATAGTTAAGAGAAACGAATTGGTGTTTGGTTGATAAAAAGGTAGCAATCAAATTCAAAGCAACCCGTCGAACACCTATGCACTCCAGCTTATCTAACAATCGGAAATAATCAACACAGTCCCAAAAGCATTATTTAAATCACATAATCACATTGGGTGTTCCTCATTATTTAGATTTTGAAAAATATTATTATAGAAACAGTGCAAAGCATCGGTAGTTAAACTATTTGGTCTAAATCAGAACTGATTATTATTAATAAAACAGTTCTGATTTAGAAAACAATCGTCTATTCTGTCAATCTTATTTCCGATTTTCTGGACAAATTAGAGAAAGGTTACTCTGTTTCAGCTACTTCTGCGATTTTTCTAAGGCATTTGATTGTGTAGATCATATCATTTTGTTGAACAAATTAAACCACTATGGAATTAGAGGTGTTGCTCTGGATCTAATACAAATTTACCTGATAAATTGATATCAAATTACTTATGTAAATAATCTAAAATCAAATCCTCAGGAAATAAAACACCGTGCATCATAGGGTTCTGTTATAGGGCCAATTTTATTTGTTATTTACATAAATGATCTCCCTGATAATATAACAACAGCTGTAACTTTTTTGTAAGCTGATGATACTACATTTATCCACAACTGCAAAAAAACTGATGTTATAATAACATTTAAAAATGCAACTTGTGGTACCAAATGAAATTAAATCAAATACATTAGTTTGTAGTAAGAGCTACATGGAATTAACGATGAATATAGATGAAATACGGTAAATTTTCTGGGATTTCAACCTTGAATCATTGCCCATTTGCAGAGAACATCGTAATTCTATTGCACTTAAAATAAATAAAGCAAACTTTATACTTAGAAAAATTGTTTACTGATATGTATTCCAAGCTACGAAAGATGTTTATTTTGCGTTAATACAGTTAGATATTTCGTAAAGAATTATTTTTTATGGTAATGCGATATTTACGGAAAGAATGTTTAAACTACAGAAACAATATCTGAGAATAATTTGTAAAGTAAACACAAGAGAGTTCTGTAAACAACTATTCATAAATATAAAATTATTAACATTATCATAATTCCGATACTCGAAATAAAGATAACCTCAGGTCTATAACTACTAAATTAGCAATACCTTAAAATATTCCAATCAATATTTTCATTAAGTTATTCAATCACCTACCGACAGTTATTCGCGAACTCCACGAGGAAAAGTTTAATAATTTTATATAATATTATTTATTAGAAAATGACTTTTACAGTGTAAATGAATTCTTAATGTGTGAAATGTAATTAATGTAAGCAATAGGATGCGCAACTTTACGAATTATTAAATTCGGTACATTATCAGGCCCACTTGAATTTTTATTTTTTAGTTCGTTTATAATTATTTCAAATAATTATGTTTCGGTGAACGGGTTCAAGAAAACATTAAAGGAAAATTTATTACCATTTCTGTATATGTGTTGACCACTGGAATGCGATATAAGATGTTTAGGGGTGCAATGATCGTTGAACATATTTGCAACGATGTCGGGGTCATCAATGATTTCTTCATTATAATATATTTTTAAACCCAGATCAATTTTATTCTTTCTTTTAGCGTTTATGATGTTCCAGGCGTTTTTCGACATATTATCTGAGTTTATTAATTTATTCTTGAAAAAAGATCATTTTGTAGTTGTTACAAGCAGACTATGTTCCTTTTTGGCTTTCTTATAAACATAAGTGAGCTCTGGGAAACTATTTTTCAGATGATGTAAGAAATAAAGATAGTTACATGAATTGACAACATTTAGGTTAACCCTATCTTACTACAGTATAATGATGTTATTTTCTGCACGGGGAAATTATTAATAAAATGGAAATTAAAACTATTAAAGAAACAGTCAAAAGCGTCATCCGTTAGAGATTTAGTAAAAACATCAAACCATGTTTCGTTTAGAAGCTGTTGAGAAAAATTAGTACATTAGCATCGTTAAAAATTATCCTAAAGCAGACTGAGAATTAATTTTTACCAATAAATTATTATGATCATGTATAAAATTCTACTGATTTTCTGCAATACAACAACAGTATGAGCTCTTTAATCCGAACATGCTCTAATTTGAACCTCCAGTAATCCGAACAGCGCCAACTCGGAACCATAATCCGAACAACGCCTAGTTAATCCGAACAGCAAAGTGATCCTGCTACCTAAATGAAAGAAGCACTCGGTTTCATGCTCTCTGTTACCTACATGAGAGAGTCCCGTAGATTCATGTATTCTGCTATCTAAATTAACGAATCCCTTGATTTTCATATTCTCTTTGAGCCAATTGTTCCAAGTTCTCATTAAATTTCAGTTAACTATCTGAGAGATAAATTTATTCTGCCTAGTTGTCAGGAGTTAAAATTTTTCGGTTGTTCCATGAAATTTTATCCATCAGATTACTAACTGGCAGTTAACTAACAGAAGGTTGAAATTTGTGTTTTTTTTATAATATTGGTAACTTGGCTGTCATTTTCCATAGGACAATGAAGTTTGATATTTTATTATTGTTCATTACAATATTTCAATTAAATACAATGTGCGATACAAATAGAAAGAGGGAAAGGTCGGTGAACTTTACTAAACCAGAAATAACAACTTTGATTACGATGATCGATAAATATAAAGATATAATAGAATCAAAGAAAACAGATTCTATATCATGGAAAGAAAAAGAAAAAAATTGGGATCAGTTCGAATCTGAATTTAACTCAAGGTTTGGACAATATACGCGAAATAAAAAAAATTGATAATAAAGTATGAATCTTTAAAAAATGAGTTGAAAAAAAAAATAGAGATTTTCAAAACTGGAGGTGGTCCTGCAAAAATAGAAATTTGAAATCCGGAGGAGGAACAGTTATAGTCAATTATTTCACTATTCATAACAGGAATGCCTTCCCGAAGTGACAGCGATTACAATAATTATAAGTTGCTATGTGATTAAAATAACAGAATAGTACTTCAGTTATTCGTTTATTTCAGCTTATAACAATCATAAATCCGATGCAGAGGAAATAGTTGACATTCGAGTAGAAGACGCTGCAGATGAAAGAACGAAAACAAATAATTCAGAGATAATAAGTACAGAATAAAAGATTTGTGTTAGTGCGAGTACAAGTACATGTTATTGTTCATTTACAGTAGGAGAACGCAGTGTTGTCATATCACAGGAAAGTCAGGTATGCCTGAAGGACAGACTAGAATCATCGGCAAATTGCAGAGAAAATCATCAAGAACATATAATTAAATCAGGAAATGAAATGCAAATTCCAAATGAAACTAATGTTCACGAAAAATCAAAAAATTCTTATATTTGGAATCATTGGAGTCCGAACTTATTAAAAAAACGCAAAACAAAAGCCTTAGGGACTAGTTCACAAATACAGGCCATAGCAGTACAGGAAACTGGAACTGCATATTTCGAATTATGCAGTTAAAGCCAGAGTTAATAAAGGAACAAATTCAATTAACTAAGAAATAAAGTTATTATTAAAATCTCATGAACTATATAAAAAAAAAACAAAGGATATTAGGAAATAATTTAAATTTATTCTACTTTGTTTCTCATGCTTCAATATTTTTAAAAATTTCTTTCAATTACAAAGTACCAGATAAAAAATGTGATTTTTTTTTATGGTATAACTTTATGTTTAGATATTTATGTGTTCTCAACAATAAATAATAATTTATTCAATAAAACTAGAAAAATAATTATTAATAAGCCAATCTCGAACTGCGTCATCATTTTCACCTGCTGCATAATTCACGATAATTGCTTCATTTATTTCTGCTGGAATATTTAGATCTGGATCTTCTGGTGGTTTTTCTTCTAGTTGTTGTCTGCATATATTTTAAAGTACTGCTGTAGCAACTATAATATTTTGAACAGTCGTCAATTTGACTCTCATTCCTAAAGATAAAATAGGAAATCTTCTTTTCCATACTCCAAAACATCACTCTACAACATTCAGAGTACGAATTTGAGATTCGTTAAATACTTGTTCTGCTTCATTTCTTGGATTCAAGAGTGGTGTAATTAAATATTTTTTACTGGATTTCCACTGTATGTCACCAAGAAGTAATCCGTCATTCATTTGACCAGTTTCAAATCTTGGGAAAATTGTTGAATTGCGAAATATGTGGCTATCATGAGTTGATCCTGGCCATCTGCTAACAATATCCACAATTTTCAAGTTTGCATCACAAATCGCCTGCACATTCATTGAGAAATATCCTTTTCTTTTGCCAAAATACTCCGCATTATCTCCACCAGATGACTGAATTCTTACATGTGTGCAGTCAATGCACCCCAGAACTCTTGGAAATCTAGTAATATTGTAAAAAAGCATGTTCACTATGCAACATTTCTTCGGGTGTAGTTGGAAATTTCATGAAATCTGGAGACAATGAAGCAATTGTACTATTCTGCATGTGGTTGATTTATGGATGCCTCCAAAATCACCTGCAGATATTAACATGCATCCTGTTGCATAAAATCTCAGAGTTATTAGTAGCTGGTTGAGTGGTGTTACAGCTTGATTCCTAAAAAAACGGAATATTTGAAACTAATATTTATAATTTAAATAGTCACTAATTCTCTCAGCGTTCCGTTGTGATAAAATCAATAGTTGGTCTTCAATGTGTTCAAGTAAATACAGTACTGTATTTTTTGACATTCGAAATTTCATAAAAAATTCTTCATCGTTCCATGTCTCTAAATGGTTACATCTTGGCCGTACTGTATAATGTTTTCGTATATTTACGTTATCAAAGATAAAATCTAATACTTCTTCATCATCATTAAATAATCATTAAAATAATAATAAATACTTAAGAAATAGGTTTTGAAAAAAATTAAATTGACATGTGTCAAAATTTATATGTTCGGTTTCGGTTCACTTCGTGTTTTAAATCGTTCGTATTCGGGACAATATCCCCCTCCCCTGGTAAAACATCTAACTGGGGGTTTGACTGCCAGTTATAGCTTGTACAAATTTGCGTGGCGATTGATTCCATTAGTGTTTCTCAGCAGGTATTCCATAAGAAGATTAAAGAAATTTATGAGGGACTACTTTACAGGGTTGTACTAGATAATATTTTCAAATGAGTTTTACACAAACAGACACATTATCACTTTGTAGAAAGTTAAACACATTCAGTACTATTTCTTTTGCGTCGTTTGATAAATATTTTTGTGTTGGCTTCGCGACCGTGGTAATTTCTTCAAAATCTTCGTATTCAACTTGCGACATTGTGTTCACTGTTACAGTGCTGCTGAACTAATGAATTTTAAATGTCGTTTTCTGAAGGGTATATATGTATAAAATTATCTTACTTAACAGTTTTCGGGGAAACTATTGAAAAGATAATCGTATTAAAAATTTCGGAGATTTGAAGCATCTAAGCCCAAAATTATAATAATCCACTCCTGAACATCAGACAAACTTGCACCCCGCTGGCTAGGGCTGGCTTATCCCATTAGCAAGTCAAGTCAATCGCCACGCAAATTTGTACAAGCTATACCAATCCTTCTGTTAACAGATGTTTATCCTATCGGTAATTTTTAACAGAACATGGAAAAACCGAAACAGAGTTTATCAATAGAATAAATTTACACTGAATTCTTAACTGCAGGTCGAATAACTGGGCTACTATCTAAATGGGGGAATCCTTTGATTTCATATTCTCTAAAAACGGTTCTGTTTACTGTTCAGTAGACTTGTCTGTTACTGAGTTAAGTTTGCACTGCAATTCACCAACACCACACTACATTCGAATTCTATCAAAAATGAAAAAACGAGTCGAAAAGGCAGAAGCAACGAACATTAAACAGAGTAAAACCACCGAATTTTTCAATTTCTTTGATTTACTATTGACTTTAATATAGATTTATATAATATTCTTATACCACTGATTTATATATACATATTCTGCAATCTGAGAACGTGCCTAATTACACGGGTGAAATTGAGATTTTGTGACACTTTTGAGCGGAAATTTCAAATCACACTAATGAAACATTTTTATTATAAGTGCGCGATCTCTGCCTTCGCTCTCTCTACATCGCGTTCGCCACCACCTCTCTGCAGATCATACATCATCAATAACATTTTTTAATATTGCAGTGTCACAAAACCTTAATTTTGACCATCATGGCGGTGTTCAATTAGGAACACGCCGTAGCGGCTTAAGCCCAATCTAGTGTAGATATCAGTGGTTTATACGTATTTTATTTTGTTATTCATATGTAATAAGTACAGTTGTTAATTTTTTATTTGAAATTAAAGAAATTTTTATTGTGAGAATGTGATAATCCGAATATTTTGATAATCCGGATCAACCTGTGCAATTATTAGTTCGGATTAAAGATATATTAAAATTATTAAAACAATGATCCAATTTATCCCTTAGTTGGAGTTTTAGTTTTGTTACCAAGATTATAAGTTGCTAAAATATCAAATAATTAATTAAATTCAAAATCATCTCGAACAGGATCTAGATTAAAATCTTCACCTATATAAGATCATGATTAACTTTATAGTTCTGTTCTAAGGCTAGAGTGATATAATATTTTGTAATTAGAGCTTGGTGTACTGTAAACATTAACAATAAGAATTGGATTCTGGGAATCAGGTTTCCACAAAATGGCACAGGCTTTAAAACGTTTTTCGATACATAAATTAGAAATATCAATCAATCTACATCTTTACAAATGCTGTTATGGCACCAGATTCCCCCACCTCCACCTCTAAATTGAGATCTACAAAAATTAGAGAGAACTGTATAATTAATAAAATGGAATGTATCTATATTACTATGGTTGCTCCAAGTAAAACATAAAAATTTTAAGAAGTTCAGATGTCATCTGGATTTGACAGATTTACAGATAGGTCGAACCCTAGACTACGTGGTTTTTAGTTTTTATACAATTTTTGTGTTGGCCCTGCGATAAGTTCCCTGTCCCGCACTTACTCGTTTATGGGATAGTTTGACAATTGGTTCTTAGATTTTGAAACTAGAAGATGTCTTCTCACGTCTGCAGTGCTCTACAAAAATGTAGTAATGTATGTAATTATTGTTTGTAAAATGTTTTGGTAACTGCAACTATAACATATTCGTTGAATCGTCAATTGTAATATTTGTATTTGTGTCATTTCTGTTTAATTCATCGTTTTAACCTTTTTATTAAAATTATCATTTTTATTATCCTAAAAGTGTCCCCCCATGCTACACTAACAACAGTTAGTAATATATCGCGTTAAAGAATTTTAATTTCGGTTTATTTAAAATTCACGCGATATTACAAGTTCTTGCGTTCCCGTTCGTTTAAAGCGTTCCTGTTCGCCATAATAAGTGTTTTAGCGTAATCAATTGTGATTACTGGTGCAGTCATTTTGTCACTGTAAGTTTTGTTAAGTCATTTTGATTTTAAGTCACTGTAACACTGTAAGTTTTATGTGTATCCATATGTTCAGTAATTCCAAACTTCACAATTATATGTTAGATGATACTCGTAATGTGAAGAACAAAACTGATTTATTTGGATTATGGAATTAGCTGAGGGAAAGTTTTCAAATTATACGATATTAGAAACAATATGTAGAATAAAAAATATTTGCAATTTTCTGGCATATATTTCCGGTTTTGAAAAATTCAGTATATATTGATTCAACACCAATCAGTTGGGTATCTACATAAAGGTTACAAGGAAGAGACTTGAACAACAATTAATTTATTTGCATTTCACCAAGTTTGGTATTAAATTAAATTCATTTTAAACGTTCGTCAATTATTTTATACAGTACCTAGATAGTTGAAGTTTAATGTAAATCAAAAGTCTCATAAGGGCGAATTAAACTAAAATATTAAAAATTACTGTTCAACTTTTTTAATAAAAAAGCTATCACAGAACTTTATCCAAAAGACTTTTTATTAACTACAAGTTCTGAAAGCTTTTTCAACTTAATTTTTTTATTAATATTACTATTAATATTAATTAGAATTCTCGATTTTGGAATCAAACTGTAGCTTTTTGGATTGCGAAAACATGTTATCGTCATTTACTTTTTTTTAAGAGGCACGCTACTTACAGCATTTGCTATTTTTTTAGACTTTTACGACTTGTACATTCGTTTGTTGAAATCCCCTAAATTTTGTCAATAATATCTGTGCGTCTATTTATATTTGAATAAACGTAATTGTTATCAGAACAAACAAATAACTGAAACATCTATTCTCTATGCTCTATGGCTACGACATGACAAAGATTTGTCAAGTGTAAATATTTAAGCCATTTTAGATTTATATGCATAAGAATGTTGTGCGGTAACCACACCAGATTTATTTATCGCTAAAAAAATTATCATAGCGTACATTATGATATTAGCAACCGAGATAAATAAATTTTCATGAAACTTTCCTTATTTTTTATGATGCGACGGTCAATTTTGAGATATTTTCAATAACCTTGAGGTTATTATTGTCATTTGGCAGGACGCAGGATGTACTCAAATATCAAAAATGTCATTGCATCAGTATATCTGTTTCCTCTGAAAGTATGATATAATGAGGAAAGCAAACAAATAAATTTGCTATATTTTAATCGAATTCAGTAGCGAATGAATCTCAGTTGAAAGTGCACAATGCAGCAGACACTGGTTCTAATTGTCACTTCGGTGCTTCTTATTAAGTCAGGGTATGGCTGTACCCCTTGTAAATGTTATAAAAGTACAGAAAGCCCATGGAAAAATTTACAACTAGCTCAATGTAAGAAGGAATTGAAGTTAACGAGCATCCCGGCTACTCTGCGACATGATATCGAAGCACTGAGTTTTGAATGTAAGTAAGTTTAGTAAAACAAGTCTGGTGTGATCGACTTTCTAATGCATATAATTCTGAGTTTGATTGTTTAAAAATTATAATTAGCAAATATTCGACAAACAAAATAGATGTTTTAGTTATTTGTTTTTCTCGAGGCAATTATGCAGATTTAAGTAAACTGCAGATATTATTGCAAACACCTTTTATTTTAAACATTGTTTCGTAGGTAGTTGATTCCATATTTGACACAAAATTGAATTATTATAAGCTTAAATCGGAATCTATTCAAATTGCGTTTTCATCCAACACTTGTAATTATATAGTTTTTTACTCTCTCTGTTCTATTTTCTCTCATGAGCTATAGCACGAATACATAAACGGTATTAAGAAAATGCAGAGGATCTTAAAATAGTTTTTTATGTATTAAGAGGAATGCCCAGCTGTATGAAATAAAGCAGAAACATGATTTTGTTGGGCTCATGGAATTGACTCTAATTTTGACCAGATTTGAATTTTTTTTATTTATTTTAAAGATTAAAGATGCCTCTAGACACGCTTAGAGCCACTTTTTGTTTTTATTTTAATTTTATTAAATTTGGTAAAAATAGAATAATAATTAATAATTTAATAATATTAAAAGTAAATGATTAATTCTTCACAGGAAATATTTGGAGTGAATTAAGTAATTTGTCCGAGTTTCATAAATTACGAAAAACCCCTGTCTTGGACGCCATTTTCTCGAAAACATTAAGAGATAGAAAAAAAGCGAACACTCCATTTTTGTAGAAAATTTATCCAGCTTTATTTTCCAATATAAATGTAGTTCGAGTTATTTCGGAAAAAAAAATGGGACCTAAAATCCCATATGGCGGATGCTTTCCGGACTCCCACCCTAGGGGACTTTTAGTATGTTTAACAGGAAGGCCTAGTAGACATTTTAGGCGAAAGAAAAATTCTTTTGAATTATATGTTTTTCTAAAGACCTTCGTTAACTGGACTAAATAAAAAAGTTGTTTAATAAAAATACATATGAATAGTTGTTCTAATATGCATTATTTAAATGTACAAATTTTAATAATTGCCAAATTGTTAAATAGTTAAAATAATTACAGAAATTTGATTAAAATTTAATTAGAAAAATATTTACTATCTATCAGGTTTCATATTTTAGTAAATAAATGAATTAGAATTAGATCATAGCACACCAGAGGTCGTGGATTCGAAACCCACTGATGAGCATGGTCGTTTTTGTTGTTCACATAAAATCACAATTATCCCCTCATGAGGCGGCGTATGAACAAAGTTAGTCCTCTTCCATTTCGTAATAAAAAAAATTTGAGTAAATTTTGTTATAAAAATGATATAGAATAAAATTGGCTACAATTTTTATTTGAATTTTTTTTTTCCGAAATCGATATTAAAGTACACGATATTACTACGTGAAGTTAACCAAAATAATATACTCTTATGTCAAACTTGAATTACAAAGCTAAAATAACAAACAAATTATTCTATAATACTTTTGGTGAATTTATTTACTATTTACCGGATTTAACGCAGATTACATGCAGACTACGTCTGAACATACAAAAATAATGAAAATTATAACCAAATTTTATAGTTAACAGTACTTTTGTTATCACAGCCATCCCCGTTTCAACAGCATGGTGACGTTTTACAAATACATACTGCTATTTATTTATAATTTTTATCAATAATTTAAAGATTTCGGAAAAAAAATATAATGTATACCTACTTCAGCACTAAAGTATTTTTTATTACGAATATGGTATTTATTCTCGGAGGCGATAGCTGAAATAAGAAAATGAAATAAATAGCTGCGTTGTTGGTAGGTAACGAATCTGCCTGTGGATCATGAAATTCTCAGTTCGATTCCCACTATCGACAATGTCGCCAGTTGTTGTAACTTTACCACTGTGATTCCTTTTCTCCACTAATATTTTTAGGAGGCGTAATTTGGCGGCTGGTAACCGTATAGTATAGTAACTGAACAGTATAAAGTAGAAGTTAACGTTACCTTGACTCTCTACCTTCCACGAGATGAATCGTATATTTTCCAGGTTAACCATACGCTATTAAGATAGCTGCATATAACCCTTTAAACAACTATAATTATTTTGAAACAAAATATTGTTATACTAAATTAAACTACTTTATTACTGTATTATAGGTATACAGTGTGTCTCAATTAAGGTACGAATGCATGGGGATCTCGAGAACCGTAAGAGATACGAGGTTGGTTAAATTAGACGAAAGTTGCCTCTTTAGTAGGGAATTTGAACATGTATTTGTTTTTCCAATTGAATGCATAGATCACTAGATATTGGCTAAAATGTAAATTTTGTGATTTTCTTTTTTTGCTGATAACTTCGTTGTATAATATAATACGAGATTTTGGTTTGCACTTTCTTATGACACTTTTTAATGGTGAGTTTGCAGAAGTACTCAAAAAATTTTTATATCTAAACATTTACGAGTTACTTGTATCAACTTTTATTTTTCATATGTAGGTCATAGTATAGCTTGTACAAATTTGCGTGGCGATTGACTTGACTTGCTAATGGGATAAGCCAGCCCTAGCCAGCGGGGTGCAAGTTTGTCTGATGTTCAGGAGTGGATTATTATAATTTTGGGCTTAGATGCTTCAAATCTCCGAAATTTTTAATAAATAATATTAGTGACTTAAATTGGGCTAGTAGTGCTCGGCATGTGATAGACATAGAAAACAGTTACTTAAATTTCAATAATATTATTGATGAATTTATTATAAATGTTGGACAGTCAAGTGACGACACTGATGATGATATTGTTATCGATTAATCACCTAAGTAAAACAACATAGATGTAAAATAATCAATATATGTTTATATTTACTGAACGACAATGACAATACTGTATTCATATTTAATTTTATTAACATTTTTCTTATTTTGATATTACTTGTGTCTGTTTGTGTAAAACTCATTTGAAAATATTATCTAGTACAACCCTGTAAAGTAGTCCCTCATAAATTTCTTTAATCCTCTTATGGAATACCTGCTGAGAAACACTAATGGAATCAATCGCCACGCAAATTTGTACAAGCTATAACCCATGACATTTTTGAATAGAGATTTTTTTTTTTTGCTTTATAACGATATAAAACACTAATAAAATATTTTTATAATTAGTAGAAAAATTAACGAAATTTGTTATTTATGATAAAATTGAATTGAAAAAAGTGAATCATAGGCTGCTTTGGAAGAAAATAACAATTTCAAACAATTCAAAAATAATTTACGAAAACTTTGCCATAAATATTCTATTAATTGGCTATTTCGATTCAAGCACTTCTGCGCCTTTCATTGTGTTTTTTCTATAACTTACTAAACATTCTTGGATTAATCTGATTTCGAATTCTTACTGTGGAATTTCGTAGTACATTTTCATTCTAATATTCGCGAATAAAGAGTTTATTTTCTCAGTAACTCTATAAAAAAATCTAATTGTCTAAAAACTCTATCTATTGTGCTTCAAATTGAACATTTAATTACTGTATTATGACCTGTGAATTGTGAGCAGAAGCTCCGCCCTGCCGAAACCACATATTTTGTATTTGACGAAGTGGCAATGTATCTAAAATATCTGCAATATCATTTTGTTACATATTTAAATATCTAGGGGCTATTTAAATTTTCGTTAATTATAATTGGACAAATTAGTGGAATTCTTAGTATACCACCCCATACAATGAAACTAAATTTAACTCGATGGCGAGATTCTATTATTTATTATTTAATTTTTTCCATAGCAGCCTACGATTCACTTTTTTTATTTCAATTTTATTCTAAATAATACATTTCGTTAATTTTTCTACTAATAATAAAAATATTTTATTAGTGTTTTATATCGTTGTGAAGCAAAAAAAAAAAATCTCTATTCAAAAATGTCATGGGTTACTATGACCTCGATATGAAAAATAAAAGTTGATACCAGTAACGCGTAAATGTTTAGATATAAAAGTAGTTGAGTACTCACCATTAAAAAGTGTGATAAGAAAGTGCAAACCAAAATCTCGTATTATGTTATACAACGAAGTTATCAGCAAAAAAAAAAATCGCAAAATTTACATTTTAGCCAATATCTAGTGATCTATGCATTCAATTGGAAAAACAAATACATGTTCAAACTGCCCTACTAAAGAGGCAACTTTTGTCTAATTTAACCAATCTCGTATCTCTTACGGTTCTCGAGATCCCCATGCATTCGTACCTTAAATGGGACACACTGTATACTTTCATAGCCAATGATTCAAGGTTACATAATAACAAATACATTTTCATAAAACTATAAATGGTTTGAAGTTAATAGCATTGATTAATGAATATATGCCTATCTATTTATGACACATACATTTCATAATCAATAATCTTCAAAGATGCCAAATTTTTAGCTGACTTACTTTTTTCAGGGCCAATCTTTCTATCTACGAATAAAATACTGAATAACTTATTCGCCGTATAGATGTTGCATCGAAATCATAGCTTAAATGATAGTAATTTTTCTAGCTGCCATTTTTTGATGCGTAATTTTTTATTTATTCGACGAATAACTTATTCCGAAATTTATTCGTAGTTGAAAAGATCGGCCCTCATTCAAACATGGTTACTTCGTAGTAAAACCACTCAAACAACTTTAAATTAATTTTATTAATTGCTCGCATCAGTTGGAACTAATCAACCACGTTACGTTGTCCCTAGATTATAGCACCTATACTGTGCCTAGATTATGAGTCTTTTCTACCAATTTCAAAATATACCGTAAAACCGGGTGACTTGCGCCCCATGGGGTAACTTTGGCCGAAATGTGAAAAGTTATATTTTCCTAACTAATTCTGATTTGCTTAGTATTTTCGTCATATTAAAAATATGTTTCCGTTCGGGTAACATAAATCTTTCATTTTAATGTTTTTGATATTTATTTAGGAAAACATAACTTTTCCTATTTCGGCCAATGTTACCCCATGGGCCGCAAGTCACCGGGGTTTTACGGTACCTATGGAAATTTTCTAATACAAATAAATATTTATTTCAGGGCAAACGCTTTCGGGAATTAAAGCAAATCAGTTTTCCAAATATGACAAACTACAAATAATGTATTTACGGAATAATAAGATGAAGTATGTTGAACGACATGCGCTTAAAAATCTAACAAATTTGAAGGACTTGAGTTTTTCCGAAAATGACATCACGGAATTACCAACAGATTTATTTCAAGATACTCCAAATCTAAATGAGTTCTGGATAAATAACAATAATATTACAATTTTACAAAAGAATCTCTTTTCAAATTTAAAATTTTTAAAAAAAGCAAATTTTTATAAAAGCAACATTATGATTATAGAAAATGGCTGCTTTTCCAATTTGCCCGCATTAGAACTATTAGAATTAAGTAACAATAAACTAAAAACAATACAATTAAATATCCACAACGATTTAGTTAAATTGAAAACTGTATACCTTGGTGGAAATCCATGGAAATGTGAAGAAACCTGTCAATTTATAAACACATTTATCAATCGCAATATGAAAACTGATTCAAACCAACCAACATGTGACTCCCCCAGGCAAGTCAAGGGCAAGCAATGGAAACAACTGTCACTGCAAGATTTTGCGCCGTCTGTTAATCTTACCACAAGTATTGAAGAAAGCCAAACGAATATCATACTGCAATGTACTCATTGCCTTACAACTAATTTTTCGTGGATTCTCAATGATACCACACGAATTTGGAATCATCCATTGATCATAAATAAGGTGACTTCGAGAAGTAGTGGGAAGTATACTTGTATGGTACCAAGTTGTGATGGATGTGATACCGCTTCAGTCAGTTTAAATGTGGCGGATCCAATATCACCTAAGAATGTTCCACAATTGACGCAGAAAGTAACTACTACAACTGAGACTGTTATTATTTCAACTGGGAAGATAGCAGAGCAAACTGAGAATACTACAAAAGGTAATTTCTCATTAATGTAATATTTTTAGATTATCGATTGTTCACAAGGAATCAAATATAATATATATGCTTAGGTGCAAATTATATTTCTTTAAATTAATTTACAGAAAAGCACTTAAAATTTGTATCCTTTGAAATATGATAAAAATAAAATAATTAATCATGCATTATTCCCAGTGCACAAGAAGAGAGTTTTTAGCGAAACTTTCTATAGTCCAGGGAATAGAGACATATTGCTTGAAAAAGTAGTTCTAATATTTTAATAGGTTTTATAGGTCGGTCCCCTGGTTTTTGACCTCCTAACCCTTGTGCGTTCGACGTTCGACGTGGCGCCCCCTTTTCTGATAAAATTACGTCCATTTTATGTTTTTCTTCGATTATCTCTTAATGGTTAATAAGTAAAAAAAAAAAAAATATAATGTACGAAAATGTAGATCATAAAATTCTCTATAGAATAGGTTTTTAATGATTTTCATACAAGTGTTCTAGATTTCGAGAATTGTGAAAATATAAAATTATAATTTTCAGCTCATTTGAATCAAATCATAAATTTGCGTCATTACACAAAACCAGCCGTCATTTAAAATTGACTCAACTATCGACTTCCGGTATCAGCATTCGATTGCCCGGACATATTTTTATTAGTATCATTATTTCTACACTTTTGTGAATTCTGGTTCAGCTGTAATATACAGGGTGTTCATTTTAAGTGGTACACTATTGCTATTTCGAGAACTATAAGAGCTACGACGTCGGTTAAATTAGCAAACAATTTCTATATTATAAGACAATTAAAATGAGCGAAACAAGAATTTTTTTAGACCAGTGGTTCTCAAAATGCGGGGTGCAACTTTCTTATTTTAAATGGCAACCTACTTTTTAAATTTGCTTATTCGATTCATTATTTTTTCTGAATTCTAACAAAAATTTTCCGTAATAAAAGTTATCAAGTATTTTTATACAGATATGATATAAATGAAAGCCAAAACAGAATAGTTATTTATGTAACTAGAACGAAAAGTGAAACTTTAAGGTACTAGCAAGTTGTTTACGACCGAGGAGTCGAAACAAGTTTATTGGTCTTTTAAGATGTGGTGCGGAATTAAAGACAATATAATTACAGGGTCTGTATTTTATGGACAAAATTTTAATAATGATTTATATTTAAATATTATCTGCCGTTAAATCAGTATAGAGAAACTTATTCCCAAGAGGATGGAATTCCAGCACACGATACACAACGTGTCAGTCTAGCACTTTATCATCTTTTCGATGATAGATGGATAGGCAATAATGGACCAATACTTTGGCCTGCTAGATCGCCTGATTTAACTCCATTAGACTTTTGTTTCTGGTGCTATCTTAAAAACAAAGGCTGGTACCACGAGCTCTGTTTTTGGGTGTCTTAAGAGCAGTGTTTTAAGCTCGGTTTTAGCGCTGTACAATATTTTAAAATTATTTTATTAAAAAAATGCTTGAAATAGAAGTTACAGAGAAATGTATTATCTACCACTTTTATTTGAAGTATTTTTTATAAAATAATTTTAGAGCATTGTAGAGCGCTAAAACAGAGCTTAAAACACTGCTCTTAAAACACCCAAAAACAGAGCTCGTGGTACAAGCCAAAGTGTTTAGTGTTCTTCCAACAACAGGTGATAAATAAAAAATAACATTCGTCAAACAATTAGAGACTTAAATTCTCAATCTATTAGATCTATTTGATTTTCCGAATTGAAAAGGTTTGAACATTGTCTTCAACATGAAAAAGGTGTTTTTGAACACAAATTATAATAAAAATTAATACTTTCAAGTGCAAAAATACCTATAGTTGCTTAAATTCATAAATAATTTCCAACATATTATTTTCTTTTTAAGTGCTGTTATTTATTGAAATTTTTTTCGTTATGCAGTTCATTTGTTAATATTAATTTCTTAGTAAAACACGTTATTTCACATAAAAGAAAATAATATACTAATGTAATCTAGGTTAGAAAATAGTCGTGTTAATACTTTGTTGTTTATTGCAAAGCCTACTTCATTATTGTAAAATTATTCTAATTTTAATATCATTTTTCCCGTAATAATTGTTATACAACCCCATATCATATTTATATTGTTGTAATAAAAAAAAAGTATCTATCTCATGGACTAAAAAATTATATAGTTTTCATTTAAAAAAATTAAAATTTATTTTATTATTTGAAAACCACTAGCTGAATTTTTTGTTCGTTATTCCTATTACATGACGCACTTTGTCCTGTGTCATTTTTTGTACATAAAATTTTTCTCTAAAGTCATTAGTTTGGCCATAAAAGCGCTGGCATTTACTGGTGTTTTATTAATTGGAATTATTTTTAAATTGTATTTGAAATATTTCAGATTTAAACTGCAGTTGCGAAGATTGGACGTTAATAATAATACTGGTACTGACAGCAGTATTCATAATATTTAGCATTACAATTATAACGATCTGCTATAAGAAGAAAAACAATGTAAGATTTAAATGTATTATTTTTAGATACCTTTGACTAATTTACTTTTTAATATTGTAGAACGATTATGAAGAAGAACAGAACAGAAAATTATAATCTCCCATAGACAACTTGGAAATGATACGATACATATATATTTACCGTATTAATATATCTACAAGCAAGGCTTGTTGCATAAAACGTTGTTAACCAATCACATGGTTAATTACCGAAAAAAAAGTAATTGGTATAATAAACAACATTTATTCCAACCTGTTATGTTTAATAAAATGCAAACATTAACGCGCTCTTATTTTTTACTTAAAAATAAATTATTCTGAATTTAAAATTTACAATAACAAAATGTATAAAATTTTATATCAGCTCTAAATACACAATATGTATACTCACTGATATCAGCCACCTTGGCCATGTGTAGTTTACAACGCTTAATGCAATTTGCCCAGGAAGCTGAAACAATACAGTAATAAATAATTCATTTAACTTTTTATTAAAATATTTAATTAATACACCAGGTAATTTTTAGTTCATTAAAAAATGTACAATACTGTAAATCTTGGAATATTTTAAATATGATTACTTATATTGAAAAGTACAGGATATTATTTATTTCCCTTAAATATCGTTCTTTCGTATTTACCATCTACTTTATAAATAATTATCTTGTCGGTACAACTATGAGAATTATTCTAAAAAATATCTCCGGGTCTTGCTGTTGCATCGATGAAATTAGTACTCCATCTATTTCCCTAAAATAAAATTCACTACTCGCCATAATAATGCAACACCTTGAAGAAATTGATAAAGGCAATTGGGGAGACTAGGTACGATTGGAACAGTTTTTTTTATTGACCATAGCGTCTTTACCATATGACAGATTTTTTAAAGAAATATATCGAATCAAAGAGTGTTTTTCGATCATTAAGTAGATAGAATAGTTACTAGCGTCGACCCCGCCTACGGCGGGGGTCTCAGCTAGATCTCCGCCATCTCAAAACATCTCACAAAACTTATGTAGTTATAATAATATAATAGGAGATAGGTGATTAGTACTGTACTAGCGGTCCGACCTGCTTCGCAGGTCTGACCCCTAGGCTCCGCGACTCTAAAGAAGATTACATCTTAAAATATAGAAAAATAAATTGAGTAGTCTCTTCGTTCCTCACTTCCAAGTCAGTACTTTGGCTACGAATGCTCGTCACTTCGTTCCTCGCATCCATGTCAGTACATCGGCGAAGTAAGCTCGTCACTTCGTTCCTCGCTTCCATGTTAGCACTTTTTGACATTAGAGTGTAAATCTCCTCCTTGAGGCCTTTCATGTGATACTAAACATGTTAGAATTTAAATAAAATTTATTAAAAAAACAACTGACAATCTTCCGAAATAACACTTGAGTTTAAATCTCACGCCTAAGACCTTTAATTTAAAACCAAACACGGTATGTTTTAAATTACATTTATAAAAAACAATTGACAATCATCCAAAACAACTTTTTCACACTTGGGTTCAAATCTCCGGCGTAAGACCTTTAATTTGATATCAAACACAGGAGGATTTATATAACATTTATAAAAAAAAAACAATTGACCATCATTCTCAATAACATTCTAACAGTTGAGTTTAAATCTCCAAACAATTGATGATCGTTCAAAATAACTCTTTGACATTTGAGTTCAAATTTATTCCATGAAACCTTTAATTTGATACCAAACACGGTAGGATTTAAATAACATATATGAAAAACAATTGACAATCGTCCGAAACAACTTTTTGACACTTGAGTTCAAATCTCCTCCGCGAGACCTTTAATTTGATACCAAACACGGTAGGATTTAAATAGTATTTATGGAAAACAATAGACGATCGTCCAAAATAACTTTTTGACACTTGAGTTTAAATCTGCTCAGTGAAACTTTTAATTTGATACCAAACACGGTATGTTTTAAATAACATTTAGAAAAAACAATTGACAATCATCCATAATAACGTTTTGACACTTGAGTTTAAATCTCCTCCGCGAGACCTTTAATTTGATACCAAACACGGTAAGATTTAAATAGTATTTATAGAAAACAATAGACGATCGTCCAAAATAACTTTCTGACACTTAAGTTTAAATCTACTCCGTGAAACTATTAAGTAGAAACCAAACACGGTAGGATTTAAATAACATTTATAAAATACAATTGACAATCGTTCAAAATAGCTTCTTGTCTACGAATTTAGTTTAAAAAGATAATTCTGAAATTTATTAAGAATATTTAAAACGATCTTGAAAATAATTTTCATCCTTTTTGTATTAGATAAATAATTAACTTATTTAAATTTTACCGCCTTAAATGCTTTATAGCTTCGATGTTTACGGGCAGAGACATCTGTTATACTTTTACTTAAAATTTCAAAATGAACTGTCAAAAATGACAATGTGCACACAAATTTGTGAAAAGTGACAGCTATAATTTTAATATTTTTGATGTACTTTTAAAATATTTACGAAATAGTACACATGTATGCTCATTCATTTACTCTAAACACAGATAAATTTACAAAACTTCTGAAACTTGTCTAGATTTAATGTAATTTATACTTAATTTTTCAAAGAGATCTGTCAAAAATGACAAGAACACAAATTTGTGAAAAGTTACGACTACAATACAGTTATTCATTTAAAATCAACAAATTTCACATTCATAGCAACGCTCGCACACTCTGATTTCCGCCTTATTTATTGAATATCTCGCACATCATGTGTAAGAAAAATGTGAATTAATAAAAAGGCCCTATTCCCAATCAAACTCTAAATGCCAGTGAAGGTTTCACCCGAATCCGTCAAACGGTCTAGGCTGTAGGTCTGCGGACAAATTGCACAAATTTGGTTGCTAGATTGGCTAATCTATAGTGAAATACTCATGCCTTTTAGTATATAGGACTAGCGGCCCGACCTGCTTCGCAGGTCTGTCCCCTAGGCTCCGCGTCACTGAAGAAGATTAGAACTGAAAATGTAGAAAAATAAATTGAGTAGACTTAAATAATTTCAAATTTATACCAAACAATTGGCGAAGCAAGCTCGTCACTACGTTCCTCGCTTCCATGTCAGTACATTGACGAAGAAGGCTCGTTACTTCGTTCTTCGTTTCCATGTTAGTACATCGGCGAAGGAAGCTCGTCACTACGTTCCTCGCTTCCATGTCAGTACTAGACGAAGAAAGCTCGTCACTTCGTTCCTCGCTTTCAAGTCAGTGCATCGGCGAAGCAAGCTCATCACTTTGTTCCTCATTTCCATGTCCGTAAATTAACGAAGAAAGCTCGTCACTTCGTTCCTCACTTTCAAGTCAGTGCAAAGGCGAAGCAAGCTCGTCACTTCGTTTCTCGCTTCCATGTTACTAATATTTGGCACTTTAGTTTAAATCTCTTCCGTGAGATATTTAATTCAATACCAAACACGTTTTGTGACATATCCTTCATGAGACTTTTAATTTGATACAAAACACGGTAGGATTTAAATAATATTTATAAAAAACATTTGACAGTCGTCCAAAACAACTTTTTGACACTTGAGTTTAAATCTCCTCCGCAAGGACTTTAATTTGATACCAAACACGGTAGGAATTAAATATCATTTATACAAAACAATTGACAATCGCCCAAAACAACTTCTTGACACTTGAGTTCAAATCTCCTCCGCGAGACTTTTAATTTGATACCAAACACTGCATAATTTAAATAATATTTATAAAAAACAATTGACAATCGTCCAAAATAACTTTTTGACACTTGAGTTCAAATCTCCTGCGCGAGACCTTTAATTCAATACCAAACACGGTAGGATTTAAATAATATTTATAAAAAACAATTGACAATCGCCCAAAACAACTTCTTGACACTTGAGTTCAAATCTCCTCCGCGAGACTTTTAATTTGATACCAAACACTGCATAATTTAAATAATATTTATAAAAAACAATTGACAATCGTCCAAAATAACTTTTTGACACTTGAGTTCAAATCTCCTGCGCGAGACCTTTAATTCAATACCAAACACGGTAGGAATTAAATATCATTTATACAAAACAATTGACAATCGCCCAAAACAACTTCTTGACACTTGAGTTCAAATCTTCTCCGCGAGACTTTTAATTTGATACCAAACACTGCATAATTTGAATAATATTTATAAAAAACAATTGACAACCGTCCAAAATAACTTTTTGACACTTGAGTTCAAATCTCCTCCACGAGACCTTTAATTCAATACCAAACACGGTAGGATTTAAATAATATTTATAAAAAACAATTGACAATCGCCCAAAACAACTTCTTGACACTTGAGTTGAAATCTCCTCCACGAGACCTTCAATTTGATACCAAATACGGTAGGATTTAAATAATGTTTATAAAAAACAATTGACAATCGTCCAAAACAACTTTTTGACACTTGAGTTCAAATCTCCTCCGCGAGACCTTTAATTCAATACCAAACACGGTAGGATTTAAATGATATTTATAAAAAACAATTGACAATCGTCGAAAATAACTTTATGACACTTTATTTTAAATCTCTAATGTGAAACTTTTAATTTAGTACCGAACACGGCAGGATTAGAAATGAAAAACAACTCATGATAAAAAATAATTATTCTGAAATTAAATAAATATTTAAAACGATCTTTTTATATTAAATAAGTAATAAACTTATTTAAATTTTACCGCCTTAAATACTTAGAGGCATCGAGGTTGTTGAACAGAGACATCATGTGTATTTTTTGAACAGGAAAAGAAACCATATATGAAGTGAAAAATAATTTTCAACTTTTTTGTGTTAGATAAGAAAATAATTCATTTGAATTTTACCGCCTAAAATCCTTAAAAGAATCGTGGTTGACGAACAAAGACATCTGTCATATTTATTTTGAATTTGAAAAAAATATAAAAAAAAATTCACATTTAAAAAAATTACAAAATAGTAAACAATGTACGCACTATTATTCTAAACACAAATAAATTTGCCAAATTTATCTAACTTGTCTACAATTAAAGTAATGTATAATTAAAACTTCGAAGTGAACTGTCAAAAATGACAAGTTGTCATTCTTTTTTTCAAACAATTAAAGATAAAGTGTATTGACAGTTTTCTTTGAAATTGTAAAAATAAATTACTTTATTTGTAGACAAGTTAGATAAGTATGGTAAATTTATTTCTGTTTAGAAAAAATTAAAGTACATGTTTAATATTTTGTTAAATTTTTAAACATCAATTTAAAAATAACAAAATTAATTTCAGAGTGAACTGTCAATTCCCTTTATCTTTGAATTTTTAACAGTAGTAGCAACGCGTGTTTATTTAACATAAACTACACGGAATACGAGGCCCCCCTTGATGTAAAAATTTAATGTCTTTCCTATTTAATATTTCGCACATCATGTGTATGAAAAATATGAATTCATAAAAAGCACGTAGTCCCTAGTGCCCTTTACATCTCAAAAAAAATTTCATCCGAATCCAGCGCACCGTTTAGGCTGTAGCGATGAATAATTATGGTTGTTAGACCGGTCGATGAATAGAGTGGATGATGCCGAATAGTATATTGGATAGCGGTTCGACCTACTTCGCAGATCTAATCCCTTTGCTCCTCGACCATGAAGAAAATTTCAACTTAATTTAGGGTCCAAATAAAGTATGGGATAATGAATCATAGTGCTTTGTTAATAATATCTCATATAAGACCAGGCAATTGATGAAGAAAGGTCATTCCTCCCTTTCATGTAACTAAATTGGCGAATATCATTACTTTGTTCTTCGCTTCCATGTCACTATGGGAATTTTCGTGTCTCCCATAGAGAAGTTCTGTGTCTCCCAGGTTTTTCATTGCGGGAAGAGTGTGTTTTCCATTGAGGGAAGATGTGTGTTTACCACTGAAGAAAATTGCGTATTTTCCATAGAGGGAAGTTGTGTGTTTTCCATTGAAGGAATTTGTGTATATTCCATTGAGGGTAGTTATGTGTTTACCATTGTAAAAAGTTATATGTTTTCCATTGAGGAAGTTGTCCGCTTTCCATTGAGGGAAGTTATGTGTTCTCCATTGAGGAAAGTTGTGCTATTAGCACTGAAGAAAATTGCAAATTTTCCCTTAACGGAAGTTAGATGTCTACCATTGTGGAAATTTGAGAGTTTTCCATTAGGGAATGTTGCATGTTTCTTATTGAATAACCTATAAGTTAGCTTTCTAGTAATTTCTATAAAAACAATTGCCGATCGTAATGATTTGTGATCATGAATGTTCCTCACTAACGTTCCTCAACTTACTGCTCCTAAAACATTTCATTTAATACCCGACAAGTCAGGTTTCTATGAAACAAAACAAAAAAACAAGTGCTGGTTGTAACGATTTGGAATAAAAAATTTCGTCACTGGTGTCCTTCATTTCCTGTCATCAAAAAATTTTATTTAATACTTCATAAGTTAGAGTTCTAAGAATTTCTATAAAAATAATTTCCCACTTTTATAAAATTTCACTTGATACCCCATGAATTTTTAGCAAAAAACAATTGCCCATCGTATTTCATTTCATTTCAATTAAAAAAAAATAGGTCAACTTCCATTTTTTTTATATAATCATATATCTCGTCTTTTCGAGACATTTTTTTTGATACCCAATAAGTGATTTAAAAAAAATAATTAAATCAAACACAATTTACATTAATATTTGATCATGTAATAAAGACTTAAGTCAATCAGACACTTTTATTGTCATCTGGGTCATTTTAAAAGTATCTACAGTCAATAATAATTTGCATCCTACATTAGCTTCAAATTCCGCGGTTTTACTTTATTTTTACTAAATTTAATCGTGTAACACCCACTTTTCTCAGGACGTCAAAATACACTCAAAGCAAAAAGTTTTATTCGACATTTCTAAAAAAATTTAAATTAAAGTATAAAAAATTTGCATAATATCAAACACGTTTATTCATTTATTCTAAACACAGATAAATTTACAAAACTTCTCCAACTTCTCTACAATTAATGTAATTTATATTTAAAATGTTAAACTGAACTGTCAAAAATGACAAACTGTCATAGATGTTCATCTTAAAAATTCCACGGCCGCCACACTCTTAGTTGACTTTGGCCCAAAAGTGCATGTTTTTTCAAGTTTTCTCGCACATCGTGTGCAGGAAAAATTTGAAATCATCAAAAGGACCTAATCCTAACCACACTCTAAATATCTATGAAGGTTTCACTCAAATCCATCAATTCGTCTGAGCTCTAGAAATTGGCAAAGTTGCGTGATGAATCTATAGATATATCTATATATAGGCCCCGATTAACCAAAATAGTATATGGATTCTTCCAGATACAATAGTTATCCTGCTAAAGCAATTCAAACAAAAGTCTCTTCTTGGGGGTTGATTGAAACAAAAAATGAGAAAAATTTTAAGTTTTAACAGTTTTATTACGTCAGAGTCAGAAAGCGATAGTGAAGCCGATTCCCCCACTGCAACCAGAACCGCTGTTATCGCGTTGTTATAGCAACCATCAGCATTTGGTAGTCGTACTGTTTTTTCTTAAAATATGTACCCATTCCAACCAGAACCATGCCTTGCATGCGTCTGCCCTCACCAGGTTACATTCCCCTTGCCCATAATATAAGCTTATCTGTCACTATTTTTCCAAAAACACAAGTTTGTATTAATAAGTTCATAAAATTAGAATTTTATCGTTATGTGAAGTAATATGTTATTGATGTACAATGGTACGATTTTGTAAGCACTTAAATTACAAATATTGATATTTATATAATTGTCACTGAATATTAATTTTCAGTGGATTTCTATCAACTGGGAAGTACATATACGAATTTCGATAATCTGTTGAGTACGGTACGAAGACTTCATTTTCACTAAACAATTTCCTTTGAATCATAAATATAAAAGATTAGTAGAGCATTGCGTGATTGAAAGGAGTTTTCCATATTATTTTAATTGAAGTGCGATTATCGATACACAAATTAAAGGGTAATTTTTATTTGAAATGATGATTGTCAAGGTTCAGACACATAACGAAAGAGCACTATATATTCATTTTTTATCTTATCACATATTTTTGTCTTATCACATATTTTCAGTAGAAATTTTTAAAACTAGAAACAACTAATATATGTAAAATAAGAATTATATGAGAGTCATTCTTGTTTCTAATTGCGACAGATTTAAAACTGATCAAGTGTAAGGAAATAAATTGTAAGTATTTACAACTATTAACAATTATACCAAACCTAATAAAGAAAAAAAAAATCTGATGTTGCCAGCACATAACCTCCCGCCCAATACTATTCTTAAACGGTACAAAATAGTATTAGATGATACAGAATTTTTTCGTATTTTCGTATATTTATTTAATTTTTTGACATATATTTCACTAAGAAAACAGCTTCTCAATCAAAACAGATGTAAAATTAAATATTCTACAATTTTCAAGATAACATAAATTGTTTTTTAACCGTGTTTTTTCACGGAAAACTGTTAAGGGCTTCAAGTAAACTGCTACTTCCGGTTGACCAACTTTATCCAAAATCTAATCTGCTCTTTATATAAATATAAAAAGCAATAATACAGAAAATTGTATTTTTTGTATTATAGTATTTGAGTTATGCGAGACCAAAAAATAGTAAAATCATATTGTAGGGAACCTAAAATGTGCATATTCATTGAAAACTCACTACCCAAATTTTTGACCAAAAACAATACCTCCCTTACCTAGAGGTAAATATACACAGGTGTACTTTTTTCACGGTTTTGAATGTTTCAAATTTGACATTATGTTATGTCTTGTTGTTGTGTATTACTTCCCGCCTACATCTAGGTAAGGGAGGTATTGTTTCTGGTCAAAAAATTGGGTAGTGAATTTTCAATAAATAAGCAGGTTTTAGGGTTCCTACAATACGATTTTACTATTTTTGCCATGTTTGTGTGCGTGCATGTGTGTGTGAGCGTGTGTGCGTGCGTGTGCGTGTACGTGTGCGTGTACGCGTGCACGTGTGAGTGTTTGTGTTCTCTGTGACGATTTTTTCATCTCGCTGTTATCTTAGTGAAATATATATCAAAAAATTAAATAAATATATAATAAAAAGAAGGTATTTTTCTGTATCATCGAATACTATTTTGTACCGTTTAAGAGTTGTATTGGACGGGAGGTTATGTGCTGCCCACATCAGATTTTTTATTTATTTTGTAGATCAAGCACAATATTAATTCTTACGAAAGTTATACTGTAATTCAATTGGTATTTCATACATTACCAAATACAGTTAAAAATGCAAGATCCAGAATTATATTACAAAATCAGTGACATACAACGACGCGACGCTGAAGAATTGATGTCCAAATACCTGGGTGTTCTGCATTGGCGAGGAACAGAAGATGAAACAGTTCTTGACGTGGGCTGCGCCAACGGGGAAGTAACTTGGGAGTTTCTTCGACCACGACTACCACCTGGTACTCGGGTATTTGGCGCGGATATAGCACCGACTATGGTAACGTATGCCGCAAAAAAATACCCAGAAGGGAACTTCTTCCAGTTGGACATTGGTACGAAGAATCTACCTGAGCATTTGAATGCTGCCTTCGATCATGTTGTCTCATTTCACTGCTTGCACTGGATCCAGGATCAAAGGTTAATATTTCACACTTCTTTAATAAAACCATAAATTTAATAATATACAGGGTGTTTCCTTTAAAACAACCAGCGCGAACTAATGACTTTAGAGAAAAATGTTAAATACATAAAATGTCGAGGAAAAAGTGTCATATTTAATAGATATAATAAACAGAAAATTAAACTAGTGGTTCTCAAACAATAGAATAAAATTATATTTTTAAATAGTAACCTATATAAATTTGTAGTCCATTAGATAGAGAATATTTTTCTGATTTCAACGATATGAATATGATATCAGGTTGTATAACAATTATTTTGAGAAAAATTGTATTAAAAATCAGAAATAATTTTACAATATTAAAATAGGCTATGTGCACATAGGGATAACTTACAGTTATTAAAAATAATAATTCCTATCAATTCAATGTAATTTATTGAGTACTAAAGCAATTAAAATAAATTTCTTATTTGTTTAAACTTGCATTGTTTGTTTCAATATGATTAACTATTATTAATAATCAATGTAAATTATCCCTATGTTCACTCTTAAAAAAAACGCGGTAATACATTGCTGTCAATCACTTTAACTGTAACTATGGTAATGATATATCCCTATGTATACTGATAAAAAAAACTCCCGGTATCTAAAATATTATAGTATTTGAGTTATGCGAGGCCAAAAAATTGCCACAGAGTACACACACACACACACACACACACACACACACACACACACACACACACACACACACACACACACACACACACACACACACACACAAACACACACACACACACACACACACACACATACAAGTATACATACATACATACAAGTATACATACGTACGTACATACATACATACATACATACATACATACATACATACATACATACATACATACATACATACATACATACATACATACATACATACATACATACACACATACATCATGACGAAAATGGTAAAGTCGTATTGTAAGGACCCTAAAACATGCTTATTCATTGAAAACTCACTACTCAATTTTTTGACCAAAAACAATACCTCACCTAGAGGTAGGCGGGAGGTAAAAACAAATAAAAACGATTTCTAATTTAAAAATTGGGTTCCAATCAAAATATGTATTTCAATTTGCACATTGAATAGCAATTCTCTTTGTTTTTGACAAATGTAATATAACCCAACAGTAGACAAGGATAAAACGATTAGAACATCCTTAATAATAAATGGTACGAGAAATGCTCGTATAATAATATTTAAAATACTTTTTTTTCTAACAGACAAGTGATGCAAAACATCTACAATATGCTTCAACCTGAAGGAGATCTATTTGCTTATTATCTGGGAATCTCTCCATTTTTCGATATGTTTTACAATTCCTCCCAACTGCAAAAATGGAATCATTATATACCAGAAGCACGTAAACATACTCCTATGTATCAACACGAAGACCATATTGAAGAATATTTACATAATATTCTTTCTGATGTTGGATTTAAAGTTACCTTATTACAAGTTTATCCTCGGCAATTCGTGTTTTCCCACGTAGAAAAATTAAAAGGTATGTAATTAAATTTAATGTTGTATAATAGTATACGCCAAGTTCTACTAGTCTTCTATAATGCTTTTCCTATTATATTATTTTTATAAGTGTACTCCGTCGTCTTTAAACCTCTTAGTAATGAAGTCTCACTGTATGGGAATTTAATTTCATTGTTTAGTGTTTGCCGGAGTGATTCTATTGTATGAACGATATTTTTTTAATATCTATCGTAAATAGCTCTAGTAACAACCACTTTTTTGTAAAATCGTCCATTTTACTTGAGCCAGTATATTTTCTTGTTCTTTTATTCGATACACTTCCTCTTTTTACTATGACCTGAACTGTATATTTACTAACTTTTGTTAAAATTGATGTTCTTATCACAGCTAGATCTAAGAAATATCATAATCTATTTCATAAGAATTAAGTAAACTGGTAATAGAATTACAAATTCAAGTAAAAAATTTCTATGAACCAGGGTCTTCGTTATGTATTGTGTTATAAATTTTGCAATATTAACAAGTACGGCTCTTGTAAGTATACCTAAAAAAAAAAATCGGTATGAATTGTAAATTTTCCAGGTCAATTCTCAGCTATAATATTCCTAGGCCATTGATAATTCGAAATAATTTTATCACAGTTTCCGAAAGAACGTTTCTTGGTAACCGCCCGACGCCGCAGGCGGAGGGCTGTTACCTTCAAGCAACGTTCTTGAGGTAGTTGTGATCAAATTATGAGTATTTAACAATGGTCGAGGGATATTCGGTGAGAAAATTTTTTGCGATAATTATAATTTTCAACCATATACCGTGAAAATGACATTTTGAAATAAACAAATCAAATATTACATTAACTGTCAACCGACTGTAAACTATTACTTAGCAAAAAGTGATAATTTCCCGGGGAAATTATCAGTGTAATTTTGACCTGATTGGTTACTTTTGCACACGTAATCAGAAATACGGTGATTCGATTGGATATATTTTTCACCAAAGCTATTATGAACCGAAAGAGCTTGTAAGTAAAACCTGTTTCTATTACTGTTCACAATAACCGGTTTCGCTATTGTAGTCGAAATTGCAGGGATTATAGAAGTCAAAGAAATGAACCTGGTACTATACAAGAATATTTATTTATACAATTTATTTATTTACAGTTTTTCTTAGTGGAGTTCATCCCTATTACGTGAAAATACCGGATGATTTAAAAGAAGAATTCATGGATGATAATATGAAAGAACTTTTCAAACTCGAAACTGTTCGAAATGCCAATCCTACAAACACCAAAGAAATAGTGATTCCACATATTCTAATTATTATTATTGCTTCAAAGATAAATGCACCTAAAGAAGTTTAAATCTGTTTCGCTACAAATAAAAATATATATTGGTAAATAAGTAATGTATGATAACTTTTTTGTTACATTTTCTTCATAACCTTGAAAGGATGTTTATAGGAAAACTTTTTTTTCATTGCCATGTTAGTAATGAATTAATGTTAATTATTTTAGGAAATAAATAAAAATTATTGTTCAAATGAATTAATTTTTTGATTGGTGCCATTTTATGATATTCATGTTTATTTCAAAATAGCAAACTGTACAAAATAAAACAAATTGTAGCTGATTTTATTCTGGATCTTTTCTAAAATAATAATCTAATATGGGCAGCACAATACCTCCCGCCATAGATTTCTTATCGAACAATGCAGGAACACGGACCTCCACTATCAAAAAACGTTCATCCCTTCAAAAAATTATGACACATGTCAAACCATGGAGTACTGGAGAACGTACTCAATGTTAATTTTTCGGTCCATGACTTTTAATCTCTGCCCTATCCGCTATGTAGGCGCTAGTAGTCATCTCATACTGCTACTAGATCTCAAATACTTCTTTAAATTTCAATTATTTTTAAAATAAAAACAAATGTTACATGCAATAACAAATATTATATTATACAAATGTAAGTACAAATATTATTAGAAACAATTCCGTAACAATTTTTGCACAAATTAATTCAGTCTCGACGTTCATATTTGCAAATGTTCAGATAATTTGCATATTTCCCAAAAAATCAGTGCATATATATGCTCATATAATTCAGTTTATTCGTGCATATAATCCGCTCTCTAGTGATCATGATCACTATTTAAAAAACTCCATGCTTGCAAAGCATAAATCGGGTAACTATTTGTGTATTTGTTATTCCAATATTTAAGATTATAGACTTAAATTTGACGCAATGTTGTCAAACTTCGAGGAGACATTTTAATTAGTTTATCTATATTTACGTCTCAGAACTTCTAACATACACAAGTAATATTACTATATTTTCTCTTTTTCAGACGATTTCGAAGTCGGAGCTTTCACAATTCATTTCTTCTTCTTTCCGCACAACACTCCAATCATTCTACAAATTTAAACAAAAGTGTTTGAAGAATTATAGTCGTTTATTGTAATACATAGAATCCAGATAAATAATCTAAACTAGAAGAAGGAGCGAGATAAAGACGTGAATAGTGAACTACATATTAAAAAAGAGATCGAAGATCCATTAGAGTCATTGGGGGAATATGATCAGAGATCTAATGAATTTGAGGAAGTCGACATTAAAGAAGAATTTATTGCAGAAAACGAAGAACACGAATATTATTTGAAACATCTAAAGAACGATTCGGCAGCTGATAATGAAGAAGGCAGTATTTCAAGGAGTAGTTGTGAAGATGAAAACTAACCGGATGTGGATGGAGACAACTCAAGTACGGACACAGATAATATGAATGAACCATGTAATATAACAGAAACAATTGGAGAAGAATTCAAGCATAGAGGTTATAAATGTACTGTTTGTGATAGGAAGTTTATACAAAAGGCTAACTTAACGCAACATATGAAAATACACGCAGGAAATCGAAATCACAATGTCCAATTTGTGATAAGAATTTTGTAGAAAAGGCTTATTTTACCCATCATATGAAAAGACAGGCAGGAATTCTAAATCATAAATGTTCTATTTGTGAAAAGAAGTTTGTAGAAAAGGCTGGATTAAATAAACATATGAAAATTCATGCTGGAATTCGAGATCATAAATGTTCTATTTGCGATAAAGAGTTTAAAGAAGAAGCTGGTTTAAACAAACATATCAAATTTCATTCTGAAATACGAGATTACTAATGTTCTATTTGTGATAGAGAGTTTGTACGAAAAACTCATTGACCCTATATATGAAAATGCATGAAGGAATTATAGATCACAAATGTTTTGTTTGTGATAAGAAGTTTCTAGAAAAGGCTGTATTAAAAAAACATGAAAATTCATGCTGGAATTCGAGATCATAAATGTTCTATTTGTGATAAGAAGTTTATACAGAAGACTAATTTAACCCAACATATGAAAGTACATGAAGGAATTCGAGATCACAAATGCTCCATTTGTGGTAAGAAGTTTACCCAGAAGTCTAATTTAACCCAAAATATGAAAGTACATTAAGGAATTCGAGATCGTCAATGTTCTAAATGTTCTAAGAAATTTGTACAACTTATTTTGTCCAACATATGAAGTTGCATGAAGGAATCCTAGATTACAAATGTTCTTTTTGTGAGAAGAAGTTTTTAGTAAAGTCGTATTTAAACCGTCATCTAAAAATGCATGCAGGAATTCGAGATCACAAATGTTTTATTTGTGATATGAAGTTTGTAGAAAAGGCTAGTTTAACCAAACATAAAAAAATTCATGAAGAAATTCGAGATCACAAATGTACTATTTATGATATGAAGTTTATACAGAAGGTTCATTTAACATACATGAAAAAATGTATTATAAATGTTGTTTGTACTATGGAATTCATAGTAAATAAATTATCCTCATTATATGTTAGATTAGAGCTTGAATCAATTATACCTTGTACATGTTCTGTTTGTGAAAATCGTTTTCTATCCAAAACATTATCATTTCAGCCAATTATAATTAATTAATTCTGTAAGGCCTGTAAGAGAATCTGTAAGATCTGGTAGAGTATTTGCATCAAGGTCACAAACTTAGCGCGCGAACCTGTTGGACATGCAAACAAAATTTTAACATGGCGTCTTATGGAGTATTCATGTTTACTTTTGTAAAAATATCTGTTATTCGCATTCTACGTTGTTTTAAAAGAAGAAAATTTATGGCGTTGATTAAGGTAAGTTCATAATTATACTGGTTACATAAAATTCTCCTAAATATAAAGCAATTTTTAAATATCATATTTTAAAAGTGCAGTACCGTAAATGTTGATAAAAACAATTTATAAAAATGTAATATTCTCATTATTCTGTGTTTTTTCTGATAGATTAGGAAATGCTATATGCTTATTTATTTAACAATTAGTGAAAATCCGTGTAGATGTCAGAAATTTAATAGTATTAGGAATTAACCTCAATTTGAAGAAAGTTTTAAGAAGTACATTTTACTTCCACTAATTAAATTGGAAAACTGTTTGCTTATTACCAAAATAAACCAAAGTAGTTACTTACTTACTTAATCCCGAGCCTTTCTACCTTTGCAGGTGTAAGGCTGTTGGAGCTGAGTGTTGTTCATAGTGCTGGTTTCTTCTTCCATTGCTCTCTCCATGCCCTCCTGTCTTGTGCCAAGCCCCTGCATTACCAAAATAAACCAAACTAGTAATTTTCAAAACTCCAACCAATTTCAACCCCCACAACAAATAAAAAGAGGATATAAAAAATAATTTTGGTCAAGTTCTTCAGTTACTAAACAGTTTTTGTTAGTTTTAGTTATCAAGGGTTTCGACAATTAACAGCATAATTCTAACAAGACAAAGCATTGTAAGACTTGACAAGTATTATTATGTTATTTCTTTGATATAACTCTTTTCTTTAACTTTAAATTTTAAAATATATTAATTTATATTTTTATTTTTAGAGGAGTAAATTAAGTGAATATGCAAAAGCTTTATCAGGAGAATATAAGGAGTGATATTTGGAAAAAATATCTCTCATCAGTATTGATCCATATACTATACATCAACTTACCAATACATTTAATGTGGTTCTAATGCATTTCATTTAAAATATACTTGCTATACATATATGTATATAATATAAACAAAACACGCAATCAACACCGACAAAACACAAAAATAAGTCACAAGAACCAAAACCTCCATAAGACTCAATGCTAACTTGAACGATCATTGTCCACAGACTTCCGCCAAATAGGCCACGCCTCTTGCAAGTACTCTGCGCATCATTTTCGATTGGAAACAGAAAACTGCTCGCAGATCATTCTACGGACAAGAAATATTGCTCGACCTCCCGAGGTCAATGCAGTTCACAATGCAGTTAAATGGCGGCAATGCATAAAACGAGGTATATAGATTTATTATTACTATTAGAATTACCTTCCAATAGCGAAGATGAGGATTTTATTGAATATTTGAATGTAATAATACAAGTTACGAAGAACCCTAAGGTAAAAAATTATATTACAGAAGTAATTGACAAATATAGTGATGTTGAGGTTAATATAAATATTATTATTAACTTGTTCAATTAAACACGTCAATAATGTTTAAATGTTTTAAGTTCAGCACATAATAGTATATTATGATACAAGTGTATAATTAAGCTTTTAAAGCACGAACGACGAGTTTAAGAGCACGACGCGAAGCGGGTGTTTTAAGAGAAGTGTTTCAGCGTTGTATATTGTTCTAAAATTATTGTATAAAAACAATACTTCAAATAAAAGTAGTGGATAACATATTTTTCTGTAAATATTATACAAAACATTTTTTTTATAAAATAAATTTGTAACATGTACAGCGCAAAAACCAAAATGATAACTGAAAAAAGATCTTTGAAACACTGACTGCTGAAAAAAATTTCCACTCATAATGTGACTTAACATATAGTATCCACAGAAACAATTTAAAATACATAAATGCGAATGCGAGTCTTAATGTCAATATAAGAACCGAATTTAAATGAATTTTTTTTTTCAATAAATATGCAAGAAGAGTAGGGTCGTATAAAAAATAGTATGTAACTCACTTGCGGAAAAGTTCATTGAAAAACTCTTGTTCCAATTTTCGTACTGGTTTCTCAATAAAGCATTTTCCGCACTTGTATTACAATAGTATATTGAACAACTAGTGTTACAATTAGGCATTGTAACACGAGTTGTGGAGTTGTTCATACTACTTTTCCTATTTCACGTTCATAAATTCAATAAAATAAAATAGTACAGCATGTTTAATATACTACTGGTAACCAAGGGGCTTTGCCCGCGGGGCCTATCGGGTCCCAGACCGCAACCCCGACGTAGAGGCTTCGATTCAATAATTTTACGTGAGCAATGACAGCTCAAGCTTGACAGACTGTTAATTTTACAAATAATAAATTCCCCAAAAACAGTTGCACAAAATTCAATTTTGTAGCATTGTTTTTGAGAAAACCAGTGTCACAAAATTAAGTTTGTGTACGTGAAATAGGAAAATACTATTTCAACTGCATCATTTATAAACTCATGTTTTTGTTGTATGTAACCCGAGAAAATACTACAATGGGGTCATACCAATGACGTCTCATCTATAGACGAGTAATGTCGTATCCAAAGTCAACGCAATGTTTTGAAGCAGAAAAGGATAGAACAAATGTAGGCGCGACAGGCGTGCGGTGAGAGGGGGACTTAGAATGGTGTAATGCACGTTGCATACAGCTACTGTATAAAACGTAGCTGACTCGCCAGACATTTTGAATCTTTCTTATGTCAACATTAAAAATTGATGGAATAGCATCTTTTCTTAATAATCGTCGATTATTCTTAGTAATATAGTAACATTTCTCCTCGAAATGTATGGAACAGATACTGGAATGTTTTCCAGGAACAAAATTTTCACGATTCATTGCTTGAATCCATTGATTCCTTCGATTGGAATCAGATGGAAATTTGAAAGTGTACTAGTATTTATAGTTCTATTTTATTATTTCAAAATTAACCTTACTCATGCAACTTTATATTTGAATCCTTCAGATACCGTTCTGAACAATTCGGAGCTACACAATAACGCAACATTTTTTATATTCTTTCAAATATAAAAAATTTACATGACACTGCGAAAATCTCAAAATAAACTTGTCAAAGTGAATCAAAACAACAGTTCTTTCAACACGCACAACAAATACAAATGGCTGCCATAACCAATGTAAACAAAAATGTATGCAACGTGCAACACACCACTCTAATGCCCCCTCTTGCCGCGCACCTATCTCGCCCAAGCCCTCCGGCTTCACAACAAACAGCGCCATACTTTTGTCTATAGATGAGACGTCATTGGGTCATACACTTAAAAAAAAAAGTTGTGTTTTTTTACAAATCATAAAAATTTAGATCATTTCAGTCTCATATATTCAATATTTCTTATATTTTTTCAACTTTTCATTCATAATATCCTTTCTGAAGTTTCGCGGTTGCAAAATCCTGACGTCATTCTGTAATAGAATGTAAAGCATGGCAAGGCGAAAGAGGTGTTGATAACAAATAAAAACTTGCTTTTCAGTGTTGCAATAATTACTTATTATTATTAAAATGAATACTCCGATAAATCAAATTAGATATTCGTTAATTATAACATTTTTAGTCAAAGAGTTTAGGACGAGTTAAAAAAAAATGCTTTGTTGTATTATATCTTGTCGCTTGTCGGTAATGTCGGTAGTCTCATTATCACATCTGTCATCACAAGTCATATGTTGCAGTTAACGATTTTCAAATTAAACTTATGTTTAGTATATTTATTATATTAATTTGCCCAGGTAATGTGAATAAACTACATTTGTAAAAACCTCAGTAAATAACAATGATTGATAACAGTCAATTTGACAGTAGGTGTAGTTCCTCTATCTTCGCTAGAGCGTGTTTTGTAGTAGTATAACATGCTGACGTCACGAGCGAAAAATTTGAAATGAGATGCCCATTTCAAAAAATCATATCTTTATAACTACATGCCTTTTAATATTAAAATTAGTATCTACATTCATAACTTTACTCAAATTTACAGAAAAAAAATAAAAAATAAAACGAAAAAAGGTTTATGACCCCATTATATGTTCACGATTTGTCGTGTTATTTTAACCCGCCATTTTGGGATGCACTCGAAACAGAATAAATGCGATTGAGGAAATATTGCTTGTTGCTCTCCGATATAGGGTACCTCTATATGGAAGGGTAAAGACATGGCGTGGTACGCTTTTCTGCTTGCGTCCGCCATTAGTCTGTCAAGATTGAAATAGTTTACGAATATAGTTCAATAGTTTATTAACAGTGTAAGTCATATTATTATTCATAACCTTATTCTTGATAATAACTAAATTTATATTATCTTTATAATTTATAGTGTAATTATTTCATATTTCTTTATAAAATAACATTAATTTTGCTACAAAAAGTAGGGAAATGTAAAAATAACATATTTACCCTATTCTTTGTCAGTAAATTTGACAGACTAATGGCTGCGCCCCTGACCATGTCTATACCCTTGTATATAGAGGTACCCTACTCCGATGAAATTTCGAGCGCCACTAGCATGTCAATCGAGTACGCTAGGTCCACCAACACCTTTACAATGACGTCACAACATTTAAAAATAAGTATGGCTATGCCTATGTCACACTATATGATTTTTGAAAACTGAAAACTAAAAAATCATACGAAACTTGTACAAATGATGCCTGTATGACAAAAATCATATGAAACTATTTTCTTTTATTCGTCTTCTTCGACAAGATGTATACTGTTTTGGCAAATTTGACCTAGTTAACCAATAATAACAGACGGGCCTGAATAAAAATTGATATTTTCGTTTGACGCAAAGATATTTAATGGTTAAATTTTTTAGCGTGCATTTAAAGAAAGAATTTATATTTTTTTAAATTAGTTCTGATACGCAGGCAGTGATCTGAACCACAGATCACTGTACGCAGGACATTATTGTGCAATATGTAGTATTCTAAAATAAAAAAAAGTAGGCAATAAAAATGAAAAATTAGGTCAATTTGGACAAAATGATGAAGAAATGGAACAATAAACTAGAACAAAAGAGCGAAGTTAGTTTCGGACAGTAGGTGAACTGAATTGAAATGAGTTGCAAATCGTTTCATATGATTTGTCATATGAAATGGCGGCGTCATCATTTTCGTATGATTTTTTAGGGTGCGTTCAATTTCGTATGTCGCGTATGACAAAAATCATATGGTGTGACATAGGCATTAATGAATAACAATTCGAACTTTTTAAAAGTGAATCATTAAAAAAATGGTGAAAGACCCCATTCATAGTAGGTTGAGAACCGAATTTCCTTGTCACTATTAAAAAACGGTAGATATATTTAGAAAGAAATGTGTGTTTCATTTGTTGCGTTGGCTACATTGGCTGTCAGTTAAACTTCAAACTTGACATTATTTTACTTCAAGTGGCCAAGATTGTATTTACTATGTCTTTGCCACAAGATTTTATAGTAGAAAATGAAGTTATTTTTCGAGAAGACAGTCGAACATTAGCATCTTCACCTTCTTCTACAACATCAGGTTTGTCTGGTGATGAAAGTTGCATAGAAGATAAAGAATCAATTCCACCAAGCTTAATAGAAGATGAATTGCAGTTAGCATTAAATAAAGTACTTGATAGCATGTAAGTGTTGACTGTTTATTTAATATAATTTGCTTTTCAGGATGCTGGAATTGATGAACTCGTTAGCGCCGTTTCTCGTTGTCGAGAATTAGTATTAGAATCTGAACAGTGTTCTACGGAACGGAAGTGGCTAGTTCGTCATTTAATTGAATTACGACTTCGTCTGCAAGAATGTCGAGATGCATTAACCGACCCCACGTGAGTACAGCTGAATTGGTTTTCTTTATGAAATTTAATGAATTTCAGATTATAAATAGTTTAAAATTCCAGGCATCCAAGGAACAAAGGTAGTAGCGTGAACACTCGAGTGATATTAGGACACCACTTGATCTTGCAGCCCTTCTTAAACGCTACAACCTTTTCTGGTGTTCGAAAGAGGCATTGTGACCAGTGTGCCGGAACGATCTGGAGCATGTTGCAAGCGTGGTATCAGTGTGCAGGTTATAAATATTTGATAATTTAATTCTTCAGTTATACATTGACCTAAGTTTCTAATTTATAAATGTAATTGAAAGTTGTTTTTATTATTTTTATTCATTATGTTCCAAATATTTTTACATGAAAATATATTTAATTCTTGACATAAAATTTAAATTATATACATCTCTTTTGTACATCATTCGGTTTTAAATACATACATAATCGCCCCATTTCTACTTTTCCATGTCCAAATTAGCCATTCTTCGCTTTGTAGTTTATAAATTGACATCTGTTAATAAAATAATTAGTCTTACAGAGCTCTGTAGAAATAGGAACTTTGATTAGACGCAGATGTGTTGTTGATTGTTTATTATAATAGTTTAGTAGTTAATTTCAAAACTATATAATTATATTTTTTTAGATTGTACTTACAGTTGTCATCACAAGTGTATTCCGCATATTGTCCGGATATGTGCTCATCTCACTGCCACAGAAAAGGGGAAATATATAAATGATATTTGTCCGGAGAAAGGCCTCTCAGTCCAACGCTACCAGTGCGCTGAATGCAAGACTCCACTCACTTTTAGTAAGTGTCTTTACACGTTTATCTTTTGTGTTTTTAAATTATTTAACTCTAGAGTTACTTGGAATAATTTTTGATTGATTAAACTGTCAACATTAACAATGTACATACAGAGTAAATGTAATAAAAATTTTCAATGACCTTCAAACAGTCGACTCGAGGGTAAATTCGAATATCTGCTTGAAATGAAAAATTGACCCAACTTAGCTCTTCAGATAAACTAATTTAGGGCTGTATTCTTTGGTGGCATCGGTATCATTAAAGTTTTAAACGCGGTGTATAATTATTTATACACCGCATTTTAAATATAAATATTGTGTTATTGTATATTTAATTAAGTTATAGGACAAACTTTAATTGATTCTGATGTGAATAAATCTTACCTTTGTAAAATTGTGTCTTATAATGTTATTATTACACTTAGCTACTCCGAGGGGATTGAGTTGCTTTGGACGTTCATTTGTGTCAGGTATCATCTCAAATATTTTGGAGCATGCTGGCTGTTTTATGTGTTTGCACCAACCATTTTATTAAAATGATTTGTGTAGGTTTCGAGTTCCACCCAATAAATTTCCACTATACAAATTTAATTTTTGAGATTTTAAATCTTTTGCGGTAACTGAAATAATTGTATTAATTAAATTAATATAACATCGTATGCAAGAACCAAAAATAGAGTAATTACATAGCGATTAAGAAAGATTAGAAACAACTTTTTGAAATTAGATTCAAGTGGACAAATATAATTTAATCCGAGGATAATATATACTTACTTTATTCGAACACTGTTGGAATAGCAGTGTTTTAAAGTACGAGTAGATACATGTATAAAGTGCTATAAATATGCAAGATAATTTAAATTATAAAAGTCACTCAAAACTTCGATTTCCACTTTCTTTTAATTTGGTTATACGACACCGTAGTATAGTATTAAAAATGGTTTAGAATAAAAAATTGCATTCAAAGTGTATTATTTGTTTTTCAGTTGTTTTTATGCACGAGTAAGAAGCAAGTGAAAAATGGTTTTTAAGTATTAAGAATGCCATCGATAAAAATGTAACAATTGGGCATCCAAAATTAAAATACGCTAACTAGTGGTAGAAACTGAACTAACCATAAGGTACATAAATTTCATTGCATTTTGAAATTAATAATTTTTTAAAATTAATAACAATCGTAGTTATTTTAAGAGTATACCAATGTAAGTATTACATTTGCTTAAGTCGTATTATTTAAATAAGATGTAATAATGAAAGGTACATTGTGTTTGTAGAAATTTTCAGTGTGTATAGCAATAGTTCTGCTGTCAATAAAAACAAACTACCAATATTAAAGCACGCATTCGCCATCGTAAGATATCATACAAAATGAAATTGACATGTACCTTATGTGAATTGTGATCAATGCCATCTCTTGATAATTTGGAAGCTCAATAATTATTTATGTATTATCAAGGCACTGAAGTTTAATTTTTTATCACGGTATATACGTGATAAAAGTTAAACTTCAGTGTCTTTATACATAAATAACTATATAACAATGACTTATTTCTTTATAACTTCTCCGATCAAGGAAAAAAAAAACATTTTACTTATAATTTCTTATAGTGTAGGTAATTGCATCGCTCATAAAAACTGTAATATACAAAAGTATTGTATAGTTTGCATGCAGCATTCTTCATGTCTGTAATTGTGCTGAAGATATTTTCAATGATACAACAGGAAGCAGCGGCTGGGCCGAGGCGCGGCTGTGCGACTACGACGGTTGCTACTACTGCGCTGCGTGTCATTGGAACAGCGCCGCCATCATCCCGGCGCGCGTCGTGCACAACTGGGACATGGATAAGCGCAGCGTGTGCCAGGCGTCGGCGCAGCTACTCAAGATTACTGCCAAACAGCCGCTCATCAACCTGGAGCAACTCAACCCTAAGCTGTTCAGCTTCATCTCTGAACTTAGCTTCGTCAAGGTATATCTGCTATCACAGCTTCGCTTGTGCACAATTAGTCAGTTTATTTTATATCTTAAAAAAAAAAAGAAAAAATTAGAAATTGTAACTCATATTTCATTTATTCGCCCACAGATTCAAAGTAAAACCTTCTTTAAAACTAATTTTTGAGATAACTCAAGATATCAATTCTGGGAAGCCACAGGGGTAATTTTTACAAGATTAATCTTGCTTACAGAAATTACGTGAAGAACTCTTGATGATGAAAAAGTATTTATCCGTGTGTCGCGTGGCACAGAGTCAACACCTGCTGTGGAAGCTCGGGGAGAGGCACCATCTGATCGACACTTCATATATGTACAGCCTGCAGGACCTAGTGGATATCCATGTGGGCGAGCTGCCGAGCTTCCTGCAGGGCATCAGCGAGAGCTGGGCGTGTCACATCACGCAGGAATGTGAGGTATGTCGCGGCCGCGGCCACCTGTGCGAGGCGTGTGGTAACGACGAGGTCATCTTCCCGTTCGAGGCCGCGGCCGTTACGTGCGCCGCCTGCACTGCTGTGTTCCATCGCATCTGCTGGACGCGCAAGAAGCAGAACTGCACCAGGTGCGCCCGGATCAAGAATAGAAGCATCCATGTTACGGACGATGTATCCGATGTATTGGAAAACAATGATACTGAACAGTAGTAATTAAATATTTTTACTTTTTCAAATTGATGTGATATTATTTAAAATTGGAAATATTAAGATGTATTCAAGAATGTAATATATATAATACAATATATATTTAGTAAATTTATTTTAATTAAAAAGATAAAAAATAATAATAGGTACAATTTCTATATTTTGTATTGTTTAGACATTTAATATCCGGGAAGTTATGAGGTGGCCACAAAGAATTCCAATGGCAATATCATTTTAAAATTTGATATTTTGAGCTTGTATGTTCAAATTACGAGTTAAATAGATTTCAGAAGCAATTTATCAACCAGAAGTGGTAGTTTGCTTGAAGGCCTTTAAGGTATTTTGAGCATATCTCAGTAAATGGTGGTCGGTCAGATATTCTACGAAGACGTCACGCGACCATCAGATTGTTTCGCTGGTCACGAGCTCCGCAGAAGATGGCCATAGTCTTGTGTACAGATCTTCGTCAGGAACGGGTCGTCCTTCGGGTCCCAGAAACCGTAAGGCTGGGTGTGAGCGTGGAAAAATTCAATGAGTGCTATCCAATTTCTTTCCGTTCGAAACTTTTCTAATGTTCATTTATCAAATAGTGCAATGATCTAAAATGGCAGAATTAGCAGCTCGCGCTTTAATAAACAAACTCCCGACAAAATCGAATCACAGTACGTATTTTTAATGGAACATTTTCATAAATATTAACTCATTTTGGTTCATATCTCCGCTACGTCGGCCATTTTAGATCGTTACACATTTGACAAATGAACATTAGACAAGTTTCGACGGAATGTAAATTGGATAGTACTCATTGAATTTTAGGCAGATGCATGTGCTCAGAAAACAATGGTCAAACTATTCTAGAATGCAACAACTTCTCATTAATTTAACCAATTTCGCAGCTCGTACGGTTCTCGAGATCCCAATGCATTCGTACCTTTAACGGAATTCTTGTATATCGGCGGGTGGTATTAAAACAGAATTCATTTTAAATAAACAGTATTAATGTCTCAATTTATTACATAAATTTATATAATAATCTAGAAGTATTCCAAATTTCTAAATATATTTCGGCTACAAATTGGAATCAGTTTCTGTGACATCATCGCTAGCCGCTACAAAAAGAAGATATTATTAATGTATGTAAATAAGTGGCATCGTTTCACTTACAATTTAATGTCACTACGGATCGAGATTGCTCCCCCATCATATAATCTAAATAGGCGTGAACTACAAAATAATTAAAGTTAGGCAATATTTAAAAAAAATTGATTAGAATACTTACTTTCTTCAACTGAAGACTCGTTATTTTCTTCGTTACCCAAACATTCGTCCTGTTCATCTGAATAAAAACAAGAGTTATTTTTTATTGCAAGTGTATATGTGCTGCATACCTTCTCTGAGCTTCGGCAGTTTATTAAATTTGTTAAAGATTGCTTCGTGCGCACACCGTAAGTGTTTCTGTTGGCGCTTTTTCGTTGTTTGCCGAATCCGTGATTTTTCTGCTTCCGGTATAAGGAAGTTGCACACCATATCTGCTATGAGTTCCTCTTTCTCCACGAATCTGCATTATAATGTTTAGTGAGAAGAGATGAAAAGAAAGGGCCAGTGCGTGTGAACCTACATGGAAGGTGGCTCCAGCGCTTGCTGCTCAACCTGCGCAGCAAGTTTCTGTATGAACCGCGTGGCGTCCGCATCCGACGCGTGCTCAATGCCTTCCGTGACGATGTCCTGCAGGTATAAGTCCACACTGTCTTGATGAACTTTAATTATCTGTAACAATTTGAATGGTAAATCATCTAAGTTAATGTTAAAGATAGAAAGAATTTACAACAAATGATTAACATAAATATATAATTCACAACAGTTTTACTAAGGTAGGTATCAAAACAGTTAAGTTCCACAAAGAACATAGGAATAAAATAGCGATATACAGTGAAGACCAAATAATTCAAGAAATAAAAGAAGAAATCCACCAAAACGACAATAATATTACATTTATGTAGATACCCTTCTACGCCGGAATACAAAATAATGAACAGCTGACAAGGCAGCAAAACAAGCAGTACTGCAACACAGCAAGCACATGAATATACAAATTTCAACATGGAGGAACAATAAAATAAAAAATAAAACAAACATGGAAATAAAAATTATAAGGTGAAGAAAACAACAAACTAAGAGATATCAAAGAGGAAAAAACAAGAACCAAATAAATCATTATTACATGACTAGGAATAGGAAATACAAAAGTAACACACAAAAAACCTACATGGTGTAACATTCCCTTAACAGTCAAACTCATTAATAGACTGACCGAATCGTACAAAATACAGATTAAAGCACAAAATACTAAACCAGACATTGCCAAACACTCCTGACATACCAAGACAAACTTAATATTGTATCAGGGTTCTAATAGCCCAAGACACCAATGGCCCTTAAAATTTAATTTATTTAAAAAGAAAAATTAATATTTAATATTTTAATTTAATTCTTTTCGCATTGAGACCTTTAATAAGGATTAATAAATATTTATTAAATCTCATTAAAAAAAATATTTAGTTCTTCTCAAATCCGATATCATACAGGAAGAAATTGGAAATAACATTTAATTATCAAAATAAATTGAATTGTTTTGTGTGTCATTTTGCAATTATATTATGTCTGAGAAAGTAAAAATGTGACCTGCTTAAATATCTCGTCGTGTTCTCGGCGGCGGCGCTCCTCCACTTGGCGGCGGCCCGCCTCCGCAGCCTCGCGGTCCCGGCGCTCGCGTTCATACATCAGCGCCAGTGCGTGTGCCTTGCGCTCATCCCGGATGCGCACCAGCTCCTTGCTGAGGAAGTCCAGCATAGTGCCCAGCACGTGGCCTTGTAACTGGTTCAGCGCCGACTCCAGATTGGCCTCGCGCTCCCACAGCACCTGCTTGTTGCGCTGCTGATTCAGTACTTCCATGCGCCTCTCACGCATCTCTCGGTTCTGACTGGCGTCGAGGAAGTGCGTACTTTGCAGCTCCTCGATGAGCTCACGGCAACGATCACGACCCTCATAGATTAGCGTCTGCGCAGCGCGGCCACGGATGATGCATTGTAACGTAAGGACAGCTTCATTTTCCTCGTCCAATAGGTCATCCATGGGGTCATATGGAATGCGCACCGTGTCGTCGAGCGTCTGTGGCTTAACACGTCGTGCACGCAGCGTACACTTGACATGCACGGCGCGATGCAAACTCATCAGCTCTTCGTGCAGCTGCTTGAGTACCGGCTCCGTCCATTTAGTCTCGCGGATGCACAGGCGCCGGCCCGGCAATTCGATCTCATTCCCCTTAAGTATCTTGTTAGCATTGAGCCAACGCGGCAAAGTCGACATGTTCTCCACATCATGCAACATGGGCTCGAAATGTTCGAGGCGGATATTCGCGTGGCCGCGTTTGGGGTGCTCACCAAAACGCATGAGTGGCGCGTACATTTCTGACTTGTAATCCGCATGCTCGTCCACAACGTTCACGTGCCCGTATTTCGTGCTCACACCCAAGTTTTGACGGTGTAACCGTCGCAGCTCTCTAGCTTTGTTATGCTTCATCTTGGCCACCTTGGCTTGATGTTTGCCACGCAATCGGGCAGTGATACGCTCGAGTTTACCATTCGTACGTGCAGCGGTGGTATCCAGCACCTCCTGCAGCATACGCTCCAGTAATTCAATACGCAATGCTTGTATTGCGGAGATCTCCTCTTCGCGAAACGCCCACTGGTCCAGCTCAATGGCTTGCAGAATCATCCGTCGCTGCTCCAGAGTGGCCGCGTCCTCCACGTCCGGCAGTAGTTGCTCCCACGCACGCCGACGTCGAGCACGTAATATCATTTCTACTTCGTGCATACCCGGTGGTAAGTTTTCTCTAAGAATATTACATGGTAGGAAAGAACTTAAATCATCCAACAAGCTAACACCAGGGACTAAACCTGAATTACAATTTTATCTACTTGGACCAAATAGTATTTTATACAATAATTAGTGTGATTGGAAAGATGGTTGCAAAATACGGATACGGCAAGAAAGGCTGGTGAAACAGATTAAATGATTTTGAACGAGTGCGAGAAATAGACGTGCTTATATCAATAAAAGTGAATGTCACAATGACTTTGCTTTAGTCCCTGATATTAAAATATCATTACTCTAAAAAATTTAGTTTTAAGATTTCTGGGTCACTATTGTCCATAATAACATAATTCGGAGACTTCCAGTGAGTTGTTTGGGCAGAAGATTCTCTATAAACAGTTTGAATTCCTCTAGTTTGCTCTCCCTTAGGTGAAAATTTTGGACTTTTTTGGACATAATTTTTATTAAAAACCACTTTATTTACCAATAAATCTGGTGATAAAGTAATTATAGGCCTAGAAAAAAAATATTAGTAAAAAATACGTACTTATAAAGTAAAATCAAAATAATTACATTTTAAAGAACGTGGCTCTATCAGAGCCAGCAATATCCACAGGCTGAGATCCACATAACACATTTGCATAGTTTTGATTACTCAGAGGCTTGAAAGCAGCCCTAGGGCCAACTTTCATCACAATAGTTTGTCGGGGGCAATGTGTCAGATCACTAAACATATTATCGAATACTGGTGCAATTTCCTGCAACTACAACAGTCAACGACCATTCTTATTAGTATTAGCAAATATTATTACCACTTGTGCAGTCGCCATCGTTGCTTTAAAAGCATGTTTGTTGTGGTCTTTTTCTGTTGGTACAATAAAATTGGGATCTAAAACACACATAAGTTTTGTATTGCTAATTTACAACTGTCTATATCTTCAAACTAACTTACCATACATATAATCATTTACTCTGCTAGTTGAGAATTTTAATACTGCTTCAGGATTCATTTTGCCTAAAATTATATTGTAAACTTCAAACTAACGTCAACCATCAGTCTTAACCACAGATCAGAGATCAAGTAACTAATGGCAACAAATGTTGATTTGAAAAACAATCAATCAATAAGGAAATTTTAAATGAAAGTTCTTCTACCTTCAAATTATTCTGCATTTTAATACAATAATTAAATTTAACAAGTACAAAGAAAGTATTTTGAGGTTAATATAAGCAAACTTTTGACGTTTGTTATTCAAGTGTTTTTCAATTTGGCTGCGTGTCAAATTTCTTGATTCAGAGGAAGTGTGAGAAATACAGCCTGGCAAAGTGAGTAAAGCCCTAGAAGTTGTACCTTCGGCGATCGCTGATATCTATGTATTCAAATTAAAATAATTTAACTAAGCAAATATATTTCTACTTTATAAAACTGTAGTGCTAGTACTCACAGCGATCATAACAAAAATCACTATGTGCCTAGGCAGAAGTTGTTACAAAGATTTATATGGGTGTAGAATTGAAATATGGAACAGGGATTTCATTGCAATTTTTTTGATATTGCTCTAAATTTTTACCTGTTCACTTTACAAAGCAAAAGTATCAATACAAAAGTTGTGCAGAATTTAAAAATGCATGTAATAAGGCCCATTTGGTTACCTAAATATTAGTATTTCGCGATATATCAATCAAATTAAAATTAATATTTATTGGGAAAATTATAACACAGCCATGGAAAATCAAACAAAAACTAAAAATATTTGACATTTCGGAAAACAAATTTAGATTTATTTATTACATTATTGCATTATTTCCTGTGGAAATTTCGTAGAAGATTGTAATGTTATACTTATAATGGCGTATTTTAGAGTTCACATCATTGCATTTATTTCTGTTAAAAAATAAATAAATGTTAACCTGATGTCAAATGTCAAATCTTTTTCGTGTGTGTCCAATTTTCCATGGCCGTGACACAATTTTTTTTTTAATAATGGGCCTTATTACATGCATTTTTAAATTCTGCACAACTTTTGTTTTGGCACTTTTGCTTTGTAAAGTGAATAGGTAAAAATTTACAGCACTATTAAAAGAATTGCATTGAATTCCCTATGTTCCACATTTTAATTCTACACCCAAATAAATCTTTGTAAGAACTTCTGCTTAGGCACACAGTGATTTTTGTTATGATCGCTGTGAGTACTAACAGTCAGCTCTCGCTCTATAAATGTGTCCATGATTACTTAGAAATAATTTAAACAAGTCAATAATCATTAAAATGCCAAATGTTATCTGCAAACTCAAATAATACGACCTTTTATATGTTTTGTTTACCATGGTACTCTGGAAACAGCTAAAAATTATAAATTTTATTTTACGTTTATCTCATGACAGAAATGTAATGCATCAATAAATTTGGACTCATTTTGTGCAGTTTTTATTTCTGAACATTTTTTTTAGTAATGCTATAATTCCGACTATGATTAATTAAAATTATTAACGATTATTAAAATCTGCATATATTTCTGTCTGGTGTCTGTACTTACTCAGTTCTGAAGTGTGTAGCTTATTGATAATTTTTTGCTTCATTTTATTATAAATACATATAACTAGTAGAAAAATGTATACAAAACGAATGCAAGTGATATAAATTTTGTAGATATATATTTTGATGTATTGAAATTGTGTAAGACTGATTTTTTTATTTTTAATATACTTATGGGGTCACCTGGGTGGCTCTTAGCTATAGTTAGAATCGGTAGGTGGCGCTGTTGTCGAGGTCTAGATTTTTTTTTTAAATTTTCCTGACTTTTATATTCATAACCACATTTATAACTTATGCATTTGACAATCCAAATGACCCCATAGGTACAAAGAAAATCATCAAAATCGGTCAAGCCGTTTAAGAGGAGAAAAATTACGAATAGCGGAATTTTATATTAATGACTTTAATGTATTTGAGGTATTTCAATTATAATAAATAATAGTTATTTGTTTAACTAGGCACCAAAATACCAGATTTACAGCAGAGACTGCCGTTTCATTGACTAGGCGAAGCCGAGGCAATGAAAGCTGCCGAAGCTATAAATTATGTAATACAGTAAGTAAAACAAAAATATGCCGCTCTAAAAATAATTATTTTCTTTAGGAAAACTGTACTAACATACTTGTATATAGGGTGTTCAATTTAAGTGTGCCACCATTGCTATCTCGAGAACTATAAGAGCTACGAGGTCGGTTAAATTAGTAAACAATTTCTATATTATAAGACAATTAAAATGAGAGAAACAAGAATTTTTTAGACCAGTAGTTCTCAAAATGCGGGGTGCAACTTTCTTATTTTAAATGGCAACCTACTTTTTTTATTTGCTTATTCGATTCAGTATTTTTTTCTGAATTCAATGATACCCACATGTAATAACCGAATAATACAAAATATTTGAGAAAAATGCAAAATTAAAAATGTATCATTTTTATTTAAATATGCCTATACAAAGTTTGTCATGGAAGAAAACAAATAAATCAAACAATTTTTAATATTAGTTTTTTTGAAGTGTACCTCTGTATTTCTGTATTGTAACAACAAAATGAATAATTATTCTCATAATTACAGTTTTTGCAATTATTTCTGCATTTGATTTATTTGTTTTCTTTCATGGCAAACTTTGTACGGGCATATTTAAATAAAAATGATACATTTCTAATTTTGCCGTTTAAAATAAGAAAGTTGCACCCCATATTTTGAGAACCACTGGTTAAAAAAATATTTTTGAAGCTCATTAAAATAGTCTTGTAAAATAAAAATTGGTTGCTAATTTAACCAACCTTGTAGCTCTTATAGTTCCCGAGATAGCAATGGTGGCACACTTAAATTGAACACCCTGTATACTTCTGTATTGATTTACGTTTCAACAAAAACCATTTGTAAAGACTACACTAGTTTTACTACACTAGGAATTAGCATAAAAGGTGTTTTTCAAATTTTGATAAATACTGTTCTTTAAAATTTTAAACCGTTGAAAATATACATTTTTTCAACTTCTCTATAAATATATCCCCATTATTTCAATTTTTTCGATGAATTATAGTACCCATTATTCACGACAGTGAATTATGATTCATATTTCACTTTTCTCGACTAATAACAGAACCAGTTTATTTTAAAGACGTAATGTGGATCACCAAAAACGGCCGTCTGACAGTTGACATGTAGTCAGTTGTCATTGTGTATTTTGATGTTGTCGTTCTTAAATGTATTTTCATCAAGCAATTTCGATAATTTGCTAAATGCTATTTCCGAATATACAGCATTAGAAAAAGTACAGTATTATATTAGAGATTATGATCATTATTCACTCGGATGATTCATCTTTATCTTCGCGATTAATGACTATCATAATTAGTCCAGGCATTGAGTACTTTTGGGGTTACAAAAGGTCAAGGAGTTTTCGTTTTTGGTAGATTTTTTACAGTTTGGTGTCCTAATTAATATTCTGAGTTTGCGACCTTGAGCGACCGCCGCTCGCGCCGCCATATTGAAAAGAAGGTACTAAAAACAGTTTTTCGAGAATATCTTCTCTCCAGCGCCACCAAAGTTGAATATAGTCAATACAAAAATTATAGAGCATAAAATTCTCTAGAGAAAAGGTTCTTAATAGTTTTTGTGTAAGTGTTACAGTTTTCGAGAAAATCGAGAAAATAAAAATTAAAAAATCTTAGTCTGTGTAAACCATCTCCTAAATTTGTGTTAATACACAAAAACGGATGACATTTTTTAGCGGACTGAAAGATCGACTACCGGTTATCAACATTCGATTGCCCGGACATTTTTATATTAACACCATTATTTTTACACTTTAGGGAAGTCTAGTTCAGTTGTAATATATACATATTTCCCCAGGAAGCCTAAATAAATTAAAATAATTTTCTTAAAATTTTGTGTTTAATTTACTGTAAATCTTGTACGGAATCAAATAGCGACTTCCGGTTTTAGGCATTCGATTGCTCGGACAATTATCTATTTGGACCATTATTTTTACTCTACTGGGAGGTCTAGTTCAGCTGTATGTGTACATGTTCTCCGAGAAAACGTAAATAAATTTAAGTAATTTTCTTAAAATTTTTTATATAAATTACTGTAAACCTTGAACGGAATCAAATATCGATTTCCGGTTTTCATCATTCGATTGCTGAGACATTTATCTATTAGCACCATTATTTTTACATTTTTGGTAAGTCTAGTTCAGCTGTAAAATATACATATTTCCCGTGAAAACATAAATAAATTTAAGTAATTTTCTTAAAATTTAGTGTTTAAATTACTGTAAATCTTGAACGGAATCAAATTGTGACTTCCGGTTTTCGGCAATCAATTGATCTGACATATATCTATTAGCATCATTATTTTCGCACTTTTGGTAAGTCTAGTTCAGCTGTAATATATACATATTACCCGAGAAAACGTAAATAATTTTAAGTAATATTCTTCAAATTTTTTATTTAAATTATAGTCAAGGCAATGAGTACTTTCGGGGTAATAAAAGGTCAAGGAGTGTTCATTTTTGGTAGATTTTTACAGTTCGGTGTCCTAATTAATGTTCTGAGTTTGCGACCTTGAGCGACAGCCTCTCACGTCGCCATATTGGAAAAAGGTACCAAAAACAGTTTTTCGAGAATATTTTCTCTCCAGTGCCACTTAGGTTGAAAATAGTTATAACAAAAATTATAGAGTATAAAATTCCCTACAACTTCTGTTATAAACATTTTCCAATCAGATGAGTAGTACACGAGTTACAGCGGAGTAAACTGCAATTCTGCAATTCGCAAAATCGCTATATTTTTTCACGAAACAGAAAATATCTATTACTTAATATGCATTACTGTTTTCTATTCATTTGCGCACAACAAATTGATGGTATTTACAGGAGTTTTAGGTTACATCATATGATTTTCTCTTAGAACTAAACGGATATTAGCGAACAGGATTTCGGGATACATCAAGCGAAATTATTGGCAGACGAGGTCGAAGAAGATAACAAAGATGAAAACTCGGGAGAGGAGGAAATAAATTTACAAGATGTTGATATAAATGAGCCTGGGCCATCTAGGCCTAGGGCATCGAAACGGAAAAAAAATATCAGTAAATAGCGAATTATGGATTAGAACAAATGGGGATACCACATGAAAAAAAAAAAACGCGCCTCTCATTCTACCTCATGGTGGTGCGGAAATGAGTAAAAAACGGTAGTACGTATTATGTAATCGATATTTGCTTAAATTTCGTGAAAAAATATAGCGGTTTTGCGAATTGTAGAAATTTGCTGAGATTGACTTCGCTATAACTCGTGAAATACTCATCTCATAGGAAAATATTTAAAACGGAAGTTATTGGAAATTTTATGCTCTATAATTTTTGTATTGACTATTATCAACTTAAGTGGCGCTGGAGAGAAGATATTTTTGAAAAACTGATTTTTGGTACCCTTTTTCCAATATGGCGGCGCGAGCGGCGGTCGCTCAAGGTCGCAAACTCAGAATATTAATTAGGACATCGAACTGTAAAAATCTACCAAAGATGAAAACTCCTTGACCTTTTGTAATGAAAGCCCATTTTTATGTCTTCATTGCCTGGACTAAATACCTCATATCCAATATACTATTCAGCTTAACTTTTTGGCTACCTAGAAACCATTTGTGCGCAGCTCTAGAGCCTACACGGTTTGATATATTCGAATGAAACCTTTACAGGCATCTACAGTTTGATTGGGAATACGTGCTTTTTATGAATTCACATTTTTATTACACATGATGTGCGAGATATTAAGTAAATAAACTAATTTTTTGTTTCGTGTAGCTTTTGTTAAATAACACGCGTTGCTACTTCTGTTAAAAATTCAAAGATAAAGGGTATTGACAGTTCACTTTCAAATTCATTTTTTTATTTTCAAATTGATGTTTTAAAATTTTACAAAGTATTAAGCATGTACGCCCATTTATTCTAAACAGAAATAAATTTACCATACTTGTCTAACTTGTCTAGAATTTAAGTAATTTATTTTTAAAATTTCAAAGTGAACTGTCAATACACTTTATCTTTAATTTTTTTAAAAAAAGAATGACAACTTGTCATTTTTGACAGTTCAGTTCAAAATTTTAATTATACATTACTTTAATTGTAGACAGGTTAGATAAGTTTGCTATATTTATTTGTGTTTAGAATAAAGGAGCGAACATGAGTACTATTTTGTAAATTTTTTAAAGTGGTAGAAATGATTTACATATTTTGACAGTTGCAATTAATTCAAATTGATTTGTAAACGTCAATATTTTATGAAAAATAGTTTTGGTCACGTACTAAATTACAAATACACTGAAATTAAATGAAATTCATGGTAAGTGTATAATTTAATTATAGAATATCATTTCTCCTAATAATTTTGCAGGAAATACATTACGAACTTCATTATAAATGTCATATATAAATTAGGTTATATGAACAAAGAACAAATTAAATTTGAAAATACTATAGAATTTCGGAAGAAATTAATAAATATTTATAAAACAAATTATATTGGATGAATTAGGAGCAGTCAAAATGAAAACATACAACTTTTTAATTCAAAATCCTTGTACAGATTGAAGTATCTTGTATTGATTAAAAATGTTGTTTTTTACATAAACAACCAAAAATTAATTATAATTTATGGTAAGTGTGTATAATTTAATTGTACAATATACATTTTCCCGATTATATTGCAGAGAACTCATATTTCAAGAATTCCATAAAAAAAAAATCAACCATAAGTTTGGTTATATTTTCACGGAACAATTTATGAAATACTATACAATTATGTACGAAATGATTAAATACCAATGAACCTAATTTTATTCGATGTATTAGGGCTATCAAAGTGTAAACATAATGTATTCCTGAATTTGTGAAAAATTTGACATTTCACGGTATATCGAGTGAGGGAATCGTTAAAAAGTTGATTCTTCATTTATAAATAGTGAAATTAAATATAATACATAGTAGGAAGATATATTTTTATTTTATGTTGTAGAGAAAAACATATACAAATAAATCAAGCATCAATGATAAAATTAAATTTTGTTGTATTTACAAGATATCAACTATACAATTACGCATAAAATTATTAAATACTTTTGAAGCAATATAGCATTAGCTGTATTATATAATATAAGAAAAATTCATGAAGAGATTACAGTACATATGTCAACAGTTTTCTTATTAAATTCAATTAAATTATCTTACGTGATTATTTAAATCTCAAACAGTTGATGACGAAAGTTGTCATATTCATGATGAAAACTATGCTACTCTACCCGGTCAACAACCTGCTAATATTCCAAGAAGAAATATTTTTCGGCAGCTATTTATACGGACACATTTTGACCAGGATCAGTTTTAAAATATTGGTATGGAGATTAGAATAATAATATACTTTTATTGTTTTAAATAATTATTTATTGTAATGAAAGAGTTTCATTGTTGTAATCAATTATTTTCATTATTGTAATCAAAAATTTATATTGTAGCTGTCACTTCTTTCAAATTTTTGTGCAACGTGTTATTTTTGACAGATGTGTTTGAAATTTTAATTACAAATTACATTAATTCTAGACAAGTCAATTAAAATAATTAAAAATAATGACTAATAAAATTTTTCATTTTGTCTGCATTTTGAAGTTTATATGTTATAGTGACGCTAAATCTGTATTATACGATCAAATTTACTGAAAATAAATTAAAACCGGGAAATTTAAATCAAATTATTATTTCCAATAAATTTTTTTGCTATGATTATACTTCAAAGTATAACTGTCAAACTGACGTTAGACTGAAGAAGGACGGTATTACACGACCAAATTTTATAAAAATGAAGAAAACCGCGAACTTGACAGGAAACAATTATTTCGAATAACATTTTTTAATTTGATGCTATTTTGAAGTTAAACTGAGAAAAGTCCGTATTACACGATCAAATTAAGTAAAAATAAAGTTAATCCACCAAATTTGTCGAAAATATAGAATTCTAATTATTGTTTATTATTATTGACGGTATTTTTAAATTGACAAGATAATAATAGAAATGTCAGATTGCCAGAATTCTTTATTACATTATCAAATTTAATAAAAAATAAAAAAAAAACGCGAAATTTAAATGATAAAATAATTTCCAATAAAAAATTTTCATTTTTATGCTAATTTTACTGTAATAATCCTCCACATGTAGGCATCTTATTTAAAAAAATCGTCATCCGGAACCACCTATATGTGAGCAGCAAATAGCATTCATTTATATTGTCCAATTTATTATTTTTTTTGTGTACATAATAGATATATATTTATTATGTAAAATATATATTAAATAAAATATACATATTTCTTCTAAAAAAATGAATGTTTTTAATTTTGAATGTACAAAATAGCAATGAAATCGCTACCTGTCATTATATTTCTTCCACTTAGTATTGGTGCGCTGCTGTCAACACTTAATACATTGAGTTTTGTCTCTTCCTATGTTAATACTTTGTGCTTTAAACTAGAAAAAGTCAGTATTACACGATCAAAAGTAAATGCGTTAAATTTGTCGACAATGTAATATGCAAATTATTATATATTATTATTGACGGTTCTTTTAAATTGACAAGATAATAATTGAAATCCCAGATTGACAGAAGTATTTATAACATGACCAAATTTAATAAAAATAAAATAAACTTTGAGATTTTAAAAAAAATTCCAACTTAATTTTTTTTATATTACTGGACGTTAGATTATGTAAATTGGTATTACACGATCAAATTTAGTAATAATAAAGTGAATCCGCCCAATTTGTTGACAAAGGAGAATGCAAATTATTGTACATTATAATTGATAATTTTTTTAAATTACCAATAGAAATATCAGATTGACAACAGCCTTTATCACATGATCAAATATTAATTAAGTTGTTTTTGATTTAATTTTTTTTTAATCAATTTTTGGGTATCCAAAGAAAGATGTCGAATAGACGGGACAAATGAAAATATAGAAAATGGCGGCTGTCGATTGTTTTCATAAAGACATCAGAAAAATATAGTGTTTGGTATCAAATGAGAATTTTGAATAGACAAGTTTAAATTTATTCGCTTCGGTTGTACTTTGAAGTGTAACTGACAAGATAACGTAAGAGTGGGTAAGGTTGATATTACACGATCAAATTTTATAAAAATTTAAAAGACCGCGAAATTTAAAGGAAAAAAATTTCCGTTAAAATTTCACGATTTTATTCTACTTTGACGTTAGATTAGGTAAAGTCGACAATATGGAATGCAAATTATTATACATTATTATAAGCGGTATTTTTAAATTGCCAAGAAGACAATAGAAATGTCAGATTGGCAAAAATTTTTATTATATGATCAAATATTATTGCACATTGTGTTTAATTTAAATTAAATTATTATTTTTAGGTATCTAACTTGTGGGGTATTAAATGAAATGTTTTCGGAGTTCGCAGATAATCATTTTTTTAGGTCACTTGAAATATATTGCAGGGTTAAAATTAAAACACTTGGTCTTGGTAATATCCACGGAAAATTTATTAATTGTGTTTGTTATATTTTTTTTCGCAAACCAATTACGATCGGCAAATATTTTTCTTAAAATTTATGAATATTTGCGACCTGTGGGGTATCTAGTAAAATGTTTCAGAAGTGATATATTGAGGAATTTAGTAATGACCGATCTTTATTATAAATCAGTATGATTGGTAATTGCTTTTCTGACCTAAACCTAGCTTTTGAAGTATTGAGTGTAACGTTTCAAGTTCAAAAAGTTGGAAAAAGTAGTGATGAACCTTCTTTATCATAAATAATTGCGATCAGCAATTGTTTTTGTGGAAATTACTAGAAACTTAACTTAGGGGTATTAAATGAACTGTTTTAGAGACGGGAAGTTAAGAGACACTGACATGAAAGCGAGGAACGCAGTGACGAGCTTTCTTCGCTTATGTATTGACATGAAAGCGAGGAACGAAGTTACGAGCTTTCCTCGCCAATGTATTGACATGAAAGCTAGGAACAAAGTGACGTGCTTTCTTCGCCAATTTACTGACTTGGAAGCGAGGAACAAAGAGACTGCTTTCTTCTTCAGTGTCGCGGAGCCTAGGGGTCAGACCTGCGAAGCAGGTCGGACCGCTAGTCCTATATACTAAAAGGCTTATGGACTATAGATTAGCCAATCTAACAACCATTATTATTCATCGCTACAGCCTAAACGGTACGATGAATTCGGGTGAAATTTTTTTTTAGACGTAAAGGGCCATAGGGACTATGTGCTTTTTATAAATTCATATTTTTCTTACACATGATGTGCGAAATATTAAATAGTAAAGACATTAAATTTTTACATCAAGGGGTGCCTCGTGTTGCTACGAAAGTGTAGTATGTTGATTATAGTTGTAACTTTTCACAAATTTTTGTTCAATTTGACATATATGACAGATCTGTTTCAAATTTTGAATAAAAATTACATTAATTCTAGACAAGTTGAAGATGTTTTGTAAATTTATCTGTGTTTAAAATAAATGAGTGAACATGTGTACTCTAATGTAAATATATTAAAAGTCAATTTAAAAAATTAAAATTGTGGCTGTCACTTTTCACGAATTTGTGTTCATCCTGTCATTTTTGACATATCTGTTTGAAACTGTAAGTATAAATTGAATTAATTCTAGACCAAATGAAAAGGTTTTGTAAATTTATCTTTGTTTAGAATAAATGAGGAAACATGTTTTCTATATTGTAGATTTTTTAAATGTGAATTTTTTTCTTATATTTTTTTTTCATTCAAAATAAATATGACAGATGTCTCTGTTCATCAACCTCGATTCATTTATGGATTTTAGGCGGTAAAATTCAAATGAGCTAACTTCTTATCCAACACAAAAAAGTTGAAAATTATTTTCCACTTCATATAATGGTTTCTTTTCTTTCTCAAAAAATACAACAGATGTCTCTGCTCGACAACCTCGATGCTTCCAAGTATTTTAGGCGGTAAAATTCAAATAAGTTCATTACTTATCTAATATAAAAAGTTCGTTTTAAATATTTATCAATTTCAGAATTATTTTTTTTAACATCAGTTTTTATTTCTAATCCTGCCGTGTTTGGTACTAAATTAAAAGTTTCACGTTAGAGATTTAAAATAAAGTGTCAAAAAGTTTTGGACGATTGTCTATTGTTTTTTATAAATGTTATTTAAATCCTACCGTGTTTGGTATTGAATGAAAGGTCTCGCAGAGGAGATTTGAACTCAAGTATCAAAAAAATTGTTTTCGACGTTTGTCAATTGTTTTCTATAAATATTATATAAATCCTACCGTGTTTGGTATTGAATTAAAGGTATCGCAGAGGAGATTAGAACTCAAGTATCAAAAAGTAATTTTGGACGATTGTCAATTGTTTTTTATAAATATGATTTAAATCCTACCGTGTTTGGTATTAAATTAAAAGTCTCGCGGAGGAGATTTGAACTCAGGTGTCAAAAAGTTGTTTTGGACGATTGTCAATTGTTTTTTATAAATATGATTTAAATCCTACCGTGTTTGGTATTAAATTAAAGGTCTCCCGGAGGAGATTTGAACTCAGGTGTCAAAAAGTTGTTTTGGACGATTGTCAATTGTTTTTTATAAATATTATTTAAATCCCACCGTGTTTGGTATCAAATTAAAGGTCCCACGCAGGAGATTTGAACTCAAGTGTCAAAAAGTTGTTTTCGACGATCGTGAATTGTTTTTTATAAATATTATTTAAGTCTTAACGTGTTTGGTATTAAATTAAATATCTTACGGAAGAGAATTAAACTGTAGTGCCAAATAGTAGTAACATGGAAGCGAGAAACGAAGTAACGAGCTTGATTCGCCCATGCACTGACTTAAAAGCGAGGAACGAAGGCACAAGCTTGCTTCGCCAATGTACTGACATGGAAGCGAGGAACGAAGTGACGAGCTTGCTTCGCCGATGCACTGACTTGAAAGCGAGGAACGAAGTGACGAGCTTTCTCCGCTTAGTACTGACATGGAAGCGAGGAACGTAGTGACGAGCTTGCTTCGCCGATGCACTGACATGGAAGCGAGGAACGAAGTGACTAGCTTTCTTTGTCAATGTACTGACATGGAAGCGAGGAACGTAGTGACGAGCTTGCTTCGCCAATAGTTTAGTTTAAATTGGAATTTATTTAAGACTACTCAATTTATTTTTCTACTTCTTCAGTGACGCGGAGCCTAGGGGACAGACCTGCGAAGCAGGTCGGACCGCTAGTCCTATATACTAAAAGGCTTATGGACTATAGATTAGCCAATCTAACAACCATTATTATTCATCGCTACAGCCTAAACGGTACGATGAATTCGGGTGAAATTTTTTTTTAGACGTAAAGGGCCAGAGGGACTATGTGCTTTTTATAAATTCATATTTTTCTTACACATGATGTCCGAAATATTAAATAGGAAAGACATTAAATTTTTACATCAAGGGGGGCCTCGGGTTGCTACGAAAGTGTACTTTGTTGATTATAGTTGTAACTTTTCACAAATTTTTGTTCAATTTGACATATATGACAGATCTGTTTCAAATTTTGAATAAAAATTACATTAAATCTAGATTAGTTGAAGATGTTTTGTAAATTTATCTGTGTTTAAAATAAATGAGTGAACATGTGTACTATAATGTAAATATTTTAAAAGCCAATGAAAAAAATTAAAATTGTAGCTGTCACTTTTCACGAATTTGTGTTCATCCTGTCATTTTTGACATATCTGTTTGAAACTGTTAGTATAAATTGAATTAATTCTAGACCAGATAAAAAAGTTTTGCAAATTTACCTGTGTTTAGAATAAATGAGGGAACATGTTTACTATATTGTAGATTTTTTAAATGTGATTTTTTTTATATTTTATTCAAATTCAAAATAAATATGACAGATGTCTCTGTTCGACAACCTCGATTCATTTAAAGATTTTAGGTGGTAAAATTCAAATGAGATAATTTCTTATCCAACACAAAAAAGTTGAAAATTATTTTCCACTTCATATATGGTTTCTTTTCCTTCTCAAAAAATACAACAGATGTCTCTGCTCGACAACCTCGATACTTCTAAGTATTTTAAGCGGTAAAATTTAAATAAGTTCATTACTTATCTAATATAAAAATTTCGTTTTAAATATTTATAATTAATTTCAGAATTATTTTTTTTTATCATCAGTTTTTATTTCTGATCCTGCCGTGTTTGGTACTAAATTAAAAGTTTCACGTTAGAGCTTTAAAATAAAGTGTCATAAAGTGGACGATTGTCTATTTTTTTTTATAAATGTTATTTAAATCCTACCGTGTTTGGTATTGAATAAAAGGTCTCGCAGAGGAGATTTCAACGCAATTATCAAAAAGTTGTTTTGGACGATTGTCAATTGTTTTCTATAAATATTATATAAATCCTACCGTGTTTGGTATTGAATTAAAGGTCTCACAGAGGAGATTTGAAATAAAGTATCAAAAAGTTGTTTTTGGCGATTGTCAATTGTTTTTTATAAATATGATTTAAATCCTACCGTGTTTAGTATCAAATTAAAGGTCTGGCGGAGGAGATTTGAACTCAGGTGTCAAAAAGTTGTTTTGGACGATTGTCAATTGTTTTTTATAAATATTATTTAAATCCCACCGTGTTTGGTATCAAATTAAAGGTCGCGCGGAGGAGATTTGAACTCAAGTATCAAAAAGTTGTTTTGGACGATTGTCAATTGTTTTTTATAAATATTATTTAAAACCTACCGTGTTTGGTATCAAATTAAAGGTCTCGCGGAGGAGATTTAAACTCAAGTATCAAAAAGTTGTTTTGGACGATTGTCAATTGTTTTTTATAAATATTATTTAAAACCTACCGTGTTTGGTATCAAATTAAAGGTCTCGCGGAGGAGATTTGAACTCAAGTATCAAAAAGTTGTTCTGGACGATTGTCAATTGTTTTTTATAAATATTATTTAAATCCCACCGTGTTGGTATCAAATTAAAGGTCTTGCGGAGTAGATTTGAACTCAAGTGTCAAAAAGTTGTTTTGGATGATCGTTAATTGTTTTGTATAAATGTTATTTAATTCGTACCGTGTTTGGTATCAAATAAAAGGCCTCGCGGAGGAGATTTGAACTCAAGTGTCAAAAAGTTGTTTTGGGCGATTGTAACTTGTTTTTTTATAAATATTATTTAAGTCTTAACGTGTTTGGTATTAAATTAAAAATCTCACGGAAGAGACTATGACTATGACTGAAGTGCCAAATAGTAGTAACATGAAAGCAAAAAACGAAGTAACAAGCTTTTTTCGTCAATGTACTGACATGGAAACGAGGAACATAGTGACGAGCTTACTTCGCCGATGCACTGACTTAAAAGCGAGGAACGAAGGCACAAGCTTGCTTCGCCAATGTACTGACATGGAAGCGAGGAACGAAGTGACGAGCTTGCTTCGCTGATGCACTGACTTGAAAGCGAGGAACGAAGTGACGAGCTTTCTTCGTCTAGTACTGACGTGGAAGCGAGGAACGTAGTGACGAGCTTCCTTCGCCGATGCACTGACATGGAAGCGAGGAACGAAGTGACGAGCTTTCTTCGTCAATATACTGACATGGAAGCGAGGAACGTAGTGACGAGCTTGCTTCGCCAATTGTTTGGTATAAATTGGGAGTTATTTAAGACTACTCAATTTATTTTTCTACATTTTCAGTTGTAATCTTCTTCAGTGACGCGGAGCCTAGGGGACAGACCTGCGAAGCAGGTCGGACCGCTAGTCCAATATACTATTCAGCTTAACTTTTTGGCTACCTAGAAACCATTTGTGCGCAGCTCTAGAGCCTACACGGTTTGATATATTCGAATGAAACCTTTACAGGCATCTACAGTTTGATTGGGAATACGTGCTTTTTATGAATTCACATTTTTATTACACATGATGTGCGAGATATTAAGTAAATAAACTAATTTTTTGTTTCGTGTAGCTTTTGTTAAATAACACGCGTTGCTACTTCTGTTAAAAATTCAAAGATAAAGGGTATTGACAGTTCACTTTCAAATTCATTTTTTTACTTTTAAATTGATGTTTTAAAATTTTACAAAGTATTAAGCATGTACGCCCATTTATTCTAAACAGAAATAAATTTACCATACTTGTCTAACTTGTCTAGAATTTAAGTAATTTATTTTTAAAATTTCAAAGTGAACTGTCAATACACTTTATCTTTAATTTTTTGAAAAATAGAATGACAACTTGTCATTTTTGACAGTTCAGTTCGAAATTTTAATTATACATTACTTTAATTGTAGACAAGTTAGATAAATTCGGCAAATTTATTTGTGTCTAGAATAAATGTACGTACATTGCTTACTATTTTTTAATTTATTTAAATATGAATTTTTTTTCATATTTTTTCTAATGGAGGGTTATGATTTTGACGTCACAGGCAAGAAAGAGAAAGATGAGGTAAAAGTTGAGATGGAAGTTCATAACACAAACATCCATGTTTTGACGTTTGAGATGGTGTTTTAACAAGGTTATGTTTTTATTTTTGAAGTTTATTATTTAAGTAACTTAATAAATTTAACACTTGCCATATACCTTTATAGTAATAAAGGGAGTTACTATGCACAAACCATACACAAACTTTATTTTTTATATTTAGCATCATTTTAAGAACTGTCATTTTGACAGCGTTTTGTTTGTGTTTCGCCCAGGTGAATTTCATAGTAGTTCAATGAAAACATCAATAGATGGCAGCACGAAAATTTGCTTCTGTTTAACCCTCCATTCAAAATAATTATGACAGATGTCTTTGTTCGTCAACCTCGATTCTTTTAAGGAATTTAGGCGGTAAAATTCAAATGAGTTAATTTCTTATATAACACAAAAAAAGTTGAAAATTATTTTGCACTTCATATATGGTTTCTTTTCTTTCTCAAAAAATACACAGATGTCTCCGCTCGACAACCTTGATGCTTATAAGTATTTTAGGCGGTAAAATTTAAATAAGTTAATTACATATCTAATATAGAAAGATCGTTTTAAATATTTATAATCAATTTCAGAATTTTTTTTATCATGAGTTGTTTTTTATTTCTAATCCTGTCGTGTTTGGTACAAATTAAAAGTTTCACATTAGAGATTTAAAATAAAGTGTCAAAAAGTTATTTTCGACGAGTGTCAATTGTTTTTTATAAATATCATTTAAATCCTACCGTGTTTGGTATCAAATTAAAGGCCTCGCGAAGGAGATTTAAACTCAAGTGTCAAAAAGTTATTTTGGACGATTGTCAATTGTTTTTTTATAAATATTATTTAAATTATGCAGTGTTTGGTATCAAATTAAAAGGCCTAAGGAGGAGATTTGAACTCAAGTGTCAAAAAGTTGTTTTGGATGATCGTTAATTGTTTTGTATAAATGATATTTAATTCCTACCGTGTTTGGTATCAAATTAAAGGCCTTGCGGAGGAGATTTAAACTCAAGTGTCAAAAAGTTGTTTTGGACGATTGTCAAATGTTTTTTATAAATATTATTTAAATCCTACCGTGTTTGGTATCAAATTAAAAGTCTCATGAAGGATATTTTTACTCAAGTGTCAAAAACCGTGTTTGGTATTGAATTAAATATCTCACGGAAGAGATTTAAACTAAAGTGCCAAATGTTAGTAACATGAAAGCGAGAAACGAAGTGACGAGCTTTCTTCGTTAATTTACGGACATGGAAATGAGGAACAAAGTGATGAGCTTGCTTCGCCGATGCACTGACTTGAAAGCGAGGAACGAAGTGACGAGCTTTCATTGTCTAGTACTGACATGGAAGCGAGGAACGTAGGACGAGCTTCCTTCGCCGATGTACCAACATGGAAACGAAGAACGAAGTAACGAGCTTTCTTCGTCAATGTACTGGCATGGAAGCGAGGAACGTAGTGACGAGCTTGCTTCGCCAATTGTTTGGTATAAATTTGAAGTTATTTAAGTCTACTCAATTTATTTTTCTACATTTTCAGTTGTAATCTTCTTCAGTGACGCGGAGCCTAGGGGACAGATCTGCGAAGCAGGTCGGGCCGCTAGTCCAATATACTATTCAGCTTAACTTTTTGGCTACCTAGAAACCATTTGTGCGCAGCTCTAGAGCCTACACGGTTTGATATATTCGAATGAAACCTTTACAGGCATCTACAGTTTGATTGGGAATACGTGCTTTTTATGAATTCACATTTTTATTACACATAATGTGCGAGATATTAAGTAAATAAACTAATTTTTTGTTTCGTGTAGCTTTTGTTAAATAACACGCGTTGCTACTTCTGTTAAAAATTCAAAGATAAAGGGTATTGACAGTTCACTTTCAAATTCATTTTTTTATTTTTAAATTGATGTTTTAAAATTTTACAAAGTATTAAGCATGTACGCCCATTTATTCTAAACAGAAATAAATTTACCATACTTGTCTAACTTGTCTAGAATTTAAGTAATTTATTTTTAAAATTTCAAAGTGAACTGTCAATACACTTTATCTTTAATTTTTTTTAAAAAAGAATGACAACTTGTCATTTTTGACAGTTCAGTTCAAAATTTTAATTATACATTACTTTAATTGTAGACAGGTTAGATAAGTTTGCTATATTTATTTGTGTTTAGAATAAAGGAGCGAACATGAGTACTATTTTGTAAATTTTTTAAAGTGGTAGAAATGATTTACATATTTTGACAGTTGCAATTAATTCAAATTGATTTGTAAACGTCAATATTTTATGAAAAATAGTTTTGGTCACGTACTAAATTACAAATACACTGAAATTAAATGAAATTCATGGTAAGTGTATAATTTAATTATAGAATATCATTTCTCCTAATAATTTTGCAGGAAATACATTACGAACTTCATTATAAATGTCATATATAAAATAGGTTATATGGACAAAGAACAAACTAAATTTGAAAATACTATAGAATTTCGGATGAAATTAATAAATACTTATAAAACAAATTATATTGGATGAATTAGGAGCAGTCAAAATGAAAACATACAACTTTTCAATTCAAAATCCTTGTACAGATTGAAGTATCTTGTATTGATTAAAAATGTTGTTTTTTACATAAACAACCAAAAATTAATTATAATTTATGGTAAGTGTGTATAATTTAATTGTACAATATACATTTTCCCGATTATATTGCAGAGAACTCATATTTCAAGAATTCCATAAAAAAAAAATCAACCATAAGTTTGGTTATATTTTCACGGAACAATTTATGAAATACTATTCAATTATGTACGAAATGATTAAATACCAATGAAACTAATTTTATTCGATGTATTAGGGCTATCAAAGTGTAAACATAATGTATTCCTGAATTTGTGAAAAATTTTGACATTTCACGGTATATCGAGTGAGGGAATCGTTAAAAAAGATGATTCTTCATTTATAAATAGTGAAATTAAATATAATACATAGTAGGAAGATATATTTTTATTTTATGTTGTAGAGAAAAACATATGCAAATAAATCAAGCATCAATGATAAAATTAAATTTTGTTGTATTTACAAGATATCAACTATAGAATTACGCATAAAATTATTAAATACTAATGAAGCAATATAGCATTAGCTGTATTATATATTATAAGAAAAATTCATGAAGAGGAAGATTACAGTACATATGTCAGCAGTTTTCTTATTAAATTCAATTAAATTATCTTACGTAGTTATTTAAATCTCAAACAGTAGATGACGAAAGTTTTCATATTCATGATGAAAACTATGCTACTCTACCCTGTCAACAACCTGCTAATATTCCAAGAGGAAATATTTTTCGGCAGCTATTTATACGGAACGAAACATTTTGCCCAGGATCAATTTTAAAATATTGGTATGGAGATTAGAATAATAATTTCTAGTGTGAAAATAATATACTTTTATTGTTTTATATAATAATTTATTGTAATGAAAGAGTTTCATTGTTGTAATCAAGTATTTTCATTATTGTAATCAAAAATTTATATTGTCACAAATTTTTGTGCAACGTGTTATTTTTGACAGATGTTTGAAATTTTAATTACAAATTACATTAATTCTAGACAAGTCAATTAAAATAATTAAAAATAATGGCTAATAAAATTTTTCTTTTTGATTGCATTTTGAAGTTTATATGTTATTGTGACGCTAAATCTGTATTATACGATCAAATTTACTGAAAATTAAATAAAACCGGGAAATTTAAAATCAAAGTATAACTGTCAAACCGACGTTAGACTGAAGAAGGACGGTATTACACGACCAAATTTTATAAAAATGAAGAAAACCGCGAACTTGACAGCAAAAAATTATTTCGAATAACAGTTTACAATTTGATGCTATGTTGACGTTAAACTAAGAAAAGTCGGTATTACACGATCAAATTAAGTAAAAATAAAGTTAATCCGCCAAATTTGTCGAAAATGTAGAATTCTAATTAATGTTTATTATTATTAACGGTATTTTTAAATTGACAAGATAATAATAGAAATGTCAGATTGACAGAATTCTTTATTACATTATCAAATTTAATAAAAATAAAAAAAACGCGAAATTTAAATGATAAAATAATTTCCAATAATAGTTATTTACATTACAAGTGGGCAAAGTAAGGAATTACCCACGAGAGAAATCTTAGCTCACGAAGCCGAAGGCTGAGTGAGATAATTTTACCGAGTGGGTAATTCAATTTGCCCACGTGTGAAGTATAACGTTTTATCCAACACTTCTTAATAAATGAAAAATTTAATAAAGAAATATTATTTGACAGTGACATATGCTTTAAATTTTTAAATTAAAATGTCAATCGAAGTAGTTACCAAGGTGTTGTGTGTTATTATTATTGTTATAAATAAAAAAATACTCACTAGTGGCTTTCCTCAAAATTATACCCACTAGTGGATAATCTGTTACTTTGCTTGTTTAAAATCGCCATAGTTATAGAGCATTTATTGAGAGGTGTTGGATAAAAAAATTTTCACTTTGATGCAACTTTTATTTAAACTAGGAAAAGTCGGTATTACACGATCAAATTTATTAAAAATAAAGTAATTGCGTTAAATTAGTCGACAATGTAATATGCAAATTATTATATATTATTATTGACGGTTCTTTTAAATTGACAAGATAATAATAGAAATGTCAGATTGACAGAAGTATTTATAACATGAACAAATTTAATAAAAATAAAATAAAACCTTGAAATTAAATTCCAACTGAATTTTTTTTATAGTTAGATTATGTAAAGTTGGTATTACACGATCAAATTTAATAATAATAAAGTGAATTCGCCAAATTTGTTGACAAAGGAGAATGCAAATTATTGTACATTATTATTGATAATATTTTTAAATTACCAATAGAAATATCAGATTGACAAAAGGCTTTATCACATGATCAAATATTAATTAAGTTGTTAAATGTTTGATTTAATTTTTTTTTTAATCACTTTTTGAGTATCCAAAGAAAGATGTCGAATAGACGGGACAAATGATAATATAGAAAATGGCGGCTGTCGATTGTTTTCATAAAAGACATCAGAAAAAGTGTTTGGTATCAAATGAGAATCTTGAATAGACAAGTTTAAATTTATTCGCTTCCGTTGTACTTTGAAGTGTAACTGACAAGATAACGTAAGACTGGGTAAGGTTGATATTACACGATCAAATTTTATAAAAATTTAAAAAACCGCGAAATTTAAAGGAAAAAAATTTCCGTTAAAATTTCACGATTTTATTCTACTTTGACGTTAGATTAGGTAAAGTCGACAATATGGAATGCAAATTATTATACATTATTATTTGCGGTATTTTTAAATTGCCAAGAAGACAATAGAAATGTCAGATTTGCAAAAATCTTTATAATATGATCAAATATTAATGCAAATTGTTTTTAATTTAAATTTAATTTTTTTTTTGTATCTAACTTGTTGGGTATGAAATGAAATGTTTTAGGAGTTCGCAGATAATCTTTTTTTTAAAAGTCACTTGAAATCTATTGCAGGGTAAAAATTAAAACACTTGGTCTTGGTAATATCCACGGAAAATGTATTAATTGTGTTTGTTGTAATTTTTTTCGCAAACCAATTACGATCGGCAATTATTTTTCCTTAAAATTTATGAATATTTGCGACCTGTGGGGTATCTAGTAAAATGTTTCAGAAGTGAAATATTGAGGAACTTAGTAATGACCGATCTTTATTATAAATCAGTACGATTGGCAATTGCATTTCTGAAAATTCCCCTAAACCTAGCTTGTGAAGTATTGAATGTAACCTTTCAGGTTCAAAGAGTTGGAAAAAGTAGTGATGAACCTTCTTTATCATAAATAATAACGACCAGCAATTGTTTTTGTGGAAATTATTAGAAACTTAACTTAGGGGTATTTAATGAACTGTTTTAGAGACGGGAAGTTAAGAGACACTGACATGAAAGTGAGGAACGCAGTGACGAGCTTTCTTCACTAATGTATTGACATGAAAGCGAGGAACGAAGTGACGAGCTTTCCTTGCCAATGCACTGACATGAAAGTGAGGAATGAAGTGACGTGTTTTCTTCGCCAATTTACTGACTTGGAAGCGAGGAACAAAGAGACTGCTATCTTCTTCAGTGTCGCGGAGCCTAGGGGTCAGACCTGCGAAGCAGGTCGGACCGCTAGTCCTATATACTAATCGGCCTAATCTGAACTGTCACTCTATACTTTGACCAATCTAACAACCATAATTATTCATCGCTACAGTCTAAACGGTGCGCTGGATTCGGGTGAAACTTTTTTTGAGATGTAAAGGGCACTAGGGACTACGTGCTTTTTATGAATTCATATTTTTCATACACATGATGTGCGAAATATTAAATGCGAAAGACATTAAATTTTTCCATCAAGGGGGGCCTCGGGTTGCTACGAAAGTGTAGTTTGTTGATTACAGTTGTTACTTTTCATAAATTTTTGTTCAGTTTGACATATATGACAGATCTGTTTCAAATTTTGAGTAAAAATTACATTAATTCTAGACAAGTTGAAGAAGTTTTGTAAATTTATATGTGTTTAAAATAAATGAGTGAACATGTGTACTATAATGTAAATATATTTAAAGTCAATTTAAAAAATTCAAATTGTTGCTGTCACTTTTCACGAATTTGTGTTCATCCTGTCATTTTTGACATATCTGTTTGAAAGTGTAAGTATAAATTTAATTAATTCTAGACCAGATGAAAAAGTTTTGTAAATTTATCTGTGTTTAGAATAAATGAGCAAACATGTTTACTAATCTGTAAATTTTTAAAATATAAATTTTTTTCATAATTTTTTTAATTTAAAATTAATATGATAGATGTCTATGTTCGTCAATTTCAATTCTTTTAAGGATTTTAGGCGGTAAAATTCAAATGAGTGAATTTCTAACAGAAATGATAAATATTATTTTTCAATTCATTTTTTTCCTTCTCAAAAAATACAACAGATGTCTCTGCTCGATAACCTCAATGCTTCTAAGTATTTTAGGCGGTAAAATTTAAATAAGTTAATTACTTATCTAATATAAAATGATCGTTTTAAATTTTATAATGAATTTCAGCAATATTTTTTTATCATCAGTTGTTTTTTATTTCGAATCCTGTCGTGTTTGGTACTAATCTAAAAGTTTCACGTTAGAGTTTTAAAATCAAGTGTCAAAAAGTTATTTTGGACTATTGTCAATTGTTTTTTATAAAAATAATTATTTAAATGCTACCGAGTTTGGTATTGAATTAAAGGTCTCGCAGAGGAGATTTGAACTAAAGTGTCAAAAAGTTGTTTTGGACGATTGCCAATTGTTTTCTATAAAAATTATTTAAATCCTACCGTATTTGGTATTCAATTAAAGGTCTCGCAGAGGAGAATTGAACTCAAGTGTCAAAAAATTGTTATGGACGATTGTCAATTGTTTTCTATAAAAATTATTTAAATCCTACCGTGTTTGGTATTGAATAAAAGGTCTCGCAGAGAAGATTTAAACTCAAGTGTCAAAAAGTTATTTTGGACGATTGTCAATTGTTTTTTATAAATATTATTTAAATCCTACCGTGTTTGGTATCAAATTAAAGATCTCGCGGAAGAGATTTGAACTCAAGTGTCAAAAAGTTGTTTTGGACGATCGTTAATTGTTTTGTATATATGTTATTTAATTCCTACCGTGTTTGGTATCAAATTAAAGGTCTCGCGAAGGAGATTTGAACTCAAGTGTCAAAAAGTTGTTTTGGACGATCGTTAATTGTTTTGTATATATGTTATTTAAATCCTACCGTGCTTGGTATCAAATTAAAAGTCTCATGAAGGATATTTCAACTCAAGTGTCAAAAAGTTATTTTGGTAAATCTTCAATTGTTTTTTTATAAATGTTATTTAAATCCTAACGTGTTTGGTACTGAATTAAATATCTCACGGAAGAGATTTAAACTAAAGTGCCAAATAGTAGTAACATAAAAGCGAGAAACGAAGTGACGAGCTTGCTTCGCCTATGCACTGACTTGAAAGCGAGGAACGAAGTGACGAGCTTTCTTCGTCAATGTACTGACATGGAAGCGAGGAACGTAGTGACGAGCTTACTTTGTCGATGCACTGACATGGGAACGAGGAACGAAGTGACGAGCTTTCTTCGTCAATGTACTGACTTGGAAGCGAGGAACGTAGTGACGAGCTTGCTTCGCCAATTGTTTGGTATTAATTGGAAGTTATTTAAGACTATCAATTTATTTTTCTACATTTTCAGTTGTAAAATAAAAAATTTTCATTTTGATGCTACTTTTACTTTAAACTAGGAAAAGTCGGTATTACACGATAAATATATTAAAAATAAAGTAAATGCGTTAAATTTGTCGTCAATGTAGGGGGCAATTTATTATATATTATTTTTGACTTTTCTTTTAAATTGACAAGATAATAATAGAAATGTCAGATTCAGAAAAGTCTTTGAAACATAATCAAATTTAATAAAAATAAAATAAAACCATGAAATTTAGAGAAAAAAAAAGTTTCCAACCTTATTTTTTTTATTTTACTTGACTTTAGATTAAGTAACTTTGCTATTACACGATCAAATTTAGTAATAATAAAGTAAATCCGCCAAATTTTTCGACAAAGGAGAATGCAAATTATTGTACATTATTATTGATAATATTTTAAAATTACCAATAGAAATATCAGATTGACAAAATTATTTATCACATGATCAAATATTAATTAAGTTGTGTTTGATTTAATTATTTTTTAAAATCACTTTTTGGGTATCCAAAGAAAGATGTCGAATAGACGGGACAAATGATAATATAAAAAATGGCGGATATCGATTATTTTCATAAAAGACATCAGAAAAATATAGTGTTTGGTATCAAATGAGAATCTTGAATAGACAAGTTTAAATTTTTTAGCTTTGATTATACTTTGAAAAATTTCATTACAATTTCACGATTTTATTCTACTTTGACGTTAGATTATGTAAAGTCGACAATGTGGAATGCAAATGTCAAGAAGACAATAGAAATGTCAGATTGGAAAAAAATATTTGTATATGATCAAATATTAATATAATTTTTTTTAATTTAAATTAAAAATAATTTTTTTAGGTTTCTAACTTGTGGTGTATGAAATGAAATGTTTTAAGAGTTCCCAGATAATCATTTTTTAAGTCACTTGAAATCTATTGCAAGGGTAAAAATTCAAACACTTGGTCTTGGTAATACGAGTATCCACGGAAAATTTAATAATTGTGTTTGTTGTAATTTTTTTCGCAAATCAATTCCGATCGGCAATTATTTTGCGTTACAATTCATGAATATTTGCGACCTGTGGGGTACCAAGTAAAATGTTTTAGAAGTGAAATATTGAGCCATATGTATTATAAATCAGTACGATTAGCAAATGCTTTTCTGTAAATTCCCCTAAAGCTAGCTTGTGAAGTATTGAATGTAACGTTTCAGGCTCAAAAAGTTGGAAAAAGTAGTGATGAACCTTCTTTATCACAAACAATTACGATCAGCAATTGCTTTTGTGGAAATTACTAGAAACTTAACATAGGGATATTAAATGAACTGTTTTAGGGATGGGAAGTTAAGAGACACTGACATGAAAGCGAGGAACGAAGTGACGAGCTTTCCTCGCCATTGTACTGACATGAAAGCGAGGAACGAAGTGATGTGTTTTCTTCGCCAATTTACTGACTTGGAAGCGAGGAACAAAGAGACTGCTATCTTCTTTAGTGTCGCGGAGCCTAGGGGTCAGACCTGCGAAGCAGGTCGGACCGCTAGTCCATATACTATTTTGGTTAATCGGGGCCTATATATAGATATATCTATAGATTCATCACGCAACTTTGCCAATTTCTAGAGCTTAGACGGCTTGATGGATTTGGGTGAAACATTCATAGATATTTAGAGTTTGTTTAGGATTAGGTCCTTTTCATGGTTTCAAATTTTTCCTACACACGATGTGTGAGAAAAGTTGAAAAAACCTACATTTTTGGGCCAAAATCAACTAAGAGTGTGGCGGCCGTGGAATTTTTAAGATGAACATCTATGACAGTTTGTCATTTTTGACAGTACAGTTTAACATTTTAAATATAAATTACATTAATTGTAGACAAGTTGGAGAAGTTTTGTAAATTTTTCTGTGTTTAGAATAAATGAATAAACGTGTTTGATATTATGCAAATTTTTTAAACGTTAATTTAAATTTTTTTAGAAATGTCGAATAAAACTTTTTGCTTTGAGTGTATATTGACGTCCTGAGAAAAGTGGGTGTTACACGATTAAATTTAGAAAAAATAAAGTAAAACCGCGGAATTTGAAATTAATGTGGGATGCAAATTATTATTGACTGTAGATACTTTTAAAATGACAAGATGGCAATAAAAGTGTCCGATTCACAGAAGTCTTTATTACATGATCAAATATTAATGTAAATTGTGTTTTAATTATTTTTTTAAATCACTTATTGGGTATCAAAAGAAATGTCTCGAAAAGACGAGATAAATGATTATATAAAAAAAATGGAAGTTAACCGATTGTCGATTGTTTTTCTAAAAGTCATAAAAATATATCGTGTTTGGTATCAAATGAAAAGTCTATAATAGACATGTTCTAACGATCTGTGAAAAATATGGAACGGCTGATAGAATTTTTTTAAAAGTGAAATGAAATTAAATGCGATGGGCAATTGTTTTTTTCTAAAAAATGGAAACCTGACTTGTGGGGTCTCAAAGGAAATTTTATAAAAGTGGGAAATTGTTTTCATAGAAATTCTTAGAATGCTAACTTATGAAGTAGATATTAAATGAAATTTTTTGATGACAGGGAATGAAGGATAGCAGTAACGATATTTTTTATTCCAAATCGTTACGATCAGCACATGTTTTTTTGTTTTGTTTCATAGAAACCTGACTTGTCGGGTTTTAAATGAAGTGTTTTCGGAGCAGTAAGTAGAGGAACGTTAGTGAGGAACATTCATTATCACAAATCATTACGATCGGCAATTGTTTTTGTAAAAATTACTAGAAAGCTAACTTATAGGTTATTCAATAAAAACCATACAATATTCCCTTATGGAAATCACTCAAATTTCCACAATGGTAGGCATCCAACTTCCGTTAGTGGAAAATTTGCAATTTTCTTCAGTGCTAATAGCACAACTTTCCGCAATGGAAAACACATAACTTCCCTCAATGGAAAGCGCTCAACTTCCGCAATGGAAAACATATAACTTTTTACAATGTAAACACATAACTACCCTCAATGGAATATACACAAATTCCCTCTATGGAAAATACGCAATTTTCTTCAGTGGCAAACACACAACTTCCCTCAATGGAAAACACACTCTTCCCTCAATGAAAAACCTGGGAGACACAACTTCTCTCAATGAAAAATATGACAGATACGAAAATTCCCATAGTGATATGGAAGCGAAGAACAAAGTGATGATATTCGTCAATGTTAATGACATGAAAGCGAGGAACGAAGTGATGAGATATTATTAACAAAGCACTATGATTCATTATCCCATAATTTCAGTTGGACCCTAAATTAAGTTGAAATCTTCTTCAGGGTCGAGGAGCAAAGGGCTTAGATCTGCGAAGTAGGTCGAATCGCTATACAGTACTAATCATCTTTCTCCTATTATATTGTTATAACTACATAAGTTTTGTGAGATTTTTAGAGATGGCGGAGCCCTAGCTGAGACCCCCGCCGTAGGCGGGGTCGACGCTAGTAATAATTACTATTGTACGTTTTGTATAAAGACTCACTCACACACTCACGTATACTTATTTCTCCTGTTTGCTATTTTATTGCATTTGAAATGAACTTTTCATGTGCAATTGTAAAATATTATTCATTTCCTAACCAGTTGTAAAACCGAAAAATAGAAAATTTTAATATTTCTAAGCGTAAGTAAATTTTGAAAAATGACATTTTACATGTCGAAATTAGAAAAATTTATTTGTAATAGAATTCCATTATTTTGTGTACATTACACATTAATAAACAAGTACAATTAAAATTATTAATTCCGAGTGTAGTGTTGTTTTGTTTAATTTTTATTAATAATTATATTTAAAATTGCTATAATAATCTTAGTTATAATATTCTTTAATGTTATTTACTTGTTTAAAATGTTTATTGGTATCATAATATCTATTTAAATATCATAAAAGACGCATAAATTTAATCTGCATTCTTATTTCCATTGAAATTAGTGCTGAGATAATGCTATAAATAACAATACGAGAAACAGAAAAATAAAACCTGACGCACCAAGCAAATATTATTCCAAAAATAATAAATAATCGAACACTCGTAATTTTAGCATGCGAAACACAAAACTTATGTAGATACATACATGTACTACCAAGATAAAGCTTTCAGTTTACATTACTTCTCACCCGTATTACACTTGCGTAATGCATGGTGCCTTTAAAGCGGAGACTGTATTTAATAATTTTTAAATTCGAAACTAAGATACCTATGAAAAAACGTAAAAGAGACATTTTAACCTACCGTTAAGGTGAAACCTGTGCTATGAAGATGGGTGCACTTTACTTCTTCACCATAAAAATGTCTGAAAAATAACATTTTCACGTACCTATTTGTATTTTTTATGGTAGAAGTGTTTAGTGCATCTACCTATCTTAACGACTAATAAAAAAAAAATGTCTCCCATACTATCAGGAAGCTTTGTCCAATTTGGGGTGTTTATAAGTTTCTCGTTTTCTTCAGAAGGTGTACATAAAATTGAAAACTTTATAAACATTTTGCACTAATCACCTATTTCTTATCGATTGAATAAATTTTTCGCAGAATTCACCTCTCAGTAAAAAGAGTACTCATAAAATTAATTATTTTAATTCTCTAGTGTTTTGCGTGGCTTATAAAGCGAAATGAGTAATTATATAAAAATAACATTAGGAATTACTTTATTACTTTTATAAATTACAAGCACAGTAGAGCAAAATGGAGATGACAGACATGTCGAAGAATGAAAATGAAATGGAAAAAAATTCCAAAGGAAAAAATAGTATTGTGTATGAGGTGTTCAGTGATTATTGTTCAAGTACAAGTATTCATGGTATTGGTTACTTAGGTGTTAAAGGAAAAAGCTGGATTGAAAAGTAAGTTACTAGTTAGTAGAATATTTTATGTTTTTGCTAATTATTTCCCGCAAATCTATCAAATAGTACAAAATATACAGGTTCTTGAATTTCAGCATGCCACTATTGCTTATTCGAAAACTATAAGAGCTACGAAGATGTCAAAATTAGTTTGTATTTTAAAATATTATTACAGGGAGCAAATATACAGGGTGTTCATTTTAAGTGGTACACTATTGCTATTTCGAGAACTATAAGAGCTACGACGTCGGTTAAATTAGCAAACAATTTCTATATTATAAGACATTTAAATGAGCGAAACAAGAATTTTTTTAGACCAGTGGTTCTCAAAATGTGGGGTGCAACTTTCTTATTTTAAATGGCAACCTACTTTTATTATTTGCTTATTCGATTCAGTATTTTTTTCTGAATTCAATGATATTCACATGTAATGACCAAATATTACAAAATATTTGAGAAAAATGCATAATTAAAAATGTATCATTTTTATTTAAATATGCATATACAAAGTTTGTCATGGAAGAAAACAAATTATTATACGATTCAATATTTTTTTCTGAATTCAATGATATGCACATGTAATGACCAAATAATACAAAATATTTGAAAAAAATGCAAAATTAAAAGTATATCTTTTTATTTAAATTTGCATATACAAAGTTTGCCATGGAAGAAAACAAATAAATCAAACAATTTTTAATATTAGTTTTTTTAAGTGTACCTCTGTATTTCTGTATTGTAACAACTAAATTAATAATTATTCTCATAATTACAGTTTTTTCAACTACTTCTGCATTTGGTTTATTTGTTTTCTTCCATGGCAAACTTTGTATATGTATATTTAAATAAAAATGATACATTTTTAATTTTGCATTTTTCTCAAATATTTTGTAATATTTGATTATTACATGTGCATATCATTGAATTCAGAAAAAAATACTGAATCGAATAAGCAAATAAAAAAAATAGGTTGCCATTTAAAATAAGAAAGTTGCACCCCGCATTTTGAGAACCACTGGTCTAAAAAAATTCTTGTTTCGCTCATTTAAATGTCTTATAATATAGAAATTGTTTGCTAATTTAACCGACCTCGTAGCTCTTATAGTTCTCGAAATAGCAATAGTGTACCACTTAAAATTAACACCCTGTATAGGGAATGTGGAATTGAAAATTTATTAGAAAATTAGTAATATGGCAATGAATAACGAAAAATACCTATTTGAGATTTCCTAATTTTAATTTAATCGATATATCGTGAAATATTAACATTTAGGTAATTAAATGGGGTCTTATTGCATTCATTTTTACGGAACAACTTTTGTAGTTACACTTTTGTTGTAAAATGTAGATGGCGCTTTAATCGTAAAAAACAAAATGACATAATATTGAAGATTTTAAAGGTTTCAAAATAAAGTTAAGGAGTGTTAACAAACATTTTGTAAATTTGTAAGTTTAGGGTTAAAAATATTGACGCACAACCAAAGTTGTTGATTACCTTGTATATCAACAATTTTTTCATAGCAATAGTGTTAAATCTTAAAATGCCCTAGTTAGTATCCCTTAGTACGGAGGTGTGAATAGCACCCACTTAGTTTTAGCCGTACTATCCGAATGTATAATAAAAAATCTGATGTGGGCACCACACTACTTTCTTATACAAATAAAACCAACTGAACACGTATGACTTGTTCCTTGCGTATGACTTTATTTTGATAATTATTTGATATATAGATTTAAACCAGATTTTTGTTCTCATTGCAACAATGAATTTATTAATATCTAGTCCTCAAAACTTTGTAACTAATAATACAAATATTTCTTTTATAATATTGCATACGACACATATTTGACACTTCACAATTATTTGACACGTTTGACACAGAGATATTAAAAATGTTTTAGTTTTTGTTCCCATTGTAACTAAGATAGGCGATTTCGACTGGCACTGGTTACTTGCCGGTTATATATATACGTGTTTGGTTGGTTTCAAACAATGACGTTACCCTGACCGAACGGTTACTGAAAACGCGCGGTAGATTTTGACATTAATCAAATTTGAGAGAAAACATGAAAAGTATGACAGCGTACAAGTTTGAAATCATCACAAGTGAAATTCAACCAATCAGAATACTAACCGTTGGACGAACCGAGCTCTCGAGCATGTTACTGATTTCACATACCAAAACTGTCACCGTTTACATATGACTTCATATAAGTGTCAGTCGAAATCAATTGGTTACTCAATTTACTAACCATTTAGGCGATTTCGACTGGCAGCGGTTAGTAGTTGGTCACAGGAATGGTTAGTAAATAGAGTAACCAATTGATTTCGACTGGTGTCATATGTAATCGGTTTTGGTATGTCAAATCATTAACATGCTCGAGAGATCGGTTCGTCCAACAGTTAGTATTCTAATTGGTTGAATTTCATTTGTTATGATTTCAAACTAGTACGCTGTCATATTTTTAATGTTTTCTGTCAAATTTGATTCATGTCAAAATATACCACGCGTTTTCAGTAACCGTTCGGTCAGTATGACGTCATTGTTCGCAACCAACCAAACACGTAACCGGCAAGTAACCAGTGCCAGTCGAAATCGCCTGTTATAGAAATATATTCTTAAATACATAATTTAATTTTTCTCATAATTAGAAGCATGTACAAGAAAAGTACTAATAACATTTTACATCTAAATATTTTTGCTAACATCTTTCTTTTGAAACTTTTTCTCACAGCTGATTCTATTTTTGAAAAAAAAAATGGAATTTATTGTTTTGTGTGTCGAGTAAACTTCAGGCGATTTCAACTGGCACCGGTTAGCATTTGGTAACAGAAATGGTTAGTAAATAGAGTAACCAATTGATTTCGACTGGCGTTATATGTAACCAGTGACAGTTTTGGTATGTCAAATCAGTAACATGCTCGAGAGCTCGGTCCGTCCATCGGTTAGTTTTCTGATTGGTTGAATTTCACTTGTCATGATTTCAAACTAGTACGTTGTCGTATTTTTTATGTTTTCTGTCAAATTTAATTCATGTCAAACTAGTATTTTTCATGTTTTCTGTCAAATTTGATTTGTGTCAAAATCTACCGCGCGTTTTCAGTAACCGTTCGGTCAGTATGACGTCATTGTTTGCAACCAACCAAACACGTAACCGGCAAGTAACCAGTGCCAGTCGAAATCGCCTCTAATCTTCCGGTTTTTAAATTTCATTTTTTTTAAGAAACTTATAAATTCTAAGTTTCGTTTACATATCTTGTCTCGTTCATGAGATATTGCGCACACGGATATCCATCCATCCTCACACACACACACATCATTGAGCAATTGGTCTTAACGGATTCAGTGCACGTCAAAATATCTCGTCAACGATTTTTTTCGTGATTCCAATACTTCCTTATATTTTGTATAAGAAAGTAAAAATAGGGCTTCCTATTTAAGATTTCAAAGTGGTCCCCCGCCCCACCCCCAGGGGGTGGCAGTGAGGGATCGTGCTTGGTGACATAAGATAGGTTTTCGAAGAATATTAAACACGTGTTTTTTTTTTTTTGATTCGATGTGTGTTTTTCGAGATATTTCACCGACCCAAAACTTTTTGAACACTTTTTACAAAAAATAGCATTGAAATAATTCATGGCGTACTTCTTGTGTGTGACTATTTATTAATAAAAACATGAATAGTTTTCGTACTGAACACTTCAGGAATATAATGAATAAAAATTTTTTTATATACAAAAATTTAGCATAAATAGGTATACTGTAGAGTGTAGAGTGTGCCATTTAAAAATAAAAAGTTGCTTCTCATTGTAAGAAAATAGAACAAACGGCAAAAAGTTTATACTGCAGATATGTGGGCTTTTAAATTCAAAATAAATTTTGCATAAAAATCATTCCGATAATATTTAAAATAATCAAGTAACAAAAAAAAAAAAAACAGACAGATGGACCATTTAATTTCTGTAGTAGGCAAATTTTATGATGTTTTTCTTTTCCCGAAAAAATACATAGGTCACTCGACAAGATATGAGCAAAAACCCAATTTTCGTTCCTTTTTTTATTTTCATATAATTTCTAAACTACTGCATATAGGGAAATTTGTTTTAAAATAAATGATACGCATTTATTCTTTCTAACCAGTAGCGGAGAAAAATGTTTTGCTTTTGTGGCTGATATTGTAGATATGATATAAAATTTTTAATTTATTAAATGGAACCAACAGTAAAAAATGTTACAGTAAAAAGCTTTTTTTTATTTCAGTGATGTATAACTATGTACACTTCCAATATTATTTTACGTGCAAATAATTAAATATTAATTTTTGTTCATCTGACGTTATGAATTATTTTTCCAGAAGTAAGTGAAGTTACATTTAGATTAGCAAATTCACTTTTATAAACATATTAATACTTCACTTAGATGTCCTAGTGCCATATAACAATATAGTCTACCCAATTTCCATATGTTATTAGGACATAAACTATTATTAGAAGTGTACAAAGTTGTACATTGTTATAATCAGAAGAAAATAGCTTTCTTTACTGATATTTGTTACTATTGGTTCCATGTAAAAAGTATAAATTAGTGTCATATATTTTTCTACGCCATTGTTTGCACTGTAGAAACATGTATTTTCTTTATTGGAAACTGTTTAAAAACGAAAAAATCAAGGAACATAGGTTTTTTGTCCATTACTAGTGACCTATGTATTTTTTCGGGAAAACAAAAACATCAAATTAGCCTTTTTCTAGTGTGATAACTTTTGACTAATTTAAGTGAAGTAGTAGCTCGTATAGTTCTCCAGATCCTATTGGTAAACCTCTAATTGACACACACTGTAATACGTATTATAAAAAAAAAACAAACTGTCTTGATGCAAAAATTTATTATTATAAAGGGCACTTATACAATAGAATGTAAAGGATATAAAAATATTGGTACGATATAAGGAAGATAAAAAGTGGAGGGAAATCTTGTGGTGATGGATGGATGGTGCATGCAGGATTATGAAAGCAAGGATTAGTTTATTTTATTTATTATATCGTTATATTTACAAAAAAATTTAATCAAATGAGTGAATGAAAAATAAGTTCTCATTTAAGTTGTAACTCGTTTCTTTGAGAATCACTAGTAGAAACATTGTTTTTTGCTCATTATAATAGTTTTGTAAAATAAATATGGTTTGCTAGTTCTCGAAATAGCAATGACGGCATGCTTTAATTAAACAACCTCTAGAAAAAGTTTCATATCATTTTTTTGCCAGTATTCTATCTTTTTGAATCAATAAAAAAGTCTATTATTTATCTACTGAATAGGCCTTCCAGTACACTACCACTTCCGGTTGATGGATTACTACTAAAATCTAATCACCCCAGAAATTAAACATTTAATTAATTTGAAAATGATATTGTTATTAGATTACGAGTTATCGTGGATGAATAATCGTCACACACACACGAACACATACAAACGTCATCGTGCAGTTTTGCCAGTGATATTCAGTGGTGTAGTGCTAAAAACAATAGTACCGGGATGCTCCCTCCTTTAACAAAAACCATCTTTCTGTACACTAATTTTGTAAGTTTACCGTGTGTTTTCTTTTGACTATAACTTCAACAAGAAGATGTATTGTTGGTTCTGTTTCAATTTTATTCGCGCTGTTCTCTCATTTTGGTCTGATCAAAAAGTAAAATTAACGACGTTTGTATTCATTTCTCAGATATAATGAGTTATGTTTTTTTCGTAAAAAATAACTTAGCATATGTCGAATTTCCATATGTGCACTGAAGTACGCGCGCCATGTTAGAATAGGTACCTATCGCATTCCACTAGCGTGTACTCTACATACAGTACAGCTTTCTTGTGGTGCGCTTCACGTCACTATCTTCTTTCTCACTTTCTCCCACTATTGCTGATTTGCAATATTATTATTACTATTATTATTATTACATTATGTTGTTGATTCTAAACTTTATATTGAAATTGAAATATTCAAGTTTAATCTTTAAATTAATTATATTTTTTATTTTATTCATTTAATATCGATATTATAACAAATGCACTGCCCAAAATACAATCGAATCTTAACGGAACGCGTTTCAGTCGTGCAAAAAATTACCGGAAGGATGTTCCGGCGCGATCCGGCCCCGCTTCACACACCATTGGAGATAGTGCCATTCAACAAATACGTACACGAAAATTGCCATTTTTTGACCCCCTCCCCCTGCGTACATTCCCGTACATACGTCTTAACCCCTCCCCTAGCTTGTATGTATTGTTCATGAACCCTCCCTTTGATTTTTTTTTTCAGAAATGAAAAAAATGCGTGTAGCGCTGCCATGTGGCGCTGGTAGACAATAAAACTGGGATTTTCAAATACCCAGACAGGCAAAAACAAGCAGTCACCGATTACTATTATTATCATTATTATTAAAAAAAACACTTACTTTTTAAAATATATATAATGGTTTATTAAGAACTAAAAAAATAATAAAACGTCTAAAATAAAAAAAAAAAGAATTGACCACATTGAGCACATACGTACACTTTCAACCCCGTCTCTCCTCAACGTACAGTTCCGTACACAACTGGCGATTTATTGAATTGCCCCTGATATCGGTATGCTTAAAATATGTTTTAGAATCTGGTGGATACTTGTGTTTGTATTAAGCTTCACAATCTGTACACTTTTAATCCGCAAAACATGGATCAAATGGATAGAGAATCCAGTAGTTGTAACATTTTCTACGGAGCAAAATCCCGTTTGGGAGGTGCCCTTTCCAGCAGTCACAGTTTGTCCTTTAAACAAAGTTCAACAAATTCGATATGATTATTCATACGAATACAACAAAAGAGCGAATTTAACTGGCGACAAGTAAGACTATTCCTTATTGTAAGTTTGTTACCTATTTTAGCATTATGTATTTATTGCAGCCACAAGAAATTTTGGGATATATCGTTAATATGTAAATTGGAATTCGTTTTTAAACATAATGCAAACGAAACTACGGACGAAAATGTCATCAAACATATAAAAGAGGTAAATATTGTATACCTATTATTAGGTTAATAGATTCGTGATATACCTACCTTGTGATTTTTACTACCACATAAAAAGAATATCATTATTAAGGTAAACCATACACTATGAAGATAGAAGCACTTCACCATTCAAATAATATATCATTGAAAAGATATTTGCTTTTAAGCTCTGCTGTTTATTACAATTTAACGTTTCGAAATACTACACCATCGATAAAGTAAGAACTACTACACGTAACACTTTGTCAGGAAAAACAAGTAAACCATTAAAATTCAGCATATCAAATTACTACAGAACTTATAATCAAATAATATCCTTTCATTTATACTATGAGTTCTTAAGGTTTCTGAACCTATTAATATAGCATTGTTATAAAGTATGAAACTTGCTGTTTTGTATATATTTTCGAATCCAAAGAAACAGGGTTTCATAATAATAAAACCAGTTTTGTAAAGTTTTTGTAACTGGTTGGTAGGAAATAATTTTCAATGGTAATAGCACGAGAGGTGAATATTTTTGAAATAATTTTGTGCTATTGCAAAATTTCGCAATTCAAAAATTTCGTTAAAAATTTTATGAGCAAAATTTGTAATACTTTTCAAGACAAAAAAATTCCTTAAAAAATATTTACCTCGAGTGGTATTTGATAAGATTATTCAACAAGATACACTATTTTCATTAATTTTATTAATGGAACCACTTTCAAAACGTAAATTATCACACATTTTGCGAAAAGATGACTGATGTTTAAATGAAAAGAATTATTTATTTAAAAAGTTATCATGGTAACGGGATATAGTGCTAATCACAAAAAACTGTCTAAAAAAATATTTACTTTGAATAGTATTTGGAAAGATTATTCAACTGCATACGTACGTACTAATTAAATGAACTATTTTATGTATTTTTAATTACAAATTTGGACGTTTACTTGTAAAAAACGATTGTTCAAAAACACCACGTGTGGTGTTTTCATATCCAGGATGTTTCTATACCTCTGCACGAAACTTTAATGACATACATATATAAACTGATTGTGGAACAAAAAGATTCTTTTTGAAATTCGTAAAAATAAGGGTATTTTATTCCTAGCAAACATTTTTATTGTCACTGGTTTATTATAAAAATAAGGCATTACGTCAGGTACATAACAACTAATTAATAAATAATTATTTGTAGGCAGTGTTTATACTTTTATTTCAATAGTAACATATTTATAAATAATAAACTATAGTATTAAGGTCAACCATACGGGCTGAAGATAGCGTAAGATGAACATGATTTTAAGAACAATATATCATTATTATAATAAATGAAACATATAATGTTTTTCACCTATATTTGTAGATAAAAGTACAAAGCTTTGTAATAAATTTTAAAAAGCTAATTTTGTTTACAAGTTACACGTGAACATAATTTTAACTTACTAAAATATATGCCACACATTCCCATGATTGACTAAAGTAATGAAAATAATTCGTATAAATATGATCGTCTATAAAATACTAAGATTATTTTTCATTTGAATTTACAGTTTTTGAGAAACGAATAAAAATATACCAAAAAGTGTGTTTTTACCTCCCTCCTACCTCTAGGTAAGGGAGGTATTGTTTTTGGTCCAAAAATTGGGTAGTGAGTTTTCAATGAATAAGCACGTTTTAGGGTCCCTACAATACGATTTTACTATTTTCGCGATGATGTCTGTGTGTGTGTGTGTGTGTGTGTGTGTGTGTGTGTGTGTGTGTGTGTGTGCGTGTGTGCGTGTGCGTGTGCGTGTGCGTGTGCGTGTGTGTGTGTGTGTGTGTGTGTGTGTGTGTGTGTGTGTGTGTGTGTGTGTGTGTGTAGTCTGTGGCAATTATTTCGTCTCGCATAACTCAAATACTATAAAACAAAAAAATACAATTTTGTGAATAATTGCTTCTTATATTTAAATGAAGAACTGATTAGATTTTGGATAAAATTGGTCAACCGGAAGTAGCAGTTTACTTGAAGCCCTTAACAGTGTTTCGTGAAAAACACGGTTAAATATTCTTTTTCAACTATTTATGTTACTTTGAAAGTTGAAGGATATTTAATTTTACATGTTTTTTGATTACACAAATTTTATTAATTTTCATTAGATTTAGAGATAATAAAATATAAAGAAATTAGATTTCACAAATCTTGCTTTCCTAGTACACCATGGAAACATTTAAAAATTTTCAATTTTTTTATGAAATGTGTCACATGTCATTGTGATTGTGAAGCTATTTTCTTAGTGAAATATATGTTAAAAAATTAAATAAATATACGAAAGAAAATTAAAATTCTCAAATATAAATAGGAAATAAACAAATAAGAAGGTATGCTTCTGTATCATCAAATACTATTTTGTACCGTTTAAGAGTAGTATTGGGCGGGAGGTTATGTGCTGGCCACATAAGATTTTTTGGTATATTTTGGTTTTTGGTTTTTTGGTATACAGTATCAAAGTTCTGAATTTTTGGCCAACTAGACTTCAACGAAAATTTTTTTATAGTTTAATGATATAGCTATTCTTTTTATCCACATATATAAATACTAGAATGTTCAAAGACCTTACTGTAATAATTGTTTTGTTTTTCGATAAGAATAATTGTAAGAAATAATTTATTCAAATTTGAATTTGCAAAATAAAATTCATGGGAGTGAACGAACCCAACGAAAATATGTACTTCATCTGACATTGCAATGTACAAGGCACGGTAAAAAATCTATGAAATTTTGACGGATGGAGGTTGTTGGACCATAAAGAACATGAAAATAAATGAAGAATACAGAATTTGCTGTTTTTATAAAAAATAAAGGATTCGTTCTTTCGACGCGTATGTTTGACTTTAAACCAGTTGCACGAAAAATGATCGCCAGGAATGAAATTACCTTAATTTTTTCGAATTTCCAAAAAAATATTTTTATTCTATAACCAGCATTATCAAATTATGTCAATAAAGTTTCGTGCAGAGTGATAGAAACACTCCGTATAATTAGTGTTACAAGTTATGTCGACAATTTTTGTTGCTGTATCACGAATGGGTATTACACTTGATTTTAAATAACACGAAACCCGAGTGTGTAGCACGAGTGATATTTTCAAGCGTAAATAACCATCATTGATGCAGCAACAAAAATTGTATTCGGAGGACAATTCAACGAGTCAAAATTTATTCTTGTTTTAAATTGAGTTGCAAATAGATTCACTTCCACAGCAACAGTGTAACAATTCAATTGTTTAAAGTTGTCCATGGCATCACTAGTGAAAATTGTCGATAAGAACACTAGTGAAAAAAATATTAGTATAATTCTTGTCAATTGGTGGAAAATTTTAAATCCTTAAAATCTATCTTGGACCATTTTTGACAGATGACATATAAGTTGAATTGTCAGTATAATTGGACGAAACCGATGACGTGTAAGCGCCTTATTGGTTAATTTAATATGTTGGTGAATAATCAAAAATATAAAACTTTACGAACGACTTTCCAAAATTGAATATATTTTTATTTAAAAACATACTTTGGAGTTAATTTATCGTGTAACTAAATGTCAGAAATAAAAATAAATATAATAATTAATTATTTAAATGAAAATTGCATTACCCTCCTCCCTGAGATTTCGTTAGTTTTATACAAATAAGATATTGAGAACAAATTTTTAAAAAGCTAATGAGTACTGTCCCTAATATTTAGCCGATATTTCCAACTTCAGAGTTATGTTTTTAAAGCTTTTTGAATACGCGACTCCTTTACAAGTTAAAAAATTCTGGCGACCCCCCAGGATCATAGAAAAACTATGTCAGTGATTTTGAAGACTACATATATTATTTTGTTCCTGTTTATTCCTATATTGATCTAAAAATCAGGTGTACTGTGCAAGAAAGTCGCGAGAGCTCTGCAATTCGCTCTACCATTCGCCATTTTCTACCTATTTGTACTTACGTTCTCTTCAATGGTGAACATAAAAATTAAAACGAGAAATTGATTCCAATTAGAAAATAATTTGGTTATATGCGTCTCAAAAATAGAACCGCGTTTCGACACATTAAATAAGGTTGATACTGAAAATCTGATAAAAGACATAATAAATATAATAAATAATAACAGATCGAATGTTAATGAGTTTCGACACATTAAATAAGGTTGATACTGAAAATCTGATAAAAGACATAATAAATATAATAAATAATAACAGATCGAATGTTAATGAATGAATCACTATCCTTTTTAAGGATATTGTAAATGTTGATGGGAAGTAACGCCTACTTGTTGATAGATGAAATGAAATGTCACGGTTATGGAGGCAGTATATCTCTGAGTTAGGGGGAACCTAGTTTAGGAACATGATTTCGTAGCGTTTTTCGTGAATTTTATTAATAGTGAAGGAATAATTAGAATTCTTTCAAATTAAGAGAATATTTTAATCATGTTTTGATGTACATGTTCAAGTCATTTAGCCGAGCTATAAGCTGTTGCCACGATTTTGCCTATGGAAGGTCGACATCACAGTTCGCTAATTGCGGGAAATATGGAAGTCACAATTTCCGTCTAAAGTCAATACGATTTGGTAATTTCATTGAGAATATATTTTTTTAAAAATATCGAAAAAGTTGAAAATTGCATATTTTAAGCGTATTTTAACTAAATGGTATGATTTTTCACCATTGTTTCCCGTATTTTTGCATTAAAAATATATATTTTACAAGAATATCATACCAGAGTTTAGACTTTCGAGCGTAATTCAATAAAGAATATTTGTGTTAATTTGTAGAATGATTGGTCGATAACTTTTTAAGTTAGAGTTCCCGCAAGTTGAAAAAAAAAACTCGTTTCGAGAAAAAGGAGTTTGAAATTAAAGTCAGCGAAAACAATAAATTTAAAACAGTAATAAATAACGTAAACTGCAAAACGGTTAACCAGCTATTCCAACACCATACAGCAACACTTATTCCTGGTGACTTGAAAAAATTACTAGATGTACTTCATAACATGAATAAAATATTCTCTAAATTTGAAAAAATTCTTATTAGTCCTTCACTGTAGTGATTATAATATCGAAATGAATTGTAACTTTGTTATAAAATATGGAGGACATATTCCAGAATAGTTTTACAAACGATATATGGAATAAGAAAATCATTTTTTTCGAACCATCTAAACTAGGTTCTCCCCTTAAAAGATGTTTAATGAGTTTCCATATCTTTTAACACAGAGATATAATGCCTCCATATCCGTGATATTTCATTTATTTAGATTTTGTAAATGTTCTCAATGATCTTGAAATTCATTTAACCGTACCAAAACAAGTGGGCAGATAAGAATGTTTCAAAATTTCGATATATTTACCAATTATAGATGTCTTGCAAAATTATTATAATTCGACTATGTTACCTCTTACACGTAATTTAATTTTCGTATGCTCCTATTTTTGTAATACAAAATATGCATTAGTAAAATATTGTAAAATTATTTATGATTTTTAATACCATTTTCTCAAAATAATTATTATACATCCTCATATCATATTTATATCATTGAAGTCAGAAAATAATTCTCTATCCAATGGACTAAAAATTTATGTAGGTTACTATTTAAAAACACAATTTTATTCTATCGTTTGAGAACCACTGGTTTAATTTTCTGTTTGTTATTTCTATTAAATAGGGCTGTTTTTCCTAGTCATTTTTTATTTATAACTATTTTCTCTAATGTTACTAGTTCGCCCAAAAAAGCACTGGTTGTTTTAAAGGAAACACCATGTATAGGTACTTGGAGCTGTCGCTGCTCAAGGAAAATTATTGCAATTTTTTTTATTGAAGTATTAAACTGTAAAGCATTTTGTTCTATTATATTTTTATTTTAATTGACTTTGTGAACTTGAAATAGGAAAAGTACTGTGAAAAACACGTGTTACAATGCCTTTATCAGTGGCGGCTCGAGGGTAAGGGCTGCGGGGCTGCAGCTCTGAGTTAAAAAATGATCTATTTATATACATATATAATAATGAATAAATAATCAACATTAATAATATTGTATAATTAATATAATGTATTTTGTTATACACCGCTGCATAGAGTTGCTGTACGCAGCACCTTTATCCCCACCACACTAAGAGCTGTTCTGGAAACAGCTCCGTGAAAATCCAAAAGTATGGGCACAGCGGGGCGTGCAGTTAAGGGAACACTGTGTAGTGTAGCTTGCGTGTGGGGCTGCGAATAGCGCAGCGCCATATCCATAATAGATGGTATGAGCGTAGTAAAGCAAAGTAGTACACTAAAATGTGCATTTTAAAGGTATATTGTTTTTAAATTGTTATATAATAATTAAGTTTTAATATTTTAGATTAAATAAATAACTAATTATTAATATATAAATAAAAAGATTATAAAAAAACATGATATGAATTCAGTACAGTCTTCATTGGAAAAACCATTGAATAAAAGAACTTTTTAAATACTCGTGTCATAGAGCATTTCGTTATGCAAAAAGAACGACGAAATGATTTTATATTAAAAAAATAAAAATCCACTTAGCTTTAATGACTTTGTTTTTACTTTCAAAATAAAATAATATTAAAGGCATGTAAGTTTTTTTTTCAGCCCTTACCTAAATAAAGTCACGAGCCGCCACTGGCCTTAATTCTTAATTTTGCGTAACTCGCCTTCATCTCGTTTACGCAAACTATACTTGTATTAAAAAAGGTCATTGGAATACGAGTTGTTCAATATACTATTGACTTACTACTTACTGTATGTCTTGTTTTAAAATTCATTTTGTTTCTCGTTTCATAGCATATTTTTAAAAACCCTGGAAAAACTGCGTGTTTAAAGAAATTGTAATCTATACGCAATTATAGTTTCAGCAAATTAAATTATACACTTTTCTCAAAAATAAATAAATCAAATATGCTAGAAAGGACACTTTTACCTATTTTTAGGTGATTGTACGGTAACCGTTAAAACTTTGTGTTTTAACGGCCATCCTAATATTGAGCAGTTATAATTTATATAAACATTTTTTAAAAGAGAGACTTTTCTACGGAACAAGTAATATATAAAAAAAAAAAGACAATAAATTGCCAATGTTTCATAAAATTCATTCTTTAAATAATAACTAAGACCGGTCAATCCAATCAATCGGTAACTACGGACGCGTTTCGCTTTTATTGGAACTCATCAGCGTAGTGTAACCAGTATAAAACATTGACAATTTATTTTAAAAAAAATATCTACTCAAAACATATTACAGTTTTATGAATGTGGATTTATTATTATGAAACATTGATTCATTGGATGTAGAAGTATGTTTAATATATGTATGTCATTTTTATTTATTTACTATGAGTCCTCAAAGATTTTTCAACTTAATGATATTTTATTTCTACTAAAATATGTTGAAGGGGTAGTGCACTTATTTTTGTAGCGTATTATGAATATAATTGGAAATATCATTAAAAATTTATAGGTAGCGCCAAAACTTGAAGATACGCTGAGTCATGTTACCTTTAAAGGTAATTTTATTACGAATCCACATTTTGCGCCGCAAATAACTTTGGAAGGATTATGCTTCACTTTTAATTCTCTTGGTCGCAGCGACATGGTAACGGATCAAGTGTAAGTAAATTCTAATAAAATACTTTAAGAATTATTGTATTCATGTGAAACTTATTTCAGAAAGCCTAGTTTAGAATTAATAGGACACGACAGGAAGAGTACCGGATGGACTGTGGAAGATGGATATCCCGATGAAGACGACAATTCATATCCGGAAAGAACTGCAGAAGAAGGAGTTGATGCTGGACTGAATATCATAATGATGTCTGAAAGATATAACAGGGATTTTGTTTGCGGTGAACCAGTTACAGGATTTAAGGTAAATACAGATACATAGGTATTATCTGAACATTTAATTCAACAGGTCGAACTGAAAAGTTAGAGCAACATGCTCTTTATTTTAAACGGTTTAATTAGAGATTCTATTTGAAACATAAATTTTAAAAGCTATTTTAACACTTCTCCTGAAGCAAAATGTTTATTTATATTGTTTTTACTCTGTTCTTTAAATCATATTAGCATGCTTTTTTAGTATTCCGTGATCTATGACTTCCATAATATAATATTTATATTTTTCTACTACTGTATAAATATATTTTCATTATTTCAATTTTTTCGATGAATTATAGTACCCATAATTTACTATTCTCGACCAACCACAGAGCCAGAAAACCAAGCAACGGCCGTCTGATAGTTGACATGTAGTCATTTGTCAATGTGTATTTTTGAAATCGTTTTTCAATGTGTGTTTCCAACCGATTTCAATAATTTGCTAAACGCTACGAGACTTCTGTAGAAATGATATATTTGAGAGGATTGTGTGGATATACGATACGTGATCGTGTCTGCAATACATTGGTGTATGGTGAATGCGAGATTGAGGAGAATGGTGTTAAGAAAATGAGAGGGAGTCAGTTGAGGTGGTTTAGCCATTGAATGTCAAATGTCGAGTAAAAGGTTGGTGAAGCTAATATATGCGGGTGAGACTGGAGTGAAAGATTGCGTGAGTGAGGAAAAAGTGGTTGGGTATGATTAATGGTTTTGTGTGAATGAATAATTCTGACTGTGAGGAATAGACGAGCATGTATGAATCGCACATGAATGTGGACAAGGCAAGTGGTGTGTCAGAATAGGAATATTTGGAGGAGATTGATGTGTTTCTGGGTTCGTGCTACCTCACTGAGTAGGATACAGCGTGACGTTATGTATGTATCTAATTTTATTATTTTGAACGTACGTCTAAAAACTAACTTATGCGAAACACACAAAATATTATTACAAAATAATAATAACATTTATAGGTACTGTCTATATATATAACTACAATATTATGAAAAAAAAAACCCGAGAAATCAATATATTAATTACCACAATTGTACAAATTAAGTCTATAAATTACTACAGACAACTTTATGTTTCAACATTTTAGTACATACATATTTTTGACAATGTTGTTAATTGAATTAGTAAATCACAATTTCTTGTGAATTTCAGGGCCGTATTAATATTTTTCTAGGCCCTAAGCTAACTAAAAATTGAGCCCATTCTCAATTTTTTAATTGTATAAAAAACACTGTTATGTGCCCATTACCCATATACGCAATGCATATGCAAATAGAGTTAATAATATGTACATATAGCAAAGATTTTATTGAAATATTTTATTTTATACGTTTACAACATAGATTAAAAATAAAACCGTCATCAATAGCAAACACATTTTAGTGACTAGAACGACTAAAACGAACTTTAAAATGAAACGTTAGATGTCGCTATGTTGGTTATTCAATAGAGTTGAAATAATTACACTGTCACCAATTTAAAACTTTTTTAACATACACCATATAATATTGAAAATTTTTTTATGTATTTTAACAAAAAATATTTTATCGAAACATGGATGGTTTTATCCAGTTATCGTGCAATTACAAAAAATTTGCTTTCAGGTGCTGCTGCATAATCCTGCAGAAGTCCCACGTGTTAGTCAACACTACATTCTAGCACCAATTAACAAACAAGTAACTATTGCAGTGAATCCAAAAGTAATAACAACCTCTAAAGGACTACTTAGCATTCCACCACAGACAAGAAATTGCTTTTTCTCCCATGAAAAGAAACTCAGGTTCTTCAGAACGTACACCGAAAACAACTGCAAGATGGAATGCATTGCAAATGTTACTAAAGTAAATTGCGGCTGCTTACCGTTTTATTCTCCGCGTAAGTAAAAATTAATTGAACATAAAAATGGGGTTATTAAATATTTATTGCAGGTGATAATGATACCATAATATGTGGTTATGCAAAAAATTACTGTATTCTTAGTGCAAAAAGTAAGTATAATCATTACAATTACTTTCTCCTTATTTTTTCTTGTAACTAACATATTAGCTGACAAACCGATATGCGTCCGTGAAAGGTGTTGCTTGAAAACAAATTAAACTTTATTATTGGGATAAATAGCAAAGTGGTTTTCTTGTTATATTCTATGTAGAAATTATGTAAAAAAAATAGATTGCGATATTTTAGCAAAATACATGTTTTGAGGTCTATTGTATCTGTTTTGACCATTTTGTCAATGATGTCTGTGTACATGGATGGATGGATGGATGGACGGATGTCTGATTGTGTGTCCGTAAGTTTAATAACTCACGAAGGAGAAAAGATAGATCAACAAATGGTCGTAATGAGTTTCATGACAATGCGAAGAACTTAGTTGATTCTGGGCATAATTTGAAAACCAGAAGTGGAGATTTATTTAAGACATAAAACAATAAATTCGATTCAATTCAATACTGCATTTTAATTGACAAATTTAGACTATATTTTATATTTAAAACATCACCATATTTCATATTCTAAATCTAAATTTTCAAATACAACCAATCAATTAGACCGGGAAACAAAAAATAATTGTGACAACAGTAAAATGTGTCAAGATTGTCAGTTAAAGTGGTTTATTTGTGATCACAATAAAATATTGTTGTGCAGATGGTGTTAAATATGATATTAATTTATTATCTATGATCAGAGTTGTGACAGATCATTTCAAAAATGATCTAGATCAAGATCATAGATCAATTTTTATGATTGGATCTATTTTTTAAAAATCAGATCAGGAATAAAAGATCTGTTTTTTTTAAGCATGAAAAAGACAGTGAAGATATACGAGCCCAGAATCATATCATTTGGCCCAACTCAGACATTTATAATAACTTTTAAAAAAATCGTTCTGATCCCACCAACGGAAAATTGTTGTACTCTATTTGTGTCTTAAATTCTGTTATTTTTAAGAAAAATAACGACAGAAATAATAACAAATTAACAAAAATCACTAACATAAATATTTCATTTGGCCCAAAGGTATTGTCTTGTACCACGAACACTGTTTTTGAATATGATTATTATTCCACATGTTTTTTATTCCAATGAAATTTTCTCTATTTATCTCATTTATTTACTAAGATATTCCCAAAAACCCTGATAGGTCTTCAAATAATCTACCAGTTACTGTTGACGAATTGTTCTTAAAATCTAATAAATTCGTAACATAAACATAATACCTCCCTTGCATATACAGGATGTCCCATTACTTCAGGTACATATTAGAAGGGCATATAGTTCTTAATGTCCTGATTACGGAACAAAAAGAATTTTTCAAAATTCAAAAATTAGTTTTTGAGGTTTTTGAAGGAAACAGTTTTGGGACACTGGTTGAATAGGTAGTTTTAATATTAAATATTACGTTGTATTAAATCTAATTAATAAGAAATGTTTTCATAATGCAATCATTTCATTAGCTTTCTAGTAGCCGGCCACATAAATTTTGTTTCTTATAACAGTTTTGATATTGCTCTTCTGATTATTGTTACAAATATCCATGGGTACAAAAAATGGTCTTTTTAAGTGAACTACCCTTAATTATAGGAATTTTGAAAAAATTCTTTTTGTTCCGTAATCAGGACATTAAGAACTATATGCCCTTCTAATATCTACCTGAAGTTAAGGGACACCTGTATGTACGTGCGGGAGGTAAAAATGATAGAATAGTGAATTAAACAATTTTCCTTTGTATGATTTCACTGGCCAAAGGGTATTATGATTCTGTTAATTTTTACCGGCCTGTTAAACTTTTTAACCAATGATAGCAAACGTCACTGAATAAAAATTGAAAATTTTATTTGACACATATATTTTTATTCATGATTTATCATAGAATATGTCTACATTTTCAAATACACTGCTAATATAAATGGTATTTTAGGACTCATCTTACGGTACGAAAATGCTATAAAGAAGTCCAAAATCGACGACAAACTAAAACACGACATATTGTTTGAAGTATTTCAAAAATGCGATTGCCTACCGTCTTGTGCTTCTTTGGATTATAAATACCAAACATCTGCAGCTGACTACAACATTATCCAGTGGTTAAACCAGTCAGATTTCACAATAGTCAGTGACGCGTAAGTTTCCCTTGGGTGTGGCACTACATGTCACTGAAATATACAAAAAAATTATTTAATAGCACCATTCAAGTGAACGTAATGCCACTCTAGTGGTAGTTTTAATTTTTTAATTGATTCTTTATGTTTACCTTTATTGACTGCAATTAAGCCTGAATCTATCACAATTCTTTAATAAATTGTATATAGAACAACATAGATTACTTTTAGAACTGTGGGTCGAGTTTGAAAAAGTGAAAAACTTTCATAGGTAATCAAATACATACCGTGAATGAAATATCATCAGGGCCGGCTTTAACCATCTAGGCGCCCCGGGCGAGTCGTTCATTTGGGGCCCTTTATTATATAATAATACGTATAATGTTAAGAAAAAACTAATTTTGAATTCCTGATTTTCTGAATAAGGAAGCTTATTTTTAATTACTTCTTTCTTTTCTGCCATGATTTAATAATCTCTTTAATTATTGCATAGGCATTGCTATATTTCGCGACCACAATATTACATCTATAATAAATAACAAAAATATTTGTAGACGTAGCTAAAAAAAAAAAACATTAATTTTAGTGTAATGAAAGGAACTATTATAATTGGTTAATTACTTCCGAAGTACCAACTTCACGTAAAAAATATTTGTTGGGACTTCCCCTCAAATCGTTCCGCAGGGAACACATATACTTCTCGAAAAAACATTTCACGAAAATACATTTCTCGAATATACAAATGTCGAATATTAAATTCAGAGTTTGCACATTTATCGGAAATACAAATGTCGAATGTTGGAAATATATCAAATGACGCATGTTACAAACCTCGAAAACACATTTGTCGACAACATACTAAATGTCGTATTGTAATCATCGCTCACTAGATGGAATACGAAAATACGACATTTGGTATTTTTCTCTTTCGACAAATGTATTTTCGAGATTTGTAACATTCGACATTTGTAATATTCGACAAATATATTTTCGAGGTTTGAAATATCCAAGCGATTCGACAAATGTATTTTCGTGATTTGTAACTTCGCCATTTGTAATATTTTCAACATTCGACATTTGTATTTTTGGTAAATGTACTATTACCCATCGTAATTTTAGTCATTTATACATTCGAGAAATGTATTTTCCTGATTTGTATTTTCATGAAATGTTTTTTCGAGAAATGTGCTCCCGTTCCGCAAAAGTTGTCCTTTATCATTCACATTTTATTGTTTTAGTAAGTCATTATCTTTAGAGATAGCGCTGTCAAATTAGTATCTAGTAATTTTCTAAGATTGTGCGATAATAACCCTAAAACAAATACGCAACTTTTATATAGGCTGTGGAATTAAAATAAAGACGCATCTAACCTCAACATAATACACAGGGTTATCCATCGGTTTGTATTTTTTAATTTATGCGATTACTATAAATATTACTGAAAATTTTTTCAAAGTTTATTTTACATTAAAATGCCCATCTATCTGCAGTGTAAGTTTTTCTACCGGGTGCTCCATTTTCGCGCAATGGTATGCAACTTTGTATTTTTAAATGGAACATCCTATATATTTTTACAAAATTTTAATGATCTTATGTTTGCCTTTAAATAAGTTCTTATTCTCTATAGTACTAAAATGGTAAGTACAGAAACTATTCACGTTTTTATGATTCAATAATTACACAGAAAAATGCCATAAAATTGTGTGTGAATGCTAAAACAATCAGATTAGTTGTTGCTAGATCTTTAATAATTATTATTTACAATTTTCATTAAGTTTAATAACTTTTTTTGTTATATTTTGTTTGGTTTGTTGAACTAATATTCAATTCAAATATTTTTTTTTATAAATTTATTTATTGTTTTCAATTTCATGGCATACTTTCTGTATGTGATTCTTCATTAATAAAACTTGAATAGTTTCTGTACTGATCATTTTAGGACTATAATGAATAAAAACTATATTAAAGAGAAACAGAAGGTCTTTCAAATTTTGCAAGAATATATAGCATGTTCCATTTAAAAAAATAATGTTGCATATCATTGCGCGAAATTGGAGCATCCGGTAGAAAAACTTATACTGCAGATACATGGGCATTTTAATGTAAAATAAACTTTGTCTGACAAAATTTTCGGTAATATTTATAATAATCGCATAAAATAAAAAATACGGACTGATGGACCAACCTGTAATTCAATTAACTTCATATTATTTAAAAAAAAAACGTCTGTTATTTAGATTTATTTAAAAGATCTCTGTTTTTATTAATTAGTCATACCCGAGAAGTAAATAAAATAAAACAAGGTAAGCAACACTGAAAAAGCATTAATGCTCTTGACAACTTTTCAAAATAAAAACCTACCGATTTTATGCGTTAGCGCCGGTGGCGCCCCTGGGCCGCGGCGTTCTGGGCGACCGCCCGCGTCGCCACACCTAAAGTCGGCGCTGAATATCATGCAGTGAAATAGAAATTTCAATTCTTGAAAATTACTATCATCTCATCATATTGTAACGTATTACTTGTTATAGCTTGTACAAATTTGCGTGGCGATTGACTTGACTTGCTAATGGGATAAGCCAGCCCTAGCCAGCGGGGTGCAAGTTTGTCTGATGTTCAGGAGTGGATTATTATAATTTTGGGCTTAGATGCTTCAAATCTCCGAAATTTTTAATACGATACAATAGTTTCCCCGAAAACTGTTAAGTAAGATAATTTTATACATATACAGGGTGAGTCATCGAAATGCCCGTCTTCGATATCTCCCTTGTCGTTAGAAATACGGCATGAATTTATTAACAAAATTTATTCGACTACTAAAGGAGCATAACGTAAAATTATTTTCACATATACAGGGTGTAACGTAACGGCTAGACGAGAATTGTTTGTCTTTTTTAAATGGAACACCCTATATATTTTTATATATTTTGAATTGTATTTTATTCACCTATACGGACAAATGAATTTTGTTTTAGTTTTCCACGGCGTTGTCAAGTTTTTCCGTTTTTTCTCTAAAAAAGGCCGAATACACGCATTGCTTTGTGAAGGCGTACTGAAGTTATTTTAATAGTAAAATTTAAGAATTTTTTTTTCTGCGCAACTGCTGCTATACTCTATGTTATGACATACTTTCTTTTAAATGTAATTATACAGGATGTTCAATAAAGCGAATCAAACATACTCCAATTCAAATGATTATAACTCGCCATTTTCAAATGGAACACCCTATATTTTATTATTCTGTTGTGTGTCATTTTGTATTACCTTCAATTATTATTGAGGGTATCCTATGCCTAAAACCAATAATTTCGGAGATTTTTACCATTTTTCACTAAATTAATTTATTCAATTAAAAATTAAATCTAGTATACCATGGATATGGTTTTTTTTAATTTATTGTTTTGTTTTAATTTACAAAATATTTTCAATATAACCGCAATTCTTACGGAAACATATTTGCAGACGGTTTATAAATGAGTAATTTACTCTTCGCTTGCGTCGACAATTCCAAATCAGTTACGAATTTGCATCATACTTTTTTGATAATAATACGAGTATTAACGGACACAATTATTGTTAATTTTTACAAACTGATCCTCTAAACGATTTAGAAAATTTACCTCTCAATATTATCCGGAGATTGTGGTTTCAACACGATGGTGCACCAGCTCACAACAGTCTTCAGGTTAGGCATTATTTAAATGAAGAATTTCTTAAAAGATGGATTAGACAAGGTGGTCCAAGTATTGGCCCGCAAGATTTTCGGATCTTACAAACTTACATTATTTCTTGTTTATCGGTTTATCAGAAGGCACCAACTACACGAGAAGATATGATGGAGCGAATTCGTAACTGTTTTGAAACTGTCAACGCAAATATACTGCGAAGAGTAAATTACACATTTAAAAACTGTCTGCAAATATGTTTGCATAAGAATGGCAATTATATTGGAAATAATTCCCATGGTATACTAGATTTAATTTTTAATTCAATAAATTAATTTAGTGAAAAATGGCAAAAAACTACGAAATTATTGGTTTTAGACATAGGATACCCTTATTAATAAATGAAGGTAATACAAAATGGCATACAACAGAATAATAAAATATAGGGTGTTCCATTTGAAAATGGCGAGTTATAATCATTTGAAGTGGAGTAAGTTTGATTCGCTTTATTGAACACCCTGTCTAATTATATTTAAAAGAAAGTATGTCAAAACATAGAGTATAGTTACAGTTGCGCAGAAAAAAAAAATTCTTAAATTTTACTATTAAAATAACTTCAGAACGCCTTCACAAAGCAATGCGTGTATTCGGCCTTTTTAGAGAAAAAACGGAAAAACTTGACAACGCCGCGGAAAACTAACACAAAATTTATATGTCCGTATAGGTGAATAAAATACAATTCAAAATATATAAAAATATATAGGGTGTTCCATTTAAAAAAAGGCAAACAATTCTCGTCTAGCCGTTACGTTACATCCTGTATATGTGAAAATAATTTTACGTTATGCTCCTTTGGTAGTCGAATAAATTTTGTTAATAAATATATGCCGTATTTCTAACGCCAAGGGAGATATCGAAGACGGGCATTTCGATGACTCACCCTGTATACCCTTCAGAAAACGACATTTAAAATTCATTAGTTCAGCAGCACTGTAACAGTGAACACAGTGTCGCAAGTTGAATACGAAGATTTTGAAGAAATTACCACGGTCGCGAATCCAACACAAAAATATTTATCAAACGACGCAAAAGAAATAGTTCTGAATGTGTTTAACTTTCTACAAAGTGATAATTTCGAAAATTCGCCAATATCAAAAACTGCTGAAATGACTCAAGTGCCATATACTACAGTAAGAAGAATAATAAAAGAAGGTGTACCGGTGAAAAAACAAAGAAGTGATGCTGGAAAATCGAGAATTTTGAATGATTTTCAAAAAGATGTTATTCGTCGGAAAATATATTCGCTTTACAATGAAAATATATATCCTTCACTAAGATTATTGCATCAAAAATTAAAAGATGAATGTGATATTACTTGTGCAGTTAGTAGTCTTCGCAGTGTTCTCCTAAGCATGAAATTCAAGTTTAAAAAAATTGATAATCAATATATGTTTATATTTACTGAACGACAATGACAATACTGTATTCATATTTAATTTTATTAAAATTTTTCTTATTTTGATATTACTTGTGTCTGTTTGTGTAAAACTCATTTGAAAATATTATCTAGTACAACCCTGTAAAGTAGTCCCTCATAAATTTCTTTAATCCTCTTATGGAATACCTGCTGAGAAACACTAATGGAATCAATCGCCACGCAAATTTGTACAAGCTATACTCGGGTTCGATGCAGTTGAAAGAATATATCACGATCCACAGTCCGATACGTTACCACTGAGCTATATACCCCATAAAAAAAATATATTAAGTGAAATAAATTTTTTTTAATTTTATCAAAAATTCTATATAATCAGGTCGTGCTCTGTGACGTCACAACGCCTACAACTAACTTCAGCGTAAACTAGCCCGTGCAAATGATTGTCATGTTGGCAATGCCAATCTGTCAGTGTATCATTGGTTTGTTTTTTCCTTGGAGGAAAGAAGATAAAGGAGAGAGTACGAGCATGGGCGTAGACTTATTAAAATCTTGTTGGGGGCATGGGGGAAATGGGGCAATGAGAAAAGTATAAATGATTTTGTATTATTATATTACGTAAGCAAAAATAAATATCATTCAATATAAATATACCGAGTATAGAAATGAAATGTGGAATATAGGGATTTAAATGCTATTTTTGATATTGCTGTAAATTTTATCTATTCCCTTTACAGAAAAATTATAAATACAAAGTTGTTCACAATTTCAAAATGCATGCAATAAAGCCCCTTTAGTTAGGTACCTTAATGTTAGTATTTTACGATGCATCAATCAAATTCAAATAAAAAAAATTGTTGTAAGACTGCCGTAGAAAATTTTACAAAAACGAGAAATATTTGACATTTCATAACAGTTTTAGGGTCATTTATTTATTTAATGCCTGTTTTACACGACGTTATTTATTAGTCAATAAATTGGTCAAGTTTTCTTGTAAATAAATTGCCAAGAACAAAAATTTTGTTATTCATTTTACATACATCAATTTTTCCGCCAATATATTGTGACAATATCAGTAGTACTAATACTAATACTAAGCTATAAGCACAAAAATGACAAACTAACCAAAACACAAACAAATTTGAATAAAATTCCCTAAAAAAAATTGTCGAAAAATAGAACATGTTCCAATTCATCAATTAATTGACTAAAAGTCTCGTAATATACACAACAATAAATTGACAAAAAAACTTCGCCAATAACGGAAAGAAATGAACAGATATTCGACATTATATCATTACAATCTTCTACGTAATTTCTACAGAAAGTAATACAACACTGTAATAAATAAATCTAATCTGCTTTTTGAAATGTCAAATATTTGAAACCTCCGTAGAGCTTATTAAGTACGCTTATCCCGAGACCAAGAATCAAATAATTTCGATGAAAATGAACGGAATGATGCCAATTTAGTATTTCTTGTGTAGAATTAAATTGTTTACTTTAAACAAAATGAGATACCATAATAATCTCAAATATTGCGTTATATATTTTTTCATTGTCGGGGGCAGTTTTATATATTTGCCCCCTACAGAATGATTCATTGGGGGCACGTGCCCCCATGCCACCTACAACTCTACGCCTATGAGTACGAGTATAAGCTTATATTAATGGCAAGGGGAATGTAACATAGTGAGGGCAGACGCAGGCAAGCCATGGATCTGGTTGGAGCGGGGGGTATATACGTTCAGAAAAAACAGTACGGCTGTCAAATGCGGATGGTTGCTATAAGCGGTTCTGGTTGCAGTGGGGGAAGCGGCTTCACTATCGCTTGCTAATGCTCTCTACTTTATATTCTTTCCTCCAAGGTTTTTTCAGTTATTGTTGAATGACTGTCAGGTATTTGAGGAAAATTGGTTATAACAACACATACCTGGACTTAGAATATCAAAATGTTAAAAAATAATATTTGAATTAAACAAAATCAAAAAGCTATTAGCTTTATCTATGCTTTTTTAAACGAAACATATAGGTATGACGTGAGCAGTACGTAGGTGTTATGACGGCACAATTTTCAATGATTTTTACAGTGCCGTAAAAATGTAATTTTCTAACAATAAATTATGAATGAAGAGTTGTTATTAAGCATGTCTTATACTTATTGTATTTTCCCATTGTATTATGACAAATTATACAAAAAAGTGTTTACTTTGGATACATTTAATTATACTTATATACCGATTTACTTTTAATTGTAATACACAGACAACTACTGCCACCTTGCCATCTTTAACCTATCACAACCCTCAGTGAATTAACTTTTACCACCACTTTGTAGGATGACATAAAACCATTCGAAAAAGTTCATTTAAACACTAGAATGTAATGAATAATGTATTTAGACGTCTACATGTTAAATTTGACGTTTATAATTATTTTAATAATTTAAAAGGAATCTGACCCGCATTGTAATCTAGATCTGGAGGATAAAAATTGTAAGAAACATTATGATGTGAAACGTTTCTGCAGGTACTCATTCATATAGTGGATTTGCAAATAAGCTAGATAGTTGGTCACAACATTAATAAAGTCAAATAGATTCACTGAAAGTTGAGACAGTACATACTGTACAACGGAACTGTTAAAGCCCTATTCCTTTAGACTTCAGATTTATATAAGTAGATTCACAAAAGGGGTTAGTGCTAACTCCATTTTTGCTATTAGTCGTAACTTCATTTTTCATTGTCAGAACATATTTAATTTAATTAGGATTGTAGTTAAAATTAGTTACCATATATTTTGACACATTTTGCTAATTTAATTAATTTAGAAACAAAGTTATGGATGTTTAAAAAAATGGAGTTAGCGTAAATTCGTTTTGTGAATCTGCCTGATAGAGTATAGTATGAAACTGAATAGTATAAATAAAATAATATATGTTCTTTCATACGGATAACTTTGCACTTATTTACAAATTACTTTTTTCTTCAGCTGCAATAGATTACTTTTATAGTTTAAAGGGTACTATTTAGTACATCTTTCTTTACACTTATAAAACATTAGTTGGTTAAAGATTGGTAGTGGACCCTCTTAATTATTGAACTTAATAAATTATGTTTTAATTTTGTATAGATTGGAAGCAACACATCTGAAGATTTACTTCCAAGACTCGCAGTTCTTAGCGCTGCATCGAAGTGAACTCTACGGGCAGACGGATTTCTTGGCCAACATCGGTGGACTTCTTGGATTGTTCATGGGATTCTCATTCTTGTCTTTGATAGAAATAATTTATTTTATTACACTACGAATGTGCTGTGCGTTATATTATAAAAGGAAAGTTAGAAACATTTCATAAATTACCTTTAATAGTAAAACTAACAAACTAACTAGTTGAATAGTTTTCTGTAACAAGAGTTTTTTTTATGCTGTTTCTCCGTTTCGAATTTTATTTATAATCATGTCTTTCTATAAATACTTGGTAATTTTCCTCAAGGAATATTATTGATAGAATAGTAACAAATATTTGTGTGCGTGCAAGAATATCATTCTAATACCGAAATAGAGAAAATATCTTTTAGACGTTTTTATAAATTGAATCGAGTTGATCTTAATCGAATAATAATAATATGCCAATCCTGATTATTTGAGTATAGCCGATTTCAATGGGGTCTCTGACCATTGTAGAATTTAAAGACAAAAGTAATAAAATTATTAAATTACCCATCTTTTTATCTCATAACAATAATAAAGGCTACATATAATATGATAATTTTGAAGTCAATTTGTTAGAACATAAATTAAGATCGGTTATAGTGCTCTGAAACTGACGTCGGCTGATATTCTTTATTTTACAAGAAGGTACATTTATATACAATTGATGTCATGCAACAAAAATTAGAATAAAATTATAGTTACCAGGATTGAAAATTATCCATGTAATATTTATTTTCTTTCTTTATCCCAATACACAGTTTAAAATTGAATCTATAATTTGCAACTTATTAAACAGTAACACTGGAGGATGTTTACAATATGAATTCAAAATTAATTAAAAATGCAAATTCTGCAATATCTGCACATTTGACATATGTATATTATAAACAAATGTTTTAAAAACAGACATCCAAACTTAAAATATCCAAGATTATACCAATTCATAAATCTGGTGATGAAAATGATCCGAGTAATTTTAAACCAATTTCTATTATTCCAATTCTTTTCTAAAATCATAGAAGTAGCATTAAAAAACAGGTTGCTTAATTATCTTGAAAAATTTACCATTCTGAATCCAGATCAATATGGTTTTAGCCCGAAACAATCTACAATGAAAGCTGCTGTTGCTTTGTTATCAAATATTCTAGACACAATTAAAAATTATAAACACACATCGGCATATTTTTAAGATGTATCAAAGGTCTTTGATTGTGTGAACCATGAAATTTTGCTGTCTAAATTACAATATTATGGAATCAGAGGAAATGCCTTAAGTATGATCAAATGCTATCTAAGTAATAGATATCAAATAATACTCAGTCCACATTAAAGAAAATTCAACATGGTATCCCTCAGGGCTCCGTCCTTGCTTCTTTACTTGTTATCATCTACGTAAATGATTTAGCTCGTAGCATAGAGCTAGCAGACATAATAATATATGCTGACGACACTACTTTTATTCACTATAATTTTTATACAAAATCAAATTGTAAACTGTAAATTTTTGGGCTTCATATTACAGTCAAATCTCTTGTGGGAAGAACATATTAATTTTGTAGCCTTAAATATACAGAAAAACATTCTTGCTCTGAGAAAAGCTATTAATTCTATCGTTTAGTACGTCGAAAACGATTATTACGCAAAAATTCATACTAACATCCCATATGGTCTAATTTTATGGTGAATTTTATGGTGTACCTATAATCCGAGCATTAGAACGGCATCAACTACAGGAGCAATCTTCTGATATTTTTTCCCAGTCATAATGTTTATCGCTTTGTACCGGGTGTCTGTCTTAAAGGTGTACATAGGAGATTAACATGGGAAATCAGTTTTTTGCGTGCTGTTGCTCGGTGTTCTATCGGACAACAATCATTGTGGTACCAATCGAAAGATATCATTTTTCTGAATCAAACGATGTAAAATACACTACTATTTAGTGGTAATTTGGTTCCGTAAATTAATTTTTAAATTTTGAGAATTCTCCGGTTTATTCAATTTTTATCGTAAATAAATATAGTCATCCATGACTGTTTTGTTTTGATTTCTGTCAAGCTATTTATTTGACGTTTCTGACTTTTGGACTTGTTTAAGACAATTTGTAAAAATATGGCTATTTATATTACTGAAGAGCGTATTTTTATAGTAAAATTATTTTTTGGAGGAAACAGTTAGCTCAGAGTGCGAGATCTATTTTCTATTAAGTTTATGAATCGACCGAATCCAAGTGCAACCACAAATGCCAGTATCCACGAAAAATACACGTGAGCTTAGTAATTGCAATTTAGCAAGAGCAGAAGAACGTGCTTTATTGGAAGAAAGGGTTTTAGGAATGATACATGTAGATCCTTCGTATAGCACTAGATTTTTTGGAAATGAATTGGGTGTACATCGTTCATATTTTTAAAAAAAAAGTTCTTTTTATTTCTACAAAATGCACGGCAATCAAGAACTTTTTCACATTTGACGAAGAAAGTGGAAGAATATTTTGTGAAGATATACAAAACAGAGCTAATAAAAATGAAATTTTTTGTCATCGCTTTAAAAAAAACTTAACTCTTAATAAATTAATATTATTTAAAGAAAACTGGTTTTTAGACTTTAATTTATTTAATAAAATCTTTACGCAAAAATTATAAAAGTACGCTTGTCGTTACTGAATATAACCATATTTTACAAATTGACAGAAACGTCAAATAAATAGCTTGACAGAAATCAAAACAAAACAGTCATAGGTAACTACATTTATTTTCGATAAAAACTGAATAAATCTGAGGATTTTCAAAATTTAAAAATTAATTTACGGAACCAAATTACTACTAAATTGTAATGTATTTTACATCATTTGACTCAGAAAAATTATATCTTTCGATTGGTACTACAATCATTGTTGTCCGATAGAACACCGAGCAACAGCACGCAAAAAACTGATTTCCCATGTTAATCTCCTATGTACACCTTTAAGACAGACACCCGGTATATCCACGGTGACATTAAGAAATTTAAACTAATATAAATAACGTAGTGCATCGTACACCGCAAGGTAGACAAGCAAAGAATTTATTAATTAATGCAGTTTTAATTTTTTTTTTCGCGCTACTTCAAATTTTCATAAATATATTATTCTGCGTCTTTTTTATTTCAGAGATCGTATCAATTGTTGCGATTCAAAAAACTGTTAGTTGCTAATTATTTATACATATAATGGTAAATATATTTCGTATGTTGATATAAATATAATGTTTGATGTAATATTTCTGAAATAATGTGTAATAATATTCTTCTTGTTTTAATAATAAATTGTGAATGTTTGTATATATCTCCTGATCTTCAATAGGCCTATGCTTAGACACTTATAATTATAATAATAAATAAATATACCATCACGCTATTTATCCATTTCTGGGTGTGGTATTCTGCTCAAAGCAGATCTCGATGTTAAGAAATATTTACACGTAACGTGCGGTTACCAGTCGTCAAATCTCGGCCTCCAAAGATGCTAATGGTGGAGAAGCCACAGGGGCAATTTTATATGGTGACAATTTTTCGAAATTTAATTTCGAAAATATATCGGCTGTGAGGCACGAACCGAGGGTCTTATGATCCACCGTCCGTTGCGTTACCAAGGAGCTATTTACCCCAAATTACGAAATTATATGCATGTTAAACTGAAACAAATAATAGAAACAACCAATAATTTATGTATCTTTATTTTAGGTAAAAATTTATACACATATCACAATATTAAGAGATATTTACAATATACTGCTTTTCTTATTACAATATTTTCTTAAATGTATTTTTCTTTGTTAATAATGATATCTTAGATAGTTCTTCTTCTGAGGACCATGATACTGTGTGCGTATCCTGGATCAAATAAAAATCGTTTCAGTAAATATCAGTTATTTAAAATATTTTGATGGTGCATTTTATTTTGACTTTCATATTTAGTTGAGACTGTGTGATTTTAACGAGTTTAAAATTGTTTTTTACATTTATACATATTTCATTTAAATTGTGTTCAATTTTAACTTACATTATTTGTAACATATGATAAATATAATACAGAAATTTAATAAACACATCTGTAGATATGGAATATAATTTATATGCAACATCGTGATACATTCCACAAAGTGGAGTAAGACGAATCCTGAAACCTAGTGAACAAACAATCAGTCTCCTTCAAACATTCTTATTTTGGCATACCACATACCACATTCATACAAGTACATCTAATTCTCACAGTTATTATTTTATCACGATACAAAAAATCAATTACACCTATCTATTTATGCATTTGCATGTATATATTTCACCAATTTTACATTTTATAGTTTTATGTTTCACATGATTTATTCTAAATTAAAAATATTTGTACTAATACTTGCTAAGTTGTCATAAATTTGCGAGAAGTTTTTATTAATTATTTTGGCGAAAGGTGATGTTCAATTAGTAAAAATAGAGGGGCAGTCATATCATTTTCAATATTTTCATGAATATTTTCATTGTAAATTATATTATTAGAGTTACAATTTGCACATATTATTGGTATTGTAGAGTTGAGACAGAGGCAATAGTAGTGTTAACGCGAGTAAAATCAGGTAATATAGGCGTCGCCTCATTTGAAAAATTCATATTTTTGGATCTTTTCTTTTTAGTAATTTGTCTCACTTCCACTTCATTATTAGGTGCTAGTAAATTTCTGGGTAAGTAATATTGGATTTTCTTCTACGAAATTTATTATTAATTCTTGATGTTTCACTTATGTTCTTTTAGAACGTTCTTTTTTTCTACGACAAAAATTACTACGAAAATAATTTTTGTAGCAATAAAAACTCAATAGACCAGGCGATAAATTTCCGGAAATCAAACTATCACTTAATAGATTGCGTATGAATATTTAGAGTACCGATTTAGCGTTTATGTTACATTTCCTAGGCGACGGGGGTTGTCAGCGTAATGTTATCGTTATATAACCTCCCGCTCAATACAACTCTTAAACGGTATTTGATCATACAGGAAAATACCTTCTTATTTGTTTATTATTACTTAATTTTCTTTCGTATATTTATTTAATTTGTTGACATATTTCACGAAGAAAACAGCTTCACAACCACAATGAAATGTATCACATTTCGTAAAAAATTGAAAATTTTTACGTGTTTCCAAAGTGTACATGGAATGCAAGATTTGTGAAATTTAATTTCTTTATATTTTATTATCTCTAATGGCTGGTTTATACTGGATTTAATTTACAGATTCAGATTTGAAATTTGCGATTTACCTCCTGGTTCATACTGAATTTATTAAATTTGAAATCTGCCAATCCAGATTACGCTTCAGCTTTTTGACATATGCAACAACAACAAAATACCTTGTCATATGTGTTGTTCTTCAATCAAAGATATTAAATTAATATCAATTGAACACTCTCCGCATCCATGTTACAACAATATTTTATGATGATTACAAATAGATCAGTTTAATTGACAATCTTGACACATTTTACTGGTGTCAAATTTATTTTTTGTTTACAGTCAAATTGGAAATTTAGATTTAGAATATAAAATATGGCGATATTATAAATATAAATTATAAATCTATAAATTTGTAAATCCAACATAAACCAATAAATGTATTTCTATGTATTTTATATTTTTTAAATTAAATTTCTAATTTTAAATTTGTAAATTAAATCCAGTATAAACCAGCCATTAAAATAATGAAAATTTTTAAAATACGAGGGCAGTTTGATAAGTCCGTGACTTTTCGAATAAAAAAATTTTTTTCGGAGAAAAAGCGTTTTATTTCTCTTCATAGTCCCATTTTAGCTTGATACATTTAGTCTACCATTTTTACAATTTTTTAATACCTTCCAAATAAAAGGTTTTCTCAAGACCCTCAAAATAGGCGTTTGTTTCAGTGATGACCTCTTCATTAGACCCAAATCTCCTTTCACCCAGTCATTTCTTCAGGTTTATTAAAAGAAAATAGTCACAGAGGGCTAAATCTGGAGAATATTCTGGATGAGGTAGCAGTTTATAGCCTAATTTATAAATTTTGCCATGGTGAAGTTGGTTGCGCTTGTGCTCGAATGTGAGCAATCGCGGCAGCCATCGCGCCGATAGTTTTTTCATGTCCAAATATTCATGTAAAATGTGATGTACCCGCTCAGTTGAAATGCCCACAGCCTCAGTCTCCTCACGCACTTTCCTTTTCCTATCGTCCAATATCATTTCATGAATTTTATCGACAATTTCTGGCATGACGACCTCTTTTGGGCGACCTGAACGTTCAGCGTCATTTGTACTGGTACGACCACAACGGAACTCAGTAAATCACTTCTTAACCATTGAAATTGATGGTGCAGAGTCCCCATAATATTTATCGAGCTTTTCCTTGGTTTCGGTGATGGTTTTTTTACGCAAAAATTAATGATTAATCAGCACATGAAATTTACTTTTTACCATTTTCGTTAAAATTCACGAGGTAGACTGCTTTTAATGGCTGACAAACAAAAACGTAACGACGCAGCTTACTCAAATTTTGACTTTAGTCTATTACTAGATGTTAGTTGACGGGAGCAGTGTTACCATCAAAGTTACTACACGGGAAATTCGAAAAGTCACGGACTTATCAAACTGCCCTCGTAACATAAATCGTTGAAAAATTAAATTTAACCGTGTTTTTTCACGGAAAACTGTTAAGGGCTTCTAGTGAAGTGCTACTTCCGCTCGACTAATTTTATCCAAAATCTAATCAGCTCTTCATATAAATATAAGAAGCAAAAATACACAAAATTGTATTTTTTGGTATTATAGTATTTGAGTTATGCCAGTCGTAAAAAATCGGCACACACACACACACACACACACACACACACACACACACACACACACACACATATATATATGGACATCATGGCGAAAATAGTAAAATCGTAATTATAGGGACCCTAAAATGCGCTTATTCATTGAAAACTCACTACCGAATTTCTTGACCAAAAACAATACCCCCTTACCTGGAGGTAGGCGGGAGGTAAATAATTATCAATAATATGTACTTACTTTCGCATATGGACAGTCTATGTGGGATAACCTAGAAATCTTCAAGTGAATTTCATTACCGGCAGATGCTATCAAAGGCACGATATGGCAGCAGTCGAAATCTATTGTTTTTGTGTTGTTTACCTGGAAGATTAAAAATATACTTATATTTTTTAATTATCCTGATGTGTCCAAAACACAACCTTCCGCCTAAACACCTATTACACTGTACAACAAAGAAAAATATTGAAATACAAACTATAGCTAATTATAAAATATATATGGTATAAAATATAAACAAGTTTTAAATGAAAATAGTAATAAATTTTTTTCTACATATTAAAAAATACAATATAATTTACAATTACTCATTTATGAGCCCAAAAATTCTGATAGACCCTCAAAAAGACTAGTAGTTTCGTTAAATTAGTTGCGAAAAATTAATCAGCTCTTAACATAAATATCAAAAATGTATTTTTGAAATTTTATCTAGTTAACTTTATTAGATACAATGGATGAAAAAAATGTCAAACACAGTCACACAAACCACAAACATACTCATGCACACACAGCGATAGCCATCCTCGTGAAAATGGTGAAATCGTATGCTAGCGACCACAAAACGTGTCTATTTGTTGCTTGACCCATTACAATATTTCCCCCATATATAACAGGACCGTATCAAGGATCACCATCTAAAAATCGAAGGAAAAAAGTTAAAGAAACGTACCAGGGCGGGAAACAAACAATTGTTTTTCTACAACCACTTAGAAATCTGTTCATTGTATGTTGTTGCTAGGGATATGAGGTATATTGCAAGCATCGTGCGAAATGAATTTATTTTGTAAGTATTTCAATACAGGTCAGTTCATTTCACTACAGGTGCCATTCCTACTTATAATGGTCAAATATTGGAATGGTGAAAGCGGGACAAATTTATTATTAAAATAAAATTAATTAGGAAATAATATTGTGGTCGAAGAAAAAGTATAGTGTACAGCTGTCATGGAATGTCCATTTCATGCTCGTATAATTAGCAAAATTCGCCTTCGGCTCATGCTACAAACTTTCATACTCGTAGGAAATGAGTACCATTCTATGCTTGTTATACAATATACTAATGTCCTCGGTGGTCGTAAGGTATGGCTTAATTTATGACAAATAACTATAGCTCCTTCTGACTTTTATCAACTAACCTGCAGTATTCTATCGTAAGGCCTCAACATGGCAGAGAGATGTGCGGGACTACCGCGCCGAATACGGTTTATGTACACGCCCTTCTCGTTGAGCGCGTCGCTCACGCTGAATCCGAAATCGTCGCAAGCGCTATCCTTGCGAAGCGTTACTGAATGCACCTCCACGGGTTTCTCACAAGATGTATCTGCATCTTGCACACTATAATAACACATAATAATTTTTCAAAAAAAGGACGCAGCCCAGTGATCCAACGCATAAGGAACTCTCAGATAGTATGATTATTTAAAGAGGTAGTAGCATTTTTATAAATGATTTTTAAATATGTGACGGTTCAGTTGTGTGGGAATATTCTTATTCGAATGTTGTAATAAACACAAGTAGTGACATCTCGTAAAAATTTGTGATATTGGCCAATTATTAAATTTTAGGTTTGATTTTTCAGTGATGCATATTTTTCTGTTTCATGTAGGCAATAGGATCGTATAAGATTTTTTAAAAATTGAACGTTTCGACAGCTAAGCATGTCATCCTCAGCAACAAAAAATATATAGGTGAGTTTTGTATCTTGAGACGACATCTGAATAACTACGCATCGGATTCAAAAACGGAAAAATATTTGTTCAGTACTTTTTAAAATGCTATCCGGCGATACCATTGCTGACCCTCTGTCCCACCCTCAGGGTATGGGTCGGGTTTCAACTACGGGAATGTATGTAACAATTTAAAAGTGATGTTTCGCGCTACTTCACCCTTCACTTGAGCCTATTCAGTCAAGAACATGATGGACATATTTATGTTTAAGTAATGTAGCGGTAGATCTCTATCTAATTAAGTCTTTCCCTGCCTGAACTAACAATTATTGGCGGATTGGCGCGTCATAGGAATGTCTTTGATAGACCGATTTATTACTCTATCTCATTTTCAAATGGAATATAAATATTAGTATTTCACAATAAATCAATCAAATAAAAATTTATATATATATATATATATATATATATATATATATATATATATATATATATATATATATTAAGAAATTTGTTATTCGGTCATGGAGAATTAAACACAAACAAAAAATATTTGACATTTCATAAAATTGTTTAGGTTTATTAATTTATTTAACAGAAAGAAATGATCTCTCAAATTATATCATTTCAATTTTGTACGAAATTCCTTCAGGAAATAATACAACACTGTAATAAATAAATCTAAATCTGTTTTTAAAAACGTCAAATATTTTTCTTATTTTTTAATTTTCATGACCGTATTACAATTTTTATAATAGATATTAATTATAATTTGAATGATATGTGATGAAATAATAATATTTAGGTAACTACAGGGCCGGATTTACAAATGTGGGGGCCCGGTGCAGTGAAACAAGGGGAGGCCCCATAACTCCCCTCTGTATATAAATAAGTGAGAAAAAAACTGCCTGAAAATTAAATTCTCTATAAGTTAGCGAAAATTACGCTTTCTAAAACATATAATATCGTGAATAAAAGTGCAACTTTAGTTTTGGGAGTTCCGCTTCATGAATTTAGACCCATATATTTTATCATGTTTATCGGCTATTTACATCGTTTACTTTAGTTTGCCGTTGGCGACAAACCGGCGTTGCGCAAACGTCGGTAAACCTAGATCTCGCAAAAAACGCATTCAGCATTCGTTTCAGTAGAATGAGAATTTGATATATCAATACTAATTAGAGATAAGATCAAAATAAAAATACATTCTGCTCCACTTGCTTTACTTTCTTAATAATAAATTTAAAATTTTAAAATTTTATATGAAAAATTTTTGCTTCCGGAATTTTGTGGAGGCCCCTACGTTGTAGAGGCCCCTGTGCTCGTGCACCGGATGCACATGCGTAAATACGGCCCTGGGTAACTAAATGGGCCTTGTATGCATTTTTAACTTTTGAACAACTTTGGAAGTTAGATTTTTGCTGTACAGTGAATAAGTAAATACAGTGTGTTGACCGCGACCCCGGAACATAGGACTTTAACATGTAAAATCATACTTCGTAATTTCCTGCTTAACAAATTATATTAGACAAAAAAGGTTCAAATAAAGTTGAGAGATCATAAAATTCTACATCAGAATCAATAAACAGAATTAAATTTACATGCCCTATAACACCAGAAATTAAATATGAAAATATTAAAAATTAGCTCAAAAATCAGGTTAGCCTTGGAAATGAAACAAAATTGTGTACAATTGGAAATGAAAATTGTATATTTTATTAATTATTATTATAAATTGCATAATTGACTATTTTTTTTTTTAGAATTTTGTTTCATTTCTAAGGCTAACCCGATTTTTAGCTAATTTTCAATATTTTCATATTTAATTTCTGGCGTTATAGAGCATGTAAATTTAATTCTGTTTATTGATTCCGATTTAGAATTTTATGATCTCTCAACTTTATTTGAATTTTTTTTGTCTAATATAATTTGTTAAGCAGGAAATTACGAAAGTTTGATTTTACATGTTAAAGTCCTATGTTCCGGGGTCGCGGTCAACACCCTGTAGATACAATATAAAAATAAAATAGAACTGAAATTACTGTCCGCTACATTTCGATTCTACACACGGTATGTTCAAGTCGTCACGTCAATGATTTCTTTATTACTTACAATTTAGTTAATTATATACTCTGAGACGTGATAGTTAATTCACTTATTTAATAATTTGTTTTATGAAATTCAGTTATGGTCAAAGAAAAGAGCAAATTCCGTTTTGGTTCACAAAATTAAACGCATACAGAAATAATAATTAAAACTTACCAGTATTTATTCCCCAAATTCACTTTAGGCTTTACTGTATACAACGATGACGTAGGGCTTGAACTTAAGCTATCTTCTAAATCCGAATAAAGTAAGAGTTGATTATCATTCGTATTGTTGTTTCCATGCATATTATTTGTTTTTTTCAACTGAAGCAAGTTTGAATCATAGCTAATACATTCTGTGGAATTACCCAGACTTTTAAATTCTGTAATAGAAAACAATTCTCATGAATTTATCGTTTTAGGAAACTGCAATTATAATTCAAAACAATAGTATTATTCCTGTTAAATCATCCTTTGCTGTTAGTAACATTATATTCTCATACAGGATTTAGTACAATTGGCATAATACTGTATTATATTTATTTATCTGTATTGTTACATACCTTTAGCATTTCGTTCTTGTATTGCTACTCTTATCTTAACTGTGTCGCCAGAAGTCCGAAGTAATCTAATTGTATCGGAAAGTGGTCTTTGTCCTAAAGTTTCATCGTTTATTGCTAAAATCCTGTCACCGACATGTAATGCTCCTGTTTTTGTAGCCATTCCTCCTAAAAATTAAATTTAGCAATAGTATCTAGTGACCAAAATTTAATTTTCTTATATCCTTAAATTATTTACAGTTTAATGAAATAAAAAGACCTAGGCAATAATCATATTAATAGTTGTTTATTGCATAGCCTACATCAATACTGTAAAATTATTTCTGATATTTAATACAATTTTTCTCAAAATAATTGTTATACAAACTCAAATCATATTTACATCGTTGAAATCAGAAAAATATTCTGTATCTAATGGACTAAAAATTTATATATTTTTCTCTAAAGCCATTAGTTTACCCAAAAAAGCGCTGGTTGTTTTAGAGGAAAGATAAAATGTGCAAAATTATTTAAAAGATTTCATGTCATGGTACTTAATTTTGATAAAAGTACGGTTACGTGCTATGCTGTTGAGGCTAATTTATTTAAATTACTTTAGTAGATAGGTACTCAATAATTTAAATTATTGGTAAATAAATATTATTTTTAATTATTGTAAATTATCCCTTGTTAAACAATTTCATAAAGTAGAGATAAATGTTTATTTCTCGTATTGTTCTATTTGAATAAAGCGGCATTTATATAAGAATATTTTGAACACTTGATTCGGTTTGAACGCTTCCTACACCTGAATATCTTTTTGTAAACATATATCTATTTTTTTTAAAGGTGACGTTTTTATGTAGGAATGTATAATTATACCTAAGTATCAATTACAAGCTAATGAATTAATTTCAAACCTGGCATAAGAGCAGTAACGATAACGGGCTCTGTTCCGTCTTCACTGCCGCTGACTGTGATGCCCAACGGATCTCCTTTTCTAGTTATTTCCACCGTGTACACTATTTGTTCAGCCTCAATATGATCCTCGAGCTTCTTTGTTCTTTTTATTCTGCAACATTTAAATAAACGTATTGTCATGTAAAAAAAAATAGTATTAAAGTATAATGTGTGCGAAACGCACATCTTACTATGGTTTTCTGTTTGGCTGAAGTTAAAATAAATTTGCTGAAAATTTTTATCTATTGTATGTAAAAAGTAAATTAATAAAAAATTGTTCTACTTCGCGGATAACAACTTCTGAAAAAAATGACATTTCGCTAATATTAATTTTCATCAAAAAAAATAAAAAAATATATAAAAAAATACTTCTCCCAAAAATTATTTTCAAGGGTACATAATAGTTCAAAATAAAAAATTCATCCATATTTATTACTAACCATTATTTATGTATGTAGCTTTATAGCTGTAATAGTAACATTTATAGTGTATCGTGTACGTAAGTGTCGTGGTGTTAGGATTGTATGGTGTGCCTACGCGCATACATGCACCTTGCAGATCTTGGAGCAGGTATAGAGATTTTACGTACAACCACGTAAAACTCGATGATTTTATAAGCTAAAAATTTATTAAATCAAACTGAAACTTTTATTAATAAAAAAAATTGACCGAATTCTATTCAAATAAATTGTTATTTTACAGCCATCTGAAAATTTCATGAACATTTGAGGGAAAAAAACATGAAGTATAACACAAAACAAAGTATTACAATAAAACGAATTATTTATAATCTCGACTATTTGTAGCTGTCCTTTTTATGCTTTAGGAATAAAATAAATAAGCAACTGAAGAATGAAAACTCAAATCTGAGAAAACAAAATGAGATATTGCAACAGAATTTGACACAATTGGAGTCTATGAAAGCTATGCTAAATAATGATTATATAAATTTATTTATTTCTTCAAATTTGAAAATTTGCTTATTTTTTATCTAATTTACGTTTGCAAATATCGAAACTAATTTTTTTTATTTACATGCCTTAATCTTATGTAAGTTCTTGTACGTACCATACAAATAATGATTTCGTAAGGTATACAACAATTTAAATTAATGTAATTAGGATCAGCTTGAACAGCTTCAACCTATTGGTTAAAAATACATTTTTCCTTAGATAACAAATTACCATCAAACTTATTAAATTGCTTATCCATTATGTGCGCTAATTTTATTAATACATCGCTTGGATACATTAGGTAACCTTTTGATAGGTATTCTGTCCAATCTGGATATCTCGAAACATCCAGTTTTTTTTGTACGTACGTCCAGATTTATATTCTTATATTTATTTCTAAATCGATAAGCTATGTGCCCTGCTATTAGTAATGGTGTCAGAAAATTTATTTATTTATTTATTTATTGGAACCGCATCGACAGTAGCCAAGTCTGCTTGGGAAATCTTCATATCATCATGCTTATCTTTAGGAAAACTGTAGTATCGAATTTCACTGCCTTTAGTTTTTCTGGAATAATTTCCAAAACCGTACACCGCACACGCTGGCATTATTGTTAATGGGACGATACTTGTACGGAATTGAACTATTTTAGGTTATACTTGAGATTAAATTCACACAAATATCACTTGAAGACGAAGAAAAAATACAATTAAACCAATAGTTATTTGTATCACAAGGTTGAAAACTGATATTTTGAGAGTGCGAGTTTATTTCGATAGGACGAGCCGTAGGCGAGTCCTACAAATACTAGCACTCGCAAAATAGTTTCCAACTGAGGGATACACAAGATTTTTCGCGCCAACATTTATGTAAATTTAATAAATAAATTTAATTTATTACTCATTTTCTTAATGACAGTGAATTTTTTTTATGTTACCAACTTCACAGTATTTGAATGTCAATTATGTTAATTTTTCAATATCATAACCAAAAATATCTACATATTTTTATTTGGATTTTACACTGCAAATTCAATTATAATTACTTACAAATATGCTTAAAATCCATAAATATTCTGTTTTCTTTTATTGCAAATTCTCAATTGTAGATATATTGCCATAATATTTTTAAGTCACCCGAGGTCGGCGGGTGTGCGGCCGTTAGCTTTGACAGTGGAGAAGGGGTGGTTCTTGATAATTAAAAAAAAAGGTAAGTAGGGCGCCACGTAATTTTGACGCGAAAATTACGAAAACGAGAGTACTCAATAATAACTGCTTTTACCTACCGTAAATTAAGGTGCCTGAAAACGTCAGAAAGAAGGTTTTGCAAAATAAAATAAATTAACAGTAATTAAAATTGACCTGTTTACTGATGTTAATAAAAATAAATACAAAAAAAAAAGAATCCGAAAGTTCGGTGACGCAGAGGAGCCCGCAGCCCGAGTAACAATTATACGACGCACGGTTGGCCAACGATGAGACGTAGGCGAGTTACAGCCAGATGGTCGGGGGTACGAACCGTCCGTGACAAACGAAACAGTCGAAGTTACAATTAAATAAATTATTAATTTTGATGTAGAGTATAATAATCATAAAAAAAAAGAAAATTATTATTTTTAGTATAACAATGTAATAATAAAATAATTATGAAAATAAATTACTCCAAGACAATCTTGGTATCAAAACAATGAAAATCTTCAACCGATGTTTTCAGCGCAACAAGCGTTACAACATATAAATAGATTTTAGAAAACTTAGCCAGATATCCTGTGGCGGCTGGTTCCAGGGATGATGGAATTGGGACAGTTGTTGACCGGATTGCAGGGCAGACCGTGGCGGGCGAACGGCAGCACACCGGTGAAAATGTCCAAAAGTTGACTTGTGAAAGCGAACTACGAATCCTCCGTAGAGTTTGACTCCTTCCAACACCAAAATGTCCCCCAACGAAACACGTGGGATTCGCGGGACACCACACAAAACTAACGAAGCGAGTCACAAAATTATTCCGGTGCTAAAAATCCGCGGACAGCGTAACCACATAGAGTTGTAGACTAGCTTCACTTCCACGAGTACGAAATAATATAGCACGCCGCGACAACGACTGTCTTTTCCCAAGATCACCAAATCAATCAAATCACAACGGAAATTTCTTAATTAAGAAGCAATCCCTCCAAAATCTAACAACGGAAGAAGGGATGAAACATCGAAAGAAGAGAGATGGACAAAAACTTTCTAGGAGACACAGGAATAATTATTGGAAATGGGAAAATAGAAATAAGTATATAACAACCATAAAAATTAACTATGTAGTTTAAATAAGACAATTAAATTTGGAAAAGTTTATTAAGCCGAAAAATGTTAAGGAAAATAGTAAATAAATCACTAGTTATATTGGATAGCTTGGCTTTAGGTAAATTTATTTAAATTTGTTTCGTCGTTGACGACGTTTCGGCTATGGTTACAGCCATCTTCTGGTCTAAATTTACATTACAAAATATATTTGTTGAACGTCAGTTACATTGTTAAAAGTTACGTTAAGTTAAATTTATAAAAAAGGTTTTGTCACTAATAAATTACATTTTGTAATAAAAATTTTTTTATATTGGAAGTGTACACTTCCAATATAAAAAAATTTAACTGACGTTCAACAAATATATTTTGTAATGTAAATTTAGACCAGAAGATGGCTGTAACCATAGCCGAAACGTCGTCAACGACGAAACAAATTTAAATAAATTTACCTAAAGCCAAGCTATCCAATATAACTAGTGATTTATTTACTATTTTCCAAGACAATTAAATATTCCAAACCTGAATTTAAATTAATTTTAATTTATTCAAAAATAACAAATACGCTGCGGTGTGAACCCAGCTTTATCAAAATTGTGCGCGCTAACTGCTAACGGCAAAGCGATAAACCATATTTAATTAATAAACGTCAACAAATGAAACAGTGCAAACGATCAAGAAAAGCTACATTTTATTATCAAAGTGCTGAAATTATATCGATAGGGCTAACCACTGAAGAAAACGAAGTAAGTATACTCTAATGTTAAAATAAAATAATAAAGCTAAATTATAACAAATTTTGATTTTATTTTTAGGAAATATTAGGAATTAGGACAGATAGAACAAAGGACCAAATTGGAACGTAACATAATACTTTGACATTTCTAGCGTCAGAAGTTAGCTAAAATTAGTGAAGTGATGCCAACATATAACCATAAAAAGTTAGCAATTTTTGTCGAACTAGTTTGACAAAAACATGATTTCCGACCGCTTTAGAGATATGTAATTGTGGCAATGTCGGACGGCGGTGCGAAAAAGTAATAACCATAAAATAATAATAATAGTAATAACAACACTTTATTGTAACCAAAATGCGAGGTTCAGCCAAGGCTGATCTTCCACCTAACCATACATATTTACAGAATATGATATGCCAAATAAATTATATAAACAAAACACTAATCCCGATGAAATATAAACTCTAATTCTAAATAACAATTTCCTTCTAGTATTTATAACGTGAAAAATAATATGATAAACATAATTTGAAAAAATAATACTATTCTTGAACTAATTGCTTAATAACACTTGTCCTAATTTAATGCAAACAACATAAAAATAAGAAATAAATGTGCTACTCAAATAATGCCTTAATTTTATATTTAAATAAATATACAGATAGAGATTTCAAATCGTTCGGTTTACTATTATACAGATATGGTGCAAGATAAGAAAAAGAGCCCTTAAATTTAGATTTTCTATAAGAAGGAATAATATATAAATCTTTCATTCGTAGCGTATAATTGCATTGTTTGATTATTAATTTAAAAACAAACGTCAAAACTCTTAAATGCAGAATGCTACTCGCATACTCATGCTCCCAAGATGACGTCATGCGCAGAAAGTTCTATATTGAGGCGAGTTAGGAGCACACCTTACAATCCTAACACCACGGTAAGTGGCTATTTGTTAGTGCTACTTAAATATTGTAACGGACGCGGCACCGACAAGTTGAAACTTGTCGGCTTACGCCACCGAGTAGATAAATAAGTTTAAATATACGCAGCACCGACCTGTTTAAACCGCTCGGCTCATGCCACAATAAAGAAGACTACCAAAGCTTCCAGAATCAAGGAAAGCGATATATAAATGAGCGAATCATCGAAAGCCAATTAGTTGACTCCGAAGCTACAATGAAGAACAGATGAAAGTAAATATATCGCTCGGTCTGAACATAAATATATCGTCATAAACAAATATTGCTCGGCTAGTTTATATAAATAACAGTGTATGTTTACAGTAGTGATAAATGTTAGTGTATACGTTTTTATATTCCTTAACTTTTACTATTTATTATAATAATTATTATTCATTTGTTATTAGTAATATTTCTTATTTGTTTAAATAAAAACTGTTGAAACCCACGAACGTTACAATATCTGTGTTATTCATTCAATTTCATGGAACCTGTGTGACTAGCAAACGTTCAGGTATAATGTTCTTTACGAAGGGACAAATTCAGTGGGAGATACAAAGTCGAGTGTCTGCATGGTGCAAGGTATTGGTTCTAAATGTTGGGTGTGGATGAAGAAGCATGAATGACGTATAACAGATGTGAAAATGAGATATTTGTGAGAAGTGTATGGATATATGAGAAATACGTAGGAAAATGGAAAGATTGTTATAAAAAAAAAGTGGGAGTGAATAATTAGTCTATATGGTTAGGGGTGCGGATATTGAATGAAAGGTTGGTGAAACTAATATTTGAGGGATGAGTAATTATTAATGATTGATGATTTGTTGCGTAAACGAATGATTCCGAATGTAGAGAACAGACGTGCGTGTATGAATCGCACTACGAACGAAGTAAGAGTGGTGTACCAGGATAGACATTTTTGATGAAGATTGATTGTTGATTGAATCTGTTTCAACGTTCGTGCTACCCCACTGTGTAGGATATAGCATGATGTTTTTCTTAAATTTGAAAACTGATGTAAATTGCATTGAAAAAATTGCTAACATATTTCATTTAAACAATTTTCGTATTTGAAATAAATAGAATATATTGTTGGATGTTCCGCAAATTATTATGTATATTAGAAAGTAAAAAGTGTATGGTAATTTTCGCTATGAAATTCCGCTTACCTAATAGTAGTAATATCCGACTGTGAGTTCTGCGCATCATCAATAATTTTATTCCATTCTACATGATTTAGACGTTGGTTATCCACAGCTAGAACGCAATCGCCCACTTGAAGTGCGCCTGTGCGATGCGCAGCTGACCCACGACGAATATCAGTGATAAAGAAACTGTTTAATCTTGATGCTTCATAATTAAGAAACAAAGAATTTATCAAATATACTCGAGAAATACTATACTACAACTTACCTCCGATAGTGATGCCGAGGTCAGTGCCACTCTTAATTAACTTCACATCTAATACTCCACTATCTGAAATTACTCTATTCGCCACATCGAATTCAATTTGTAGCAGAAGTCGAACTCCCGGCGTTGTGTATCCCAGCTCCAATAACTTACGGACTTCGATTAAAGTAAGGCTGTAGTGACCATTTAAACAGACGATACGGTCATTTACCTGTAGACAACCGCATCTGTAACAAAATTATGGAAGTATAAACTGGAACAAGAGATTTTCAGATGGCTTCCCAGAACTAACAATAACATTTGACCACAAAATATTTATGGAAATAAAGAATTTATAGACTGGTTTGGATATGTGAGAGGTACAAAATACTCGGGACTACAGTCAAGATTAACTTATTACTCAAAAACCTACATATTTGTCTTCTTCAGTGCAACTAGGGAACATAAAATTAGTTTTATGTTACTACATTCAAATTAAAAACAATACTTAAATGTTAGAAATGCATTACAATAATATTAAAATAATTCAACATAACATAAATGTTAGTCTCATTAGTCAATATATAAAAAAAATTAAAGAAACACACGTATCATGTACAAAAAAAAAACAAGTTTACTTTACATTGATTTTAACGATATAAAATGGCGTTAAAATGTTGATGTGAAAAACATGATTATTTAGTAACGTGACTATACTACATATATCAATTACTGTTAAGCTGTGTTTTTGGGAGCGAATTATTTAAATATTGTACACATGTTGCTGTTAAAATTACTTAAGTTTTGTATATCGCTCCTAGAATTTACATTGTTTTTGTCGTCTTGTATGTATAACATATATAAATATAAACTGACATGAAAGTTGTAATTGTAAAATTTCGTTACTCTGTCATATCTGTCAACATTCGTTCATCCGTCTATATAGCCGTCATTAAGCAAATTGTCAAATTATATCGGTGTAGTTAAATTTTTTTTTTATGATTACCTACTGTAATTTTTAATACTACGTATAAGAAAATAATATAGCTACAATGCAAGGAGTCCGTGGGTAATTGAAACGTATTTAATTGTATTTTTGTGCAACCGGACGCGAAATAAGCATTTCGCAGCCATAATACAGTACGCGAAATTGAATTTCGCGGCTGATGCTATGGTAACGGCCGCGAAATTCAAAATGATTGTTTTGTACCCTACCTGTACGCTACCACAACAACGGCCGCGAAATAGGGTACAAAACAATCATTTTGACACTTTAAATGACCACTTTCTATTTACAATAAAATTGATTAAAATTAATAAAATTTGTATTTACATATTTTATACACAAAAAATAGTGTGTACACCTTATCCGAAAAATCCTTTATCGCCCTCGAGATTATCCTGCCTCGGCCACAAGCGGCCTCGGCGACAATTTTTCTTTCGGTCGCTAAAGCGTGATTTCGCGGCCTTGGTATACAAATAACTATTATGATACAAACGTTTGTTTAAGCACAGTATAAGAATTAACACAGTAGCAGGGAAGATGTGTTCGCTGATATGCTGATATCTTAGTAACCATAGAAATGAGAATAAAGAATGTCAATATCATTGTTTCAAGCCGCAGTATTTCTTTCATGTCAAGTTCATAAAAATAGTGCCAAACAGAGACGTAAACTTATTTGTATTATGAAAAATTGTAGGAATTTTTATAGTGCAGGTGAAATAATATTTTTCGATTTTATCTCATTTGCAACTGACAGCTATACAAATTTACCGTCGTATGCAGCAGCTGCCAATATGGCCGCTCGGCTGAAGGTCATCAGTCGATGCGACATGAAGATCAAAGGTTCCGACAGCGAGTGCCGTTACTGTGTGAATTCTTATACTGTGATTTAAGCAAGTTTGTTTATAATTTAATTTCACGTAAGAAACGTAAGAAATATGAACTCTAAACAACGAACATATCACACTATTCCCCTATTATTGAGTGTGAGTGTAATTCTCTGCTTGGAGCAGATATCTGTAAGTGATTTTTTTGCGCGTGAAATGCGGATACCAGTCGTTAAATTACGGTTCTCAAAGATATTAGTGGAAAATGAATCACATCTCATGAGCCGCAGTCACATGAGTTACAACGAAGGTATTTATTTCAATTAAAATCTTCAAAATATTTTTAATAAATCACAAGTTGCATATTTAAGTTTTTTTAAGTTTAAGTATAGCTTACCTGTAGGCTGGAGTGTTAGCTTTAACACAAGATATTACAATATTCCCATCCCTGTCTCCATCTCCCTCTGCAGCTACAAGCAGCCCATAGCCTACTCCCGGTTCGGCTACCAGTGCTACTGTTAGAGTCTCCACGTGGCACTGTCCACAGTCAGTATAGCTTGCAGTGTCCCCTTGACTTAGGGTATCTGTGAGAGCTTCACATTTTGCTTCTGAGATTTGGCTGTAGTTGCTTTGTGTGTAGCAGGAGATTGTGCCAAATTTGTTGTTTGGAGGACCTGGACCTGGAAAAATGTAATAATGAAAAAGAATTTACAAAAATGGTTATTGGGTCAAATATTAATTTGTTCAATCCTTATATTTTTTTTAACCAAAATGAACAAACGAAGGGGCATATTCTATAACTTACATGTAAATTTTTAACTACACGTTAAAAATTGTAACCAATAAAAATATATCTGTCAAGTGAAATCTTCAATTTATATTCAGTGCCGTCCGTTATCATTGGTTCAAATTTTTAATCGGCCGTTGAAAATTAACAGGTGAGTTACAGAATAAAAATATCGTACTCGTTGCATAACTAGCATGGTACAGGTCAGTGGCCAGGATTTTCTTTCGGAGGAGGCCTGTAGCCAAATTTTTTTAGAGAGGCTTTTAATAAAATGAAACACGGATTATTATGAAAGTGTAGAACAAACAAAATTTATAAATTGGTATTTTATGTACAAATAACACAGTATAACAAATTTTTACTTTTTTGTGACTGTTCCATAGTTCAGTTTGCTTTAAAACGAATTAAAGACATAATGTTCTTGATACGGTCAGGATTTAGATTTTTCATTGTCCAGCCTACAGATATTTCATATATGCGCAAATTAATGAAAAATATAATTAATAACTTTTTATTTTTTGAGTTTTTAAAAAATATTCATATTTATATTTATTTTTGTACAACTTTTACTATAAGAAAAGTAAAATATAAATCAAAGGCGAAATGTAGGATCATACAATTAATGTTATTAAAATATATTTAAAACAAAAAACTAAAGACTAGAACAGTAAAACAAAAAAAAAAGTTCTACCTAATATTGTGGATTATAGTTATTCAAACAGGTGTTTAAAATTAGTAATTTCCCAAAGAGAAAATCTGATAATCTACAGCGCCTTGGATTTAAAATAAGGTCTATGAATGAAAATAATTTTTCAACAGTAGCTGAGGAAGGCAAAATATCGTTCTATACTTCAGAAAAATTTGATTGTTATTTGGAAAATTACTAAGAACCAACAAATTTTGATGTGTTGTAATTAAAATAAAATTTTCGATTTCATCTCATTTATAAAAAAAAGTCATAGAATTGGTCATATTATTCATAAAAAATGTAATTGTAATTACAATAAAATAGTGTTGGAATTATTAATTACTTACATAAATAATATAATTAATTACTGAACTTTCTATTACAAAGCGAATGTAATTGAAAATTGAAATTAAGAATTACATTTCTGAAAAATGAAATAATTTACGCAATATAATTACTTGTAATTAATTACTACCCATCTCTGAGACGTTCGACAGGTATCCCTCATACTAAAAAAAATTCAGTAGAAATGTCACGGCACGAAATACTCATTTTTATTACCCTATTTTTTGGAAAAAATAAGTTTGATTTTTTCGATTCAAAAACATACTTTTATGTTTTGGGTGGTAACTTTGTTGTAAACAATGATGCATGCATTTTAAGAACGGAATTTTAAATAAGAAAGTTTGTCCTTCCATTAATCTCCTACGATGGAAATAAACGAACTTACGCAATTATAAACTGTATAAAACTTTTATTCATAATCTGGAACATAAGATAGGAAAAAAGCCTAAAATTGTAAATAGAAAAACTAAATCTTGACCTTAAAAACAAATCAGGGACATTATGTGTTTGATTTCCCTTCATTCTAAAGCAAAATAAACCAGTTAAACGTGAAGCTGTCACAAAATGGTGTTGAAGCTTGAAGCGTGTAATTCGAGTACACATGCATAACTACAGAAGCAATCTTCTGATCTTTTTCCCAGCCGGAGTCCTAGCACTTTCATATCTGTTTTTTAACGCGTGATTCAAATAATTTAAAATTAATACAATTGTGTCAGATTAATATTCATTTTTCACGAATAAATTATTTAATTAAAGCAAATATGAATACATTTCAATAAAATTCCATGATTCAATAAAATGACTGATTTTTTAAATAAATTTTCAGACATATAGATAAATTTAGATAAATAAAGACTAAATTCATTAAAATTTCAGGGTGGGGGAGTTTACCTCTATGTATCCAGTCATCATCACCTTGGTGTTGTCCGTTAACAAGCATGTGGTATGGCATGATTTGTAATCGCGTGCAGCTTTGATTGGTGTTGCTATTTTGCAAGAGTCGCGTTACCTCTTGAGGTGTGGCCAGCGAACCTACGATGTAGGTGTCATCTACTGCGAGAATTTGATCTCCAACGTGTAGTGCGCCACATCTAGAGCAAATAAGAGAATCTCAAGAACTATAAAAACTAGACAAAAGATAACATAAGCTGATTTTTGACTTATACTCTTAGCAAATAACGCCTTAGATATTATCTAGTCAGAGAATCAGACTTTCGAAACTTGAGTGGTTCTGCTCAAAACCAAAAAAAAAAAAAAAATGAGAAAATCAGAGAGGTCGCGTGGTATTTGATAAGATAAATTCCAAAGACAAAGCAAATTGTAACTTGAAATATTTATTAACTGTCATACTGACAGTGATTGTCAGTAACAATTATATATTTCCATGGTAGCGTGAGTTTTATCGGGGTAACCCGGGTAACGGGGTTTTACCGGGGTAATATTCCCGTTATTCGGGTAACGGGATTTTATCGAGGGTAATATCACAAGACCTTCTGATTTTATCAATAAATGTTTACTTTTGCACGAATTTTTTTTGCTTAGCAACAATCACGAAAGCAAACTGCGTGGTGAATCCCGACTCCAAAGGAGGAGGGGTTTACCTAATGTCAGTTTGCTTGAGTGGTTTTGCTTAAAAGCAAAAAAAATTATTGCTTAAAAATAAAAATTTACCTGCGAAAATCAGAGAGGTCGCGTGGTATTTGATGAGATAAATCCAAAGACAAAACATATTGTAACTTGAAATATTAATTAACTGTCACACTGAAAGTGATTGACAGTAACAATTATTTATTTCCTTGGTAGCGTGAATTTTTTCGGTGTAACCCTGCCCGGGTTACCGCGGTAAAACTCCCGTTACCCGGGCAACGGGGTTTTATCAGTATAAAACTGTTCCTATTGGTTGAATTTTCAAGTGTTTTGCATTTTGATTGGTTAAAAACTAGTCGTGGGAATTTATCAGTATAATACTGTTATTTATCACTTTCAAAAATTTACCTTCCTACTTATCCGGTGTCAAAACGATAAAATTGTTTTTTCTTTAATATTTACTTTATATTGGAGCTAAATTATCAAAATTAATTCATTTGTTTGTATTAAAATAAATATGTGTAGTTAAAGTAAATGTGCAATATAGGAAATTATTTTTTTATCAATATGCCTTTGTTCGTGAAAACATAACATTAAATTGATCTTACTACTGAGGCAATTTTTGTCTTCTTTAACCGAAGTCGTAGCTCTTATAGTTTTTGAGATCCCAAAGGTGAGCATATAAACTGAAACACACTGTATATGTTCTCCTACAACTTGTACGCAACTCGTCTTCTCATGAATTGATGCACTCGTTTGAAAATTCTTCGAGTGTTGTTCTGCAATTCTGCATTGTGTGACTGATATTGGAGTTACTACTCCAGTGCTCGTAGATGTGCAGGTATCCTATGTAAAGGCGCGAAAGACATTGTAAGTTTTGAAAATGAGAAATGTATAGAAAATCAAATGTATTTTATTTTATATGTATGTTTTTATAACCCCGGAGTCAAAAAGTATAAATGTGTTTTACTACACCCTAAAATGTCAGATTTACAGCAGATGTTGCCGTTTCATTGTCGAGGCAATAAATGCAGCAGAATTTTTTAAACGCAATTGTAAAATGTGTAATTTGTTGAAAATTTAAATATATGCTTCTTCAATTTCATTACAGTACAGTTATGTTTTTTACTACTAATCAAATGTTTAATTTTTGGAAATTCAACCCTAAAATATTGCATTTTTAAAAATTATTTATTTCAAACCAGTTAATAATTTTGTCCTCCACTTTTCTTACTGTAGAGCAGTGGTTCTTACCTGGTGTTCCCCGGAACACTACTGTTCCGCGAACTTGTTATAAGTATTCCGCGAAGCGATGTATTACATTTCCGTAATTATTGCGGTTCCAAATAGGGAAAATTTATAAATATATCAATAAATGCAGAAATTTATCTTCTACAGCAAACTATTTAACATATTTGATGTAGATAGGGAATACAATAATTAAACATTTCCTTGAAAACGCTAAGGTGCGTCCGTCGATTCAACACCTCGTATTTATTAAGTGGATGATTGCGAATTCATCTGAACATCACAAACCATCATTCGATTTGAACCCACGACCTCTGGCGTGCTAGGTTGGTAACATAGTCACTACGCCAATCGAGATCGGCAGATATAATTTTTAATAAATGATATTTTGATACAGATTTTGTTGAATTCAGTAATTACATTTTATTTCAAACAAATTACAGTCGAAGAATGAATTGGTTTTTGTTTTGAATTACATCGTAGTCCCTGAGAGGTGGATGTTGGCTTCGCAGACCGCTATAATCTGTTTTTAAACTCGGAGGAACTTTCGGTAAACCGTAGATAAGTTACTATAATCTTTCGCGAAACATTCGTTTATGGATTTATTTACTTTGTTTAATCAATCATATTTCAAAAAAGAATTTAATTTATTAAATACGACGTAAAACATTTGTGTCTAGAAGTTTGTTTGGTGTAAATGATGTTCCGCCTAAGCCAATCACAAGCTTATATTTTGAAACTAAGATTTTAAAATGATCCCCATAGTTTATAAATAGAGTATTATTAATTTATTATAGTGTACATTCCGTGAAAATATTAAAAAACAGTTTATTACAACAACAACACATGTGAAGGACATATTCGTCAAGATACAGTGTTGATTTTTTTCAACTATATTACGATCTGAAATGGGGGCGTGGCCTATTCAAGATGACGCCAATTAGGGTGAAGATTTGAATGTGACATTAGTACTGGTCGTGTATAAAATATAAAAAATGAGTCTCACGATTAATAATATTTGCGAATGCGCTAAAACATATCCTGCAAACTAAATTGGTTAAATGAGGGAGAAAATTAAATGAAAGTTACAGTGACTGTGGGTGTAGTGGCTTTCTGTATGTCAACGTTGAATTTACGAGGTGATCCGCATCAAATTAATAGGAAAATTGCAGAAGATGTGTTGTTTGTTCCTGCATGACTGGTTTAGGAGGACAAATGCAAAAACTGTATTGCTACGTTGCTGTATTGTTTTAGGTTAGTTGTACGTTTCTTGATCTAAGTCAATTAAATAAACAAATAACTCAAAATGAACAAATAGAAGGAATATTAACTTTGATTACAGATTTAATTTAATTTATGAACTTAGTTAAATACAAAGTGAAAAGATTTCGGAGCAAATTAGTAATATAACCTAAAATTTTACTTAGGGCCGGTATTTATAACCTCAGATAAACTATAGAATAAATTATCAATGGAATAAACAAAAAATATCGCATCAAAAGATGACAGCTAAAGTAATATTCATCATTTAAGCTTTGATGGGATATTTTTTGTTTATTCTATTAGTAAATTTATTTTCTAGGTAACTAAGTTTGGAAATACCGGCCCTTAGATGTACATAACCGTCAAGTACAAAATATTCATAGCATATTATTTATTGTAAAAGCATTCATATAGTTTACTTTTGTTAGTTTTTCCAAGGTTTTTTCGCACTCCAAATTGGTTTACTTTATAAATAAAACGTTTCCAAATAATAGAATATAACTTCCAGGTTTTTATGGGAGTTATTATTACACCCTTTTACCACACAATACACTTTATTTTTCGATTTTTCGCGGTATTTAACTACAATTTCGAAAATTTTTTATCTCAAAAATCGTTATTCCCGTTTGACGTAATGTATTTCTAACGGGATCTTCACCTTACTTTGTGTTCGAAAATAAAACGTTAGATGGTATATCGCTACATGTCAGATCCCAATAGGAGGGCAATAAATAATTTTGCAAACTCAAACTCAAAGCCAGTTCGACAACTCATTATTTCACATATTTTAGGCGTAACATAAAACAAAACCGATACTAAGTTGTGTCAAACAACAACAACAATAAATTTAAACAAAAACAGCATTACATTTTATTTATTATGTATAAGTATTTATTAAATAAACTTTCTATATAACGTTTTGTTTACCTGTCCGCAATACTAGCAGGCACAATGCTCTGTACATAGACGCCGGGCGCGGAGCTGCTGCGGTAAGCGAGGCCGACGCCGAGGGGCTCCTGTGCTCGGCGCTGCACCTGCAGGAGCAGAGCCCCCGCGCCCCGTCGCATGCTCCCTGCTGCGCGCACCCCGTACTCCACTGTCAGCGCTGTGAGATGTGCCCGCAGGCCGCACACTACGCCACTGTCACCACTGCTCTGTTGTTTCAGAAGCTGCTGTGCATCTAAGAGGGTTTTGTTGGATAAGTTGCGATGATCGATCTTAAGAACGCGGTCTCCGACTTTAATTCTGCCAGATCTATAAAAAGGAAAACAGATATAAAACCCAGGTTCAGATTATCCAAAGAATCATAGTACCAAAAGCCACAAAGCAGTACATGATACGAGGGTTGCCTTTTATATTTCGGGATTAGAGAAAACAAATGAATATTTATCATCAAAAATGGCTTTATTGCTTTTCAAAATATTCACCATGTAGATCAATACACTTTTGCAACGTGTGAACCAATTTTCGAAGCCCTTTTTCCATTCCGATTGAGGTATCTCCAAAACATGCATTTTGAGCGCATCGACCGCTTCATCAAGTGTCGAAAAATGTTGACCTCGCAATTAATTTTTAATATTCGGGAATAAAAAGAAGTCATTGGGTGCCAAGTATGGACTATACGGCGGATGACTCGTCAAATCGACGTTTTGAGTGCTCAAAAATTTCCTTGTCTCAGCCGATGTGTGCGAGCTCGCATTGTTGTGGTGGAGAATGATCCGTTTTCAGCGGTTGGTTTTTCTTATTTTTCCGAAGACTTCTGGCAAACAAATGGTTGTATACCATTCAGAATGGACCGTTCTACGTTACCTCAATGGTACGATTGAGACAGGTCCAGTTTTTCAGAAAAAACAGGCGACCATTTGCTTCGAAGTGCTTCGTGCCCGAACGACTTTTGTTGGGTTTGGCTCGCCTTAGAAGACCCCTTCAGTCGACTGCTGTTTACTTTCGGACTCATACGCATAGATCCACGATTCGTCACCTGTCTCGATGTCATACACATGTTTTGAAGCATCGCGATCGTATTTTTGAGCATTGCTTGCGACCCATTGACACGAGCCTTTTTTTGAGCGATTGTCAAATGATGTGGGATCCAACGTGAAAAAATTTTTTTTACAGAAAAATATTTATGCAATATTGTATGTATGCTGGTCCCACTAATGTCCAAGGTTGCTTCAATCTCATGATAAGTTACATGACGATCTTGCAATATCAGTTCGCGCATAGAATCAATGTTTTTCGGAACAACAATCAATTTTGGACCACCTTCACGAAACTCGAGGTTGAGCGAACTACGGCCGCGATTGAATTCAGTAAATCATCAATAAACACTGGTCCCTGATGGTGCTTCATCGACAAAAATCGAATTATGTTCATCGATGCACTGTTGTTGACTTAATCCACGTCTAAAGTTGTAAAAAATAATCGCACAAAAATGTTCACGATTTAAATCCATTTTTTGGCCGACATGAATTTTTCAAATTACTGTTAACTACACAAAAAGTGTTCGTACGTCAAAACGTTCTGAGTACATATATTGTCAAAAATGCCAAACTTTACTATAGGAACGTCAGTTGCCAGATAGCAGCACTAGGATTGCCGAATCCCGAAATATAAAAGGCAACCCTCGTACTATAGCTATAGAAGATATGATCGCCAGCGTTCTCAAATTCGTTCAAGTTTGCGAAGCTACGTCACTGGTGACACTACCTATTCTTATATGGGATATTAACTAGCGTACACTCAAAGTGAATATTAATTATATAAAATACTAATTAAATATATAATACATTTGGAAATGCATCTTAAAAATTATTTAATATATGTATTATTTTAGTATTGAAAAACTGTTTCATCTTCACGGAAAAATTACTATTTTTTTAATATCCTAAAAGTGTTTCACAACCCACTAGTACACGCTGGCGCTCGTGCCCTGAATGACTCATTCGTGAAAAAAATCTGTGTTTTCCCACTTGATATATAATAGTTTTTTACTTTACAAGTGGGTAAAGTAAGGAATTACCCACGAGAGAAATCTTAGTACACGAAGCCGAAGGCTAAGTGTGATAATTGTATCAGGTGAGTAATTCCACTTTGTGCACGTATGAAGTATAACGTTTTATCCAACATCTCTTAATAAATGCAAAATTTATTAAAGAAATATTATTTGACAGAGCCATATGCTTCAAATTTTTTAAATTAAAATGTCAATCGAAGTAGTTATCAAGATATTGTGTGTTATTATTGTTATAAATAGAAAATTACTCACTAGTGACTTTTCCCAAAATTATACCCACTAGTGGGTAATTTGTTACTTTCCTTGTTTAAAATCGCCATAGTTATCATTTATTGAGAGGTGTTGATTAAAATACTATTATATAAATTATTTTAAAAACGACCGTTCTTAAAAGTGACCTTTTTAACGGTTGATTATCAAGTTTAAAAGTGTCACTTTTTAACACTAGTACTAAAAGTAACATAGCATCGTGTTAATAGTGATTTCATTGTTACTTTAAACACGTTGCTAACGATTTGTATCAATAAATCAACAAATATAACCCTACCTTTCAAAATATCATTCTACATTTACTATTTACTAATACACTAGGAAGATCGTAGTTAAATTTTTGTATGATATACGTGTTAAAAGTAATTTATTTCGTTCGTGGGGTTGTTTCACTCGACGTCGCCTCGTTTCATAAACATCCCTACTTACTCATAAAATGTCACTTTTAACACTTATAAATAACTATTACTAATAACTTATTTTTGTACCGTAATGCCTGTTTAGTACATTTAACGCACGAGATAATAATAGTATAGGGAAGTATATTTATATAGATTATTAATAATAGTTAATCATAATGAAACAAACTATGTAAGTTTAAAGAAATAATAAACTTGTTTTAATTTCTTTAGTACTTAATAAATTACATTAAATTGGTAGGAATTATTTTCAGTGGTGTGATAACGGCACGCAGTGTTCGCTGGTGTTTTCGCGAAGCGGTCACCCATCCAACTACTGACCGCGGGCAGCATTGCTTAACTTGCGTCATCGAGTGATCCGGCTTTAACATTACCTACCAAGCCGTTGCCTAATTTTATCTTTATGTTTACTCATAAAAAAAAAAACGCTTTAATACATTGTTGTTAATCATTTGACTGTGACAGTGGTAATGATACATCTCTATTATTACTGATAAAAAAATCTGTTGTGGACACTACAATACCTCCGGCCACAAATTCCTTATTAAATGATGCAAGGACCTGGACCACTATCAAGAAACGCTTTTCCCTTCAAAAAATGTAGTTTTTCACTTATGACACATGTCAAAATAAATATTTTTCAAGCGTTGTTTTGTTATTAAAAAAAGCACAGGTTAATAGATTTAAACGAAAATGTCAAAATATAATTTTCCTTAACGTGTTGGAATTCATAAATGGAGACAGGGTACGTATTCTGTAACTTTTAAAGCCAGCCATATGACGTCATGTCAGTGTCTATCTCTTGGGCGGCTTCGAGCTGCCATAGTTGGTCCTTTTATTTCATAGAACTAGCTCTGCATCATGACATTGACATTTGTGGCGCGTGGGAGCGTTATTCTATGAAAACATTTGGTGATTGATGGTACATGTCACTTTGATTTTTTTGGTTTTATTCCTTCTGCTCAAATAAATTTTACTAACTTAAAAATTATAAAAACAATGACGTACCAAAATCACTAGGAGAGAAACACCGTCTTATTCTGAACATAGAGACAGCCACTGTTGCTTGACGTCATAGTTTTAGAGCTAGCACTTTACTCTATTTCAATACCGAATTTCTAGCATGATTCTTTTACCTCCCTTACATGTGGCGGGAGGTAAAAAAACTCCCCGTATAGTACAAAATTCTGATGCGATGACCACATAACTTTCTTATAATAAAAATCTCAATCAGAATTTCTGGTTTTAGCTTAAACGGAATAAAATACCTAACATACTGATCACGGTACGAAAAGAATTTTTTCAAAATTCTAAAAATTAAGTACAATTTTCAATGAGTACATTACGCGTACCATTGAATTTGCGCGATTCTTCAGAATGAATAAGCGTAATTAATTAGTTATTGAATTACACAACGACATACAGGGTGCAGAATTGAAATGTGGGATATATGAATTTCAATGCTATATTTTTGACATTGCTGTATAAATGTGTAAATTGTTAGCTATTCATTTTACAGCAAAAGTATAAAAACAAAAGTTGTTTTGAATTTAAAAATGCATACAATATAGCGCGCATTACACGATGAAATTTTCAAGTGATTTTAAAAGTTTTCTCTCTCGCGCGCAATGACGTAAGTGTAAGAGAGATAGGCGAATCGAAAAAAGCAATATACGGTACGGCCGTACACTTGCGCATTATTGCTTTTACCGTATTATCATCTAAGGGCTTTTTTTTAGTGACCGAATTAGCTTTCAAATGTCATTAAAAATCACTTAAATAGAAAAACTTCATCCTGCAATGCCCGCTTAAGGCCCATTTAGTTACCTAAATGTTAGTATTTCACGATACATCAATCAAATTTTAATTAATGTTTATTAGAAAAATTATAATGCAGCCATGGAAAATTAAACAAAATTTTATTTTATGTAGAAAGTTCGTAGAATATTGTAATGATATAATGGCGAATTTGAGACTTCATTTCTTTTTGATAAATAAATAAATACCCCTAAAACTATTTGATGAAATGACAAACATATTTAGTTTTTGTTCAATTTTCCGTGGCCGTGTTACAACTTTTCTATTAAATATTGATTTTAATTTGAATGATATATCGTGAAATACTAATATTTAGTTAACCACATAGGCTTTATTGTATGCAACTTTAAATTCTGAACTTCTCTATTTACACAGTAAAAATCAATATCAAAAAACTAGCATTGGAATCTCTATATTCTACATTGCATTTCTACACCTGGTATACGTAAATCATTAAATTTATTCTGCGTTTTTTTGTATACATGTTATAGTGATTGTTGTTGGAAAAGAATCAGTTCTGTGAATCACTTTTTGCGTATTTAAAAAAAAATCAATTTTCGTTAGTTTTTACCAATCCTTTTAGCAATAAACAATCATATAAAATTATTGTTTATTTTAATCCGTCAACTAGTTTAATGCCCGCTTGGAATTTTGTCAAAATATTGAAAAACAAAAAAGTTACTGCATTTGAAGTCACTGATTAGCAGTGATTTGGGAACTGAAGGCAAAATGAAAGTGGCCTTAGGGGCACGGGTTAAACTTATTTTAAAAATCTCAAAAAATTAAAATATATTAAATATAATTTCGTTCTCTTATTCATTTTGTTATTAATCATTTGCCATTAATTACATTTACTTCAAAACAGTAAATTGATCTTGAATATAAATATGTATGTACACATATTATCGATATTCAGAGGAATATAATTATTTGTATAAAAAGAGTTTTCGAAAATCTTACATTCCACTCCCTTCAAAAATATAAAAAAAAATGAGATTCGGATCTTAGAATTATCCGGATACCCAAATGTACGGATCTGAGATCTGGATATCTCGAATATCCGGACACTCGGATACTCGGATAATTGGCAGCCCTAATTCCTTATTCTCATGGAAACACTTAAAAATTATCAATATTTTACGAAATGTGACACATGTCATTTTGGTTGTGAAGCTGTTTTCTTAGTGAAATATATGTCAAAAAATTAAATAAATATACGAAATAAAATAAAATTTCTCAAATATAAATAGAAAATAAACAAAGAAGAAGGTATATTTCTGTATCATCAAATACTATTTTTTATCGTTTAAGAGTAGTATTGGGCGAGAGGTTATCTCCATAGTAAAGCATCATACTGTGGATCATAAGATTTAACTTTAGCACTACTAATATCGTTGGAGGGCGTCAGTTGAGGACTGGTAACCTTAATTCATGGATAAATACACAGTGCTGAACATAAAATAGGACACTTTATTCTTAGGCTGGCCGTTAAATGAAAGTATAATAATAAAAAAAAACTAATTCATTCAAAAAATTAAACGAGAAAAGGAATAATGAAAGCCTCATGTCTTAATTCACACTGTTCCAAAACTTTATTTAAAAGGAGGTAATCTGTACAACCTTTTTGTTGGTTATCACCCCATCTCCAGTAGTTTCCTAAGTTTTCAAAGATTATGTTTGGGAATGACAACTGAACGGTCGAAACAAGTCGCACTTTTCAAATAAAGTTTTGGAACATTGTGAATTAAGTGTGGATTTTATTTTCCTTTTCTCGTTCCATTTTTTCATATTCATACTTGGGTGACATTCCATTATTAATTACATTTTAGTTAATAATAATGCCAAAAAAAAAACTTTTAAACAAAATGATTAACGAAAGTGTCCCATTTTTTGTATCTGCGAAAACAAAATGACACGCATAAAATGGATATAAGACGTGATGATATATATGTTTATATTATTTAAATTCAAATTATCTGAAAATTCACCTCCGTAAAGTTTAGAATAAAGAAACTTATCTCTTTGGCAACAAAAATAGGTACAATACATTTTAAGTTTTAATTATTATAATAACGTTATTTTGTTTGAAAGAAATTACGGGTGTAGGTTAATGCTTAACTACGGCTAACTTCATAGCCTTGGTTCTTCACCAGCCTAAAATGTCGAACTCTTGTGGTCTTGCTGCGATGTTAATTAATTTTCGCCTGAAGTTATCTTGAAAACTAAGTGAAATTCACAACTAGGCGTAGGAATTTTAGCTGGGATTTTGTACTATATTTACAATACATTAACTACCACATATTTCCAATGATTCAGAATCCATACAAATATTTCAGTAAGCGGTCCATGATGGAATTGCGAGATACAATAGATTTTATTCATAAACTACATGACTTGTTGTTAGCTAAACATATTTAATAATAACTATAAAGATCAAAGCCAGGCATGGTTACTATGATGTGGCTGAAATTGCGGCGATCGACAAGCGATTGCGATAAAAAAAATCCTATATTATTCAAGGGTGATAGCGCCCGCGCATAATTCCCCAACTGATTTCGATCCGACGTGACGTTTCCATTCCGTTTCCATCTAGTGTGCGGGTTTCTATTTAAATGCAGGTTATCAAAATTCCAATCGTTCTGTTCTAACTAGGGAGTGCAATAGCGGGAAATAACTAAAATTCCTTCAACGTTTTTACCGACAATGCCACATTTTTTACAAGTAATTTGATAATATAATATCATCGGATGTCCGGTTGCATCTAATCACATTGTTAACGATGGAATTGGAATAAAAAAAAATAACGCATGCAATTTTGGTTTTTCAATATTCACAGCTGTATAAGTTCAATAAATAGTATATTGTATAACTAAAGTTGGATATTTTACACGATTGAGATGTTCAGCACGTGTTGTACACGATATTTTTCCAACGACCACAATAAATTAAAATATAAAAAATATAAAATTTACATAAAAATATTAAAACAGATTATGTTAACATCTTTGCTATCAGAATTCATCAAAAATTATGCTAAAATCTGTTAAATCAGGGTCCAACCTTCTTAATTAGTGTAAATTCAACAAATTATCTGAAACTGTGAAACTTTTAAATAAAATTTTTTAGGTTAATTCGCTCAGTTATCACAGCGTGTGATAAAATTATATCACACATTTGCAGACGCATCTGATTGGTTAACGAGCTTTCATATCACACAGCATTGCTAGTGATATGCAATGACCAATTTTAAGTAATAGTTTAACGTGTGAATTTTGTACTTTTGTTAGTGGTCGTCGGAAATAGTTATTTACACAATAGATACAATGATATTCTTCCTGCAGAAGCACTTATTTGCGCGGATGTGTGGATGATGTCTTCCAGTATAATGCTTTTTGAAATGAACAACATTATTTATAACGGAATTAAAATTTAATCAAAATACTCATAAATTCACAAATTCACAGCAGCAAAGTCATATCAATCACCGGTTACCACGAACTGACAGTTGAAAAAACAATTTGTACGCATATTTTTCTTTAAAGCATTGACGTTTTTTGCGGGTTTTGATGTACGAATATTGGTATACGTAACATTTTATGAAACAAATTGTGTTATTTGTAAGATGACATTGCATTAGAATGCCCGTAGAAACAGACAGCAAGGTTTTTTTTGTATATTATACGATTATACCGCACAAGTGTACGATTCAAAGTTCCTGGTAGTCAATAACGTGCGTCATATAAGTATTGTTTTCATGGCTGTGAGCTCAAAAATGCGTTATCTAATATGCAAAATAGTATATCAAGGTACTAAAGTATAATATTTTATTACGAATATGGAATTTAATCTACGAGGCGATATCCGAGGAGAATAAACCATATGAGTAACAAAAAAATATTTTAGTGCCGAGGTATAGGTACATTATATTTTTTTCCGAACTCGTTAAATAATTAATTAAAAACAGTACCGACAAAGTGTCAAATATTTGTTTGCTCATTCGCTCATTGTATGTTTCTTGTTGCTAGGGAAATGAGGTACATTGCAAGCATTGTGAGAAATGAATTTGTTTTGTGAGTATTTCATCACAAGTCATTTCATTTCAGTTCAGGTGCCATTGTTTGGATACTTATTAAGAATTGCAAATATTGGAATAGTGAAATATGAATTAATTAGGAAATAATATCGTGGCCGTAGAAAAATTACAGAGTACAACCCGCATGGAATGGCCAATTCATACTCGTATGATTTGCAACATGATCGAAGGAAATGAGTACCATTCCATGCTTGATGTACAATATACTATTCATTTTATTAATTATTGACTCGTGCTTAGATGTGACCTGCATGTTATCTGCATTAAATCCGATAAATTACTATCAATGGTAAATAATAAATAAATTCACAAATATTTATTATAGAACAACATGTTTATCTTAAGTAGTGCTAAAATATTACATTTTGACATAAGCCTGAAAAGTTTTAATTTAAGCTACTGTTTTGGCTAACTTCGCGGACTGATACCGTGTATTGTTTTCGGAAAAATTATTATTTTTGTTTCTCTAAAAATGCATAATTATTAAACTGTACAATATTGTATTAAGTCTGCCATCTTCGCCATTGGTAACTTTTAGCATGTTAGTTAGCTAACAATATAGAGTGTGGCATTATATTATTTTTATAAATTTAATTCATTATAATAATGATTTATGGGAAATTATGGTTGCAGATTCAACCAGGGTAGATTTCCAATATCAAAAACAGAAAGCTATATCAAAACGTCCAAAAAAGAATTGACGTATTTCCTAATGGAGAAAATACGAGGCAAATACATAAAAATAGTTTATATGTTAATGATATGCAGATTTCGCAGCGTAGAATCGAAAAGAGCTTTTTATGTGGTTGACTTAATTTGCATCAAAATTAGATCGCAATTAGCTCATAATTATCTCGGTAAATTAAAGTTTTTTACGAGCATAATTTATTAAAACAGATAAATAAAAATATCCGATGTGACAGCACATAATCTCCAACCCGAGGCTTATTTTTTTAATTTTACAATTATTATGCCACTTTTAAAATCATTGAAGGTTGAAGAAAGCGTTGTCAGCTAATCACATTGAAAAGGTTAATTGGAATTAAAATCAAATCCCGCATTACACGTACAAATTTTCACATTTCGACATTCAAACCTGTATACGTAATTATAAAAAAATCGGTGTGGGTGCCACACTACCTTTTACTACAAACACGTATGACTTGTTCCTCGCAAGGCCGATTTAGGAGTGTAAACCTCACAATTCCCCAAACATTTTTTTTTAAATTTTGCATTCACATGTACATTGAGTTTTTCAGTACAGTTTTTCAAATGATCAAATTGATGATAATCATATCATTTAATATCTAAGGCAATTTTCATTTCCTTCCTTCTCTTTTGCGATTTTTTTTTTTAATTTTTGAGGGCCCTTAAAGTGTCAGGGTCTTGTTCCGTGGCCCACTGTGTTCGTATGGTATCGGCCCTAGTTCCCTGCGTATTACTTTATTTTGAAAATTCTGATATTAACAACTACCGACCTATCAATGTTCCGTCCAATTTTAGTAAAATCTTAGAAAGCATGACTATACACTAGCACTAGCATATATTACAAAATATAAAATTTAATATCTCCAACCCAAAATGGATTTATGGCTGGAAGGTATCAATAGTTAGCAACTTATTTTATTTTACTCATGTCGCTTCTTCGGTACTCGACTCAAACAGTCAACTTGACTATGTCTATACAGACTTCTCCAAGGATTTTGCTGGAATAGATCATGCCATCTTAATTCATAAGCTTCAATCTTTTTCCATCTCAACATTTCTTATCTTTCTCCTCTCCTCGTATCTTTCTAATCGTACTCTTTTCATCCAATTTTCTGTTGAGAAATCTACCTGATATGTTGCTACTTCTGGGGTGTCCCAAGGGTTCAATTTGGGTCCACTTTTATTCCTTTTATTTATCAATGACATAACTAATATTTTTAAATGTGACATTTTATTCACTGACGTTTTGAAAATATTCCACCCAGTTTCAACTCTTGCCGACTGTAACCTTCTCCAGACTGATTTCGATTCTCTATCCCTTTGGTGTTATTCTTTCTCAAGAAAATTATGTCTAATTTTATCTAATTATACAATTGAACAAACTTCCATTTTTTGATGTTACACTGTTCGTGATCTTGGTGTAACTTTTGACCCTAAATTAACATTCACAAAAAAATCTAAAATTTATATTATTTAAAATACATCATTTTTACCCAGACATGCTTGTTAATAACAATACTCTTCTTCAAATGTTTAATTTTTCTAGTCTTCTTGGAAAACGCGAAATTATCTCTGTTCGATACCTCAACAAATTGATTCATGGTGACATTGACGACCCGAACTGCTTAAGTTTTCTTACTTTCCATACTCCTGTTTTCACACGTAATGCCAATACGTTCTATCTCCCTACTCCTAGAACCAATGTATTTTCTAGTTGGCCCATTAATCGCATGTGCCAGATGTATAATTTTCGTTATTCAGTAGTTGATATCTTCCTCCTCAAGCCAACTCAATTTTACTCAGCAATAATTGTTAAATAATTTGATAAATTATACATATTATTGATCTGTACTTTTCGTCATATGTCTGTATTTATATTTATGTTTTACCTGCCCTTTTACTAGGCATTTGCCTGTTGGGAAGTGTATTTTTAAATAAATAAATTATTTGGCTTTTTACAAAGCTTTTTCAATTTTTGAAAAAAAATTGTGTTTTGTGTCTCCAGTAAATTTCCTCTTCCAGCTTTTCATTTTCATTAAAAATCAACTCAGCTCTGCGTATTTGCATGAAACTTGTAAATTCCAAGTTTCGTTACTTTATCTTATCCCTTCTATGAAATGTTGCACATTGGGGCACAACTACGAACTACCTACAGAAACATACTCGCACAATACTTCCTTATATTTTGTATAAGAAAGTAAAAACAAATATTATAAGGTAATCTGTTAACACACGAGCCCTAATTTACGTACGATACCTTGCTTTTATACAATTTTTTCTATTGACGTAATTTTATAATTCCGTTAGATTTTCTTTTCAAATGCGACTTGTCAAAAATATATTTTGAAATTTTCTATCAATTTCGTTTGTAGCGCTTCACAGATGAAAATTCAATTTACTGACACAGCAATAATAATTTTTTCTTTTTGATCTCACCACCTTAGGAAAGTAGGGGGGGGGGGTTGCAATTTTGCTTTTTTAGAATAACAGTAAATAGTTTTTAAGAAGTTTTAAGCCTATCAAAACGTATAATTATAATTAAACACATTATTATAATTAGAGCCAACTCAAGCATAATACATACTACTTTATTACATTTTTACAAATCAATTGATTACAAAAATAAACCCAAAAAGGGGATCTTACATTAAAAACCGGCTTTGTTCAGGATACGCCTCGGGCATGAGACATACCCGTTGTATGCACCATGAAAGGACAGAACATTTAACAAATTGAATTTGCTTAACGTCCAGTGGACTCCCCAACTTTTACAAGTGAATCAGTGTTCGGTGACTTTTTTATCGTGCGATTCTACAACACACATATTGTTCGGAGCATTAAGCTTCAGTTGATTGAAATTAAATCGTAGTTATATCTTGTTCTTATTCGCAGTACATGTTTTAAGGTCCACTGAATTCAATTTGACCATTTTCTAAATGTCGTCTTTGTGGATGGATCGATGTGGGTCCTTATGTTCTCACAAAGTCACCAACGAGAAAAGATGCCGTAACGAAATTTCATGTCTGTATAAGTTTCGTGATAATGCAAAGAAATTTAGTTGGTTTTGTTCATAATTGCTAAACCGGAAGTGTAGTTTATTTGACATACAAAACAATAAATTCAATTTAATTCGAATACGTCATTATCTTCGAAAAATTTCCAGATAAAAGATGTTAGCTTATGTACCAGATATCAAAGTACCTATAAACCTTAAATTTAAAAAAAAAAATGTCTCAAGAATTTTCTCAATGTCCTCTGCCTATTATTATTTCATTAAGGATCGTAGTTGCTATAAGAAGAAATATATATTTGAAACTTCTGTGTTCTATACTTATCATATTTGTATGAACTACATACATGAAACTTTGTGCGGTGCCCACATCAAATATTTACCTCCTGCACATATACAGTGAGTTTCAGCTACGACAAAATATTTATTACTCTGTCATAATTGTATTATTAAAGATACGAGTTATATATACGAAATGCAGACCATAGGCATTTTATATGGGAAAACAGTTATTTCGTGCGCATTGCTTCTTCAATTATTTTAGACAAAAATGCTTCAAATAAAAGTTTTAGAGCTTACCTAAAATTCTGCGTGTAAGTTAGTAAATATTCACTTACTATGGTATATAACTTCAGAAATTAAATATGAAAATTTACATAATTACTATTTAATAGTATTCGTCATGGAATAAAACAATATGACAAACAAATGTGTAATGTTTTTTTGTAAAATATTTTGACATTATTTTAGAAGGCAAACCAAATAACCAAAAAATTAGCAAGTATATCACAAACCTTTCTCAAACTATGACTATAACAACAATTTTATGAAGTAATCACTCGCATTTTTCTTCATTTGTAAACATGTTTAAATTATGATTAAGTTCACTTGACATTGACATTCTATGTTGCATTTTATCTGGAATAGTACTGCGTGTAACATAATAAAGACAGAAAAGTAAATATTGCATCTTAACTGAAACTCACGGTATGTAAGGGAGGTTTTGTAATAAGTCAAAATTTTCTATAGTGAGTTTTTAACGGATAAACAAGTTTTGGATGAATTTTTACCTCCCGCCACATCCAGTAATGGAGGTATAGGAATCATGGAAAAAACAAAACAACAATCTAGCAGTCAAATATTAAATAAAAACTATGCCGACGTTTCGACAGCAACGGCTGTCATCTTCAGGGCTCTGTAAATGTGACAAGTGAACTAAGTAATAAATTCATACAACTATGGAACTGTTACTTACAAGTTGAGGTCAAAAAACAATTAAATAACATGGACACATACAAACATATTAAAAACACGTAGAAAAAATCTGAGTCAAGATGTTATAATATACACAATTACAGTCATATGATGAAATAATAAATAATTATATTTAAATAGATCTATGTTCTACAAAATCTGGAGCTGAACTGAAGAAACTCATTAACAAGGAGGGCTGAACATGTAAAAAATTGATTTTACAGTTTACTATTTGCAGAAGATGATTTTGAAAAACTTTCATAATGATATATCAACTTCTTAATATAGGCAACTCTTCGTCAATAACTGATCAGCATAATAACTACTTGTCCCTTTGTTCCTTTTTATTAAGTTGTTATAAATAGAGATGAGGTTCTCGATTGTAAAGAAACGAATCTACATAGTAACGTAAACAATAAATGCTAACCAATCTCTATGTAAACGACATACGTCAAACGTCATACGCGCAAAATTTTGAAATGTATCAAAATCAAAATGTTGCTTTCCAGTCGTGCTCTTAAACTCGTCGTACGTGCTTTAAAAGTTTACTTATACACTTGTATCGTAATATACTATTTTGTCATTTTCGTTTATATCTACTAACCTGTGCGTTTTGAAAAAATAAAACAATGATTGAAAAATGTCTTTTTTGACATACATCATAATTGAAAACTAATTTTTTTGAATGGATGAGCGTTTCCCGATAGTGGTGGTCTGTGTTCCTGCATTGTTTGATAAGAAATCTATTACGGTAGGAATTGTAGTGCCCAGAACAGGTTTTTTTCGTTGGATTTCTTATGTGTGACATTGCTCAATGCCACATACTATACACCTTACATCGTTACACGAGCACTACTTCACTCAAGTGTACTTTATTACCAAAATTATATAATTTCTGTTCAACTTCTACCAGTATTGAAACTTTTGAAATTAATGTAAATGATAATGAATGTTCCTGATGATATTTTCCGTTTTTTTCTTGGATTTATTCTATGTGAAATGGTGGTATTGTTATTATTACAAATATTTCGATGAATGTGACAAAATTTGCATGTATACTTGTATACCACCTACACATTCCATTACAAAAAATTTCATGTTTATTATTGATTATCTTGTACCTGTAATGAATTTTGTACATGATGAATGTAATTTGCTGATATTTACCGGGTTTGAAAATGGTTGTACTATTTTATTATTATTAATTTACTGTATAATACAATTGTGTCTTTCTTATTTTACTGTACTTGGCTAGCATTACTTATCTATCCCTGCACTTCGACTGCAGTTACATCAAATTAGAACTCTTTTTTTATTATTATTTTTTAGTCGATTGCTATAATTATTAAATTACACAAAATAATTATAATTATATTATATGTTCACAAAACTATACCATTTCGCATTATTAAAAGAAAGTTCGGTTTTAGAACTCATGCCATTGCTGACCAAACTTTATTTGAAATGAACGCTGACTATAAATTAATAAATATCTATTAATCCATAATAAAATTTAAAAATTTCGGTAACATCATATTAGCTTTAACTAATTTCTAAAATAATGGAGCTATCGAATGTTTCTAATTAAATACTAGATTACAGTAATTATTATTTTCGCGATCTGTATTTTGCATTAACAAAATTACTAGTTTTTAAATAATTTCCTATAAAGTTAGTACAAAATATTTAAAAATGCATTATCGGTTAGAAAATTCTTGCGTCCATTAATTTTGTAGCGAATGTACACTAACGGTCGGTCATATTGAAACAAAAACGAATAATAGGAATAAACGGAAGAAATTCAATTTATTATTAAAGGAATATACTGAGTCCTCCACGCGCTTTTGTCAATGCATGAATTGAATAACATTTCGCGGTATTTCGTTTCATGCCCTTTCCAAAACAATCCATAGTTCTTTATTGTTATGTATTACTATTTCGATACGTCGCATTGGGGTCTTGCGGTTTTCCTGCTGAAATACGGTTGCTGAATAGAGTTCAATAGGTCTGAAATTTTCGTCATTGTTACTCTAACTGTTTAAAATGCCAGGAATACAAATTAGACTAGATTTACAGTTGTAAGAAATTGTTTCCCATACCATAATACCTTGTGTAGGCTCCGTATGAAGCGTTCGAATATAGGCCAAATTTCCTCTTTCGTCCAGGGTTTGTTTCACAAGTACCCGAACGTAATTTTGGTACAAACAAAATCGCCATTTGTCAAAAAACATAATTTCACTCTATACTTTTTACTCCATAACCGATTTTCTTTGTACCAATTCTCGCTTTGTTCTTTGCCAAAGTGCACTTTGAGAACGGCCTTGTAACGTTAGCCGAACAAAATTTGCTCTCGCGCATATCTTAAATTCACTCACGTGCTAAAATGGGCGTTGCTGTCTTCAACGAGGCAAAATAATAAAATTTTAAGTAAATTTGACTCACAGTGAAGAAATATTGAATAAATAAATGTGCTTGATAATTTAGAATTTAGTGAATATTCTTTGTACCAATGTGGGAAGCAATTCCAAATTTTAATCATTTATTCAACAAATAAATTTAAATTGTTTCTTAATGGATTGTCAATTTGTTGAATTTATTGATACTCATGTTTACGTTACCTTTGTTAGATTTTTAGTTTGTCACAGAATCGAAATCATTTGATACTATAGTCTTGTTCAGACATGCACAAATAAAGGACACATTAAAACCACACACAGACAATAGTAGTACGAGTGTTATATATATTATGAAGAAAAGGTACAAAGAAACACGGGAGACACAAAAATTTGAGCCGTTCATACGTGGAATTTGTTTCTGGAATCAAAATTAAAGCAATTAGTTTTTGTCTCTACTCCATTTTTTCTTTAAACAATTAAACATAAGAATATACCAAGAAACAAAGAAAAATCAATAAAACCAAAAGTAAAATTAACAATAACAAAACAACTCGTGAGTGATAGAAGAAATCAATTTCTAATGCTGCAAACGAAATATTTCATTGATTTGAAGTTATCGGTGAATTTAAACTTCTACATTTACAAGAAGACATATTGAAGCCACAATAGGCGACACACACCGTACTTCTTCATTGTGTTCCTGTTGCCTGTGTGTGGTTTCAATATTTCCTCTATATGTCCATGTCTGAACAGGCGTGTTGACATATTTATATATTTGGACAAGGCTGTGTGAAGCCTTTTTTGAGCTAGTTATTTTTTAGGTAGTCTTTAAGTTGGCCTTTACTCGTAAAAAGAAACACCAATCCGCCAAGCCCCACACCTAGCCATCACGTATTCGGTGCACTATAAAATGCAGCAAGGAAAAATCAATTCTTTTGTAACAGTAACAAAGTTTTGAGCATATTATAAATTTTATATGATCATTCAAGTTGTTCCAAGTTCCAAGTGTCCTATATTTTGTCCATCTCTCTTCCGATTCATTATCTCATGTTCGGCCGTCTTGTATTTCGTATGTTTTTTGTTTTATGAAGTCAGCAATCACTCCCGTGTCACAGTAATATCATTAAATTACACAAAATTATTGTAATATATTAAATTTCGTACTATTATTGTTCGCATCTCTGATGGAAAGTGCTGTTTTATAATTCAAGTTGTTGCTGAACCAACTTCATTTAAATTAAAAGCTAAGTGTATAATTAAATAAATATTCATTAATCCGTTATAAAATTTTTAAAATTCAGTAAATTGCATTAACTCTACCTAGGTTCTAAAATAATGGAGCTGTTTTATGTTTCTAGTCAAGTATTAGATTCATGAACAACTATTTCTTTTGTAAACTGTCATTTGAAATTGTAAAATAGTTTTTACTTTCAAATAATTCATTAAAAAGAAATGTTATTATAAATTTTTGTTAGTGAGCAGAGATTGGTTGCTTCGATTTCTCTTTATTTATTATGGCAATTAATAATTTTGAATGTGTTTATTCTATAAAATATTATATTTGCAACAGACCTCTCCGCTGCTCCTCCTGGTCTAACATGCATCACAGTCATTGGTTCGGTTGAACTAGGCAGTGCAGATGTAGAGCACTGGGTCTGTGAGACCCTTGGACTGCTAGATGGACCTCCACGTAGTGTGAGGCCCAGTGACCCATCCACGGACTCCACTGTCACTGTGGTCGTCTTTGTATGCATGCTGACAGAATCATGTGAACCTACGAGCACATATGACAAAAATTTCAATATAAAGTCCACAATGCAGAAGCGATGAATTATGGACTAGAAAGTAAAACAGATATGAAAGTAGTCGGGAATGTAGTAATAAACATTTTATTTTCTACTACATACATCGACAAACGGATATGAGCCCCAGCAGGAATGCACTCGCCCAAGTATATGACCAATTGGGTGACTTTAAGTGCTCCCTCACTGGAATGAATAGTTCAGAAAAGAAATATTTATTTGACAGCATGGTGCGGAGTACATCATTATGTCAAATTAAAAATGTAAGTGTAGAATTTATTATATGGAGTAAATAGCTCCGTAGTACCGTATCGGACTTGGGATCACGAGACTCTCAGTTGAATATTGAAAAATTTAATCTCGGAACTAATAATATATTCTGAAAACGAATCACTGGGAGGTTACGGTTTTACCACGGTTACGGTTATACCACTTCTACGATAAAGAAACGGAAAACAGTGAATATGTCTATGTTTGATTTGACATATTTCTTATAATATGGAGATGGGGTATGCTTTTAACGAGTTTGTTTTAACCGATAGTAGTAATTCTGAGGGAGACAATGCATGATGAATAGTTTGATTTCAATAATGGCAGTTGATGTTATCTAATTTGACAGCTATTTACCAGAGTCATCCGCCATCGTTGCCCGGTTCCTGCAGTAAGCAAAAAGTTCCACAAATTTCAGGAACCACGTTCCAAAATCTTACCAGTATCCTAAAAATTTTACCACGGTAACCGGGGTCCGTTTTCGGAATATACTACTAGTGTAATGTCATAGGCTAACAGCAATTGCTGCACAGGATAATATTACATCTATTCCTGCTTCTTAATACAGATTACTTTGTTTTTGTAGCTTAAATGAACGAAAATAATTTCTTCATTTTTTTGCCTAATGTTTTTATTATTATGAAAATAAATGAACAACTGTCAGTAGTCATAATGTGGTACCTGCTAGAGAAACAAAGCTGCTGAGTTATATTCCGACTGTATTAGTTTAATTTTTATTATTTTTCTGATTTTTTTTATTAAAATAATTAATACTTTTAATTAATTAATAATTAAATTAATTAATAATTAACGTTCATTATTGCCCGGGGATAATAATAATTACAAATTAATTATTTATGAAAATTAAATCAAAATGATGAATTTATATATTTTTTCAATGTGTGTATATTCGATATCGCTAATGAAGGAAGATTTGCAGTATTTTCAATCACATCATTTTAATGGAAATAAGACATTTTGCTAAATAAACTCCGAAATGAGGAGAAAACAGACACCAGTAACTTTGAACAGGGCGCTTATATAGTTTCGACAATTTAAAACATTTGAAGTATTTCATTGAATGCCATATTGGATTAATAATATTATTTTTGACTGCTGGCATCACGAAAAATATTGTATGCACTGCGAGAGTTAAGTTTTATTACCGTTCTCGAATGTTTCTGTACACGGTATACTTCGGATTTACCCCACCCGCAGGGGCCACGCGCTTCCTTTTTTTATTACTTAGTTGGCCTGGACAAAAGGGAAGAATAACAATTTTAGGCCTTATGTACCTAAAATTGGAATTTATGCTTACAATATGTCCCAGGAAATGTTATTTGACTTGAGTGTTATGAGTTTGGAACGCGTATTGATAAGCTGCGATTTCTTCAGTTCCAAGCGATCATCGAGCAAAGAAAATTATGTGATTTAAACAATACCAAAGTTCAAAATCACTCATCTATTTATGTTCAAATGAAAATGTTGTTTATTTAAATAAAATGATATGTTCAACTGCACCTTTCTCAAGACTTTTTTAGGGAAGGAACCCATGATGACCTATATTATTTATTGTTGAAGAATCGTTTTGAGAAAGGAAGGCTTTATCAAATTGTGCTTCGGGGCCCCGCAGTGTGTAAATCCGGCCTTGGGTGTAGCTCGAAGTACACACAACCCTCTCAAACTTAATATTCAATTTACCACTCATGATACTCGTACATAAGAAATAATTATTTAGTATGAAAAGCTTTTGATAAATCCATGTGGTTACATTTACTTTGCTATTAAATTTTAGCTCTTTGATTACTTATATAGCTACCGATAAGATACTTAAATTTTAATGCACTTCTTCTCTTCATTTATTTAGTTTACTTGTTCGCATTTTTGTTAATAAATTTACTTGTTTTTATTTTGCAAAAATTGTTTTCGTTGAATTACCCGAGTTATCAAAAGATTACCATACAAAGCAATAATAATTATTTTGTTCCAACATAAACATAATATATTAAAAGCGATGTTATCACGGATGGAATCGAACTTAGAATCCATGTAATTTTTGTTACTATTATATTGACACATGACTACAAATTGACGGCTGTTTATTTGAGAGTAGGATAATAGAAACAACATACAAAAATTTATAAATATTATTGTTAATTTCACTGAATTACTAAAATGGAGTAATCTGTATCAAAAGAGGATGTAGTATATGATAGAGAGTAGCGTATTTGTTAACTGGACAGTTTTTATTATGATTTTACATGTTAGGTACTGATAAATACATTTTTTTGGTCACCCGACTTTGGAAGAGAAAAGGAAGGTAGCAGCTTGGATGAAACAGTAAGAAAAAAATTTCACCAATAACCAAATACTTCCATCCAAGCTGCTACCTTCCTTCTCTCTTCCAAAGCAATTCGGGTGGCCATCTAGTCAGCAACAAACAAAAAAATAATTATAAAAAATTATGTAGTACCATATGAGTGGTAACATATTTTTTGACAACCCGGGATAGCAAACCCGGTATTCAAAGATTTCAAACTTAATAAATGATTCATTATTATAATATGTGTAAATTAATAAAATTTAATAGTATCTGTGTTAACGGTTTACCAAGAAAAACACGAAAATGCGAAATTAGATTTGGTTGGAAATCTAATCATTTGAAGACAACAATAGTTCCTTTACACAACTACTCTTTTATATTGTAAATCCCAATACACTCCAATTAAATAATATTAAAACTGGACTCACTGAACTCCGGAAGACTATATTCAAGTTCGAAGGTGAGAGTGCCGTCGATGACATTATCTAGCATGACAGTTAGCTCATCGGGTCCTATGCGCGTCGTGCTGATGCCGTTAACGCTGCGCACGCGATCCCCAGGAGCGAGCTGGTCGCTGCGCTCAGCTGTGGATCTTGCTCGAAATGATGTTATCACTGGGAAACATGACTCGTTCTGACCTAAGGACACAAAGATTTAATAAAAGTATGAAATATTTTCTACGGCAGAGAATATTGCATTTTTCACATACTATGGAAAGCAAATGGCTCACTGATAAAACTTAATTTATTAAAGATAAATTTCTAAAAATACGCCATGGTCTCCTTGATTTTCTTATATACAGTATGGAAATCTGAATTTATTATTTAATAATTAAACTTGTCACGTTACTACATGCTACCGCAAAGAAAAAAAAATTACTACACCCACTCTTATATTATTTAATACATATTTATTCATTAAATTAGGTTAATTTAACCATTTAACAAAAAAATCCTAATTGGTTACCTGTTCTATTCGTACCTAGAGTAGAAATGAACATTTGCAACTGTCAAATTATAGGCATATAGCGCTTGCCACAAGGCAAATTTGTCGGCTGACACGGGCGGCCGAATCAGTAAAAAGAATAAAATAGGAGTGATTGAATCAACAAAAAATATTCTTATTCTACATCAAAATGTCTTCAGCATTACAAAATGATGAATCAGAATTGCAAAGCGAAACTACAACTACCGAAAACACTTTTATCGCTAACGCCAACATAACAAAAGAAGCAGAAGTTTTAACATATGTAGAAATTAAAATTATTACAGATAATATAATACATTTAGTTTCAGTAAATGATTTAGATGAAGAAATATTAGATGCAGATGACATAATTACAAAAAAAAAATTCGCAAAATTCCGTCAGTTGGTCAGGAATCTTAAGGAATAAAATATTTAGTAACTTCTAATAATTGACTTTAAACAAGTTCAAAATGCTAATTTTTCCAAGAACAATAATAGATTCCAATTTAAAGTAAAATATTTTTATACAAAAATGTCAAATAACGAAACAATACAAATAATTTCGTATCACATATTCTATCTAATTAGACGGCATTTAGTAATTTTAATGTCTATTGTTTGAAAATAAAGCAATCAAAAATTATTCAACGATTGGGGAGTCACATTTTCCAATATTTTGGAAGGCATTAAAATTATCGTACACTTTAAACAGGCTGTTGAATTAGAAAATCGGCTCGCAACGATAGATAGTGATGATCAAAAAGTTATAGATGCTGAAGATACATATTGGCAAGAAGTATTAAAACTATTTATTTCATTAACAGTTTAAAAATGTATATAGGAAATTTTTATAGCAGGTATAGTAGACGTTTGGGCAAAAAATTAAAACGTTCTTTTTAAATAGAAATATTTATTCCTTCTTCAGGACACTATAATACAATAAATATAATACAGAAATTAGAAGACACACAAAGATAACGATAAGACTTACATTTATATATATATATATATATATATATAAATAATATCTTTCGATTGGTACTACAATCATTGTTGTCCGATAGAACACCGAGCAACAGCACGCAAAAAACTGATTTCCCATGTTAATCTCCTATGTACACCTTTAAGACAGACACACGATATATATATATATATATATATATATATATATATATATATATATATATATATATATATATATATATATATATATATATATATATATATATATATAGCATTTTACCGAAAAGTATGCCGAATCATAATCGTCATGGTTTTGAGGGGGATAACTTTGACATGTTGGTTATTTGACCCCAAATGTCAAAAACGCTCTTTCAGAATCTGCAATAAAAAATAGGGGTTCCAATTTAAAATTAAAATTAATATATATATATATATATATATATATATATATATATATATATATATATATATATATATATTCTTTTATTTCATTAATTAAACGGAACTTTAATAAATTAGATTTTTTTAATTATAAGAGGCCAGACCCATAGGCACGTTTATTCTTCACACTGGGAATCATTCGTTCAAGCAAAAAAACATCAATCACATCCAACCAGTTATTGCTCGGACGCCCACGCAATCGTTCACCTTCAATCTCACCCACATATATTAGTTTACCTACCTTTCATTCGATATTCGCTCAACATGTCCAAACCACCTCAACTGACTCACTCCCACTTTCTTAACAACATTCTTCTCAATCTCACACTCACCATACACTAATGTATTCCGTATACGATCACGTCTCGTATTTCAACAGCAGTTATACGTCGTTTATGCTTCTTGATCCATACCCAACATTCAGAACCATACATCAATGTAGGCACTAACACACCATTATAAACACTCAATCGAGCATCTCTAGATACATTCACGTTTCGAGCAAATGTACCCAGAGCACCCAATACCTTGCACCCTGCAGACACTCGCCTTTCAATTTCTCGGTCAATACGTCCATCCCTCGAGAACATACTTCCCAAATATACAAATTCATTTACTTGTTCCAGTCTCACACCATTCCTTGAACCATTACAATCAGTAACCAAATCATTATTCTCAAACACCATCACTGTACATTTATCGACATTCAATAGCAGATTTAAACCTTTCCCTACTTCATTTATGCTCACAATCATTCTTCTCAATTGTTCCTCAGTTTCTCGAGTCATCAAGTCTTTATTATATGAGATTGCAGTCTATTTATGTATTTATCTCGTTTTTCTCCGTTCTCGTACAGGTTATTATTAACAAATTGTGGTATGGAAGTAAAATGAAAATTACTTACGATGTATATAATTGTTACTACTTTATTTAAAAATCATTTGATAAGACAAATTATTATGATTAATTAAATTAGTAAATGATTTTGCTAGTTTACCTAAATTACATTATAAGAAAGGAATAGTCTGTATCAAGTAAAATGTAAAAATATATGTATTGCCCTATACAATATGGTAACATTTTTAACCGGATAGTTGTTATTTACAATGAACTATATTCCCATCTTAAACGTCTACGACAGTGTTTATTTCTTCGGAACTGCTTCTTTATAAGATATAAATTGAATTTTTTGTTTCATACTACTATTAAGGTGAAATATTATGTTGTGAAGATAGGTTGCATTTCAACCATCGACCATAATAACTGGTTTGTAAAAAAAATATAATAGTTGCAATTAATAAAAAATATGCTGCCACTGATCTCGATAAGAGATCGGTTTTGCACATAAAGTGCAGTTACCAGCCGTCACGGCAATCAAAGATGTAAGTGAAGGGGGAACTACTAAGGTAAAGTTGAAATGGTAACTGTTTTCTGCAGGATTCGAACTGAGGATAAAATAAAATAAGTAAAAAAGTGTTCATTTATATTGTTAAAGTAATAGGAACATTAATTGACAATTATTTATTTGCCAACTTTAATTTATGATGTAATTTCTTTGTATTTTTTATCTATAGTCTACTATACACTACTATAAGTAAAATTTGTACTAATTTCTATCGCATTTTTATTATGCAAGAATATAAATTGTATAAGTTGAATTCAGAAAAAATATAGCATAATATTAAACTTAAGAAACAATGGATTTTTCAAATATTTAAATGAAAGTTGTACAGTTTCGCTGTTATATACAGGAATAAAGGGTAAAAAATTAAATAGTATTTAATTCCATAATATTATTTTAATATAATTTAACTTACTGTGAAACTAAAGTTTCATTAAGTTATATTTCACATAGTTAAGATCGAAATTATAGAAGACAGTTGAAATCACTTTAGTAATAGCATTCAAGTTATTTCATCGTTATATATACTACACCTAGGTCTTTAAACTTTTCGACGGGACGAAGAAAGTTTTGTAACAAGATTAGAGTACGATTTATTGTTTTACAGTCAAAACAGCTTCGGAAAATACAAGTATTAAAATATGATAACGACCAAAATCTTCCTCGATGTTGGTTTCACAGAGGTTTTTAGGTTTTTATTTATTGCCATACATTTGTGTTGTGACGACGGAGATGCTGTCGGTGAAAGATAGCACCTCGTCGACTAGATTCCTCCCTGAAAATCTGTCAACAAGGGGGAATATGTTGCCGGAAGCTCTGTGGAGTCGGGTAGGGTTCTTGAAGAATGAATAAATTCTGGAAGTAGTTATTTTTGCTTTATAACTGACGGTTGGTGACGGACAGAGACACGTCACTTATTTTGCCTTCAGCGGACACAACTCACTGAGAGGTTAGGTTAACCTGTAGCGGACTCAACACACTGCAAGGCTAAGTTAACCTGTAGCGGACTCAACACACTGCAAGGTTAAGTTAACCTGTAGCGGACACAACACACTGCAAGGTTAGGTAGATCTGTAGCGGACTAAACTCGCCACGGGTCTGACTCTCCGACGGCCGCGTGCCGCCTTTTATACCCAGAAGCCCCGCCCCCACCCTGAATTTAAACCAATCAGTTTATAAAGCAACAACAATACTAAACTGTTTTTGTTTACATTACAAACATGATTACAAATACAATGTTTTGACGTTTATGTGTCATTTGAAAATCTGTCAAACTTATGTCAGTATATACATGAATTAACTTTGGACGATAGTTAATTTATACTTTACAGGTGAGTTTAAACATTTTTGCAAAACAACAATGACATATTGCAGATTTAACAAAGATAAGAGTTGAAGCACTGAGCAAAATGTGATGATGTCAAACGAACAAATTAAGAAAACAGGACGGTTCATCACATCCTCCCCTTACTTCCGTGAAAAAGAAAAATTAATCTAATTTTTCTTTTTGGCAAAACATAACTAGAACATAACACTAACTCAAAAGTTAACATAACAAAACACAACACAGTTAACATTTGTTCACCAGGTCTTTCGTTTTCGGTGACGTGGTCGCGGTGGTGCCTGTGGATTCACAACGGTTATCCACCGTGTGGTACCGTCTGGTTGCGGCACCCGGAACCGCATACGCCGGTATACAGGGCGGACGGAGGACGACCCCTGGAGCTCTTCGATGCAGGACGTGGCCGGAGGCGGCTGCTCTTGCCGGGATGTTACCGTTGTGACTCGTACCGGGGTCAGCTGCGGTGACCCTGGACTCTGTGGGAGCCCAGCTGGCGGCGACGACAGGGCGTCTATGCCCCACAACGTTGACACGGATGATAGGCGGCGTGTCGGACTTCTACCTGCTGCTCGAAGAACTTGGGGTGTTCTTGGCGTTCTTGGATACGGTGGCGTGACTGGAATATCTGTAACAAACTTTTTTAAGTCTGGCGCATGTTTGTTTGTTAACCGTTGGTGGAGGTGATGGTGCCGTCGGCCAACATCACTTGGTGGCGTTGTGGGACGCTTTTCCGGGCTGACAGATGGCCCGGGTGTGTTCCCCAGAGGCCTGATCTTTGGCCTTGTTGCTATCAGGCGTGGACTAGTGGCGACACGTTGGATCTGGTGGTCAACCACGTCGTTGCTGATTTTTTGTGTCCTAGATGTCACCCCTTGCAGTTCGGCGAGCCGGGGAAGCTCGGTTGCTAAGGACCTCTGGAGAGGGCCCTCTGCAAGTGTCTGTGGCTGGTTTAGTGGTGTAACAGTGGCGAGAGACGAGTGGAGCGAGATTTGTTGCTTCACTACGTCGATGCGCGCTCCATAAGCACGTAATGTGTCCAGCCCTAAGATTACTGGGTGGGCGAGTCCTGGTAGGCACTGGAGTGATACTTGCTTCCATATGTTTCCCAGAATACACCCCACATCTAAGGAACCGTCAGTGAAAGTGATGGTGCCATCGGCCAACATCACTTGGTGACGCCGGTTGGGTTGAATATTTGTACTGCCGTCGTTGAGAGTGTTGGCTACCTCGGTGTTGATGTAGGACAACGCCGCGCCTGTGTCTACCAAGGCCCGGACCTGGTAACCCTTGATGATGAGGTCCACGAAGAGATGGTTGTCCTCATTGTTGGCTGGGTTGATGAACGGCAGTAGTTTCGGTGATGCAGATTTGGGCGCTTGGTTGAGCTGTGGTTGCTGCCTTGAGGACGTTGAGTCAAGCTCCGCTTGTAGCTTCTCATACTCGGCCAGTTCGTGATTAAGTTCACGAAGTGTCGTGAGATCCCGTCGTCGGACGTACCGGCAATATTCCGGTCGCAAGTTTCCAAACACTTGGTGGAGCTCCTCCTCGACCGTAAATCCTCCATGGCGGCGGATGAGTGTTCGGATCTCAGTTACATACTCCCGACTTTTCTCGTAAGGTTTTTGCTTACGTTGTTGAATTTCTTCCCTGAGCCGGAGTTTGTAGTCAGTGCCGACGTAGGTGTCGCGGAAATCCTCCACGAAATCGGACCACTCTACCCAGTCGACACGATTATTTCTCATCCAATGGAGTGGTTCTCCACGTAACAGTTCAGGTAAGGCTAACAGAAGTTGGTCAGGTTGGAGGCAGTAGGCCTCTTGCAGCTCAGTTATTCTTTCTAAAAATGAAATGGGATCTGATTTCCCGTCGAAATGTGTGTTCCATTTCCTGGTAGTTTCAATTATGTTCATGATGATTTGTTTATTTTTTTTACTGTCCCTGCTCTGATAGACTTTAAAGTCCCTGTTCGGGCGCCAATTTGTGACGACGGAGATGCTGTCGGTGAAAGATAGCACCTCGTCGACTAGATTCCTCCCTGAAAATCTGTCAACAAGGGGGAATATGTTGCCGGAAGCTCTGTGGAGTCGGGTAGGGTTCTTGAAGAATGAATAAATTCTGGAAGTAGTTATTTTTGCTTTATAACTGACGGTTGGTGACGGACAGAGACACGTCACTTATTTTGCCTTCAGCGGACACAACTCACTGAGAGGTTAGGTTAACCTGTAGCGGACTCAACACACTGCAAGGCTAAGTTAACCTGTAGCGGACTCAACACACTGCAAGGTTAAGTTAACCTGTAGCGGACACAACACACTGCAAGGTTAGGTAGATCTGTAGCGGACTAAACTCGCCACGGGTCTGACTCTCCGACGGCCGCGTGCCGCCTTTTATACCCAGAAGCCCCGCCCCCACCCTGAATTTAAACCAATCAGTTTATAAAGCAACAACAATACTAAACTGTTTTTGTTTACATTACAAACATGATTACAAATACAATGTTTTGACGTTTATGTGTCATTTGAAAATCTGTCAAACTTATGTCAGTATATACATGAATTAACTTTGGACGATAGTTAATTTATACTTTACAGGTGAGTTTAAACATTTTTGCAAAACAACAATGACATATTGCAGATTTAACAAAGATAAGAGTTGAAGCACTGAGCAAAATGTGATGATGTCAAACGAACAAATTAAGAAAACAGGACGGTTCATCACAGTGTGTGTGCGTGTGTAAATTTTGTTAGATTTTGAGTTTTCACTGAAACTAAGTCATTTACGACTAACGCGGTTAATACAATGAACAGGGGCTACGGAATTCCCCCACCCCGATCCTGAAAACTTATGCAAACCACAGTTGCGCCGGAAAATATTCTAAAAGAATACTCATAGAACAATGTCAGGTACAAAATGCAAGTAAAACAATACTAACATGTTATAAATATTATGAAAAAAGTTTTTGCACGCCTGTGTGAAAACAGAGTGATTGAGTGTAAATCTATTCATGACATCAGTTCAGTAGAATTTTGCTTGGTGTTGAGGCTGAGCAATAAAAGGTTGTAAAATCGATATTTCATATTTTTTGACAAAATGCATCACAGTAATAGTGGACAACTTACTACATATATTTTAGTGAGGGATTAAACAAGGCTTCTGGACGTAGACAATTCTTTAGTGAAGAGAAAAATTTGAACATCTGGGGTGTATATACGTATACTTCCTTTATGGCAGCAAGAGAGCATTATAAAACAAGCGTAAATCTACTTAAACAAACAGAAGTGACAGCTAGTGACAGCTAGGTAAAGCATGAAAATAACTAAACAATTACAAATTTCACTAATTGACTGCTTCTTTATTTTTCTGAATATCGAGAAATTCGAATAATAGAAGTTTGACTTAGGGCCGATTTTTCCATCTACGAATAAAGTACCGAATAAATGAAAAATGTCGAATCGAAATCATAGCTCAAATGATACTTAAGGCTGGTTTATACTGAATTTAATTTACAGATTTTGATTTAGAAATTTAGATTTGAAATTTGTGATTTATACTGAATTTATTAAATTTGAAATCTGCCAATCCAGCTTAGGCTTCAGCCTTTTGACATATGCTTTAAACAACAACAAAATAACCTTGTCACATGTGATGATCTTCAATCAAAGATATTAAATTAATATCACATTTAACACTCTCCGCATCCGTGTTACAACAATATTTTATGATGATCACAAATAAATCAGTTTGAATGACAATCTTGATACAATTTACTGTTGTCAAAATTATTAAAATTAATAAATAATAAAAGTATTTCTATGTATTTTATATTTTTTAAATTAAATTTCTAAATCTAAATTTGTAAATTAAATCTAGTATAAACCAGTCTTTATTATTCTAGCTGTCATTTTTTTAAGCGTTGGTATTTTTTATTTATTCGGTGAATAACTAATTCGGAAGTTTATTTGCAGATGGAAAGACCGGCCCTTATTAAATAATATTTACATGTATTTCCACTCTTGGTGCTGTTGCCAACCAATAATTTTGTTCGAGTAATAAAAAAATTCGATTTATCAAAGTTATCATAAATTGTTTTAAAACAGCACAATTTATTCTATCATATATTTATAGATTGATAAGTATCAATCTTAAATTTTTTTTGTCCGATCCATAAATTTTGAGATAGTCGTTAATTTAATTTAAAATGGGATACCTGCATATGAAAATAATTTGCGCTTAAAAGAGGCTATCCAAAACCTAATAGAAAATTAATAAATTCGAATTTAATGGTGTGTGGGTCAACTTCATCGAGATGGGGATCGTGCATGCGATAGATAAATATACGTATGGTTCCTATAGGAAAAACTATTAATCAGAAGACATACAGCATGAAATATTCATACTTGTTGATGAACTGCCGTGCAGAGTAGACTTTTTTTGCGAGCTCTGGCGTAGTCTGATCGTCTTAAGAAAAAGTTTTTTTTTTTCATATATTGCACCTACGATGTACAATAATGTATCAGATGATTTAAAATCTCTAGCGTTAAGCTCATTTAAAAAGAAACTAAAAACTGTTTTGTAATATTATATATTTTGTTGTTGTTTTATTTGGCATCCATGATTGCTTCATAACAAATAATTTTGCAAGTTTTTTATAACATTTATAATTATATGTATGTAAATCTAATGTATTGTTCACATGTTTCGCTTGAATTTGTATCTTGAACAATCTTAAAAATATTTGGCAAGTATTATGTATGATTGTTTTATCTCATTGTTTGGCATTCATTGTATTTCTTATGTTTAATTCATATTTGTATTGGTTGGGTGGAAGAGCAGCCTTGGCTGAACCCCGCCTTTGACGTGTGTCAATAAAGTTTATATTATTATTATTATTACCAGATTCATGACATTACAAGCGTTTACGTTTTTATGGGATACTAATTATTGTAGTAATGTAAACGTAATGCGCGTTGCATCACATGTGATGAAATTTTTAGAAACGATTTATTGCAATAGACATATATGGCTATCAATATATATGTATATTGTAAAACACAGGACAAAATCGAGCACAAATTACAAATGGACAAAATAAAGTAACATCGATATCGATATGAATTTTGTACGTAAACGTGATCAGTCACCAGTAGCACCATCGTATGGAAGTAATATTTACTACAATTGTTTGTAATAATTTGAAATTTCATTAATAAAAGATTGAGTATGAAACCACTGTTATTTGATTGAATTAACATATACTTTTATTAATACTAGTATTTTTTGTCGTTATTTTTTAAAACATAACCTTATCTGAATCAATTATTTTACTAATATTTTTTATTTTATAAAGTTTTATTTATGGGGTAAATAGTTCTGTGGTAATGCATCGGACTGTGGATCGTAAGATCCTCGGTTCGAGCCTCATAGCCGACAAAATTTGGAAAATTTTCACCACATAAAACTTACTTCTGTCGCTCCTCCACCGCACTTCACGCGCAAAATTATATTAATACCGAAATCAGCTCTAAGCAGAGTACCGTAAATGGAAATGGGTAAATGGCGTGATGATATATTTATTTATTTTATGATGTGCGGTTTTTTCAATCATTTACTCTACATGTATATTAGGGTGGATCGAAAATAGGCAATTTTTCCAGATCTGTCACACTATTTTGATGTGCTGTGGTAAATTTTTTTACATTTTCATTTGTAAAAAGAGTAGTTATGCTTAAATGTTTTTAATGACATCTGTAGACTGAATGAATATACATATATCTATAATGCATACATTCTGGATTAATTTTTATAATCAAAATTATGTATATTTCTTTTCAATTAATATTCACAACTTACTCAATTCAATTACGAATTCATTTATAATAAACAACTTACCTGAAAAATAACAATAAAACTAGAAGAAATGATTCACTCTTGGATAAGACTGTACGACATGCGGCTTTGGTGATAATGCGTATAGCAACCGTTTTACAAACAAGTTTCAGACGAAGACGAGTAACTTACGGTATCTATCTGTTTCAGGCTAGTTTCTCTCTTTCACAAAAACATAAAAGTGAGCGTTCCAGAATGCCTATATTTTAGTATATAGAATATATTGCATATTGCTTCTGCTTGAATTAAGCAAACTAATATATAATTGAGTATATATAATGAAAGGATCGAGAAATTTTCAGAATTGTAATGAAACTGCGAAGATAATAAAACCAGAAACCTATCAACACAGATTCGTCGACAGATCCTTAATAAACTCGAGTTTACCTAGGTATCGTTCATGCAGAGAGTCTGGTTAAAATTAACAAGCATTGTGGGGGATGTATAATTAATGATCTGTTTCTGCTTTATACGTAAGGCAAAGTTATTACATAAATTTGTGAAACATTCGACGCTGTACATATAGTCATATGCGTTATTAGTTTAATTATGAATATGTTCACTATTGAATAGTTCACCACGAGTGCTCGGCGTTAGTTTTGGCAATTATAAATATAACATTTAATTATTTGACGTGCACAGGTTTAATTTACTTTTCTGTGTGAAGAATTCATACAGTACAAAGGTTTACGTACGACATCGGTTTTATGTTATTTCTGGTACTACAAGCTCTGTTTTTGGGTATACAAGAACAATTACTTTAGCTCTGTCAACAGTTTTTATATTATTTCAGTTAACAATGTTTTTATTTGAAACCATTTTTAAGACTTAGCTGTTTACTTATTGTAACGTTGGTGGGTTTCAAAAGTTTTGATTTAAACAAAAAGAAATATTATTAATAACAAAAAAATTAATAAAATAAAGAGTGAAAGTTAAGTAACACTATATATTGAATACAAAAACTTATACATTAACACTTATCACTAGTATAATTAAACACTATTATTTATAGAAACTAGCCGAACGATATTTATTTATGACGATATATTTATGTTCAGACCGAGCGATATATTTATGTTCATCTGTACTTTAAGTAGCTTCGGAGTCAACTGATTGGCTTCCGATGATTCGCTATTTTATAAATCGCTTTCCTTGTTTCTAGAAGCTTCGTGAGTCTTCTCTATTGTGGCGCGAGCGGACCGGTTTAAACAGGTCGTTGCGGCGTTTATTCAAACTCATTTATTCACTCGGTGGCATAAGACAAGTAGTTTTAACTTGTCATTACCGCGTCCGTTACATTATTTACAAAAATAAGCCAAGTTAAGATACATTTGAATTAACAAATAAAATTTAAAAACAAATGTTTAATAGTTCAATTACTAGTCCTAATACCAAAAGTATACGTTAATTAGATAAACGTTAAATATGTTATATGATACCCGGGTAAATGAACAATTAATCATTTATTTTTAAATATTATTTATTAATTCAAATGTAACTTGGTTTATTTATGGTTACAATAATATAAACTCATATTCAGGTAAATAAGAAAAAAATTAAATTAAATAAATATATCATCAAGCCTTTTACCTACTACGGGTGTGGCACTTTGCTTACGTAGATCTCGGTAAATGATATATTTTTGTATATGAATTGCGGTTACCAGCAGTCAAATCGTAGCCCTCAAAGTTGGTAGTGGAGAGGTGACCACAGGGTTAAATTTAAATTGGCAATTGTCGGTAGTGAGAAACTTAGGATTTCACGATCCACAATCCGATGGTTTACCACGCAGCTATTTACCCCATAAATAAGTATTAACTTATTTTCTTGTAAAACATTATTAGAAGTATATACACTTATGCAATGCATCATGATAACTACAAAATAATAAGCTTTTTTGGTTCCTTCTTAGAAAATTATGATTCTGTGTCATATCTCGTACGCCACTGATTAGACAGTAAAAGTGTATTACATGTCAGATGGGAAATGTTTTATTACAGCTGAGGGCTTATTATATGACCGAGAGGCGAAACCTCGAGGCTCAGATATAGCGTATGGCTGTAATGAAACTCTCACCAAACTATGTTATACTTTTTTTATTCACAATCATTCCAGTTATCCAAATTAACTTCTCATTCTACTCGTATATCGCTGATTTCCAAGAAACTAAGTTAATGTATGGTAGTAGACTATGAAAACAAATGTTTCAATTTATTTCAATAATTTAACATAAGTGTCAATAGTTCAGGAAATCAAATGTGACAATAAATTTCAATGTCGATCCTAATGAAACAGCATTACGTTAGAATTTTATATTACTTTATAATAAAAATGTTTCTGTTCAATATTGATATTGTAATTATTGATGTTTTATTGTAATCATAAGTTTTTATCAACAGGTTTGCCAGCACTGATCACCTTACTTTCCGAGATTTATGACTGTGTTGCTAGGCAACCATATATAAACATGTCACCCCATGGGATTTTTAAATATTTCCCACCCGTGAGATTGGTATTGCAGTGATTGTGAATAAAAATATATACCTTTTTATTTGAAACATTTTTCTCAATACGCGATAGTTTAGAAATAAATAAAAAAATTTTGGTGTGGGCACCACACTACTTTCTTATACAAATAAAATCAATTGAACAAGTATGACTTGTTCCTTGCGTATTACTATTTTGACATTTATTTGATATATAGATGTTAAACCTGTTTCAATATTGTTCTCAATATAGTCTTCAAAACTTTCTAACAACAAATCTTACTTTTATAATATTTCACACGACACATATTTGACACGTTTAACACATAGATATTAAAAATGTTTTAGTGTTTGATCCCATTGTAACTTAGATTATAGGAATATATTCTTAAATATTTAATTTAGTATTTCTCAAAATTAGAAGCATGTACAAGAAAATTACAAATAACATTTTATATTCCAAATACTTTTGATAACATCTTTCATTTGAAACTTTTTCTCACAGCTGATTCTATTTTTGAAATAAATTGAATTTATTGTTTTGTATGTCCAGTAAACTTACTCTTCCGGTTTTTCAATTTCATTCAAAATCAACTCAGCTCTTCAGTTTTTCATGAAACTTATATATTCCGTTTCGTTTACATATCTTGTCTCATTCATGAGATATTGCGCATACGAACATCCATCCATCCATCCTCACACATAGACATCATTGAGAAATTGGTCTTAACGGATTCAGTGGACGTAAAATATGTATTTCCGCAAAAATCAGCGATTTTTTTCGTGATTCCAATACTTCCTTATACATTGTAGGTATAAGAAAGTAAAAAGAAAAATCGAAAATAATTTGTTTTGTCCATATCCAGTGACTCATGCATATTTTCGGGATACACATAATATATAATTTTAAATTGGCCGACTAGTTTGGCAATTTTTCGTAGGTTACTAGATAATGACTAAATTGTAAATTATCCGAATTTCTATTTTTGCCTATAACTTTCTCACATGACGAATTTTATTATTCTTTTTTGCACTTTCTTCAGGGCTTTTACATGAAGAATTTACAGGGATACTAATTTTTTTATCCCTTACCATTTTCGAGTACGTAGTACCAAATTTGATTTTCTATATACGGGTTATAATAGTAGGCCATGACATTTTTTAAAAGAGTTTTTGTATTTGTTATTCATCCATATAAAATTGTATTACCCCATATTAGAAAATAATATGAAATAACTTTTTTATTAGTATTCAATAGGAAAATTTAAAATCTATGCTGGATATGTAAAACAAAATTAAATTAGTAAATCTCAAAAAAGGCAGTACTCACCGGTGGGTATGCGGATCTCAACGTGTTAAAATAATAAATTCAGTGTATGTGGTTCACAATGTTGCCAATAATTTTGGCACAGGATGACCGCACTCGACAGTAATGAAATATATAACAAACAAACGTTGTAACAACGTAGATAAGAAATTAAACATGTTTAATAAACTTAAATTAACAAATAATAAATATAAGTTAACTGTTTTTTCAATATTAGAGCGGTCTGCAAAAAACCTAGCCGATCGAGTAACATAATAAAATGTTTTTAAACTGTTAGTACTCACAGCGATCATATAAAAAATCACTGCGTGCCTGGGCAGAAGTTGTTCACAAGATTTTTATGGGTGTAGAATTGAGATGTGGAGCATAGGGATTTCAATACATTTTACAGCAAAAGTGCCAATACAATAGTTGTTCAGAATTTAAAAATGTATGCAATAAGGTCCATTTGATTAAATTAGTATTTCGTGATATATCACTCAAATTAAAATCAATATTTATTAGGAAATTTGTAACACAGCCATGGAAAATCAAACAAAACCTAAAAATATTTTACATTTCGGAAAATAGATTTTGTTTTATTTTTTACATTGTTGCATTATTTCCTGTGGAAATTTCGTAGAAGATTGTAATGATATAATGGCGTATTTTAGAATTCACAACATTCCATTTATTTCTGTTAAGAAAATAAAATAAATTTTAACCTGACACGGAAATGTCAAATATTTTTGAGTTTGTCTAATCCATGGCCGTGTCACAATTTTTTTCTAATAAATATTAATTTTAATTTGATTGATATATCATGAAATACTAATATTTAGGTAACCAAGTGGACCTTATAGCATGCATTTTTAAATTTTGAACAACTTTTGTATTTACACTTTTGCTGTATAGTGAATAGGTAAATTTTACAGCAATATCAAAAAATCTCTATGTTCAACATTTCAATTCTACACCCATAAAAATCTTGTAAACAACTTCTGCCCGGGCACACAGTGACTTTTGTTATGACAGTTTAAAAACATATTATTCTGTTAGTCGATCGGCCAGGTTTTTTGCAGGTTTATATTTATAGTGTAACTTGAATAGAAAAATTTCGTTTCTTTTTATGAACTGAGTTAATTATTAGTTTTATCCAACACCTCTCAATAAATGCTCTATAACAGATTATGCACTAGTGGGTATAACTTTGAGAAAAGCCACTAGTGAGTATTTTTTTATTTATAACAATAATAATAACACACAACACCTTGGTAACTACTTCGATTGACATTTTAATTTAAAAATTTAAAGTATGTCACTGTCAAATAATATTTATTTAATAAATTTTTCATTTATTAAGAGGTGCTGGATAAAACGTTATACTTCATACGTGGGCAAAGTGGAATTACCCACTCGATAAAATTATCACACTCAGCCTTCGGCTTAGTGTGCTAAAATTTCTCTCGTGGTTAATTTCTTACTTTGCCCACTTGTAAAGTAAATAACTATTATATTTTTCATGCAAAAAATATTGTACAAACTTCTTGCGTTAACTCGGTTCCTGGATTCGCTCTATAGCAACACTAAATACTAAATCAAGAACCAAACGTTCCCGCAATTGGTAAGTACATATAACTAAATGATCTGTGATTAATGAATAGTTTAAACTAGTCTAGTAGAAAAGTAATTGTAATAGACACGTACAATCTTAATCGAAATGGGGTCGGTCCTTCGGACTTTTCGAAACAAGCGCTTCTTGCGACAAATTTGTGTACTATTCAATATTGTAAACCATGAAACATATAACACTTATTTCTGTTTTATATTCCAACAAGAAAAAAAAGTTAAAACTAAGTTAATAATGCATTACGGCAGGGAAAGTCGAGGCCAAGTATAATTTAGCAATTTGAGGTTAAATATGTTAGCGAGACATAAAATTTTCTTTGTGTGTTCAAAACGCAGAATGAATTTGGGTCAGTACTGAAACCGGTAAAACCTTAAGCGGTGCGAATCATAAATCCCACACCGGAAGTACCTTTCTGTATTTCCTCCATCCTGTTCTGGCGGCACTAGTGGCTCTCGTGCTGCACGTTCACCAGGGTTGCTACGGAGACGAGATAAACGTCATATTTATGTTAGCGATGTTAACCTCAGCCTTTACTGCAGTACGTGGTTCGCAAATCAAACTAGTTTACTAAAGGGTTCTTTGATATGATCTGTAAACTAAACTAGTAAAATCTCATCATGCTACGCGTATGACTACTGTATATTCCTAATTATAGTTTGTCATATAAAGCAGATTTCTATAGCGGATATTAATGTTCTTATCAATATGGAATACGAGCACGTCCCTGTATGAAATAAAATTATTCACGGTACAAAACATACTCGTAATTCGCAGTGTTTTACGACTGCAGATAAAGAAGAACAATGTGTTTTGAACTAACCAACTACCCGGTATCGTAGGTCTCGTATTGCCTAGAAAAACCTTCTCCTTTGTGAGTAAAAACTGTTTGCCGTTTAAACATTAATTTAGGACCCAAATAAGGAAAAAACGTTACGCTCGCAAATGTGTCATTTATTTAGCATTCACGAGATAATACTACGAGTATTCACAATATAATCCTTTTAAAATTTTCTTCAGACCTATTGTTAAAATTATCGATTGTTAGTAGGGATACAAATCTGGTATAGGCACCACACGACTTTTTACTTCCCGCACATACAGGCTGCTGCGTAGGAAGGCGCACAGCAGGGATTTCAATGTTAATTTCGAAACATTCTAATATTGGCTCCCCTAATTGATTCTCTGCAAAATAATTAAATAGTTTTTTTAAAGAGAAAAATTCTGCTTGTAATCGTATCCTAATTCATAATTTTCCTTCGTCCGTAACAGAAAAAATTAATTAAATATTAATTTTAATTAATCTAACAGCGCCCTGGAATAAAAAATTCATATTATTACAATTTATTTTATAATTATTTTTTATTATACGTTCTAACTATAAATTCAGTAGTATCATATTGAAAAATTCAGTGAAGCGATATGAGAACATTGGTTTTGTATATGTCAAAATCGTGAACGATATAACCTCATTTGCGTAGTATAATTTTCTAATTTTATCGCGTCAGGCTGTGTATCGTGAGATCCGCAGTTCGAATTCCGCAGCTGACAGTTATGAGTTTAAATTTACCCCTGTGGTTCCCCCTCCACTAACATTAAAGAATATCATATTCCTTTTCCAAACAAGTGTTGGGTTGTTAGGATATAATTATATCAAATTGTTTAGATATACTATCGCTAACCTTAACTTTAGATGCAATTAACATCGTTATTTCAATGATTAGGAATGATTTTTATTTTATAACGAAATTCTACTTGTATAAATATTGATTTGGGCTACATTTTGAGTAGTGACCATCAACGCAGTAACTGTTGTTCACACAATTTGAAACCTAATCTTTACCTAAACTAGTAAGTCAGGCATTTAATACTGAGGATAATTGTTTGACAATGTTTTGGAGTGGGTCCTAATTTTTAAATAATATTAAAACTTGTTATCCAACATGTTTCAATAAATGGAGAGATACGAGGGCAGTTTGATAAGTCCGTGACTTTTCGAATAAAAAAAAAAAAATTTCGGCGAAAAAGCGTTTTATTTCTCTACATAGTCCCATTTTAGCTCAATACATTTAGTCTACCGTTTTTCCAATTTTTTAATTCCTTCCAAATAAAAGGTTTTCTCAAGACCCTCAAAATAGGCGTTTGTTTCAGTGATGACCTCTTCATTAGACCCAAATCTCCTTTCACCCAGCCATTTCTTCAGGTTTATTAAAAGAAAATAGTCACAGAGGGCTAAATCTGGAGAATATTCTGGATGAGGTAACAGTTTGTAGCCTAATTTATAAATTTTTGCCATGGTGAAGTTGGTTGCGCTTGTGCTCGAATGTGAGCAATCGCGGCAGCCATCGCGCCGATAGCTTTTTCATGTCCAAATATTCATGTAAAATGTGATGTACCCGCTCAGTTGAAATGCCCACAGCCTCAGCCACCTCACGCACTTTCATTTTCCTATCGTCCAGTATCATTTCATGATTTTATCGACAATTTCTGGCATGATGACCTCTTTTGGGCGACCTCAACGTTCGACGTCATTTGTACTGGTACGACCACAACGGAACTCAGTAAATCACTTCTTAACCATTGAAATTGATGGTGCAGAGTCCCCTTAATATTTATCGAGCTTTTCCTTGGTTTCGGTGATGGTTTTTTTACGCAAAAATTAATGATTAATCAGCACACGAAATTTACTTTTTTCCATTTTCGTTAAAATTCACGAGGTAGACTGCTTTTAATGGCTGACAAACAAAAACGCAACGACGCAGCGTACTCAAATTTTGACTTTAGTCTATTACTAGATGTTAGTTGACGGGAGGAGTGTTACCATAAAAGTTACTACACGGGAAATTTGAAAAGTCACTGACTTATCAAACTGCCCTCGTACTTAGTAGTAGTACTTATATTATTCTATAAGAAGTTAAAGTGATGCTTTTTGTAAGCATTGGGCGGAAGAACGTTGAGTAAAAAGTCACTTTAGCTCCACATAAAACATACTTTATTATGTCACGTATTTCTGATTGTGAATTTAACTGTAGTGTATTCCATCTAGGAATATAGTGTTGAGTAAGATGGGGCGAAGATATACTTACTCCTGATTTCTGCCTGCTTTTCGAAGCGGGCAACGAATATAACATAAACGCGGAGCCGGATTTACATACAAGAAAAACAAGCACGTGCTTGGGCCCCCGGCGATGGGGGCCCCGAGGGCTTATCTTTTTTTCTTTCATTAACATTTAACAATCAATGTTTTTACGGCAATTAATTTAGTTTTGTTTCAATATTAATTTGTTACATTATTAATTAATAATTACATTTTATTAAACGATTATAATATAATTCATTTGTTCATATTTTATTTTACGCCTGAATGTACTGGATAAGTCGCGAACTCTTAGTTACATGGAGAGTGGCAGTAGCGTTCCCTCCTTATGCCGGCACCCATCTGGCACGGGACCCACCTATGTGATCTGCTTGCGGGCCCAGCGGACTGAAAATCCAGCCCTGCTAAAACGTTTCAAATAAAATTGTAGCCAATATTATTTTATATCTTTTCCAATATAATAAAAAATTACTCTAAATCATGTTTTTAATGAGATAAGTTCAAGAAATCTGACAGATCTTCAAGTAAAATACCTCTTCCAGATGGCTATCAAAATCTAATCTGCTCATAACGTGAACATCCATATATATTGTCATTAGATTTTAATTTATTGTGAATGAAAAAATGGTTACACAAATTATTATAATTCCATAATCGCCTTTCTCTGCAATAATCGAGTCGCAATGTCCTAATATCGCGCGGTCAATGGAAGCTGAAACAGAGTATGGCGCCTAACTCCTGTTAATCGGTGTTAAATACGTACAGATAGAGGGTATCTTTGTCTTGTCCTCGCTGATGTTCTCCGACAGGCTCCAGATCCTGTCTGTCGCCTGTCTGCACCTGTTTGTATCCACTGTCTTCATATGCGTGAAATCGTGTTTATATTACGAATTGTTGTAGGCCGTTATATCATGCAGTGATGACTCGCTATCGTGCATACCCACGATCGGTCCTTTCCAAAAATCATCTACTTGCTGAAGTGGACATTGTTGACTTCGATGAGGCCTGATAACTTAATAATATTAAAATCTGAACTAAATTTAAAAGCAATGGAAAAAAATTTATATTGATATTTAAGTTTAAACCTGTTCCTAAGATTCACTGCGCCGATTTTAACGACTGCTAGAGTACATTATACAAAGTCTTTATTGTCACAAACGAACAGCAAATTTTAGAGCGATCTGCCAAACTAATAAAGATAATATCGCATTTCTTCTTCCAATTGTTTGTTCGTAGCCGTTGCTAACAAAATTTGGACATTGTAAACTTGTGCTAACCAAAATTAGGGAACGTTTGGTTGTTAAGAACGCTTTGAAAGAAACACGTATGCCAAACATTTAAAGGTATAGCTTGTACAAAGATCCGTGGCGATTGACTTGACTTGCTAATGGGATAAGCCATCCCTAACCAGCGGGGTGCAAGTTTGTCTGATGTTCAGGAGTGGATTATTATAATTTTTGGCTTAGATGCTTCAATCTCCGAAATTTTTAATACGATTATCTTTTCAATTGTTTCCCCGAAAACTGTTAAGTAAGATAATTTTATACAAATATACCTTCAGAAAACGACATTTAAAATGCATTTTATTAAAATTTTTCATATTTTGATATTACTTGTGTCTGTTTGTGTAAAACTCATTTGAAAATATTATCCAGTACAACCCTGTAAAGTTGTCCCTCATAAATTTCTTTAATCCTCTTATGGAATACCTGCTGAGAAACACTAATGGAATCAATCGCCAGGGATTTTTGTACAAGCTATAACAATAACCACAAATGATAACTATTAATTTCCTTTTGTAAATACAGCTTCACAGGGACGGATGGGACGGCCGGGACACCGGGCATTTGCCCGGTGGGCCGCAAGGTTTAAGGGCCGCCGGGGCCGGTGTCGCGATTGGTTAGATAATTTTCGTTTAGAAAAGAATAGACAAGTTTAGAAATGGATAAGAGTAAAACTAACTTTAAATTAATTTTTTATGTACTTAGATACTTATATAGCAAACCTTCATGGACAAACTCTTAAAATAAATATAGTTATGTTCATCGTTTACTTTCTGTATCTATTTCATCATTTGAATATCAAAAAGAACTTAAAATTATTTATTATTTATCAAAAAATGAACAGTTTTAACAAACAATATATAGATAAAACTATATTCCAACAACAAAATACATTGAAAAGTTTCCATTCAATTCTACAAAACTTAAATTAAAATAGTTACTTAATAAACTAGTATAAAGGGTGGTGAATCTAGGAACGCACTATAGCGTTTTCAATGTTATTTTTGATATGTTCAATTTATTGGCTTTCCTAATTATTTTACATCAAAAAAGTTAAATTGTAGAGAAAATCTTTATGCATTTTCTAACTAACATTTATAATTTTGCACTACCTGGAATCGGAAAAATAACTAAAATGTTTTGTGATAAAATATCGCCAGTGCCATGAAAAGCAAAATAAATGTTATGTTAATTTACAGGCAGATTAATAAAAGGGATTAGCGTTAACTCCATTTTAATTTTTACTTGTAACTTCACTTTCCATTCTTAGAACAAAATTATATTAACTAAGGTTGTAATCAAGATTGGTTAGCATAAAATTTGACACATTTTGATAATACAATTAATTTAGAAACGAAGTTACAGATGATTGAAAAATTCCTTTTATCTCCCTGTAAGAGTTTATTTTATTTAATAAATTTTTGTCGCGCACTATTTTGACCATTAAACCATTTGAATATCTAACTTTTCTTCCAAATTATAAATTTTTAATTAAGACACTTAAGGGTCAGTTGCACAGTTACCACTTAAGTATAAGTTTAGTTAAACCTTAAACTGCAGATTAAACCAAATACTAGAGCTATATATGTTGCACAGTTCTCAATAAAAAAATACTTACCTCAACTAAAAAATATGAATGTTGGCAAACACGAATATCAATTATTACTGTTTTATCTCTATCTCGTATTTTGACATATACAAAATAGTGTTTTGTATATTAAATATGGAAAATTTGGAAATAAGTAAAGATTTTTAGGTGCAGCTGTAATAAAAATTAAATATCCCTCAAAAATCGTTGTGAAGAGAGGAGAGAGAAATAAGAGTGGCAGAGTCAAATCTTATTCCGAGTTTTGAAAAAATGTGAGTTGTTGAAGTTTTTCACCATTTACTTCTTATTTTTTGTATTTTCATAATTTTAGTTTGAAATATTTAATTTTAATAAATGTGAGGTTTATCTTAAGTTGTTTTCATTCGTGTGTCTGATTTATGTCACTGTACACATATTTCGACAAGGACACCGGGACAAAATACTGAACAAGTAAGTGCCCGGGGACTGATAATGTTTGGGAAGACCTGTTTTATGAAATTCTTCATCATTCCATTCATTGAAATTATTGTACCTATTCTCTCCAGGACTACGACAAGGTCTCATGAAAATGTTAATATATAAGATTTCTTCATCCTCATCGTCATCAATATCAATAATAATTATAAGATCTATTTTAGAAATGTAGCTAAAGTAGATAAAGCAAGTGAAAAACATAAAAAATTTTAAACTTTGGTTTAAGCGACACCACATGCACCGCTTAAGTATTTGACATTTAAGTGACAGTTTAAACTGAAAAACGAAACTGTGCTACAACTAAACCATAAACTAAAACTTAAGCTTAAAAAAAAACTTAAGTGGTAACTGTGCAACTGGACCTAAAATCAAAACAAATGACAAACAAAAGCAATAAGTTTCAATTGGTACATTTGTTTGTTATTTCATCACGGCACTGATAATTTTAAGAAAATTATCAAACATTTTCTCATTTTTTCAGTTGAAATTTTAAATATTAGTGTTAAAAAAATGCATAATTTCTTTCGCTATATAAACTGGTTAACTATTTTGACGTTAAATAATTAGGGAAGCCAATAATTAAACATTTCAAAAATAACATTCAAAACGCTATGCTGCGTTCTTCATTTCAACATCCTATATAGGAAAACTAAAAACAAAAAATGCCGGGGCCGATCACTCCTAATTTCCCGGGCCGGTGTAAGTTACCCCATCCGTCCCTGCAGCTTCATAATGATTTACAGTTGTGTGATATATAGAGACCCTAGTTATTGTTGAAAATGTAGAATCGCAAATATTTTGGTGAATATGTGATAAACTTTTGTCGAAGGATCGAACAATAATAATAATATTTAACTGTAGTCAATGGCGAAGTTTAACCAAGGCTGCTCTTCCACCTAGCCAAAATATATAAACATAGAAAACAAGAATGTAAATGCCTAAAGATACTACTACAATTTTTTTTAATAATTTAAATTAAATTATTGAAATACATAAAAAAATAACTAATTTAAATGATTTTACGAACCAAAATCATAACTTACGTACATAACAATAATAATACTAAAATAAATTATGTAAATGTTTCTTAAAAGTATTCAAAGATAAAGATTTTAAAGTACACGGCATTTTATACACAGGTTAGTATAGCTAGACATGAAAAGCAACATTTAAATTTAAATTTTTTAAAAGAAGATTTAAATGCTTTTAAGGCAACGTGTATTGTATACTTCAAACGTAAATTGACTGTAATTATTGGTAGGGTGAACTTCCACAGAGAGATGTCGGTAACTTATAGTAGTAGGTGATGTAGTTAGAATAATTTTGTAATTCCACATAATTTGTGTAACCGTATACAGATAAAATACCACCAAATCCGGATAATGCATTATGCTTTATTCCATTACGTGTAATTAGAAGGTCAATACAAAAGAAGATAAAGAAAAAACATTTTAGTTGCAAATTGTAAATCATCTTGTCAACTAATTTCACCAGAAATCAGAAAATGTCCTTGGATTTTTTACTCTATCACCCATACATTGTTTGCTACGAAATGTTGTGTGTTATACTGAAACAATATGTTCTTAATATTACTCCTACTTCAAAATTTTGTTACGGAGATTTTACGGCGATGTTTTATCTCTGCAGCATCCCACATTAATTTATAGTGGTAATCAGCAAGAAAACTAGGTATCGTTTTTTTTTTTTCATGGTTGCAACCACTTGGTGGAACCGTTCTCCATGTTCGTCACTTACGGCACCCATATTTTCAAGAAAGAAATTAAGATGAGCATCCCGAAAGTGAATTTTTAATGACATGTTACATCCCATTTCTGTGTATACATTAAGTAATTCTTGAGAGGTACAAAATACTCAGGGCAGCACTGGCAGCAGTCAAGAAGAATTTATGTATTCAAAAGCCGACGTATCGCCCACACAATTGGCTTCTTCAAAGTAAATGATTAAAAAAGTTAGTATCGTATTAAAGTAATATTAAATTAAATCAACATAACATAAATGTTAGTCTCGTTAGTCAATATATTGTGACGACTCCCTACTGGGGTGTCAAAATTGTGACGAGTCCCTCTTCAGCGTCAGTCGGTCGGTATGCGTTCGGGCGCCAATCAGTCGGTGTTGAAGCTGAAAGAAAGGACTTCGTGCGCGGGATAGCTAACAGTGGAGACGGGCCGGATTATTGAATGACACAAGATGTAATTTACAAATGTTTTATTTCAGTAATTTAAGATATAATACAGGAACATGGGAAAAGAGAGACAGTGAAGAGAAAAATGTTGTGAGGCTTTACTAGTACGGAAACGGTCAGAAAGTATACGGAAAATTCGGACGTGTTTTGTGTTTGACAGTTTGTCAGTTAACGGTTGACGGTATCTATTTCGCGTTTCGTAACGGTTCGGTGAGCAACTCACCTTCTAGTTTTTATAGATTAGAAAGGCCACAATCTTTAAAAACGATTACTCGGAAGCGTCAGTCTGATCACTGATTTATTTTCTGTCAGGAATACCTTAACCAAAAATTTCCTAAAGACTAGGAGGGCCACAGTCTTTAGTTGCGATCAGTACAACGAGTTGGACCAATCTCATTATAATCGCTCCGCGGCGCGCCTTTTATACCCAATGCAAGGGCCTACTTAATCATGTCAAACAAATGACAACAATTAAGTGAGGGGGGGGCAATAATTGTTTTCTTTATTTAATACTGACTTTTAAATTTCACAAATATTACTAAGCCTCGCAACAGTTTTACATATAACATAATTTAATATATTAGAAATATATAAATCCTTAAATAATATATTTTAAATACAAAAGAACAATATTCATGTTTGCACAACTTGCCGCTAGATGGCAACAGCAGTAACTGTCATCGGAACTGACATTAACAAGAATGTCTAACCTAGGACGGAATGTCACAGACTAAAAATACAGAAGTTGTAGTGTATGGAAAAATGCATTCAGAGTTTTCCAATGACCACACAGTACAGGTAAATATATTTGAATACATATTTCCTAATTCACATGAGAGTTACTTTCAGATGCAAGTTGCGTGATTGCTAAACATTTTGTGAAATATTAAAAAAATGTGACAGGAGGGACCGGATCGTCACAATATATAAAAAAAATTAAACATACGTATCATAGTACAAAATACGCAAGTTATATTCACAAAGTATTTAACAATATTTTGTTAACTTTTTTAGTAATTTGCCCTGAAGAAGGCAAATGTCGGCTTTTAAATAAATAAAATCTTTTTGACTGCAGTATTAAGTATTTTGCTCTTCTCACAAATCCAAACCAGTCGATTAATTCTTCATTTTATTAAGTAATTCAGTCACAAGAGCTTTGCAGTTTTTAGCCTACTAATGCACATATCTGATTTGGGTGCGTATTCCTTGTATGTAATGCTCGTAAATAGGAATAAACTTGTCTTAACACAGTAATGTTCGTTACTGTTGATATATTACACAAAGTGGTGCAATATTTAATTATTTATTTAGATAAATCTATCCAATGTTGCATATAAAAATGCTTGCTGCTAAAAATCTGTGGGTGATAGGCAATTTCTGTATTTAAATTCGTTTTAAAGGTACAGAAATACATTAGAAACACCTAAAAATTTCCATGGTATCAAATGTGTATTCAACAGTGTAATTATGCTAATTAAGCTTTTTATATTTAAGATTTTATGTACTAAAATGCTACAGTATTAATGTAAAATAATTATTAGAAATAGTAGGTAGTATACACTCATATTCAGGGGCGGATTAACAAAATTGCGCAACCAGACAAATTAAAATCTTAAAAATTATTTATTTCTGGTATAATTATTTTCTTTATATTAATATTAAGGTCTCAAATCAATGCAAACAGATTAAATATGGTTATTGAAATTGTAAACTAAATTAAATTACTTTTAATAGAAACTTTAAAATTAGTTATACAATCAACCGACAACAAAATACTATCAGGGAATCAGGCATTTATTGCAGACATTAACGGCGCCTTTTGTTTTACGCAAATAGGTAAAATTTTATGAACTAACTCATCAATGATAAAACTATCTCCGTCAACATTTATCTTCTCCTTATCCGTCGCTTTCAAAAAGTAATTATCTTTGATTTTTCGACTTTGATTTTTTGACATCATTTTGGCTTTCGGTTTCCTTTTCTTAACGCAATTTAGCGTATTGTCGTCCATTTAACCTCTTTCTACCATCACTCATTTTGCACAAAGTATCATTACAAGTATAACGAAATTAATATTGTTTTCTTCAATATAATTGACAAGTAATTATATATTTTCAAACTAACAATTACTACTGACGCCACAGAACTAAGCGCCTAATTAACCTAACCACAAAGGTTCAATTTAAAGACTGCAGTCTAATATTTCCAAAGATGTCACAACTTTTGAATATAATTGTATGAAATGTAACTCTTTCACAAAGTGGTAATACTTTTAATTGCTTCATTTTTATAATATTTTGATTAATTTTGTAAAATTTCTTGAAAAAGCATCCTGCGACCTGAAAAATTTGCCGCCCCAGGCAAGTGCCTGTTGTGCCTGTGCGTAAATCCGCCCCTGCTCATATTCAATTGAAATAAAGAAAACGTTTATTTACGTCTAGTAAATTCAGCTGCTGCTCACAATTAATTTTTTATAAAAGATTCTTTGTACAATTTCTTAAACCAGGACATCAGAAGAGGAATGTTCCTAAATTTAAGAAAAAACTGACAGTATATTTAACAAAAGTTTTGCAGCAATGTTATTTTGTGTTTTTCAGTTATCGTTAAATTTGGTAGGTAAATACAAGCACAATAGTCGGGAAGCTTCAAAATGAACTTATTTGCAATGAGAAGTATTACTGTATAAGAAAGACCATGACGAAAATGGAATAGGTGCATTGCTGCAATAATTTCTTATGTAAATGAACTTTAAACTCCACAATCAATTTGTTTTCAATTCAACCACTTTCGCCTCGTCTACATTTGTAGTTCGATTCATACAAGTACCTACTTAAGATATAATAGTTATTTACTTTACAAGTGGGCAAAGTGAGAAATTACTCACGAGAGAAATTTTAGCACACAAAGCCGAAGGCTGAGTGTGATAATTTTATCGAGTGTGTAATTCCATATGCCAACGTGTGAAGTATAAAGTTTTATCCAACATCTCTTAATAAAAGAAATATTATTTGACATTGCCATTTGATATACCTAAATTTTCAAAATTAAAATGTCAATCGAAGTAGTTACCACTTGTGACTTTTCTCAAAATTATACCCACTAGTGGATAATCTGTTACTTTCCTTGTTTAAAATCGCCATAGAGCATTTATTGAGAGGTGTTCGATGAACGAATTTTCCGAACGTAATTTTTTTACAAACTATTATTTTTATAGCCAATAAATGCGGTAACTTCTATCCACCGAATCGTAGCTCTTATAAGCTCTCCAGATTCCAATCATGTGCTTTGCCTCAAATTTTAATATACTGTACTGGGAAAAATCGAGTACAAATTATACATCAATTTCTCAATATTTATACCTACCCTCTTCTGAATATGTGAAAGAAACATAAAAATTTAATGGCCTCCGCCCTTTTGCTGTAGCTTCCTCTGGAGCAGATTTCATTTTACGTTTAGGGGTAAGTGCTCTTTAACCAATTTCATAGCCAGTCTGCGTCCGATCACTAAATTAAATTTCTATATTAGCATATTACACGGAACTATTACATTAGACATTCATCTAGATTCTAGACTGGCCTGACCGCCGCAATGAATTAACAAGAGAAGGCAAACGCTGTAATTATATTTGTTACATTGGAATTCACTCAGGACATAATTCTAAAGTCAGTGTAATTTTATTACGACTGACAAGTTTCTAATTTGGTTAACGTGAATGTCCGATGAAATATTTATGTATAATGTAGTTTGTAATTATGATTGATCGACTTGAGTTAAATTTAATACAATTTTAGTAATGGTTGTGGTCAGTATGTTAATTGCGTGAAATTGAATGTTTATTTGGTGGTTATTATACAATGCGATTAAGCGGAAATACATAATTTAAGTTTTCCTGAATACTTTTTGACTAATTTCTCAATGACAGCTGTGTTTGTGGATAAATATTCGTCCGTATGTACCATACATACAATCATACAAACCAGAAAACATAAAGGAATGAAACTTCATTTTTATAAGTTTCATGACAATGAGCAGAGCTAATTAGATTAATGGAACACAAATTGATTTTAAATTTTGAGAAAAATGTATTCAAGTTACGAACAAGATTTCTTTTCTGAAATACATGTTTAGAGGTTGTCTTTTAGTCCGAGAGCCAGCGTCACAAAATCGGCAGTCATACTAACATCGTTAAGATTTTGTAAATATGTTGTTTAGGCTAGAAGAAGACATGTAGTGACCGTCAGCTGGTCCACTACGGCGCCTTGATTGTTGCAAACTAAAATTATTGGGCTATATCTAAGTAAATAATTGAATAACAGTAAATTTTGTTATATTAAAAAAGATGTAGAATAGTATTGGCTACAATTTTTATTTCAAACTTTTTTCTATATTTTGTAACGTTTAGAAATTAAAATTTTCTGGAAATTTGTTTTTATTTTATAGAATTGGTAACTTGGCTGTCACTTTTCATATGACAGTTAGTGAAGGTTATATTTTGATGTTTGTTTTGCTTTTATGAATATAAAGATATAATAGAGCTAAATAAGACAGATTCTATTTGTTGGAAAGAGAAAGAAAAAAATAGGAATCAGCTCAAGAATTTAATTCAAGTTGTGGCCAACACCTTGATTCCTAAAAATGGAATATTTCAAATTAACACCTATAATTTCAATAGTTACATATTCTCAGAACTTACCCTTTTGATAAAAACAGCAACTAGTCTTTAATCATAATCAATTTTTTTAAATTTATTTAAGCGGTCTCAACTGCTGAGATTATATGCCGCCTCGGTACCTCATTTTCGGTGGTGTGCCAACTGCACCCAGTGTTCGCTGGTGTAGGTTTTCGCAAAGTAGTCACCCATCCAACTACTGACCGCGGGCAGTACTGCTTAACTTGCGTTATCGAGTGAACCGGCTTCAACGCTACCTACCATTGCCGTTACAGTTCTTAAATTATCTTTGCCCTATATCCCAGATTTGTAGAAGTGCTATGTTAGCTTTCTTCGTTATTTTCTTTATTATATTAAGTTTCAAATTTATATGAATCTACGATTGACTTCGCGTATTAGATCGTTCGTATTCGGTACAATATTCTTCTGGTACTCTTTTTCATTTTCATTCTTGCCATTATAATCCATTTTTATAAATAATAGTAATATATTCCTACAAATAGGTTATGAAAATAATTAATTTGAAAAGTGTTAAAATTTACATGTTCGGTTCACTTCGTGTGTTAAATAGTTTGCATTCAATACAATATCACCTTGGTAAACCGTTTAACTGGTAGTTTGACTGCCAGTTAGCAGTTTTGGTATTTTAGAGGTTGAAAAGTTGTTTTTTTTTACATTGTACATGTAAAATATCATAATTTTGCATGTAAAATATATAAACAATGTAAAAAATCATTGAGGTTATGTTCTAAACATATGATCATAAGAAATGTCAGTTTAAAGCGTGAATGTCATATTATAGCGTCCTGGCTACATACATACATTTTATAAAACCTCTCAATATCTGGTGGTAGATCCGGAAAATAAGAATCAGAATATGCAACTTTAGGTTGCGTATTCATGCCAGTCATTCCTTAAGTTCCAAGTTTCGAGTTTGAACAAAAATATTAAAGAATACTGCTATATCCCGACTAAAGTTACACAGGTTCTTTATTGAAATGTAGTGGTACAGAATTATATAATGAATATTTATGTAATTACAGAAAATAAAGCCTTAGAAAATTGATATACGAGTAGTAGAGTAGCTGAAATACTAGTATAACAAATATTTTCAAATTGGAACTATATACATAGCCCACTTCAAAACAGGGTATCTTTTAAAAGATGTAAAAAAAAAACTTGTACACATCTATTATACACATGAAACTAGAAGCCGTTAGTTAGTAATAAATGGGAATATGAAAACGAAGACGATATATAATATTATAAATGATAGATGTAGCGTCGAGTTTGTAATTTCACGATGGCGTAATTGCTTTACATCTCGAATTATGTACTGCACTTTTTCTAGACTCATTAGTTAGTATTTCTAAATAAAAAACGAAATTCATATACTTATAGAAATACGTAAAATTTTATTGCAATACTTATAAATTAAAAATTTATTATAAATATTTATTAAATATGTTAGAAGGGAAGGCTGTCACAAACGGTTGTTTGGGGATAGAAATATTTTAGTTTATTACACAAAGATTTTCCGAATTACTGTCATTGTTAACTATCATACTTGTGTTTGATGTGGAGGCATTGTTATTTATTGCACAGATTATTTTTGATGAAGTATTAGTTTTATTTTGCATGGATTGGTCCACATAACTTTCGGCTACAGCTGAAGACTGACAACCATCATGTCTTTTTATTGACAATACATCAGCTTCGGCATCAGCGAGAATAGTAGCTGAGGCCGTTCGGAAAAAAATGCCCCGTGTATGCTTTCGGATATGGTAAATTGAGGTATTCTGCAATTTGTTTCGGTACTGAACCAATTTTATTTATTCCTACAAACTGTTTGGTGCATTTCTCATATTTATAATTTAGAAAATAGGGTAATTGTTTTGTATCGTCCCCGGAAGGTCGTAAATTTATATACCTACTTTTTGCATTATGCATAAAAAGGTTCTGAAACAACAAAAGAACGCTGTTATTTTGTTTTTGAATGCGGAATATTTATTATAATTGATTTTCCAGTATGTTCCACGTCTGTAGGTTTTATATTTCTTAATTCTTGTTTCCTACACGCTCCACTTATACCAATAATTAAAATTACATGAAAAGTACTATTAGATACTACTTATCTATTTATGAAACTTAAAACAGACTTACTTTCGAGAGCAAGTATTCGTCATCTGAAGCATTTATGTTTTTCGATGTTAAAATTTTTGATTTTGTTTTTCAATGTTAAAATTTTTGATTTTTTACTCTAACCCCATCTGATTTTCTTTTTAATAGAGAAATTAATTTACCATATGTTGAAATGTCCATATTATTGTTTATATTTAATGTTGTTTTTAATATAGAGTATATCGCCCAAAGTGATGATGGTTTCTTTTCATTTGACAGTTCGTCAAAATATGCAAATAATACGTTTTCTGATTAAGATTTAATCTTATGTTTCAAACTCTTTTTCATAGTACTACATTTTCAATAACAAATATTTAATGACAACTTGATGCTTGATATTTTCAATTTTCACAAAAAACGCTCAAATTGTCTCACTCAAACGAATGGCAAACAACAACTGCGCGTCCAAAATGGCTGAAATTTTGGTAAGTACCTTTCAACGTTTGTGCAAACCTTAGATCATATAACTATACTGGATACGCGGAACGGTGAATGCGGAGGGATCAAGAGAGATAGCGAGAATACACAAATGCACTAACACTGTGACAGACGCACCTATGCACAAGCAAATAAACGATGAACAGTGACGCGTTCTGAGTCTGCGCGCTGTGGGTTATTACTTTAGGCGATTTCGACTAGCACTGGTTACTTGCCGGTTACGTATTTGATTTGTTTCAAACAATGACGTCACACTGACCGAACGGTTATTCAAAACACGCGATAGATAGACACACACACACACACACACACACACACACACACACACACACACACACACACACATATATATATATATATATATATATATATATATATATATATATATATATATATATATACAGGGTGTCCCATTTTACATTATTGCAGATTCTGAAAGAGCGTTAAAAATATGTAGGGTTTATTCGGATACTTTTTTCAATTTCCAACAGGTGGCGCTGTAATCGTAACCTCTCCCCGTGGTGCACATTGGGTAACGCTAATGCCGACGGCACACAAACTCTTTCACGAAAAAATGATTTTTTGACATTTGGGGTCAAATGGATAAATTTGACCTGTTAAAGTTATCTATTTGACCCCAAATGTCAAAAACTCATTTTTTCGTTAGAGTTTGCGTGCCGTCGTCATTAGCGTTACCCAATGTGCACCACGGGGCGGTTACGATTACAGCGCCACCTGTTGGAAATTGAAAAAAGTATCCGAATAAACCCTACATGTTTTTTAACGCTCTTTTGAAATCTGCAATAAAAATAGGGGTTCCCATTTAAAATTTTTAAGTTGACCCCCCTCCCGGCACCCCTTGGGGGGCTAGGGGGGCAATTTTGTCAAAATCTGATGTCCCCCTCAAAATCATGACGATTATGATTCGACATACTTTTCGGTAAAATGCTTTCATTTCGAAGGATATAATGTAAAATGGGACATCCTGTATATATATATGTATATATATATATATATATATATATATATATATATATATATATATATATATATATATATTTAAAATTGTATTATTTAGACAAATTGGAATCCATAATATTTAAATCTAAAATTTTATGTATCAAATTGTAATTATAAAGGTAGTATGGCAGTCAATAGCGCTAACTTAAATTTCATCTTGAATTGTTACGTAATGAACATTACGTAACACTATTCGTAACAACGCACTCACATTGATTGTAGTTTTTTCTGTAATGACATACCTACCTACCGTAGTGGTCGTAGAAAAAATATTTATATACGTTATTTTATACACATAATAATATAAAAGTATATTTGTATTACTTATCACTGAATTTTTATTATGTTTATATCAGTTTTACATATTTTAAATTTTTATATATTTTACACAATTCCAGGTCATGTAATTTTCATAGTTTTCTACATGTAAAAGCTATCCTACTCCTATGTTCTGTTTATCCTATTGGTAATTTTAAACATGGGAAAACCTAAACAGAATTTACCAGTCGAATAAATTTATACAGAATTCCTAACTGAAGGTGGAACAACTGGGCCTCAGGCATATAATTATTAATTTGATTGTTTTATATTACATTTGACGCGTGATTGCTGATTGATATACGAGTATATATGGAATAGATAATTCAGTTATTTATTCTCGTATTAACAATGATTATTGAAATATTTAAAGACACAAAACGACATTGTGAAAATTCAAAGTGCTAAAAAACTTATGTTCCATGTATCAAAAAATATATCACTATATCAATATCTTAATAAACTGATAATATTTTTTTTTCACGACATGCTAGGATACCCTATCGATCTTCTCCTGAAATAGTGAGGAAAATATAGCAGTGTTACCAATATGAATTTACAAAAACTATAAATAAATGCGTAATATCGAAAATCCTTATTTTAGTCATATACCTACATACTTTAAATTGTCTTAAAATTATGTCTTATAGTTTTCTTTTTCCTGATTAAATCACAATTTAAAAATTTTAGTTTATATTATAATTGGTTCATTGGCAATACTGCTATCCCGCCTTGCATCTGATAACCTAACTTTTAACATGTCAGTTGTGTTCTTAAAGTGTATTTTAGATCCCAGTAAATCGGTTTTGGAAACATTTCGTGAAAACAATGTTGTGTCTAACACAAGAGAAAGTCCCTTTTTCCACTCTCGCACATGTTGCCTCATTCGCCTCATTCGAGTTGGTGTGGGAAAAAGAAGCGCTTTCCTCTCTAATTTGACAAATAACTATTCCTCTCTCGGTAATCTTCAATTTGATATCAAAATTCATCTACATTCTACATAGACGTCAATGAGCAAATAGACAAATCGGATTCAGTGAACCTTAAAACATGTATTTCCGTGAAAATTTCGTTATCGAATGATTCACGGTATCTGAATTTATAATACGTATTGTATAAGAAGGTAAAACGAGAATATGATAATAGTTACCTATTTAAACTGATTTTCAATCATTATTTATTTATTTATTTTCAAATGACATTTTACATGTATTAACAAAAATATAAAATACTAACCACAAAACAATCGCATTACGCATGCTTGATAAAATTTGCGGTGGTGTGCAATAAAATTGCTGTGAGAAAATATAAATTGGGTAATCGCGGATGACTCCGAGAGGCTTATCACATCGAAAAAAGTGTACAAAAACATTTATTCCAAATTATAATAACACCACTGATTAATGTAAAATATAATCCCTTTCCGATTTCATTACATTCCATATTATTTCACAAAATGTCGATTATTCCATTAAATTCCATTTAATTATTTTATTCATCATATGTAACTCCAATAAACTCATCTTAATTCATGTAGCTTAACAATATTTAAATATAAAAATGAATTTAAAGCTTGTTTTCAAATATATTATCCACATTAAATCAAAATTCAAATGAAAATTATATAAAATTAAAAAAAAAAAACTCTCATGTAAAAGTACATAACCTACCGCCTAATGAAGTTTTAAACATTTCAAAAATGTTACCGTTTCTTTATTATAACAAAATTTAACATAAATAAATGGTTACTGAGACATGCCCAAAAATTTCTCGAATATACAAAAGTCGAAAATTAAATTCAGAGTTTGTATATTTATCGAAAATACAATTGTCGAATGTTGGAAATATTACAAATGACGCTTCAAGGCCAAAGCACCTATACTGTGGCCAGGGCCTTAGTTACTAACAACATCCCCACTACAATGCTCCTCAACCCGTACCCTGCCGCATCAACACTGTGGCAACTAATTTAAGCGTACCTTAAAATACGTAAAAGTGGTTTAGAAATTTCTAAGTTATATGTGCATTTTTACAGATAGAGCAAAACTTTACAAACAAAATATGAAAATAGGTTTGTGCCGTATTACATTTTCTGATAACTATATAATTAATGCGATATATCGTATTAAATATTGCTTAAAATGAACTTTTTTCGAAATTTTGTCGATTAATTACTGTAAATGAAACTTGGATACACGGAGAATCGGCTGCCAAAAAAGCAAAAGCTGTTACTTCGGCTGAGAAAGTAATGGCGACTGTTTTCTGGGATACTCATGGAGTTATCTTAATCGATTATCTTTAAAAAGGCAAAACCATTATAGGAGCATACTACGCATCATTACTTGACAAGCTAAAGGCAGAAATTGCGGAAAAACAGCCACATTTGCAGAGAAAAATTGTTTCACAAAGAAAATGCCCTGTTTCACACCTCAGCGGTTTGAACTGCTTGACCACCCTTTTTACTCACTCTCTAAACTAAAAGTTGCGCTCGGAAGACATATATTTTCGCTAAATAAGAAAACCATCATCTTCGTAAACAACTATTTTGCAAAGAAAGACGCCGAGTACTATTTGGACAGGTTGAAGAGATGGAAAGATCGCTAGGAGAAATGTATAGTCCTCGGTATGGACTATGTTTCGGGTGGGTGCTATGCTTTCACAAATTTCAATGACCTGCCGTCAAGTCACAGTCTTCATCAATGTTATAGGACAGGTAACTACAGTGGTTAAAATTAAAGTAGCGACATTATCGAGTGTGGGATTCGAAATGAGGATCTCACGATGCACAGTTTTATGCATTATACATTACATTGTGCAGCATACCATTATTCATTTCTGGGCGTGGCACTTTGTTCCACGAGGATAACTAGAGGGAGGTGGAGGAGAATAGTAGGCAAAAGGATAATTTTATATGATGAAAGTTTGTAATCAGCTATGGGAATCAAACTGAGGATTTTATATGGCACAGTCCAATTAAAAGTTTCAATAGTTGTATATGTATGTATATAGAAAATGTATGTAGTTAATAATAAATTTCAACAGTGATACAACTCTCTTAAGACAGTTAGTGAAGTTTTGGTTTTCTATTTTATGCATACAGATGAACCAAGGGGATTAATCCCTGCGCGCTCTCATCCATTTTAACTAAATAATAAATGTGCATTAGGCTATTTTTAAAATATACAAAATTGTTATGAACCTCTAATGCATTATACCAACTTTCCTGAAAAAATATAAGTCATTTACAGGTACAATAACAAACAAACTAAATAGTCAGAGTGCAATTTATTGTTTTATTATCACAACAGCTTCGAAAGATGAAAGTATTAAAATACTGGTATGCTAGCGCTTAAAACCTTCTTCGAAGTTGGTTTGACAGGGGTGTCTTAGGTTTCAATTTATCGAAACACGTACTTGATATCTGCCCTTGCTGTAATGTGTAACAATTTCCGCGCTCTGAACTATCATTTTCTTTCCGAGTTGTGTTCAGTATGACGGCCGCAAGTTCATTGCAAGTGGTGCACGTAACACTTACATTGCAACACTTTTCCCGAAATATATCTGGCCGGTTTGAATATTTCTCATCGTGTGTGGGAACCAATAAAGAGAAAATGGTAGAAAAATTCAGGAATAGCATATAATAACAAATTACAACGACCTTTATATTAAATCTAGATCATAAAACAGGACGATCAAAGTTTTGTAACAGAGATTAGTTAGAATACGATTTACAGTTTTGCAGTCAAAACGACTTCGGAAAATGCAAGTATTAAAATATATTAAAAATTGTTGATTTCTTATGTTTTTATTCATTGCCACATATGTTTATGTTAAATTTGATGATTGGATTAGTAACGAAGTTATTTTAGACGAACGTGGCTAATATTCTAAATTTCAACATGATACATCATCTGTGTTGATATTTTGATTTTTTGCATTTATATATTTATTTATTTTTCCTAATTATGCTTGGGATATTTGTTTCGAATTGGTTGAATTATTATATTTTATAATGAAATTTGGAAATGTTAAACACAGCCCATCTGCCAGTGGGGCCTAATTCTTGTGGTTTATGGAATTTTGGTTTTTCAATTAGTTTATGAACAAAAGCACAATTTACAACTAACACATATAGTACATATGGTTACAGAATCAATGGTTCATGTATACTCGTACATAAAATGGAAACAATTTTCCTGGGGCTTTTGTCTCGAAAGTTTAATTGTTCATACACACAATGTAAAGTATAAATTACATTTTTTTAAATGTATTTATTATTAACAAATGTTACTGAATATACTTAAGTATTAAAAAAAATTATATGTATTTACAGGGTATGTAGAACATAGAAGTCAATAAATTTGGGGTGAGTAGTAGGTACTTTCCATACAGGTGCAAATAAACATGAACCCGCAAATTCTTAATTTCATAGTTATTATCGATTTTATTTATTTCGTTTCAAAATTTTTTTAGAAATATAAATAAATAAATATATCATATGTGTATAACGTCCTGCCAGTACCTACTTTTAAACTGGTAAACAGCTGTCTATTATACTTGTTATCTTTTGGATGGACGAATTAGTTCGAGGTTTCTGGAGTGCTGCGAGAAAAGTAAAAATCTAACAAATTTAAGTCCGGTACCCGTGGAGGCCACGCATGATTAGAGATAAAACTTATTAACAAAATAACAAACACATTCGGTACATAGGTACCATAACAACCAATCCATGGCTACTTTGTAATTTATGACATGTTTTCTCACTGTCAAACAATAAACGAACATATAAATACGATTTAAAATGTTAAGAGAAGTGTTGAATAAAACGTTATATTGGATTCGCGTGAAACTGTGGAATGCATACTACAAGTAGTCTCACTCAAGAAAAATAGCCATTCGCCCTTCGGCCATTGTGACTAAACTTTTTCTTTCCTGGTTAATATATCACATTACACACAAGTACAATAAATTACTGTTGTTTATGTATAATAATTACAACTGACACATAGTTGACACATATAATAGATGCTTCAGTTATTTGTTTATTCTTATAGAAGCTATGATTAATAATAGCTATTCATACAGGGTGTAATGAAACCATAGCATTCTCAATGCTATTATTGAAATCTTTAATTAATGGCTTCACTAATTATTTTACATCAAAAAAGTTAATTAGTTTATTATAGAAGAAAATTTTCTGCTTTTTTTGCCACTAATATTTATAATTTTCCTCGTACGTCCTTGAAATAACCAATACTATGAAATAAAATAAATGTGATTTTAATAAAGAGTATACTATATTTATTATATTTTATTTCAAATCGGCACTAAAAAAGCCAAAATTGCTATTAAAAGCTCTGGAATCGTCATTAAATAATCCATTATAATAATTATTGTACAAGTAGGATAATTAAAACAGATATACGACGTACGATAGTTAATTGATACATAAAATGAAACAATATGTGCAAGAAGAACGAACTAATTAATTCCGATGAAGAAGTTGGGAACAATACACAATTTTGAGTGTTCAATGTCTGAGGTTGGCAACACTGAGTGCAAATTCCGATGTTTAACTTAATGTTTAACTTAACTAAGGAGTAACAGATGTGTAAACTTATCCTACAGGATATTTTTTTTTAATTGGTTCTAATTTTATATTTCAACTAAAATTTAATATGTACCGCAGCACTGAAGTTAATTTTTATTACTCATTTAGTTTATTTTCGTGATAAAAAGTAAAACTTCATTGGCCTGGTACATAAATAACTATTTGTTAAGCACTATTTTAACCATAAAACCATTTCACTATATCTAATTTTTCTTCCAAATTATACATTTTTAATCAAGACCTCTGATATCAAATCCGATAACAGCGGATGGCAGAAAAAAACAATAACATTCAATTGGTACATTTGTTTTATTATATCATGGCACTTATGATTTGAGGAAACTTACCAATAAACATTTCCGTCATTTTACCAGTTCCTAGTTCCAGGTTGAGTAAACTTATAAATGTTAGTGTCCGAGTTCCGATATATAGGTACCCGAGCTGTACAGAAATATTAAAACAATCTAACTCTCGGGATGCATGTAACATTATATCTACCCCAAATAGTCTAAAATCATATTAAAAATCCACATGACGGTAACTGAATTTTTGACATCCGTCAAAATATATCAATTTCAATATTTGTAAATTAATTGGGCATCATTTCATCACGAAAAATAAAAATCTTCCTTCGGTAATAATAAAGAATATAGACCCGTTTAAAAAATATACAAATTAGTCATTTGCTTTTAAAATTAATAAATAATAATTAATTTGAATTATTATTCTGGGTAGCAATAAATATTATTCTGCATGAATATAATGTCCTACTTTTTAGTTAACAAATGACACGAATAGTGATAGGACAAACATATTATTGAGTATATAATTTAGTTTTTCTTAAAATTGTAAGTAGATACAAGGAAATTGCAAATAACACCTTTTACCTCAATTATTATTACCAATATCATTCAATCAAAACATTTTTTTTATAATTTCAATATTAAAAATAAATTGGATATATGTTCAGTATGTTTCTCTTAAAATCATGTTTTGTGCATCGTCATGAAACGAATAATTATGAAGTTTTCCTACTCTTTTAGCTAAAATGAAATTCAGACTACACTATTTTTAGGATTCGTACAGATATATATATATATATACATTGACCATAAAACGTATAACAACATTATTCAGTCAGGTGAACTATTTGTAGGCTACGACCTCTGCACTGTCTACGACGCTATTCAACTTCGTCGTTGTTATAAATGCTGTGGTTTTCACCATATAGCCAAAAATTGTTCTAAAAGAGTTTACTGTCCTAAATGTGCAGGTGAGCATCAAATCAAGGATTGTAAGTCCACTGAATCCAAATGTATTAATTGTATTAGATTTAAGTCGTCAAGCAAATCTGATATTAAAACCGATCATTGTACTCGGGACCCATCCTGTCACGTTTATATAGAGACTTACAAAAGATTCAGAAGTAGTATTTTAGGCAAATAGCAATTACAGAATTGCGAGTACAATAACTCACATAATACTTCTACAATGTTGAACTGTTATTATCAAAATGTTCAAAGTCTTAAAAATAAAATTGATCATCTTTTTTCAATAAGTTCAATTCTTGATTACGATGTAATTGCCTTATCTGAAACTTGGCTAAATGAAACTGTTCTCAATTCTGAATTATGTGATGGTACTTTTAATGTCTATCGTACTGATCGTAACTTTCAAGCTTGTAATTTAAATCGTGGTGGCGGAGTTGTCTTACTCATAAATAAAAGTCTCACATCCTTCAAAATTGATCTTAGTGATTACTCTAATATACTTCCTGTTAATATTGATATTGTTTGTTCTAAAATTGTACTTAATAAAAGTACACTGTATATTTTTGTGATTTATATTCCCCCAGCTATGAATACCTCTAACTTTAACACAATTTTTGATTTTTTTGAGCATTTGCCATTTTTGCAATTTAACAACTTTGTTATTGTTGGTGACTTCAATATTCATGAACTTATTTTTGATCATGTTTCTCCTAGAGTTGAAACATTTAACAACTTTCTTTCCCTTTTCAATGCTCAACAATTTAATGATTAAAATTAGTAAATAATAACACTCGGTGTAGTTTCACAAATGATGTATATTTTTTCTTTATTGCAATTTCGGCTATTAGGCCATCATCAGAAGAATGAATACAAAGATTTTACAAATGTTATATTTATACTAAATGTACCGTTCTTAGGAATTACCTGAGATGACTGTATCTAGAAGTGGGGAGCCCATTAAGTCTACGTACTCATTCATTAAGTTATTCCCGTTATGCAGGGCTTTCTTGATTTCCAGAGCTTCTAGGAACGTTAATCTCAGACCTTTCCTTTCACGGTGTAATATTTCTAAATTAGATATGTCACAGGTATGGTTATTTTCTACAAGATGTTTTGCGACGTTTGAAGAATTTATTTTGTTGTTTTTAGCACTGCTTGTATGTTCTTTAAATCTTACATTAAAATTGCGCCCAGTTTGTCCTATATATATGTAATCACAATTTTGACAACTAATTTTGTAAATTCCAGATTGTGATAATGGATTTTTTGTACCTATTTTATTATTTATTAAACAGTTTTTTGTTGTATAAGTATTATATGTCGCTGACACTATATTAGATTTTTTGAGTTTATACGATAACTTATCAGAAAAGTGTTTTACATAGTTCATTTTTTTGTATAACAAATGGTCTCTAGAATGGGGTGTACAGGCATAAAATTGTTTTAAAAGAAGAATTTTTTGTTTTTTCTTTATTAAATTTGTCACAATGCTTTTACTGTAGCCATTGTTTACAGCAATATCTTGAATGGTATGTAGCTCTTTTTGAAAGGATGTTTCATGTAGAGGAATATTAAGTAATCTGTTAACTAGACTATGGAAAGCGGCCATTTTTGTGTTGTTGGAGTGGTTAGATGAAGACGGTATAATGGTGTCGGTATATGTGGGTTTTCTGAATATTTGAAAATTGATTTTTCCGTCAATGTGATTTATTGATAAATCTAGAAAATTTATTGTTTTATTGGATTCTGTTTCTAATGTGAAATTTATATTGGGTTCTATAGAATTCAAGGTATTTAGGAAGGAATGTATTTGTCTCTCGGTGCCTTTAAACATACATAGGACGTCGTCTACGTATCTGTACCAGAATTGGATGTTTTTTGTATCAAAATTGTTAAACAAATTTATTTCGAAAGAATTCATAAACATTTCTGCAAGTAGTGGTGAAAGAATAGCATTGATCTTGTCGATCGAATAAAAAACGTAACAATTCCTGCCACTACAAAATTTGTTTCATTTGATGTCTCCAGTTTATTCACTTCAATTCCAATTTCGAAATTAAAAGTTATTATCGAACTATCTTTAATCGACAACAACGTTAATCCAATCATAGCAAACGAGTTTTTAACCTTATTAGATTTATGTCTAGAACAAAACTATTTTACCTTTAATGACAATTTTTATATACAAAAGGATGGTCTGCCTATGGGTTCCCCTCTTTCACCACTACTTGCAGAAATGTTTATGAATTCTTTCGAAATAAATTTGTTTAACAATTTTGATACAAAAAACATCCAATTCTGGTACAGATACGTAGACGACGTCCTATGTATGTTTAAAGGCACCGAGAGACAAATACATTCCTTCCTAAATCCCTTGAATTCTATAGAACCCAATATAAATTTCACATTAGAAACAGAATCCAATAAAACAATAAATTTTCTAGATTTATCAATAAATCACATTGACGGAAAAATCAATTTTCAAATATTCAGAAAACCCACATATACCGACACCATTATACCGTCTTCATCTAACCACTCCAACAACACAAAAATGGCCGCTTTCCATAGTCTAGTTAACAGATTACTTAATATTCCTCTACATGAAACATCCTTTCAAAAAGAGCTACATACCATTCAAGATATTGCTGTAAACAATGGCTACAGTAAAAGCATTGTGACAAATTTAATAAAGAAAAAACAAAAAATTCTTCTTTTAAAACAATTTTATGCCTGTACACCCCATTCTAGAGACCATTTGTTATACAAAAAAATGAACTATGTAAAACACTTTTCTGATAAGTTATCGTATAAACTCAAAAAATCTAATATAGTGTCAGCGACATATAATACTTATACAACAAAAAACTGTTTAATAAATAATAAAATAGGTACAAAAAATCCATTATCACAATCTGGAATTTACAAAATTAGTTGTCAAAATTGTGATTACATATATATAGGACAAACTGGGCGCAATTTTAATGTAAGATTTAAAGAACATACAAGCAGTGCTAAAAACAACAAAATAAATTCTTCAAACGTCGCAAAACATCTTGTAGAAAATAACCATACCTGTGACATATCTAATTTAGAAATATTACACCGTGAAAGGAAAGGTCTGAGATTAACGTTCCTAGAAGCTCTGGAAATCAAGAAAGCCCTGCATAACGGGAATAACTTAATGAATGAGTACGTAGACTTAATGGGCTCCCCACTTCTAGATACAGTCATCTCAGGTAATTCCTAAGAACGGTACATTTAGTATAAATATAACATTTGTAAAATCTTTGTATTCATTCTTCTGATGATGGCCTAATAGCCGAAATTGCAATAAAGAAAAAATATACATCATTTGTGAAACTACACCGAGTGTTATTATTTACTAATTTTAATTTCTTAAAATAATGTTTCACCGAGAACCTACAACTTCTTCGATTCAAATTTAATGATGTACGTAATCAGTTTGGTAACTTACTTGATTTGGTTGTCGCTAATATTAATATTAATTGTAATGTTACACGTTCCAATGATTTGTTATTTGAATCCGAGTATGCTCATCACCCGGCAATTAATTTCGAAATTTTATTTGATACTTGTAACCGTAGTAATTCCCCTTTAAAAGTGAACTGTGGCACTTATGATTTTAAACGTGCTGATTTCTGTAAACTTTATAATCTCATTGACCAGTTTGATTGGGATACGTTACAACAATTTGACAATGTTAATGATGCCTGTGAATTTTTATATAGCACGCTATATAAATTTTTTGATGAATGCGTACCTATCAAACAGGTCAGTAAGAAACGTTATCCGCCATGGTTCACTGCTGATATTAGATCATGTATCAGGAAAAAAGAACATTACAGAAAGTTATCTAAGAAATATATTAATAATCAATACTACTTAAGTACTTTTAAATTCCTTCGTTCTAAACTAAAATGTGATATTAGGATAGCATATATCGATTATGTATCGAAATGTGAATTGTCTCTTAAGAATAACCCCAACAAATTTTGGGAATTTATAAATCATAAAAGAAAAAAATCAACAGTACCGAGTAGTATGTTTTATAACAGTTCTTTTATGTCTTCGCCCACTGATATATCAAATGCATTCGCTTCTTATTTTAATTCTGTGTACACCCTTCCTTCTAACCTCCCACCCCCTCCTGTTAACACTACTTATTCTAATTCTATTTCTCTTGTTCACATTACCAGAGAGGATATAATTTCATCAATTAAGCATTTAAAATCTAACCTCACATGCGGTCCTGATCTCATCCCAAGTCTACTCATAAAGGATTGTACCACGAAGTATAATACAGACAGGAGGGGAAACGAATGCGTACGAGATGGGCCGAAAGTTGTCCTAGTGGGAGTGAGATAACACGGAGACAGAGAAAAAAGATGTAGTCTGTGTATTGCACAGTTTTTACGGTACTAACTCAGTAATATCGTAATATATTTTCATTTGTAATGAGGAGAATCAAAATTTATATATAGATTATATATGTTCCTACACTTGCTTTTAAAAATATTGGCTGGTATCACGAGCTCTGCTTTTGGGTGTTTTAAGAGCAGTGTTTTAGACTTGGTTTTATCGCTGTACAATGTTTTAAAATTATTTTATAAATGCTTCAAATAGAAGTTACAGAGAAATGTATTATCTACCACTTTTATTTTAATTTTAAAACATTGTACAGCGATAAAACCAAGCCTAAAACACTGCTCTTAAAACACCCAAAAACAGAGCTCGTGGTAGCGGCCATTATATTTAAAAACCAAAATTAATTATGAAACCAATAAAAAAATTAATTTATACGGATATTGCATCTTACAAATTTGAATTTGTATGTACGAAATTATTTACAATTATTTATTAAAATTAAACATTATTTTATAGTGGCGTTATAGTATGTTACTATTATCAAATAGTATTAGGTACATTCATGGAAACATGAAGGATAAAATTCAAATATATAAATAAAATATTTTTCCTATTTCACGTACACAAAGTCTATTTTGTGACACTGTTTTTCTCAAAAACAATGCTACAAAATTGAATTTTGTGCAACTGTTTTTGGGGAATTTATTATTTGTAAAATTAACAGTCTGTCAAACTTGGGGTTGTCATTGCTCACGTAAAATTATTGAATAGGAGCCCCTGCGTCGGGGTTGTGGTCTGGGACCCGATAGGCCCCGTGGGCAAAGCCCCTTGGTGACCAGTGGTATATTGAACATGCCGTACAATTTTATTTTATTTTTATTTTTATTGAATTTATGAACGTGAAATAGGAAAAGTAGTATGAACAACCTGTGTTACAATGCTTAATTGTAATACTCGTATTTTGCGTAACTCGCCTGCGGCTCGTTTACGCAAACTATACTCGTATTACAAAAAAGGTCATTGTAACACTAGTTGTTCAATATACTATTATTATTTTAATAAAAATTTAAAAAAATATCGTCACGCCTTTTACCCATTATGGGTGTGACACTCTGCTTACACTGATCTCGGTAAGTGATATATTTTTACGTGTGAAGTGCGGTTACCAGCCGTCAAATTACAGCCCCCAAAGATTTTATAACTCGGAAAGACTCCAAATTACAGAGTAGCTCTACAAATTATACAATTAAAACAAATTATATAATAAATGACAAATACCTTATTGTAAATTATAAAACGAAAAATGCAAATAATTTCAATATCACAACATAACAATAAAATCATACATACTAGTGTTTCAAACAGATATCTTAACTAATTGTTAGTAGGATTGTTACAAAACAACATTTTATAATTTTTCAAAAACAACAATCATTTAAAATTAATCTTTGCTAGGCGATATAGTATTTGTACTACCACAGGACCATTCTTTTACAATGTCATCACTGGAAAAATGTTTTTCACAAAGTCTTTCCTCCTAAGTACACGATCATTTCGCGGTATAGCCTTTCGCCATTTATTTAACAAATTCTCATGTTTTTGCACTGACAAAACGGAAACCTTTTCTTTATTCGAATCCTATCCACTTTTACAATTAGGTACAAAGTATCTTCTACACATTATTATAACATATATCTTTACAATAAACACGTTTAATGTAAAAGAGCACTACTCAAACAGCTGTCAAACATGTAAACAAGCAAGGAAGGCCAGACTAGATCTACTTTCTCTCTCTAGCGGTCCTTGTTGCGCAGTCGGACATAGTTCGTCCCATTTTCCCTATACAGCTGAGATACGTTGTTGCGTAGACGTGGATTGTACCTATCCCCTGTCAAATGCCTTGTTTCACATTTTCAACCTTGCTCTTAGTACCAACTCGTTTCCTAACTTATGGAAAAATACACGCATCACTCCAATACATAAGTCTGTCGACTCGTCCAATATTCTTAACTACAGGCCCATTGCTGTGCTATCCAACTTTAGTAAGGTTTTTGAAAAGATCGTTTATACATCAATATTTCCAAAAATAAAAAATATGATTTCTTTTACTCAGCATGGGTTCATGGAAAAAAGATCAACGGTTACTAATTTGTCATATTTCTCTCATGTTGTTTCCTCCATTCTTGATGCTAGAGGTCAAGTTGACTGCATATACACCGATTTTTCTAAAGCATTTGACAGGATTGATCATAATATCTTGATTCATAAACTCAAGTCTTTCTCAATTTCTCCGTCGCTTATCTCTCTTCTCTCTTCATACCTCTCAAACCGTACTCTTTTTGTTCAATATTTAGGACATAAATCTAATTCATTCATTGCTACATCTGGTGTTCCTCAGGGATCTAATTTAGGCCCGCTTCTATTTTTACTATTTATTAATGACGTGACAGAAAATTTCGAATGTGATAACCTATTATTTGCCGATGATCTCAAAATATTTCACCCTATATATACCTCTGATGACAGTCTTCTTCTTCAAAATGATTTAAACCGACTTAATCTTTGGTGCCTTAATAATAATCTCTGCCTTAATATAAACAAATGTCATATAATGTCTTTTACACGGAATTCTTCTCCAGTTCTCTTCCAATATTCACTAAATCAGACTCCTCTATCCCGTTGTAACTCTACTACTGATCTCGGTGTTACCTTCGATCCAAAACTAACATTTACTTCTCATATTAATAATATTTACAGTGCTTCTATACGTACTCTTGGTTTCATCATTCGTAATACTCATCACTTTTCAGATGTTTCATCAATTTTCTCTCTCTATTTTTCCTTTGTCCGCTCTAAGCTGGAATATTGTTCTCTTATATGGAATCCTCTCTATGAAATACATCAGAACCACATAGAGTCCATTCAAAAAAAATTTCTCAAATATATTTATTTTAAAATTTATCATTTTTATCCAGAAATCACCATTTCTTATACTTCATTACTTGAAATGTTTAATATTCCAAGTTTGTACTTACGTCGTGAACTAAATTCAGCCCTCCACCTTTGCAAACTAATCCATGGAGAAATAGATGATCCAAACTGCCTCTCGCTCCTCTCTTTCCATGCTCCTTGTATACAAACTCGCAATTCCTCAACTTTTTATTTACCTACCGCTAGAACGAATGTATTTTCTGCGTCCCCTATTCATCGTATGTGTTTAATTTATAATCTCCGTTTTTCTACTGTTGATGTTTTTCAGTTGAAACCCAGAAGTTTTCATTTTTGTATTCTTGATATGTAATTTTATGCATGTTTATTTTAATTATTGTTATTTATTATTGTTTTAATATGTATATGTAATTTTTATATTATTATTTGTATTCTTTCATGTATTGTTCCTGTCCATTTTGTTAGGCTTTTGCCTGTTGGGCAGCGTAATAAATAAATAAATAAATAAATAAATATATATATACTCAACACTAATAGTCCTCTATTGGATACATTATTGCTCAATTCCTATAATGTCACAATAATTTTTGAAATTTCTTTTTTTCATGCGTACATATTACGAAATATTAAAGTTGCCTCAGGGACATTTGAACTGGTAATTTCGATTGAAACCGCAATATTGAAAAAACATGTAATTCGATATTTGTGTATTAGATAATACAAAATTTTAATAATGAAAGGCATGGCACGGATTTCATATTTTTTACGAAAGTATAAATTACAAGAACAGATTCTATTGTACATATTTGATATAGGTACCTACTGTGCAAATATTTGGGTTCAATAAAGGTTATTGGGTTTACCTAGTATAACCAGTCAGACACCCTTGTCGGATCCGCGTCCTTTAGGTATGCGTTATTAAATATCCTCTTTAAACATTTACAAACTATTTTAGAGAAAATAATTCAACCAAAATATACAAAGAACTTAATTTTTCACCATTTTTTTTGTATAAATATGGAGAAAATCAGACCAACAAAAATAAACAGTTAATTATTTTCGCGTAAAATATTATAAGAAGTAAGGTAATTAGTATGCAGGTTTTTGCTATTGGTTCCACTTAAAAAAAAAGTTTGTGTCATTTCTAGAATGTGAGTAACAGAAAAAACGTATAGACAGTAAAAATATACACCATTTTGGGGTTTGACATTTTTCTAAATACGTGGTACTTTATAAATTATTTTAAAATAAAGAATCAACGAAAATTGGTATTGGTAAGGTTACATGCACACCTGTGTTTGCGGTTACGTAATCATAGGAAATGTGCTCAGATTTCTTTTGGTAAAATTTTAGTATGAAGCCAGTTTATAATTGAGAAATATCAAACAGACTTCATTGCATTTGGTGTTATTCGAAATGAGAATATTTTTTAAGTGGTACTAAAACAATTATGTACAAATTATGTTTAAGCGATAAATATCTGTAAATAAGCTTGCTTCGCTCCCACATTTAATACATAAACCCTAAGCCTACGCTACTCTGGCTTGACAATCTCGAATCACAATACTCATATTCATTGGAAAATACACACGACAAAAAAAAAAAAACGCAGCACTTGAAATTGCACAAAAAATGGCTAAATTTCAGAATGCCATAACTCGGTTGCATTTAGTTTGGATTGGAAATTATATGATTATTTAAGTTTTAGATATAAAAACCATTACATCCCCTCCCACCCATATAAAAAAATGTTCCTGATGACAAAAAATGTACAACTTTGACAGCTCGTACGCAGTGCCAAAAAAATCGTATACTCAATTGGCAAACTGGGCAATAAAGTTCAAACATTTTCCTTTAAGTTTCTCAAGTTGCGAGTACTTACGACAAATTGGCGCGAAATTGTGAATTTTTCAAAAAAAATCGCTTTTTTGCGCTTTTGTGGGCTATAACTTCGCCGATTTTGCACCAAAACGAGAAACCTTGGAATTCTGAGAAGTTTAAAAAGGTAACATATTTTTGACTAAAAAAAATGTTAACGAATAACGTGTGAATAAAATAGATCGTTGACTTAATTGACCAACAGAGAATTAAACTTCAATCATTTTCCTTCAAGTTTATGCAATTTTCAAGGACCTACGATGGTATGGCCAGAAGTTATGATTTTTTTGAAAAAGGGGCAATTTGCGTATTTTTTACCTAACTTGAATCGTTTCGTACCAAAATCGTTTAATCTTTGTGCAATAGCCTTTTAAATGAAAGAACAATACATTTTGAGTATTGAATGTCCATTTATCACGTTTATAAAAGTTTTCTAAAACGTCTTCGTTTTCAAAACGTGACTGGAAAATATTTGAAAAATTTTCAATTTAGCGCCAGATTGTCGTAGGTACTCAAAATTTGAAAAACTTAAAGGAAAATATGTGAACTTTATTGCCCTGTTTGCTAATTGAGTCTACGATTTTTTTGGCACTGCGTACCAGCTGTCCAAGTTGGACATTTTTTGACATCACGGACATTTTTTTTTTTATATGAGGGTGGAAGATTGTGGAATGGATTTGATATCATATTGACTAGCATCACATTGAAGAGAAAACAGTTTCTAAAACTCAAAGATTCATCCAATTTCAACTAAATGCAACTGAGTTATGGCATTCTGAAATTTATCCACTTTTGGTGCATTTGCAAGTGCTGCGTTGATATACTTTTTAAGTTAAAAGTCCACGACTATCTGAACACATTTTCTGTGTGTACAGTACAGCAAATACAAGTGTACACATACCTTACAATACCAAGATTATTAAATTGGTCCATTAGTGTAGCAACAATAACTTGTACTGGTATATCTTATTCATTGCCTAAAATCTACATTTAATTAATTATAATAACATATATTTATAATAATATAATATTAGATCATATAATAATCAATGTCATTGCTCCTTTCTGCACTTGACAATTTTCTTCATCCAATCTACTCCCGTACTCATCTCGTTTAGCAAATTGTTGTCGCTTTCTGCCTGTCTCTCTGTTTCTCTGCAGTAGAGTCTCAAGTCTTCTATTGTCTTTTTTTCTCTTCCACATGTTCTGCAGCTTCTGTCATCGACGGACAACCAGTATCTGTTATTATTTTCTTCAATGTCACATCTACATCTTTAGATTAGTAACAGGTTACTTTTATTTGATAGAAAATATTTGGAGACTTCATCTGTTTTTATATATTTATATCATTATCGATTTGTTTGGACCCTATGTGCGAAACTTGATCTCCTCCAGAAGTTAGTTCACTGGCAAGAATTCTTTCCGCAGTCCTGCTACAAGTTCATCCCAAGTTTGGTACAAACATCTGTTCGCCCGAAACCATACCAAGGCGCTACCTTCAACAAATCAACTGCCGAAGTGAACAATTGCGATTTCGAGATTTTCCGTGCAATCCGCAATTCGTCATTCCGCTCAAGAAATGAATATATCGACTTCTTCGCCTATCCCCATTAAATTTTTCTCCCTGTTTCGCAACTGGAACAGATTTGCAACCTACTACCATTCTTTCTCTAACTGCTTCATTCTCCGATGATTCTTAGTAGTCCGATAAACTTAAGTCCGTGAGTGGTGTCTCTCCGAATGGGTTAACTAATATGGATGAGTGCCGTATAGGTTTTGTTTTAGCTAACAGAGTTGATTCTAATGTGACAATCTTTAATTGTAACTGCGCGCGTTTCTTTATCTCATTATTAGTTGCTGGTACACAACGATTGACTCTACCGAATACATGAGCGAGTTTAGTCTTAATTTTCGAATAAGCTGCTGAATTTTTGACATCGTTGAAAGAGCTAATTGAATCGGAGATTTGTTTAATTGGTAATTCTAAAGCTACTGCATCCACGGCAAATGTGAATGGATACTCGGAAAAAACAAAACTAAATCCTTTTCCTAACTTAATCAAACCGCGAAGAGATTGTCTCATATCATCCACTGAAGTACCTCCATCAACTCGTCCTTACTTAACCGATTGATTTCCATCTTTGCGTCCATTTAGACCTCCCGATAAATAACTGAATGACTCAATCTAAACTAATGTCTAGATTACTCCGAAAGGAAAAATAAATAATCTAAATATATCCAACGATTTTTTTTTTAATCCCATGATGTTTTGTGTATTACTAAACTGTGTGTGCTCCAAGGATGTATTCTAAATTGTGTGTGCTTAACGTAGCGGCAAAAACTAAATTGTAACGTTACCTTGATTGATTATTTTAATTTATTGAACCGTTCTTGTTTTTGGTTTTCCCAGTCTCTACACAAATAATGTTTCTGCACTGTGTGGCAACTGTAAGTTGCCAAAGTTAAATGACAGAACGTTCAAGAAATAACTAATAAATTACCAAATATATGATACACATTTTTAAACTATAACTAGGATTGAACCTAGAAACAATTATAATTTTTCTTCATTAGTAAACATCTTAGTGAGATCACAAGTTCATTGGACATTGACAAGCGATGTTGCATTTTATATGAAACTGTACTACGTACAACTGGTATATATCTATAAGTTATACATAAATGACAGGAGAGTAAATCTTGCATCCGATGTTTGCGTCTCAGGTCCCACTGTCCCAAGATCCATGAATTTTGAGATTCACGAAAATAGAAATTGTAATCTCGTGCTCTTGGGGTGCATTTTTGACCTTTGATGGCCAGTATATATAACCATATTTTTATATCTATTTTATTCTGTATTTTATTATTGTATAATAGAATTTAATAAATAGTTTCTTGGGTAATTTTCCTTGAATTCATTATTTCTTTACTAATATATTTTACTTTTATATACACATTAAAAATACATATAAACAAAATACTCATTTAAATTTAACGCCAAACAAGCGTAAAATGAATCAAACTATAAAAAAATATTGTTACATTTTTAAATTTGCCTGTAAACACCTTTTGCTCATCTAGCTTTTCTGATGTAAAGTCCGTATTCATGCATTTACTACGGCGATACTGTTTTCATGAGTCTACTCATGGGTTATAAAATTTCTTCAGTCATGAGTTAGTGGAACTCCAGCGTTAGCTGTTACTCACGGTTTAACTGTATTATTTGACCTGTTGAAAAATTAATCGATAAATAAATAATATAAAACTGTTCTATAATTTTAAATAAAGCAATGTGCCATAAAAATTTAATAATTTAAAAAGTTTTTTACCTCCTACATATATAGGAAAGATAGGTATCAGGTGGGTCATAATTTTCGATACCTAGTGAGTTTTCAATGGATAAGCAAGTTTTGGAATCCGTAGAATACGATTTCATTATTTTCACGATGACGTCTCTGTCTCTCTCTTTCTCCCTCTCCCTCTTTCTTTCTGTATGTTAGTTAGTTAATTTATTTATTCATGCCTTTCGGCCTAGAATCTATACAAATTTTTACATCTTATTTCTATGGTGATTACATTATATAAGTTAACTAAAACTTTCTGTATGTGTGTAACACTTTATTTAGTCGACGATAACTCAAAACTGAATGAAGCTATTAATGTCAAAATTCATATTTAGATTTTATATGTTCACTTTAAGAGTTGATTAAATTTTGGTAGCAACCCTGGATGTGGTAGTGTGATTTTTTAGGCATATAGGTATCTCAGTAACTAAACCGGTAAGAGTAAATTTTGTTCAAATTATATTCGCTGCAATTTTTATTATTTTATAAATTCAAATTAGCAGGATATTTTGTGCTGGGTACATTAGATTTTTTTTATTTTTATTTAAGATAACGAAGCTACTACGGTTATTGTGTCCGATGAAATAATGAAGACAATTAACAAACTATTATACGAAACGGAAAGGTTACCTCTCTGTCACATTCATTAAAAATGGTTCAAAAATACATCTTATTTCAGGAGATAGGTGTAACGTATAAACAATTCATTCGTATTAACTTGTTCCAGTATATTATATTTCACTTTGTTCTAAATTTCATGAAAGCACTCACCTTGAGCGAAGACAATTCCGAGGCTCTCGCCTGGAATTTTTCTGATTTTTACGGTGACAGCGTAGACAGGCCGCGCGCCTGCTACCGATTCTGACAGAACGCTGGCTGCTGAATGTTTGCCCGAGTCTTCCGACCATGTTGGAGAGCGGCATTTCATCTCTGTGGACAGGAGAGAAAAATATGAAAACGTTAGTGTGAAACATACGCTATGAAGTTCGGAGGCATAAAGTGACAGGTACCCACCCAAATACGTAAATTTTCATATATAATACTATTATTGTTACATGTTATGTCAACAATTTTTGTTGCTGTATCACGAATGTTTATTACGCTTGTTTTTAAATAACACAAGTGCGAAGCATGAGTGATATTTTCAAGCGGAATAATTAAAGTGTAGTAGGGTCGGAGAAATATTCTTTTAAATAAAATTTTGTAATTTGTTTTAAAAAATGAACCAGTGTTCACTATTTACAAAATTTTTGGTACAACTTATAAATACAAATATAATAAACATAGAATCAATGTATCAGTTACATGTTTATGTCAAATAAACTTCTATTACTGTTTTGCTATTACTAGAATCAACTCAGTTCTTCGTATTGTCATAAATCTCAAAACATATATTTTGTAGCCAGTTTTTTAAATGATTGCTATACTCCCTTCTATTCGTACTACGCATGAGAAAGTAAAAATGTGTATGTTTCAAAGAAACGTACATCAATAAATTTTAAATAATTTGTATTTTGCACTTTTTGACTTGACACTCTGACTGAGCCGCTTAACAAAGTTAAGTTAACCGGCCCTACGCAAGGAAAGAGTTATAAACAAAAATTTGCAAGAGTAATATTATATCGTTTCCACTTGCGGCAAATAAATCAACAAGAACAAAAAAATATTACTTTGCTAGAACGAAACTTATTGCTCCAACAATACAAACCCCACTTTAAACATTCCGATAATCCGTTATAACCCTAACATAGACATTGATAGGATTTTTCAGAATGGACTGTTTGAGTATTTATAGTATCATATTATATTATATGACATTATTCAATTTAAAAGTGATAGAGTTTTGCGCTACATCACCCTTCACTTGAGCCAACACAGTTCAGTTGAATTACGTTCGCAGTGACAGAGCGGTAAACAAAGTACTGTATTATTGCTATTCACTGTCATATCGTGAATACCATGATGAAGATATTAATGTTCAAATAATTTAGCGCTAGATCTCAGTCTAATTAAGTCTTTTCTACTCTTCCTGAGCAAAAATTATTGGCGCGCCACTGGAATGTCTCAAAACCAATAGATTTTATTTGTACTGATCATTTTGTTGGAGATAAAAAATCAGAAGAGGAATTAAGTCTAAGTTACATCCGAACAATATTTCCTTCAATTTACAAAAATAAAAAAATTACGAGAATACAACTTTAAACAGGTTTTTTAATTACAAAAATGTTGAGTGAATGTCGAATGAAAGGTTGGTGAAACTAATACATGTGGGTGAGATTGAAGGTGAACGATTGCGTTGGCGTCCGATGAATAAGTGGTTGGGTATGATAGATGGTTTGTTGCGTGAAAGAATGATTCCGAGTGTGAAGGATAAACGAGCATGTATGAATCGCACTATGAATGTGGACGAGGCGAAAGTGGTGTGTCAGGATAGGAATGTTTCGAGGAGATGAATTGTTGGTTGACTGTGTTTCTGGGTTCGTGCTATCCCACTGAGTGGGAGATAGTGTGATTTTATTTATGTGTGAATGTATGGTTTGGTAAATATAATTATTAAAAAATATATTTCAGGTAAACTCGTTTTTTGAACGGAGGAATAGTAATACAAAAAATAAGAACTTCGACAATGATTAACAACGATGAATTACATATAACGAGGTTTCGTAAGGTGTTAAAAGTAAATAATGTTTGTCCTATCACTTTCGCTGTTATCAAATAACTTTGTCCCGATTTTGGAAATTCTTTGACGTGATCAGCCTTTACCAGTTGCCTTCTTTTGAATATTGTTTGGGGTTGAAAGATTATATTGTGAGCTATTGCTTCAAATCCAGTTTGAATAATTAAGTTCATATTTTTACTGATAAATACTAATAATTGATGATTTATACATTTAAAATAATGCTAATCATTTAAATTTTCCAATAAACACTGATAAATTTTAGTTAACTTTATTTCATACGCATAAAAAATGCGGTGGATAGATGTATAAAACGTGTGTTTTCATTTATTACCTACCTCATGCACATATATGTAAAGAAGGTATTGTGACGGGTCTAAATTTTGTAATAAACTCGTAATAACTGAACTGTTTTTTTCTTAAATTAAATAACTGAAAAAATTAACCGGGATTCGAACGAACGTTTTCGCAATTTAGCGATAGTGAGAGGTTCCGTGCTCAAATTTCAGTTGTCTCATGATTTTTATTGATTAGAATATCACTAATATCTCTCAATTTTAAGTTTTTTAAAGTTAAAAAAACAATTGGTACCTATTTAGTTGCTAAATAAATGAATAATTTATGATTTCAGAGCAAATGTGATATTTTGTAGAAAAACAATAACAATTTCGTAATATTGTTTTATGATAATATCGTAAAATAAGTTCATATTTCGTCGAGTTGCATAAATACTCGTATAATAATTATAATGCATGCAAAGTCATAAACAACAATGAGTATATTCAAAGCAGCATTCAGAATTCAATTTAGCAAAAGCAAACAGTCTGAATTTTCATCTTGTTTACTGCATACATTTGATTAAAGATTCTGCTTTTCAGACAAACAACTTGAACGTAAGTAAAGAGGAGCGTAGAGCACTCACATATTTATAATAGTAAATAATAAACTAGAAACGAGTTTACTGTTAGCATTTATTTAAATACACAAGATTGGATCTTTTATTTTATCAGCTGAAATAAAATGCTGCGCTCTATTTTACATGAGAAAATAACACATGGCAACTCGTTTTACACGTAAAAATAGACACACGTTTATAACAACATATAGGACTATGAATAATACTCAGCTGATGAAGGAATTGCCATATAAATTGTCAAATCGCACCCAGAATTGTACTTGTTATCTACATTCAATCATCACAAAAATTACAATCAAATTGTAAAAAGTACGCCAAGATTTACGCAGAAAAAACTACCCTATTTATAAAAAAATTTCCTTCCAACAAATAATGATTCATAAAAAGTGATATCAAGTGAGCCAAGAAGGTATATTTTTACATATTAAAATACGTATCTTTGAAATGTAATTAAATATTTTTTTTTTGTAAATTAAACATGCGCAAACGCAAAGCGCTTGCATTTTTGTATTGTCGAAAATGGGTCGAGACGAGACGGTCGGTGCGAGACGGTCGATGCGAGACAGTTGATGCGAGACGTCTCGATATATAATTTCGAATAAGTAAATTTTCTGTATCAAATGGTATTGGTATTTAGATACCACATACAAAATTAATGATTTATAAATACATAAAATAAAACATACTATACGTAAAAAAAATAAGTAGGTACATCATAATATGCGGAGAAAATATTTTTATTCAAGTTTGTCCTTTAATGGACACGTGTTTCATTCTTATGTAACGATTGATACGCGAGCACCGAGCAGTTCAAAGAAACTAAAATGAATGACAGCGAGTTTGCTTCGTTCGTTTATCTCAGTCAAATTCACATGTTGGAGAAGCACAAACATCCAGTGCCCAAAGTTGCCAACGTCGAAAGCATTCAATTAAGAATTTAGTTTAAATATTTTAAAATTGTAATAGGAAAAGAAATAGATAGGTAAATTAAACATGGACTTTTAATATTTAACCAAAATGTAACTTTTTTACGGCTGAAAGCACAAAATAATTTTATGTACGCAACATTTTTGGCTGAGACGAGACGAGACGAGACGAAGAGTATCTCGTCTGGTCTCGTTTCGGCTCGGGCCTTGTCTCGTCTTGTTTCGAAAAATTTTTGTCTCGGAATTTGCGACGAGACAGGTGGTTATCTCGTCTCGTCTCGACTTGCGGCAACACTGCATTTTTGCAACTGCCTGAACGTGTCCTACGTGGTAAAAGATTTGGTTTATTATAAAATTTTAAAGTTTCTTTTTCTAAATAAATGTAATTGTTGATGTTGACAGTTACGTGATGAATGTTTTTGTTGCTTAATAACATCAAAATGTATCAATATTCTCATATAAAAAATAGAAAAATTTTATTTTAGATTAAAAATCACCCAAGTGTGTAGTAAAATTAAGAAAAAAAAACTCTGAAGTCTTTTACACACTGTTCTTTATTACAACATTGCAACCGGTTTCGACCATTTAATGGTCATTTTATAAGTATCTTTATTCCGATGAATGTAATAGATAAACAGACAAGAAGGTGGCATAATTCCACAGTTTATAAGAAAGGTTAACTATGTTCCGTGGCGTTTGTATTTACTATTATTCCTATGACTTTTTTGTAATATAAAAGCTCTATTTGACTGACAGAATTGTTCCAAATGTAATGCCATGTCTTAATTGGTTATGAAAGAGCGCAAATATATTGATTTCAGATAATTTCTATTGAAATATTTGCGCAGGTTCTGAAATAAATATATAAGTGAGGATATCTCACTGAACAATCTGCCTATAGTCATTCTTAAAAGTTTAACATAAGTTTTTTTTCTAAACTTTTGAGTTGTCGACAAAATTAATCTGTTTTTAACTTTTCTAGTGTAAATCGATATTAAATATCATTTTCATAATATTATTCCTATATTTTAAAATTATTTATATCGTATTACTTTCGAAAGCTATTAATTTTGTAACAACTGCAAAAAATTAAATTTACAAGCAGACATATTACTAAATAAGTCATTAATGTAGATATTAAACAAAAGACGGCATAATAAATTATAAAGTATAATAACAAACAAAATGAATAATGTGATACAGCGAAATCAAGTTACTAATATTCGTTTAGTAATTGGATTTTTAATAAGAAAACGTTTTAATTTCGACTTGAAATCCTTAGAGAATATTTGTTTTAAAATACTGTTTACAAGCTTACAACCACTGCAAAACGTATTCTTTGGAAAAGGTGCTATAAGAGAGAAAAACAGGAATGTTTCCAGTTTTATTGTTGTTCTTGCAGTATTATAAACCTGAAATTTATTTCATTTTGTTGGTACAAAATCTAAAAGCTCATACACTTTTAATGAAAATACTATTAATATTTTAAAAGTTCGGAGAGTATTTTCGATGTTTTTGTGATTTTCGCTAAGGTGTAAAGTGTTCCTTTTTGTACACAAAATAATAGCATATATTGGAATTGAAACCAAATTTGTATGGAAGGATTTTGAACTGACACATTCCTTGAGGTATTCTAATAGATAACGTACTTGTGACAACTTAAATTTCATTAATAATACATGATATTTAAAGGGTTTTTGTTCATCAACAATTAAACCAAGACATTTTATATTATGTTCTAATACAATATAAAATTATCTAACTTCAAATGATCTATATTAACAAATCATTAAAGAGTTTAATAAGCATTTCTTTTTAAATTATTTGAACGAGGAAAGTTACAGTTACGGTCTTTAACATTGGTTTTATATATATATATATATTCGCAATTCCGTGTAATTTCTAATTTAATTTCTGCAGTTATGGAGCAATCAAAATTAATTTTGTTTACTGATCCGGATGTAGAATTTTATGCTTAACAACATTTATTTGAAATATTTTTGTCTAAAATAATTAGGGAAGCAATGCGAACGGAAAAACTGATTTACCATGTTAAACGTCTATGTTTCTCTTTTCAATATATTGTAACGAACGCGGCAGCGACAAGTTGAAGCTTTCCGGCCTACGCCGCGCCGCCGAGTGAATGACGCTTGCGGGTTCGGACAAGTCGTTTGCTCCACAATAGAGATTGTTCCAGAACCTTCCAGAAACAAGGAACGTGGTATATAAAAGGAATCGCCGGCAGCCGTCAGTCAGTCTTTTAGAGGACTCGGACCAGTTAGTCGAGTTGGGTCAGTCAGTGAGACTCAGTCATTCAGTCAGTCTTTTAGAGGACTCGGGCTCAATTAGTAGAGTCGGTCAGTCAGTTACTTGACTCGGACTCAGTTAGTCGAGTTGGGTCAGTAAGTTAGTTGACTCGGACTCAGTTAGTCGAGTCGGTCAGTCAGTTAGTTGACTCGGACTCAGTTAGTCGAGTCCGTCAGCCTTTTTTGTTGACTCGGACTCAGTTAGTCGAGTTGAGTCAGTCAGTCAGTTGACTCCCGAGCTACTAAGAAGAATTTGTGAACATAAATATATCGCTCGGTGTGAAAATGAATATATCGGCTTAAATAAATACCGCTCGGCTAGTTAATATAAATAATAGTGTTTAATTAAAGTAGTGATAAGTGTTAGTTTATAAGTTTTTGTATTCGTTATTTTAGTGTTATATACCTAGTGTTAATTAACTATTTACTCTTTATTATAATTATTTGTTATTAATAATAGGTTTATTATTTAAATAAAAAGTTTAAAACCCACGAACGTTACAATATGTATATGTGTATAAAAAATATAAAGACAATAAAACTTGTCAACTGTTTCATAAAATAAAGTATCAGAATAATAACAAAGTTATTAATTCACAGAGAACGGCCAAGCCAATCAATCGGTAACTACAGACGCGTTTCGTTCTTATTGGAACTCATCAGTGTAGTGCAACCGACAACTGCTGTGAGGCAGAGGCACCAAGTAACTGGCTCAGCGAGATCTAACTGAAATCATTTACTTCTGTTGGAGTCTAAGTACGGTAGTAGTATAGTATGGGAGTATTAAGTTACTTCTGAGTTTCATCTACCAATCTGTTGGGATCTTAGATCTCGCTGAGTCAGTCAATCGGTGCCTCTGCCTTACAGCAGTTGGCGGTTATACTACACTGAGTTCCAATAAGAACGAAACGCGTCTGTAGTTACCGATTCATTGGCTTGGCCGGTTATTATTCCGAGACTGTAATGTAATTGTCTATATATTTTTTATTTATAGATCTATAATAACCAGTACTGTACAGAATAAAAAAACTATTTTATTGTTGTTCTCAGAACGCATGCTCTATTTATTTACTAGAAACACGAATCAATTACTAAATTCAATAAATAACACTACCTGTCTCAGGGAAATGTCAAACACAAATCTATTTAAGTTCACCAGACTTCTATACTACTTTCAAACTTGTTACATAGGAAAGAAGGAACACCTGTTCCCAACTTGCCTAAGGTTTGGAAAGCAAAGCCTGCTGAAATAAGTTTTACAGTTGCTGGCTGTTACATATTGAAATATACCATTTCTGCATTGCATCACAATTTAGTAACAAGTATCTGATAAATTATATAAAAACATCAGGATGAGAAGTTTCAACGCAATATTGAATAACGTATAAATTTTCATTTCACGCCAAACTGTCACTGCACGCACACAAATTCAATATTTACGAGAAAATATTGAAAGCTGTTCCAATAAATACAGATTACATGCGTTCCTTTAAAATTCAAGCACGCGTCACAGATATTTTAATACTTTTACTTCATTTATATATATTGCGTACAGATCATACTTTTCTTCTAGACGTAAAACTATATTATTTGTTTTCTATTTCGGCTTTCTTATAAGACTATAAACGCACTGAAAACAAGTCATAATGAAGATCTATAAGCGTACTGTTTGTGGGTGAATGCTTTGAAAACTGACAGATGAATGACATAATTATAAGTTGACGATGTTAAAATATTACTGTTAAATATAATTCCTTTATCCTTTTCGTAGGTTATGGGACTAAACAGATATGAAATTCATTGTTGTGGCAATCAACAAAATTATAAAATTTCCTAAACAAAAAAAAAAAAAAAAAATGCATAAAGAACAAGTTTCATAAGGCACTCGTTTTTATTAAAATTTAGACTCGTATACAATTGTATTTTTTATTATAAATTTTAATTAGAGAAATTGAAATTTCATAATATATTATGGGAAGAAGCCTAGAAAAAAATTATCGCGACTTTAAAAAAATGGTTTAATACTTATATTACTACATGTTATAATTAATTTCAATTAACTGAATATTATTTTATCCAACACCTCTCAATAAATGCTATATTACTATGGCGATTTTAAACAAGCAAAGTAACAGATTATCCACTAGTGGGTATAATTTTGAGGAAAGCCACTAGTGAGTACTTTTTTTATTTATAACAATAGTAATAACACACAACACCTTGGTAACTACTTCGATTGACATTTTAATTTTAAAATTTAAAGCATATGTCACTGTCAAATAGTATTTCTTTAATAAATTTCTCATTTATTAAGAAGTGTTGGATAAAACGTTATACTTCACACGTGGGCAAAGTGGAATTACCCACTCGATAAAATTATCTCACTCAGCCTTCGGCTTCGTGAGCTAAGATTTCTCTCGTGGGTAATTCCTTACTTTGTCCACTTGTAAAGTAAATAACTATTATTTAATTGAAAATAATTTATGTCAATATAAACGGGGAATTTTTTTTCTAAGTACACATAGGATATGCCATTACCATAGTTACACTTTTCTTTCAAAGTAAACACAGGGATAATATACATTGATTTTTCAGTACAACACAATTTTGTAACTCGACTCCCTCTATGTACAATACTTTTTTGTAATAAGTTACCCATTAATAACGAAATTTTAAACACAGTAAGTGGAACTTTTATAGCACAATTGATTTTCATGGTTACATCATTTACTTACCGTCCACGGTGGATGGTAAGTGAAACACTTACCGTTCATGGTAGACGGTAAGTAAATATATAATATATATATATATATATATATATATATATATATATATATATATATATAAAATATATATAACGCAGAATTTCAGGAAAATAAATTCAGATTATTTTCAAGCATTTTAAAAATATGTTTACAAAATTGAATACAAAGTTTTAAGCATTTTTTTATCATTATGTTACAAATAGGTAGTATACAGAATTGAATACAAAATTTTTAAGCATCTTTTTTATTTATGGTAATGTGAAAATTACATTTAGTTATATTATTAGCAGTAAGAATTGAGGTTAAATTTTTATTTATTTCCCTAGTTAAATCAGGATCATCGAGAGAGGCACTCATCACATTATTGGGTATGTCATCTGTAACTGGAACATTCACCATAGAATCATCTTGGTGGGATGCACAATCATCTTCATTCTGTGAAATATCTTCTTAGCCACTTCAATTTTGTTCGACAAAGATAACATAACTATCGGCTACTGTCGACGACTTCCAGCCGCCATGTCTTTTCAACCCAAATTCTGGCCGAGGTTCTGCGAAATGAGTGTCTCGTATAATTTTTTGCGTTTTTCAAATTTAAAAAATTCTGCAATTTCAGAAGGAATTTTAACAAAAAATTTTCTCCCAACCGGTTGGTTAACACATTTCCCATTTTTATATCTAAGAAAAAATCTTTTATTATCTGAATTTTTTGGTCGCAGTCTCATATATTTTCTAAACAATTCCAGACAGTGTAATTTTTCGTTGTCTTGAAACTTCTTGGTTCGTGATTTCTTGAATCTGGTATTCTGATAAGTATTATGCTACCTTTACCTGAAATGTCATCTAAAGTTACCTTACATAATTCGTCTTTGCGGCAAGCTCCCGCAATGCCCATTACAGCAACAACCTTTTTCATTAGAAACGTTTCATCTGGCGCTTCGTTCAAAAATTTTATAATATCTTTCATTGTAAATACTTCACTCTTTTTGGGACGGTATCCAACATTTTTTTTCTTCAGAAATGCCTTTAATTTGGCTTATTTAGAAATGTCAACATGATCGTTTAGAGTGATAGTAGACCGGAGCATCGAACATTTACACCATAAACTCGAAGGGCAAGAAATTTTTGTAGATCTTTCTAAAAATATGCTAGTAAAACTGCTTCACTGGTATGGATATCCATCTTCTTCCCTTTGCACCACTCTCGAAAAAGATTATAAGTGGTTTCGTTTTCTCGATCTATCGGGTAGAAGCGATGCACAGGCAACACTGGCAGCTCATTCTATATCCATCTTATCCATTTATTTACTCAAAGAAGCTGCAATTAAAACCTGACACCTTCGCCAAACGTCAATTTTTCAAGAATTGTTTATTTACAATTTTTTCCTTTGTTTAGTTTCCACCACATCATAAACATTCATGGCCTCACCTATCATTCAAATTTTATTTTTGACATCAATCTGACAGCTGTTAATTTGAAACCGATTTTTCTTTTTCTTCTATTTTCGCAGGTATTGCAAAAAATAGCTTACTAACCTCGAACTGTAAGTGTTTTATTAGGTCTCGAATGTTTAGGAAATCTCGACCCTACGGGTCTCGACATCCCAAACTATATTCTCGACCTAAAAACTATCACTTATGCCCGGTTTTTCAGTCATGGTTTAAGTAAAAGTTCAGTAGAGCCGTGAACTAATTTTTGAACTAGTTCAGTGGACATAGCGTTTCCAAGTTACAAAAATAAACTAGTTTAGCTGAACTGAAGTTCAACTATTCTATGCTTTAATTTGATAAAGTTGGTAGTGAAAAGTGACATAACGTCAAATTGATTAATATTTGACATTCATTAATTTTAAATAATAAAGTGAGATAGCAGTTTATTTAAGATGAAGATTAACGAAAATACAATTAAGCGTGCCGTAAATTTCACCAAGGAAGAAGAACAGATATTATTATCATTGGTAAAAAAATATAAACATATCATAGAATGTAAGAAAACCGATAGAATATTTTGGAAGCAAAAGGAGCAGCAATGGAACGTTATAGAAAACGAATTTAATAATATTAGTGGGATTAATTGTCGAACAAGTTTAGTTTTAAGAAAAAAATACGAAAATTTAAAAAAAAGAACAAAACAAAAATATGCAGACATAAGATGTGATGCTAGAGCTACAGGAGGGGGCCCGTCAACATCCTCAGATATAATTTTGACATCAGTAGACGCAGATGTTAGAGAGATTATAGGAACAAGTAGAATTGAGGGTTTAAAACCACGACAAGATTGTGATGACGAAGAAATTTGTAATGTTTTTCATATATGTGAAACGAATAACATTAACTTATTATATATTTGTTTTCTAGTTTCTGATATAATTGATAATTCACTCATACAGACTGAAACTGAAGGAATTATACAAATTGATGAATTAGCTGGTCAACCCGGTAAATAACATGTTATATATATATATATTTTTTTATTAATTAACTCGGTTCGTAATTCAGATAATTGTGTAATTTCAAACGAAGAAAATTCCAGTGTTTCAAAAGAAAATACTGTACCTACACCATCGAAACAATTTTTTAAAGGAAAGAAAAGAGTAATTGAGTCTGCTAATGAAAAATGGTGCAAACTAGCAGAAAAAAAAGCAGAATACGTAGCTCTTCAATCAAAATCATTAATTGAAGAAAATGAATTTAAAAAAATAGAACATGAACTAACGATTAAAGAAAAAAAAATTAAAATTGAAATATTAGAAATTGAGCTCATGATTAAAAAAAATGAGCTAAAAAAACAGATTAATTAACGGACATAGTTTTAAGTTTAATTATTATTTTTAATAATAAGAAATATTAATTATATTTTCAATACAATAAAATAATTTATGGAAATTATTAAACAATAGTTTATTTTTAAATTTAATTAATCATAGTTGCAAAATAATTAATAATTGTGTTTCTCATTCTAACGTCTGGTCCAACTTGATTCCCGTAATTAAGGGCTTGTACATTATTTGCGAGATTTATTGCGGCTTCTTGATCCGCGTCTATAGGAGGTAATGCCTCGTTCTCATCACATGCAATATTATGCAAAACTGCTGTAGCCATTATTACATCTTGTACAGTTGTTAATTTCAGTCGTATGCCATTCGCTAAAACGGGAAATCTTCGTTTCCATACACCGTACTGTCTCTCTACGGTGTTTCTGGTACGTATATGAGAATCGTTGAACAAATTTTCTGCAGGTGTTACAGGATTTAACAATGGTGTAATTAAAAAATTTCTGTTTCTGTATCCACTATCCCCTAGTAACAAGTTATTTCCCATTTGGCCATGTTCAAATCTTCTTCGAAGAATGGAATTATTGAATATTTGGGAGTCATGTGTTGATCCCGGCCATCTACATACAATATCCCTTATTTTTAATTCGTGGTCACTTACAGTTTGAACATTCAAAGAAAAGAAATTTTTTCTATTTCTAAAAATTTCGGCATTGTTACCTCCTAAAAAAAATTAAATATATATATATATATATATATATATATATATATATATATCCCACATAAACGTACCAGGGGACTGTATTTTAACATGAGTACAATCAATTGTACCCATCACTTTTGGAAACCGTGCTATATTGTAAAAACCTTGCCGGATTCTTACAATTTCTTCTGCAGTTGTTGGCCATTTAATATAAATGGGGCGAAGCGATGCAATTGCGTGCGACACTTTTTTTATAATTTTACTGGCCGTAGATTTATGTACCCCAGTTAAATCTCCTACTGCGTTTAAAAAACTTCCTGTAGCGTAAAATCTTAAAGTTAATAACACCATTTCATCCGGACTTAACGCATGATTCCTATAAAAGCCAGTTAAGTTACATGAGTACACTCGTATACATAATCCATATTTTTGGCAAATTTACCATTCAGTAGGTGATTTTATGAGGTCTTGAATTTCATTAATAATGCCTCTAACGGTTTCCTTACTTAATCGAAATCTAGTAAAAAAATCGTAATCGTCCCACATGTTAAAATGGTCTATTCTGTTTCTATATATTCTAGGTCTTCGTGCTAATTGATTTTCGATATAGTTTATATCGTCCTCATTATCAGATGAATCCATATTTAATAAATATCAAACAATTTCAATTAATTAATATTATTCGCAGTACTAAATTACAATAATATAATTTTTGACAAGTAGATTTAACGAGACAACTGTCATTATTTATCATTGAACCTTGAACTTTACGTTGAACCAGGTACCCGATAAGGTTCAAGTTCAAGAGAAATTTGAACTCAGTTCATGGTTTAAGTAGAACTGAAATACACTTTAAACCTTGAACCTAAACTTAAACCAAAATTTTGGTTTAAACTCGCACTGAAAAACCGGGCATTACAGTTCACGGTACGTAATATACTATTTTGCAATACCTGTTCTGTAAGTTACTTATTAATAACAAAATTTAAACACAGTAAGTGGAACTTTTATTGCACAATTGGTTTTCATGGTTACATCATTTACTTACCGTCCACGGTGGATGGTAAGTGAAACTTACCGTTCATGGTAGACGGTAAGTAAATATATATCATTCAAATTTTATTTTTAACCTCAATCTGTCAGCTGTTAATTTTGATACCTGTCTACTATACTATCAATTACAGTTCACGGTACATAATATACTATTATTGATCATCTGGAACAAAATTATGGCAAAAAAAAAACAGGAACAAAGCCTAAAATCGTAAAAAATCTAAATCCTGGCCGGCAAAACAAATCATGGACCATATGTCTTTGATTTCCCTTCATTTCAAAGGAAAATGAATCAGTTACAAAAAAAAGTAAAAATTTTTTATACTGTGTTATTATTAATAGTATTTATTTAATAACTTTACTACTTCATAAATCACATTCATATAGTTATTATAAATTATTCCAATGTTTACTTATAAAATAGTCAGTAATAATATAACAAGAGAGTGAGAATAAATTGAAAATAATTTGACAGATCTTTCGAAAACTTGTTGCCAGGCAATAGCCACGAAAGCCCGTAAATGCCGTAGGGCTTGAGTGGCTATTGCCAGTTTGAGAAAGATAGTGGAGAATTATTTTCTAATTTATCGAACTCTCGAGTTATATTTATTTTGATAATTTTTTTATTTCGTTATCAGGCACAGCACTAAATCTATCTTTTTTGCTCATTTTTACTTGTGTTGATGATACCTATCTGACATTTGACATCTGTCAACAAAAACAAAAAAGCGACAGAGAATATTGCCGGGAATAATCACAAGAGCATTATTCTCAGTATAATAATGACAGGATTGGTTAAAACGCAGACACGTGACATACAATAAAGCATTTCATTGGTTTAAAGAAACGTCAAAAAATAATCGCTTTAATACATCTCTATAAATAAATTCGACTGTAACCATAGGTATGGTAATGAATGACACCTCTAGGTATACTGATAAAAAAAAAATCTCCTGCCATATATGAAGTTTCTGCATCAATGAAAAATATATTTTCATTATAGAATTAACGAAAAAAAATATTCAATTACATGCTTATAAACTTTCCAAGTAAAAAAAAAAATAAGGAGCGTTTTTTTAGAGGATTGTTTTTCGAGAGGTTTGTTTTTCGAATTGGCAACACTTTTTTCGGCGACAGCCAATTTGACAGCTAACTATTTTGTGCTCAGATTGGGTTGCCATTTCACAATAAATAGACACACCAGAACGAAGGGGCACATTGACCAGAATTACGCTTGCATATTGTGCAAATTTATTTCGAAAATTTCATTAAGGGATGCGCGAATTTTATGTTAAAAGGCTACGTCAACAAGAAAAATTGCCGCCTTTGGGATAAAGAAAATTCACAAGCCATTATTGAGACAAAGTTACATAAAAAAGAAGTCAATGTTTAGTGTGCTGTCAAAAATGATACCGTCCGGAAACGTGACTGTCAATGGAGACCGGTGTAGAGTCATGAATACTGCCTTTTCGTTCCCCATTTGAACGGCATTAATGCGGAAGAGCGGTGATTTCAACAAGACGGCGCAACATGTCACAGAGTGCGCGCATCAATCGATTTATTGAGGGACACATTCGATGAGTACATAATATCGCGCAGTGAATCTGTAGATAGGCCTCCAAGATCTTATGATGTAACACCTTTGGATAATTTTCTGCGGGGATATTTGAAGACGCTAGTCTACGCCGATAAACCCAAGACGATGGACGATATGGAAGCTAACATTTGCTACGTTATTGGCGATATACGGCCCCAGCTGCTTCGAAAAGTGATCGAAAATTAGTCTCTTAGATTGCGCTAATTCGAGCCAGCCACGGCGTTCATCTTTCCGAAATCATATTCAAACACAAATGGCATAAAATTATCTTTCTAAAAGAGCCAATACTATGGCCATTGCCAAGATTTTAATGTATTTTATTTCATTTTAAAGTTCTATGCCTCTAAGAAAATATCCGTTAGAATACAAGATACAATAAAGGTTAAAATTATATTAGAAACGATTGAATTTTTTTTTTCATTTTTTTCTTGATTAACACCCTGTTCAAGGGATCACTGGAACATAATTATATCTTTCTTGATAATGAATGATAACTTTGATTATAAAAGAATATAAAGTTACATAACATTTGATTTTCTATATATATTCTGTGTTTCTAAAACTCCCTTATGATTCCCGCCTTGGTACTTAGTGATTGTCATTTGCTTTTGGCATATAAACTTTACAGCGCCACCGTATGTTTCACCGTAAGTACATAGCCAAAAAAGTCTGTGAAAATATTGAAACTTATCGAAAGTTCGTCCATTAACTTCACGAAACCAAAATACACCTCCTCATTCAATACTTCGACAGCTGAAAGAAGTCTGCTTATCGAATTTTGTAACGTGTCAATGTCAATATAACCGCAAAAAATTAAATAGCGCTGCCAGTTCTTGAATATCTTACATGTGCCAGCGGAGTATCGGCACTCGACATTACACTTCGTTCGGTTTCGACGTCTCAAACGCGCTTGTACTGTATTTCCCACTCCAATGCAATTTTAACCCCTTGCATATTCGCTGTAGATTTCCGAGTTTAGACAATCAATTAAACTTATAGAACATACGTAGATTCGAAACCCAAATGATTTGAAAATTTTATTTCGTGTTCAACACCATTTTGTTTTCAAATTGCAGATAATGATTCACAACTTATTTCAAATAAATACATCAACATTTTTAATATGAAAAATAGTTAATACAAAATATTTAATTTAATTAATAGTACGATGTATCTATATAACTAGCAATCTTTTACATTTCATGGTTTAACTGTACCATTAGAAAAGAAATGCACTAGTAAATAATACAAATTTAGCTAATTTAATTCATAGATTAATCAGTATCAATATTTTTTAGGAAACTATAAACTACTATTCATAAGTTGCTAAATAAAGTCTAGCGGCGAGCAATTTCTGTTTATGAAATCTATTAAAAATTACACAACCACAACACAAATAAACTAAGAAAAAATATTATTTATTATTATGTGTACGTGTGAAATAAAAAAAAATGTTTTATATAAATACAACTCTTGGATTTGCGTAAATATTTTATTAAATACTACCTCGACCGATTTCGACGCCACATACGTCTTCCTCAGGAGATGATATTAATCTGTTAATATTACCTCCTGAGAAAGACGCAGGGACGGCGCCAGGATTAAATTGATAGGTGGGCACGAGTTGACCGCATAAATTGTTGGGTGGGCACAAAGATTTAGGCGAATTTGCATGACCTGTACTAAAAATTCTACAGGGTGGAACATCATACCTATGTACATAGGCGATTAACATGAAAAAACAGTTTTTCCGTGCGCATTGCTCCCCAAATTATTTTAGGCAAAAATGCTTCAAATACATGTTGAAGAGCATAAAATTCTGCATCTAAAAGAATAAACAGAATTACTTTTAGATGCTTTGTAACGACAGAAATTAAATATGAAAACATTGAAAATTACATTGAAAATATCAAATAGCCATGGAATTGAAACAAAAATGAATAAATGCTTGTCGTTTTTCTGTCTATTTGATATTTTACCCGTCAAATTAATCATTTATCTGTCAAATGTCAAACATTTATTTATTTTTGTTTCAATTCCATGGTTATTTGATATTTTCAATGTTTCATATTTAATTTCTGTCGTTACAAAGCATGTAAAAGTAATTCTGTTTATTTATTTAGATGCAGAATTTTATGCTCTACAACATGTATTTGAAGCATTTTTGCCTTAAATAATTTGGGGAGCAATGCGCACGGAAAAACTATTTTTTCATGTTAATCGCCTATGTACACAGGTTTGATGTTCCACCCGGTATATAGTGTAATAAACGGTATTTGCGTTTATTACGATTAAAAATTGCAAACGATATTAAGAGATTTCAAAGTAAGTAAATGGTTCATTGTTAGTTGTTCGTAGAAAATTCCACTTCTTTAGTATTTCAGTTCAGTTCCCGCCTAATCAGCGGATGTAAATATGTTGTAGGAAATATTTAACCAGTGTCTTATGCGAGAGTAGTGCCCAGTGAGAGTTATTTTGAGTGCCACTGTCGCATCCCTTAAAGTAATAAATTGTAAATCTTGAGCAGTGAGCTGTCACTTGCATTTTGGCTTTATTCGTTTTAATAATTGCGTGCAAAAATTTTTAAAAACGCGTAACTTTTTCATATATTTTTATAATAATCCTTTGTTAAACAAGACACATTTTGTTACTCGTTTCACGAAACATTAACATATTTACTATGTGCATTACTTACGACACACAACAATGGAGATTAGCTGGCATGATTATGTTTTGTTAGGTTAGGTAAGGCAAAACAGAGGTGCCATGTTAAATTACTGTTGACTTAAGGTACTGGGACAGTTGCAGAGTCATGTTCTCATCCTTAGGTAACTGTATATTATACAAGTTTAGTTTGTTGTTGTTATATATTAATATTATATGACAGCAAAATTTAACTCAAACTTCTCCGTTCCACGAAACTATGTAATGTTAGATTAGAGTTAAGCATGGAGAACAGTCGAAATAAACATTTTACTACTCTACGCACTACAAAGAAATATCCAATAATAATACGTGGAGGAATTGATGCGATACAGCTAATAATTCACGGCCGTAAAACATGATAATAGTAAGAGAACCATAGAGGCAAAGTTTAAATTTATATTCAATATCGATTACGGTAATCAAAATGAGAATCTCGTGATACACAGTCAAATGCGTTACCATAAAACTATTAATTTATATAATTAGTTTTTAATATAAATAAAATATCTTAAATGATAATGTAAATAAAGAAAATTTAGAAATTTGAACACCGTAAGGTAACAAATAAATTATTTACTACTGCTATTAATTTATAAAATACCAATACAGTAATACAATATAATACAATAATTATAATAATTTTATACATCGAGCATGAAATATTTATTTAGCGAATTTAGAAATTAAGTTAACCAATAACTTAAAAAAGTTAAACGAATTTCGCGCAACAACAATCATTTTTCTAATCGGTATTTTATTTATAAATACGATTAAAAATTTTATTCTTACTTACTTATATTTCACAGGCCGATGTGTTATTATGTTACTATAGAGTTATTCCTTACTAGCAACTATGATTATTGAAATATATTATTACACATAAATTTAATTTTTTTGAAAATAGGAAATTAATACAATAAAATTACACATATTTTTCATCATTATAATGTTATTGATAACATTTTTGAAATTATTTTTCTCAATCGATTCTATGTTTAAAATAAATCAAGAATCCTCTAATTATTAAGTTATGTTTCTCTACTCTCTGGTTCATGAATTATTACTCATATGGATATACATAGGTACACTGTGCAGACGTCATTGAGAAAAGGTGAAACAGAATTTTAGTTCAAATATAATACATATGTCACGTAAAATATATTCAGCCAATCAACATTGAGAATCTCCTTAGTTACATGTCTATCACAGCGACAATAAAAAGCAAATGAAAATATCATCTTCTTTTGTCCGTTTCTAACGATAATCTTTCGTAATTGACAGGTAGTCGTATTGTATATATGTAGTTAAAAATTTCGACACATCAAAACTTAGGTTAATACACCCGGTGTGCTCTCGTTCTTAATCCGCTTCACAATAAATAATTATTCAATACATTCTCTGATTAAATATAAGCTCGGGATATGATTAAAAATCGAAAATATTGCTCGTGAAACCGAACCAGCAGATTGGAATTTGAAACCTGCACCTGAAAATATTATGAATGATAATTATATCACTACCGATTTCAGTGACACAGTGGTTATGCCACTAGACTAGTATGCCAAAGGTCGTGGGTTCGAATCTCACTGAAGAGCATGGTCGTTTGTATTCAAAATTATTCACAATCATCCATTTATTAAGTAGCATATGACCAATAGTAGGTAGTTAGACCGCGTACTATCTTCATAAAAAAATAACGCAATTGATTTTTGTCATGATTATTAAACAACCTTATACTACGTATAAGAAATCCATGCTAATATGATATTTTGAATTTTGAACGCGGGGATAATCCCATGAGTACTTAAATTAATTTCTATTGGGATCTGACATGTAGCGATATGCCATCTAGTGGATTATTTTCGAACAAAGTAGGATGAAGATTCCATTAGAGATACATTACGTCAAATGGGAATAACAATTTTTGAGATAAAAATTGGCCGAAATTGTAGTTAAACACCGAGAAAAATCGAAAAATAAAGTGTACTGTGCAGTAAAAGTGTGTAATAATAAATTCTGTAAAAATCTAGACGTTACATTCTACTATTTTCCGATGCTGGACAAACCTTTTATTTATAAAGTAAACCAATTTGGAGTGCGAAAAAACCTTGGAAAAAACTAACAAAAGTAAACAACATGAATGCGTTTACAATAAATAATATGCTCTAAATATTTTGTACCAGGCGGTTATGTACATCTAAATAAGTAAAATTTTAGGTTATAATACGAATTTGATCCGAAATCTTTTCACTTCGCACTTAACTAAGTTCATAAATTAAATTAAATCTGCATTAAAAGTTAATGTTCCTTATATTTATTCATTTTTAGTTATTTGTTTATTAAGTTGATTTAGATCAAGAAACGTTCAACTAACCTATAACAGTACACCAACGTAGCAATGCAGTTTTTGAATTTTTCACCCAAAACCAGCCATGCAGGAACAAACAACACTCATCACTTGTTCGTCTCCTGCAATATTCCTATTAATTTGATGGGGATCACCTCGAAAATTCGACGTTGACATTTAGAAATCCACTACACCCACAGCCACTGCCACTTTCATTTAATTTTTTTCCGCATTTAATCAATTGTCAAGTATATAAACTGCGTTCAGCGTCCTTAAAATTTAGTTTGCAGGATCTCTTGTACCGCATTCGCAAATATTATTAATCGTGAGACTGATTTTTACCTCCCGCCTACCTCTAGGTAAGGGAGGTATTGTTTTTGGTCAAAAAATTGGGTAGTGAGTTTTCAATGAATAAGCACGTTTTAGGGTCCCTACAATACGATTTTACTATTTTCGGCATGATGTCTGTATGTATGTATGTATGTATGTATGTATGTATGTATGTATGTATGTATGTGTGTGTGTGTGAGAAGATGATAGTGGCTGCTTTGGATTTGTAGGTGGATCTGTATGAGGGGGTAGAGGGTGTTTGTAATGGTTTTTTTGTCGATGTTAATGGGGTGTTTGTGATTTGGATTAGAGATTATATTGCGACAGTGTTTTTTATGGGTTTTTTTATGTTTAGTACGTGATTAGAGTATTTGGGTGTTTAAACTATGCTAGTGTTATGATGTTGATGTGATTTGTGCCATTCAGGTGTCTTTTGTAGATGCTAATGGGTTGTTCGAGATTTGGAATAGTGATTGTGGCTGGTTGAGGTGTCTAGTACGTGATTAGAATATTGTTGTTTTTTGTTTGAATATTTTCATGCTAGTACATGACTGGAGTATGTTTCATGTGTTTGCTTATGATAGGTGTTTTTCGGTTGTCTTAGGTGGTGCGTTAGCACGTGCCTAGTGTTATGATGTTGATGTGATTTATGCCATTAAGGTGTCTTTTGTAGATGCTAATGGTTTGTTCGAGATTTGGAATAGTGATTGTGGCTGGCTGAGGTGTCTAGTACGTGATTAGAGTATTGTTGTTTTTTGTTTGAATATTTTCATGCTAGTACGTGATTACAGTACTGTACAGGGGTAGTTTTGATGTCGTGCTTCAGCTGCTATCATATGTTTATTTATTTCTATATGTATTTGCGTATCTGTTTTGTATGATTCTTTTAGCATTATCTGCATGAATTGTATATTGAGGGAGTAAAATTTTAAACATTGTTCAATGAGTGCTTGTTATTTTTATTAACTTGTACGGATTAATATTTGTATCCAGTTTGAATAAAAGGAGACAGAAAGATTAAAAAGGGAAAAATATATATATTGACGGTGTATATATGGGGTGTTCTTGCAGCGGTCATTCCAAATTATCTGAGTTTAGTGAAATCGTCTTCGTAGTTCACACAGCCTCATCCCAAACTATCTGAGTATCGTACAGTCGCCTCCGCAAGAAACAAAGTGAGTTTTTTTTTTAATTCTATTTTGATCTATAAAGAAGGAATCATTTGCTTATTTTGTGGATCATATTTAAACTTAAATAGTTTTAAGACTGGGATCATCTGCAGGTTTATATTAAGTGTTTATATGTATTACAGAAATGGATTTTTCGAAACTGAACAAACTAGGACTGCTATCAGACGTAAAGCCTATCAAAAGAATTTCCGACTTACAGATCAACATAGAATATAAGCTTATAGATGTAAAGGCTGTTTCTACAGGCTTCGGAAGAAAGATTCTAGTGGAATGTGAAGAGTTTGTCTCGTATCTGCCGGGTCGATTTGATAATTTAACCGACGAAGAAGTGCGTAGCTTAAGAAGTTCCGTGCAGGAGAAAATAGCTTTAAAATTAACAGGTTTTCAGGATTATGGAAAGGGGAAAAAAACATGTCTTGTAGAGTTCGTAAAAATGTAACGTATATTATATAGTTATGTAAAATTTCGATAAATATGTTTAATAAAGCATACGTACTTAAACCTATATATTTACTTTATTATTGAATTCCTTAGAGCTTCTATACATAAACACCGATTTGTAATTCCTGTAACATTATTTGGGGATAATGATTCAGGTTCATTTCTGAGTTTAGCTTGCGGGCTAGACGATGGGTAATAACTTGGTGAAATTTGAAAGATGCAGGTAGTTAGATTTCAATGCCGAGCTATTGTTATTTTGAAGAACCGTTTGTCGTCGGAATTACAGATCCAATATGGGATATTAGCTTGTTGAAGTTGGAAAAGAGTTCATATGGAATTAGAAGCAAGTAAGCAATACAAATTTGTCTATATTAGTGCTATTACTACGAGATTTGGGAAGAAAACATTTGCAGTGTCGCGAGCCGACTAGACGATAGAAATAAGAGTTAATTATGGGATACTAGTTATTGAAATTTGAAAAGAATAACATGTCTCTAAAAATGGTTTAGGAATAATGATTGTAATACAAAGTTATATTTAAGTGGATTATAACTTTTATAGGTTTCATGACTTTATGCGCGTCGAATTGATGTTAGAACAAATTAAAGATTAATTACGCCACAGTAGTTTAAAATAATGTTTCATTATGTTAAAATTTTCTAGACTTTTAGCCCTAGAATTTCAATATTATTATTATTTTAAATGAGCCAAGCTATGTTCGGCCAATACTTAAAAATATTAGTTTATGATAATATACTTTGCGATGATGATTAATTATCATAGCTTAATTAATTTGAAAAATATTTTACGATTCCAGTTTTCAAAGTTAATATTGTCTGTTTCATTTCAAGATATGCCATTATGATATTTTCAATATATTTTGTGTTCTATTACTTTTAATCTTTTAGAAATTATTACCGTATTCAAGTTCCATTACTTTTAATCTTTTATTGATCCTCTTAGAAATTATTGGCTTGTGCCATTAATTTCAAATATTAAGTAACAACCTTTACTAATTTATAATTACTAGTATACAGAATTAAAATTATTTATATTTTAAAATATGTGTTTTACATAACATGCTATCTATTTTTAGTTACTTTATTTAATTTAGTTTGAAAAATTAATATAACATATTTTCTAAATCGAAAATGTAAATTTGTATTGAGAAGCTAATTTGGGTAAATATTCTAAGTCTGTATTTTAAAATATTCACCAGATCGATAATGTCAAACATTCAAGACCATGAATATATTATAATTTGTGAATATTGTCAAAAATATTTAGCTTCAAACATTCTTTACTACTTTAGTAAGTAACTTTAATAGTAATTTTTCAATTACCGTAAAAATCCATATTTGAATTATATTTATAAGGTATAGAAACAATACTATTATTTCATAAATTCAAAGACATATCCAGTATAACAACATAAATTATGGTAAGTAATTTCAAAAGAAATTGTTGGATTGTTGTAAAATAAGTACGTCTGAAATATTTTTAAAAATACAATTTATCTAACTTATTTAAATGCTTAGCGTTTACAGAAATACTGATTCGGAATTTATTAGTTAATTTTAAGTTTGTATTATATATGATAGAGATTTTTATTTATTTTGAAAATAATAAAATTATTTTATTTATTACAATATAAATACAGAGTAAAAAACCATTAATAAAATACATATAAAGATATATAAATATATAAAAGTAGAGATTCTATATACAAAATTATGTTGAATATCAAACTGATCTCAGAAAACTTGCAATTTGGAAATGACAACATATTTTAACACTGCAGCATTTACAAAAATAATTTTTCATTGGCTCTGGGAAAATGAAATTTTACATACATACTCACATTAAATACGTATTTCTTTGTAACTTTCAAATTAATAAAATTTCATTCAGGTATAGTTGTGTGTTTTTTTTAATAGAAAAAAATGTTTTAAATTATTATGATTAATAGGTATTGAATGTAAAGTAATGGAACAATATAATAAATAATACTTCTGTATCTATATTTCGAAAGATATTTCAAACATGTGTATATATTTACAACAATCCATTAATTTATTTTGTAATAGTACACACGTCTTTGCATTTGTGAAATAATACTTCTACTTTTATGCTTCCAAATGTATTTCATACATATTTATTTTTACTGTAATTTAATAATTTTTTTTTCTTCAAACGTCATAAAAGTACGTTGTTATGTATTTGTATTCAACAAGCAGAAGTTCAACATTGTCGCCGCCGGCGTAAAAGTGTTTCCTTGGCAACACATTTACTCCGGCGGCGGACAAAGTAAAATATGATGCAAAATAGTAAGGTTGTAATTCAATAATTTGACAGTTAAGAATAAAACAAATAAACAAAAATAACAAAATAACATATTCTGTGGCAACTAGAAATACTGGATACGGTAGAATATTTGTTGAAGTTTTGAGCCTTTTTAATGTTTTGATGTCTATTTTATATGTTTGAAGAAAAAATAGCATGTGTTATTCGTAGTAAATGTGACTTTGTATGCTTCGCATGTAATTGTCCGACTCGCTTCGCTCGTCGTTCAAACTTACATGCTCAGCACACAAAGTATCACATTTACTCCTAATAACACAATATACTATTATTGTGAATAATTAATTGTATTGAATTGCATATTTCCGAATCATCGGTGAATTTAACTAATGACTGTATAAAAGGGTATTTCATTAAATTTCAAAATGAACCCTTTATATCTGATGTGTTCATAACGACATGTCTTTAATTAAATTTAAAATATTGTTAATTTAACACAAGAAAATCGTCTTATAAAAGGAACCATGCTAGGTTTTTCAATATTATACAGTAAAACTGTGTCCTGTGAACACTCGAAAACTTTGTTACTATGGCAGCTATTATGCTTGATGACGATATTATTTTATTATCGTCAGAAATAATGGAAAATGTAAGTTCTCCGGCTAATGGAAGCGCCACCGATGGACTAAGAATTATCACAGATGTCCATACATCCGCTGGTGAGTCTTATTTTATTATATTGATTATGTAGAGATAATTTAAATTTCATTTTCAGAGAAGGTATTAGACAATAGTAAAAAGAGGAAGGTGGATAATTCAACATCCCTAGAGGAAAAGAAAAAAATCAAAATTGAGCTTACAACACTCAAAGATAAAGATGGATCTTCGGTACCACCGGACATAGAATTAGTGCCAGTTGTATTCCCCAATATTGTGATTGTGGACACCGATGACGAAGAAAATTATTCAAACTTGTCAACCGACGCTTATGAGTCGGACAATGATTGTTTGTTTGTATGCAGTTACGAAATATAATTTTAAATCAGATGGAAGTTTGTATTTATATAAAGTCATTTTAATTAGATGTAGGCTTATATGTATAAAATAATTTTAAAATACAAAATATACATATAATTAACAAGATTTACAATTATTACGTGTTTACCACCATGCTAAACCATGATAACTTCCAGAGAAACTATATTATATTCCCAAAAAGAAGTTGTTATGAGAAGAAACACATAGCTCAAACATGAATTCAACATGTTAAAAACATATCCAGTATTCGTAGTTGCATTAAGAAGTAAATTTGGGGGTAAAACTTCTAAATTAATATTTTGAAATATATTTCCAAACCGAAAATGTTTTTACTATACCTAATTCATTCGTATTAATATTGTTTCAGTTTGCATAACTTTATTAACAATACAAAAGTATTCAAATAATCTCTATTATTAGCTTGTATCTGAAGAAATTTTAAAGAAATACCCCATTTATACAATCATTTAGACACATCGAAAAATTTCCGTTTATCTATATCATCAGGCTGATTATATTTATTAAACAATTTTACAAATTATTATGTGTTAATACTAAATAACAAATATATAAAACAATTATAACCGCAGACAGAGTGTGTTAAACTTTATAAAGCATGTCTATTGTGTACCATAGCCGTCATCGAACATTTCTAAATATAATTATTTTCAATTATTCATTTTACAACTAAATATTTACTTGCGACACAATTAATTACACTAATATTTCTCAAATTCAAATAAATATTTTGTGTTTCAAAATAAATTTTCTAAATTGTAATAAAAATATGTGCAAAAATATATTTATAAATAACAGAGTAATATTATTGCTTTTTATTTTGTTTCATTTCTTTAATTTCGATACTGTCAACTTTCAAAAATTTGTTGCATTTTTTCAATTATATTTCAAACAACAATATTTCAGAAAAAGCATTTATTATTTTAGTTTAAATAAATAAACAGGAAATACTACAGAGAAATAAGGATTAATGAAATACTAATTTGATTAGGTGGTGGCTCATTTTGCTGTACATCTGATTGAAATCAATTGTAAATTTTCGCAATTTCACTGTATTTTATAACTTACCTCTATTTCTTTCCAGCTTCATAAGATTTCCAAGTTCACAAATAATTGTCCATGACTCATGAATAATACAAACAATTAGAAAATAACTCGCAATGAAGGAACAAAACTCCAGTGGTCGCGCGATGAGCGCACGTCTTCAACAAATCCCACAACTAAATGATTGTGTATGCTGTGGAATATTTTTTTTAAATCCTGATACGATATTTAGATGAGTTACGAAAATTTTACATAATGGCTTAAAATAATTTTAAGATTGTCATAGAATAACAATATGTATTTGCAGTAAAATGAATATTTATAGTAGTGAAACTAGCTAATGCAATTTGAAGTTATTGAAAAGTGAAACGATAATTTCTTTATAACGTACAATTATACCTAAGTGTAAATTAATTTTGAATACCACTTTCAGAATGTATAAATTCTTGTTATCACGGCGGCCCTATTGTCTATCATTCAAGGCAAGTAAATAACAATAAATAAGTTTTTTGTGAAATAAATAATTAAAAGTAACAAATTTATAAATTCTATGCAATTTTTATATGTAAACCGAAAATAATTATAATTTGTAAATGGAAATATTTTCAAAAATAAAAAAAAAAAATTATTAAGGTTATACATTTGTATTTAGTTAAAAATATTATTTTAGGGAAAATTTACCTGTACTATACCATAACATAAGTGTCTTTACAATTACTGTAAGTAACTTAAATAGTAATTGTTGAATTTTATGGGGTAAATAATCCTCAGTTCGAATTCCACAGTTGACTGTTGCCAATTTACATTTACCCCTGTGGTTCCCCCTCCACTAACAATATTTTGGGGCTATGATTTGATGGCTGGAAACCGCACTTCATATGTTAAAATATATCATTTACCGAGATCTGCGTATTTATAAATATGTAAGTGTCATTTGTTTTGAAATATCACTTTCATATTGTGATATACGAGAATTTCACACTACATGTTTTAACCGCCAGAGAAATATTTAATTTAAAACACTCTATAACACAAATGACCTTAAAATTATTGTTAATAAAATAACCCAGGAGCGGTCGCTAAACTCCTAAGTATTCTTCCGCTACCGCGTAATAAATCCACAGCATACACAATCATTTAGTTGTGGGATTTGTTGAAGACGTGCGCTCATCGCGCGACCACTGGAGTTTTGTTCCTTCATTGCGAGTTATTTTCTAATTGTTTGTATTATTCATGAGTCATGGACAATTATTTGTGAACTTGGAAATCTTATGAAGCTGGAAAGAAATAGAGGTAAGTTATAAAATACAGTGAAATTGCGAAAATTTACAATTGATTTCAATCAGATGTACAGCAAAATGAGCCACCACCTAATCAAATTAGTATTTCATTAATCCTTATTTCTCTGTAGTATTTCCTGTTTATTTATTTAAACTAAAATAATAAATGCTTTTTCTGAAATATTGTTGTTTGAAATATAATTGAAAAAATGCAACAAATTTTTGAAAGTTGACAGTATCGAAATTAAAGAAATGAAACAAAATAAAAAGCAATAATATTACTCTGTTATTTATAAATATATTTTTGCACATATTTTTATTACAATTTAGAAAATTTATTTTGAAACACAAAATATTTATTTGAATTTGAGAAATATTAGTGTAATTAATTGTGTCGCAAGTAAATATTTAGTTGTAAAATGAATAATTGAAAATAATTATATTTAGAAATGTTCGATGACGGCTATGGTACACAATAGACATGCTTTATAAAGTTTAACACACTCTGTCTGCGGTTATAATTGTTTTATATATTTGTTATTTAGTATTAACACATAATAATTTGTAAAATTGTTTAATAAATATAATCAGCCTGATGATATAGATAAACGGAAATTTTTCGATGTGTCTAAATGATTGTATAAATGGGGTATTTCTTTAAAATTTCTTCAGATACAAGCTAATAATAGAGATTATTTGAATACTTTTGTATTGTTAATAAAGTTATGCAAACTGAAACAATATTAATACGAATGAATTAGGTATAGTAAAAACATTTTCGGTTTGGAAATATATTTCAAAATATTAATTTAGAAGTTTTACCCCCAAATTTACTTCTTAATGCAACTACGAATACTGGATATGTTTTTAACATGTTGAATTCATGTTTGAGCTATGTGTTTCTTCTCATAACAACTTCTTTTTGGGAATATAATATAGTTTCTCTGGAAGTTATCATGGTTTAGCATGGTGGTAAACACGTAATAATTGTAAATCTTGTTAATTATATGTATATTTTGTATTTTAAAATTATTTTATACATATAAGCCTACATCTAATTAAAATGACTTTATATAAATACAAACTTCCATCTGATTTAAAATTATATTTCGTAACTGCATACAAACAAACAATCATTGTCCGACTCATAAGCGTCGGTTGACAAGTTTGAATAATTTTCTTCGTCATCGGTGTCCACAATCACAATATTGGGGAATACAACTGGCACTAATTCTATGTCCGGTGGTACCGAAGATCCATCTTTATCTTTGAGTGTTGTAAGCTCAATTTTGATTTTTTTCTTTTCCTCTAGGGATGTTGAATTATCCACCTTCCTCTTTTTACTATTGTCTAATACCTTCTCTGAAAATGAAATTTAAATTATCTCTACATAATCAATATAATAAAATAAGACTCACCAGCGGATGTATGGACATCTGTGATAATTCTTAGTCCATCGGTGGCGCTTCCATTAGCCGGAGAACTTACATTTTCCATTATTTCTGACGATAATAAAATAATATCGTCATCAAGCATAATAGCTGCCATAGTAACAAAGTTTTCGAGTGTTCACAGGACACAGTTTTACTGTATAATATTGAAAAACCTAGCATGGTTCCTTTTATAAGACGATTTTCTTGTGTTAAATTAACAATATTTTAAATTTAATTAAAGACATGTCGTTATGAACACATCAGATATAAAGGGTTCATTTTGAAATTTAATGAAATACCCTTTTATACAGTCATTAGTTAAATTCACCGATGATTCGGAAATATGCAATTCAATACAATTAATTATTCACAATAATAGTATATTGTGTTATTAGGAGTAAATGTGATACTTTGTGTGCTGAGCATGTAAGTTTGAACGACGAGCGAAGCGAGTCGGACAATTACATGCGAAGCATACAAAGTCACATTTACTACGAATAACACATGCTATTTTTTCTTCAAACATATAAAATAGACATCAAAACATTAAAAAGGCTCAAAACTTCAACAAATATTCTACCGTATCCAGTATTTCTAGTTGCCACAGAATATGTTATTTTGTTATTTTTGTTTATTTGTTTTATTCTTAACTGTCAAATTATTGAATTACAACCTTACTATTTTGCATCATATTTTACTTTGTCCGCCGCCGGAGTAAATGTGTTGCCAAGGAAACACTTTTACGCCGGCGGCGACAATGTTGAACTTCTGCTTGTTGAATACAAATACATAACAACGTACTTTTATGACGTTTGAAGAAAAAAAAATTATTAAATTACAGTAAAAATAAATATGTATGAAATACATTTGGAAGCATAAAAGTAGAAGTATTATTTCACAAATGCAAAGACGTGTGTACTATTACAAAATAAATTAATGGATTGTTGTAAATATATACACATGTTTGAAATATCTTTCGAAATATAGATACAGAAGTATTATTTATTATATTGTTCCATTACTTTACATTCAATACCTATTAATCATAATAATTTAAAACATTTTTTTCTATTAAAAAAAACACACAACTATACCTGAATGAAATTTTATTAATTTGAAAGTTACAAAGAAATACGTATTTAATGTGAGTATGTATGTAAAATTTCATTTTCCCAGAGCCAATGAAAAATTATTTTTGTAAATGCTGCAGTGTTAAAATATGTTGTCATTTCCAAATTGCAAGTTTTCTGAGATCAGTTTGATATTCAACATAATTTTGTATATAGAATCTCTACTTTTATATATTTATATATCTTTATATGTATTTTATTAATGGTTTTTTACTCTGTATTTATATTGTAATAAATAAAATAATTTTATTATTTTCAAAATAAATAAAAATCTCTATCATATATAATACAAACTTAAAATTAACTAATAAATTCCGAATCAGTATTTCTGTAAACGCTAAGCATTTAAATAAGTTAGATAAATTGTATTTTTAAAAATATTTCAGACGTACTTATTTTACAACAATCCAACAATTTCTTTTGAAATTACTTACCATAATTTATGTTGTTATACTGGATATGTCTTTGAATTTATGAAATAATAGTATTGTTTCTATACCTTATAAATATAATTCAAATATGGATTTTTACGGTAATTGAAAAATTACTATTAAAGTTACTTACTAAAGTAGTAAAGAATGTTTGAAGCTAAATATTTTTGACAATATTCACAAATTATAATATATTCATGGTCTTGAATGTTTGACATTATCGATCTGGTGAATATTTTAAAATACAGACTTAGAATATTTACCCAAATTAGCTTCTCAATACAAATTTACATTTTCGATTTAGAAAATATGTTATATTAATTTTTCAAACTAAATTAAATAAAGTAACTAAAAATAGATAGCATGTTATGTAAAACACATATTTTAAAATATAAATAATTTTAATTCTGTATACTAGTAATTATAAATTAGTAAAGGTTGTTACTTAATATTTGAAATTAATGGCACAAGCCAATAATTTCTAAGAGGATCAATAAAAGATTAAAAGTAATGGAACTTGAATACGGTAATAATTTCTAAAAGATTAAAAGTAATAGAACACAAAATATATTGAAAATATCATAATGGCATATCTTGAAATGAAACAGACAATATTAACTTTGAAAACTGGAATCGTAAAATATTTTTCAAATTAATTAAGCTATGATAATTAATCATCATCGCAAAGTATATTATCATAAACTAATATTTTTAAGTATTGGCCGAACATAGCTTGGCTCATTTAAAATAATAATAATATTGAAATTCTAGGGCTAAAAGTCTAGAAAATTTTAACATAATGAAACATTATTTTAAACTACTGTGGCGTAATTAATCTTTAATTTGTTCTAACATCAATTCGACGCGCATAAAGTCATGAAACCTATAAAAGTTATAATCCACTTAAATATAACTTTGTATTACAATCATTATTCCTAAACCATTTTTAGAGACATGTTATTCTTTTCAAATTTCAATAACTAGTATCCCATAATTAACTCTTATTTCTATCGTCTAGTCGGCTCGCGACACTGCAAATGTTTTCTTCCCAAATCTCGTAGTAATAGCACTAATATAGACAAATTTGTATTGCTTACTTGCTTCTAATTCCATATGAACTCTTTTCCAACTTCAACAAGCTAATATCCCATATTGGATCTGTAATTCCGACGACAAACGGTTCTTCAAAATAACAATAGCTCGGCATTGAAATCTAACTACCTGCATCTTTCAAATTTCACCAAGTTATTACCCATCGTCTAGCCCGCAAGCTAAACTCAGAAATGAACCTGAATCATTATCCCCAAATAATGTTACAGGAATTACAAATCGGTGTTTATGTATAGAAGCTCTAAGGAATTCAATAATAAAGTAAATATATAGGTTTAAGTACGTATGCTTTATTAAACATATTTATCGAAATTTTACATAACTATATAATATACGTTACATTTTTACGAACTCTACAAGACATGTTTTTTTCCCCTTTCCATAATCCTGAAAACCTGTTAATTTTAAAGCTATTTTCTCCTGCACGGAACTTCTTAAGCTACGCACTTCTTCGTCGGTTAAATTATCAAATCGACCCGGCAGATACGAGACAAACTCTTCACATTCCACTAGAATCTTTCTTCCGAAGCCTGTAGAAACAGCCTTTACATCTATAAGCTTATATTCTATGTTGATCTGTAAGTCGGAAATTCTTTTGATAGGCTTTACGTCTGATAGCAGTCCTAGTTTGTTCAGTTTCGAAAAATCCATTTCTGTAATACATATAAACACTTAATATAAACCTGCAGATGATCCCAGTCTTAAAACTATTTAAGTTTAAATATGATCCACAAAATAAGCAAATGATTCCTTCTTTATAGATCAAAATAGAATTAAAAAAAAAACTCACTTTGTTTCTTGCGGAGGCGACTGTACGATACTCAGATAGTTTGGGATGAGGCTGTGTGAACTACGAAGACGATTTCACTAAACTCAGATAATTTGGAATGACCGCTGCAAGAACACCCCATATATACACCGTCAATATATATATTTTTCCCTTTTTAATCTTTCTGTCTCCTTTTATTCAAACTGGATACAAATATTAATCCGTACAAGTTAATAAAAATAACAAGCACTCATTGAACAATGTTTAAAATTTTACTCCCTCAATATACAATTCATGCAGATAATGCTAAAAGAATCATACAAAACAGATACGCAAATACATATAGAAATAAATAAACATATGATAGCAGCTGAAGCACGACATCAAAACTACCCCTGTACAGTACTGTAATCACGTACTAGCATGAAAATATTCAAACAAAAAACAACAATACTCTAATCACGTACTAGACACCTCAGCCAGCCACAATCACTATTCCAAATCTCGAACAAACCATTAGCATCTACAAAAGACACCTTAATGGCATAAATCACATCAACATCATAACACTAGGCACGTGCTAACGCACCACCTAAGACAACCGAAAAACACCTATCATAAGCAAACACATGAAACATACTCCAGTCATGTACTAGCATGAAAATATTCAAACAAAAAACAACAATATTCTAATCACGTACTAGACACCTCAACCAGCCACAATCACTATTCCAAATCTCGAACAACCCATTAGCATCTACAAAAGACACCTGAATGGCACAAATCACATCAACATCATAACACTAGCATAGTTTAAACACCCAAATACTCTAATCACGTACTAAACATAAAAAAACCCATAAAAAACACTGTCGCAATATAATCTCTAATCCAAATCACAAACACCCCATTAACATCGACAAAAAAACCATTACAAACACCCTCTACCCCCTCATACAGATCCACCTACAAATCCAAAGCAGCCACTATCATCTTCTTGTGTGTAGTCTGTGGCAATTTTTTCGTCTCGCATAACTCAAATACTATAATACCAAAAAATACAATTTTGGGAATTATTGCTTCTTATATTTAAATGAAGAGCTGATTAGATTTTGGATAAAATGGGTCAACCGGAAGTAGTAGTTTACTTGAAGCCCTTAACAGTTTTTCGTGAAAAACACAGTTAAATTTCCTTTTTCAACAATTTATGTTATTTTGAAAGTTGTAGAATATTTAATTTTACATGTGTTTTGATTACAATAATTTTATTAATTTTCATTAGATTTAGAGATAATAAAATATAAAGAAATTAGATTTCACAAATCTTGCATTCCTAGTACACCATGGAAACATTTAAAAATTTTCAATTTTTTACGAAATGTGACACATGTCATTGTGATTGTGAAGCTGTTTTCTTAGTGAAATATATGTCAAAAAATTAAATAAATATACGAAAGAAAATTAAAATTCTCAAATATAAATAGAAAATAAACAAATATGAAGGTATGTTTCTGTATCATCAAATATTATTTTGTACCGTTTAAGAGTAGTATTGGGCGGGAGGTTATGTGCTGGCCACATCAGATTTTTTATATTTCATACGCGAACAGTACTAAAGTCACATTCGAATCTTCACCCTAATTGATGCCATCTTGGATAGGCCCCGCACCCATGTCAGATCCCAATAACATTTGTTTTATACAAACTAGGCTCTTGTGATTTTCATTTTAATTATTATACAAAACAATTTCCTCGTCAAAAAATAAATAAATAATAAATAGATAAAAACATAGTCATATATGATAAAAATTTAAGATAGTTATTTGTATATCAAGGCACTAAAATATAACTTATTATTACGAATATGGAATTTATTCAACGAGACGGTAGCCGATGAGAATAAACCATATGAGTAATCAAAAATACTGTAGTGTCGAGGTGCACATTATATTTTTTTTCGAAATCATTAAATTATTAATTAAAAACATAAATAAATAGCATTATGTATACAGAGTGTTCCATGACTCGACCGACAAACTTATACCATGTATTACGGAGGTCATTACGATAAAAAAATGTTATATGACCTATAGGTGAATTTCTATTTGTTTCGGAGATATCGAAGAAATTAAAAAAACAAAATGTTAATTGAGTTAGCCTTGACGAATTTCTTTGATAAAAAACTATCGTAGTTAATGCTGAATGATTTTTGTGCTGTGTTATTAATTTAAGCCATTATGTCGCATTTTACTTTTTTCCGTCAACGTGTAGTGCGGCTTGTTAAATAATCATCTTATTGGGCCTGACTTTTTTGAAGGACCTCTTAATGCAGAAATTTACCTTCACTTTTTGGAAGAATTACATGGAAGATATTCCTCTGAAAACTCGTCGTGGCACGTGGTTCCAGTAAGATGGGCCACCACGACATTTTGGGAGACAAGTGACGGTGTTTCTTAATGAAAATTTTCCGGAAAGATGGATAGGACGAGGTGGTCCTGCACATTGGCCAGCTCGGTCACCTGACTTGTCGCCTTTAGATTTTTTTCTGTGGGATTGCCTCAAATCTTGTGTGCATAGTAATGGTAAACCAGATACATGCGAAGAATTACTGACCGTCTAGTTCAAGCTACTAATTCTCTAAAGAATAAATTGCCAGTAATTAACTGGCAACATTCTATGACTCGAAGGATAGCTATATGTTCAGAAAATGGGGGTTCTCATTTTGAACAGATGCTGTAATTTTGTGTTAATTAATTGATGAATAAATTTTCTGTTATCATTTTGTTTTTTAATTTCTTCGATATCTCCGAAACAAATAGGAATTCACCTATAGGTCATATAACATTTTTTGATCATAATGACCCCCGAAATATATGGTATAAGTTTATCGGTCGAGTCATGGAACACCCTGTATATAAAACGTCAGCTAGCTGTTGCGACGGGGATTGCTGATAACAAAAGTACTGTCAAAGTATTAAATTTGGTTATACCTGTTCTGCATGTGATGTGCATTAAATATGATAAATTATTATCAAAGGTAAATAATAAATAAATTCAACAATAGTATTATAGAATAGATTGTTTGTAGTTTAAGTTTCACATAAGAGTCTATATATATTAAATTTAGCTACTATTTAGGCTAACATCGCTTAGCGTAGTACTTTAGTATTGATTTCGGCAAAACGTTATTTTTATCATTTCTGACTATGGTTTTATCTAGTTATTATTTTAACGTTTGACGAGGTAATTCATATGTAAGTTTTTTCCTTCAAAACCATTTTAAGTATGATATCACTTTGCAAATCTATAACGTTGATTTGCAAATCGCTTGGTCCATTATCGATATCACTGCGAGTGCGAAGGGGTTTTCGAAAATATCCATTTTACGTTGTGTATGGCGGATCGCACCAAAACACCTTCCGGGCCGCTCGTTGCCGACCGCTGAGTTGTAAACATCTGTATTTAGTAACATTTTTGTTTTCAGGTATCTCTTCCTTGAATATTGTCGAGATGAAATCAATGTTATATATAAATTAAAAACAATGACTCATACCAAACTATCCTGATTAGGACTGTTCAGACCTAAGAGTCATGTATTATCTTTTAGATGGGCTTCGCAATTCGGGGAAAATGGGGTCTTTTACCATTTAAAAAATAATAATTTCCGATACTATATCTAAATTTAAGACTATATGCACTTTAAAAAGTCTTAATTGTTATTCATTAATCCACAACGATTTCTTTAAAATGTTGTGACGTCATTGTAAAGGTGTTGCTGGATTGTAAATAATTGTAGTCACATGAATGTTCTAATTTATTGTTCGGAAAATCATTTAAATGGAATTGAAATAACTTTTCATGGTAAATAAATAAAATATACGTGAATTCCATTTATTTCTGGAAGAAACATAAATAAACTATGATTATATTAGTCAAATATTTGATTACCATAGATAAGTTTTGCTAACCTATGTCATTCAACAAGTCTTCAATTTCGTTGAGTCGACCTGAAGTAATATTTATTAAATAGAAATCTAATAAATAACATACTTTGTAATATTTAAAATATACTTACGAATTCAAAGTGAAACAAAAAACCTTCATATTAGTTGCCAACTATTTTGACAAAATCTGACAGCTCAATAATAACAGAAAAACAAATAATTTAGAGTAGGATAGATTTGCGGCATAATACTTTGACGACATTGCAGAGCTTTTAAAACTGAAATATCTGAATAAATAATATTTTTTAAACTTCTGTTGTATCTAGTACGCTGTTTTTGGGTCTAGTCATAATATGAATGACTTATTTTGTATTTTGTGACTCTAGTAACGACCCCATTGCCCATATTTTCGATAATAATGGTATACTGATACTTTTATAAGTATAATTCTATGGCATTGAACCATATCTTTTGCTCTTACTCATTAATCTTTGTTATCATATATTCATATACAATGATTAAACACTAAGTACAATAAATAGTATTTAGCACTACTATATTAATATTTAAACACTGTCTATTTAATAAGTTATAGAAGACTGTAAATTCTGAATACTGTTCATCTATCAACCCGTTATTTACTTCTGTATTGTATGTCCAGAACATTCTGGAATTTACAAGAATCGGTACTACGTCGTGACTTCACCGCATCCTCATATTACCTGACAGGTTTAAACAGATCCGTATTCCTTACACTCCATTTGGGAATGATGATGATGAAATTAAGATTTGCAAGAGTAGAGGACTTTTGTCAACTATGTGGCAACTAAATCCACCAGAGAATTAAGACATAACTTTATTAAGATGCTCATAAAATGTCGCTCGCTTTATAACTAGAATGAAACTTACTTCTCTAACAAATAAAAACCGCTATAAACTTTCCGATAATCACTTTTGGACAGTATCATAGACGTAGATATGATTTTTCAAAGTGAACTGTTTGAGTATTTATATTAATATATTATATTATCCAAGTTAAAAGTGGTGGTGTTTCGGGCTACTTTACCCTTCACTTGAGCTTACACTAATTTAGTTGATTGAGTATGCAGTGAAAGGGCGGGAAACAAAATACCGTATTGCTGCGATTCGCTATGATATCACCAATAACATGATACACATATTTTTGTTTCAGTAATTTTGCGGTAGATTTCTTTCTAATTAAGTATTTTCGATTATCCCTAAGCACACAATTATTGGAGCGGCAGTGGCATGTCTGTGACAGACTGATTTATTTCTCTATCTCATTTCGAAATATAATATAGCTATAATTTTTATTATAAACTTATATTTTCCTATTTTCTATATTTTAACAAATGTGTAGATGGAAGGTTACAGTTCATTTTCGATGTGGTAAGCTTTACGTCATCACTCATTTATATGAATCAAACCAGTAACAGTGGGGGCAGTGGCGGCTCGTACCAAGGAAAGTCTGTGAAGAGTTACAAGAAATATTATAACTTGACAGATGCAAATAATATTAATTATTCTTGTTCATATCAAATTAAAATTATTATAAATGCCTTTATTAAATTAAAAAAAAAAATATAAAGACAATAAAATTGTCAACTGTTTCATAAAAAACAGCCTCAGAATAATAACTATGTTATTAATTCATTGCGACCGACCAAGCCAATCAATCGGGAACTACAGACGCGTTTCGCTCTTATTGGAGCTCATCAGTGTAGTGAACCCACCAGCTGCTGTGAGGCAGTGGTACCGATGACTGACTTGGCGAGATCTAAGATTTTTTTATGAAACAGTTGACAATTTTATTGTCTTTATATTTTTTAATATATATGTTTCATAGACAATTTTCAATTTTTTGAAAATTTACTTCTGATGAAGTTTCGGTAGATGGCTCTGGGAGTATTTATTTACTTCTCAGATCCATTTACCAATCTGATGGCATCTTAGATCTCGCCAAGTCAGTCATCGGTACCACTGCCTCACAGCAGCTGGTGGGTTCACTACACTGATGAGCTCCAATAAGAGCGAAACGCGTCTGTAGTTCCCGATTGATTGGCTTGGCCGGTCTCAATGAATTAATAACTTAGTTATTATTCTGAGGCTGTTTTTTATGAAACAGTTGGCAATTTTATTGTCTTTATATTTTTTAATATATATATGTTTCATAGACAATTTTCAATTTTTTGAACTTTTATTAAAGTAACTACATCAGCAGATAAACAGCTATATCAAGAATTATTTATGAACCGTCTATAACGCAAAATAATACTAGGTGCAGTGTTCACTTCATGTGATGTCATGACAACCCAGTCTAGAAGGTGTAGGATGCGCGCGCAATGGTGCAGTGATAATTGTAACTCTTCACTTGATGCCGCGTAAGGTAGCTCAATGTGAAAATACTAGTGATGAGCCGTAGATCAGTGTTTATTTAGAGAGTATCCAATTTTTGTCCATATTTATTTTTTGACTAATATTGTGTATAATTTTAATAACCTTACTATGATTTGTTTTATTTGTTTTCAAAATTATTATATGTGTCCAAGTAAAATAGTTTGTTCTGCTTAACTTAGCCCTAAAGATGGCAGTTGTAACTGCCGAAACGGCAGCGTAGTTTTATTAAATATAATGGGCCGAATTCAGCTCTCATCTCTAAAGTTAGAGAAGCTTCATTAAGCGACTTAGAGACGCTTCTCTAAATATTCATATTCACCACTCATGATTAGCGTTAATGAAGCTTCTCTATCTGCTTAATGATGGTCAATTTCTTAAAGATGACAGGGGCCGTCTCTAAACTCTTATTTTGTAATAGAAATGGCGGAATTTGTGCGAGATATTGAAAATGTTGTTAACATTCGTGAAGGTTTTGGCATTAATAATGTTATTATTAGAAATTTTCGTCGAAGAGAAAATCCATTCGATAAATATAACGAAAAAGAATTTAAAAAAAGATACCGTTTAACTAAAGAAGCTGTAAAATTTGTCGTTGAACTTATTTCAGACGATATTACACCAATATCCCAACAAAATTTCAATATTAGTATTACTCTACAAGTATTAATTACTTTGAGATATTTTGCGAAAGGATGTTACCAAACTGAATTAGGTATCGATAATAATAATCTGTAAATAAAATGACAACAATTATCAAACACATTTTAAGGTGATTTGCATGGTGTTAGTCAACCTACCGTTTCAAGGATTATAAGTAAAGTGTCACGAGTCATAGCGTCCAAATTACACAGATTTATTCAGTTCCCTGGAAATTTAAAAAATACCAAACAAGGATTTTATGATATTGCTCATATGCCAGGAATTGTGGGTTGTATTGACTGTTCCCACGTTAAAATAAAAAATCCTGATGGTGGACAACAACTTCTTTATTGTAACCGAAAAGGATTTTACTCTCTAAACATTCAAGTAGTTTGCGACGCTAACACAAAAATCCTCGATATAGTAGCTAGATGGAAAGGCAGCACTCATGACGCTCGAATTTGGACTAATTGTACTCTGAAGGATGCATTTGAGGTACCTACCTTCCTAAACAAATGTCCACACAAACTGTTGTTATACTTGTATGTTATGTATATAGTTGTCCAGAATTCTCATGAAATGTGTGTAGTCTTATGCAAAATTTTAAATAATATAATGTACATTTATACTATTATTTAAACGAGATAAACGATTGTGAATTTTACTTTACGTACAAATTTCATGATGGCTTCTCTTGCGTGGGCGCCTGCGCACCTGCGCGATATATTGGTTTAGCGCTTGCGCAGGGTGATATTTTGCTTGAAGCTGACTTCAAAATTCCAAACATTCGAATCCACGCCACGAAAATATGCTTTACAGGAACAAATCTATGTATTCAGATGATATTTTATGTACTTCGTTTCTCTCGATTCTAAAGTTCATGGTTGCGCATGCTCATCGAATCCAATCTACTTCTTGATTTAGCGCGTAAATTTAAAAATTGTATTTTAGTTATATACGTATAATTGTGGTACTTTTTACTAGGATGGTACATTACAAGGAATTTTATTGGGTGATAGTGGTTATCCGAGCTCTAATTATATGTTAACGCCTTTACTCCGGCCACAAAATGCAGCTGAGCAAGCATATAATTCAGCACACAAGAGGACCCGAGTTTTAATAGAATGTTGTTTTGGCAGATGGAAAGGCATGTTTAAAGCCTTAAAGAATGAAATGCAAGTTTCTTTATCAACCGCGAAAACATGCATTACTGCAATGGCGGTATTGTATAACATTAAGTTAGAATATGACAATAATTTTGGTAATTATAACACTTACTTAAAAAATGAATTCCATAAAATATTAAAACAAAATCAATTACATTTCTTACAGATGATTATTCGAGTGATGATTCCGATTCTGATTCAGATTCGACTGATAACGAATCAGAAAATGAACACCAAAATAATAGAATTGGAAATCTGTTTCGAAAGAATTACATCAGGAAATATTTCCGTCGCGAAGTATAATATCAATTAAAGTTAAATTAATAAATATAAGAATAAAATAAGCATACACACACATAAAATAGATAGGTAATTTATTGAGGTATATAAACAAAAATGTACGACAAGAGTGTTCTACACCCCGCCACACTAACGCAGGGTTAATTTAAATTTCTTTTAAACGTTGCAGTTTTATCTTTTCTGCTTCAATTTTTAAGTTTAATAATTCTAATTCTTTGTCGGCAATTAATTTTTCATTCAAAATTTTTGCCTCAATATGTTTTCTATGAAGTTGAAGCATCTCTTCTTCAAATTCAGTTAAATGTTTAATTTTTTTTTGCTTTTTGGTGCCTGTAGCGTTAATATCATAAACAGGATTTGTGATTGCATCCATATTAGAAACAGAGGATATTAAGGTTGTGCTCGGGGTAGGTACAGGAGAAATGAGAGAAGTGGCAGTTTCAGGAACATTGCTAAAACATAGAATTAAACAATACAAAGCATAAGTAAAAATTTTATTATCAATCACTTTTTAAATACACCTGCAGGAAGAAAATAATTAATTTATTATTCTTACAGCTATAATTTACACTCACTTATTATATGTTTTGAATTTAAATATTTAAACTAATAAAATTTAAACTAATAAAATTTAAACTGTTTTTTCATTTCAAAAGTAAGTAAATACAATTGTAAATTTGTTCTCTACTCATGTCTAATCTCTATTCGGGATTGTAAAATATATTTTAGAAGTTCTTTAATGTAAGTAAAAAAGGAAAAATTTAACAATACTAATTCTTACCCAATTCCGGAATCCACAATAATTATTCCTGTTGTCGGGTCTATAATCCCATCTATTTCTTCTTGAAATTCATGTTCCCTTTGTTTCCTTTTCTAAAAGTACATGTAATATTTGTGTTTCGATATAATTTTAAAAATATATTTAGTTTTCTCTACCTTGCAATCAGAATCATACTCTGAAATATCTTCCTTAAAATCAACTGGGCAAATTTCATGTATTGCCCAGTCAATTTCCGAAGGTTCAGGAACATTTATTTTGCCTCCTCCCGTTTTTTTAATTTCTTTTTTGTATTTATAAATATTTGTTTTTGCATTTTGCTTAATTCGAAAATAAAAATCTTTAATTTTCTTTGGCTGTCTATCATAGCCGCACGCTTTCAATTCCTCTGAGATGGTTTTCCATGTTTCCGCCTTTTTTGCAAAAATATGCGGATCACATCTTTTATTTTCTATTACCTGAGAATGTTGTTTCACTAAATCTATAATATATTTCTTTTCTTCTTCAGAAAAGTTACTTTCACGCTTTTTGTCAGCCATCTAAAATATATAAATACAAAACTAAAAATTGAAATTTATCTAATATTATAAAGGCAAATGTAATAAGAAATTATTAGATTTTAGTAATACTTACATTAAAATACTTATGTAACGTTAAAAATAATAAAATTACTTGTTACAGCAGATTGTTCACTTTACGCTTGCATACGATACGACGCCACGATAAAATATATGTATTTGACAGATAAATCAACATGGCGGCTGCAACTCTCCAACGTTGCCACATGTATTTTTGTAAAAGACCATCTTTTGTTAAAGAAAGTATAAAGAAGGTTGCTGAATTAGATTATAATTAAGACTATCATTAAGCACCGACACCATCTCTAGCTAAAGAAGGTTTAAAGAAGAGTTTAGAGATGAGAGCTGAATTCGGCCCATAGACTGCAAGCCCGTTTCTTATTCTCCTCAATTTCCTCATCAGTCGAGTATCGCATCCTTTTCATTAATTTTTAAAACTCCTTTACATGGTTTTAAACATGAAAATTTAATGATTCAAAAATTCTAATTATGAAATTTATTTACTTTACAAGTGGGCAAAGTAAGGAATTACCCACGAGAGAAATTTTAGCACACGAAGCCGAAGGCTGAGTGTGATAATTTTATCGAGTTGCCAAGGTGTTGTGTGTTATTAATACTGTTATAAATTAAAAAATACTCACTAGTGACTGTTATTTTGCTTGTTTAAAATCGCCATAGTTATAGAGCATTTATTGATAGGTGTTGGATAAAATATTTATCATCACAAAAGGTAGGTGAAGTAGCTCTTCACCTACTATACCTAAATAGCCACCACTGAGTGGGGGAGAATGAGCTTCATATCACCTTTTAAATAAGTTTAAGTTCTAATGGTTCCGAAACAGTCTTAGAAGATGTTCACATAAATTGTATATACATACTAATATATTTTTAAATATATATTTAAAATTAATCATAATAGTAAATTATAATGTATAATTAAAGTATTTAAAAATTATTATTTTGTGCAATATTATATCTTTTTACGAACACTGCTGCTTGAGGATCACTGTTAAATTCTCGGTGCTTCCAGGCTGCCATCTATTCGGCTACATTGATTACACGATGGTGCTTTATTATTTGTCTTCAGTTAGACGAGAGATGTACTGATTAGACAAATGTTGTATTTTATTACATTAGGAAACCACACATCGGACAAAGACAGGTGATATGGTGCTCGTTAATTCTTAGTTCATAAGATAATGACGTGAAGCGTACAACATCTTACGCCAGATCTCCAGATCATGATGCTTACGGTAATGAAGTTGTTGCCTTTTTTCCCTTACCACTTTAATAGATTGAATAGCAAATGATACACCATCAGTTTAATTATTTCTGACCTGGGTCCCATACTTAACAGTAAACTGTTGGTTTTTTTTTTTTAGGTAATTTATACTCACTAATGATAATTGAAGCTCGAAATCGGTGATTCACTCAGATGCAGCGAGATAATTTAGGTGACATACTTTATTTTATTAATCAATTGCGCCAGTAATAGAATTTCGCTTACAACCGGTACATTTTATAGATTCGCATTTTAATGTTATCTGCGAATTCATAAGAAGCATCTCTAGTCAATTTTTCTATGTGAAACGGTGAGTCTTATGGTATGATAAATACGGTACTTAATACTTTTGGCTAGATACCTCAATTAGGTGTAGTGTATATCAAACACAAAACAAGTTTCTATAAAGCTATCTTATTTCTCGACGGTCACGTACAGAGTGCCATCTCCAATTACACTCTACAAAGATACGAAGAAATAAACACAGTAGGGATACAATATCTTTTCTCTAGGAATGAGATATCAGCAAACAAAGGAATATTATCCTGCTGAAAACGGTTTTTAAATTTATTATTCTTATCATTAAGCTTTATCGCTTATCTATTACATAATTTATACTTTGAAATTTCAATACGCAATAAATATTCATTGCAAATAAATACTCCACATACATGAACAATTAGTTATTTTTTTTCACATGAAACTGCGCCAAATTTCACTGTCACTTAATAAATTTTTTTCATGCTGTTCCCAAATGCTCAGTAAAACTGAAACACGCAAAACAAAGCAGATATAATAGTATGAATATTTTATCATTTGCTTGACAACTGTTTTCCCCTCGACGTTCCCTAAATATGACACTCTCTTGAAAATTACAAAAATTTTGTTCCCTGTCCGAATTTAGCGTGAAAAAAGATATTAATATTTACACGAATTTTTTTAAATATTGTTCTTCCTACATAAAATCCGTACATTTGATACACCTATATTATTACCTCCGCACATATACAGAATGTTCCATTCAATTGTGCCACAATTATTATTATTTTGAGAATTATAAAAGCTACGAGGTCAGTTAAACTAGAAAACAATGAGTAAAAAATTGTATTATTCGTGGTTCTGAACACAGTGAAAAAACAAAATAACTGAAAAATTTATATGTATTTTAACAAGCTAAAAAACTTTAAGATTTTTTGTTTTAAGTTTTAATATTTATTAAAGTTCATCGTTTCGAAATATTGTACGTTAATTTTTATTGGGAAAAACAAGTACGCAACATAAACAAGTAACTAAGTAACAACAAATTATAAAACAGAAAAAGCTGTGTTGAGCTCGTATAAAATGATAGTTTACTTGAAGGCATATAAGATTTTTTAAAAGATTTCTGTAAATAATTAATTAGTGTTATATTTAGTTACAATAAAAATTGTGGCTTGTATTATTTTACATTTTAATTTTTTTCTCTATTTACTAGCTTTTGGCAATTATTTAGGCGAGGTACATCAAAATATGATACTTCAGGTAATTATTGTTTTTTTCCTATGTAATTTAAAAGATTGAATAGCAAATGATACATCATTAACTTTATTATTTCGGGCCAGTGTCCCATACTTAACAGTAAACTATTTGTTTTTTTAGGTAATTAGTTTTTAGGGCGCCCCAAACCTAATTGCTATTAATTATTAGGACTAGGTTGATTGCTTCAGTTTAGTATAGGTATTTTCAATTAGAACATAGATGCAATTGAGAAAATTGTCAAAGCGAATTCAGTGGACCTATTTTGTTGTGATTGATACTAGAAATAATAATCAGCTGTGGGTACCACACAACTTTCTTATTCGTTCGAATAATTGTTTGAGTTATGTTTGAAGTATATGTGTCTATAGCAACTATAATTAGTGTGAAACGTAAAAAATTGAGTAAGTGAACTAATAATATATTTCCCCTCGATAGAAAGCTTCAATTTGATAAAACACTGAATAGAATACTAATAATTATCACGGAAACAAATGACAATAATTTTATATTAATGACCTTCAATATCAAATTAGTTGCGTTATACCAATTTACAGACGACACATGCATTTGATGTAGACTCTGTCCAAGAGTTTTTTGTAAAAGCTTCAAGTTCTGTGCCTTCGATGGTAGAATGGTGTCAAAGTAAGAAGCTAATTCTTAGCGTTAACAAAACAAATAGTTTTAAGCAATGAAAAAAATTGTAAATAAAACACTCTTGGGCGTATGGAGAACAAATCTATTACCGTTTCGTTAAGTACTAATTTTTTGAAAATTTTTGACAATATTGATTATATACACTCTAAAGTGTCTTTGGTTTTTTATGCTGTCAATAAACTAAGTAACGTATTCGGTAGCAATACACTCAAAATGTAATATTTTGCATACGCAAAGAGTGAGATAAGATATGACATTATATTTTGGGGCAACTTTTATTATTATTTATATATTAATTAATTATTATTTATTTACCACTTCTCCCGAAATCCTTGAATTTTATATCAAATTCGACAATTTCAAAATACAATTGACAATCGTTCAAAATAAATGCAACTCTCCTTCATGAGAACTATAATTTGATATCAAATATTCAATTTATTGTTTTGTGTGACAAGTAAACTTCTAATTCCGGTTTTGCTATTATCATGAATCTTATAATTATGAAGTTTTGTTGCTCTACCTTTCCTCGTTTGTGAGTTATAGAACATATGAACACACATTCATCTATCCACACAGACGTTATTGAGAAAATGGTCGAAACTAAATCAGGCAGGTATTCGTCATGTATTTCCGTGAAAATCACTCAATCGCTTTTAGTACTCGAATATTATTTCTTGTGTTACAATAATGAACTTTGGACGCGGAATGTACAATTTAGAGAAGAACAAGTAGATTGTAGCAGTAGTAGTGTTAACATCATATAACATTAACAAACTGTTTGACCTCATAGCATTTATGTTTGCGTAACGGTGTATAAATTGCTATTACCATATATTTACAAATAATTTTATTCAAATTACGCGTACCTTCCATTTTCATAATTCATTATGAGGCTGCATATTATTATTATGCGAAACATCGAGTCGATATTATAACATAAAAGCAAATTTAAATTTCCGTTTTCCTGTCCTTGTTTACAATTAAAATGTTCCCTTTGCAAACTTTTCATCTCTACCGGCGCATGTAAATTATGCGCAATCAAATGAAAATGATGAATTGATTTGAAGTAATTTTAGAAGCTTTCATCAATGTTTGAATAATTGATGTACAGGAAAAATGAGTTTCGATACCAAATATCTGGTTTTATTGAACTTTAAAAACTACGCTCTAAGTGACATGCCCATTTACAAATCAAATTATAAAGAGGAAAGTTTGGATGTCAATGGGATTTGAACCCAGGACATTTGGAATACATACTATAACTGTACCAACATGTTCACCAGATTTTCGCGGAATACATGTTTTGCGGTTTCCTGAATCTGTTTTGGTCGTTTTTTCACTGACGACTGTGTGGATGGATAGATGTGTGTATGTTCTATAACTCATGAACGAGAAAACTTAACTTCATATTTATAATATAAAAAATTGAGTAGATTTTGCCACACGAAACAATAAATTCAAATTATTTCGAATGTTAAATCAGCTTCAAAATAATTTTCAAATTACCAAAGGTCAAAAAATTTTATTTTGACTGTCATTTGTATTTTAAACAATTTAATTCAATCTTATCCAGGTTCAAATTGAAACACTCAGGTAGAAGAGTTAAATTAATATATCATAAATTACTTTATACAATAAGTAATTGGATCTTGTCGAATTTGGTGTCAAATTGAAAGTCTCACAGAGGCATATCAAAAATTACTTTTGAGAGATTGTCAATTGTTTTTATAATAGTTATTAGAATTCTTTTGAGTTTGGTAGCAAATTGTTTATGAAATGGGACAATAAATTATCAGGTTATATACCCATTTTTTACTACGTTCGCATCTTACATCTTTTCCATGATATTTGATATTTTTTTTTTTTTTAGATACATATGTACATACGAGAGTATTTTTAAAATTCTCTGAATATTCTCAATGTCGTCTATATATGTATTTACATTTCATTACCATAAATATTCTACCTCATATTCTACATATTAAAATCAAATTTAGATTTATAAGAAAGTCGAGTAGGGGAGACTGGGTACGGTAGACACAGGGTACAGTAAAAACAACGTTAATAACTCGCTATATATTAATGGTAGGAATGGGGTACAAAGGAAGTGAGAAGCGGTTTGCGATTTTGACCTTACTTCCCAGTGTCGCAAAGGCAACAATGCGCGTATGTTATGCAGTAAAGCCCTTATTACCATTACGAATAATGTTTTGTATATTTTCTTGTTTATAATTTTTTTTTATTTGAATATTTTAGGAGCCCTTCGACTGCTGAGTCGTTTAGGCTCCGATACAATAGTTTACAATTGTTCTTACAGGTTACATATAATTAAATTATATTTTATTGTAAAGTTGAATGTGTATGAGGAATGTTATTGTATTTGTTATGTTTGTTGTGAGGGCTTCTTTTAGTGTGTTTGGTAAGTTGTGTAAGTGTCTTCGGTTATCATAGTTGTTGCATTCTGTTATTATGTGATTTATTGTAAGCTGGGAGTTACATTGTTCGCAAAGTGGTGTATCTAAGCGTTGAAAAATGTGTCCGTGTGTTAGTATTGAGTAGTCGATTCGTAGTCTTGTTGTTATGACTTGGTCTCTTCTTTTTTCTGGTGTTGGCCACTGGGACACTGTTTCTTTTATTCTTCGTAATTTGTTTGTTATGTCTACATACCTCCATTCTTCTTCCCATTTGTGAATTATTTGATTTTTTAATTCAATTTTGTAGTCGGTTGCTGGGATGGGTATTTCTATTTCGTTTTCTTTTATCGCTTCTTTGGCAAGTCAGCTTCTTCGTTTCCTGGTAATTCCCATGTGAGAGGGAACCCAGAGAAGGACTATGTGTATGTCTCGTTTGTGAAGGATACTATATATTTCTAAGATTTTTTGTTCTATAGAGGTGTTCATTCTTTTATTTTGGAGAGATTGTAAAGCGCTGAGAGAGTCCGAGCATATCACATATTTCCGGTGGTTTGCAGTATCTTTAATAATTTCCATCGCCTGCATTATACTAAATAGTTCCGCCGTGTATGTACTTATTTTATTCGGAAGGTGGTATTTTTCTTTCTTCTCTTCGGTTACTACTGCCGACCCCACTTTATTATTTGTTTTTGAGGCGTCGGTGTATATGAAAGAATTGTTTTCATATTGTTCATTTTTTAGTCTTAGAAAATTATTTTTTATTAGTGTTTGATTTGTTGTTTCTTTTATGAATTTTGTGAGTTCAATGTCAACTATTGGAGCATGAAGAACCCAGGGGGGCGGAGTTGTCAGTGAGGATTTTGCTACGTTAGAGGAAAGTGTGTTTGTATTTAGGGATGAAGTAATATGTTTTTGAAAGCGGTTTGTGTTTTTTAAGGTTAATGGCATTGTGTTTTTATAGAATATCGCTTGAAATGAAGGGTTGGAAGGGGTGCTTACCAGTTTTATTACGTAGAACATGGTTAGTTGTTGTCTTCGATATTTAATTGGAGGTTCGCCAGATAATTCTGAAGGCGCCTGAAGTTATTCTTAAGCCTGTATGATGGATAGCGTCAATTTTATTTAAGAGATAGTTCCTAATATGCAACCGAATTGATCGAATTAGTGTTATTAAGAAGAGTACTTTTTTCTGCTCCCCAGTCATGGTGGCTTAGAGTTTTGAGTAGGTTTAGTCTACGTTGGCACTCAACTTTTAGCTCTGTTATATGCTTGTTCTAATTTAGTTTTCTGTCGAAGTTAATTTCTAAAATTATAGCAGTTTCGACATATGGGATTGTAGTATTGTAGAGTTTTAGGAATGGTTTTACGAAATTACAAAAATGGATGGCTTTAGTTTTTGTTGCGTTAAATGTAAATCCCGTTTTGTCCAACCATTTTTCTAGGTTGGTTAAGGTTAAGTTAAGTTTGGAATCTATCGTGTTTAAGTTTATCCCTCGATAGTTTATTATAAGATCATCTGCAAAAAGTGAGAATTTGGTATCTTCTGGTATGTAGCTTTTTATATAATTTATTGCGATTAAAAAGAGTGTTGGACTAATTACAGAACCTTGTGGAATTCAATTTTTTTGTTGTTTTTCCTCTGAAAATGTACCATTAGCTCTTACATTAAATTTTCTTTCCTTTAAGAAGTTTTGAATGTAATATAATATATAAAAACCAGATGTTGGAGAAGCAGTCAATTTAATAAAATCCAATAAATACACCAACGTTTCGACTGCTAATCAGTCTTCATCAGGGTGCTGATACAAACAAACAAACAATAAATAAACATACATATATCAAGGTAAGCAGACTTACATAATTGGTTATTTAAAAAATAAAGAATATCATGTAAAAAATTATTTTACAGAAATCTGTCGTCAAAAAAGGATAAAATACACACTCAAACATGTTACTTAACAGTCATCAACTAACTGACTTATGCAAGAAGTTTCTAGTGAAGTAATCGTACAGAGATGCAAGGAACCACTCCTCAGCCAATCAAGGGCTTGCAGGACAAAATACAGGATTAGACAAACCTTAATAACTAAAATAATATCACAGTTGAAATATCACCAGAATGTTGAAATGTACACAAATGAAATAAACTAATTATTGTAACAATAACTGTCCATAATGTTTTGTTATAATCCCAGAATACATGGAGCTGAGATTTTGGATATCTGTTTGTGCATTCACTGCTTTTTTATTTCTTTGGATGTGTAGCATTTCCATGGTTAACCGTTTATTTAAGTTCTTTTCAGTGGCAAGTATTGTGGTGTTCTCAAAGTCAAAAGCGTGCTTCTCTACCTGACTATGTTCCACTAAGGCACACTTAGCGCCCAAGTTCGGTTTTTCACAGTTCCTTTTGTGTTCTTTCAATCTGGTACTCAAATATCTTTTAGTTTGTCCTATATAGACTTGGTCGCAATCTTTACATGGAATCTTGTAAATTATGTTGGATCTTTGCATCGTGTCTATAGGGGTTTTGGTATTACTGAACAAATTATTTACTGTTTTGTACTGTTTAAAAGTGATGTTGATGTTCAGATGACGTGACAAAGTATTTCTGACTTTATGAGATAAGTCAGAAATGAACGGAATGGTGCAGTAATAATTGTTAGTGTCTGTAGGTGGGGAGCGTGGAGGTTTGGGGTTGTTTGTGTTGAGGATGCGGTTTACAAGGGTTTTAGGGTAATTATTTATAAGAAGTAGTTGCTTGATCTTCATCTCGACCTCGGTGTAGAAGCATTCTGACGTAAGTTTCAGCGCCCGATTTTTTAAATTTACCGCTAAGTTAATCAGTTGGTGTCGCGGATGGTGTGAATGGTAGTTCAGATATCTTGTTGTAGATGTCGGCTTTTGATACCATTTTGACAAAATGTCACCTTCTTCTTGTCTAATTAGAAGCATGTCAAGAAATGGTATTTTTCCTTCACTCTCAACTTCCATCGTGAACTGTAGGTGGTTGTCGTAGCTGTTGAAAACTTGTAGAATGGTTTCTTTTTGGTCAGACGGTATAGCTGTGATGATGTCGTCAACGTACTTCTTGATAAATGGGATAGGAAAAGGTAGGATGGAGACACAATGCTGAACTAATCGATCCATGACTAGATTAGCGATCACAGGACTTAGGCTGGAACCCATTGCAGTACCAAATTGTTGCAGGTAGAAAGTGCCATTGAAGCAAAAGAAGCTGTTGTTGTACCAGAACTCTATTAGTTGTAAGAATTCACTTAGTGGTATGTCTGTTTTCTTACTAATTATATCCCATTTCTCTTCTATCACTTGTAGAATGAGGTTGAGGGGCACATTAGTGAACAACGAGACTACATCTAGTGAAATTAGTATGTATCCAGGATCTAGTTTAACAGTCAATTTGAAGGTAGCGAACTCAAAGGAACTCTTCACATGGAAGTCATCATTTTCTAGTCCGCTAAGTAAACCAGCTAGATACTTGGAGATGTTAGATGTAGGGCCATTGATTCCGGAAACGATCGGACGTAGTGGTAGATCAGTTTTATGAACCTTGATGTTTCCGTAAATGCGTGGTGCAACAGCAGTGTCTTGTGTTAACCTAGTTTTAGTGATCTTATCTATGTAGTTCTTGTCATGTAGTTTTTTAATAAGTGAATTGTTCTTGTTTTGTATTTTAGTGGTTAGGTCTTTGTTAACTACTTTATATGTTGTGGAGTCGGATAAAAGATCATTCATTTTGTTGTTGTAGTCCTCGGTGCTAATAGCTACCGTTTTGTTGCCTTTATCTGCTCTAACTATAAGAACTTCTGTGTGATTATTTTTCAGAAATTTCTTCCTTTTTTTTGTAATCTAGTGTTAAATGTGACATGTTGTTCTTGTCGTGTGTTCTGTGTAGATGATTGGTGATGTTATTTGCAACGTTAGCTCTTACATTATTTTTTAATTCATTGTCTGTTGTTGAACTTAGTATGTATTCAATGTCAGTAATAAGTCTGTCAACAGGAATTTCCTGTGGTTGGTAGGGAACAGCAAATTTTGGGCCTAACGCTAATAAATTTTTGCATTCATTTGGAAACTCTACATTTGTTAGATTTAAGAACCATTCATCTTCTGGAAATAGATTGTTGTTCGTACGTGTTTTATTTTTTAGATTACTTAGTTTTTTAATATGTTTATTTTTAATAGTGTTGTTATGATAGTTGAATTGTCTAGTTAGTGTGCTGTTTATAAATTGTAGATGTACATCGCTGACTTTGTTCAATAATTGATTTAAAAGATCTTTATATTGTTGTTCTAGTTTTTTTAACCGGAAACAAGCTATTTTTATTTCAGCGTTTAATACTTGTGTTTTAAAATTATTAATCAATTTTGTTATTTTAGATTTAAATGGATGGTCTGAAGTCAGTGACTGTTGTAGGCATTTGAAATTATTTTGGATGTGAGTTGGTATCACCTTATCTTGTCTGCACCTGAGTAGGAAAGTACGTTGATTGATGGCTGCGGCCAGTTGTCTGTTGGCTTTCAACAAGTGCTTTATGGTCGTAGCAACAAGTGGGTCATATGTTTGTAAAATTGTATCCATCATTCTGTAAAATGGTCTCCGTAGATTTAAATAGATGGGTTGTTTCTCGACTGGATGTTGAATGAATAAAAACCAGATGTTGGAGAAGCAGTCAATTTAATAAAATCCAATAAATACACCAACGTTTCGACTGCTAATCAGTCTTCATCAGGGTGCTGATACAAACAAACAAACAATAAATAAACATACATATATCAAGGTAAGCAGACTTACATAATTGGTTATTTAAAAAATAAAGAATATCATGTAAAAAATTATTTTACAGAAATCTGTCGTCAAAAAAGGATAAAATACACACTCAAACATGTTACTTAACAGTCATCAACTAACTGACTTATGCAAGAAGTTTCTAGTGAAGTAATCGTACAGAGATGCAAGGAACCACTCTTCAGCCAATCAAGGGCTTGCAGGACAAAATACAGGATTAGACAAACCTTAATAACTAAAATAATATCACAGTTGAAATATCACCAGAATGTTGAAATGTACACAAATGAAATAAACTAATTATTGTAACAATAACTGTCCATAATGTTTTGTTATAATCCCAGAATACATGGAGCTGAGATTTTGGATATCTGAAGTTCTTCAGAACTTAAATAAACGGTTAACCATGGAAATGCTACACATCCAAAGAAATAAAAAAGCAGTGAATGCACAAACAGATATCCAAAATCTCAGCTCCATGTATTCTGGGATTATAACAAAACATTATGGACAGTTATTGTTACAATAATTAGTTTATTTCATTTGTGTACATTTCAACATTCTGGTGATATTTCAACTGTGATATTATTTTAGTTATTAAGGTTTGTCTAATCCTGTATTTTGTCCTGCAAGCCCTTGATTGGCTGAAGAGTGGTTCCTTGCATCTCTGTACGATTACTTCACTAGAAACTTCTTGCATAAGTCAGTTAGTTGATGACTGTTAAGTAACATGTTTGAGTGTGTATTTTATCCTTTTTTGACGACAGATTTCTGTAAAATAATTTTTTACATGATATTCTTTATTTTTTAAATAACCAATTATGTAAGTCTGCTTACCTTGATATATGTATGTTTATTTATTGTTTGTTTGTTTGTATCAGCACCCTGATGAAGACTGATTAGCAGTCGAAACGTTGGTGTATTTATTGGATTTTATTAAATTGACTGCTTCTCCAACATCTGGTTTTTATTCATTCAACATCCAGTCGAGAAACAACCCATCTATGTAATATAATATGTTTCCTTCTAGTCCATATTTTTGAGCTGTTGCTATTATGTGATATCGCCATGTTGTGTCGAAAGCTTTTTCTAGATCAAACAATATGGCTGTTAAGTGTTGTTTATTATATTTTGCCGATTCTATTTCATTTGTTAGAGTTATGAGTTGGTCTTGGACTGATCGTTTAGATCTAAAGCAGCTTTGCTCATTTATTAAAATTTCGTTATGTTCTAGGAACCACATTAAATGTTTGTTTACCATTTTTTCTAGGATTTTAGATAGTATGTTTGGTCTGTAGCTCTGTGCATCTGTTTTATTTGTTCCTGGTTTTAGAACAGGAATTATGTGCACTAGTCTCCATTGGTTTGGGAATGATTTTGATTATATATATGGAGTAGATAATTTTTGGCTTCTTCCGGAAGTTGTTGGATTAGGGTTGATGTTATGTTGTCTGGTCCCGGACTTGTTTTTGGTTTTAGGACATTTATTGCTGCGTGAAGCTCGCTGTTTATGAATGCATTGTTTGTAGGATATTGATTATTTTTGTCGTAATTTTGTTTTCTTCAGATTTTATTTTAAATTCAGCAAATATTGGGTTGTAGTGTTCGTCTGATGAATTTTTTGCGAATGTTTCTCCTATTTCATTTACTACTTTGTTTGGCTCGGTTATAATTTGCTGATTTTTTATTATGGTGGTTATTTCATGAAAGCATTTTGATCATTTGATTTTTCGGACTTTGTTCTAAACTTGACTAACCGGTGTATTGCTGTTTATAGTTTTGATGTAGTTCTGCCAAGAGTGTTTTTTACTTTTAGAATTTGTCGCCTTGCTAAAGCTCTGCATTTTTTGAAGTTGATGAAGTTTTCTTCTGTTTTGTTATATTTATATTTGAAAAGTGCTCTTTTTTGTTGTTTTGTGGCTAGATCACACTCTTTATTCCTCCATGGTGTAACTGTTTTTCTTGTAATTTTATTTTTAGTTCCTATAACTAGTTCTGTTGCAGCGATAATTTTGTTTGTGAATTTTTCTACTACTTCATTTATATCACTGTTACTTTCGATGGTGTCGTATTGACCTGTGAGAATTAATTTGAATAGCTCCCAGTCTGCGGCTTCTGTTTTCCATTTTTTTATGTTTAGGGATGATGTTTATCCTGGAATGAGGAGTGAGTGTTTAACTAGGATAGGGAAGTGATCACTTCCGTAAAGAGAAGGTAGGATATTTCAAGAGAAGTTTGGAGCATTTTTGGGATGACTAAACGTCAAATCGATGCAAGAAAAGGTTCCGGTTCTGCTGCATCTGTTCCATCGTTGAGGATTATGCCATTTTCTAGTGTTTCTTCTATGATTTTTCCTTTACTGTCTGAGTTTTTCGATCCCCAGAGGTGATTGTTAGCGTTGAAGTCTCCAAGGATTATGTATGGAATTGAGAGCTGGTTAATTATATTTTCTAGTAATTATTTGTTTATTTTTTGTCGTGGAGGGATGTATATATTGCAAATAGTGATTGTCTCTGGGTAGTGAACTAGTATGGCAATTACTTCTAGCTCTGAATTAAAGTTTACTGTTTTAGCATAATTGAAGTTTTTAAGGGCATAATGTACCCAACTGAAAGATCCATCGTTCTCAGCGGTGTGTGGTGGCGGGTAGCAGGTAGACAGAGATGGGGCGGTACATATTTCTACAGCACAACACCCATTGTTGACGCACGTGGTCATGTGACAAGATTGTTTCTGGGATATTTGGAATCGGAATAAATAAAATTCTTTAAATATGTATAATACAAATTCACTTATTTAAATAACGTTATAAATTACAATAATTGTACTTATAATTAGGGTTGTAAAAAAATCGATTTATTTGATTTAAATCGGTTTTTTTAAAATTTTAATTGATCTAAATTTTATTTTATTGAATTTTATTATTTTTTACAAACTATTTAATTTAATAAAAATCATTTCATCTAGTAGGAACACAGTTCTAAAAGCAATAACTGAAGGATAGATGACTTTTTAAAGGCTCTAAGATGAAAGAAATAATAATAAATATAAGTACTGGTACAACGAACTCTGTTTTTGGGTGTTTTAGAGAAGTTTTTTATCGTCGGGTTTAGCGCTGTACAATGTTCTAAAAATCTTTTATAAATAAATACTTCAAATAAAAGTGGTAAACAATAGTTGTAAATTTTTAAGTAATTTGAATTTGAAGCATTCATTTATAAAATGATTTTAGAACATTGTAAAGCGATAAAACTGAGGCTAAAGTACTTCTCAATACGCAAAAACGGAGTTCGCAGTACCAGCCAATGAGTTTATTTTATTTTATATCGACATATAATTTGATACGATTTATTTGTGTGTGAATGTGATTGGAAAACAATTCGTATTTAATAAAAAAATTTATTTGATTTAAATCATAACAACCCTACTTATAATATTAATTATGTTTTAATAAGTTCAAAAAGCTATCAGAACTCGTAGTAAATAAGTAAAATTGTGTTTATTAAAATAGTGTTAGATTATTTCGTGAAATATTCAAAGTTTATTAGTTGGTAATTTGAATGTAATAAGTAATAAATAAATAAACTAAATATACCGTCACACTTTTTACCATATTGAGTGGCAATTACTTAGCACAAATAAAAATTTAAATTCTAAAGTATATCAATTAACTGCTACGAGGTATAGGTACAAAACAATATTTAACTAAATAATACAACTTCCAAATAGATTAATAAATATATTACTTTATCGTATCACCAACTGTTATAACCCTTTAATATTAAACATTTATTGATAATTATAAACATAATACGTTAGTTACTTATAATAAATTAGTTACGAACTTAATTCGTTAGATACAACTATAATACATAAAGTAAGTACATTATTAAAACTTCACAGAGAAAAAATGTTGATTTTCTTCACCATACGATATTTTTTCGCAATATATTTTTTATTTCTCTGGTAGCAAATCTAATCTTACACTATTTGCTGTCTCTAAAATATTTGCGGGAATACAAAATCTTCTATGATAATTTTAAAAAAGGTGAAAACTTTTACGTTTTTACCTCCCGCACATATATATGTAAGAGAGGTACTGTGACGGGTCCAAATTTTCGGTAGTGAGTTTTTAACGGATAAGCACGTTTTGGGGTCCCCAGATTACGATTTTACTATTTTCACGATTTATGTATGGTCACATGGACCCTTAAGCATAGCTGCAACCGCAAAAACTCCTAAAATTAGGTAATTGGGGCGCATATAACGCTGGAATTGTTCTTCGAGGGATAGTTTCTGTCAAACAAGGCAAATTCATATATGTACATATTTCGATATGTATTTACTACTTTGTTACAAAATAGTTGCTAAATTTAATGTAAAGAGAGAATATTCATAATTTCTTTCTGTGTACCTTTTCAATAGTTACTTAATTCTAGAACAAGTAAGTGAGCAGATACTAAGTTTATTCAATGAAAAAAGGTTCAGTCTGATCTGAACACCCTAGTCCTTCCTCTCACCCCGCCTAAACTACTGCAGTGGGCAGGTCTTAGCGTTTAGCTGTGCACGCATCTCCTCTAGCGACATCTGTTGCGAAGAAATGGAACTAATTTGCACAATTTTATATTAAATATTGTGACTTTATTTGTATAATAAATAATTTTCTGTTTAATGGAATAGATAACCTCTGTTAATCTCTTCACCGGTATTAAAGCCTTTTTTAAATATTTACTTGTAGAACGATAGAAAGTGATACCTCAATATTGACGAAATGTGTAGTATTTAAAAATTTATTTAAAAAAATCTAACAAATATTTCAACAATTTTGCTCAACACCGGTGTACAGAGAACTATTAATTGTTAACTAAAAAAATATGAAACCATATACTTCAAAAATACAAATACAAAACTTAATATAGTAATGGTCTATTTTGCCATTCATTTGAAAGCTACTGTAGCGCGCTTGCATGGTCATTATTCGCTCGATTTTTACAATAGTATGTGTATCCTCTGAAGTTCATTGTTTAATTTTGCTTTAGGTGTGTTTCTTGCAGGCATATGATTTCAGGGTTTAGTTCTTTGTTTATTATTTGGAGTTCCGGTAAGTGATTATAATAACCGTTAATGTTCCATTGTATTAGCATTTTGATTTGATCGCGATGTTCTTTGGGTATTATATTCTAGTTCCTGGCTCTCATTTATGAGTTGTACTTTGAGTTTAGTTTTTAGTCTAGTTAGTCTGTTTTTTATATTTCTATTGGTTAGTGAGGGATAAATATCATTTAGCATGGTCATTAATCCTGTAATGTCCTCAGTGTACTCTCTAGCTATTGTCAGTTGGTCGCTAGTGCCTTGAACATTTTCTAGGAAGAGTTTTAGTTGGTTATAGTTTAGTGGGTAATTATCCGGATTATTATCCATTTCTTCTGTTATTGGTGCTAATACTTCGTCTAATGGTAGGAGTGGTCCTGGGCTTTCGTTTCTTGGTAATTTTTTTTATTCTTTTTTTTTTTTTTTGTTGCTCTGTGTCTTGTATCTGTTGGGAACTGTTAATATTTGTTTGTTCGGTGTTGGATGATGAAGGATTAGTATTTGTTTGTTTGTTTTGCAGATTTTCATTGATTAAAGTTTCTGAGTCGACTGGGAGATCTGAGGCGGGTCTTTTACTCCCACTAGTGGAATTATTGGTGGTATTGTCGGTTTGTTTTTTAGGTGGGGGATTTCTTAATTTTCTGTCTTTGAACATTTTGAAGCTGGGTGCCCTAATTCTTCGCATTTGTGGCATTTGACTAGGTCGCCACTGAAATAAATTCTGTAATTCGTTTCTTCGTGCGAAATCATAGTACTGTCCGGGAGAGGCGGACTGTCTGGAGATATAAAAACTTGTCTACGAAAACTTAATATGTGGGTATACTCTTCATTTGGGATACCAATTCGTAGTGAGCTAATTGGAGATACAGTTTTTATTTTTAAATTAGTGAATATTTCTTCTAATAAATTGTTTGGGATTGATGGGCATACATTGGATATTACTATTCGGTGTGCCGGAATTATTAGTCTGCGAATTACAATGTCATGTTTTTGAATTTCTATTTTAGAGTGGTTAGCCATGATTATGTCTACAATATCTTTGTTAGATAAAAACATGCAAATTCTGTTGTTCGATATTTTAGAAGCTGAGTGGATATTCTTTCCTCCAATTAGATTTCCAATTGCAAGGATGTAATCTATTATCTGGAGTTCGTCAACTGAGTTCATGACTATGGCTTGGTTTTTGCTTGGTGTCTTTTGGTTGATTAGAGTATTAGCGTAAGAGGTTTTGTTCGTAGTTGGTTGATTCATGTTTTAGTTTATTACCCTAGTTGTCTAAGGTAATATTAATTTCTATTGATACGGTTGTTTATTTATTTTGTTGATTTTTTGACGTACGTTCCATTCTGTGACACGTTCTGGTTGTACCTAGCGCTTGGCTGGGTGTGTGATGCCGCGCTTATATTACGATATCTGTGCTATCAGATGTTAGATAGCGCTGTTTGTTGGTTCTTATTTTAAGCAATTTAATTATTAATGGTAATTAGTAATTTAAGGTTAGTTGTAAATTGCAATGTTATTATGGTTAACGAATATTGGGATTAAGGAAGGAGAAATATAATATATTTTATAGATACTATAAATATTGGATGATTGGGAATCAAGGTAAAAGGTCAAAATTTAATATGATGTAAATAATACCTGGGTTTTCTTTCAGCTCAGCTGTCACTTCGTAAGTCACCTCTCAAAGTCGACTTAAGAATCTTCTCCGCTTATAAATCGAACGTTAAAGTTTAAGAAACAGTAATTTATATTGTCGTAGTATATTTGGATTTTACATTTTGAATTAAGTTCGACCAAATGGAGTTGCGGGTACGGTTGAAACATTTTTGATGAGTACGGTTGAAACATTAATGAAATACGTGAAAAAAAAATGCAATTGGAGATGAGCAGAGTAAAAATATCCAAATGGGGTAGGTAGCTCACAATAGAGTTTTCAGTGAAATTCAAGAGCGTATACTTTTGAAATTTTAAGAGAACTTTTATATGTTACTTATAGTTCATATAATTTATGACTGATCCTTTAAGACTATAATATTGTGATTTTTACGTAATAAAACTATGTTAAAACATAATATTTTCTTTTTTTTTTGTATGTTTCAATCAACCTCAACATCTGTTTCAACCGACCCCTGTACTGTGGTCAGTTGAAACAAGAACAGACTTTTGTTTGGATTGCTTTAGCAAGGTAACTATTTTACCTGGAAAAATTACTATTGTACCTAATAAAAGATCTATAAACACCTTTTGATTCGATGTGTTTCTTTCAAAAATTCGTCTTATACGAGTAGTAAAGACGCTATGGTTGATAAAACAAAACTGTTTCAACCGTACCCATTCTTCTCTAATGACCACATTAGATTATTTTCATATAGATAAGAAAATAAATTTTTAAATTGATGAATTATTTATACAGTCTTTTACTTAACAACCGCTCAACAAACGCATAGCAACCTTCAATAAATACATAGCAACGGTTTATCAAACGCATGGAAACGTAATTTGACAGCAATAACCTTCAAAATATCTATATAAAATCATCACTCGGCATCAAACACAGATTTATAGCTTTGGCAGCATTTATTGCCTCGGCTTCGCCTCGTCAATGAAACGGCAGCCTGTGCTGTAAATATGGTATTTTGATGCCTAGTTAAACAAATAACTATTATTTGTAATTTCTGTCATACATCAGTTTAAAATATTCACGACCTCAAATTATTCATACTCAGCCAATATGACATCCAGTTCGGGAGACGACTTGCATTAAATAATGTAGTATGCAGTTATCATTATTATTTTGAGATAACATCATGTTTCCTTTAAATTCAACTAAAATTACATATTTGAGAAAAAAATTTGGAATTTACTAATCCGATATTTTTCTTTTAACTGGTAATTCAGTTAACTGTAGATGGTAAACTGGCCCTTAGTACCATATAGCACGATATTATGTATGTATAAAGTAGTACATATTCGAAAAAAAAATCCAAAGAGCGAAATCCCGAGACAAATTGCGCGGAACGAGTTGTCAGGGACCAATTCTCCGCTTGGGGTAGTTGCAGACAGTAGACATTACATATTTTAGAGAAGATACATCATAAATAATAAACGACGAACTCCTAAAACATCGTTCCGACCGTCATATCTCACCCCGTTCTCATATTCTTCGTAATGCAACTTCATAAAAACTTTATTCGAACTTGCGAGGTCCCGAGGGTGATAGATTCACATGCTACATTACCATAGGAAACAGAAGTATGTTCATATAAGGTTTCATATCGAACGCGAAGGGAGAACCAAGCGCTGGGAATTAAACTTACTTTATCAAATTGAAACACATTTATCACAAAAAATGGAAAAGAAATTTGTTGTGATGATAATTCTTTTTACCTGAAAGCTGTGATTATTTATTTATCATCAAATAAATATATCAGAATACAAACAACAGAATAAATTTCTCGCTTTTTCTTCTTTGTGATATACTGGATGATCTCAAATTAGACAAAAAAAATTTTATTAGGACGCCATATATTCGAAATGGATCTACCGGTATAAGTATCTATTACTTTAGTACTCAATAAATTTTATTAAATTTGTGGGAATTATTATTATTTATTTCAAATTATACCTATGTAATTATAATGAAAACTCTTTAATACTTTTGTGCCAAATACTTTAATTTTAATTATGTTAATGGCATAACCCTATTTATACTGTTAAAAAAAAACTCCCGATATATACTCTTGTCCCAGGCAAATGTCATAAGCGTTTAGGATGGAAAAACAGTTTTTTTTGTGAGTAAAACCTGCTCGGCTAACAACTTTGCTGCCACATTGAAAATGAAATATTACATTCATTCCTAGATCTTATTTAATACAGATTACTCCAATTATGTGAGTAATTTAGAGAAATTTCTTTTCGTCTTGTTTTTATTATTGAAGATAATAAATGAAAGCTGTTATTTCGTTAATATAGTTGGAGAAACAAATATTCTTCGATCGATTTCGACTTTGGTAACTTCACTTTTTATATAAATTTTCTGTTTATTGTTTATGTTACACTTAAAACAATAATTTTATTTCATAAAAATAAAAAACAAGCAGAAATTTATAAGATGTGGAATTAACACAGTCGAACTCAAGCTAAAGCTCTTTGTTTCCATCATTTGTTACTCTAATACATGACATAAAATTGACGGCTGTCAATTTAGTTTCTTCTTCTACCAATTACGCTCCTAATCTGTAGTAATCTGTATTAAACGAGATGTAAGAATAGGAGTAGTACTGTCCAATACAATATGGTAATCAGAGAGTAAAAATAATGTTTCCATACTAAACGCCTGTAGCAAGACACACACCAGCAAAATTAGGGAAACACAAAAAAAGTCATATTCCGGTTACATACAGATTACATTTCCTGCATTTCCGATTCATTTTTGTAATGACTATATAACATTTAAATATAACCGCTTAATAAAAGAGTAAATGTCATTTAACAATTTGTGCACATTTGATTTTGTTGAACATGATTGTTTAATTCGTGTTCTGGGTCTGGGTTAACATCCAAATCTATTTTAACGATTTTTTTTTCTTTTATTCTAAGCAATTGAAGTAAAAAATGGCCGATTTACTAGCCATTGACGTCGCTAGAGCAGTAACAAAGATTGAATCTGGTCAAACCTATAGGTTGGTCGGAAGACTCATTGGAGTTACTGTTTCTGTTGTGCATCGCAATGATGGAGGTTCAGACAAACTGGATCTTACGTACTAAGACGTGGTCATGGCAAAAAGCGGCCTACGGCTGCAAGGAATGATCGATTTCTTTTGATGCAAGCTTTGAAAATCGACGTCAAACAGCTGTCCAGATGAAAAATGTTCCACAAGATGTGCGTCAAGTGCATGTAAGTGAAGTACTGCGAGGAGAAGATTTAATGAAGCTTGTTTAAACTCAAGAGTTCTCGAAAAATGATCCAAACTTAAGGTACGACATCGCGTTAAGAGACTGATTTTTGGCCAATGGAAGTTTTGATTACGAACTAAAACCTCACGGGGGAAACACACTACTAACACCCCTTTTTGAAATAATACTAATTAATTAATTTATAAATTTACTGAAACTTAATTAAATAAATATTTCATTCAACAAAAAACCGAACCGCTAGTAATATGCAATAATATGTGATAAATATATACAGATAAATCAATTCTATTTGACAGTTTAATTGTGAAATGAAAATTTATCGAATTACATTTCAGTAATAAATATTTATTTATATTTATTTTATTATTAATACTATAAAATGTTATTGGTGTATTTTATGAATTGATGAGGTAAATACACCAGTGTAATTGATCACATCGGACTGTGTACTACGAGATCGAGGTTCGATCCATCTAGGTGATAAATTATAAAAACAAATTGTCATCTCAGAATATTACCATTGAAGCTTATCCTAAACTAGCATTTTTGGAGGCTAGTATCTGCACTTAATGTGCAAAAATATAACATGTATCGCGATCTGCTGTGAGGAGAGTGTCACAGCTACAAATAAATTGCATTGTGTTTATATATGAACTGGCCCTTGAAATGTTAAAATTTATTTTTATACTTCTGTATATGTATAGAAAGTTTAGGCGGATATACATATTTTGAAGTTCTTAAATTCCGTTTCGACTATATTTTCATTGCTGTCCGTAGGGATTGATGGATCGATGTGTGTAAGGACTCCGTATGTTCAACGAAAAAAGGTAGAATAAAAGAAATGAACAAAATTATAATTTTGTTGACGAAGTTCTGAGCTAGTATTTGTCATAATCGCACAACAGAAAGTGGATGTTTATTCAAACACACAAGACAATAAATTCAATTTATAATGGAAACTATTATTTGCAAATTTCTCAATATAATAATGAAAAAAATGCAAAAAAATATTTTTTTCTGCTGCTATTGGTGTCAAATCCAAGGTCGTACAGACGGCAATTGAATTAAAATATAAATATTTACTTTCTAAGATCGTCAATTGTTTTGGTAATAACAGAATTCAATTTAGTTAAGTATCAAATTAAAGTTTTCTGAAGGAGGAAAATAAATTATTAATTCATTTACATATTTTTAGGCGGGCACGCTACTTAATGTAAATAAGTTTACAGGGTACATTTTTAAAAATATGTATATAATTTTTTTGAATTTTTGTCATTGATTAATTTATATTTGAATAATTAAAGATTCTGTGGAGACAAATAACTGAATTATTTATACTAATTTTCTAGGCAAAATAAATATATATATATATATATATATATATATATATATATATATATATATATATAAATATAACAGAACATAAAGTAGTACGAGCATCAACTTTATTGGAAGAAGAATATTATCAGCATTTGTTAAAAGTAAATTAGACAACATGACAAATCCCATGGATAGACGTTTTTAGTAAACACGATCTAATTCTAGTTACAAGGATGGAAACTATTTACTAACGAAAGATATAAGCGTTTCCAGAGCATAGATAATCAATTTTAAGATGGAGGACAGTCACTTTAGTTCAAAATTAGGAATTGAACTTGAATCCACTATAAGTAACGTCTAAATTTCTACTCAAACCATTAGACTAGATAGTAAAAGACCAGTCGCACATATATATGTCATTGTAAATGTAGTGGCAACACTTGTATTGTTAAAAATAACAATAAAAAAAATCTATGTGAAATGAATACTTTAATTCCACATGCACAACTTCAATTGTCGTAAAATCTATGTGAAAATAAAAAAAAATTACATGGACATTTCAATATCTATCTGATGGCCGCAACACATGATAAAGAAAAGGAAGAATGACAAGTTGCAATATTACTAAATATAATTGGACAAGAAGCGGTTGAAAATATAGAACACATTTCATTTGAAATAGCAGCAAGAAAATTGTTAGGGAACGTAATAGAAAACTTCGAAACATACTACAATCCAAAGAAAAACATTCTGCATTCCCGGTTTCTTTTATATAAAATAAGACAGAAACCTAATAAAAAAATTTGACATATTTCTCACTGGAGTAAAACTCCATTAAATAATTGGGAATATTAAAATTCTAACGAAATTTTACTAGATAAAATTGTACTGGAATAAATGATCCTGAAATTCAATATATAATTATCAAAATGAGGACTACGGAACTTAACATAGAATATTTTCGAATTGCAGAAATAACACGAACAAGGATCGACAAGATCTATTCTAAGATGAAAGTATCCAGAATCCACGAGATGAGATACAGACCAAGTTGCTAAGGGACTAATAAAAGTTGGCGTAACAGCGTCTTAACAAAATAAATAAATAAAGTAGCGTTCTTCAAATAAAATATGGTACTAATTGAAATAAGTCTCTCAAATTACAAATTCCAGCCGCAACGTCAAACCAAATTCGGAACCAGAGTCAGAGTCACATCGTAACAATATAAATAGATGCAAAAGATGTAGGTAACCAACAACATTCAAATTTAAATCAATGTTTTGCTAAAGCCAAAGTTTGTTTTTTATGTGGTAAATGTAACCATTTTGCACATACTTGCATGTTTAAATTCATTCTTTCTGAGCAAAATAAAATTAATCCTGATGATGTAGGAGTAGGTGAATCTGATAACTGTTTTTATGTTTTACTAATAAACAAAGATATTAATTCATTAACCTGAATAGTAAATATTTAAATTGAAAATAGTTTATTCACTGATTTTGATATAAATATAATTTGTTTCGGTTATTTAAATTAATTAATAATTCATGTAATAAATTATTATTATTATTGATTATATTTTGTTATTTAGCGAAACTGAAGAGGAACATAGTGAAACTATGGAATATAGAGAGAGCTCAACATAATGATATTAAATGAAATAGAAACGGGGTACATAGCTCCGTGGTAAAGCATCGGACTGTGGATCATAAGATCCTCGATTCGAGCTTCACAGCTGACAAATTTCCGTAATTAAAATTGACACCAATCTCTACCATCCTTGGAGGCCGTGATTTGACGGCTGGTAACTGCACTTCACGCGCAATAATATATCACAATACAGAGATCTTTTTTGAGCAGAGTGCTACACCTAGAAATGTATAATTGGCGTGATTATATATTTATTTATTATATTAAAATAAATTTCAATATAAAGTAACAACCCAAATAAACCTATCGTCCTCTCAAAAGGACAGACTTCATTTTAATATTTACCTAGACGATTGTGTATACACGTATTGTAAGCCAGTTATTTTATTTGTATATCGTGATTGTAATTCTTGTTACAAGAAGAAGTAATTTTTCCTCAAAAATAAAAAATTTTACTATTAATTTTTATTACTAAGCATGGATAAATGGAATAATATTTGTATATTTTTTTTTTTTTAGAAAATATATTTTGTGGAACATTACATTTAAAATAATGCATTTATAATCACCAGTTTTTAAATTTAAAATATTTGTTTATATACATTATTTATAGTTGTTCAAACTTCATGGTTATTTTAGAAGGACAGTAGAATTATATACCACTATGTATTACAATATGTTTCTATTTTCTTTTTCCAATTATATGAACAAATCATTATCTTTTTATGAGTTAATTCAACTAGCAGAAGGCGCTTTAGACGAGGATTTACCACATCAGGACTACATTTTGCCTTCATAAAATGCTTGTAAAAAACACAAGATGAAAATTCCGGTGACAAAGAAATCGAATATTTACCTGGCAGTCAATTGCGGGCAGAAATACTACTTGATGAAAAGCTGGAAACATCTACTACCGAATATGACAGTGTAAATCACTTACCAATTGCAGTTCTTCATTTTGCTGATAATTATTCTTTAGATAAAAACGATAAATTTGCTAAATTGTGGCCACTTATTACAGAACTATACAAAAAATTTCAAGAATTCGTCTATGTGTGTATGTGTCTATGCGGCTATGGTTCCATATTTTGGTCGACACGGTTGTAAACAATTTACTCGAGGAAAGCTTATTCGTTGAAGCTATAAGTTATGGGCAGGAACTACTCGTCGTCAAAGTTATATATTCTGGTATTGATCATATCAAGGATCATTTAGTGGAATAAATGATAGATACAAATATATGATCCTGGGACCAAGTACTGTTTCATCATATGCAGATATACTTTTAACTTTTGGTTATCATTGCCATACCACATTTACTTCGATAATTTTTTTACATCTCTACAACTGTTGCAAGAAGTTTCTAATAAAAAATGAAGGAAACTGAAACTATTCGCGAAAATAAAATTTCCAAATGTCCTCTTATATGAAACAAAAGCTACGAAGAGGAAATTTTGGTTACCACGAGAAGGCAGAGAAGAAGAATGTTTTGTGTAAATGGAACGATAACAATATATACTTCATGTAGCTTCTAACTAAACCTCGGCACATCCACTTCGACAAGTTGGTAGATATTCCCAAAAAGAGAGAAAAAAAGATTTATATTCAACAGCCAAATATAATACGTTTATATAACGAAAATGAGGAGTGGATAGAGATGACCAAAATATAAGTTTATACAAAACCGCAATTAGAAGCAAAAAGTGAGATTTTCCTGTGTTCGTTCATTGTTTAATATTACAAACAATGTGTACTAAATGTAACGTTGTATTGTAATAAAAAAATGTTTTATTTTATACTACAACGTTTGTACTCGTTGTGGGTTCGGTGAAGTTAGAAGAATAACGCAAAAGTTTAATTATAAGTAACAAAAATAATTTACTTATTTCTACTTAATTGTTTAACACTACAACTACATTTATTTTCACACGTATTATTTGTTACTACGTTGCCCGTTTAGCACAGACTGTCAGTTTATTACAGCATGACGGTTTATTACAGCCTCACGGTTTACAGAAGACTCAGGGATTATCACGGACTCACGGATTATCGCGGACTCACGGTTTATCACAGACTCACGATTTATCATACACTTACCATTTATCATACACTCACCATTTATCATACACTTACGGTTTATCATAGACTCACTGTTTATCACCAGTGTTGTGACTCGTAAGATATTTGATCTGATCTAGATCGTTTTATGTTTTCTGTTCTTGATCTTGATCTAGGTAAAAATGAATTAAATCTATGATCTTAAAAAGATCAGAAATATTTCTGCATACTGGAAGTTATTAGCCAGTGTTGCCAGCGTACATTTGTCAAATTCCTCTACCTGCCGCTACCAATCTTTCTTTTGCTAAATTATAAGATTTTAGCACATACTGGATATCACTTTACTTACCTTTTTTATATACGTAACTTACTTTTAATTTTGTGTTCTATTTTCTCAATAAGAATAAAAATTTTTGTGAAAAAAATTACTGATTTTTTTTATGACTTAAAAAAAAGATCTTTTATACCTGATCTGATCTAAAAAAATAGATCCGATTATAAAAATTGATCTATGATCTGATCTAGAACATATTAAATGTGAAGATCTTGATTTTGATCTAGATAATTTTAAAAATGCTGTGTCACAATACTGTTTATCACACACTCCCGGTTTATAAAGTACAGATCGACGGCTCATCAGAGGCTGGACTAGATTAGACTGACTACCGTTAGCCTGGGGTCGGCAGCCCCTTATCTCGTATGTTCCTCTGTGGCGAGTTCTTGAGCGTTCTACACTTCTCTCGAAGCTACAAGAAACGCTACTGCGTAATGAGCGGGCGTGACGCCACTTCAACAGGTTTCAACAGATATATATATATATATATATATATATATATATATATTTATATATATATATATATATATATATATATATATATATATTCGTTACGCACTGAACAAGGCATAGTGTCCTCTGTTTTACAAGGCATAATTTTAATGATTACATAGTTAGTGTTTCTATTATTTATCTCAATCGTTTGTTTCCTAACGAAGAATTATGTTTAATAATTTGAAAGGTTCAATTTAAATAAATTTCTATATACAGAACTATATCGAAACACACCAGTTTTAGGATCTCAGTATTCTGCATACAATCTATTGAGTCGAACCAAATTACCAATAAACAGAAATTTACTATTTATTTACACTAGTAATTTTTTTCTGAACTTAACAAAATATTAGAGCAAAAATCACATTTAGGTACAGTTTACAATTTTAAACTTATTATGACAGAAATTCCAAATTAAATCAATTTAAATATAAAAAAATATCAGAACATTGTATAAAGAAATAATAATGCTCGGCAACCAGTTAATATTGTAGGTAAACATTAAACACCTCGTTCTTATATTATCAAGGATGAAAATAATAATAATAAATGCTGCAAAATTTATATACTCTGATGATTTTTTTCTGAAACCATTATATGGAAACTCGGAAAATAATAATAGAAATAATCAGATAAACCTAAAACTTAATTCTTAATATTACAGAAGTAAAACTTTGTAAAATGTTTGTAAATAAGTTAGGGTATAAAAGTTTGTAAATATTGAATGTTGTTAATTCGCTGGAGGTAAATAAGAAAACAATAAGTAGTATGATTAGACGCTTTTTTATTAAACACGATCAAATTCTCGTTACAGGGGTGAAAACGATTTACTAACTAGAGAGATGAGCATTTTCTTGGACACTCACTCTTAAGAAAGAGAACAGTCAGTAGTTCAAAATTAAGAATTCAACTCAAAGCCTCTACTATGTAACGTCTAAATTTCCACTTAAACCATTAGATGACAAATAAATTACGGTGGACTAGACAGTAGAAGACCAATGTCACATATGTATTGTATTGTAAGTGTAGTGACAATAGTTGTATTGTTTAATGCAGATGCAAGTATGCTTGCTTTAATCTGGAATAAAATTGTAATACAATTTGAAACGACAAACATTAACAGAGATTGTAAATAGACGAACAAACAGCCTTAGCTCTTTTAAATTTACCTACAAAATAAAAGATGACACGACAAGTAATTGCAGCTGATCTTACCAAAGAAAACAGAGTTGCTAACTGGACTGTGAATGAGCGGAAGCGAGTTTTGTTAACAAGAGTTCCTAAAATATCCTGATGAACGTAAACGAGTCTAGCGAAGACCGGGAGAGAGATTTGCTCGTTGCAATGTTGTTAAAAATTCCATTTGGTGTAAGCTCTATAATGTTTTGGGGTGGTCTCTGCTTTGATGCTTGTACAGAGCTTGTTTCTATTCATGTGAGAGTCAAGAGTGCAAATTTTTATTCAGATACCATTATTGTTTGCATCATTTACGGAAGACAATTTTGAATTCACTCAAGAAAATGATCGATCTCGCTTGGCTAAAGTTGTGTTAATTAGAATTAGACTACTTAAACGCTATTTAGTAATGTACCGGTAATGGTTATTAAGAAGAACTTAGAAATGCAGTTTATGCAAAATGGACGATGATTCAATATTCGTGTATCACAATTATAATTAATAATTGTTATTTCACTATAATTTAGCTTTAATATTGTCATTTTCCATATGACTTACTCTCAAATTGCCACATTATGTATTAACAATACATACACGTAATTTTCCTTAATCAATTAAAACTAATTTATGAGTTTATAAATCAAACCTGCGTCAAATGCAATTATTAAACAATTAAATTTAGATTTACAAATATAAGAAAGTGTTGTGGCAACCACACAAGATTATTTTTAACAACGAATAAATTACAACAAATTTAATATACGAGTAGATACTGTGCAAATATTTATGCTTGTACAGGCTGTTGGGTTTGCGAGCCCAACCCCAAATGTATTCATACCACTTGAAAAATATGCTTTAATCAAATATAATTATTTACGCTGTGCAAGTCTAAATTTTTACGTCATACGCTGCACTCTTAGATAAATGATAATTCTTCCGAAGATATTTATAAGATTCACTTTTACGTAAATCTGCACCTATAAACAATATTCAATTAATTGGTGACAAGATTTTTAATTAATAAATTAGATGTATTTTAATGTAAATTAATTAATTTGACGCAGGTTAATTATTTATGAACCGTGCATTAAAATATTGTTATAATGAGAAATTTCTTGATAAATAATATATGCAGATTCTGTATAATCTGACAATAGCTTGCTTATACAATAATTTAGACGAACGCGCCAATAACGGTGTGAAAATAATTATATTTCATTATAGAAAATACCAATAACAGACAATGTAGATCCCCATCAAAAGATAAGAAAAATGTGTAGACCGACATTAAAAATTTTCCCAAAGTGGCGTTCGTAGACATTACTAATTATTTATTATTATATGCAAAAAGTGCTTACACACAGAGAGAATTGTGAGCATAAATAAAAGCCTAGATGAGTATAAATATAAATTTTATAAGTGGAGTTGGGTAAATGAAATCCAGGCAATGACATTAGGAACTATTCCAATGTATTTTTAAATAGTAGCCATTATAATTAGTTAGTTGGAGTGACTAAAATTTTGAGTAATTACTAGCAATCAATATTACTTGATATTTATTCACCAAGCATTTCAAATAATTTTATAATTTCATTTTCCTAGTGTTATTCACTGCATTATTACATGCTAAAATTAATACATTACTACATTCATGCATAAGCTTGGTTCCTGCATTTTTTCATTTAATTTTCATTTTTTATTGATATCTGTAACATTTGGCATTCTAAAAAACGATACATTGTCCCTACTGCATCCAACTATGCAGCAAGTTACTGGCATTTCTACTGCAAAGTAACAAATAATTATAAATGTATACCGTGTGTCTGTCTTAAAAGTGTACATAGGAGATTAACATGGGAATCAGTTTTTTGCGGGCTATTTCTCGGACAAGAATGATTGTGGTATCAATCATTTTTCTGAATCAAACAATGTAACATACATTACAATTTAGTAGAAATTTGGCTCAGTAAATTAATTTTAAAAATATGAAAATTCTTCGATTTATTCAATTTTTATCCAAAATACATTATAGTCACCTATGACTGTTTTGTTTTGATTTCTTTAAAGCTATTTATTTGACGTTTAAAAATTAATTTACGGAACCTAATTACTACTAAATTGTAATGTATTTACATCGTTTGATTCAGAAAAATAATATCTTTCGATTGATACTACAATCATAATTGTCCGGTAGAACACCGAGCAACAGCACGCAAAAAAATTATTTCCCATGTTAACATTCTATGTACACCTTTAAAACAGACACATGGTATATACATAAATAGTATTTCGAAGAAACCTTCAATTTTACGTGTAAAGAAATATTCACAGAATTATTATTTTCGATCTAATTCTCTAATTATGGATGTAAATCACTGCCTGCCTACCAAACAACTGACAGTAGCCATGTTTTGACGTCATCTTCACGAACCTTATACATTTGGAATTGGGCTCATATAACCATCCAGATACCCTTTTCCGTTCCTTGTTATTTAGATACCGCCGTCTTTAATATCATTTATTTTTTGAGATCTCCTCAATTTTCCCATTTACATCCGTGTGTTTATGCAATAACTCATAGATGAGAAAAGATAGAAACTTCATAATTACAATTTTCATGTCAATGCGCAGAGCTGATTAGATTAAATTTTAACTCTATTACACACTAAAATAATTTAATTTCAAATCTGGAATAAGCTGTGAAATATGGTTTTAAATTAAAAATATTAGCAATTTTGAAAGAAACAGTTATTTGTATCAAAGTACTGAAGTATAAATTTTTATAACGAATATGTAAAATAAACCATGTGAGTGTTAAAAAGGAACTTAAGTGACGCGGTACATATTAAATTTTACTTGAAATCTAGAAAAAAAGTTTTAAAAAATTATTACATAGGTTAAGTTTAAACATCTGTCAGTTGTCAATTGAAAATGACACTCAGTGTTGCCAACCTTGAACATTGAAGTTATCGTAAATAACACTTAAAATTATGTGTTTTGTCCTCATAGACCGGGAGCCAGCAACAAAAAGCACGTATGATAAGTCCAAAGCTGAATCTTTTTGAGAAGTTAGCTAGTGTCATCTTTAACACGGAAATACAAGTATGGCGGCCTGTAGGTGTCGTAGTTGCGCTGCGCATTTTTTTAAATTTGTCAAAAAAAAAACTATGCCTTTGGGAATGAGTACAAAGTTAATTCTTGTTTTATATTGTATATTGGATAGCTAAAGTATGAAAGAGTTGTATGCCATACCGATGCGGCGTCTCAAACTGTTCGCCATATTGAATTAAAGGTGTCATTTTTGTATGTCCTCTTGGATTACGAGTCCAAAGCTAATTTCTTTGTACATTGATGAAAAAAAAAATTATTACCGATTACTATCACGCCATACTGTTTCGGTGTCTCTAAGTGCCCGCCATACTGATTCAAAGATGTCAAACTTTTCATTAATGGATGTATCATAGGCACACACCTGGAAAAAATGTTTTTCAATAGATTTTAATGTCTCAAAGACGAGTCTATGTGTGCCATACCGACTGGATGTCTCTAACATAAGTTATTAACATTAAAAATTGTAAAATTTTTACAAGTGGTGTGTATAACAAGTTTAAGTGCCATACTAACTTTTTTGAGCCATTTGGAGTACAAATATATATGTGCCATACCGATATTATATCTGTAAGGCAAGGAATAAACATGTAAAGTTGTAAAATCATTTAAAAAATGGTGAATTTAATTCAGTTATTATAATTATGTTGACTTTTGTATATATGTTAATATAAAAAAAAATAAACGTTACTGCTGAGAGTATTTATTTCTATCAAATTTAAGCGATGAAACGCCAAACCATCAGAATGATGAACAACTAAATGAACATGAAGGTTAATATATAACTTTACATTTTACAATCATTCGGAAAAATACTTAATAATGTCAATAATAACAAATAAACAAAGCCGTTAGTTTTACATTTTTCTATAATTATGTAATGGGCCCATAAACCAATTATTTTAATTTTTTTTATGAAACATTATTAGAATATGATGATGAGTGAAAACCCGATGTGAAAATATCATATATTACACAAAATATGATTTTTCAAAATTTGTATGACGTCACAGGTACTACTTCAGTGGCACCAAAACAACGATTTTCCATGATATTAGATATTATATATTTTTTTAATATAAAAATAATATTTTCATATTATAAGTCTTAATTAACAACAATTAAACTTAATATAAACTAAGACAAAATTCGTTTATGACAACTTTAAGAGATTTTACTTGATATTCGAGTAAATAATAACAACAGTTTGAGAACAGTGGCGCTAGTAGTGATGTAACCTAACCTCAACACACAATTTTAATCAATAGATTTTCAACACAGAAAAATAAAACAGTGAAATTATGAAACAAGTAATAGAAACCCAACAAATATAATCCAACAAACATGAAATGACATTTCGTAGTTCTATTTTAGCCCACAAAAGGCGTTGGGCACAGCGGCAGACGCGCGATTTTCAATTTTCATATTTCTGGCCAATAGCACAATGCAAGTACCTGTGACGTCAAAATATGTTCAATTCGTTATATCGCTTTACTGCAAAATATTTAAAAGAAAAAAATACTTTACTACTAATTATTCCGTAAGTGTTACACGATTTTGATATAAATTTGTCATATTTCGTTTATGGTTTATGCGCCCATTGAATATCATCGATTCATAACAATTGCAGAACCTGTAAGCTCTGATGAGGACACGGATGGAGATTCTGATGAAGAGAAAGACGATGATAATATTAGTGAAGCTACGGATTCACTTGATGAATTTGATTACCACGTAGTATCGGATGAGGACAGCGATGAAGATGAAATCTAACGAGCTAAATATACTGTATTTTATTTCTATTATGAATTATATTTTTTCTAATTTGTAATTAAACTTTGCCTATTAAACATTTATATAAAATATATAATATTTTTACAGTATGGAGCCCTTTTAAATACCTTCTATTAGTATGGTATCGCATCTATTCGTCGAATTGGACCACTGGGGACATAAAAGCGAACCGCCATACTTCTATCTATGATACATCCACTAATGAAAAATTTGACATCTTTGAATCAGTATGGCGGGCACTCAGAGACACCGAAACAGTATGGCGTGATCGTAATCGGTGATAATTTTTTTTTTCATCAATGTACAAAGAAATTAGCTTTGGACTCGTAATCCAAGAGGACATAAAAAAATGACACCTTTTATTCAATATGGCGAACGGTTTGAGACGCCGCATCGGTATGACATACAACTCTTTCATACTTTAGCTATCCAATATACAATATAAAATAAGAATTAACTTTGTACTCATTCCCAAAGGCATAGTTTTTTTTTGACAAATTTAAAAAAATGCGCAACGCAACGACGACACCTACAGGCCGCCATACTTGTATTTCCGTGTTAAAGATGACACTAGCTAACTTCTCAAAAAGATTCAGCTTTGGACTTATCATACGTGCTTTTTGTTGCTGGCTCCCGGTCTATCAGTTTCTTTATCGGAATTAATTAGTTAATTCTTCTTGCACATGTTGTTTCATTTTGCGTATAAATTTACTACAATACGTCATATATCTGTCAAAATTATGCTACTTGTACAATAATTATTTTACAGTTGCCAACACTGCGTTGCTTAAAATAGTCGTATAATGGGTTTAATGATAATTTTTGAGCATTTTAATACCGATATCAAATAAACTAAATTATATGTTAAATAAAATATTTCCAAGTTATCGTCACTGTGACACAAATAAGAGAAACTTTTATTCTATGTGTCAAATAGAATTATTAAATAATCAAATACACATTTATATGTATAAGAAGTCGTGTGATGTCTATATTAAAAGTTTTCTAATATTTTAGTAAGTATTTATGAAATGGCAGAATTAAATTTTAAATGAAATAGAAAAGGTTCATGTCGTAGCGAATTTTTCCACAGTGTTTTGAAAACTCAGTGCTATTGTTGTGAGCAGTGAGCGACGGCCGGTGTTCGGATTACACCGCACATTCCTCGCCCTGATTATCTCCGGGCTACTGGACTCCGGAACTTACCGGAGTGGCAGATAAGTGGGTCGGGTTCGGGTCGAAAGGTACGGCCGGCTTCACAGGCCGGATGCACAAAGAAGGATACTACGTAGATTCCAGCCAAGTGCTTCTAAAAGTTTTATTATTTTGTGCCGCAAAAAGTTTGAAATGGATATTCCTACACGTACATAGCATAGTTATGGTTTCAGTTTAATAATCAAATAAACTTAGCAAAAAAATTAATATATTCTCACGCTATTTACTCAATATTCAGTATGAATGATCTCGGTCTGTGATATTGTTTAACTAAATACAAAATTGAATCTTATTTGCATCTGTTATGGATTATTCAATAATTACACTCGATAAATTAAAACATTAGTTAATAGATGTTTCAGTTACCTATACGAATATTTGCGTTCCTATATCAACTATGATGGCTCAATTTAAATAGAGCCACATGGGATAACGAGAAAATTCAGGGGATTTCAAAAAATGGATATAAGTGACTCAAAATATACAGTGTTTTTCTTTCAATCTCACTATTGGTGGGATTTCAAGAACTACAAGAGGTATGACTTTGGCCATATCGGCCATATCCACACTTGTAGGCCAATGAGTAAAGTGATAACACAAATAGTCAAATTGTCAATCAATTTGTTTTATTTATTTCATGGAAATAAGGTACGTACTTTTTTTATTTTATTTGACATTGTGCACGTGAAATAGGAAAAGTACTAAGAAAAACACGTGTTATTATGCCTAATTGTAATACTCGGATTTTGCATAACTCGTCTTCGGCTCGATTATGCAAACTATACTCATTTTACAAAAAAGGTCATTGTAATACTAGTTTTACAATATACTATTTTTTGCCATTGGTTTAAACAGTAAAAATATGTACATATTTAATTTGAAATATTTTTCTAAATTACGATAATTTAGAAAATATTTAAAAATAAAAAAAATAAGAAATTGAATATTTTGTCCATATCTAAGAATACAAAAATATCACTAAATTGGCGTACTGGAGTGGTATTTTTTGTCTAATTTAAACGAAGCAGTAGCTTTTACCTGTAGTTCTCGAGATCGAAATAGTGAGCCTCGAAACTGAAACACGCTGAATACCTACCATATACCGTTCATACAGCTTCAAATTGTAAATAATATTTTTTATGGAAAATATTATTAGTAACATTATTATTTAATACTGATACCCTGCTAATTTTATATTTGAAATGAATTGAATTTATTGTTTTCTATGTTGCGTAAACTTCCACTTTACAGTTTAGAATTATGACTAAAATCATCTGACAAAGTTGTGTTAGTCTGTTTTTATTAATATGAATCGTGTAGTTTTACCGAATATCTTTAGAAATTTAGTTTTTGAACCTAGAATTTACTGGTGATATAAACGACAAAGATACCTTCGTTCCAAGAATACCTAGCGGTTTGCCGACTTATATGTAGTTGCAGAAAGTGCTTCATTAATATGTATGAAATTTAAAATGAATAAAGTTATATCTTTAATTAATTTAGAACAGGCTATAAATATTAATCACTTATTCAAAAACTTAAAGGCGACAAATAAATATTACCTTGTATTAATTTCAGAGAACTGTGCTTTATTTTCTCGTAAGGAGAATATATAAATGTATTAAATATGAACTCAAATAGAATCTCACTTCCAATTTTGTAGAGGTCATATTTATTGAAGGTAACTGAATTTAAAAAAAAAAATAAGAATTATTTCTATTTCGGAGTTCTTTTAAGACCATAAATACTCTGTAAACCCGTCATTAAAAAAATCTATAAGCTCACTGTTTATGACACTTTTTATTTTCCATTCGTGGTGTCTATGCTTCTAAAACTTATAGATTAATTACGTATAACCTCAAAATGATGAGGTGGTGTCTAAATAGTTATTTTTAATTATGGATCTCATATTCCTCCCGTAGAGCTTAGTTGATGGAACTAAAAAGAAAAAGTAAATTGTTGTGTCTCTGAAGTGCTAACACAAATGAGACAAAGCCGTAGTGACATGTCACTAGTCAAGCACACCAAAGGTTGATGGTTCAAAACCCACTGAAGAGCATAAATTCACAATCATCCACTCATTATGCGGCATATAACAAAATGCAGTTGGTCTGTTTACCATCTTCATGATAAATTTAAATAAAAACAATAAAAAACACTGAGTTATATTTTTGACAGGCAGAATTTTTTATAGCTATTAACATACCTAGCAATGTTATGAGTAGACAGCGGATTATATGCAAAGTGAATATATTTTAATTTTTGCATATCTTTAAATAAAATCAATTTTCTGGACGAATTACTTTGATTAATTAATGCTGATTACTAATTGCATATATTGCATATTTGGGCATTCTTATGCATTTTTTTACAAAAGTTGCATATTTAAATACTATTAAGACCTTGTCTAGTGATAAACAATATGAAATTTCTGGTAATGCACATTGATAATTTCCAAATATTGGAGGAGACCGCAATAAATAAAAGAATGCAAAGGAAAAACCAATAAACAATACAATAAGCAAATACACAAACCAATAATATTTCTAGGGAAATTCCTGTAACGGCAACGGTAAGTATTCATTGTGTACACGAATGGTAAAAGTGGGTACTACATACAATGATACAATGAATTCTCAGCTGGAAATATCTTTTACCTATGTTTCACTTTCTTTTTTTTTTTTTTAGAAAATTTTGAATAATATTTTATTGTAATTATGTAAATATGTCATAATCTTATAATATAAAGTTTCTAGACTTAGTACATATGTATATTAGTAATATATTAATTGTTAGTTAATTGTGAATCAGGATTAAGACTGTATTGTGCAATAAAATTCATAATCCATTCATTTATACTTTTTATCTAATAATTTAAGATTTTTTTTGCATATTTTGCTGCATATATTCTCATATTTGTACATATATAGTGCATATTTCCCAAAAAATCATATATGCGCATATAATTCAGTTTTTTCCTCCATATAATCCGCTCTCTAGTTACGAGTATTATAACAGCCGCAGATATCATTTTGAAATCAGAGCTTGTAGAGCGAAGATTTTAAGATATCTAAGGCCTGTCTGATCTATAACGTGGTTTGTTCAATTGCTTATTGGATTTAGAATATGAAGACGTTAAAGTCAATAATGAATAATAAATGTTATTTTTTGTATTTTTTTTATGTATAACGTGTTATAATTTTAGAAGATAATCAATTAAGTCTGTTTGTTATAATTTAACACTGTGGTTACAGTTGTTTTGTATCATATTTATAATTTTTTTTTACTCGGTTTCTATGATACCAAAATCATGAGAAAAAAAGCCAATTTCATATCTACAGGAGATTTGTATACCTTCTCTCCCGTCGTGAGGGAAAGTGCTCAAATAATTTGAAAAATGAACAAAATTAACCAAAAAAAGTTAACTATCATAAATTAAATTACAATTCATATAATTTTGAAATACATAAAAACCATCTTATTGGGGTCGTGACAAAATAGTATCTACACCGCAGGAGAGAAATGTAGTTTGTCGTCCTGTATCCCTCGCCTACGGCTCGTGCTTCAATTTTCTGCGCGGAAAAAAATTATATACTTTCCTTCCTAATATAATATTTTCACTTCATCGTCAAACGTAGTCATCACGACTATTTGATAAGAAATGTATGTCCACAATAGATTTTTTTATATGTATTTCATAGGAACGAATTGTCTAGCAGTTGTCTTTCCTTGTTCTGCAAGTTTTTCTGACTAGTATCTTTCATTAACTTAATACCTAAGTATTTGTATTCAATAGTTTTTTCGATTTTTTTTCTTTTCTTTGTTTCTTTATTGAATTACCTACATTACAATGAATTATGTTTGCTTGAATTTTAATTCTAAATTGTCAAATTCAAATCATTCTACGAACCATAAGTACAATTCTTATCGTCTTTGTCCTCTGCTAGCCATACCTGATCGTCACCGAATAAAAGATAATTAAATATATTACTAAAATTCTATTAAATTAGAAACTTCCTTGAAGTATTCCCAAAACGTTACTGAAAACATTTATAATTAAATATAGACAGGTTCATTGCTGCTACTTAGAACGATTTTCAAGGCGCGCCCTTTTTGATTGAATTACTTACTGTCGCTGCTTAAAAGTAAATATTATCAGAACCGAGTTTCAAAATAAACGAAATGATTAACAAAATTAAATTCATTTCATCTTCAGCCTTGTGCAAACTGAATTACATTTGCATCGAAAGCAAAATTCTTTTCTTAAGGAAAAGTAAATATAAGTGGCTATCATGAATTTTAATACATTCGATACGTTACAGTGAGAGAATATTTTCCGTCGTTGTCGATAATCACCATAAACTGTGGACGTTATTGAAAGTGAATGCATTGATACCGGATATTACAACCAAGCCTCACTAGTCATTGTTGATAATAACTAGGGATTATCGACGATCCCTGTGCCTGACTGGGGAAAGTTAAATTCCACTAAAACGAGTACACCGGCTTAAAATTATTAAGTACGAGTGCGTAAAGTGGGCTTAAGGTTACTTTATTAAAAATGCGAGCGAAACAAACATAAAAACTCATTTAACTAAAAAGGTACAAGGCTTGAATCGTACGCTGTTCGAAGACAAGTATAAAACATGCACCAAAATACGTGAGTGGGAAACACACTGTGAATTTCAAAACAAACAATATGTACAAAACCTAAGTTCTGTAAATATTATTACTAAATTTACATATTTGGCAATACTCTACATAAATCTTCCGCAAGAGAAACAACTGAACAGCATAAAAAAGTAATAAGTAATTAAGTAATGACAAATTATGATTTGTAAAACAAAGGAAGCCATATCTTGTTCAACTCATAGCCTTCATTCAGTTTCACTATATTCTTCTGCTTATATATTTATATTAGCTTCTATTTTGTATCTGTCATTGAGTCATAATATTGCTATAATTTTAGTTTCATCAAATTTTATATCTTGTAGCTATCTTATGGCATATTTAGCAACAGCAGAATTCTCTGGTTTGTTAAGATGATCCGAATGTATTCTGCATTCTTGTTGTTTTCGTTATGCAAGTATATTCAATGTAACATTTTTCATATTCACATGTAAATTTCAGAGGCATGAAGCGAGAAAATATTATCTAAATCCTTCAACAAACGTTGTAATTTGAGACGTGGAATAAAAGATATTAAGATGTTACATCTACGCAGATCCCTCAAAGTTCTTAGTGGCGGGAGAATCACAGGGGGAAATTTAAATTGACAACTGTCGGTTGTGGGATTCGAAATGAGGATCTCCCGATCCACAGTCCGATGCGTTACCACGTAGCTGTTTACCAAATAAAATTCATAAAGTTAGGACAAATTGCCTCCGAGAATCATTCTTAATCGCTGCACACAAATTATATCCTTAAATGAATCATAATAACCTATGGGCTAAGTCAGGGGTGGGCAACCTTTTATATAACAGGGGCCAGAATAAGATTTACATTTCGTACGCGGACCGTAGTTGTTAATTGACACATTTTTGTTACTTATAATTTTTTTCTAAAAATATAAAAAACAATAATAAATCAAAATTAACTAAGTACTACATTTATTTCTTAATTTTAACTATACGAATTATATCTAAAATTAAACTGTAAATCTCCCCTTTTTCTTTATGTTCGGTACTAACCTAATTTAAAAATTTTGTTTTTGAAAATATATATTTATTATTTCTTCTAAAGATCTCGCGGGCCGGATTGGAACTTTACGCGGGCCGGGGTTGGCCCGCGGGCCGTAGGTTGCCCACCCCTGGGCTAAGTCACCATACCTATCGGTCAATGCACTCCGCTTGTAAAAATTGAGGTGCACCCAAATCGGATACGTCTCCCGTCGGTTTCAACGGAAAGGTTTCCATGCGTATCCTGATTTACCAGTACGCTTAATTTGTATTAGCGGGCACACTGACTCGCACGGTAATCTAGCCCCCTAGTTAGCTATGATCTGTATCAAAGGAAAAGGTACTTACCAAAGAATTTTCGTATATCCACGATCAAGTAAAATTTGCGTTATAAGTTAGTGTTGCGGCCCACGACAATTTGTCAAATTTTAATTATTTTTAGTGACACGTTTGATTTTTAATTGATAACTAATGACTGAGTTCACTATTCTGGATGTACCTTTGTACTCTTCCAAGATCGGCACAGAAATAATGCTCGAAGTGTCTTTGAGATATTGATTTCAAATTTGTCCCAAAATAGAGAGTGCGCGTTATATCTTATAATTCCCATGATTCCGATTTAATTAAAAATTATATTACAGTGAAACCAGGACATAACGGAGCTCGATACAACGAACATCTGATATAATGGACAATATGTAAGCGCTCGTAAACTGCCCGTGACTGCAAACTCGGGGAATCACCCGAGTTTCTTTGCCTCATTGCTGAATAAAATGTATTCATTTGAGTGATTCAATCTGTTATTTTTATATAACGGACATTCGGCTATATCCGACACCTCCCTCGCCCGCACTGGTTCGTTATACCAAGGTTCCACTGTATATGTGTATATGTCTATAGATTGACGGCCCTTTGTGTCGCTGAGCAGGCCCGTCCTAACCATAGGGCTATTGACACATATAAACGTAGATATAAATATGACATTTACGAGTATCATAAAAAAATCTAGAAAATAATTTTATAGAAGGATGTCTTCATTTTAATTGTGTTTAATTTATGGAAAAATACAGAAAATGTGTCTATTGCTGAACTTATAGTTTAAAAACAATATTAACTCGAATTTTGAGTCTACATTTCGCAAACGTGACCACAACAATGCGCATTTTTAACACTATTCTTAAAAATTGCAGCGGTGAAAGATCATTTTCAAAATTGAAAAAAAATAATTACCTACGTTATTATTTGGCTCAGGAAAAATTAAATGTTCACAGTATTTTATTTCATCTTTACAGTGTGCTTTATTTAAATACAACTGTTGGTATATAATTTAATTTAAAAAAGAAAAGACTAGCAAAATTAATAAAGTTAGGTACTGTGATCATTTATAATATACTGCTTTCCTTTTTCGTTTTCGGTTCAAATAGTTTGTTTTTGATTATGAATTTTGAATGAGTTATATTTATATATTTTTATTTGTTTATTGGTAATGAATTGGCTTTTCTAGTTCTGAAATTTTTGTAAACTTCACCGCCTTTCCAAATAATAATCTTCCTTCTTATTGTGTTTTATTATGAAGAGGGTGCTGTCGCTGAGTATTAAAGAGCGCAATTCCTGGAAAACAAATATAGTAATTCTGGAACGCTCAATCACATTGAATTGCGAGCCGAGAGAGAAAGGCAATACGTGGGAAACCTATCTTTGTCATACAGTCCGCTTAGAAAGTTGAGAAGAAAATATAAACAAATTAATATTCAATAATATTGAAATAAAAGGTTTATTATAAAAATTAAATAATATATTAATAAAAATGGGATTAACTAACTAAATATTATTTATGTGAGTTGAAAGGAATTTTCAAATAATTAAACAATACATTTTTAAATATTATTTATTACTTTTGGATAAGACTGTATAACATGTTTTTACATATAAACCACTTTACAAACGCATAGAAACCGCTCTAGAAATTAGTGTTAGACGAAAACGGATAACCTACGATGTATATCTGTCTCAGGCTCGTTTATCTCTTTCATAAAAGCCTAAAAGTGCGCGTTCCAGTATTTCTATATTTCAGTGCATACGGGAGCCACCACTGTCTCTCAATTCTGTATATAACATTAATTTTTTTAAAAGCAGAGTATCTTATATATTTCTTTACTTTACAGAATTGAATAAAATCATTCTTTTAATTATACAGGTTTTTTATTCAGTGCTTTTTCTTTCTTACTGGGGGAGGAAATTCTCCCAGCGCCTGCTTAAAATTTAAACTTTATTTTTATTTAAAAAAAATATCTATGTTTAAAGTAGGTACCTATAAGTTCGCCTGTATGTCATTAAATTTTCAGGCAATTGAAATTACGTATTTCATAAAAAAAATCATTTATGCAAAAGGGGCACATTTTCGCAATTTATTTCTTTTTCTCTCAGTCGATTTCCTCGCGATTTATACTTCTTTATATTACGGATAAGAAAATAAAGCAGAAGATTTTGTTTTTGAACCTAATGAAAATTATAAATATTTAAAATTACCTTCGGGGATTTTATTAAAGAGATATCACATCATGTAATAGAAAACATGTTCGAGGTATCGCCGACTACATCAGCTAGATAAAAATAATTTACAACTTAACAATGAACAATAAAATTATGTTTGTAATTGTACAATTACTTGGGATCAATACAAAGTTGTAGAAATTCTAATAAACTTATGATCATGCAAAACATATGATGACAAATATTAGTGAAATTGAATTATTTTACTGATAATAACTTTAAAAAGTAACGAGAGCACCATTGAGCACCTGGTGATTGTCTACAGGTCTACACTGCCCAATCATTAACTCTGATTATAACAAAAAATCGGACAGATTATTATTTATTTTGTGATCAATCTAACATAAAATAAATAATTATATCACCACTCCATTCATCCATTTGTGAGTGTCACACTGCTTAAAGCAAATCTTGGTATTATGATTTATTCCTGCCAGCGAATTGCAATTACCAGCCGTATATTCTTGTTTACAATATTTCTATTAAAATATATTCAGGAAATTTAGTGTAAGAAATTAAATCACATGTGAAAATAACAACCTATTGGCAGTACTTTAATTACATTTACTTAATTACTATAATTACGTTTGCATAAAAAATAATAATAAGAAATCAAGTATGTACTTAAACCTGAGAAAAAACTATTTATATCGGTCTCGTAAATCTAGTAGGTTGTGACGTTTCCATGATTTCGATATTTAAATTACTTGATGACATTGATGACCCCCACAGTCCGATGCCATAGGTTCAAACTGTATTGATTATTGCTTCATATAACAGTAATTTGCTGTCGGTGAAGAGGATAGATTTTCTGGTGATTGGCTGTTTTATCGCCAGATCCAAAGATCAACTGTATAAAGTAGATATAAAATTAGCCCGATAACAATTCCTTGAGGTACATCCGATTTTACTGGGTGGAGACTAGTGACGGCGTTTCGATATTTTATTTAGAATTTTTGTTATTATGACTTGAGGGATTGGTAGTACTTGTGGGGTCATTCTTCAACTGGAAGAATAACCTAATATATATAATATTATATAACCTTGTTGCCTTTTTGTCCAAAGCTGACTAATATCCTGAGTGGACAGGGAAGACTAAAGAAATAATTTCAAAAATATAAAATTACCGACAGTCGAAAATAAACATGTAGAAGTAGGAGAAGCCAAAAAATTAATCGTTTTATCTATGAATGTTGTGTGTTAAATGAGCAAAATACAATATCTCAAGCAACAATAAAAACTGGCCTATCGCAGAAACAGGCCTCACAGAAAAATATTTAAAATATATCACTCATTTTGTTAAAGATATGGAGACATTTTAGCGTTAGTTAATATTATTTTGTATGTAAATAACGATTAAGTATTCAATTATAACAATGAATACTTAAGTAGATTAGTTTTTAGCTTAAATGTTTAATTTTGCAAAACCCAAACACACGTACATACACGCCCGCACTCGCGCACGTATACACGCATGCATTTATATATTTCAAATTTTTGACCCGTCGCAATACCTTCTTCACATATTCCGAATTTATTTTAACTTGAAATATTTCTCATTTGACAGTAATGTATTATAACGTCCTGTTTCAAATGAAACATCAGGTGAAATGTTATATTTAAAGACAAGAAAGTCACAAAAATAAACAAAAAACAGAATAATGAACTAAAAACAATAATCATATCAATTTTCCATAATTCCTCAGTTATCGGTTAAATATTTACCCAATCGAATATTAAACATTGGAAATATTTCTGGAGCTATTCTGAGCAACTCAATTACCAATATTACAATTACCTCTTATTATAAATAGTAATCGGTATCTTAAGATATATGTAAATGAAAACTATTCTTAAAATTACCACGTAAAGTGACATCTATTGAAATATTGTTATAGCAATCAAAAAAATTTCATTAAGGCCCGGTATTATAAACGATGGTTAAATAGCCGATTAGCCAATATGCTACTAAATTTAATATACTACTTAATATTTGTGTGGGTATTATAAACCAAAATTTTATTTGATTACCTACTTATTAGGTAATCGAGTCTCCCTAGAAAAGTTACCAAATCATATTAAATTTAGTTGGTAAGTTAGAATCCCTATTAGAAGTATACACATATACCATGTAGATGGCGGAAGCGAAAATTATTATTTACTAATTGAAACTTACATAAAATATGACGAAATCAACTAAATGGAACAATTTGAAATAAAAAAATACAAATATTTATTAAAACCATTACATTATGGAATGATCAATGAGTGTATGAAATATGAAATTTGATATCACCATCAGTTACTGCTAACAGAATTATATTTATCAAATATACATATATTCAGAAAAATGGAATAATTAGAATGAGGTAAAAATTACAATAAAAACAAAAATTAAATTACTAGAAATTATGTCCCAATCCAGGCACATAATTGAAAAACAAAGAAACAGACGCAGTGGATATGCAGACCAAGACAAAAGTATGGGCAGATATAGCCACATGTGTCTAATTTAATTTAATGTACAGTTCAGGAAGGACAAAGCTAAGGAATTTATTTAAAATTATTTTATGAAAATATTAAAATAAAATCAATAAAGCTGAAATCTAAGAAGAATATAACTGGATATTATTTAATATGGGGCACGTAAAATATAGAATATATTTTTATATAGGTAGAACTGGAGGAGATAATATAAAAAAAAATAAACAAATGAAAACCTATCAATTGTTGAAACGCTATCAATCGATGATTCTGACATCATATTCGAAATACCTATGTAAATATCTACAAATTATTGAAGATTTAAATATCTTTAATATTTAACAAGTATTGTCTTTATTTATTATTTTTCATTAAGTATTTATAGAACAAAAATATAAAATAACATTGAAATATACTTTTAATAGTCTAAAATTAATACCAATTTAATACCACCAAAACTGTCCTGCTTATTTAAAAGCTGATTTAGTAGGAGACTAAATTTATATTACCTTTATAATACACTTTTTGCAAATAGTAGGTTACTTAATTTATAAAATAGTACTTAAGTCAAATCATCAAAACTATTCATATTTTAGCAAAGAATTTCAGTTCTCAATTATTTAAAACATAACCTTTTCAATCACAAGCGTCAAAATTTATCATTTTTATTTATTTTATAAATTGCAAATAAAAATGAGAATATAAATTAAATGAATGCATGAATGCTTCAATTTGATAATACGTATTTATTTTTTAAATTAAAATAAATTTAAATTAAATGTAAATGAAAATGGCTACATGGATTCGGCATTAATAAAAAATTGTGTTTCAGATGGCAGCGTTTTGTTTAATCGTTGTTTCAGCTACACCAGTACTACAGTCTGTAATCAAGTAAAGTGAAGAATTAACTACTTCTGCATCAAGTTTAATCTGAAAATTTTAGAAAGCTAATTATTTGTTTAGTTATTTGATTTTTAAATACTTTTTTGGCTCATAATATTTATATTAATTATTAACATTTTATACATGGTTAAGTGTAAAATCATTTGCGGCTAAACTTTGCTAATTAAAGAAAATTATTATTGAAAGGATGCGAAAAGTTGGGAAAAATAAAAAACGGACTAGCAGTAAAAAAATAGCATAGTTTTTAAATAAATGCTGGTTTTTCTATAAATGCTAGTCCGTTTTTTTATTCTTCCCAAAATTATTATTAAAGAGAGAGAGAGAGAGAAATGATATATCTATTCCACTATTTGCAAAGTAGAAAGTTTGTAGTTTGCAAGCTTTTCAATTAGTACTTACAATTAATGTCCTATTTTTTAACAGAGAATGCAAGCGTTGGTTCCCATAAATCAAAGGGCAACTGGTAAATGTATTTTATAATTGGATAGCTCTGAATACAGCTTTAATAATGTTTCTAGTGCCCAGTTTTTCAGTGCGAGTTTAAACCAAATTTTTAGTTTAAGTTTCAGTTCAAGGTTTAAAGTGTATTTCAGTTCTACTTAAACCATGAATTGAACTCAAATTTCGCTTGAACTTGAACCTTATCGGGTACTTGGTTCAACGTAGAATTCAAAGTTTAATGACAAATAATGACAGTTTTCTTGTTGAATTTGGTTGACAAAAGTTATATTATTATATTTTAATATTGTGAATAATATTAAATTAGGAGAAATTGTGTGCGAAATTTATTTATTGTGGAGTCATCTAACAATAAGGACGATATAAATTTTTTTGAAAATCTATTTATACGAAGACCCAAAATACATAGAAATAGAATATATCATTTCGATATTTGAGACGATTACGATCTTTCTGACAAAATTTAGATTGAGCAAAGAAACCATTAGTGTAATTATAAATGTCAACAAGGACATATAAAATATCCTACTGCCTGTCAAATTTGTTAAAAATATAGGTTACATATATATGAGAGTAGACTCATGTAGTTTAACTGTCCAAATTTAAAGAAATCATACTTTAAGTCCAGATAAAACGATCCCATTAACATTCAGATTTTAAGCTACTTGAAGTTCTTCTGAACACAGGAGATTTAACTGGGGATACATACGAGTATATCTGCGACTAGTAAAATTATAAAAAAAAAATATTAGGAGCAATAGTATCTCTTCGTCCTATTCATATTAAATGGCCAACAGTTTTAGTATAAATCGACAAGTTTTCTACAACAGCATGTTTCCCAAAAATAATAGGAACAATTTACTATAATCATGTTAAAATACAGTCCCCTGCTAATAAATAAAGATAAAATAACATTACATTTATATGTTAGAAATATTTGCTCCGATTCTTTAGTGAAATTCATTTACATTTTCAATTAAATTCATCTTAACTGTCATACTGAAAATTACTTTTCTAAATTAAAGCATAGAATAGTTGAACTTCAGTTCAACTAAACTTGTAACTTGGAAACGCCATGTCCACTGAACTAGTTCAAAAATTAGTTCACGGCTCTACTGAACTTTTACTTAAACCAAGACTGAAAAACCGGGCATAGTTTTTCATTTTAAAAAGTACGCTCGAATACACTGTTGTCAAATTTTGTAATTATGGATATGAAAAAAAACCTATGTTTCACGTTAAAAATAATGTTAAAATAAACACACGGTGTATATGCGCGAGGCATTAAAAAAAAATTCTGTGACATTTCATTAAATCATTCACGAATCTGGTCTAACGCTATCATACTCATATGTGTAAATTAATTATAAAACAACTAGAAACAAAAAATACGTAAATGCTAAAAAACAAATTGTAAATATGCAATATATTTGTTGGTACATATACAAAAAATATTAACCAATAAATGCGCTCATACAATGTCAGCACTGATAGTATGAGGAAATCAACAAGAGACTGATCGATTAACAGGTATCTCATTACTCCAATTCTAATTAATGCAAGTTCAAGTCGCGTGCTCACCCTTTGTGAGAATGCAAATTTATTGCTGACATACAAATATTTCCGACGCCAACGGCGATCATTAATCGGGATTATGAAAATTCCCAAAGGAAAGGGTGCTGTGATTAAAATGTATTCTTTCACAGCTCGTATAAACATTTCATTTTGGTTTCAATTCTTCCAACATCTTTTTGTTAAGAATTTTTTTCCATTTTGATTTATTAAAAGAAAGAAAATGAGAAAGAAAAATGTATTTGTAGGTGCAGGATGTTTATCATGGGAGACCAGAGTTTCCGCTAGCGCCATTTCACAAATTATTTCAGGAAAAAACATTACGAAATAATTCAAATGTTTGTATAGGTCGACAAGCCGAAATGCGCCCCTGAAAGTTGTGTTTTCGTTGACAGTTAATGCCTGGCTTAAAAATATTCATGAAAAGATAAAGTTACGAAACTTCATAGTTATAAGTTAGGTTAAAATCTTTGTAATTTTATTTATTGTTTTTGTTTAATAATTCGTCTTGTACGTCGACTTATTGATGGCTTTATCTTTTTGTGAAAATATTAACCTTTAATTTGGATTCTTCCTGTAGAGTAAATAAATTGTTAAACAAATTTAATTTATTTTTAATATGGTACGAAGTTTCAAGTTAATGATGTTGGTAATTATATTTGAAATATAAAATGTTATTTGCAATTTTCATGTATTTTTCTTTTGCGGTTTGGAGAAAATTATATGTTTAATAAGATATTTTGAATAAAAAGTATTTTCAATTTTACCCGCATCTGCTTTAATTTATAAAAAAATTAAATTACATGTTGAATAATAAATATATTTTGGAAATAACTTTTAACAAATATTGATTAAACCATATTCAGCTCGGTATTAAATTTCTGGTCTCGGAAAATACCAAATCATTCGACAATAATTTCATAAAAGAGTTAAATGAAATTTGGATCTTGATAAATTAAAATTCTTCGAGAGGAAGATGCACTTTAATATCAAAAATTATTTTTGACCGATCTTCAATTCTTTTTATGATAGATATTAGAATTCTATTAAGGTTGGTATCAAAAGGAATAATTGTAGTTCCTATAAAATAAGCAAATAACTAAAACATCTTATTCCATACGTCAGACATGTGTAAAGTGTAATATTAAACTTAAACAATCAAATGTAGATTTACGTGTATAAGAAAGCAATGTGGTGATCAGGCCAGATTTTTTTTTTGTAGTTCACAAAATGGATTAGCTAACTTAAAAATTCAACTTACACATTCCTTAATCGATTGGGTACTGTATGTTCAAATATATTTAAATTCTACGTTTAAATATGTATATTTCTATCATTCAGTTTCAATAAATCATTTTATCTCTAAAATTTATGAACATCTCGTTTACTCAAAACGCAATTTGCGACGGTAAAATTCTCGTAGCCGCCTCGTAGCAGAAATTTGTACTGTTGAAAGGTATACTCTATTGCGACATTGGAATTATAAGGATTGTGTTATATTTTATCAGTTTTTTGATAGTTCTATGTTAGCTATCACTCGTTGTACTATTAGAAGGTTTTAATTAATCTTTGAATCAAGTTTAAATATTGCTTTTCTTTAAATCATTTTTTATAGAACTATTAGCAGTATTTGGCATGTTTAACCTAATTGTACTTAAAGTGTATACTTTTATGATATTTTTGTCTACAATTATTATGAAAACCACACAAAAACGCAGATTTGGTCACAAAAATTGTTGTGTTTATGGCTGCAATTCACGATTTAGATAGAGATGTGAACAAAAATTTTCGCAGTTTTCCGAAGAAAGGTGAAAGAAAAATAGGATTGATGAATAAGTTTGGATAAATGGAATTAGTGGGAAAAAGAAATCAGTTTCACAAGATATGCGCATTTGGTCACTGCGCTAATGAACATTATGTTTAATAAACTTGTTTGTAAAAAAAATTTTTAAATTTCGCAAACTGATTTTCTAAAAATCCACAATAAAATCAGGAACACATCGTTAAATTTGCTTCTCTCTCATTGAAACATCAAGATGTATCTGAAGAGCAAAGTTATTTGAACATTTCATTTAGAGTTAAATGATTCCGTGTACCATAAAACTCATCTTTTACAACTAAAAAAACAAACTGAACCAATAAAAGTACCCAAAACAAACAAATAAAATAATAATACTTCATTTTAAATGATCTGCAAACTTGTGACATACCGTAATTTTAAATAATTATGTTTTGAATTTCTATAATATGATAGATACTGTCACTGTCTACAAAGCACAGTATACCTCTAAACGGCCATTTTGAAGATACAGTGCTGCCTTCATCGGTAGTTTTTGTTGAAAATATAATGACAGGAAGAGTCAACAATATGGTGATGCCAGCCTATTACCCTTAGATCATAGAGCAGAGAACTAGATGTGAGGATGTGTATGCTTTACAATTCTATTGAAGTGAGAAAGAAATATAGTACAACGTAAGAAGAAAAAGGAAAACCCAATTTGATAAGAATAAGTAAGTGCGCAAGGGCTATGAACGAGTATAGACGTTGGCACGGATTTTTTTAATAAGTGGCATACATACCTGAAAAAGGAATAGATAGAATAAGAACATAATATACATATATTTTATCGTATCATTAACACCACACAGATGCTTTCGAGTTCAAAACAATAGAAACAGATTAACCTTAAATCTAGATACCAAATGTTTCGCACTGAAATATAGTAATTCTGGAACGCGCTGTGGCAACGCCAGCGTATGCCGATAGAGAAAACAACCCATGGAAGATGCTGTCTTTGTCGTACAGTCTGCTTAAGAAGTATTTTACAATACTGTATTGGGCTTTCAAATTATCAAAAGATGGCGACAGCTTAAACAAAAGTAATACTTATATTGCAATACTCCTAAAATCACTACTGTTGTTATTAATTTTTAAAAATAACAATTAATATCAAAATACAATGAAATTTATATATCTTACGTTTAGTTCAGCTTTCTACCACTAGTTAGCGTTCGAATCGGACATAAACAAAGATAATCACTTTTGTGACAGAATGTATTCCGGGTGACATTTGTTCAAATACGCAATCATAAAAGTGTAAGAAAGTGCTAGCATCTCCCGTGAGTAACTATCTCTCGGCATGCTTTTTTTACATAGCGAGCATAGACAGTGCACGTTCCAGAATTGTATATTTCAGTGATGTTTCGCCGTTCGCGTCCGACACTGGCAAAAAATCTGGAGTTTGCGCGGTAAATTAATCTTACCAAATTTTCTGTCTCTCTCAATCCTAAGCGTTCCTGGCTTTTTACATACAGTTCTCTGTACGATCTAAGCTATTACCAGAAAAATGTCTAATTTTACACGCCAAGATAAGACACAAACTGTATCTGAACTATTTTGAGATATACAAAAGTAAAGTATCTGGACGGAGGTACAAAATAATATTTGTAATGTGAGTAAAGCACTGTTTTATAATATATAATTTTTGACTGAGACTGTACAGCATGGGCGAAGAATATCCAAATTATCATATTTCTAAATGCTAACATCTGAACGCCACACGACTATTTCTGTAATAATTAGATACAATGATAATGACCACATCAATTCTCAAGCCTTAGAGCTCTCTTAAACATCCATTAGGCGCTCCATGCACTTACCCCAATAATTCACCCATTAACTCCACATTCACATTAGAGGTTACACGATTAAAAACCGTACTTGTCATGTACTATGGTAATATGGTATTGTTGAGTCGGATTTAGGTCAATTGAGTTTGCGTTTCTGTTTATGTTTTCATTGCCTAAATCATTATTTGTGTGAAAAAAATTGGTTATAGCTGAAACGATTATACAACTCTTTTATGGATACTCTATTTGTTTATTTATAATTTGGCCACTCAACCGAATCAAGTCCCAATAACAAAGTAGCACTACAAAATTAAATAATTATACATATTAATTACACAGCTGATTTAGCAATATATGAATGGATAAATATACCAGAGAAGAATAAATTATTTTTGAGCTACGTAATTGTAATTCATGAAAAAACTAAATACAGATTGAATAAATATACAAATAAAAAATATATATTGTATTTGAACAATTTGACGATAAAAAAATACATAGACAATTCTCATATTTACATTTGCAAGTAAATTTTAATCTAGAAACAGAAGGGTTTCCGTAGAGCTGTAGTTGGTTTATATTGGCTCTAAAATTTATTTATTTTTTGTAAATTGAAATTTAAATTTATAAATTTAAGTTTGTATATTAAATCCAGTGTAATCGTGTCATTAGTTATGAGAAAAGGGACATCAAATAAAAAAATTAATTTAATTACATACTATGGTATTAGAAAATATAACCGGGAAATAATAAGAAACGATATATTCAGTGAGTTATGTATACAGGAAACACATATCTGAAATCATACATTGTTCATTGTTCATACATTTTCAGTGTAAAATAATATATAATATTATACATTAATACACGGTTTTTCAGTCATGGTTTAAGTAAAAGTAGAGAGCCGTGAACTAATTTTTGAACTAGTTCACTGGACATGGCGTTTCTAGGTTACAAATTTAGTTGAACTGAAGTTCTACTATTCTATGCTTTAATTTGATAAACTTGGTAGTAGAAAAGTGACATAATGTTAAAACTATTGACAAATTTAACAGATCGGTTAGTTTATTGTTCTAATTTTCCATAAGACAGTTAAGATGAATTAAAATTGGAGTTATGAGATACCTGTTAATCGATCAGTCTCTTGTTGATTCCTCATAATATCAGTGCTGACATTGTATGAGCGCATTTATTGGTTAATATTTTTTGTATATGTACCAACAAATATATTGCATATTTACAATTTGTTTTTGTAGCATTTACGTATTTTTTGTTGCTAGTTGTTTTATAATTAATTTACACATATGGGTATGATAGCGTTAGACCAGATTCGTGAATGATTTAATGAAATGTCACAGAATTTTTTTTTTAATGCCTCGCACATATACACCGTGTGTTTATTTTAACATTATTTTTAACGTGAAACATAGGTTTTTTTTCATATCCATGATTACAAAATTTGACAACAGTGTATTCGAGCGTACTTTTAAAATGAAAAACTATGCCCGGTTTTTCAGTCATGGTTTAAGTAAAAGTTCAGTAGAGCCGTGAACTAATTTTTGAACTAGTTCAGTGGACATGGCGTTTCTAAGTTACAAGTTTAGTTGAACTGAAGTTCAACTATTCTGTGCATTAATTTAATAAAGTAATTTTCAGTATGACAGTTAAGATGAATGTAATTGAAAATATGAATAAATTTCACTAAAGAAGAGGAGCAAATGTTTCTAACATATAAATGTAATGTTATTTATATCTTTATTTATTAGCAGGGGACTGTATTTTAAAGGTGCTACATTGTAGAAAACTTGTCGATTTTTACTGCAACTGTTGGCCATTTAATATGAATAGGACGAAGAGATGATATAGCACGTAATATTTTTTTTTTTATAATTTTACTGGTCGCAGATTTACTCGTATGTATCCCTAGTTAAATCTCCTGTGTTAAAAAAAAACTTCCAGTAGCGTAAAATCTGAATGTTAATGGGATCGTTTTATCTTGACTTAAATTATGATTTCTTTAAATTTCTAAACTAAACTACATGAGTTTACACGCATATATTCTATTTCTATGTATTTTAGGTCTTCGTCTTAATTGATTTTCAATTGTTTATATCGTCTTCTTTATCAGATGATACCATAATAAATATCGCACACAATTTCTCCTAATTTAATATTATTCACAATATAAAATAAATTAATATAACTTTTGACAATCGAATTTCTCTCCCGTGAAAAATAGATATTTGTATTCGAAGGCCACGAAATTACTCTTTAGCGTAATGAGAGAAAAATTGTCGTCGACGCCGCGTGCAGCCGAGGCAGGAAAATCTCGAGGGCGCAAAAGGATTTCGCAGACAATGTGTACACACTATTTTTTGTGCAACCGTAAAAAATAAATAATTACAAATTTTATTAATTTTACTGTAAATAGAAAGTTTTCTTTCAAAGTGTCAAAATGATTGTCTTTTACCCTATTTCACGGGTGTTACCATAACAACATCCGCGAATTTCAAATTCGCGGTCTGTATTGCGGCTGCGAAATGATTATTTCGCGTCCGGTTGCATAAAAATAAATATATCATTACGCCTTTTATCCTTTAATTGTGCGGCACTCTGCTAATATACGCAGATTTTGGTAATTGGTATACTCGTATTTTTGCGTATAAAGTGCGGTTACCGGCAGTCAAATCATAGCCCCCAAAGATGTTAGTGTAGGGGGAACCACAGGGCTAAGTTTAGAATGGCTGTGGAATTCGAAGTCGAATTCGTTTACCCCGGTGTAAGTAACATAGTATATTTTCGAGTATATTTATGTATATTGTATAATGGTTATTCTAACATACTGAGGCAAACAAATGTAAATGGATTCTTAAGTTTAACTTAAGTTGGCTTGCACTTTATACACTATTTAAATTTTGACCATGAATTAAAACACATTTCAATTCTGTTTCTCCGGAAACTAATAAAAAATATTTATTTTTTACGACCATTTTGAAATCTGCTCATTGTTAAGGGAAATGATATACACATTGCAAGCATCTTGCGGAATGAGTTTGTTTTGTGAGTATTTCAATACTGGTCATTTCATTTCAGTTTCAGTGCAGGTGCCATTGCTAGAATTTTTATTATTTAGAATTTTAATGGTGTAAGTGAGACAAATTTATTATTAAAATATAAATTAATTACGAAATTATATTGTGGTTGTAGAAAAAGAATGGAATGTCCATTTCATGCTCGTATGATTTGCAGTATTCACCTTCGTCTCATGCAACAAACTTTTATAATAATTGAAAATGAGTACCATTCCATGCTTGTTGTACAATATACTATTATATTGATGAACACTTTATTTGGTTTATATAAATAAGCATATTATTTCTTCGCAATATGAATGATCCAAATAACAAATTTTTTGCTGTAAGCTTTGCTTCGTAAATTACGTTACTACAATGAAATTATCTGTTGCATATACATACCTAATGTAATAAGGAAAAGTTGAAATTTCTTAATAATAAGAAATAATTTTCGAGATATGAACGATTTTTTTTTTTTCATATGTTTTCGGAGCATTTCAGATGCCTAACAAACGGAGTGAATTTGAATAACGAACAGAAATACATACAAATGTCAACTTTTATAAAAAATAGATCAGCAGAAAGTAGAAGCAAAATCATCACTACATTTATCTTAATACATTATTTTACGGTTTAAATATTTTAAACGAAAATTAATACAATTTAAATGAATGAAAACTTAAACATGCATTGTCATGGTCAGGCACATTTTCCCAGTATTGCAATATGAAACCTCCTCGTCAACAATGACAAATTGTTCCCAGTTTACGTAATATTTCAAAACTCTGTTCCATAGAGAATTTATTTATATTACTTTATATTAATATAATTATTTGTTGTCATGGATATTCATTCCAAAGCCAGTTGCACGTACCCAATATAATATGACAATAATCTGGTATGGACACCACACAACTTTTTTATTCAAATAAATCTAAATTTATTGTTATAGCTTTATCAACTATGTATAATAAATAACCTAGTCATTTATTTTCTACCTTCAGTAAGCTTAAATTATATACCGACAGTATTAAAATGACTCTTATAAAAAACTATTGGAATTGACATTCGTCCAAAATAAATTTTTGATATTTTAGATAAATTTTTAGTTAACCCGTTCCCCTGAGATATTTAATTTGATATGTTAATAAATATTTATTGCGTTATTTCCAAATATAAATTCTTAAACATAATATCTGCGCTCACTTGGCCCCTATACTTTCTCGTCCATAAAACCATAATTTATGTACTAGTATTATGTATTCATTATGGTCGTGGTATATTTTCATAAATACTTAAGGTGTTTTCAGGTACCCAATCAAGTGCTGAATTTTAAAATCTCACAAAAAACATTAGCATTTCTGGATAAAAATTGATGGACCACTGCAATAATAGTTACAATCTCCATATAAAAACACAGGGATGCTTACACATTACCACATTAGGGTGGATCGAAAAAAGGTTATTTCCCAAATTGTCGATGCTCCCTCCTCCTCAAAACTTTAGGTTTTCATAAAATAAGAAGATTTCGGTACCTGTCACAGAATTTTGATGCGTTGTGGTCAAGCGCCAAGGCCTAAAAAAATATCCATTTTTACACTTTTTTCCATTTTCATTTGAAATAAGTGTATTTATGCTTAATGCACATTTTTAATGCCATGTGTAGGGGCGTTTTGAGTTACTATTATCGACTATCAAGCTTATTTGCATATAGCATTGCGATTGTTCAACGTATAGAGAGCTCCGAAAACGACTAAAATTCACATTTTTACGATTTTCGTAATTTTTTTTAACTATTGGTCGTGTTTTAATCAAATAAACCACATTCCATGTCTGTTTTGTTTATAGAATGTTGATTTCTCAAAATGACATAATTATTAAGTCAAGGAACAGGAACAAGAAGTAGGAATCCTATAACAAAAAATGATGTAAATTGCAAAAATGTGAATTTGAGCCATTTTAGAAGCTCTATACGTTGAAAAATCGTAAGAGTATATGCAAATAAGCTTGATAGTCGATAAGAGTATTGTTATTAAAAATATTATTTAAGCATAACTACACTTTTTTACAAATGAAAATGTAAAAAAGTGCAAAATGGTCATTTTATGGCCTTGGCGCCTGACCACAACGCATCAAAATGATGTGACTGGTAGCGAAATCTAATTTTATGAAAATCTAAATTTCTAGGGGTCATCGATCCAACCTAATGTGTAGAGAGTGGATTATATGCAAAGTGCATATATTTTAATTTTTGTATATCTATAAATATATGGATAAATTAAATTAATTAAAGTTAATTAGTGCTAATTGCTAATTGCATATATTACATAGAGCATTCTTATGCATATTTTTACAAAAGTTGCATTTTTGAATATTTTAAAACTTTTTCTAGTGGTGAACAATATGAAATTTCTGGTGACATTCTCCAAATATTGGAGGAGACCGCAATAAATGTAAGAATACAACGGAAGAATCAATAAATCATAAAAAGCAAATACACAAACCAATAAACTGTAATATTTATTATTATTATTGTTTCTTAATTAATGTTAATAAATATATAATAAGTTTATGTATAATCAATCTGTAATTGGAGTACTGAACCCTGTTGATCAAATTAGAAATAAATAAATAAATAAATATTCTTTTAAGGGATCAAATATCGGTCTATAGTTAAATTCAGTACTAGATCCAAGACTTCCATAATGTATTTGCAGAATTTTCAAACCTCTAGTGCTTGGCTAGCCGGATTAAAATCTTAGTTACATGATCTCGTTTAACTGGTAATCGATATTTAACCTGGCACTCGTATTTCAGTATCTAAATCCAGGTTAACTTAACCGAGATTTACTAACCGATAATTTTCTTGTGTTGGTAGTAGATTTTCAAGTGACAACATTTTGAGCATAGGCAAAAGCGATTTCTTTAACATCAGCTTTTAAATAATTATCATATTCTATTCTAATAAATCTAATAAAATCAACAATAAAAACTTTAAATACTTTTAATAATATTGTTAACGGTTGCATGTTGACTTCAAGAGTATAATCGTTCGATACTTAACATGAACAAATTATTAATTAGGCGCTCCATGCACTTACCCCAATAATTCACACATTAACTCCACATTCACATTAGAGGTTACACGATTAAAAACCGTATTTGTCATGTACTATGGTAATATGATGTTGCCAGAGTCGGATTTGGGTCAATTGTTTTTGCGTTTCGGTTTATGTTTTTATTGAATAAAATCATTATTTGTGTAAAAAATTGGTTATTACTGAAACGATTATACAACTCCTTTATGGTTACTCCATTTGTTTATTTATAACTTGGCCACTCAACCGAATCAAGTCCCAATAACAGAGTGGCACTACAAAATTAAATAATTATACATATTATTTACACAGCTGGTTTAGCAATACATGAATGGATAAATATTCCAGAGAAGAATAAATTAATTTTAAGGTACATAATTGTAATTAATGGAAAAACAAAAATGCAGATTGAATAAATATAGAAATAAAATATATATGAGTATTTGAACAATTTGACGATAAAAAAATACTTAGACAATTCTCTTTTATACATAATTAGTTGTAAGTAAATTTTAATCTAGAAACAGAAGGGTTTGCCGTCGAGCTATAGTTGGTTTATATTGGCTCCACAATTTATTTATTTATTGTAAATTTAAAGTTTAAATTTATAAATTTAAGTTTTTAAATTAAATGTAATGTAAACGTGTTATTAGTTATAGTTATCAAATAAAAAAATTTATCTAGTTACATACCATGGTATTATAGCCTGGAAAGAACACGGGCCCGGTATTTCAGTACGGGATTAAAATCTTAGTTACATGATCTCGTTTAACTGGTAACAGATATTTTAACCTGGCATTCCTATTTCAGTATCTAAATCCAGGTGCGCATGCGCAAAAGCGATTTCTTTAAAGTCAGTTTTTAAATAATTATCATATGCTAATAAAATCAACAAAAAAAACTTATATACTTTTAATAATATTGTGAACGGTTACATGTTGACTTCAAGAGTATATTCGTTCGATGCGGAAGAAGGATAAATTATTAATTTTGTTGTTCGTTCGGCCACCACCAGTTCGTTGACAACTTCTTTTAACATTTTATTGGTTTGTAGCACACGACCAGAAAATTCTTTATATTTTTTTGTAATTTCTAGCCAGGCCGCTGATTTTTGTTTGTTGTTTACAACCACCGAATATTTACATTTTATATTCTGTTGCTTCTCACTTACTACTTCTACTAATAAATTGGTTTCGTCCTCTGTAATATTCTTTGAACGGGAATTTTCCATTGTAATAAAAAAGGAATCTATCACCATTTTTTTATGAAACATTATCTAAATTGAAGACTATCTACATGTTTAAAAAGTCTTAATTGTTATTCATTAAGCCACAATGATTTTATAAAAATGTTGTGACGTCATTATAGAGGTGTTGCTGGATCTTAAACAGATTGTAAATAATTGTAGTCATATATATTTTTAAACTTATTTTATTATTATTATTACAATAAAATAGAACATTTATTAGACAAAATTAAATCTGCTATTTGAGATCCACCAACACCTCTATAATGACGTCGCAACATTTTTAAAAAATCATTGTAGCTTAATGAATATATATATATATATATATATATATATATATATATATATATATATATATATATATCATCACGCCTTTTACCCATTACGGGTGTGGCACTCTGCTTACGCAGATCTCGGTAGGTGATATATTTTTTTCGTATGAAGTGCGGTTACCAGCCGTCAAATCATAGCCCCCAAGGATGTTAGTGGAGGGGGAACCACAGGGGTAAATTTAAATTTGTAACTGTCGGCAGTGGGATTTGAACTGAGGATCTCACGATCCACAGTCCGACAGTTTACCACGGAGCTATTTACCCCATAGCTTAATGAATAACAGTTAAAAAGTGTAGATAGTCTTCAATTTAGATCGTTTCACAAAAAAAAAATGGTGAAAGACCTCGTTGATGCAATTGATTCTCAGATGTTATAATAATTGTTTGTGCTGTCAACAAACGTCAAAATATATGAGAAGGGTCAATAAATAAGCAGGAATGCAGTCAAATAATAAAATATATTATTGCGTCAACAACCAAAGTTTCGCCACCAATTGTGGCAGCATCAGGGTTCTAAAACACATAAAAACAGAAAATAAACAATTAGTACAGTACTTACAGACACAGAAGTTAAATATAAAAAATTATCATCAAAAAGATGTCAGAATACAATAAAATATATAAATAAGTAGAGCACATGGTAATACAATTGAACACGGCGTATATCATTCAACAATAATGACGAAAAACCAAAGCGAGTAGGAACTAATCGAATAAAGAACAAATATGGCTGTAAATGCAGTTCAAATCTTCAACGTCTGTTCTGAAATTGACGTTATTTTTGTTACTTTGGATATGCAACATCTCCAGGATCAGACGTTGATGTAAAGAGGTCTCACGGTCCAGAACTTCAGGATTTTCAAAATCGAAAGTATGACTTGTCTCTGTATAATGATTAAAGCACATTTACCTGTCAATGTCGTTTTAGTAGAGTTTTTCTTATATTCTGTTATTCTAGTTTTTAAGTATCCTTTAGTCTGACTTGTATATATTTTATCGCAATCATTACATTTTAGTTTATAAACAATGTTTGACTGATTAATTACCTCACTTTTTTCTTTTTAATTACAAAATTAATACTTAAAAATTAAAATTATTGGTGCTGTTCAGTGTCGCTAATGTTTATGTACGTACAGTATTTTTGTCTAAAATAATTTGGGAGCAATACATACGAAAAAACTGTTTTTCCATGTTAAATTCCTATGGCGTCCTCGTCTTACATCTTGTATAACTGTGTACTTTCATTAGTGCGAAGCTAATGAGCGCTAAGATGGTAAAATTGATAGATATGAAATTAGCAAAAGTCGCCATAATTTCAGAAAAAGGAAAGACTATGTAGGTACAGCAAGATAAAATACGATAATGACTAATGATTGTGTAAGGCGTGGAAGAAAAGAGCAACTCTGTACAAGTAATTGGTAGATGATGCGGTAATTGCTTTTTAAAAATATATTTTAAATGTCTCAAAATTGTTATAGTATTACATTATGTAAAATATAAAAAAATATCGTTGCGAATAACATATAAAATCACGTTACGGACACTGACTTGGTCACTGAAGGCTGAAATAGGGAACTGTGCCGAAGTAATGTAAGCAAACGCATTCATTATATGGGCAAAAATATAAAAAAAAAATACAGAATATAGGTGGCGGGTTCAAGAAACTATATTTATTAACCGTTACGATGCGTTCTTACTGTTTTTAATGAGTTAAAGCATTTTTAATTCGAAATGTAATAGTATATTACATGTGATGTGGGAAATGTTTCATTTCAGCCGATGGCTTATTATATGACCGAGAGGCGAAGCCTCAAGGCTCAGATATATCGCAAAGCTGTAATTAAACTCCCACCTAACAATGTATACTATTTTATTCGCAATCATCCTTAATTATCCAAATTAACTTCTCATTCTACACGTATATCCAACAAACAAAGGTAATGTATGGTGGTAGACTATGAAAACAAATGTTTAAATTTATTTCAATAATTTGACATGTGTCAACAATTCAGGAAACTTAATAAAAAATCATTACTTTCGAATTTTATATTACTTTATAATAAAAATGCTTCCGTTAAATATAAATATTGTAATTATTGATGTTTTATTGTAATGATAAGGTTTTATCAATATGTTTCACAGCACTGTTCAACTTACTTTCAGAGATTTATGACTGTGTTGCTAGGCGATTCTACAAAAACATTTCCCACCCATGGAATAAATCTGTCACTTCCCACCCAAGAGATTGTCATATCAGAAAGGAATGACGTATTTCCCAACCAATAAAAGGTTTGGAATTGACATATTACTATAGTGATTGTGAATAAAAATATACAGGGTGTTAATTAAAAAATGGGCCATAGGCGTTTAACATGTAAAATCAGTTTTTCCTTGCGCAAAAGTCTCCATATTATTTTAGGCAAAAAAGCTTCAAATAAAACTTTTAAAGAATTTAATTCTGCATCTGAGTTAATTAACAGATTTTATTTCTGACATTTTATAACCGAGAAAAACCATTTTAAAGTTATTTGAAAATTGCTTATTTATAGTGTTAGCCTTGGAACTCAAACAAAATTGCAAACAATTGTATGACATTTTAGCTGTCAGAGAAAGGTAATATTTTTCAGTTTCACCGCAATAACATATTTTTTTGGTAAAATGAAAAATTTTGCTCACGAAGAAAAGCTACAAATTATAAAATGGTTTTATTCGGGACAAAGCTTGAGGAAAATTCGAGATTTAATAAGTGTAGTCTGGCCACACCGCCGAATACCGAGCAAATCTACAATAGAGAGATTTATTAAAAAATTTGAAGAGACTGGTACATTTAATTTTAAGAAGCAAGAAAATGCACATATTTCTTTTAATCATGAAGAGAACGTATTGGCTTTAATTGAAGCAAACCCTACACTAAGTTTGAGAGAAGTTGCTTCAGAAATTGGAATTAGCCACGTTTCTGTTTATAATATTTTTAAGAAGTACAACTATTTCCCATATAAATTCCACGGTCATCAAGAACTTGTCCTAGAAGATTTTGAAAATCGTGCAACCTTTTGCGAAATTGTTATCTGAATCTATTCCCACCAAATCTAAAACAGATCATTCTACAAGATAGCTACCAGATCAGGTTCCACATATGAGCATTTCCAATCCATGAAATTCTAATCAAAATTGATAATTTTCAAGTTATAAAAAAACACACTTTCACTTTAAATAAGAAAAAAAAAATTGTAGAAATACCTAACCTCCTTATTATTGTTTCTGTAACTGTTTTTACACTGAACACAACACGACACGTTTCCTAAACTAGGTGTTTTATTTTCCATATTAAAATATATTATTTGTTTTCACTAGCATTAATAATAATTTTAAGAATAATGATTGATTATAATAATGTACAGAATATGAGTGTATAGATGACAATAATGTATTGATCACAACAATCTACTCGTATTGATTACAACAATGTATTGATTGCAACAATGTACTCACCTTGATTACAACAATGAACTTGTATTGATTACAACAATGCACCGATTACTACAATGAACTGATTATTATATTTAAAAAAACTCGATTTTCATGAGTTCTAGGGACAAAAAAATTGCATATATTGACATATTATTATTCCATAAAATTTTGATTGTCCGTTAACGGTTAATCAATTTGAATAATTGACTGTTAGCGGATCATCAATGATAAAATAACTTTGATTAACGTTTCTATAACTGGGCATTTAACAGTTAGAAAAAAGTTTATATTTTATAAATTCACTTCAAGTACAAATATTCGTAATATAAATTAATTCAAATAACAGAAATTAAGACAATAATTAAGAATTTATTGAATAATTAAATAAGAACAACAAAATTTATATTAATATATTTAAATTAAATGCTCGAATATTCCACCATTTTGTGCCAAACAATATCCTATTCTATTGTAAAAGCACTCCCTAACATTATTTAGTTGCCTGGCATTTATATTTCTGCACTCATTTGATATTGCATTTTTCATTTCATTAACACTCTCAAATCTCTGTCTATTAATAATATTCTTCAAATGACCCCACAAAAAAAAGTCGCATGGGGTTAAATCCGGTGATCTCGCAGGCCAATTAATACTTCCTCCTCTACCAATCCAATGATTGGGGAATGCATCATCTAAAAACTCTCGCACTTCTTGAGCATAATGAGCTGGACAGCCGTCGTGTTGAAACCACACAGTTTCAATATTTAAATTTTCTATCTCAGGCCCTACTTTTTCTATTAGAAGTTCCAAGTATTTGTTAGCATTAATATTTTCAATAAAAAATGGCCCAATAATGTTGGAACCAAGTATACCGGCCCACACATTTACTTTCTGGATGTATTGTGTATTTGTTTCCAAAGTTTTGTGCGGATTAACCTGTGACCAATAACGGTAATTATTTAAATTTGGCTTCTTGTTCAATACAAAAGTGCATTCGTCTGTAAAACAAATATTTCTTAAAAAATTTCTGTCCGCATTTGCCTTCTCCATTACAATTTCGCAAAATGTTGCGCGATTTTCAAAATCTTCTAGTAGAAGTTCTTGATGACAGTGGAATTTATATGGGAAATATTTGTACTTCTTAAAAATATTATAAACAGAAACGTGGCTAATTCCAATTTCTGAAGCAACTTCTCTCAAACTTAGTGTAGGGTTTGCTTCAATTAAAGCCAATACGTTCTCTTCATGATTAAAAGAAATATGTGCATTTTCTTGCTTCTTAAAATTAAATGTACCAGTCTCTTCAAATTTTTTAATAAATCTCTCTATTGTAGATTTGCTCGGTATTCGGCGGTGTGGCCAGACTACACTTATTAAATCTCGAATTTTCCTCAAGCTTTGTCCCGAATAAAACCATTTTATAATTTGTAGCTTTTCTTCGTGAGCAAAATTTTTCATTTTACCAAAAAAATATGTTATTGCGGTGAAACTGAAAAATATAACTATTCTCTGACAGTTAAAATGTCATACAATTGTTTGCAATTTTGTTTGAGTTCCAAGGCTAACACTATAAATAAGCAATTTTCAAATAACTAAAATGGTTTTTCTCGGTTATAAAATGTCAGAAATAAAATCTGTTAATTAACTCAGATGCAGAATTAAATTCTTTAAAAGTTTTATTTGAAGCTTTTTTGCCTAAAATAATATGGAGACTTTTGCGCAAGGAAAAACTGATTTTACATGTTAAACGCCTATGGCCCATTTTTTAATTAACACCCTGTATATATAAACACAATGGCTGGTACCACGAGCTCTGTTTTTGGGTGTTTTAGGAGCAGTGTTCTAGGCTCGGATTTAGAGATGTACAATGTACTAAAATTATTTTATCAAAAAAATGCTTCCAATAAATGTTACAGAGAAATGTATTATCTACCACTTTTATTTGAAGTATTTTTTTATAAAATAATTTTAAAACGCTGTGCAGCGCTAAAACCGAGCTTAAAACACTGCTCTTAAAACACCCAAAAACAAAGCTCGTGGTACCAGCCATTGTGAGATTATGGAGAAAGTTAAGTTTTCTATTGGAGACTATTTGTGATGTAACAATCCTAGTTTTCAAATTTCTTGTTGAATGTTGACAAACTGAAATCATTGAATACCATGTACCTATTTTAATTGAAACAATGAAAGTTTCCATTATTCCTTTATTTTTCTATTCCCCATTTCGTCTGAGTACCTATTTTGACTTCTGCCACAAAGTTTATCAGCGACTTCGATTTTTTTGGCGAATTGGTTATCACTGTGTGAATAGACTTTAAATGAGCATGTCAATTAGAGCGCAGTTATCAAAGGTAATAAAACCCGATATTTCGTATCGAATCTCACTTTTCCTGTACATCAATTATTCAAATATTGATGAAAGCTTTTAAAATTACTTCAAATCAATTAATCATTTCATTTGATTGCACGTAATTTATATGCGCTGGTAGAGATGAAAAGTTTGCAAAGGGATATAATTATTCTCTGTATCTTTACAGATATTATTTAGGTCGTAAAAATATACTACATTTACCTCAGCAGAGAATGTTATATTTCCTTTGGTGTTCCCTTGATATTATTAATTGTAAACCAATCTAGGTTCATATTCGAGTACGTAATGGAGCAGTGTTGTATGCCTTTATTGAAAGATTAGTTATTATATAACATTAGAATTACAATAAGAAGAGAAGAGAGATTATAATACACTTCACTTATAACAAAGGATTTTAATTAATATGTAGAAGTATAATAATATTTGGTAACAACATAAAATATTTTTAACGAACTGAAAATAAGGAAGCTGCTTGAAATATATTTACTGAACCAAAATGAAATTTCTTTGTTCTCGCGTTGTAAATATAAACCGATTATTTAATTCTAATGCCAATTTCCACATTAAATTATAAAAGGTTTCTTCTTATTCAAAGGGATTATAATGTATTAATTCAGCACTGGCATGCAGCCAAGGGAGGGGCTCGGGGGGTTGAAGGTAATGAATTTAGTTTACATTTATTTGTGTCTCAAAGTTTATAAAAAAATCTGATATTTTATATTTTATTGAATTATGTAATTTTAACTAAATGAAAGGGAACTAGAACCGGTAGAATCGTTCACATAATTAGGATCAATCCTGAATAATAAAGGAAGTTTAGATAACGAAATTAACAATAGGATACATGCAGAAAATAAAACTTATCACTCAATGGAAACTATAAAATTAGCAATAAGCAAGTGTCGAAGAAAACAAAAATGACAATATACAAAAAAATCTACAAACCTACACTTATATATGGTAGCGAGACATGGACAATGAACCAAATAATGAAAAGCAAAGTACAGGAAGCAGAAATGAGGTAAGTGAGGAAAGTAGATGGAGTTATATACAAGACTAGACTAGTTATATACAAGACTAGACAGAATCAGAAACGAGAACAAGGCTACAAATAGAACACATACAAAGCACTATGGAGAGAAAACAAGTGGCTTGATACGGTCACCTTATAAGAATGCCGGATGAACGGCAAACGAAACAGTATGGCAGATAAGAATAATCGAAAAGAAAAAAAGAGAAAGACCAAAAACATCATGGGAAAATAACGTAGAGGAAATATTAAAGAAGAACAATATCAATCTACAAAAAGCAAAGAAAACTGCGAAGTTACGAACGGAATGGAAGAAACTAATCGACGGGATAAAATAAAGATGAAGTACCCGTATAATCTCGACACCCAAAAGGGTAAATTAGCCTCATCGCTGAATAAAATTTTCAAAATAAATATACACAATTTGCAAGCATAGATCTGGGTATAGTGCTCCTTGGTTCTGGTGTAAGTCTTATTTATTATAAAATGACACACCAAAATAAGCACAAAACAGCTGTCAGCTATCAAATTGATTGTCGCTGAAAAAAGTGTTTTACTTCGAAAAACAAATCTCTAAAAAAAACATCCGTTACAATATGTATCATATACCATTTAGACCAAAATGAGTAAATGGATTGATAATATAAATTCCTCCGTCAGAAACTTCCAATTTGATACTAAATTTATCAGGATAGGAATGTCTGGGAGGAGATTGATTGTTGGTTGACTGGGTTTCTGGGTTCGTGCTACTCCACTGAGTGGGATATAGCGTGATGTTATGTATGTGTGTATGTACTAAATTTCTAATAACTACGTATCATAAAAACAACTGACGACCGCTAAAAAGTAATTTATGTCATTTAGTGCAGTATCACACTAAATTCGGCAAAATTCAATTAGCTATTTTAAAAAACAAGTGACTATTGTCCTAAATAAATTTTTGATATGTAACTTTTCCCTGAAACCTGTAATCAGTCATTTTTCAAAATGTTTTTCTTATTATATATATAATTAGTTTTTCTTTAATTCTGAAGTAGATACGAGAATAAAAATAGTATTTATATTCTTAATAATATTACATCTTTTATTTGAAACTTTATTTTATTTAATATCGAAATAAATTAAACTTGTTGCTTTGTATGTTCAGTAAATTTCCACTTCTAGTTTTTTAATTATTGCCAAAATCAAGTCCGTTCTGAATATTGAAATATATATTTATGTTTTTTTTTTTATTCTATCTTCACTTATTCGTGAGTTATTGAAAACACGGCACACATCCATGCATTCACAAAGAAGTAATTGAGAAAATGACCAAATCGGAATTATATAAAAATTTAAAGATCGATTTTTTAATGATTAGTGTAAAGTACTTACATATAAAGTAAAAATCTTAGAATAATTTTATTGTAATGTATCGGAGTGTGGATCATGAGACCCTCATTTCGAATCCCGCAGCTGATAGTTACCATTTTAACTTTACTTCTGAGGTTCCCCATCCACAAACATTTTTACGAAATCATTGAAAGTGAGTGTGAGTGCCATATCCTGACATTATTATAAATTGTTCCTCCAGCCATTGTACTCGTTCTTAATTTCAAATTGTCGAAAGAAACACGTTGTTTTTAATTTACCCTTTCATAACGATTATTCCTGGGGCGATAATACTAGCATTCGTGAAATATGTTTGTGAGAAATGCGAAATAGGTCTCTCAAAATTTTGTAGAATAATCCTTCAAAGGCACACAAAGACATTCTGGCTTTGTAACAAATTTCAAAATAACATGTTGGCGCTGAACAGCATAATAATGCATTTTATACCTCTACCTCTATTCAGCTAAATTTCGTATAAATTTTATAAATAATATACGGCTGAATCAGGCCCGTACCCAGGATTTTTTTTCGGAGGGGGCTTCGAATTTTTTTTTTATCAGGCCTGTATCCAAAACTTTTTTTTTTTAGAAGAGGGGCTCTTAAAAAATGAAACTGATTATTACGAAAGTGTGGAACAAACAAAATTTATAATTTACTATTTTATGTACCTATATATATATATATATATATATATATATATATATATATATATATATATATACAGGGTGTAAATCAAAAACGGGCCATAGATATTTTAAATGAGAAATCAGTTTTTCCATGCGCAAAAGTTACCAAATTGTTTTAGATGAAAATGGTTCAAATAAAACGCGTTTTGTAATGCGTAAAATCGGCTTTAAAATTACATAAATATTGCTCATTTGTAGTGATAGCCATGGAAGAGAAATAAAATTACAAACAATTACATGACGTTTGAACTGTCAGAAAAGTTAGTTTATAAAACTTTGTAACTACTGCTTTCTAATAATTTTAAGTTAATTATCATGAAAAAGGAATTAAATTCATAAGAATGAATCATTTTAATCATGAAGAAAAGCTGCAAATAATAAAATGGTATTATTCAGGAGAGAGTTTTAGGAAATTCGAGATTTGTGGACACACCATCGAATTCCGAGTAAAACTACTATTGAAAGATTTATGAAGAGATTTGAAAAAAACTGGTACGTTTAATAAAGGGCTGCAAAATACAAATGTACAACGTAATTCTGAAGAAAATGTGCTTGCATTAATTGAAGAAAATCACACTTTTAGTTTACGACAAATCGCACTAATTGCAGCAAAAATTGGATTCAGTCATATGACAGTATACAACATTAAAAAAACACACAAATATTTTGCATATAAGTTACATTGTCATCAAGAATTGTTGCCTAATTGATTTTGAAAATCGTGCTGCGTTTTGTGAAAATCTGATTTTTTTAACATATCTCAGTAAATAATTTGAAAAGTAGATAGAAAATATGAAAAAATATTTACATTGATAGAAAAGCAACTATAACATGGTCTATAGACGTGAATTCAAACGATGATTGCATGGAATAATAAAAATGACAAAGTGAAATTTCTTTGTCCCCAGAACTCGTTAAATTCGAGTATAATGAGTGCATTTTTAGGTTATTTGAGTTTACAATTTTTTTATTATTGTAATCAGTGCATTTAATATTGTAATCAGTACATTGTTGTAATAAATACGAGTACATTGTTATAATCAATAAGAATATTTTATTGTAATCAACGCAAGTACTTTATTGTAATCAATAAAAATACATTGTTGTAATCAATAAGGATACATTGTTGTCATCAATACACTGTTATAATTTGTACAATATTGTAATCAATTACTATTCTTACTTCTTACTTCTGGAAAATAAAACATCTCATTTCGGAAATGTTTCATGTTGTGTTACAGAAACCCCAATAAATTGGTTATTTCTACAAGTTTTTTGTAATTTTCTGAAGATTGTGGCTTTAGATTTTTATTTTATTATACTTAATGTTGAAGTGGATGTTTTTTTTTTTGAGTAACTTGGGTATTGGCATCAGTTTGGATTGGAATTTCTTGGGATAGAATTGCTCATATCCTAGACTAATCTGATAGTTCCCTTGTGAAATGATCTGTTTGATTTGGTGGGAATAGATCCAAGTTCAATAACAAGTAGTATGTTTACACCCATCGCTAATATTTGTGAATAAATTAATTAAATATTCAGCTTCATTATCTAACTAGAGGCTACACTTGTAATTCAACCAACAGCAACTCTTGTTGTCTTGTGCATTATTTATCGAACATGAAGATCAACTACCAACGGTTTTAAAAATGTGCTTAAAAAATTAATAAACAACTAAAAAGTTAATTCATTTTATTGATTTAGTTTTAGCAGTTTCTTTATGTAATCTTGCTGCTAAAAAATTATACGTGTACATATTCGTAAATAGTTTTTGGATAATACATTTCAAATTCAAAAACCTACATGTTCTTGTTCTATACCTTTCCTTACATTTCTTTTGAAATTTTTATTTTAATTGCTTTGCAGATCAAGGTCCTAGTTCTGAAGAGTAATTAAAAATATTGGCAATAGTAGAATTAATTATTAAGGCCTTTGTATATTTATTTTCTACAGTATATGAGATAATTATTAGAATATAAATTACAAGAAATTCGTACATTTGAAAATTGAACTATAAATTATTTATCTTAAACTCTGAACTTGACAACTATACTGAATATCACATAAAATTTGCGACATTATGTAATTGTTTGTAATTTTGATTCAATTCCATGGCTATCACTAAAAATGAGCAATATTTATGTAACTTTAATGGCGATTTTACAGATTACAAGACGTGTAAAATAAAATCTGATTAGTGATTTAGATGCAGAATTAAATTCTCTACAATTTTTATTTGAACCATTTTCATATAAAACCATTTGGTAACTTTTGCGCACGGAAAAACTGATTTCCCATGTTAAACGCTTATGGCCCGCTTTTTGATTTACACCCTGTACACATTTACATGTATAATAAAGTCGCGTGACTAATAAACCGGATTTTTTTCTTATAACGATTATGAATATTAAAATATATTATTTAAAATTTTTTTCAGTATTTCTCATGATTGAAAGTAAATAGAAGATAATTTCTAATTTTTATTTCAAATATTATTGTTCACATTTCATTCAAAACATTTTTCCACAGTTTATTTTATTCTTGAAATAAATTGAATTAATTGTTTTGTGTGTCAAATAAACTTCTTTTTCCGGTTGAAATCAGGATACATTAGTCTTCATTTCGGTGACATCAAATGAAGTATTTCCTATTTTGCTGTCCACCTTCGATAATTAATTATAATAATGTCAGCACACAACACTAAACACTATTAAAAATTATTCTTCGAAAGAGAAAAATATTACCGCGAAAATCTAGCAGTCTAAATTTTTCATGATTTCTATACTTCTTCATACTACGTATAACAAAATAAAATAAAAACAACTAAAACATGAGTTTCATAAGTCCAACATACATCAAGTGTCATTATTAATCATAGAAATACAGATTTATACGATGTATAAGGACGTCGTTTGGTGCCCACGGAGATTACAAATATACGAGTACAATACAATTTAATCAAACTCGGGTGCTAGAAACAGTCCACTTGTTCAACTTAAACGTAATAAAGGCTCTGTAAAAAACTGTCTGACGCCGCCTTTGTTACATTAGTAACCAAAGGCTGTCGCATAGATTGAGTTTACGACAGCACCGGAGGAATTCTGGGCCTATGTTCCACATTGGAATGACTGGATAGAGTGCGAGATCCGACAATATTTTAATAGAAATATCTTTTGAGATCGCAACTTACATTTCAACAGTTTTGTAACATTTTGCGATCCTCAACGTTTTATTTTAGAAATAATATATATTTATGATGCTTGCGTGAAAAATTATGTTGCACGCGCATGAAAATTTATGTAACAAGCGCTACCGAGTTCTATTGTTCTTTCTAGTTCCTTAAACACATTTTCACATAATGTATTATACAAGATTTTTTTTTCTCTACAAATAGGAACATTTACATATTACAAAGAATATTAAATTCTAAATTCGTAATCAACTCATTTAAGAATGTAATGTAACTAAGATGATGTAAGTTGTTTCTTTTACCGTTGCTTATTTATTTAGAAAGAACGCCCCAACGTTTATTATGAAAGTTAAAGTTATACTTTTTGTGTGTTCGTTATTAATTCAAAACAAATATGAATAGCGATCGTTTATGCCCAGTTGCACCATACCCACTTAAACGTTAAGAGTTCCTTCTATTTAGTCCTTAAATATAAAATTTCGATGCACCAGCCAAATTTGAGCATTCAAATTAATAAATAATTCTTAAATTAAGTATCTGATATTGGTCAAGAACTAGTATTTATGGTTGGGAAAAATGCTAAATTATTATGATTATCTGCACAGTTCTCTAACTCAGTTGCTAACTTTTAACCACTAGCTAATATTTTTGACAAATAGAAACAAATGCTACAAGTGACAATTCGACTTTTTCTTGAGTGTTAAGAATTTTCATTGGATATAAATCTTAGGAAGTGGTTAAAACTTAACAACTGAGTAAGAGAATTGGGCCAATTGATTGCAAGATTTGCTACATCTTTCCTGGTTTTCATTTTAATATTATCGTAATATTTCTAAATGGATTCAGAAATGCGAAAAACAGTATTTGGGGCTTTGGCATTAAATTGATTAACGATTATTTCTCATACTTCTCCCTTTTTTATTTGTCATTGCATTTGTCGTTTTGTTTTCTATAATATGCTTATACTCTGCACTGAGTTGTAATAGAAATAAATTCTCGTCCATTGTGAAATTTGCGGATATTTTCCTCTTCTTTTCATATTTTCATTTTAATATTAATACTTGATAATTCTTCTAAATAAATTAATGAATGACCCAAACGTTTAAAATAACATAAACAAAAAACAAATCTTCTTGACATTAAGTATTAAACTAACTAACATTAGAAAATGAAAATTTCGTTCACGAGAATGTCCGGACAGGTCAAAATGACCGTTTTTACATTTTAATAAAATGTTCTTAGTCACAGACATTCCGGAATTTCTAATATTAAGTTACCAAAGATTCTTCTTCGTTTTCTAAATACATTTTTAGATCTCTAGTTTTAGATACAGAAAGTAGAACTACGTAATGCCATAATTCAACGTGAGCAACAAACTTAAGATATAAGGATTCCTTAGTAATAAGTAATACTTAGTAAAATTTAATTTTAAGGAAGGGCGGTGCAACTGGGGGTAAAGGTTACTAACACACGAAAGTTAATGAATGGTTAAATGAATAATCAATTGTAGCGTAGTCACTGTCCACCACGGAATATTTTAACTCGATTCCCAAGAGTATTAATAAAAAATACTTCTTTTCAAAATTCCGGGAAATATGCACACTTGCGGATATCAAATACATATTCAACAATAATAAAATCTTTTACAAGCTGAATAACTTGACGCCACGTAATCCAAACTCCAAAGTGTAGTTACTCACTAACTTTTAGAATAATTTCCAAGATCGAGCTGAAATAACATTCTCTATGACAATACGTAGAACTCAAATCTGTTCTCAATAAACCTCTCAAGAACTATTCATACAACCAAGAGGAGCCCTTAAACTGTGTACTAATTCTTTGAACATTTCTCAAGAAAAACCAAAATGTAAGTGGTTGCTCACTGCTCAAGGTTGACAATTTATTACTTAAGGGTTGGGGTAGTGATACTTAAAATAACACCAACTGTTCTCTACTTTCACATAACTGGTTAAATATTTTATAAAGTATATTTAAATCGGCTGCGAGAACTGAACTGGACTGGTATTCTAAAGAAATGGAATTTTCTTCCAACAACTATCAATGAACCATTTACTGAATAACATTTGCAATCTTTAATCGTAATAAATGCAAATGCCGTTTATTACACTAGCAATTCATGCTCTAGTTTCTGTAAAGTCCCGAACCAAATACGAAGCTTTTATATAATAAGAACATAAAAACGCTAAATAGAAAAATAGTATAAAGAACTTATTAATAATTAAAATATATTATCACGTCATTTACCCTTGTTGGGTGTGACACTCTGCTTAAAGCATCTCTTGGTTAATGATATATTTTTGAGCATAAAATGCAGTTACCAGCCGTCAAGTCGCGCTCCCAAAGATGTTAGTGATGGTGGTAGTACAGAGGTAAAGTTGAAATAGCTACTGTCGACTGTGAGATTTAAGTTAAGGATGTCTAACTGATGGCTCGGGCATCGCAAACTAAAAGAAACAATTTATGTGAAAACTTCTTGTGCTCATTACGTTAAACTAAATTAAACTTCTAAAGATGCGACATACGCTATAAAGTTCAAAGGCAAAAAGTAAAAGAAACGCACGAAAATACCAGGATAGTAAATTCTCAAAATAAACATTTATAGAAAGTTAAATGTAAATTTTGTTATGTACTCTGTATATTTTTATAACCCAGGAGTCAAAGTTTAACAATTACAAATTCATTACCATCAAAACATTTCTTCTCAAACTTCAGTGAATCGACTTCACTTTACTAGCAATACCGTCAGGGTAGGACTACAAAAAAATTAATAAACATTTTAGGTCATTTCAGGGAATCGGCTTACATGAATTGGTTTCAAAGTCAGAACATCCCACAAATTTTTGTAATTCGTAACTTGTGAACTCACCTTGAATTGGCGTATAGCAAAAATTAAAGTTGAAGTTCGAAATGTAACGACCGTGAAGTGAAGATCTGAACGACGAGGATAATGTGCCATCAAATATATTAAAAAAACTGTAAGACCAGTGTATTTGTCAAGTGTTACAAAAGAGTTATGAACGTATTTAATTATATAAAGTAAAAACTTCAACTTTGACAAAATTACCTCGTACGGTAGATGCGATCATTGCTTGTACCATTGCGGATTATATCATCCGGGTATGAACTAGGCATTTTAAAATTGTTCTCAAAACTAATTTTTACCAAACATACCACCGTCATCTGTCATAGTCATGGACAATGCACCTTATCATTCTAGGCTGCTTGTTAAAATTTCGTCTTCACCATCCAAGATACAAGAAATTTTAGATTTTTTTAATGAGCTTAATGTAACATTGTCGAGCAAGCCACTTAGTATTGTCAAGACTTTTTATTTCAAAAAACAACATTTTACAGACAGTTAATTACGGCAGATTTGTGGAAGAATTGCATATATGATGAAAAGAAAAATGAAGGTATAAATATTAACTGTATGACTATTATAAAATTTTGATTTTAAATTCTAAATAAAAAATATTGTAAATTGTTATGAATTCTTGAATACAGTAACGTATTCATAAAGTTTAAATATTTTTTCTAATTTTATATTAAATTTATAACGTTATGCCAACTTCATAATGCTATTAATTTTTGTTCTACGGCAAAAAAAAAAATATGAAAGTTATCTGGGGGTTCAAATTAACGTTATTTGACAGTACTCATAGATAGATAAAATTTATTTAAATATAGACATTTAATTAATTTCTCAACAAATGGAGCCATACAACCTTGCAAAAATCAATAACACGAATTGAAATTTAAAATAATGTAAATGCATACAACCATTTATAGATTGCGTAGAAAAGAGTGCACAGAACAGCACACAATTTAAAACAAATTTTATTTTCTATTCCATTCCTGTGCCATTCGAATTAGTCCGTCGCAATTCGTGTTAGTCCGTCGAAAGAATTACTCTTTTATCCACATCGTTGTCACTTTTTAAACAATTGCACCAAGATTCGCAAAGCAACGGTGATGTAAATAATTGTAAAATTGACGTCATTCAATTCCATTTCTGTGCAAACTATAAAAGTTTCTATTCCAAAACTATTTCTACATCTATTTCATTCTTATTCTATGTAATCTATAAATCAGGCTTTAGGGGTTACATTTTGACTTTCTTCGAAAAGATAATTGACACGCCTTTAATCGTCTTACGTCGACCGTCGACTTACTATAACACTAACTATAACTACTTTTTGAGTCTGAAAAAGAATTTGAAATATATAATGTAAAACAACCACAAATAAATTTTTGTGGGCATCACAATACCTCCCGTCATAGATTTCTTATCACACTATGCAGGAACATTGACCATCACTATCAAAAAACGATCATCCCTTTAGAAAAAATATGTTGTGGGCACCACAATACCTGCCGCCATAGATTTCTTATCAAATTATGCAGGAACAAGGACAACCACTATCAAGAAACGCTCATCCCTAAAAAAAAAGTTTTCAATTATGACACATGTCAAAAAATTACATCTTTCATGATTGTTTTGTTTTTTCAAAACGCACAGGTTAGCAGACTTAAACGAAAATGACAAAAATAATTTTAATGTCCAACCGTTACGTTACTGTTATCATAACTGCCCAGCTAGCCGGGCAGTTATATATCAAATAACGTCCTAGGGCGTTATAAATTTGACGTTTTGCTACCGGACACATAATACACAAACACTGACTTCTATTGGCAGATAGAAATTGTAAACAAATAAGAATATTGCGTTACAGTGTTTGAAAGCAAATAGATTAATCTCTCTAACAAAACAAAATGATAGGATAAAAATCGATAAAAATCTACAAAATAATATATCGGTCGGACATTAAATGTCGAACGCACCACGGGCGTTAAACGGTCAATAATGCCTTCGGTTAACGGACACACCTCGGGCCAGAGGCCCTCGACAGCACACTGTTGACCTCACGCATTATTGTCCTTTAATTACTATTCTTTAACGTGTTGTAATTCGTAAATGGTGATAGCAAGAGAAAAATATTTCAGACAGCACGTAAATAATAATATGTAAAATATTATAATAATAACAAAAATTGTAATTAAGCTATAATTTACTGAGATATTATATATAAGAAGCGTAAATAAATATTCGACATGTGGAGACACACTAGAAATAAATAATCAGTAGAAATAAATAAATAAATGAAACAAGTGAAAATATTTGTAGTATTAGTAGTATACTGTGTAAATACATCTAGTTATTAGCTATAAATAAAACTATTGGAAATATTTTATAAATATATTACCTCGACCGGTTTCTACGCCACGTCTTCTTCAGGAGGTGATATTAACAGAAACTAATACAAAACATGTTAAAAGTATGAATAAATAAATAAATATGAATAAACAAATATAGATGAATAATCTCTTCGTCAAAATTTAAAACAATAAATACATTATAATAAATAAAATATAGTCAGTTTTTCTGTTGAATGGAAAAGTAACGTTATTTTACATATTTTATCTGACTATATTTTATTTATTATAATGTATTCATTATTTTAAATTTTAACAAAGAGATTCATCTAAGTTTGTTTGTTCATATTTATGTATTTATTCATACTTTAAACATGTTTTGTATTAGTCCTGAAGAAGACGTATGTGACGTCGAAACCAATGAAGGTAATATTTTAGTATTTTAATAAAATTTTGTCTGATATTCAAGAGTTTTATTTATACCCATCACCCAGCCAAAAAAAATAGTCCTTATCATAGTTATTAGCGTTTTTGTGTTAAATAAATAAGTGGAACTAAGTTAATATAATCTTTCAAGTTCATCGAACCCGAGTAACGAGTAAAGCTTTACAGTACTTATTCGAGGTTTGGCACCCAAGCATGCCGTTTTCTGATATCTAACATTCAAATAGTTTATGTGTTATAAGAAAAATTGTAGTGTTTAAATGATTTTTTTTCTAATACTGTTCTATCACCTAATCCTATTAACCTTTTTATTATAATCTCTGTTGTGCAGGGGAGTTAAAAGCCAATTTCCTAAAGATTAAGACAGGCTATACCTACAACATCGTTCCTTTTTATTTTCTTATACCGTACTATAAAGAAGTATAGCAATCATGAAAAAGAGATTTTCACGAAAATAAATGCCTTGAGGTTTCCCTGAAACCATTGTGACTACTTTCATCAATGACGGCTATGTGGATAGATATGTACCCGCATGTTCTATAATTCACAAACAAGAAAGTATAGATAACAAACTTCATAACTGTAAGTTTCATGAAATTGTGAAGAAACGGGTTGATTTTGGTAATAATTGCAAAACCGGAAGAGAAATATACTTAACAATAAATTAGAATTTTTTCGTACATAAAAATAGCTGCGGAAAAAGTTTCAAATAAAAGATGTATAGCACGCGTAAAGTTAAAAGAGTTTGGCTTTTAGACATCCCTCACAAGATGTAATTAGTATAGGATTATCCCAGGTTTATACTATTAGAAATGTGACAAGAACCAGAACCGTATAATAATAATAATAATTTTATTTCCTGCATAATAAAGATGAAATTTATTTATATTTTTAGTTTAGAATATAGTCAAAAGTCAAGTTACAGTGTTCAATAATAATATAATAATAGAATTGACTTTGTAACATAATTGTCCCCTTTGTTAACAGTATCCAGACCCCTTACTGAGGTCGGTAAAATCCACCTATTAAGAGGTCAACTCAAACCCTTATTCCATTTGTGTCTACTATAAGTAATATTACATGAAATATAAAATATTATTTGTAATTTCTTTCTAGCGTTATTTTTCTGTTCTGAAAAAACTAATTATGTTTATGTTTTTTTTTTTAAAGTAATATATAATAAATATTGATTAAACGCTTTTAAGTTTTGATATTAAAATAAAGGACTCAGGTTGAAAACTTGACCTCTTGTGAAAAAAAATCATCGTTTTTAAAATTATTATTTGAATCCTACGCAGTTTGATATCAAATTAAATGTCTCAGAGAGGGGCGTTGAATTAATATGTAAAAAATTAAATTAAAATTATAGTTAAGATTGGTGTCAAATTAAAGTCTTAGAGCAGCACTAAAATATCAAAACTTAGTTTTGAGCGATCGCTAATTTACTCTTTTTGAAAGGAATATTATCATGTCGTTTACCCATTTTATATATCACGATACACGACACATTTTAAAAATATGTACATAAATTTTACGAAGGTATTACATTTATATGTATAGGAAAGTCAAGTGCTTCACTCACTAGCTTTTGTATATGTAGATAAAATATTTATTGGCCTAACGATGAAAAAAGCTGTTAAAACGAGGCATTATGCTATTTAAGTTCATCTGGAGAAATAGCTCCGTGGTAACGTGTCGGACTGTGGATCGTGAGATCCTCAGTTCGAATCCCACTGCCGACAGTTACAAATTTAAATTTACCCCTGTGGTTCCCCCTCCACTAACATCTTTGGGGGCTATGATTTGACGGCTGGTAACCGCACTTCATACGCAAAAATATATCACCTACCGAGATCTGCGTAAGCAGAGTGCCACACCCATAATGGGTAAAAGGCGTGATGATATATTTATTTATTTTATTTATGACTATTTTTGATAATTGTTTAAAACAAAATCATAGTCTACAATGATGTTTGTAATTTACAGGGTGTTCAATTTAACGAAAGACAAAAAATATCTCGAAAACTTACACATCGGTCAAACAAATTCTAAACTAAAATTAGATGGTGCTGTAATCGATAATAATTAAAATGGGTAAAAAATCATTGAAAATTGAAAATCTCGAGAAATGCACATCAAAGCAGAAAAATAAAAGTAGGTGTATGTGGTATTTTGAATTAATTCCTCACCCCCACGCTCCGAGGGTGCGAAAAACAATAATTTCATAACTTTGAATGTGAAACCCCATTGTCAAAGTTGTATTACTTCGACAAAACGGAAAGGAGACTGCTCGGCTCACATTAATAAAGCACCCCAAAGGGAACAGAAAACTACTACATTCGCTTCGTTGTTCCTGAGTATAAGTACTAGCAATAGTAGTAGTTGCAGTTAATTTCACTTATTATGATACGAATCATTGATCTTTTTACCTCCCGCCTACCTCTAGGTAAGGGAGGTATTGTTTTTGGTCAAAAAATTGGGTAGTGAGTTTTCAATGAATAAGCACGATTTAGGGACCCTACAATACGATTTTACTATTTTCACGATGATGTCTGTATGTATGTATGTATGTATGTATGTGTTTGTGTGTGTGTGTGTGTAGTCTGTGGCAATTTTTTCGTCTCGCATAACTTAAATACTATAATACCAAAAAATACAATTCTGTGAATTATTGCTTCTTATATTTAAATGAAGAGCTGATTAGATTTTGGTTAAAATTGGCCAACCGGAAGTAGCAGTTTACTTGAAGGCCTTAACAGTTTTTCGTGAAAAACACGGTTAAATTTCCTTTTTCAACAATTTATGTTATTTTGAAAGTTGAAGAATATTTAATTTTACATGTGTTTTGATTACACTAATTTTATTAATTTTCATTAGATTTAGAGATAATAAAATATAAAGAAATTAGATTTCACAAATCTTGCATTTCTAGTACACCATGGAAACATTTAAAAATTTTCAATTTTTTACGAAGTGTGACACATGTCATTGTGTTCGTGAAGCTGTTTTCTTAGTGAAATATATGTGAAAAAATGAAATAAATATACGAAAGAAAATTAAAATTCTCGAATATAAATAGAAAATAAACAAATAAGAAGGTATGTTTCTGTATCATCAAATACTATTTTGTACCGTTTAAGAGTAGTATTGGGCGGGAGGTTACGTGCTGGCCACATCAGATTTTTTTCGATTATAGCGCCATCTGTGAATGATATTAAATCAATACTAAACTAAGATTTGCCATAAAATAAAATATTTTCCTATTCAGATTTTAGAATAACTTCAGTTTCCACCCTCGGAGCGTGGGGGGTTGGGTGTTAATTCAAAATATTACTAACGTCTACATTTATTTCTCTGATTTGATATGTATTTCTCGAGATATCCCCAATGTTCATTGATTTTTTACCCATTTTGATTTTTCCATCTGCAACGAATACAAAAAAAATATTTCAGATAAGACTGACGTATTTTTTCCTAGAGAATCCAAATCTGCACTAAAAAATGGAGATTCCTATTTAAGTTTTATATTCATTAGGAGATGGGAGGGGTGGTGGGTCAAGTTTGGTATTATTGGATGTTCCCCTCCGAGACGAACAAATTTTAGTTTAAAATTTTCTTTTCCGATGAGTAGTTTTCCAGATATTTAAGAGTCTTCAGTTAAATTGAACACCCTGTATTTATGGCGTTACCCAGCTGATGATGGCTCTGGCATCGCAAAGTAAAAACAACAATTTATATGAAAACCCCAGGTGCTTCTAGCATAAAACTAAATTAAACTTCTTAAGCCACGGCGTACTAGCGTACTAGCCCTAAATCACATAAAATAGGACAAATTATGACCGGCTGATTTAAGATTGAATGAATTTGAGGCTGATGGCTGAAGCCAAGACAGCGTGTAAATTCGAAAATGAATAGTACGTGAGCAGACAAACGTACGTGAGAGAAATGCATTACGCGAAGTGGAAAAGTTTACAGTCAGTATTGATAAGATCCAACTCTCCTGGAGCATCCAGAATTCTGCTGGATATGCAATGACGCAGCGTGCATAGCATTGATATTATAGCGTGTCGAGTTTTATTGTTACTGGATTCAATTTCGGATTTATGGTTATAGGCTCATTGAGCTACGTAAATTAATTACAACTCGATCCGACGAGCAATGTATGCTAATGAGGAAGTGATATAGACACACATATATTTAGATCATTTTACTGAAATGAACTACACTGAAAAAAACATAGTGTTTTCACCATATGACTATATACTCGTATACATATAAATATAATAAACATAGATAGAATAATATTTGAGATATATTTATTCTCAAAGCAACTAGAATTATTAAAATATAAATAAATGCACAGACGACACTAAGAAATTTCGGAGGACCTCAATTTTTTTTACATATATCTCAACAAATAACTCAAAATGGGCAAATGATTTGAAAAATATATTTTATTTGAAATCGGCACTAAAGTGATCAAAAATCGTCATTAAAAGCTCAGTCATCGTTACTAAAGTAACCCATTATACGACGAAATTATTATTTTCGCGCATAAAGTGCGGGGCGAAATAGTAATTTGCACACAAGCAAAGTAAAACAGTTTTTACTGTTGAATGGAAATGACCGACGAGCCGATTTAGGCGAACATGTCACCTCCTTGAAGCAGTAAAAATAGTCACCTTGCGTATGTTGTACATCATTTTACTTATCACTCACTAATCACTTGTAAATAAAATTAAAATTATAATAAAATCCTGTTTGTTACACACAACTGTTCTGTCAAAAATTATTTTAAATAATTTCTTATGTCTTGTAAGCATTACTATGGAAACGTGCATTCTTTACCATGTTTACAAACATGTAAAAGCTGTCAATTAATAACTTCTAAAAATTAATTGTCAAGGCCAATAGAGGACTTGGGTATACAGGCTGTAACATAAATAAGTATATTAAATTTAACTAGTGATAGAACTCGTCGAAAACAACAATTTTTCTTTAATAACTTTTTTCCAAATACCAATTTTTTCATATTTTTACCACCAAATAAATAAGTCGTTCAGGTATATTCATAATTCCTATAGCATTATCCATGGCAATAGTAATGAAATTATTGGTCTTGACAAATGTCACTTGTCAATTTTTTCAAATAAATTTTGACAATATCAATTAAATCAACTAATCAATTATTATTATAAAAGTAATAATATGTAAAGGTGCCTGATTTTCCGAACAGCCAATTCATAAACATTCGGTTGAAGTTCAAGGTAACGTTGTTCCATCCTGTCAAATTTATTTGTTGCGTTTTCCAAATCATCATCTTACGAATGTTCGCACTGTTACACATGTTGTTTAGCTTATTCGAGATCATGAATCTTTTAAGTCAGTTCAAGATCGGGGTAAAATACGACCTGATCATAGCAAATATTGAACAGAATGATTTGGAGTGTGTCGAGGGTTAGCCAGAGTCTAGTAAGTACTCGAAGAATAGCATTACAACACATATATGAAAATTTGCACTGTTGGTTCAAGACAATCGACATCAATTGGTTCCGCTTTTATTTGAACCGTTGTTGATGATTGGTTATCGTCTGTTTCTGTTTTAATACTTTCATTTATTTCTCGATAAAAATCGTCATAATCTTCTAGCATCGGTCGACTGCCAATCATTTGTAATATTTTAACCAAACTAACTGAATGAATCAAAATGTAATGTTGAAAAATATCTTTAATTTTTTCTGCCAATAAAGTAATATTTTTGTCACATAAACAACAAATAACAATGTGTTTATTTTGTTTGTCCGTAACCTCAAATAATGTGTCAGTGTCAGAAACGAGAGAAATGCGATACTAAAACATCAGATTTAATTGTTAAATTTAAAATCAGTTTTTAATATTATCAATGGTTTCAGAAAAAAAAAACATAACTCGTCAGTAACATGTCAGTACTTGATTCGGTGTCGTAAAATACTCGGCTTGAATTGCCTCGTACTTCAATGTGGCTCCTCGGCAGTAATGTAGCATTTTACCGACTCATGTAAGTAGCTATTATAAGAAGATGAAAAACTTTTTAATAGGAAAGTGTATGGAATAATGAAACTACTGGAATTCATTCAAATATTAATTGATATCTCAACCTCAGCCTCGACAGGTTTCGAACCCCACCTGAGTCATCATCAAGTATGCTTTTAGAATCCATGACGGTGCATCACTTTTTATTCATTTATCTTTTTATGTAGTATTATTAACTAACGTTTTATATGTTTTTGACTTTTCGCCTCCTGGTGATGAGAGCTCGATGGGGTTGGGTGGGTTGGAAACCGGTCGAGGTTGAGGTTGAAATATCAATAAATATTGGTCTGTATTCTAGTAATTTTATTGTTCCATGTTTAAAAAGCCAGTTATTGCACTTGTCCTAAGTTCATTAACAGATTGCCGTTTGTAACTCAATCTTTAATATATTATTATTTTCTTTTTCCAATAATGATTAAAATTTTATATACTGAATCAAATTAGTAATTCAGTAATTGTGAAAGTTTAGTTTTCGTAGTTCAAAACTTTACCATAAACATTCTTTTATTGTTTTCCACAGTACTACTATCTGAAGTTTACTTAAATAAAAACTATTTTTGTTCGCTTGTGTCTAGTGTATAAATACAATTAGGGAATATATTAATACACACAGGCAGTCTGCAGCGAACGGTTTTTCTTAATAATTTATTTAAATTTTGTATTTTTAAATTTTATGTATTCATGTAGGATACAGAATTTATACGTTGTTTGGTTTTTTATCACATTATATATTTTTCATTTTAAAATTTAATTTAAATTACTAGGGATGTTGACTTTATCCGGATATTCGAATATTCATTTATTTATAGAGTGAATATTCGATGTGGACTAGCCGGATAGTTTCAATATTCGGATAGTTCGATTATAGTAAAAATTTCTTATATTATCCTTATATCCAAATAGTTTTTAAGGAATTCTGGATATTTTTAATACATATTTGGTTATTCGGATAACCAAATAATTTGCGAATAATTGGATGTATTATTTTCCGAACATCCAGATGTCCGAATATACGGATATCCGAATATCTGGATGTCCGAATATCCAGATATACGTATATCCGTGTAACTAATATGAATTCCGACGAATATACGATCTATTCGGATATGAATTTTCGATTGGCCGAATATTCAGAAGCAAATTTTTTTCAAGATCAACATCCCACAAATTACTTTTTTCTTTAATTCCTAATCTATTCTATACACTAGAAGAAAAATACACTATTCCTCGTCAATGATTTTTGCTGAACAATAAATTATGAAATATTGTAGCTGAACTAGTATTTTCTATAATTTTTTTTTATTAAGTAGAGCATTTAGTTTTAATAAAATATTTGCTTCTTCATACCTAAAAGGCACAAGCCACCGCTGCTCCGTGGTCCGTTTTATATTTATATTTTTAGTCCAATTATTTTACGAAAATAACAATGGCGGTATTAAAAATATAACATTGTATTCCGCATATTACATTTTTCCTTTCTATAGCGGAGATATATTTTCGATGGTACATTGATTAGACATTTTTCCTCTGTAGAATTACTGCATTTAACCTTGGCATTTTTTCAGGACAACCTGCCTAAATGAATTCTTGCTGAATTCTTTTCACATTCCTCTGTGTTATGAGCTCGGTTAGTACAGCGGTATTTACTATCATAATTTCATAATACAATTTTCATATCTATTGATTGTAGAAGTATCTGTTTAATCATTTGTATTGAATATAACCAGGTGGTGTGTAGTACTTATAAGTACTCGTGCAAGAAAAATATGATTTAAAGTAATATTAGACATTAGAAAATTTACTTTGCTTAATGGTCCGTATGTCAAGTCCCGCCGTTGCCCGCATTTTCCTTTCTCAACTCATGTTTAATACTTAAGTGATAAATATAAGAAATACATAAAATGAATACAGCGTAACAGTTATTACCGATTTCTTGGTGCAGCATTCTGTTAGTAAATCGATCTTGTTCGAATAAATAAAAATAAGAATAGAAGAGATATTTTAATTATCTGTAAATAATCTGATTTTTTATTTTTCACTTTCAGAAAGCATCAATATGATACCAAATTTAATTAATTTTTTTATATTTCAGTGCGGCTGTTGTCTGAGACCTTTAATTTGACATGTCAATACTTGATTAAAATCAAATAACTATTGCAAAAAACACTTTACACAAAATAAAATTCTGGTGTGGTCACCACACTACTTTCTTATACATATAAAACCAACTGAATACGTATGGCTTAATCCTGACAATTATTTGACATGTAGATGTAAAACTGTTAAATTTTTTGTATCTTATTATAAATAGGATTTTATTTAGAAATAATAAATAATATCTTTATAATTTTCTAACTAATTATACAAATATTGCTTTTATAATATTTCAAACAACACATATTTTTGACTCTTCACTATTATTTGACATATACAGTTTTTTAGTTTAGTTTAGTTTCTGTTCCCATTGAAATTAAGAATGTGGAAATATTTATATATTTTTTCAAAATTAGAAGCATGCACAAGAAAACTGCAAATAATATTATTTAAATATTATTTAAACTTTTTTCACAGCTGATTTGTAAAAATTTAATTTATTGTTGTGTGCATCCAATAAACGTCCTCTTCAGGTTTTTCAATTTCATTCAAAAATTACTCAGCTTTACGCATTGTTATAAAATTTATAAGTTCCAAGTTTTGTTCTTATCTTATCTCACCCATGAGATATTGCACACACATATTCCTCACACAAAGACATTATTTAGAAAATGGTCTTAAAGAATTCAGTAAAAATTTCCGCAAAAAAGGAAGTAATAATATAATGAAGCCAATTACCCATTTCTTGGTGTGGCACTCTGCTCAATACAAATCTCGGGATTATGATATATTTTTGCGTGTACTGTGCGGTTACCAGTCGTCAATGTTTTTTTATTTTCACTTATTTTTATGGGGTAAATAGCTCCGTGGTAACGCATCGGATTATGGATCGTGAGATCCTCAGTTCGAATCCCACTGTCGACAGTTGCCAATTTAAATTTACCCCTGTGGTTCTCCCTCCACTAACATCTTTGGGGGCTATGATTTGACGGCTGGTAACCACACTTCATATGAAAAAATATATCACTTACCGAGATCTGCGTAAGCAGAGTGCCACACCCGTAATGGGTAAAAGGCGTGATGATATATATTTTTTTATCATCGGTAACTTTTTGAGCTTCACTATCTATCGTTGTTTTACTTCGAACAGTTTTTTCTAATTCAATAGCCTTTTTAAAGTTTTTTAAATGTGTACGACAATTTTTATTCAATGTGACGAAAATCGTTGAATAATTTTTGATTGTTTTTATCGAATAATAGTTATTAAAAAAAGTAAATGCCGTTTAATTTAATAGAATATAGTTGCCAATTTATTTTTATTGTTTCGTTATTTGATATTTTTGTATAATAATATTTTTCTTTAAATTTGAAATCATTATTGACCTTGGGAAAATTAATATTTTAAACTTTCTTAAAGCCAATTTTTAAAAGATTCTCAATATTTTTATACCTTAAAATTTGGCTGCATCGTTTGTGGCCGCCCGTGCCAGCGGACACATTTGCGTTATCTTAAACACGGGCGTGGCTGTGAAGCTCGAAGATCTTGTGACACATAGTCCGATGCGTTAAAACAAATCTATTTACCCCCATTTTACGATGGATCAAAATTAAATTCTAACATTATAGTATGTTCGTTAAATAAACAAAAACAAAATTTTTTTTGGTATTTGAGTTCACGTCTTCTACCTGAAACCTTTTATTTGATACAAACTTCGATAGGATTTAATCTATATTTATGCACTTATTAATTAGTTTTCTCTAAATTGTATGTAGATACCAGAAAATTGGAAATAACAATTATATTCTAATTAATATAATTAACATATTTTATTTAATAGTATATTCTATAACAAGTAATGGAATGGCACATATTCCACACGAGCAAAAAGTTTGTAGTCCGAGCAGAAGGCGAGGGCTACGGTTTGTGAATGTGGGATATGCCATTCCGTTACATGTTGTAGACTATACTTTCTCTAACAAAATTTTGGAAATTATACAAAATATACAAATACAAAACTAAGGAACTAGAATATATGAGTATTCTCATCCGCCATTTTGGGTCCAAGTGTCATAAATAAAACAAATTATTGGAATCCAGTTACTTTAATTCTCTTATGTCAAATTTGAAGTTGATATTGATTTATAATTGCGATATATCATCCTTCAAATGTTGTATTCCATATCTAACAAGTAAGTGTACAGAATAATTTCTAATAATATATTACCGTATGAATTGTGTAGTTGGATTTTACAGAATTTCAAGAAATATATTTTCTATATATCTGGCTGAATATAAAAACTATATAAAATAAAAATTTACTCACACTTTAAAACACTAAACACTAAAAATCCAAGGAATGACATATCACAATAATATTAATAAATTTCAACTTCAAATTTGACAGATACAAATGTAAAATGATTTATTTCTTTTTCAAAGTAACTGGATTCCAATAAATTGTTTTATTTATGACATCTGGACCCAAAATGGCGGACGAGAATACTTACATTCTTCTAGAGCTCTAACAAAACTATTGAAAACGTCAAACTCAAATAAATATAATTAAAACAAACAGACGTAACCATAGTAACTGAATCAAGATACTTAATATATCGCGCTAATGTGCGGCTCTGATTCGTCGAATTTATTCCATACGCGGCGTATGGAATGATAGTTATTCCAATACAATTTTTAGTTGTGGAATGCGTAGTTTCCAAAACAGTGTTATAGAAAATTGGTTGCGTAAGCTGATTTCATGTTCGAAATAACTTGAATTTGTTTATTCAGGGGCTCTCAAAACATTTATTTCCGTGCACACCTCGAAATTGATTTTTTCATTTTTATTGCTATAGGTAGTACATTAAAAATCTGGTATGGGCACCATACAACTTTCCACATTCGCTGCCGATAACATAAAAGAAACAAATTGAAATTGTTGTTATAACCATCAAAAATTATAATTGTGAAGGTTCTTTCCACGTTTATGAGGTAATGAACAACGGATTCAGAAAAGCTTAAAATAAGTATTTTCGCGAAAACCTATTTATTATATTGTATGATGATGCACTTCACACATGCCATATTTTGTGCAAAGGAAAATAAAAGTATCTTTCTTATAGAATGAAAATCCGTTTTTATAAAACCATAACTTGACAAGTCCGACAAAACTGCAAAAAGCGCTTGCATATAAGATGTCCAAAGCAGTCAAGGATAAAATCAGAAAACCAAATGGCCAGAGAAAACGAACACCAAACTAAAAAAGACACCAAAGAATAAGCTAACCTCCCAAGAAAGAGAAACACTAAAACGTTGTGGCAAGATGACAATTGGACATACTAGTCTTTGAAAACTGTAAAACATTACTAAGTATTAAAACAAGTGCATTATAGAATTAAAGGTGCCTCTACACATGAAAAAATTTTTGACAGTTAAATTTGTTTTTTAAAAATAGTCTTTTTCTACAATCGTTGCACAATATCGACATTGTTATTCCATTTTTGGTTAGGAAATGTTCAAAATTGTCGCTCTAGGGCGACAAAGTGACACATTGTCGCACTAGTGCGACAAAAACAAAACAAAAATAAATTAGGTAAAAGAAGTAAATGATGCATTGGATTTTTCTGGTAATAACCTTGCTATTGCAAATACAGGCATATACGTACATACACTTCAACTTAATCACCATAAACGTATTCACTCTGTAGACTCTATGTCAAATGTACTCCATATGTCAAATGTACTCCATGTGTCAAATTATGATTTCTTTGAAAATTTTTATTTTGTTTATAAACGTTGTCATGATTACGGTGACATGGGTAACTACAATTTTACTGAATTGTTATAGGCGTGACCAAAGATAATTTGGAAAATTAATTTTTTTCTACAGCTTGACATTGTTCAACGATTGTAGAAAAAATATTGTGTGTATCTCGTCGGATAGAGCTTGTTCGGTGCACTTGTCGAGTTGTTGATCTCGGCTTCGCCTCGATCAACAATTTCTCGCCGCGTGCAACAAACAATGCTCTATCCGCACTTGATACACAAATAACTATTGCATTACGTAACTAAATATAATTTAAGAAAAAAATACCTTCAAAATAAATATATATATATATATATATAGGTGGGTAGTAAAAAGCACAATCATTAATAAATATTTTTATCCAACACCTCTCAATAAATGCTATATTACTATGGCGATTTTAAACAAGCAAAGTAACAGATTATTCACTAGTGGGTTTAATTTTGAGGAAAGCCACTAGTGAGTATTTTTTTATTTATAACAATAGTAATAACACACAACACCTTGGTAACTACTTCGATTGACATTTTAATTTAAAAATTTAAAGCATATGTCACTGTCAAATAATATTTCTTTAATAAATTTTTCATTTATTAAGAAGTGTTGGATAAAACGTTATACATCACACGTGGGCAAAGTGGAATTACCCACTCGATAAAATTATCACACTCAGCCTTTGGCTTCGTGACTAAGACTTCTCTCGTGGGTAATTCCTTACTTTGCCCACTTGTAAAGTAAATAACTATTATTGGCGAATATTCAGAAATATCCGTTTTTCCATGTTAATTTTGTTTAAAAATAATAGTACAAAATAAGGTATTACAATTTTCAAAACGAGAAAACTGTCTATGATGCAAATGCAATATATAAAAATTAAAAAATTTAAAGACAATAGAGTCGGCTGTCGGTGCCATTGCCTCTTATGTTGTTGGTGGGCTAATAATTCACAGACTTAATTTTTATGAAACAATATCAATTTATTGTTATTACTTGTATTACTTGTTTCATAGACAATATTTCTTTTTGAAAACATTTACTTCTGTTGAAGTTAAACAACGGTAGATGGCTATGGTTGCATTTATTAACCTCTCAGTCCATTTACCAACATCTTCACGTTGGTCCAGTCAGTTGTTGCCACAAAAGGAGTTGGTGGGTTGCACTACGCTGATAAGTCCCAAAAAGTAAGAAACGCGTTCGTAGTTAGTTACCGATTGATAGGATTGGCCGCCTGGCCGGTCTTCTGTGACTGGATAATTTACATAGTTATTATTTAGAGACTGAATTTTTATGAAATATTGTCAATTTATTATCTTTACATTTCTTATAAGTTATTACAAGGTATAGGAAAACAAAGTTTGTAGACAAAAAAAAAATTTCCACACAAATTCAATAAATTTAAACAACTCATAAAACAAAAATAAACTAAATGTAATATTCTAGAAAATTAATGCAAATATCTCAAAACAGTTAACAAAGTTTTTTTTTAAGTTTTTAACGAATTTGGCTGGTTTGAGGTAAGTAAACTCGTTTAATATTTACAAACAGTACAAAAATTACAAAAATTTATATTATGATAAAGTGATGAAATTTGAAGAAAGTATCAAATAAATATAGGTTTAATGAAAAAACGTTTTATTTTAACAAGAACTTCAATTAACTTATTTAGACCTGCAGGGTTATTAAGATTTCTGGAACAGGATAAAATATGGTATCCATGTCATCAGAAGCTAGAGAATTATTCGCCAATAATACAATCATAATTTAATTTCACTCATGTATTTTAAATACGACAAATATTTTAAACTTCTACTACCATATTTTATTTAATACAGGCTAAAGTTAGACAATGTTCTCGAATGTAAATGTAGTCCTTTATTCTTGCCTTTCAGCTTAGAATCTACATGGAAAAAACGTGCAGTACAAAACATTATCAGGTATTAGGTGAAACATTTGATTATAATAATGTAATTTTCATCCTTTTTTCTCAGTCTATACTATCCTTCGTCTCCATTATTTAGAAAATAAATTCCGTCTCTTCTTTCCCTTTTTTCTCTCTGCAGTACAGTTTTAGATGTTTCAATGTTTCCGCTTTTCTGACAAAATTTTAATTTGTAAGTGGTACAAAATATAGGTAGATGGTTAAAAAATCTAAATTGTTTGAATATACCCAATTAATTATAATTGATTACGATTGAAAAGTGTGGTCGTATATAAAGCAAACAATACCGCCCTTAGCTACGTACAAACTGTGTAAAAAATACTTACGGTATTATAATAATCAAAAAGAAGTAAAAAAAAAAAAAGTGTTATTATGCATAGGATCGAAAATTAATCATTTTCGAGATACCAACGAATTTATTTTTAATAAATTAGTTTACTTAGTTTTAATTTATTATTTCTTGAACAGTTTCCGTAGTAAACTTAAAACAACAGAGATGGTGTACTTCAGGAAAATAAAAAGAAAGACCATTATCGATAAAATAAGAAACATATACATCAGAGAAGCACTACAAATAAAACTCATAGACAGAAGACTAGAAGGTGGGCAATTGAGATGGTGCTGATATACCCAAAGAAATGGAGAAGAAAGAATGACAAAAAAAATTAATTTTTCACCATATATCTAACTTATACACATTGTTGTGATCAAGATCTTCACATTCAATATGTTCTAGATCAGATCATAGATTTTCTAAAAAAAAATTAGTGATATTTTTTATGATTTAGAAAAACGAATTTTTATTCCTGATCTGATCTAAATCATAATAAAGATCACTAATTTTTTTTTTTGAAAATTTTTAATTCTTATAAGAAAATAGAAAACCACATTAGACGATCAAGTGACGTATATTAAGGAAAAGGTGGGTATATTTCAATGAAAATTTAATAACAATCAAGAAAAAAAAAATACTAATTACCTACTTTTGGAAAATAAAATCAAAAATGTTATTAAATATATTTTTTCCAAAAGTGTTGCCATTGCCATAGGTTCACGAGAAAAAACGGATTGCAACAATAGCAATAGCTTATGTGTTGACAGCTATTTATATATTCTTATTGTAACAATACGTATATATTTATTTCGCAGCAATAGTACATATTCATCAATATTAGTTGTTTATTTGTTAAATATATTACATTCTTAACAATATAACATATTTAAGACAACATGATCTAGATATAAACTGCAACAATATTAGTAGAAAAAATCATAAATATTTAGATTATTGAAGCAGCAATCGAAAATAATATCACATAACTAATATAAATAAAAATATTGTTAATATAAATATCTAAATTGCTGTCCCTGTACGTAAGAGAAATATTGCTATTTTAGCAACCCATTTTTTTCCGTATAGCGGAACTCCGCTAAAATCTTATAATTTAGAAAAAGAAAAATGATTGGGAACCACAAGTAGTGGAATTTCAACGTATTTGTAGCGGAATTTGACAAATATAAGCTGGAAACACTGGTTGATAACTTGCAGTATATATCTCATCTTTTTTAAGATCATAGATCTTATTCTTTTTAATCAAGATAAAAAAAACAGAACGATCTAGATCAGATTAAAGATCTTACGAGTTGATCTAGATCAGTCACAACACTGCTTATACATATAAATATACCTAAATAGAAAAGGTTTTTCAGCTATACCTTTATTTTCAAAATAACTATGTATAAAATATAAATAAAAATACGACATTGAGAACATTCAGGGGACCTAATTTTTTTTTACATATCACAAAAAATATAACTTGTACAGTTAAGTCCAAAAATGTGTAAATGAAGTGATAATATAAATATCTTCTGTAAAAAGCATCAAGTTAATGCCAAATCAAAAAAATTCTAAAAACAGATGACAATGGCTCAAAAGTATTTTTTTTTTATTAAAGTACCTCTGCTCTGTAAGACCTTTAATATGAAATCAAACTCGACAAGATTTAATTAACTATTTTTAAAAAACATATGACGTTCAATGAGAATTAATTTTCGATATTTTAATTAAACACGCCTACTTGACACTTTTAATTTAATACTAAAGTAGGTACGATTCAATTACCTCATGTGAAAAATTATTTAAAAAGTAAATTAATTTTTGACATTAGAATTAAAGTCTTCTCCACGAGACCTTCAACTTGATACTAAACATGACAGGGTTCATTCAATATTTTCACATGTCATTTTCCAAATTATACATTTTATAAAATTTATAAATTGTTTTCCGCAAAACCGAAAACAGATCCGGGAAAATTGCAAAAACATTTTATATTCCAAATAATATTACTAATATCTTTATTTTTAAACTTTTTTCACAACTTGTTCCATATTCGATATAAATTGAATTTATTGTGTTCCACCTTCGGTGTTGCAATTGTTACCAAAATCAACTCGTTTCTCCGCATTGTCAGGAAACTTATAGTTATAAAGCATACACATGCATTTATGCACACAGATGTTGAGAAAATGGTCAAAACTTAATCATGTATGGTTATTAAGACATGTGTTTCCAAAAAAAATATTTTTTCATGATTGCTTACTTTCTTTTATTACGTATAAGAAATTAATATATAAAGCAGGGGATACGAAGCATAATCAAAGAAGTAGACGCAGAAAAAAGTGGAAGATCAAGTGAAGGAAGTAGTGAAAAAGAGAACTTTTAAGTGGGAAGCAGCAAGATAGTTAACCAAGTGACATTTACATTTGAAAAAATAGACAGGCGTTAGCATTAAGTAAGTAAAATCAATAGCTTAAATTATTTAACGACATTCTGCCATATTATTAAAAAAAAATTTCGAAATATTCACCATCCCACATCAACGTAGCATCTACAGTCCGAACGATGTAAATTGGCGAGTAGAAGTAATTTAGAATTTCTCTGCAGCAAGGGAAAAGTTATAAAAACTATAATCGTTACAGAACACAAAATTAATAATGTACAAAAAAAATACAGTATAAGGTACGAAATACAAATAGAAAAAAAAACACTAGCATGTTACAAAAATTAAAAAAAAACCTGAATTTTTTGAAAAGACAATTTTTGCACGATTATTTGCAAATAGAAGTACAAGAGTGAAAGTGTATTAAAGACGTCGGTTTAGTAGGATTATGCTTTGTGTTGAGCAATAAAAGGTTGTAGAAATAGTGAATTTCACTTTTCAAGCTTTGTGGCATTCTAAGTAAAAGCATATTTTTTACAAAACGCATTATAGAAATAGTACCTTTCTTAAGATTCTGGCTCAGTTAGAATTATTTGACAATTTTATTCAATTCTTTGTAAATAAAAAAACTTAAATTTATCCCCTAAGACTTAAAGTAGTAAATAAATCTAATCGAAAAACTTAAAACTTTTAAAAACAGTCAGTAACAATAGAGAGTTAGACACGCTTGAAAGTATTAATATATTTAAAAATAAACATCGGCTGATTAATTCTGTTTAACCTATTAGAGAATTATTTTTTAAGTTGACTCAATCATTAAGCTATTAGATAATTTCTTGATTATTATTTATTAGTTTGAAACGGTTAATTGCTTCGTTTTAGTATAAATAGGTATTTTTAGTTTTTCAAGTTGGATTCAATCTTGACCACTGGCCTGGTTCAGAAGTTGTGTAATCTTAGTTGTATCCCTCTTTTTGTTCTACGGATGATGACAACTTAGTTGTCGAAATACGTATTTAGAATTCTATATTAGATTTCTTTACAACTCTAAGGCTTAGGGGATAAATTTAAGTTTTTTATTTTAACTGCAATATTATTTATAATGTTGTGAACACTACAATTTTTTTAAGACAAAAGTCAAATGAGTTAAGTTGACTGACCTAATAGGCCATGTAATGAACCCTAGTCCACTTCATCTCCCATGAAATATTTCATTCCCACTGCTACAACCGTAGGTACATGAAAACCATATCCGACATACCAACAATTGAATAAAAAGCATTGTATTTTAAATCAGTTTTAAAAAATAAAGTACAAATATAAGAACAAAACCCACTTTATTAACTCGAAAAATATTACTTCTTATTTAAGCTTTACCTAAACAACAAATTTATTAGGATATGGAAAAATAAAATCTATCGTATCGCGAGATGGATTCATTTCCGGATCCATGAATATTAAAACTATGTCTACTTCTTTTGATCATGTTATAAACCCCTTAAATATTTAAACATTCTGTATATGTGGAGTGAGCTAAAATCTGTGTACTTTTGTGTTGTATCATATATCAGCTATCCTGTTACATTAATGGATTTGATCTGCACCTTATTTTATTTAGTATGTACTGAACGTGTTAAGTAATCAAGTACATTTACATGTTGTTGATTCTGCTATAGAAACCCGGCATTGCACACACAGTTCACGGCATAAATCACTGCGAAATTCCAAGAAAAGTGACTGCAAACCGAAATTTTCATGAACTATGCGCGGACTTGTTAAAGTTAAATAATCAGTTCAAACAAGTTTGAATACTATAAGGAAGTATGATTATTTATTAAACAAAACATACCTTTTGGATATTATTAGTCCATAAGTTCTCAAAATTTTATCTATTACAATTTTTTCCTGTAATATTAATGGCTGGTACCACAAACTCTGTTTATGAATGTTTTAACTATTTTAGCCTCGGTTTTAGCTCTGCACAATGTTCTAAAATATATTAATAAAATTAATAAATATGTCATCACGCCATTTATCAATTTCTCGATGAAGCACTATGCTCAAAGCAAGTCTCGGTATAATGATAATCACGACCTCCAAGGATGGTAGTGATTGAAGAGCCACAGGGGTAATGTAATGTGGTAAAAATTTCCGGTATTAAATTTCGAAAATTTGTCGGCTCGAACCGAGGATCTTATGATCCACAGTCCGATGCTTTACAACGGAGCTATTTACCCCATATTAAATGCTTCGAATAGAAGTTACAGAGAAATTATATTATCTATCACTTTAATTAAATAGTTTTTAAAAAACTAATTTTTGAATATTTTGCAGCGCTAAAGCAGAGGTTAAAATATTTGTCTGTCTCTCCAGGGCCGTAGTCAGGAGGGGGCCAGGGGGGGGGCTCAGCCCCCCCTGTAACTTTTAGAACCCCCCCTAGCAATTAAAGTACATAAATATAAATCATATTTGAATTTTTAATATTTGTTATAAACTTTGCAATTACGCATATAAAACATGTTAAGGCAAGTATAAAACATAATATAAATTAGCTTTTCATTGTTAGATGGCAAATGGTAACTGACAGAGGCTTTTACACCGTATTCGTTATATAGCAATTCATTATAATATACAGTGCAAATTCATCCTACAGTAATAACGACAATAAAATAATACAGTAAATACGAGTGATATACGGTGAACAAACAGTGCCAAAATGCTCCAAAACGACATTTCCACAAAAGGACAAGAAATTATTTTAATTGAACTAAAAAATTATCAAAAAAATAAAGATTACCGATCATTTTAGTTAATAAATGTAAATTTATTTGCTTTTTATTTACCCCCTAAATATTTTCTGGCCCCCCCTGAAAGTTGGAGCTGGCTACGGCCCTATGTCTCTCTCTTTTTCCCTCTCTCTCTCTCTCTCTCTCTCCCTCTCTCTCTCCCTCTCTCTCTCCCTCTCCCACTTGCTGTGTGTGTGTGAGCGCGCGTGTGTATGTGCGAGCGCGCGCGTGTGTATGTGTGAGCGCGCACGTGTGTGTGTGAGTATGTGCGTGTGTGCGTATGTGCGTGATGCGTGCGTGCGTGCGTTTGCGTGTGTGTGCACGTGCGTGCGTATGCGTGCGTGTGCGAGTATGCGTGTGCGTTCGCGTGTGTGTATGTATGTGTGTGTGTGTGTGTGTGTGCATGTGTATGTGTGACGATTGTTTCCTCCACGATAACTCAAAATCTAATAAAGATATAATTTTCATATTTCATATTTAAAATTTTAATGTTGAGGTTACGAGCTGATTAGATTTTGGTAGCAAGCTATCAACCGGAAATGGTTGTTTACTTAGACTTGTCAGGTTAGGTTTTTTTACCTCCCGCCTACCTCTATGTAAGGGAGGTATTGTTTTTGGTCAAAAAATTGGGTAGTGAGTTTTCAATGAATAAGCACGTTTTAGGGTCCCTACAATACGATTTTACTATTTTCGGCATGATGTCTGTATGTATGTATGTATGTATGTATGTATGTATGTATGTATGTATGTATGTATGTATGTGTGTGTGTGTGTAGTCTGTGGCAATTTTTTCGTCTCGCATAACTCAAATACTATAATACCAAAAAATACAATTTTGGGAATTATTGCTTCTTATATTTAAATGAAGAGCTGATTAGATTTTGGATAAAATTGGTCAACCGGAAGTAGTAGTTTACTTGAAGCCCTTAACAGTTTTTCGTGAAAACACAGTTAAATTTCCTTTTTCAACAATTTATGTTATTTTGAAAGTTGTAGAATATTTAATTTTACATGTGTTTTGATTACAATAATTTTATTAATTTTCATTAGATTTAGAGATAATAAAATATAAAGAAATTAGATTTCACAAATCTTGCATTCCTAGTACACCATGGAAACATTTAAAAATTTTCAATTTTTTACGAAATGTGACACATGTCATTGTGATTGTGAAGCTGTTTTCTTAGTGAAATATATGTCAAAAAATTAAATAAATATACGAAAGAAAATTAAAATTCTCAAATATAAATAGAAAATAAACAAATATGAAGGTATGTTTCTGTATCATCAAATATTATTTTGTACCGTTTAAGAGTAGTATTGGGCGGGAGGTTATGTGCTGGCCACATCAGATTTTTTTTTTTTGGTATATCTCAATAAATAATTGAGTTTCAGTAAATATTGTCATAATAAAAAATGAAGTATTGGCTACAATTTTTATTTGAAACATTTTCTTTAATTACATACCGTTTAAAAATTTTTCCGTAACTTAACCACGATCGTGGTTGTGGCTTCGTTGTGGTACGTGCGGTCAAGCTGTGGTTATTAAAAGACTGGTTGTGACTCGAAACACTGAGTTCTGTAACAGTATTTTTCCAGGACTTAATCCAAAAGTTACTCATATAGTGAAACATAATAAATACAATTTTATATGTTTTATTTTGAAAAATCATAAAATAATAAGTATTTTCAAAACTCATTTATAATAACAGTTTCTTAATTTTTTAATTTAATTGAAAGCTTATATTTTTTTATGTCCTAATCTATTACCTAACCTGCAATACGTTCAAAATTTTTAGAAATACAAAATAAATTAAATTCTATTATCCAACTGAATTAAAGAGAATTTGCTATACTACTCGATGGACCGCAATAGGATAAAACGCACATTTTCTGATATTCTCTTTTTACTTAATACAATGTTCAATGAACAAAGTGATAAGATCTTCAGACTTTAGAATTTCTTCTTCAAATTGATTTTAATATTATTTTCAATATAATGTTGTACAATTACTTCCCAAATATTTTTAAAAGGGGTTGGGATTATTTATAAAAACTATCATCTGATATAGCATATGCATATTACTGTTTTAGTGACATGGAAATATTAAACACAATATATGACGAAGCAATGAGAATCTCTCAATAAGATCCATAGTTCGATTCTTACACTCGATACCGTTTTATATTTAACCTTGTGATTCCCCTTCACTAACTAAAATTGAGGAACATAACATGACGGCAGGTAAACGCATTTCACATGTTAAATATACAGGATGATGACTGACTCAACCGATGATAGGCGTTTTACATGTTTATATAACTTCCTGCTTCCCTAAGATTTTAGAGAAAAACGCTTCAAATAAAAGTTGCAGAGATTTAATATCTGTATTTTAATTTCATTTTATTTAATAGAAGCGAGAAAGACAATGAAAAATAAAAAAAAATCAGATTTAATAATAAATAACCATTGAAATAAAATTGAATTCCAGCAAATATTTAACGTTACTCATAATCAAAGTAAGCAAGTAAACATTTCCATGGTTACTATTTCAAGCTTTTAAAGAAGTGCCGCTTAGGGTCCCCGTAGGGCCGGTTGCACAGTTACCACTTAAGTTTTTTTTTTAAGCTTAAGTTTTAGTTTATGGTTTAGTTTTTGCACAGTTTCATTTTTCACTTAAATGTCAAATACTTAAGCGGTAGATGTGGTGTCACTTAAACCAAAGTTTAACATTTTTTTTTTACTTGCATTGTCTACTTTAGATATATTTCTAAAATAGATCTTATAATTATTATTGATATTGATCACGATGAGGATGAATAAATCTTATAAATTGACAGTTTCATGAGACCTTGTCGTAGTCCTGAAGAGGATAGGTACAATAATGGAATGATGAAGGATTTTATGAAACAAGTCTTCCCAAACATTATCAGTCTCCGGGCACTTACGTGTTCAGAATTTTGTCCCGGCGCCCTTATCGAAATATGTGTACAATGAAATAAATCAAACACACGAATGAAATAAACCTCACATTTATTAAAATTAAATATTTCAAACTAGAAATATGAAAATACAAAAAAATATGAAATAAATGATGAAAAACTTCAACAACTCACATTTTTTCAAAACTCGGAATAAGGTTTGACATTGCTACTCTTATTTCTCGCTCCTCATCGATTTTTGAGCGATATTTGATTTTTATTACAGCTACAGCTGAAAATCAGGCTTTACTTATTTCCAAATTTTCCATATTTTATATACAAAACACTATTTTGTATAATATGTCAAAATACGAGATAAAACAGTAATAATAAACATTCAGGTTTGCCAACATTGATTTTTTTAGTTTCGGTAAGTATCTTTTTATTGAGAACTGTGCAACATATACAGCTTAAGTATTTGGTTTAATCTGCAGTTTAAGGTTTAACTAAACTTATACTTAAGTGGTAACTGTGCAACTGGCCCTTAAAGTTAAGTGCATGCGTTGCGTGATGATGAATAAATAAATATTTATATTTTTGACAGATTATTTTGTTCAGGTAATTAATTATAAGCTGTCAAATAACAAATAAAAATTAATTTCGAACATGATATAAGATGATGATTTGGATGAATTAGAATTAATTCAAAATGGAATTCTGCGGTAAATATATGATAGGGCTGAGTATTTTAATTCGTTTCATTAATTAAGTTTTTTAAACGATTTCGTCTGACAAAAAATACTGCTTTATTTGTATTAGCCTATACGCTATGTAAGCATCTGTGCTTTTCGAGCACAGTGACATCTAGCGTCATGCGCTATAAGTTTTTCCGGGGTATACAGGATTTCAATGGGTAATCTGATTTTGTACTTAAATAATGTCAGTTATTAATAACTGTGTATACAGTATAACGAAAGGACGTAAGCGGTCAAACAGTAATCATATGGGGCACGTGAACGAAGAAATTCAGATTTCGAGACGGATATTGCGAGGGACAGTTATTTAGGAAACTCCGGGCGGTATTAGTACAAACTTTTATAAACCCGTCATTAAGGTACGAACGAAAAAATTAACTAACCTGAAAATTGAAAAATGTATGTTCTATGAATGTGGTGTTTTGACAGGGTACAGTAGTAAATGATAATAATAATAATAATATTTTTTATTTCCTGTAGATCAGCAATGTGATGTAGGAACAGTCAAATGCATAAATTTTAGATAAAATTTACAAAAGAACTAACAAAACTAACAATGTTTACAAGTTTTAATTTAAAAATTTACTTACACTGTAGTAATTCTTACTTACTAAATACATTAACGCAAGTTAATAAAATACATTAAATTATTGAAATTATTGTTTCATTTTACTGTTAATAATTACATTTACATTAATCTAATACAATTTAAATACAATATACTTATAAATTTTTGACATTTTGTGATAATTGTCTCAAATAATTTTCAATTAAATGATGATAGACAAATAATAAGTTGCATGTGTACATGTTAGGGGGGAAAGGGAACTTGCAAGCCAAAACGACGCAAAGAGACCTTGACAGAGAGATTATGACTTACGTTTATTGGCGAACTACAGCGATTCATTTCTTCTTTCTGTCAATTTCCCAGGCTTTATTGGGAAATGAGTGAAACTTCATAATGGGAGTATACTCCTTGTATTTCTACAGCCCACCACACTACAACAATTATTCGATTCCTTTCATTCGTACAAACTCTTCACTTTCACACACTTTCTCTATGTTAAACAATACAGCTGTCACAGCGAGATTCCCGGAAATGTTGCGGCGGCGCGCCGCATGATGGCGCAGGTATCGATGCTTACATAGCGTATATAGAACAAGAGTAAGAATTTATGTAAATAATTTGTAAGTATCTAAATAATTATAAATGAATATTAAGATTCCAGCTGACTACATAAATATATGTAAAAAAGTCAGCAGAACACCAAATCCTTAATGTGTTCACTATTTGGAATACCAATATTTTAAAGATTTAAATTCAGTTTTTCCCATCTTTAAGATCCGTAAAGAAAGTGGGTGACGCAGGCGTAACAGACATTTGCGCAGTAAAATACAGTCCAGATGGAAATATATTTTATAAACTCAAGATTACAGATAGCTGGAACCTTCTAATATAAGAAATATATTGTTAATAAAGATTTACCTACAAATAAAATGTTTTTGCTTAATTTATTAAAAGTTTTGAACGAATGCTGCAAATCTCGTTTCTGTTATGCAATTTTTGACAAAAATTCGTAACTCCAATATGAATTATGTAAACGTTTTTATTCCATTCAGGAATCGTTTGTTGTCTCTTATGTAAAAATTTCATTTTTGGAGCTGTGAGGTTTTCTAATTAGGGTGGCGATGTACAGTATTTGACATATAAGTTACTGAACAAATACCAACCTGTAGATGAAAAATAACTACAATTTCTTCTAAGGTACCCTTACCTAAGTTTCACATACATTCCATTCGTGTAAACCATTTAATCTAAGGGTATCTTAAAAATTAAGCAACGGTTAACCAAGGGGAGCATTTAAGTGGAACCGGTGCAAACGGCCATAAATGTCTTCAACTTTTATTTGTAACATTTTTCTCTAAAATGATTAGAGAATCAGGAAATTGAATAAGTATTATTATTGTTTAACCCAGGACTAGGTAAATAACATGATCATATCATTAATTATTTAGATTAAAAAAATATAGCTACGTTCTCATTTCCAGAGATACTGAAAAAGCAATTAAAAATTAATCTGTAGGAATTTTTCAATAACGGCCGCAATTTTGTAATATTAAATACAGGTTCATAATTAATAACAAAAGGTAAAATTTATATTATCTATAAGCACAGCATCGAAGCAACGATAGTTATCAAACATTACTTCCGTGTTTAATGAAAGTCAATAAGGGCGTGATTTAATGGAAAAGGAAAGATAAACCTGCCTCTTCTTGACTGAAGCTTCAGTTTAGAATTAACATTTCCACGAGATAAGGGACGGCGTACATGAGGTTAGCTATATTTGATAAGTTGATTAATGGCTAATTTACTATATTCGACTCTTTAACGTGTTCTAAGTTCTAATGTACAGTTTTCATAGAAACAATGAAATATTTTTACATTCACTTATCAAGTTGGTATTGTAACGTGTATTACGTCACACGGGTTGAGTGAAGTTTAAAAACAAAACAGAAATTTAACTACAACTAACAAAAACTAAATATTTATTTGCAGTTCACTGTTTAACACTACATAACTTTAATACTACATTTATTTATACACCGCACTATTTATTTTCACTTGTTACTTACATATTGACTATTAAACAAAACTGAAATATTGTCGGAAGACGTACCATAGGGATTTCAATGATAATTTTGAAATATTCGAGTATTATTTCTTAGCAAAACAGTAAAATAGTTTTTGTGCAAAGAAGAAATATTCTGCTTTTGATGATATAAGATAGTAAATTCACAATTTTCTTTTATCCGGAAGAGGAAATACAAATTAAATAAACGTTAATTTTAATCAAATGCTAGTGAAATGAATTTATAAAAAAAAACAACTAATTGTAATTAAATACATATGACATTTCATAACAAACTACATTCACAGTAAGGCACAAAAGAATTTAATTATTTAATGTCAAATACATTTGTTTTGTGTTAATTTCATGGTACTAGGGTTTTAATTACATTCAACATTTATTTAATTAATTTTACCTGTTCCGGATAGATGGAAATTATGATTAGATGCAGATTATATTTCTCCACAAAAAACTATTTAATTTTTTTATCTGATATTAAGCGGATCGCCTGCTATGGTCATTACCGGTGAACTATTTAATTGTTTGTTAAGGTGAGTTATAATTAGGGGGTAAATATAGAAAATTTCAAAATTGAAAATATAATATTTTTCTAAAGGATGGCTATAGAATAAGAAATTAATAATTTCGAATTCGCTAGTGCATGAGTCAACTTCAATAAGACGGAGCTTGTAATATTATAATTTTTAAAACAGTATTAATTTTTTTTATAATAACTTTAAACGAACGTTTCTTTCTCATTTCATTGACAAAATATGAAAATCTCTTACAAAGTTATAAAAGACTTTTGGATTAAATACCTACTATAAATATATTTATTAAAATATAATGTTTCCAATTATTGAACACACATACACATAAGGGAGGTATTGGAATCATCCTAAAAATTCGGTAGTGAGTTTTCAGTGGATGAGCACGTTTTAGGGTCCCTAGAATACCATTGGAATAGTTCCATGATGATGTCCTTGTGTGTCTGTCTGGCTGTGTGGATCTCTGGAGTGACTCACGGTTTCTAAAAAATTATTGAACTAAAAATTCTGATATTTTATTTATTAGATATATTTGTATAATAAACTTTTAGTAGTCCGTTAACTGGAAGTGGCAGTATACTTGAAGCCCTCTCAAGTGAAATATTTCATCAAATTTAGTTTAATAATATTTTTTATTATTAGAATAATGTTTCAATTATTAATATCTACAATTGTTTTTTGAAACATTCTTCTGTCACTGTCACCATTTACGAAATACGCCACATGAAAGAAGAATTATATTTTAATATGTTCGTATAAATCTGCAATCCTGTATTTTTGAGAAAAAAAAACCATACAACTCTTGAAAAATGTCATTTTTCAACATTTTTGGAAGGGATGAGCGTTTCTTGATAGTAGTGGTTAGGTGGTTCTTATTTCTGCATTGTTTGATAAGAAATCTATGGTGAGATGTATTCTGGTGTCCACAGCCGATTTTTTTCCTGGAGAAGAATCATGTTCAATAACTCGAAACGCTGTATTTAAATAGGTAGGTACCTAATAGTTATTTAACACGTTGAGCCCGGCACTGTAAAATCATATTTCTCTAACACGGACACGCATTTTTATATTACGTTTATAATTTTTAATTTTTTTTTTTAAGTTTACAGTATTTCACTTAGGACATTTTAAAAGATAGAAGATTTCTAAATTTTAAAATTTAAAAATATGTTTGTATTTTGTCAATCCTGCCCGGTTCGCTATATCCAGTATATCTTTAAGCGACCGATGAATCGAGTACTCTACATAAATTGTAAAATCATGACATGCGGTCCCAAAGTAGGAAAGGCGGCATGTCCACCGGTGAACACGCGGGTCGGTGGTGCTGCAGAACAGGGTCCACCGGTGGGCATGACTCACTCCCACTCTTCTAACAGTATTTTTTTGAAGAGGCAAGTTTATTATTTAATATTCTTCTCTACTCAACCCATATAAATGAAATAATAATGCAATTTAATTAAGTGGGTTTGCACAATACAACTTCATTAACTCATTCAACTAGCAATCAATCTCCTCCAAACATTCTAATTCAACTCATCCACATTCATAAAATACCTCGCACTCGGAATCATTCATGCAATGAAACTTCAATTCTAACTATCCATTTAATACTCGGACCCCTATTTCATCAATCTTCTTGGGGCATCCGCTCGTTGAGCCTCGATATTACCAAACCACCTCAACTGACTCACTCCCACTCTTCTAATAGTATTCTTTTCAAGTTCAAACTCATTTTTATACACCAATGTATTCAGTCTTGTTTATTCGCACTCTCCTCTCCAATACTTCACTTTATTTAAAATTCGGATCTTTACATCTGAGGAAGTCGTACTAGGCCGAGGCATACGCTGATGTCGTAGTAACTTATTCAGTGATAATTACATAAATATCAATATTTGTAATTTAAGTACTTATAATATCGCGTATTACATCATTATAACGATAAAATTCTAATTTTCAAAACTTTTCGATAGAAACTTGTGTTTTTTGAAAAGTTGTGACAGATGTGATAGATTTTGATAATTGTCTAAAATAAATAATACTCTACGTTAATATTCTATAAGCAAATATAAGTGCGGCCAGATCCGGCAGAGGGCTCGCGAAACGCGAACCAAATTTCACCATGCAAGTGTAATCTCCTGGTGCCCCTTGATAATGTGTAATTATAACATGTATACTGGTCATATTTTATAGTCTCCCATCTGCACCTATAGTTTATAATCTGTGTTTTATAGTGTGGTAAATATATACTACTAAATATTATTATCCTTAACTTACATTTATTAATATTTTAGCAAAGAAATGTCAAGCAACCGTGATATTTTAAATAGAACACCACTGCAGATACAAGCTAAAACTAAAAGCACAACAAATAATTTTTAGCGACTAAATCTCGATAACGATACAAATTTGTGTACCAAAAATTCATGGATAGGAGATTAAAAAATACATAATAATTTTCTAACTATTTAAATTTTGTTTATAATTTATAAATAGTATTGCGTGGTCGTAGAAAAAGTATAGTACAGAACTCGAGATGTAAAGTAATAAACTCGGTAATTACTCCCTCGTGAAATTACAAACTCACCGCTACGCGGCTCGTGTATCAATTTTTTCACTCGTACGTAATTTGCTTCTTACATCGTTTGTTATGTAATATACTATTACAAAACTTAATTAAAATTTCTTTTCAAATTTTACAAATATGAGTTCCGAAAGTTTTTCAACTTAATAATGTCTTTTATATTCTCATATTGTGGATAGAATGAGCTGAATTATTAAACAATTCTTGAAATTGAATTACTATCTTATTTCTGTAACTAAACCCGTAACCTAACCTGTCACTTCGTTTCAAAATATTGTATGAACGGCCGTACCACTGAATTCATGACAACAAACCGGACTCTGTGCGCGTTACGGAGCTGACCTTTTAATATATTTGCCTTACTGTACAGAAGTCAGCAACCTAACGAATTTTAAATAATAAATAAATTTATGATAATGTAACCTACATCACGTATTGAAATAAATTATGGAACACGAGATCCTCAGTTTGATTCCCATAATCACTAAATTTAACTATACCCCTGAGGTTTCCATTGCTCTAATAACTTTGAGGGTAGTAATTTAACGGCACAGTGCACGCGCAAACATATCAAACCGAGATATGCTCTAAGCAATATGTCACTCTCTGAAATGGGTAAGTGGCATGATGATATATTTATTTCATTTAGTATATCTGACATCTGTATTGAAACAGAAGTATTTGAGAGTGTGAATAAACAAGACGGAATATATTGGTGTGTTAAAAGGAGTTTGAACAAAAAAAAAACTGTTAGAAGGGTGAGAGTGTGTCAGTTGATGTGGTTTGGTTACATCGAGGATCAATGAGCGGATGCCAAAAAGTGTTTGATGAAATGGGGGGGTTCGAGGATTAAATGGATAGTTAGGGTTGAAGGTTCATTGCATGATTGATTCCGAGTGCGAGGTATTGACGTACTTTATGAATGTGGATGAGTTGAACTATAATGTATGGAGGAGATTGATTCCTAGTTGAATGAGTTTATGAAGTTATGTTGTGCAAACCCATTTAATTAAATATAGTCTGTTATATACGTATATATGTATTTACTAATTGCATTATTATTATTATTCATTCATATGGGTTGAGTAGAAAAGTAGATTAAATTACGAACTTGCCTCTTCACCTTTACTATGTCAATAACGTTATTACTCTTTTAATGAAGTCAAATTGCTTGGTGTAAATTCTCAACAAGAAATTAAATTTCTGGAGTCTGAAATTTTGAGAAATTAAATTGCTGCAGATGAAATTACCGTAATATATAGTTCATCTTGGTCGTTGAAGAAAATTAAAAAAACTAAGCTTAGTAAACTCTTGAAGTTATGCTTTGAACTTTATATTAATTGATTCAAGTTCATAAATTAATGAATATTATTCTTTAGTCTTCTTTAAAGTGAAACATGTGCTCTAAGTTCGAAGGTAAAAAATTAAAAAAAAAAAACGTGGCGAACTACCTGGACGGGAGGCAGTGAAATTAAAAACAGCAAGTACACTAGAGCAGGGGTTCCCAAAATACGCGCCGCGACGCCCTGGGGCTTCGTTGGGAGTAAACAGGGCCCTCCTTTTTACGTACCTAATAAAACGATCTTACATTTTATAACAGTAAGGGAAACCAAGTTAATTTGTCATATAAAAGGAGGTAAATGGTGCCGCCAGTGCGATAAATTTCGCAAAAAGCGATATTCAAAAGGGTTTTTACGAATAATCAAATACTATATTCCATTATTAACAGTTAATGTGATGCTTTGTGTGCTTCGCTTGTAACTGCCCGACTCGTTTCGCTCATCATTCAAACTTACATGCACATCTACTCCTAATAACAAAATATATTGTTGTACTTTTACCACTCTTACCTTTATTTACCCCCTTTTAAATGACAAATTAAGTTGATTCCCTTTGCTTTTATAAAATAATATTTTCTGAAATACGTAACAAAAATTTTTTTTACGGGGACCCTAATATAGCATAATATCGAACATTGTCGAAGTTCACCTTTGACGTTAACTTACTTTTCACCGTTTATTTCGTGTTCATTGTATTATCATATTATTAGTTTGATTTATTTGCTTTTAATAAATGTGAAGTTTATGTAAAGAATTTTTTTCATTTCTGTGCCTGATTTATATCACTATATATATATATATATATATATATATATATATATATATATATATATATATTTCGACAAGTACACCGGGACAAATTAATAAACATGAAATTTCACCGCGGACTGATAAAGTTTGGTAACTCCTGTACGAGCGGCTGTTCAAGTCACAACACTAGATAATAATAGGAATAAATGGACTAAATTGAGCACACAGGTTTTTAAAAATTATCAATGAATAAATTAAAACTGACTTCAAATACGACTTATTGCTGTTGCCTTGCTTAAGTTATTGCTGTTGCATTTCTAGCGTATGATTTTTGACTAGCGCTACAGCGTCGTTCACAATGATTTGTTGCTGTGGTGGCGTTGTTGAGTTGCGTTGCAGAAGTTTGAAAACTCCGAACTCAAGCTGCGGAAACAACGGCCAATCAGAGAGCGCTATGAAAAAGGATAGATTAGATATATATGACTCGTTGACCCTTAACCTATAATATTGTTACGTTTGTAAATGCAACAAAGCGGCAAAACAAGACAACCGAAGCAAGGCAACAGTAATAAATTGCATGTGAATGTAGCTTAAATGACTAAAATTCGAAATATCTAACCACATTTGTTCGGAGAATATCCAGGCTTGAAATTAATTATCAAGCAGATTTATTTATTCAATTTGATTCAAATTTGGTTGTTAACAAGGTTATATGTTCGTCCAAAATAACATAGACCATTTGAGCTAATATGTAGCTCATCGGATGATATCAGCGAGGCAGGACCTTAATCTTGTTTGGATATCGTTACAAGATTGATCACAAAGTTCAGTGATTAATAATAATAATAATAATAATAAATTTCTTTATTGACAAAAAGTAGTCAAAGGCGAGGTTCAGCCAAGGCTGTTCTTCCACCTAACCTTACAAAATAGAAACATCACATAATATATATAAACAGTTTTATAAAAGTTTAAAGAAAACCAAAAGGTACACAACTAAGAAAAGTATAAATTTAAGAAGCATCATATATGTAAAAATAAAGAAAGAAAAAAATACAAAAAATAAATTGATTTGCCGATCTAACGATTCAGAGAAAAATATCGTGACGAATACAATTTTGATTTAAAACGAGCAAAACATGTTTTTAATATGTTTTCGGAAAGAAATCATAGACAGAGCCCTTAATGAATGAGGAATAGTATTATACTAGCGGTTCGACCTGCTTCGCAGGTCTAACCCCTAGGCTCCGCGCCCCTGAAGAAGATTTCAACTTAATTTAGGGTACAACTAAAAGTATGGGCTAGTGGATCATAGTGCTTTCTTAATAACATTTGATACTTCATTTCTCCCTCCCATGTAACTAAATTGACGAAGAAAGCTCGTCACTTCGTTCCTCGCTTTCATGTCATTAACATTGCGAATGTCGTTCGTTCGTTCCTCACTTCCATATCGCTTCGGGATAAAAAAAAGAACAACTGTCGATCGTAACCTTTAGGGATAAAAATGATTAGTCACTGTGTCGCTCAACTTCCCGAGTCTTCAAAAGTAATTTTAATAATTTCTGCAAAAACAATTGCCGATCGTAATGTATTGTGATAAAGGATGTTCCTCACTAAATTCCTTAACTTACTACTCCTAAAACATTTCATTTAATACCCCACAAGTCAGGTTTCTATAAAACAAAAAACAAAAAACAATTGCCGATCAAACTATTTGCGATGAAGAAAAATCGTCATTGCGTTCCTTTATTTCCTGTCACCAAAAAAAAAAAAAAAAAAAACACTTAATACTTCGTAAGTTAGGGTTTTGGAAATTTCTATGAAAACAATTGCCAATCGTAATGATTTGAAAGTAAGTAAAGATGGGTCGTCACTACGTTCTTTAACTTCCCACTTTTAAAACATTTAACTTGATACCCTACAAGTCAGGTTTCTATAAAATTTCAGAAAAACAATTGCCCATCGTATTTAATTACATTTCACTTTAAGAAAAAAATGAAAATATTATAGGTCGGTCCATATTTTTGACAAAGCGTTAGAACATGTCTATTGAAGACTTTTCATTTGATACCAAACACGATACATTTTTGATGACTTTTAGAAAAACAATCGACAATCAGTCAACTTAAATTTTTTTATATTATCATTTATTTCGTCTCTTCGAGACCTTTCTTTTGATACCCAATAAGTGATTTAAAAAAAAAATTAAATCAAACAAAATTTACATTAATATTTGATCATGTAATAAAGACTTCTGTCAATCTGACATTTCTTTTGTCATTTTGTCAATTTAAAAGTAGAGTCGATAGTAATAAATAATAATTTGCATCCTACATTTGCTTTAAATTTCATGGTTTTACTTTATTTTTGCTAAATTTCATCGTGTAACACCCACTTCTCTCAGGACGTCAATATACAATCAAAGCAAAAAATTATATTCGACATTTTTAAAATTAAAAAAAAAAAACGTTTAAAAAAATTGCAAAATATCAAACACGTTTGTACATTTATTCTGAATACAGATAAATTTACAAAACTTCTCCAACTTGTCTACAATTAATGTAATTTATAATTAAAATTCTGAACTGAACTGTCAAAAATGACAAGTTGTCATAGACGTTCATCTTAAAAATTCCACGGCCGCCACACTCTTAGTTGATTCTGACCCAAAAATGCATGTTTTTTCAAGTTTTCTCGCACATCATGTGTAAGAAAAATGTGAATTCATAAAAAGCACGTAACTCTAATAAAACTCTAAATATCTAAAAACGTTTCACTCGAATTCATTAATCCGTCTGGGCTCTAGAAATTGGCAAAGTTGCGTGATGAATCTATAGATATATATATAGGCACTGAATTAACCAAAATAGTAATTGGATAACGATGGTGCTAAATATGAGAAAGAACCCTTGTACTTTGATTTTCTAAAGGATGGTACTATAAATAGATATTTTATTCTAAGGGTATAATTGTATTCTTGTCAAATAAATTTTGTGTACCAGACATAGATACGCAATTTTCATTCTTTCATCAACTGAAGGTATTTTAGCCATCTCTCGATATTTTGATATATGGTCATATTTACGCACTCCGTATACAAATCGTAAACATTAATTCTGGAATAGTGTAATTCTGTTTTTGATTGTAGCACGGCAGTGGTGAATACTGGCATGATTCGTCACCTTTTGGCATAATTTGGGCTGCACTACTGCGTTTTTCATTGATAGCACAATATAATACATTTCGAATAGATTAGTGCAGAGAAGGCGGTTATGGAACAATGAGGTAATGAAATTGTATTTCCTGACGAAACGCGTGTCTTTGTCAAAACAATGCTCGGATACCTACTTGTTACACGACGTAGCTACTGTAGTAGGTATATAGAAAATCGAATGTAATGTGTACTATGAATCTTTATTTATAATTCCGGTGTGCGTGTGTTCGTAATTCTTCTCCTCCTAAACGGCTTGCCCAATTTTTTTTGTATTTATGGGGTTACCTGAATGGTTCTTAGCTACAGTAGGACCCGGTAGCGGTAAGTGGCGCTGTTGACGAGATACAAATTTTTTATTATTATTATTATTTTCCTAACTTATATTTATGCCTTACGTATTTGATCATTCAGTTCATCCAATAACTACAAAAAAAAAATTCATTAAAATCGGTCAAGTCGTTTAGGAATAGAAGAATTACGAACACCGGAATTTTATAGTCCGGAGAAATATATTTTGCTAGGGAGGTCTATGGCAAGACAACGACTTCCTACCGGTTCCGCTAATAGTTTTAAAATGAAAGAGTCAATTTTATTAAACAAAATGAATAAATATATCATTACGTCTATTACCTATATTGGGTGTGGCACTCTACTTTTTCAGATTTCGGTAAATGATATTTGTTTAACAAGTGAAGTGAGATAATCAGCCGTCAAATTAAAAAATGTTTTCTTGGAACAAACAGATTCCTCTTAAATGAAGAAAAAAATTGATTTGAATAGTGCCAATCCGATTTCGCTTACATTGAAAACTTTTGTAGGTTTAATAAATATTCTTGTATAAAAATCACTATAGTTTATGGAGACGAAATAGTTTTAATAGGAGTAGTTTTAATTCAAAATGATATCGTTTTAAATAAAATTTACATTTTCTTTCAATGCAGAAAGAAGAAGGTAAATAAAAATTATATTTAAAATTAATATATATATATATATATATATATATATATATATATATATATATATATATATTTTTAATGAACTTAATCATTTTGTAAGAAATAAAATTTTCTTCAATGAATCATACAAAAGGAAAACTGAAAATTTTCCCCCGTGGTTCCCCCTCCACTATCATCTTTAGGGGTAAGAATTAACGGCCGATAACCGCAGTTCATATGCAAAAATATATCAATTGCCAAAATCTACGTAAGCAGAAGGCCACACCCATAATGGATAAAAAGCGTGATGATATATTTATTTTTTATTTATATATTAATACAGGCTGACTCATTTTTATTTATCACCTGGAGTACCTCGTACCGACCAAAAGTTTAACAACTTGGAGGGGACGTCTAATCCAGTAAAAAAATTTAGCCCACCCGCCTTGGGAAGCGGAGAGAGGGGTCCCTTAAAAACTTAAATGAGAACCCGGATTTTTTATTGCTGATTCGCATAGAGCTTCGAAAACCAAGTTATCGTCATATTTAATCATAAACGCCGATTATAAACATTTAAGCGATTAATCGTAATCGCCGATATTAACAACTATTATAAAAATGTGCATATATTTCTCTGTCTGGTGTCTGTACTCCCTCGTTTCTGTAGTCTGTAGCATATTGATAATTTTTTGCTTTGTTTTTTATAAATACATGTAATCTAGTACCTATTATAAACAGAACGAATGCAAGTGCTATAAATTTTGTAGATATAAATGTGTTGAAATTGCGATTGTTTTGCAAGACTGATTTTTTCGCCTAGAGTGTGATAATAAATCTTTAAAATCTCGCAAAAATGTAAGACGAGTAAGGTTTGGGCACACTTAAATACAGATTTTATTATCTTTAATTTTTAAATATACACTTTATTTAGTTATTATAACCATTTTACTTTTAATTTGAGTTTTTTGTTTTTATAATAAACAGTACATAATTATTTCATTTAATTTCCTGTACAAGACTGTTTTATTTTATATCTTAAACTAATAAATAATATTTTTTTACTATAAATTATTACTATTTATTGTGATACTCTTTAGTTAACCTATCTGTACAAAATAATCGTAATGGAAATCGGCGATTATCAAAATTGTTAATTGTAATCGTAAAAGTAAGAATTGTTGCATCATTACTGCGAACAATAAAAGTGGTTTTGGGAACCAATCATTTAAATTAATTTCGTTATTTTTGACCAATGTATGTATTACAGCTCTAAATTCTAGATACAAGCCTGTTACGTATCCATAATTACCATGTACGAAAAAATATTGTTTGCCTTCGGGACGTGATTCTAATCAAATTTGTATCGAAATGTTACCAAGCATCAATTTTTTTCGGTTAAAGCTCGCTTAAAATATTATTGTTTATTTATTCCATTTTTTCTGAAAAATTATTAGTAACCTTTATTATACACGTGAGGGCGTGAGCGTGCCTAAATTTCATTGCGTGCTTTTCACTTTCCAATTCTTCGAATCTCTTCTTCTAATGTTCATTTGTCAAATGTGCAACGATCTTAAATGAAAGAATTAGCAAAGATAAAAAATTCTTTTTTAGGTTAGCTCACTTCGTTAGCGCTTTTTCTAAACAAAGCTTAAGGCCGCAGAACACGCCCGACAAACTCGAATCACAGTACGAATTTTTAATGGAATTTTTTCATAAATATTAACTCATTTTGGTTCATATCTCTGCTAAGTCGGCCATTTTAGATCGTTGAATATTTGACAAATGAACATTAGACAAGTTTCGAGGGATTGGAAATTGGATAGCACTCATTGAATTTTAAACAGACGCATGCGCTCCCATTATACATATTTAATACCATTATTAATATTATTATATTATATTAATAAAATTTTTCATTTCTTTTTTACTCATTTCTTTGCAACGTGTTTCTTGTTTCAAGAATTCTTGATATTTCTTGATTCAGACATTTTAGGGGAATACCCTCTCTCCATACCTTTATCCAATCCGAACGCTTGTAGCGTAGTCGTCTGCCCTTGTCCCTCACTTTTATTTAAATATTTCTTACTTGGATGCATTTCGAGTTTATATTTATAGAAAAAGGAAAATTATATATAAATAGTGTCAATTTATACATAAGAAATTAATTATAAACTTCATATATTCGCGGCAAAATAATTTATATATAAAATCTTGAAGTCACATATTTATAAAATCTAATGTAGCATATTTATAAAATTTTGAGCTTCACATTAAGGCCGTCCGATGGTGTAGGAACCTGTGTACGTGTGTATAAATGTGGATCGAACCTCAAAGTCATTTTACTTACAATTGTATATCAAATTTTATATTTTAATCACAAATGCGGAATAGAAAATTTATTACCAAGATATCAAGATTTCTTGGCAAGAAATCTTGATTCTTGATGATACTTTCTTGTCTTGTCTTGGGAAACAAAAAATACTTGTTGTCTTGATCTTGTCTTGATGTTAAGACAAGATCAAGAATATATCTTGATTCTTGTTAAACGCTAATACATAGTAAGTTTCATTCATAATAACAATAATATTTTGGTTCAAACAAATTATGGTTGACGGGCAATGTGCACATATCTTCATAGCGAATGGTTCATGTTCACATTAAATTATAATTTAGAAGAGCAGTCAACAAGTTGTTACTGATTCACTTTCATCAATTATTCAAGGTCTCGAATTTCGGCGGAAGCACATAGAAATAAATTATAAAACAACTTAAATATTAACTAAAATACCTGAAGTGTTCAGCAGATAATCTCGTTTTGAATATAATATTTAAAATAAATCAATTAAGGTTTTAAGTAAATTACCACGTCCGGTTTAGGAATTTCTACCAAAATTGAAGTTATGAATAATCGCGTATGATAAAATAGTAAAATCGCACACAGAAGTCTTCTTGAATATTTGAACTTACTTATAAATCGAAATTTTTGACCTATAACAAATCTCCCCTACATATATGTGCGGGAGGTATAAACAACTAGGCATACATATAACAAGTAAATTTCAGATTACAAGTAATTATTCATGTCACTTACCTTGTAATTCCATGCCACTCGAATTACTTGCATTGTATATAGAACTGCTTTTGGCCAATATTTTCCACAACTTCATTTTAAATGAGTGTTTTTAAGCTTACACACTATGTTCATTAAATATACTTTGCCACTATTTTATAATTTATAGTTTGTCCTAATGCTACAAAGCGTTATTTACTAATTTTCTAAACACAATCAATGTTCGCCTACTTACTAAAATACCCTACAGTTTTATACCGTCACAGGTAATGAATTATAAACAGAATGAATTTAAAAATAACAAGTTTAGAGTCTCAGCGTATATTGCATTAAATTCGCAATCTAGGGCAACATATTAACGTCTGTTTCCCTCAACGGGCGAAATTCAACTGGCGCTTCAGGGTGCGTGTCTCCTGTATATAATGCATTCGCGCAGTCGCAATGTTCAGATATAAATTAAAAAGTATTATTGTATGCGAATTTCATTTCAATTTTTCTTTCCCCGTAAAGGACTTTCGCAATTTCAGAAAGACAGATATTGTTTTCAGTTATTTGTTTGACCCTTCTTAAAATTTTAATGTTAAATAAATAAAAATAATGGGCTATTATAATTCGTAACTTAACTATATACTGGATCCAGGGTTGTGCATGTAATTTACATGAGTATTTTACAAAAATTTTAACATGTAAATTACGTAACCTGGAATTGTGTAAAGTATGTAAAACATGTAAAATTTATACGCACATAAAAAACTAAAATGATAAGACATACAAATACACTATTATATTATTTTGTGTAAAGTATATTGCATGTGAGGTGGGAAATGTTTTATTCCAGCCGAGGGCTTATTATATGACCGAGAGGCTCAGATATAGCGCAAGGCTGTATTGAAACTATGTATACTATTTTATTCACAATCATCCTTAATTATCAAATTAACATCTCATTCTACTCGTATATCCAACAAACAAAGGTGATGTATGGTAGTAATCTAAGAAAACAAATGTTTTTATTTCAATAATCTGACATATGTCAACAGTTCAGGAAACACATATGCTAATAAAACAGCATTACATTAGAATCTTATATTACTTTATAATAAAAATGCTTCTGTTCAATATTAATTTTGTAATTATTGATGTTTTACTGTAATTATAAGGTTTTATCAATATGTTTAACAGCACTGTTCAACTTACATTCAGAGATTTATGACTGTGTTGGTAGGCCATTCTTTATAAATATTTCGTACCCATGGGTCACTGTCACTTCCCACCCATGAGGTTGTCATATTAGTAAGGAATGCCGTACTTCCCAACCTCTAAAAGGCCTGGAATTGACATATTACTATAGTGATTGTGAATAAAAAACTTTTAATCGTGGAAAATAACGGCTATTTTTTGAGATTTTTTAAAAATTTAGTGTCTGCTTTGGCGATTATTTCTTAATTTAAAATTATTTTTAAGCTATTGCATAGCTTTGAGCGCGGCAACCGAATCAAGAAATTCCGTAACGAAAAAACCTGACACCCCCCACTCCGACCGGCACAGCGGTGCGGCGTTAAAAGCCGTGCATCGTCTAACGTCGTTTCAGTTCGGCAGACTTCGGCACGGTGTTTGTGTGCGAGCGAAATATTGAATTTGAAAATGAATAATGATCCACAAGAATCCACAACAAAATATGGGACCACCATTGATGCGGTATTTTCCAGATATTTAGAGGATATCAAGTCTCAAACTTATGTTTCTTATTTCAGTTACCATAAACCTATAGTTTCAAGGATAAAATTTCCTGAACAACCTACATATATTGTAAGATAATAACAATATTTTAAACAATATTAACTTCTCATTTATTCAATAAAAGAAAAAAAAAATTGTTTTCTTATATCGTTCACCACGCTCAAAAAGAGTAACTTGAATTAATATCAAAGAAAAAAACAAAGAAAAAAATACTGCATAAATAAAATAAATAAATAATTATAATTGCATAAGTTGATAAAAAATGCTATGCAATAGCTTTACCGCGGCAGTCCCCGAGTGCCACACGTTTTTTTTTTTTTATAGTTTTATTCATTTTCAAATCAGTAAAGAGGGCTCGAAGTATATTGTAAATTTTATGCAGGTGTCTAAATAGCATTATAAGATTTTGTAATAGTTATGCAAAGATTATAAAACAATAATTTTGACACTGAAACCCAACTTTTTATTTACAATAAAATTGTTTAAAATTAATAAAATTTGTTATAACATATTTTTACGGCGCACAGAAAATAGTGTGTCCCTTGTCCACGAAATCCTTTAGCGCCCTAGAGATTGTCCTGCCTCGGTCACAAGCGGCCTCAGGGACAATTATTCTTTCGGTACGCTGAAGGCGATTTCGCGGCCTTCGTATACAAATATCTATTACTACGTGCAAAAATAGAATGTTACAATGTTGGGTACAAAATACAGATACAAAATGCTAACATGTTATAATATTAAAAAAATTAAAAATATTTGAAAAAATATTTTTGCACACATATATGCAAACAGAAGTACTAGATTGTCTATTAGAAACGACCGTCCGTTCAGTAGGTTTATGCTTCTTGTTGAGCAATAAATGGTAAAAAAACCGCTATTTCACTTTCCAAGCTGTACGGCTTCTAAAAAGCAAATTTTTTCATTTTTGATCAGTTCAAATCATCAAAATTATTCATATTTTAGCAAAGAATTTTAATTCTCAATTATTTTCATTTAAAAGATAAAAGTTGGTTATCTTATAAATGGAATTAAATGAAAATGAGAACATAAATTAAATGATTGCATGAATGCTTACATTTAATAATACGTATTTATTTTTTTAAATTAAATTATGTTTAAATTGAATGTAAATGAAAATGGCTGCATGAATTCGGCATACCTACATTGAACAAATTCTGGAGTGCCGTTGTTTTGATACTTTCTATTATTTATATTTGATTGATTTGAATTCATTTTTTTAGATTATTGCAACCCTAGTCCAGTGTCAACATAAATTCCGACAGAAAATCTGCACACTAAATAAACCTTCAAAAAATACTATACCCTTTTTTAACAAAAATTTGTGGGTCGATTAATAGTCATTTGCTTAACTAGATACAAAAATACCATATTTACTGCAGAGGCTGTCGTTTCTTAGACGAGGCGAAGCAGAGGCAATGAATGCTGCTGAAGTTGTAAATCTGTGTTTGGTGCCGCGTAGAACACATTTTTTTGCCTATTTGGAATTAATATGCATTTTTTGACGGTTACTATGCGTTTGAATAGACACTGATACCAAATAGTCTTATATTTTGTTGAACAGTAAGAGTGTATGCATTTTATTTTATTCTTTGATTGCTGTAACAATTTCTATATGTAAAAAAAAAGTTATTAATTATTACCCTGAAGAAGATTGATTAAATAACGTCGTCGGTGTGAAATTAATTTTATATTGACTACAGAATTCATCTCCAACTTGTTGTTTTATTTAATAAATACATCTAGTCGAGAAAATTCGTTCATAATATATATTAATATTTCTCGAAACCGGAAGCAACTTCGCAGGAAATGCAAATAACAATTTTCTTTCTAAATTGTATAATTAAGAACTTCTGTTGCACATGGATATTAAAGCGTGATTTTTCTGACAGCTAACAATCTAAAAAATGTCACTTTTACTGCATAGACAGTAAAAAGATTTTACATAGCAACCGTTAAACGAACACAATTCATTTGTTCAACAAGCGCATTACAACCTAAATTGATGGCAATAACATAATTAAAATAAATTTTTGTGTTAGCAGCATTCTGTAAATATAATATATTGGTGCCTAGTTAAACAAATAGCTATTTTTGCCGATATTGATATTAAAGGTCACACGTTACGGACTGATAACAGTCTGCGAAATGTCAGTTTTATTCCTAGGCTGTAAAATTATTTTACATAGCAATCGCTCTACAAATGCATAGTAACCATCAACAAATGCATAGCAACCGTTCAATAAATACATGGCAACGTAATTTGACAGCGAAATCCTTCAAAATGCATATAAAATAATCACTAAATTAATATTAATTTTAAATAGGCAAAAAAATTATATGTTCAACTCGGCACCAAACACAAATTTACAGCTTCGGCAGTTTCTGCAGTAAATCTGGTATTTTTGTGCCTAGTTAAACAAATAACTATTTTTAAAACTTTTCTTTGGCACTGTTTTCCAAATAAATACATTTATTATTCTTTATTTGTTAAATAATTGTCCACTTCCGGTATTGACTCAAATCATCTTCTCTCGTTCTTGTTACTGAACACACGGACACACATCTATCCATCCATGCATAAAAATGTCATTGAGAAAACAGGCAAAACAAATTAAGGGAACTTAAAAACATTTATTTCCGCGAAAACGTTTACTTCCACCTATAGCCTTTATAAAACGCAATTCAGGACTTTCTTCACCGAAGTCCCTTCACGGTCGACGGCGACTGTCTTCATTATGTTGCAGTCCTCGTTCCGAATTTTTCATCACTTGCTTTACGTCCTGGTTTTGATTAGACTACCTTTTTCTTAGTTTTACGCATTTTGCCTTGCAAAAACTGTTCTGTTATTTTCTCTACCTTCATTCAACGTAGTTTTCCAAGCCATATAAGTTGTCCTTATTGTTTGTTCCATTGTTTTCATTTGATATTTCTTTCTAGATGCATCGTTTCTAATTTTTATGATTTGCTTATCTTTTATTTTAGAAATTCTATTTCTACACTGCTAAATTTGATTTCGTAAGAGTAATTTTACGTAAATAACACAGTGCAGAAACTAAATATAAAAAACAATGTTATTTTTTAATTTTGCGATGTGATTTTATCTAATTAAATTATAAGAAAAGTGTAAATACAAAAATGTTTAGATTTGAAACAAGAACTAATATTTCATCTCGAAAGCGTTATGGGTAACCATGAAACATAATTTTTTTGCATTTTGTTTTTTCTTTCTTAAATTGATAAGTAATCAAGTAACCGCAGCAACAAGTAAAATATTTATTAAAATAATTTTATATAAATTACATTTATTATTTATAGTTCTATACAGTTGATAACTACGCAATATATTTAAATGTTTTTGCTAAAATTAATTACTTTGAACATTAAAAATTCTTTGTCTAGTTCTAGTGCATCTTTCAAGAAATGTTCAACTTCTGCTGCACTTTGGACAATTTTAGGTTAGTAGCTGCCATTTTTTTCTAACGAAAGAAATTAATTTCGTGAACTTACTTCTGTCAGTATTATTTCTAACCACCAACGTTGCCTTCAATATCGAATATTGCGCTCAAATAAGTTTCCACAATTTTTTATTGCTCATAAAAACACATTCACAGTTACGATCTGTACATATATGTAGTGAAAGCAATCTATATATACAGTGTGTGCAACGAAGCGTGGAACATAAGAGTTTAACATGGGATTTTAAAGATGTGCGTAAAATAGGCTCTCCTCTGCATTTAGAGCAAAAGTACAAGAATTTAAAGTTGTTTAGAATTAATTTTTACTTACAAAAAGTTCTCTTTCAATACAATAGAATATCTCTAGCACTAGATATTGAGAACAGAAGATATGACATTTTCATCAAAAATCAAATAGCCATGGAAATAAAAAACAATGAAACAAAATCTCATTCTGACAGTTCAGTTCAGTGTTATTGATGTAAATTGTTGTATTTATTGTGTCTATTATTCTAATTCAGCATTAAATATTAAAGTGTTATGATCTTAATTGATATTTTGTTTTATTTGTTTTTTTTTTGTCACATCACTTTCTGAAAGCTTCGTATTGTTTTTATATAATTTTCTAGATTTTAACGGCAGTATTTCCACTGCAGCTTCTTCTTAAAAATATCCATAATGAAACGTCACTCAAAATAATCACCTAATGTTTCACTTTGTTTATGATACCTAGGCATCCTAAAAAAAATTGAATAGTGATATCGTTGTTATCAAAGTATGCCATTTTCAATACGAATATGTAAATTAAATTCTTTAATATGAATCATAATTTAAAATATATTGGTGGAAAAAGGGTTGGAAGTGCAAAAAAAATAGTGTATATACCACAGATTGAAGTGCTTTTAATTAAATTGTGCACTACTATTTTCACTCGTAACCCAGCAATATTGCTAGTTAAATTGATACTGGACCTACAAAATAAAACTTTTTAAGGAAATTCAAATTTATGAATTACTTAATTCATTAAACTTACGCGAAGTATTAAATATGAATTTAATACATTGTTATGATTAAAGTAAGTTCCTAATTTCAAATCATACAGCTGGTACAGGAGGTTTTTATTTAATACAAATTTTACATTTAACATTTGGCACACTGTCAATCATTCGTGTACAAAAGAAACATTACAAACTGTTATTTAGTTATTTAGTTTCCATGTCATTTATCGACATACCCCTACAATTGGCAACTCCCATTACATCACTGTACGGAGTCTACCGTAACACTAACAATATTGGCTGGTACCACGAACTCTGTTTTCGGGTGTTTTAAGAGCAGTGTTTTTACGCTGTACAATGTTCTTAAATTATTTCATAAAAAAAATACTTAAAATAAAAGTGGCAGTTAATACACTTCTCCGTAACTTCTATTTGAAGCATTGTTTTAAAAAATAATTTTTAATCATTGTACAGCGCTAAAACCGAGCCTAAAACACTGCTCTTAAAACACCCAAAAACACAGCTCGTGGTACTAGTTATCAAAATGAAATGTCAGAGAATACAAACAGAGTTAAGACAAAGAATTTTATTTCTGTCTACTTAGTTTTTGAGCTTTTATATCAAAATACTTATATTATTAGAGATTGTGAAAACAAATAAAATATAAACCATGGTTGGGACGAGCACTATTGACTAGCATCCTACATCGTGATGCATGGTCAATAATAATTGTGACAGTAGACACATACCGTGTGTCTGTCTTAAAGGTGTACACACAAATTAGAAACATAATCAGATCGCCCTCTCTATGGTTACGAGTCATGAGCATAAGTGCTGCACCCGCAGGGGGGTGTAGTGACACTAAAATTAGACAAGGATGACAATAGAAGGATAGAAGATTGTTTTTTTGCCTCCTTGATACTTTTTACTTTATATTTGTTGTACTTGTACAAAATTATAAGAGTAAATATTAGAAATATATTTATTCAATTAAATTCTGTTTACACATATTTAATTATTTAGACAAAAATGTAATAGATTTCTAATAATATTTAATTTATTAATTTTTAATATTTAAATTTATTATGAAAAGCTCTATTTAAAATATTGAAAATGAGAATTTAATATAATTTTTAGAAACCTTATAACTTTACTACAAAATAAGGGTTAAGAATACATATTAACACTTTCAATATGATTTTCCTCGTTAAGTGCACATTTTGACAAATTGTAAATTTGTTCTTATAAAAATATTTTTAGTCTTACACAATCTTTTACATTCAAATAAAATCTGTAGCTTTTAGCGACAAATTTCTAAATATTTGTAGTTATAGATATTACAATCATTTATAAGTTAGTTTAAACACAAAAATTCTTGTATTTAAAAAATATATTACATTGAATTTTAAATTCAAATAATATTTTGTTTCTTTAAATACAACATGTTATTTTTGAGTTCCAAAAACTCTTAAAACATGTAAATTTTACTGCTGCAAACTGTAATGAATTTGGATGCGGGTGTGAGATTTGTAAAAGTAGTAATATAAAATCCACGTCAGCTTATTAAAAGCCGAACGACTGATTTGTGATGATTATTATTATTATGTGATTATTTGATTTAATTTGTTATTATCTAAAGTGCCACTAATAATATATTTAATTGTAAAAGTAAATTTATAAGAGAAACGAGGAATTGTGCTCAAGAATAATCAAACTGTAATTAAAACAATGCTTATACTCGCAAAAAAATCCTCTTGTGAATAAGTTAAATTAAAAATTCCATTTAATAACCAGCACGAATTACTATTCTTTTATGATTAACCGACGCCGTGTGGGTGTGACATCCAAATGCTTGTTGTGTTTATGAATACTTCTCAACCTGGTGGAGATATCCAAATACTGTTGTTCAGCCTAAAACAAATATATTTAATAAAAAAGAAATTTACTACTTCTAGAATTAGCATACCGTAGATTCGCATCATCGATATTCGTCTTTACAAATCGATTAACTTCGAAGTCTATTAATCTATGAATTCATTATAAAATTTTCTTTATTTTTCGTTCTTCGTAATCCCTTTCCTTCAATTACAGTTATATGTGTTGTCTTGTGCCGTAAAACGTCTAACTTTTGATTTTTTTATTTGAGCCAATTGTATTGGTGAAGAAGAAAATGTTTTGTTAAACAATTAGTTATTAAGTCTGTCCACTTGGTCTCTTCTTGTAACACTGCTAAGCCAGGTCCTTAGTTGTCGAATGGTATTGTTCCCTGTCACAATCTTTAGTCGGTTCTTTACAGTTTCGTCGTAGAATGTTCATTCCCGGTCACTCAACTGAGACACTGGTAATCGCATTTTTTTCAAAAACCTACAAGGGTTTAAATTATTAATAATGTTTATATTAAAGAAACCTCTATTACTATACCATGTTCGGATGTCTCACATTTTCTCTTAAAAGGTCTTTCACTGTTAGTTTGTAGATGGTCATGTCCGTTTGTTGATCGTTAGGAATTTATTTGACGTTACCTACGTCTAACCCAAGTATATCCATCCGAAATTGTTGCATTTCCTTACATTTAGGGAAACGAAATAGCCTTTTGTCTTTAATTAAGCATCCCTTTATTCAACATAAATTAAGCATTGTTCTAAAATAGAAAGGAGAGGAAACGGATAAAAAAAGGAATTGGAAGAAATATACATAGTGGATATTTGTTATATGGAAAATGTATGAGTGCAATACAACTTTTAACATTGCTTTATAATATATTTGTGTACATATAATAATTAATGAAAAAATATACAGTGATTTATTTTTAATGTATTGAAATTATATTTTAAGTGTGTATGTGATGTATAAAACAGAATATTAAATTTAACACTTACCTGTTGCAATATTTATACACAATAATAAACGACAATAACGAGAACGAATTATAAACATCAATTTTGACACTAAAATTGACAGTGATTTCTTCTTCTTTTTCCAAAGTAACTCGATTCCAGTAGCTTATTTTATTATAAAGTGGCGCCTCCACATTTTAAGGAGTGGAGTGACACTAATCATATCATTGTCCTGACATTTGTCATCAAAGTTTCCTCCCCCTGGGTGTACATAGGAGATTAACATGGAAAATCAGGTTTTTGCTTGCTGTTGCTCGGTGATCTATCTGACAACAATGATTGTAGTACCAATCGAAAGATATCATTTTTCTGAATCAAACGATATAAAATACACTACTATTTAATAGTAATTTGGTTCCGTAAATTAATTTTTAAATTTTGAGAATTGTCCGGTTTATTCAATTTTTATCGTAAATAAATATAGTCACCTATGACTGTTTTGTTTCGATTTCTGTCAAGCTATTTATTTGACGTTTCTGACTTTTGGACTTGTTTAAGACAATTTGTAAAAATATGGCTAGTTATACTACTGAAGAGCGTATTTTTATAGTAAAACTATTTTTTGGAGGTAATAGTTAGCTCAGAGTGCAAGATCTATTTTCTATTAAGTTTATGAATCGACCGAATCCAAGTGCAACCACAAATACCAGATCTATGAAAAATACACGTGAGCTTAGTAATTGCAATTTAGCAAGAGCAGAAGAACGTGCTTTATTGGAAGAAAAGGTTTTAGGAATGATACATGTAGATCCTTCGTATAGCACTAAATTTTTTGGAAATGAATTGGGCATACATCGTTCATATTTTGAAAAAAAAAAATTCTTATTATTCCTACAAAATGCACTGCAATCAATTTTGACGAAGAAAGTGGAAGAGTATTTTGTGAAGATATACAAAACAGCTAATAAAAATGAAATTTTTTGTCATCGATTTAAAAAAGTTAACTCTTAATAAATTAATATTATTTAAAGGAAACTGGTTCTTAGACTAAAATTTATTTAATAAAATCTTTACGCAAAAATTATAATAATACGCTTGTCATTACTGTAAATAACCATATTTTACAAATTGACAGAAACGTCAAATAAATCACTTAAAAGAAATCAAAACAAAACAGTCATAGGTAACTACATTTATTTTCGATAAAAACTGAATAAACCGGAGGAAATGCAAAATTTATAAATTAATTTACGGGACCAAATTGCTACTAAATTGTAATGTATTTTACATCATTTGATTCAGAAAAATGATATCTTTCGATTGGTACTACAATCATTGTAGTACGATAGAACACCGAGCAACAGCACGCAAAAAACTGATTTCCCATGTTAATCTCCTATGTACACCTTTAAGATAGACACACGGTATATTATTAGCTTAACATATTATTGTTGTAAACTGTATAAAAATATGAAAACTATTAAAAAAAAATAGAATATAGTGCGCGATTTCTTAAAATTTTAATACATATTATGAGAAATTTGTTCTAATCATCAGTAGAACTAATCCAGATTGAACAACTTGTAAACCGAGGCAGTGGTCAACGGTAAATCCAACTTAGCAAATTGAAGTATCTACTTATACTCAAACTACATAACCAACAGTGTCCTAATAACTAAAAGCTATTACGCTTGAGGCAACCGCAAACCTAACAAAATACAAAATTAAACAATTTCCTGGTGGTAGTGTTTATATTTGTAGATGTTTATACTTTCAAATGCGTCCATATTTTATTGTTATTAACTGGGTTTTAATTTTAAATATTCGGAATAAATTTTATGATTATTATTTTTTGGAATTACTATTCGCATCGCTAGATGTTTCCGGTTAGCTAACTCTAACTTTTCTACGATTAGACACATTAAACTTTTCATTGTTTAATAATTACATTTAACACATGTTTGGCATATGGACTATATATTCCACTTATTTGTTTATTCACATTGTAAGTATGGTTATTGAAATATATTATTGAACACATATTTTTTCTCAAAATTGGAAACAGGTATTTCCAAATTATAGTTCAAATTTTAATATTTACCTCTTTTTTTATGTAGCCGTTTATATATTTGAAATAAACAAAATTTATTGTTGGGTGTGTCTAGTGAACTTTCACATTAGGTTTTGAAATTACAACGAAAATTAGTTATGTTATGAAACTTATAATTAGGAATGAAATTTTTTTATTCCATTTTCTCTCGTTCGAAAGTTATTGAAGACATCAATTCATACAAAGTCATTGAGTTAACGATTTAAGTTGATTTACGAAACCTTAAAACATGTATTTCCGTGAAAATCTCATCATCGATGTTTTTTTCAGAAATAAATGATTACGCACTTTTTTTGTGTTCCTTTGCTTACACAAAAAACTGGCAAGTAAAGTGTGGTAACCAGTTGTCAATGACACTTTAAAATGTTAATGTAGGGGAAATTTCAGGTGTAATATTAAATCGAAGTGAGAATTCTCACGGAGATATTTATTTATTTAATTATTTTTTTCATGAAGTAAAAGAAATATAAAATTTACAGACATTCACTTGTCATTTGAAATTTACTTACATATTTGATAAAAAATATTGTGTATTTGTTGTTAATTGAAACACAATCTTAAAAAATAGGCTCTTTTGAAACCAGTTGCATAAATAACGATTAAACGCCCTAATTTATAGTATATATTGATAGCACAAAATTTGATATGGGAACCTTTCCTCTGAGATCCTGATGCGAAGTAGTCTCCATTCCTCCTTCGTGCACGATTCTGAGTACATGAGTCTAGCATAGATTTACATCTAATTTTCCTATAATATCAGGCTCAAAATAGATTCATCCGTTGCAAACAACTATTCCTGCAATAATTCAAGTCTACATGCCAAACTTTAACACCTCTATTTACACTGTTGAATTATTGTCATTAGTGGAAAGTTTATTGGACAATGGGTATGTAAACGCAGTTTATCACTGCGTAGGCGTGCAAATGAAATTTCCTGCAAATCAATATAGGTTTGGCATAATGGAAATTTAAATTTTATCCGCGAATATTTACATGTTAATTACTTTTGAAATCATAATGCACATATAAAATTGAGAGTTTTGATGTACAATTTAAAAAAAAACATGTGCACATTTGACGCTAATGATTCATTAATCAACAAACATCAAATACCTACATGCTGAACTTTTTTCCTGTATGTTTTTAATGGATGCGTTACATGCGGTTGTAGGATATACATAAATTCTAACATATGTTCTACGCAGAGGGAAAGTAGTCTATGTCATAATTGTCATACAGAATGTATGTATACAAATATGTATGTACTTTCGAAACTTCAACCACAGTCATACAGAATGTTCCACACAATATTCGAATCCAGAGATCAGAGAGACTGTCGCTTACCAAAGCAACATAACATAAAGCATGTAATGAGAAATATGTGTACAAAAATTACAAAATGTTCGCAAGATACTAAATCCGCATATCAAGATGCATCATATGCTATGAAATTCGAAATCAAATATAAAAGGTAGCGAAAATAAGACAGTGAACTTTCGAAACAAGAAATACATAGAAAAAGAAATGTAATATTTATGGAGTATGTATATTTATAGCAAAGAAGTAAAAATCTAACAATTATATATTCGTTATCATAAATAGTTATTTCTTCATAAAGGCACTAAAGTATTATTTTATATTACGAATAAATCATATGACTAATAAAAAATACTTTAAAGTCGAAGTATACATAATATTTTTTTTTCCGAAATCGTTAAATAATTAATTAAAAACATAAATAAATAGCATTATCTATTTGTAAAACGTCAACTAGCTGTTGTGACTGGGTTGGCTGTGATAAAAAAATACGGTTAGTGTCAAATTTTCTTATAATTTCATAATTTTTTATATATTCTTGGGCGTGTCCTGCATGTGATCTGCATTAAGGGCCGATATTTCCATCTACGAATAAAGTACCGAATTAATTATTCGCCGAATAAATGAGATATGTCGCATCGAATTCATAGCTCAAATGATACTTATTGTTTTAGCTGTCATTTTATGATGCGTATTTGTTCTTTATTCGACGAATAACTTATTCGAAAGTTTATTTGTAGATGGAAATATCGGCCCTTAATCCGATAAATTATTATCAAAGGTAAATAGGTAATAAATAAATTCACCAAAAATATTATTGAATAATTTGTTTGTTATTTTAAGGTTTGTAATTAAAATTTGACATAAGAGTCTGTGAAGTAAAATTTTGATATAAGAGGTTTAAGTTTAACTTTTGCTACTATTTTGGCTAACTTCGCGTAGTAATATCGTGTACTTTTTTAGTATCGATTTCGGGAAAAATATATTTTTGGAAACATTTGACGCACGTTATTGATAACCAGAAACTTTCAATTCGCATACTCCTTTATTAAAATGTATAAAAACCACTGATTTTTTCCGGGTATTTCAAAGCAATATTTTCTTAAAAATAACAAAATGTAGTATTTTTATTAAATTTTCATTCCCTTACAAATAATTCCGTTCCCTACAAAAAGCACTGTATAAACCTCTGGCGGGAAGGAGTCATCCACTCATTCTCGCAAATGAGGCACGACGGCACGAGCTAGCTTGCGAAAAAGACTGTCTTCTCGCATTTGGTATGTATTTCTACATTTGTCACATTTTTCACTAATGTCCGTGCGTGAAGCTTGTCAATTTTTAGTTGTAAATGTTTTTATTTGTCACCAGTGTTTTTAAATAATGTTTATTCACAGTTTTGGAACACATTTGATGACCTCATTTATTTAAACAGTAAAATATTGTGTAAGTCAATATGTGGATGACATTACTTCCATTAATTTTTCTTCAAAATAGGCTAGATTTGTTCACTTTTATCCTTGAACACCAGTCGAGAAAATAAAATGAATGTAACTGTTTAATACTGTACTATTGATCGGACAGGTATCATATTATTATTAATTGCTGCATTGGTTGGCAATCTGGGAAGTGGGAGTCAGAACAACTGCCCCCTAAGAATACTCTTTCAAGTCATATTAATGTTTGAAAACATAATAATTCAAGAGAATATTTTCAATTATAAAACTATAATAATAGTAATAACAAATCTAAACTAACAAAGAAACAAATGTTTTTCTCCATTTTAAAAACGATAAACACTTAGTTTGTAATCTAACAATTTTTAATATATATATATATATATATATATATATATATTTGATAAAAACTATTCCTCCGTTAATAAGCTGTCGAATAATTATCGTTTAAAGCAACAATTTATTACTTTAAATCAGAAATTACCATAAACACACTTTAATATACAAATGAATATATTTTCTATTACATCATATACAATATGACATCTTGGAATGGTCGTGGACATAAATAAAGCATAAAGATTTCGCATTAAACCTTTATGACGTCAATATAAATAACTTTAAATACAAAGTTTGGCATAGTTTTATTTCTTTTATTTTAGATCCCTCTACATGACCTACTCACCGTTAACATCACTACTGGTTACGCCCATGAGGAAAGTCACTATCACTAATGTTTCATCCATTACACAGTGCCTACAAATAGTAATTACGGTTCAAACGACGGAAAAGCGTGAATAAAAAGAATAACTCCTTCAGAAAAAGAAATAAATAAATAAAATTGTCAACTGTATGACACTTCTCTGTAGTGCCAGTTATATAAATTAAATTATGTTTTTATTTTATTTCAATAAATTTGTTAATAATTTATTAACATATTTTTCAACATGTAGTTATGGAAAAAATATTATTTGTATTTTGTGGGAAATATATTTTTGTTCTATTTGAATGACTTTTATGAATTGTATGTCACAATCTGACGCACTAAAAACATAAATTTGTATTTTATTTGAATATTTAACTCAAAATTAATTCTGTTGTTTGAATTAAAAAAAAAATAACAACCTCTAGGGCATAAACTGCCGTAAATTTTAATTCTTAAACAAAACAAATACATAAAAAGTATCATATAAAATGTGTAAAAATAATATTTAAAATATTTTTGAAAATTTAACTTAAATCAATTATTTACTGAGATACGCTCAAAAAACCTGATATACATTGAAGTAAGCACTTTCAGTTGATGGATTGCTATATAAATCTAATAAACCCTTAACTGTAAAAATGTAAGGGATGCTCGGTGTGGGATTTGGATTTTTGGGCTCATAAGCAGTAACATTTTGAGACCTTCTTACTAAATTTTATTTCTTTTGGTAATTTCAATTATTACCTAAATGTTACCGAAAATATTTAGCAGCGCTTACCAAATATTTGTCAAATAAGCCAAATGTTATTTTAACTACATACAGTCGTGTTGACTTACAGACATTGACATTGGTTTGCAGAAACAGTGGTAGTACAGTAAAATAATAACGTCAAAATATAACAAAGAATATACAAATATTGTTACACTAAGTTTACCAAGATAACTAGAAAAAATAAGACAACACAATGAGAAAATTAATAGCTAGGTTGAGATGCTGTAGTGAAGAAAGATAAATGAGTACTGGAGAGAAAACGATGATCGATATATCGGAATATATATGCGGGAGGAAGAGGAATTAAAAAAACAAGAAAGAAATAGACGAGAATTTCTAGACGTTTCAGGTGCGGGAGAAGACTGAATGAGCCAATTATATTATACTGACGAGCAAAAAATTGAGATCAGTTTGAAATTATGATATATTTTCTGAATTTTCTGTTTTCAGCTTAAATTAGCAAGCTATAAAACATAGTAGACGCTTAATAACTTCTTTTCGGAGAAATATCATAATGTATACCAGTGCTATGAGGAGACTAGACCGGGATTCGGACGAAAAAGACTTACCAGCCAAAGAGATGGTCGTTTTTTGGTTCCTGCAAGTTTGCGGAATAGAACAGCTTCTGAGATTTTGCTTCGTAATCAATTCCAAGAAATAAAAGATATAGATGTTAGTGAATGGACCGTTAGGAGAAGGCTTCGTGCTACTGGATTGTGTTGTAGAAGAATGGCTACAGGTCTACCATTTCAAGGCCGACATCAAATTTCAAGATGGATTTTTGCCCAAAATCACGGGGAATAGAATGAGGAGGACAGGGACAGGGTACTGTTTACAGATGAGTTGGGTACTTCCGCAATAGGTCAGACGGACGTGGGCAAGTATGAAGGAGACCTAGGGAAAGATACGCTCAAGTATGTATTGACGATCGACTTCCATTTGGCAGTGGATCGGTTATGCTTTGGGACGGAATTTATTCAAAAGCACTTACAGAGTTCTAGCATCTAGCTGATCATGGTAGGTCTTTCACGATCACTATGGACGAGCGAGGTATTTTCATGCAAAATAATGCGACACCTCCCGCTGTCAGAGTTGTCAGTGGAAATTAGGCGGTTTGATTGGTCAGTCCTCAGTTGGACATGAATCTCATCGAACATGTCTGGAAGGACTTGGGACGACTTATCCGAAAGCATAAAACAGCTCCAAGAACTACCCAGGAGCTCAGAGTATTACTAATGCAGGAATGGGATAATATCGACCAGAAAGTGATCCTAACTAAACTGAACTGAACCTCATAGACTTCAAGCAGTCACTAACAAAAGATGAGGGAATACATGATACTACTGATAAGTTTTTCTAATTCGTTTGAAATGTAAATTTGTGGCTCTTCCGGAATAAAAGAAAAAAAACAGCAAATATGCTTAGCGTTTTAACATTGAACTATTAATTATGCCTACAAGAAGCAGTACAATGGTTTTTAATTTTCAAATACAAGCTTAGAACTGAAAATTCCGAAAAAACATCATATTTTCAAATTGACCTCAATTTTTTGCTCGTCAGCGTATAAAATTAAATGATGGAATACGATTATTTTCTAAAAGGTACTGAAAATATAATGTAATCCATAATAAATATTTTGTAATTAACAGATTTCAATCCAGTAAGGGAAGTATTTAAATAGTAATAATAATAATATACAACTGTGTAATTATAGATCCTAATGATTTTTACATATTATTTAAAAATGGATCCTCGTAATTGTTGGGATTGTTGGGTTCCCAGATATACGGAATCCTAAAATAATTACTAAAACATAAATCGGGCTCTGCGAAGACTAGTAAAATATTTTGATAATGAATGATAAAAACGTTTTAGGATCTTTTGGGTCTATAGAATACAATTTAACAATTTTTTTGGACTTCCGATTTTAAATGCCTAATTTATTCTTCCTTCTCGTGGAATGAAGTGCCAGTTTTAATCTCAGAGGGATTAAGTTTCGAAATTTAATCCCAAGGGATAAAATTGACAAGTAAACCAGTAACCAGAGCAACATTTATTATTAATAGTTTTATATAGTTAATAATTACAAAGTACATTTAAACGTTTTTTATAAAATTAACTACTTTGACTTTTTAGGTTACTAGCCACTATTGTTTCTTTTAAAAAAGTAATTAAATTCAGGAAATTGCTTATATCAGCATTATTTCTAACCATATCAACATTCTCTTCAACATCGAATTTCGCCCAAATGATAGCTTGCAAAATTTTTGATTTTCTTCAAAAAACGTCACTGAAAATAAACACAAATTTTCACTTTGTTTATGGTATTCAGGCAACCTACAAAATTTGAATAGTTCTATCGTTCTTATCAAAGTCATACATTTTCAAAATACGAACATGTATTTTAAATTCTTTAAAATTAATCATTATTTTTAATGTATTACTGAAACGAGGGTTGGAAGTGCGAAAAATAGTGTAGGTATATACCAGAAGACTGAAGTGCCCTTAACCCCTCAGGTGATTATTTCCCCCGCCTATTGCTCGTGAAATAAAGTTCACCCTCAAGGTTAAATCATGCACTTCAGCCCCTTGGTATTATTACGATAACGTGTGTGTATGTGTGTATGTGTGTGTGTGTGTGTGTGTGTATGTGTGAGTGTGTGTGTGTGTGTGTGTGTGTTTCCGTTCACGATAATTAAAAAACTAATGATAATTTCATGTTGAATGTTAAACTTACGAATTGATTAGATTTTAGTAACAATCTATCAACTGGATGTGCTTATTAAATAAAATTTTGTTATATTAAATAAGATATGGATAATATAAAAAGAATGTAAAGTAATATTAGCCGAATTTGTATTTAAATATTTTTTCTCTATTTTGTAACGTTCAACATTAGTTTTTTTTTGAGCATCATTATTATTATTTCGAAATAAATGATACTTACATTGATCTAGATGTTTAAGCGGACAGTTCAGATTTTTCTAATGCTTGCTGAAAACTAAGTTTTATAAATTTAAACTATCCTGACTTTATCCTTAATGCATCCACTTTCTTCAGCTACTTTTTAAAGAAAATTTTAGAAAAAACAGTAAAAGTATTTATCACTAGAAGAAAAACAGAAATACGAATCCATACCTTTTTGCTTGCTCGAAAACACCCTCCATATCCGTAAACAGTGATGAGGAGTTTCAGCATAAATCTTTTATTATCAGCTTGACAACAGTTTCATCCGAATGTTCCGATGTAGTGAAACGGGTGACTTGCTTGTCGCTCTGAAAGAACTAAATGCGATAGGTTTTTCCTGGACCGAATTGAATGGAGTATTATCTATCAAGCGTAAAATTGAATTTTTGGGGTATTATTTTGAAGTTGTAAAACTATGCATCGAAAAATATTTCGTACAATAGGTACATTCCGGGATATAGATACTTATATTATAGTAGTAGTTCCTCAAACATAATGCCGCGTACACGTAAATGAATACACTAGACAAAAAATTCTGAAATTTACGAGTTTAAGTAAATTATTATTACGCTTAGGATGAAATATAATAATTTTCTTTGAATATTATTATCAGTTTTGTAACTTAACGGGATATGTCATCAATTTATATTTACATAACATTTTATTTTTTACTAAATTAACAATGAAATAATATTTTTCTTTATTTGTTTTTTTTTTTTTATTAAAGAACACAAATATTTTCTTTAATCATTGATAACATTGAAAAATTCAGTCAGTCCAAAATCCCCTGGTTAAATAATTGAAAGTCATTTTTATTTTTGTCGGGTAGCTAGTGATGCAGCGTGACGAGAATAACTTCATTCTCGTCTCGATCAGTCTTGACCAATTTACTCTCGTTCTCGTCTCGATCTCGACGAGATTTCGTCGAGGGTCTTGAATATTTGATAATGTCATCGCTATGGGTGGTTTATAGCCGACTAGTGCAAACTTGTATAAACTAAAGTATAATTTTTTATGACTAATAAAAAATGCTTTAGTGCCGAGGTATTTATTATTTTCGAAATCGTTAAATTATTAATTAGAAATATAAATACATAGCATTATGTCTTTGTAAAACGTCAACTAGCTATTGAGATAACAAAATTAGGTACTGTCAAAGTATCAAATATTTTCATTATTATTTACATGTTCTTACAAGTAGTCCGCATGTGATTTGCAATGAATCCGATAAATTATTATTATTGTAGATTAACATGTTTGTTATAGTAATACCGTGTACTTAACTATCGATTTCGAAAAAAATATAATTTTATCACGACATGGTAGGAAACCCCACCGTTCTTCTCCCGATATAGTTAGGAAAATGTGTTGTTCCAATATGAATGTTATTTACAAAAAATATATTACAAAAATTATGAATAAATTCCTTAATTGATTGAAAATCCTTATTTTAGTGATATACATAATTTAAATTATCTTACAATTATGTATTACATTTTTCATTTTCTTATTAAATTTCAATTTGACAATTTATTAAAGATATATATCTACGATAGTGTGTGAAATTGATGTTAGTTTAAAGTTTGTAAAACGGTTGTTTAGTTACACGATCCCATTAGTCACGGGCAGTCACGGGTTGCCAAGCAACGAGTGATTAAAATTTTTAAACACGCAAAATTTGCAAAAATTTTGTTATCATGGCAAACTTCTCATTTAATATTGTGATCCTACTTCATAAATAAAAATATTTTTATATTTTTTGGTGTTTTTCATTATATCGTAGATAAAATTTTGTACGATACACATACGTAAAGCGTCTTTAGTCACTCAGGAGTCTTAAAACACTCGCTACGCTCGTGTGTTAATTGACTTATTCGTGACTAAAGACTAGCTTTACGTACTTGTTTCGTAAATAACTATTAAGATTGGTTCATTGGCAATACTGTTACACAGCCTTGTGTCTGATAACCTAACTTTTAACTTGTCAGTCTGTCAGTTGTGTTCTCAAAGTGTATTTTAGGTCCGAGAAATTTTTTTTAGAAATATGGCGTGAGAAAAATGTTGTGCCTAACACGAGAGGAAAGCTCTTCTTCCACTCTAGTTCGAAATGCCTCACTCGATGCGCACAAGAGGTTTGACAAATAACTATTACTACAATTTTATTTACATAAAAAATATTTAATAGTAGCTTTTTCATACATCGTGTTATAATAATTACGTAAATGTATTTCTCGTACTATTTTCTTGTCTCGTCTCGAAAAATCGAGGATCATTTTATTCTCGGCTCATCCAGAAATTTGGAAACGAGATTGATTCTACTCTCATCTCGAATTTCTAGAAATTTCGAGACGAAATCTCGTTAAGGCGAGATCTTGCAGGATCATTGCGGTTAGCAGGAGAGTTGAAAAGTTATTTTTGAACAGGAAATAAAAAAATAATTAAATATATCATCACGTCATTAATTTATTTTGGGCGGGCTATTCTGCGTTCATAGATTTAGGTAAGTGATAAATTTTTGAAGTGATGTGTATGAAGGGCGAAGCACAGAGATGTCTTTTAATACTCATAGCCAATAAAATGAAAATTGTAAGCTTAAATAAATCGGTAAGAGCACTTGACTATTATTATTTACATAATTTAAGTTTTAACTTTAATGCAAATTTATTGATAAATATGTTAAATTATTATTGTTTTATATTTTGTTTTTGTAAAGATTTACACATATATAAGGGTTTGATCCAAATATTTAATGTAATGTGGTCAAATAAATCTAAATCTATGCTACAACAGATTTTCAGAATACGAATTTGTTTCCTAATGTTTTATTAAATCTATGTACTTTTTCGATTTCAGTGTTTATCAAATACACGCAATGCAAACACGATCTTAAGTAGATGAATAAGCTTTTAATTTTGTAATAGTGGTATGAACGCTTTTAAATCTGACAGATGAATGACTTGTAACCTGAAATTGGTAAATATTTATTGTTGTCAAAATATAACTTATACTTATGAATCTTTTATCTTTTTACAAAGTGATGGGATTTAAAATAAAAAGAAAGTTATATATGTCAATCAACATTCAATTTTCATCTGTGAAGCGCTACCAATATAACTGATAAAACATTAAGGTTACTTTAGATAAATTGCCTTTATTTAAATCCAAAAGAATTACAAAATTACCTCAATAGAAAAATTGTATATATATATATATATATATATATATATATATATATATATATATATATATTGGTATTAACCATTCGGCCCTGCCGGTACATTTACAGGGTTGTGCTTATTGATTCAATCCGTAATTTTGCTATTAATGAGTAGATGTTGGTCCTACAAGGTATTTTAAAGAAAATAAATATTTTGACAGCAAAACATTTTATTTATATAGACTGGTATGTGAACTGTAAGTCCGTACAATTAGTAGAACGAAAGATATTTGCGGTTTGCGTACACATGTAACACACATTTTGTGTTCAACTAGAAGAAGATGATATTACGTGCCTAAAACCAGAAGAAGGCATGCTGTGCGACATCCGGTTATTGTAAAGATATTTTTTAGAGATTTGTAACGCTTCAAAAATCGCTTTCCCATTGTATTACAGTTTAGAGAATTTTAGTTAATTGCCGTTTAAAGTTATGTGACAGATGTCAAGTAAAGTCGGGTTCAAGTAAAGAGTAAGTTATTTATGATTATTGCAAAGGAAGGGAAGGCGGTTTTGGCGGGTTAGTGATTGTTAAGATTTCCGAAGATTCAGTTCTTAGAAGTAAAAAGTCCGTTAAAAGGTTTGTCAAGTTCCACACCCTTCCAACCCCGAGAAATCTAGAATCACTTGACCAATTAGATTTTGTTAAAGAACTGTTTAGCCAATTGTGAAGTAGTTTTAAGATGCTCAAGTTAAGTTAAGTGGGGGTGAAATCACCCATCGAGGGTTCATGTGTGATTTCACTTCGACAGTCTTGTTTTAGACACTGATCGAAACAGTTTACAAGTTTTGTGTTCATCTCCTGTCGTTTTTAGAGTTGTGAGTAAATAGTTGAATATTGGGTAAAGTTTTCTTGAAAGATATTTGTAGTTGCGTTTTGAGAATTGATTATTTTGTTTATCGAGCAGAGTCGAATTGAGTTGTTTGTGTTCAGATTAATTTGCGAAGTCTAAACTAAAGTCCAATTTGAATCAAGTAAATTTCGGGTTAAGTTGCTAATGCTAAGTTAGATTAACTTGAATCTCTTGATTAATTGTGCGTTTATGTTCGCGTACCAGTGCACGAAAGAACGGCCAGTCAGCGAAGGAATGAACTGTAAGTAGATTGATAATTTGATATTTGTACTTGTACGTACGTTGCGGTGATAGCATATTCTAAAGTTGATAATAGGTTCAAGTAGGTAAACTGTGGTTGATCGTGTCGAGTTGAGCAAAGTAGTTTAATAATTTTGTAACCTATTTATTGGGATTTTTTTCTATTTTTATTTTTGTGTTAGTAAATTGTTATTGTTTTGAGAATTTGATTTTCATTTATACTGCCTTACATCCAAGTTTAGTGTTGAGATTATTTAGTGAGCCTTGTCCTACCCAGTAATTAACGACGTAAGTATTTTCTCGAATATTTAACTCTTCAGAACGGAGTTATAACTGTTCTGTGGTGGCCGGCGGATTTTCGCTACCCTTGGTCGATTAATTGATTAATTTTCTAATATTTTGATTAAGATTTCGGTCAAGTAAAATAAACACTTGTCAGTACTCATTGGCACTTAGTGCAGGGTAGCTGTTACATAATTGGTGGCAGCGGTGTTCGAATCCCTCAAACCAGTAGGCCTTGATATAATTTTATTGCTACATAATTGGTGGCAAGCGGTGGTCGAACCTATCAAACCAGTAAGCCTTTGGGAATCTTGATATAATTTTTATTGTTACATAATTGGTGGCAAGCGGTGGTCGAACCTATCAAACCAGTAAGCCTTTGGAAATTTTTATAAATTTTATTGTTACATAATTGGTGTCAGCGGTGGTCGAACCTATCAAACCAGTAAGCCTTTGGGAATTTTTAATAAAGTTTATTGTTACATAATTGTTGGCAGCGGTGTTCGAATCCCTCAAATCAGTAGGCCTTTGGAATTTTTAATAAAGTTTATTGTTACATAATTGGTACCAGCGGTGTACGAATTTGAAGCATTTAAGATATATTTTGTATTTTGTAAAGTAATTGTGTGTTATCAGTAATAAAATGCCACAAACCGGAGAAAACTCTTTTGTTGGTATGAGTGAGTCTCAATTGTTGAATACGTTAATTGCAGTGACGTCTATGTCGGGGATAAATTCAAAGATTCCTAAATTTAATGGTAAAACAGATGAAAACATTGGAGAATTTATAGAAAAAATTGAGTATTGCAGCAAAATTGGGAATTGGGACGATAATATAAAGATTGCTACAGCAAGATTAAGTTTAGGCGGTGATGCCGCAATTTATATGAAAAACGATCAGGAGGCTAGTAATTCAGATAATTGGGAGGATGTTAAAAAGGCACTTTTAGAAAGATTTGCTCCAAGACAAGACAGTAGAACAGTTTTAAGACATTTTAATACATGCTATCAACTTAGAAACGAAAGCGTTTTAGCGTATGTGTCGCGGTTAGTAGCTATTGGCAATCAGTTAGTAGATCAAAGTACAGATCCAGTGATTAAATCAGTGAACGAAAAATATTTGGAAAAGCAGTTATTGAATCAGTTTACAGAGGGTGTATTGCCACATATCCAGCGCGATATTTTATACAGAAATCCGACTACATTTAAAGAGGCAGTCGAAGTTGCTAAAAATTCAGAGAGGGTTTTTGCATACCCAAGAAGAGATGAAATAGAAGTAATTAGCAAAGTAGAAAGTTCAGTTCAAAAGTCAGATTCAAATGTTTTGGATACTTTTAATAAATTAATAGAAGCAATGGCCGTTTCAAAAAGTAGTACAAGTAACATGAAAGAAAATAAGGGATATGAGAGCAAAGCGAATCAAAGTAGATCGCGTAATAATTACAGTAACAATGATAGTCCTTCTCGATATGAGAACAGAACGAATTATAGGTCGCGAGAACAAAGTAATGTAAATAGAGACATTCTTTGTTTTAAATGTCAAAAATTTGGTCATATAGCTCGCGAGTGCAATGTAAGAAAGGAAATTATGTGTAGTAGGTGTCATAAGCCGGGACACAGTATTAAATATTGCAGAGTATACCTATCAAATAGAGATGAAAGAAATCAGCAACGTAGTAATGAGAATAAAAGCCAGAGTCATTTAAACTATCAAAGACCGTAGATCACAGTCCCGAATCTGACGGTCGGAATAACATATCGTTTAAAGAAATAATACCGGCCGTTAATAGTAATAAAAGGCACAATAAAGTTAATTTGAATGTAAATGGTAAAAATTTTGAATTTTTGATTGATACTGGAGCCAATGTTAGCATTTTAAAACGATATGTTGTAGAGGGACAGCGTTTAGAAAGAATCGCACGAAATCGTTCAATTGTAGGTATTTCGGGTCAAGAGTTACCTGTTATCGGTTCTACGGATGTAGAAATTAGAATGGGTTTGAGAAGTATTTGGCATAATTTTATAGTATGTGATGATGGATTAAGCTTAGCAACAGATGGATTAATTGGTTTAGACTTCCTTACGGATTATAAAGCAGAAATTAATTATGCGCGTAACGAAATAAGTATCATTGGAGAAAGACTGACAATATCAACCACTTCAGAGCACTTTAGAGACGTTGAAGATGTTAACACTAGACAAGTAAAAAGTGGAGATCGCGATTATTTGCCTGTGAAACGTAATACGGCTAATTCGCTATGTTTGAGTCGTGTTGGGGGACGCAGTGTAGATTATCAGTTGGCAGAGCGAAATAGAGAGAGCATGAAAGAGAGATGTGTTGTTGGTGCACCTTTGGTTGCACGGAGAAGCGATTTAGTTAATTTAAATAATTGCCGTAAACAGCAATCAAAATTCGGAACAAATATTGCGGATAATCTTGTAACAAAAAGTTCGCTAGGTTCAGTTTGTCACAGGAAAACTCCTAATATGCGTGAAGATGAGATCAGCCGTGCACGATGCAATAAAGTTGTCGAAGTTCAGAGTTGTAAAAGTAATTGTGTAAAAAGTGTGGGTATTGCTAAAGCGAAGGATACAGAGAGTGCAGTAAATAATAGTAAAATGTTTGTAAAAGAGGTTGAAGCTAGCTCGGTTAAGTCAGTCGATAGCCAAGAAAAAGAAGCAGGTAGTAAATTTGTGCGTAGAGTAAACTCGGAAAGTCCCATAAAAGTAAACAAAGATTCAAAAATATTTGCTCCTAGTAGAATTGTTGAAAAGCAGCCAGTTGTAAAGAGTGAAAGTGAAAAAGTTTTGTTAAATCATAAAGATAGAGAAGTAAAATTAATAGTTAATAAAGTAGATGATGTTAATAATTGTAAAGGATTCGTTGCGGAAAACCGTAATATAGTCAGTTCGCTATGTTCAGGCAGTAGTATGGAAAACCAAAACAAATCTCAAAGTTGTGAAAAAGTTAAAGATAGTAAAGTTGAAATTAAAAGTAATGAAAAGAGTGATATAGTTAACAAAGAGTTAAAAGATTATTTGAATAGTAGTGATGAACGTTCAGTTCGTATCAAAGAAAGTTTGAGCATTCCTGCAAGATCTGAAGCAGTTTGTATAGGTTACAGGCAAAGCAAAGAGGTTTTAAATGATAGTATTTTGATTGAACCAACAGAAATTAATGTTCATGGAATAATTGCTGCAAGAGTTATTGTAAACGGAGACAAAAGAGAAGTACCAGTTAAAATTATGAATATTAGCGAAGAAAGGTTAGATATACCCGCGAAAACAATAGTAGGCTACGAAGAAAGGGTTAAGTTAGATATTGATAGTAATGCCAAAATAGTAGATTCAGTTAGGAAAGTTGAAGAAGTAGATTTTATGAGCTTATTTAAATTAGATCATCTTAATGTACCTGATAGAAGCAAGATGCAAGATTTGTTGAAAGAATATAAAGATATTTTCATGAGTCCAGGAGTAAAGTTAGGTTGTACTTCAAAAGTAAAGCATAAAATTATTACGGAGAATGTTCACCCGATCGCGAAACGACCATATCGTGTAGCTTATCAGCAGAAAGAGGTTTTAGAAGAACAGATTAAAGAATTGTTAAAAGATGACATAATAACAGAAAGTGATTCACCATGGTCAGCTCCTGTAATATTAGTAAACCGTGTTTTATCTGACGGTTCAACGAAAGTTAGATTGTGTGTAGATTTTCGGGCATTAAATAATATTACGAAGAAAGACTTTTTACCTTTACCTAATTTGCAAGATACAATATCTCAGATGAATGGTGCCGCATTGTTTACAACGTTAGATTTAGCGTCAGGGTATCATCAGGTAGCTATTGCGGACGAAGATAAGGAAAAGACAGGTTTTAGCACCCCCTGGGGTCATTATCAATGGAACAGAATGCCTTTCGGCTTATGTAATGCGCCCAGTACTTTCCAAAGATTAATGTATTGTGTTTTAAGTGGTTTAGTAGGAGAAAAGTGTTATGTGTATTTAGATGATATTTGTATTTTTTCACGAAACGATATTAATGAGCATATTGGTAAAATTAAAGAAGTTTTTGATAGATTGCAGAAATTTAATTTAAAGTTGAAGCCAAGTAAATGTGAATTTGTTAAGAAAGAGACTGCATATTTAGGGCATATTATTTCGGGAGAAGGTGTAAAACCCGATCCATCTAAAATAGAAGCAATTAAAAAGTTTCCAGTACCGAAAACAGTTCGAAATATTAAATCATTTTTAGGGCTAGTAGGATTCTACCGTAGATTTATAGATTCATTTTCAGAAGTAGCTAAACCGTTAAATCATTTAACGAAGAAAGATACACCATTTGTGTGGAATGAGGCAACTCAAGTTGCGTTTGATAAGTTGAGAACTGCATTAATTACAAGTCCAATATTAATTTATCCAGATTTTAGTGAGACTTTTACGTTAACGACAGATGCGTCGAAGATTGCAGTAGGTGCAGTGTTAAGTCAAAATCGTTTTGGACAAGATCATCCAATTGCGTATGCAAGTAGAACATTGAATAAAGCAGAGAGTAATTACGCAACAGTCGAGCAAGAATGTTTAGCTATAATATGGGCTATAAAGTTTTTCAGATGTTATTTATATGGCAGAAAGTTTGTATTAGTTACAGATCATAGACCATTAGTTTATTTGAATAAATTTAAAGATAAAAGTAGTAGGTTAGTTAATTGGTCATTGAAATTAGCAGAGTATGAGTTTGAAGTTGTATACAAACCAGGGAAGCAGAATTATGTTGCAGATGCGCTTTCGCGCGTAGAAATTAATTGTGTTAATGAATTTGAACCAGTTTGGGATAGAGAGCATATAAAATCAGAGCAAAATAAAGATATAGAAGTTCAAAAGTTAGTTAATAAAGAGATTAATAAAGATTTTGAATTTTATAGAGACAATGATGGAGTAGTTTACAAGTTGAGAAGTAATACAGAACGTGAAGATAGATTAGTTGTTCCTAAGAGTATGGTTAATAAAGTTTTGAGAATGTATCACGATGTGCCTCATGCAGGACATCCAGGATTTGAAAAGACTTATAATTTAATTAAGAAAAAGTTTTATTGGAAAAATATGTCGTCACAGATTAAAGAGTATTGTTTACGTTGTCTTTCATGTAATCAGAGAAAAACATCTCCGCATTTAAAACCAGCACCTTTACAGCAGTTTAGTGAACTATCGAAGCCATTTGAACGTGTTTCAATGGATATTGTGGGTCCTTTACCCTTAACTAATAGTGGAAGCAAGTACATTTTAACATTTATAGATGCATTTACTCGATATCCAGAGGCTATAGCAATACCAGATGATTCAGCAGCAACGGTAGCTAATGCGTTTGTAGAGCAAATTATTTCGAGGCATGGTGTTCCTCGACAGTTATTAACAGATAGAGGTTCTAATTTTACGTCAAAATTGTTTAAAGGCGTTTGTAGATTATTCGGAATTAAAAAGTTGCAAACAACCGCGTATCACCCGATGGGAAACGGAGGTATAGAGCGTTTTCATAGAACATTTGCAGACACTATGTCGCATTATATTGCAAAAGATCATAAAGATTGGGACTTATGGATCCCTTATGTTTTAACAGCGGTTAGAAATTCAGTTCATAATTCAACCGGTGAAACACCATTTTTCTTAATGTATGGTCGCGAGTTCGAATTACCATTTGATGATATCATAGCACCTTTAAGTAGAGAGAATAGTACAGACTATAATTCAGAAATACAGACTAGATTAAAAGATGTTTACGAAATTGTAAATGAACGAATTAATAAAGCTCAGAGTAGAAATCAGATACAGTATGATAAGAAAGCAGCACCGTGCAAGTTAAAAGTAGGAGATTTAGTTTTGTTACACAATGAAGTTGTAAAGCAAGGGTTAAGTAGAAAATTTGTAAAGCCGTGGATAGGTCCATATAGAATAATTAAACAAACGAGCCCAGTTAATTTTGTTATTAAAGATATGACGAGTGATAAAGAAATGGTAGTTAATGTGAATAGATTAAAGTTGTATTTAGAGCCAATTAATGAAGGAGTAAGGCGACCGGATACGCCAATTCCAGTGCAAGGAAATAGAATTTTGAGAAATACGTTAGATTTTGCGTATGCACCACCTTTTAGTATTCATACAGAGCGTGTTAATAATGAGTCTGTAGTAGAATCGCCAGAATTGAGTAATAGTAATAATAGTGTGTTAGATTCAAGTTCAGAAGAAGAAATAGGTAGCAATACAGTTGTTGTAGAAGCAGAAATTCATAACAATCCACAGATAGAAAATATTCAGACACCGAGTCATAGATATTCTTTACGTAGTTGCGGTCCAGCACCGTATGTGCCGCGGAATCCCAGAAGTAGATTCTAATAGAAGCGAGTAGTAAAAGATTTTTCCAGGTTTCGAAGGTGTAATTAGTATTTTACAAATATTAATTAGAATGTTAGTTAGTTCGCAGAAATTTTGTAAGAGTAGTAGCCGAAGATATTCAGCCAGTTAGCCAGAGCAACCAGGAAAGTGTTGTGAAAGAAGATCAGTAGTCCAGTAGGAAGAAAGAAGACCACATTATAAGCAGCTGGAGTCCAATTGGAAATAGTGAGAAAACTATGGAAGGACATGGAGAAGTTAAAAGACTAAGTAAGTAAAAAGAAAGTATTAAATGAGAAGGATTTTAAAAGTAAAATATGATTGGATGTCAATTGCAAGATTAAAGAAAGTATTTAATAAAAGTAGTTCAGTTGTAAAACAGAGTAAGATTTAAAATTTCTATGATTATTTCCGATATTAGTTTTTGTTGTCGCGAATATGATTGAGTAATTAAAATAGATAACAGTAGTTAGTGTAAGATTTGGGGACAAGGATTCTGCCGGAGTTTTATGGTTTTAGGACAACGGGTCGATACCCAATGGAGTCCCATAAAGTAAGAGTAGCCACAGCACAGCGAGCGAGAGCCCAGGAGAAAGAGCAGCGAGTAGCGGTTTCGGGACAACCCAACCATCGAGGATCATCACGAGCATCCAGGTCAGCGTGGACGCGTGCCCAGCAGCAGATGGAGGCCAACGACCCCCATGCAGATTAGTGTTTTCTACGGCCCCCGAAAGACTTAGTTCCCGGTTTTGTTTTATAAATTATAATTCCTTCAGAAGTATAATTTATCCTTAAGGGGTAAGGGAAGTTGTAACACACATTTTGTGTTCAACTAGAAGAAGATGATATTACGTGCCTAAAACCAGAAGAAGGCATGCTGTGCGACATCCGGTTATTGTAAAGATATTTTTTAGAGATTTGTAACGCTTCAAAAATCGCTTTCCCATTGTATTACAGTTTAGAGAATTTTAGTTAATTGCCGTTTAAAGTTATGTGACAGATGTCAAGTAAAGTCGGGTTCAAGTAAAGAGTAAGTTATTTATGATTATTGCAAAGGAAGGGAAGGCGGTTTTGGCGGGTTAGTGATTGTTAAGATTTCCGAAGATTCAGTTCTTAGAAGTAAAAAGTCCGTTAAAAGGTTTGTCAAGTTCCACACCCTTCCAACCCCGAGAAATCTAGAATCACTTGACCAATTAGATTTTGTTAAAGAACTGTTTAGCCAATTGTGAAGTAGTTTTAAGATGCTCAAGTTAAGTTAAGTGGGGGTGAAATCACCCATCGAGGGTTCATGTGTGATTTCACTTCGACAGTCTTGTTTTAGACACTGATCGAAACAGTTTACAAGTTTTGTGTTCATCTCCTGTCGTTTTTAGAGTTGTGAGTAAATAGTTGAATATTGGGTAAAGTTTTCTTGAAAGATATTTGTAGTTGCGTTTTGAGAATTGATTATTTTGTTTATCGAGCAGAGTCGAATTGAGTTGTTTGTGTTCAGATTAATTTGCGAAGTCTAAACTAAAGTCCAATTTGAATCAAGTAAATTTCGGGTTAAGTTGCTAATGCTAAGTTAGATTAACTTGAATCTCTTGATTAATTGTGCGTTTATGTTCGCGTACCAGTGCACGAAAGAACGGCCAGTCAGCGAAGGAATGAACTGTAAGTAGATTGATAATTTGATATTTGTACTTGTACGTACGTTGCGGTGATAGCATATTCTAAAGTTGATAATAGGTTCAAGTAGGTAAACTGTGGTTGATCGTGTCGAGTTGAGCAAAGTAGTTTAATAATTTTGTAACCTATTTATTGGGATTTTTTTCTATTTTTATTTTTGTGTTAGTAAATTGTTATTGTTTTGAGAATTTGATTTTCATTTATACTGCCTTACATCCAAGTTTAGTGTTGAGATTATTTAGTGAGCCTTGTCCTACCCAGTAATTAACGACGTAAGTATTTTCTCGAATATTTAACTCTTCAGAACGGAGTTATAACTGTTCTGTGGTGGCCGGCGGATTTTCGCTACCCTTGGTCGATTAATTGATTAATTTTCTAATATTTTGATTAAGATTTCGGTCAAGTAAAATAAACACTTGTCAGTACTCATTGGCACTTAGTGCAGGGTAGCTGTTACACACATAACCCTCGCCCTAGCTCTTTGTACGCAATTGCTATCAGTAGGTCTTTTCGCAAAATCCGATGCAAAAAATATTTAGTCTCTCTGTTTTTTTTTAGATGATGATGGCATACTCCCAATGAAGTCTATGACAATTTAAAGACAGAGGCACAGAAAGTAATACTAAAAGATGCACAGACTGCAATATCTGTACTTCCTGATTCAGACGTAGAGGATGAAACAGAAAATGACACTGAGGAAGAGTTGAACAAGAAAATGAACAAGATGAAGATAATATTATGCTAGAATAGATTGCATAGCCAGTGGAATACTTTTTATCTCCGCACCAGCAACGTCAACATAATCGGCAATTTATATTACGCTAATGAGTTCCAACAGACTGTAATCAATTAATATGACAAACTATCAAAACTATGCTCAATATAGTAATGAATCATTTGTCCCCAAGGTAGTGTGGATTACATTTTACAGTAAATTACAATAATAACTTCTTTTTTTCAGTACAGGAATCATAAATAACTCAAAAACGGAAAACGATGCGTGTTGTGAAACATCATAATTTTTGCAAGTTTCTGGACAATACTAAGGAATGAGTTCATTTTGGTTATAATTGTAAAAGTGGAAGTGAAGATTTACTTGACACGCAAAACAATAAATTTAATTAAATTTAAATACCGTAACAGCTACAAAAGACTTTCGGATGAAAGATGTTAGCAATAATATTTCAAATTAAAAATATGGTATTATATACTTCTAATCTTGAGAAAAACTATATTACGTTTAATAATATATTTAAAAAATCATAGTTATTCTGAGAAATAACAATTTATTAAAATATTAAATACATGTCTAACATTAAACATATGTTCAGTGTAATTATTAAATAACCAATTTAAATTTATGGGTATTAGCATGACCTATAAAAGGTGAAAAAAAAAAATTAAATTAAAGTATCTGACGCTCTCTAAAACAACTCCAATTACATACAAAAAATTGCGCAACAACAATACAAAATGTTTAGTACCGAAAGGTGCCTCGTGGTATCTTCCCTAATAGTAATAACACATGAACATTCCTGAAACGTGAAGTAAACGTTTTATTTTGTTGTTTCGCCAATTTTTTTTTAATTGAGTTGTTTTAGAGACCTTTTCTTTATTTTTTTTTTTTGGCTTTTTAAGAATTATCCTAATATGTACGAACCCAGAATCATATAATTTGGCCCGATGAAGACTTTCTGAGTAATTTAAAAAAAATTTCTGATCGTACAAAGGGAAAATAGTTGTACTCAATTTATTTATGTCTTAAATTCTGTAATTTTTAAGAATATTTTGAGAAAAAATAACTAAAATAATAACAAAATAACAAAAATCATCAACATAAAGATATATTTGGTCCAAAGGTATTGGATGGTACCACGAATATGAAGACAACAAAATATAGAAAAATGTTTCAAATAAAGATTGTAATTGTAATATTATCCTACATTTTTTTTATTCCAATGAAATTTACTCTATCCTACTTATTTGCTAAGATATGCCCAAAAACATTGATAGGTTTTCAAATAATCTACCACTTATTGTTGATAAATTGTTCCCAAAATCGAATCAATTCGCAACATAAACATAATACATCCCTTACATAATATATGTATGTGTAGCAGGTAAAAATGATAGAATTTAAGATATAAATATTGTGAATTAAACAATTTTCCTTTGTATGATTTTACATGGGCCAAATGTTATGATTCTGGGCTCGTATAAAGGAATATTATGTGGTAAACACATTAGAATTTGGGCAATACATAACTTCCCGAAAATTTTAATTTATGTATGGGGCAAAATATAGAAAAAAAAAATTAAAGCCAATATTTGCCAACTATTCTACATCTTTATTCTACAAATTTAACTGTATTGAAATATTTTCTTTCATGTATTGATTTATTGCTCATTTCCGAACGAACTATAGCTTACTAACACGAGGTTGTATTATTTTCTTGACTATGTTTTCTTATTTTAATTCTTGCTCTATTTTGTGGATCACTTGTATTCTGTATTCGTTTTCTATTGATTATAACTTGTTTTACAATTGTTCTGAATATTTTTCGTTCTATTGTTCCATCGTTTCCACTGAGTTCATTGCAATTGGAATTATTTGTATGATGTATTCTAATTTTTTGTGTCTTTTGTAATTATGTTAAAAGTATTTGTATACTTTGTTTAATTTTAAGAATGGAACATGGTTCTTGTATTTAATAATCTTAATGAATGAAAACTGAGAGAATGATTTTGATTTTCAGTAAAAATAAAAAATTTACTATGTATCAGCGCAGTATGGAGAGAATATTGCTATTGTTATTTGTTTTGTTATTATTTTAACGAATACAAAACTAAGTAGGCTATTATGCCCAGTGAACAATGGAGAGTGAAATTGAGGACTCTTGACACACAAAAGATGATTGCTCTCTCTTTACAAGTATATTTAGAAAACAAAATTATTATTCTCCTTATACGTTAATTTTATATTACCTGCCGCTAACAAGTAAGGGAGGTATTATAACGGGTCAAAAGTTTATTTATAGAGTTTTTAACAAATAAGCACGTTTTAGGGTCCTTGCAATACGATTTAGGTATTTTCAATGCGAAATCTGTTTGGGATTATATTAACTCAGAATCTAATGACGGGTTGATTTTCAAATTTTACATTTGGAATTTTGATAATCAAACTACAAGCTGATTAGATTTTAGTAGCAATCCATAAATTGTTAAGTGATAGTTACTTAAAGATTTATATATTTTTTCAAATATATCTCAATGAATAACTTATTTATGTTGTATTAGAAGAGTTTTAAAAATTATTTTCTACGATCTGACTACATTTTTCTAATGATAGATGTATATGTAAATATAAAGCTTTTTGACTCGTACCAAAAAAATAAATATATCATCACGCCTTTTATCAATTGTGGGTTTGGCACTCTGCTTACGCAGATCGCGGTAAGTGATATATTTTTACGTATGAAGTGCGGTTACCAGCCGTCAAATCATAGCCCCCAAAGATGTTAGTGGAGGGGGAACCACAGGGGTAAAATTAAATATAACTGAGGATCTCATAATCCACAGTCCGACACGTTACCACGGAGCTATTTACCCCATACATTGAAAGACCATGCATATATTTTAAATTTTGTTTTCAAAAATAATGAAAAAGAAGTCGTTTTAATTTTAAACAAAACGTTTTTATTTAAAACAAAATCATTTTGAATTTAAACTAGTCCTACTTCGTCTCCATAATGAGTCTCAGTTGTATACTTTGATATGTTTCTTCAAAACTAAATTAATTTTCATACAAGAATATTTATTAAACCTACAAATTCAATGAAAACTAAATCAGATTGGCACTATTCAAATCAATTTTTCTCTTTATTTAACGTTCGTGGGTTTTAAACATTTTTATTTAAACAAAAAGAAATATTATTAACAACAAATTACCTACCAATAATTATTATAATAAAAAGTAAAAGTTAGTTAACACTGGGTATATAACACTAAAATAACGAATACAAAAACTTGTAACACTAACACTAACAAAACAAACTGTTTCTTTTTCAGTAACAGAAAAATAAATCCTGAAATTAATGTATTGTTTAATAATAATGTGATAAATTTTCAAGAATCCAGCAATTTATTAGGGCTACTGGTGGATGACAAATCTAAATGTTATGAAAATTCAAATAAAATATGTGTGAAATTAAATAGAGTCTGCTTTGCAATTAAGAAACTTAAACAAATACTTTCTGTCATCAATTTAAAACAAATATATTTTGCTCTGGTTCAGTCAGTATTAAGTAATAACATATTATTGTGGCGGCAATGTTCATTTTTCAAATTTTTTTAATACATAAAAGAATTATTAGAACTATTTTTAATCTATCACAAAGAGACTCTTGTAGACCTATCTTTAAGAATAATAATATTTTAACTCTACCTTGCATTTATATATTGGAAACATGTAAATTTGTTAGGCGTAATATGGAACTTTATAAAACAAGAGAACATACTCATAGCTACAACATAAGAAACGCTAACAACATAAAGATATATAATTTCAGACTAACTATGTAAATAAAAGGCCCCCTATGTTCTAGTAGTCTAATCATTTGCCTTCCGAAATTAAGAATACTGTTAACATAAACACGTTTATTCAAAAACTTAAGGAGTAACTGATGTCAAATTGTTTTTATAATTTGTCTGATTTTTTAAAATAATTATACGTTTATTTTTTAAATTGTTTTTTATAAGTTGTAGTCTATTTTCTTTGTACTAGCTTATAGTTTTTAACATAATTCCATTTATTTATTTTTTAAATTTGTGTATGTATATTATTGTAATGAATCACATGAACTTTTACCTCCGTGAATTTGGCCCCCCAAATTAAAGCACTAATTTTGTAATTTAGTTGAAATAATAGTGCTACATTAGTGCTTTATCATGGAATAAGAAATATAATTAGTGCTCTTTTTATTCGTAATATTTTTTAAAAACTATATCTGGGGGGCTGATTTCACGGTAGCCCCCCAAAAGTAAGCACTAAATTTAAAATTATGTCAAATCAATAGTGCTAAATTAGTGCTTTCCGGAATAAGAAGAATAAAAATTAGTGCTCTTTTATTTATAGTAATTCTTATATGAGGGGCTGACTTCCCGGTAGCCCCGCATTAGCAAGCACTAAATTTAAAATTCATTTATATAAATAGTGCAAAATTAGTGCTTTCCCGTATAATAAGAATAAAAATTAGTGCTCTACTAGAAAACTGTAATTTTAATATTTTAATTATGATTGGCTGATTTTTCAGTAGCTCCATCATTTAGTAACACTATTATAAAAGCAGTTTCTATATAAATTTAGAATATAGTATTCAGCATTTTAATCTAGAATACGATGTTTTAATCATTTGTAGGACAATTATGAGATTTTTCTTTCAAAGGTTTATAACAGCCTGCAGACAAAATGGTGTGTTTTTAAACAGTGCTCCACGACCCACACTTTTACGTCGGCAAATCAAAACGAATCGAAAATGAAAAAACGGTTCTTGGAAATCAATGAAAAATTATGTAATTTTTAAAATTTTAGTTTTTATGAAAATGGCAGCCATTAAAAAAAACATAAATTTAGCTTGTAATTTTAATATTTTGCTTGCAAAAATTCAAATGATTTTACTACAGCTCTGAGGTGTGGTTAACTATGAAGTCGTAGTTAATTTGAATTGTAATTTATCATCTGTCATATTGTCAGAAGGTGTTTCCGTGCTTACTACAAAAAAAAATACAAATTTAATATGATTGCTAAGTTATAAACGTTTATAGCAGTGACGAAAACCAATTAAGACGACCGAAAATAATAAAATAAAGACTAAATTTTTTAGAAGAATATGACAAATTTGATTCTTTCACAAGCATTAGCTAATTAAAAAGAACTGTAGAAAATCTTATATAAGAATTGCATGACATATTAGTACACCCCACTATTAAGTAAATTAATGTGCAATGAATTTTAAATGGAAAAACTGTCAAGAAGATTTTTACATAAATAATTTGCACTAGCAAAGAATATAATACCAACTTAAACATAAAAATACTTAACTATAAATTATCATACTATTGCTATAAAAACCATATAATTTTTAATTATAAATTAACTTACAACTCAGCGTTAGCTAACTATATTTTAACTATATACAGGATGTAACACCAAAACCGATCACCGGCATTATTTTCTTTATTATTATAGTTACAAAAAATACTATAGAATAAAGTTGAAGGAGACCAAGGGGACATCCAATTAGGGATGAAAATATATTTTTAAAACTAGTGGTTCTCAAGTTAAAACGTAAAGTTAAATTTTTTGAAATGGGATTATACATATTTTTTATTCCTATTCGATAGTGTATTTTTTACTGAATGCAACAATATATTAAATTTATATCGTTACATAATAAAAATTTTTGAAAAAATTGCGTTTGAAATTTAAATAAATGTTTCTTTTTATTATTAATATACAGAAGTCTATTCTATGGATAAAAAAGCAACAAAAAAAAAAAACAATATGTAGCTGCTGTCAAATAATAATGGACGTTCTAATTATTATATACTGTAAGCCAATTTTTTTTCCATACATAGATTTTAAATGAAATTTTACATTAGGTCACATATGCAGGATGAGTCATCGAAAGACCCGTCTTCGATATCAGCCTTATCGTTAGAAATACAGTTTGGAGAAGGTTATTAAGCCGAAAATTTGTTAAAGAAAATAGTAAATAATTCACTATGTGTTATTGGATAACATTGGTTTTAAATAAATTTGTTTCAACTTATATCGTCGTTGACGACGTTTCGGCTTTCATTACAGCCATCTTCAGGTCTGAATTAAAATTACAAAATATATTTATAATGCAATCATAGTATATAATGAAGATAAGTTTATAAAAAAAAATGAACACTAGATAATTATATTTTGTAATATAACTTAATTGGAAGTGTACACTTCCAACAATCGATAACGATTAATTAATTATATAAGTTGAAATAAATTTATTTAAAGCCATGTTATCCAATAACATATAGTGAGTACAGAAGGAGCATATGGCAAAATTATTTTCACATATACAGGATATTACGTAACGGCATAACGAGAATTGTCTTTTTTTAAATGGAACACCTATATATTTTTATATATTTTGAATTGCATTTTATTCACCTATACCGACATATGAATTTTGTTTTAGTGTTGCGCGGCGTTGTCAAGTTTTTCCGTTTTTTCTCTAAAAAAAGACCGAATACACGCATTGCTTTATGAAGGCGTACTGAAGTTATTTCAATAGTAAAATTTAAGAATTTGTTTTCTGCATAACTGTAACTATACTCTTGGTTTGACATATTAAAAAAAAAAGTTACTATACAGAATATTGAATAAAGTGTATCAAATTTACTCCACTATAACTTACCATTTTCAAATGGAACACCCTATATTTTATTATTCTGTTGTATGTCATTTTGTATTACCTTCAATTATTATATACTATGCCTAGAACCCATAATTTCTTTCACTAAATTAATTTTTCTATTAAAAATTAAATCTAGTGTACTATGGATATTGATTTGTTTTAATTTATTGTTTTGTTTTAATTTACAAAATATTTTCAATGTAACCGCCATTCTTATGAAAACATATTTGCAGGCGGTTTATAAATGAGTAATTTACTCTTCGCAGTATATTTGCGTCGACAGCTTAATAATAATTGAAGGTAATACAAAATGACATACAACAGAATAATAATATATAGGGTATTCCATTTGAAAATGGCGAGTTATAGTGAAGTAAATTTGATTCACTTTATTGAACAACCTGTATAATAACAACTTTTTTAAAAATTTTGTCTACAGGTTGTTATAAACCTTTGAAAGAAAAATCTCATAATTGCACTACAAATTATTAAAACATCATATTCTATATTTAAATGATCAATACTATATTCTAAATTTATATATAAACTGCTTTTATAGTGTTACTAAATAATGGAGCTACTGAAAAATCAGCCAATCATAATTAAAATATTAAAATTACAGTTTTCCAGTAGAGCACTAATTTTCATTCTTATTATACGGGAAAGCACTAATTTAGCACTATTTATATAAGTTAATTTTAAATTTAGTGCTTGTTAATGGGGGGCTACCGGGAAGTCAGCCCCTCATATAAGAATTACTATAAATAAAAGAGCACTAATTTTTATCCTTCTTATTCCGGAAAGCACTAATTTAGCACTATTGATTTGAAATAATTTTAAATTTAGTGCTTACTTTTGGGGGGCTACCGTGAAATCAGCCACCCAGATATAGTTTTTTAAAAATATTACAAATAAAAAGAGCACTAATTATATTTCTTATTCCATGACAAAGCACTAATGTAGCACTATTGTTTCAGCTAAATTACAAAATTAGTGCTTTAATTTGGGGGGCCAAATTCACGGAGGTTGAACTTTTAATATTGTATGTATTCGATGTCGTGTCATGTCTGTAAAAGACCAAGGCAAATAAAATTATTATTATTATTATACACTAACACTAATCACTACTGTAAATAAACACTATTATTTATATAAACTATCCGAGCGATGTTTATTTATGACGATACATTTATGTTCAGACCGAGCGATATATTTATGTTCACAAATTCTTCATAGTAGCTACGGAGTCAACTGGCTGACTAACCGGTGATTTGCTCTTTTTTTATATTTCACTTTACTTGGTTTGAGAAGCTTCGGGAATATTCTCTGTTGTGACGCGAGTTGACTGGTTCAAACAAGTCATCGCTGCGTCTATTTTTAAACGGCGGCTTAAGCCGACAAGTTGCAGGTGGTCAGTACCGCGCCCGTTACATTATTTATTTCGATTATTCACTAAGAATTAATGCGTTTCTTTACTTTTTCCGTCAAACTTCATAGCGCTCTTAAAATGCCATTTCACTATTTGCACGTTAACATCTTTCTTACCTCAAAATTTATGACGATATCATCTTGAAATTACATATTTAAATTTTCTTGGCAATCCATCATTAGGAAGTGTTAGTTTAACTGAAGCTTTTGTAAAAATAATAAGAAAGAGACATATAACATAAGCTATAATTTTATTTTAATCTTTATTCTGTATTTTGTAGCATTAGATCATAAAATAATAATCCATATTTTGAAAGTTTAGTGTGTGGTTAAATAAGTTGATTTAATTGATTAGATTTAACACATTATCGTTAGAGGTAACGGATTAATTTAATAAATATGTAGGTAAATAGTCATTAAAAGTTGATTTTATTGAATTGAATCATCCGATTTTACCGTAATCAAAACAATTAATGTAAACAGAGTAATAGGAGATATGCAAATTATTAGTGTTCAGGGCTTTATTATAATCTTAGACAGCCCTGTCCCCATTTAAACTTCGAACCAAGTTGAGTTGATTACCATATGCACACGCTCCAGTAATAATATGATGTCCCTAGTGTCTAATATCCGCTGGGCTAACACCGGGCGAATCAATGTACCTAATACTAACAGTTCACGATCAGAATTTAGAAGCGATTAGCGATTGCAGCGTTCAGCACGAATATACAATGTGAGGTGCTTCCTATTCAATGATTATCTTTATTGGGATATTGAGAACTCGGAGTTCTGTTATGCAAGTATAATATGTCTAACCGTAATGGTACAACACGGAATTTTTACTTTGGTAATTATAGACCGGGAGCAAGCAAAAAAAACCAAGTATGATAAGTCCAAAGCTGATTTTTTGAGAAGTTAGCCAGTGTCATGGCTAACATGGTTAACTGTGAAATGTTTTGAATTAAAAACAAAAAAAACTATACCTTAGGGGAACAAGTACAAAGCTAATTCTTGTTTTATATTGTTCATTAGACAGCCAAAGTATGAAAAAGCTGTATGCCATACCGAAGCGGCGACCCAAACAGTTCGCCATATTGAATTAAACTGGTATTTTTTTAAATGTCCTCTTGGATTACGAGACCAAAGTTAATTTTTTGCATATTGATAGAAAAAGAATTTTATCACCGATTATGACCATGCCATACTGTTTCGGTGTCTGAGTACTCGCCATACTGATTCAAAAGTGTCAAATTTTTCACTAGTGCATGTTAGGTATTTAATAAAAATTAATGCCAAGTAGCAGGTCAGTACTTAAGTACTTTTGTACTTTAGTACCAATTTAAGTACTTATCGAATACTTACTACTTGTAATAAAGTATTTTAAAAAATTTACCCAAAGTACCCTAGGTAAAACACTTGTACTTAAGATTTAAAATGGTACTTAAGTACCAAAATAAGTACATAAGTACTTCTTGGATACTTAAGTACTCTAAATGTACTTAAGTACTAAACTCAGATTACAATATTCCTAAAAATTGATGTGTTGTAGAAATTATTGGATAAAATGCTTTGTTCATTTAAAACTGTTTAGTTTATTTATTACGACGTTTCGACCCTAATTAAGGCCATTTCAAGCTCTAAAATTAAAATTACATAGTTAAAATTGTTACAATAGTTATTAACAATAAACTAAACAGTTTTAAAAATGAACAAAACCTTTTATCCAATAATTCCTACCACACATTTAATACATTGTTTATAATTATTAATAATTCGCAGAAACTGGATATTTTATTTTATTAAATTGTAATTTACAAACTCCTTTCGTTTTATTAATTCAGGAAAATATATATTTTCAAGTTTGAATTACATTCAAAACAATTTATAATTAATTGTATATAACTAAAATATGTTCCTGCAAAGACCCAAAATATGAAAGTTCTTGGCAAAGTACTTGAAAAGTACTTAAGTGTTATTACGAGTACTTGTACTTAAGAAACAGTACTTTCAAAATTTGGTACTTAGTACTTGATTGCAACTACTCCGCTACCAGTACTTGTACTTTCAACCTGGTACTTGCGCAGCTCTGCCAAGTAGTCAACTTCATCAATAGGAATAATTTTCATCTGCTTAAAATTTGTCCGTAAATTTGTGTGTTGTGCGTTACAATGAGGTATTTACCCGGTACTAGTACATATATGTATTGAAAAACTATTTGATATGACAATATGGTAACGCATGAGTACAAGTTTTACAACAGGCCTTATGAAACTTGTTTTTATGCAATGTATCTATTGAGGTTCTTCATACTTGTGTTGATAGTGCTTCACAGACGAAAATTCACTGTTCACTGACAGCAAATAAATTCTTTTCTTTTTAGTCCCATCATCCATCACCTAGGGAAAGGGTACAAATTCATAATTAACAGTAACATTTCGATACCACCAACTTACCATTTTGAGGTTATGTGACAGTTTTTAAAGTGTTAATAACACCACTATAAAATGAGAAGTGCCATAAATAATGCGCTTATAGATCTTCTTGACGACGTGTGTACAGTGCTTTATAAAAACCTGAAATATAAAAATAGTAAAATATTATTATTGTCATTCGAACTTCTCGCAAATTTCACCAAAAATAAGTACAATGTTTTAGATTGTTGGGCAAGCGTTAAGTGGGCTTAGAGTTTCTTTATTCGCGATGAAAATATACTCGTAGCTCCCTAGCGGATTACTTGGAACCGACTTGTTTGTAATATTCTGTAAATCGGCTTATGTTTAGTTGTGTTGATATTGCTTTTGTTTGGTTTTTATGCTATTGTTTAATTCTTTCTCACACATTCCGAATTTTTTGAGTATTCTGTATTTTATAATTTTTACTTCTGACTCGAGTTGATTAGAGGTTCAAATCTAAATTTAAGATAAACTTTTTTCCACGCTACATACATGCACTACTCTGTTGCATTGTTTATGTGGTTGAGCTCTATAGAATATTGTTTTTAAAAGATTTTCGCATCAAACTGGTTTTCTATTTTTTTACTCGATAGAATGTGCCCCCTCCTCCTAAAATTAGTTCTAGCTACGCCCTTGGTCTCCAGACGACTTTCATAATACATATAAATATAATAAATAGAGAATAAATAATATTTCTAGGTTGGAGAAGTTAACGTCAAGGTAAAATACAAAATAATGGTTAACAAGTAGTTAGTAGTCAAAAAATAAAAAGCATACCAAAAATAAATGGTGTTAAAACAGAGGTAAAATTTTTAAAGTTTATACATTTTGATGTGAGGATTCGTAATCAAAAATAATTTTTTTTAGATTCGCAAAAGTTTGAACATGCTTCTAGTTAACACGTAATTTTTAATAAAAAATAATAATGGATATTTTACCTTGTAACTGATGTTGAATAACAAATGAATTAATTTTATTCTGAAATTTTGTAAAAATGTCCTGTCACTGATCATAAAATTGAGCAGTTAAACGTTTTTGTAGTTTATAAAAGTAATAAAACGCCTTTTTATTCTAATATTGAAATGGCCGAGATGGTTTTTATTAGACTTGCAACGAATAGTGTATTCAGGCGTAGGCAGAATACCGAATATTCAGCCTTAGGCTGAATACCGAATATTCGGCGGATTCATTGGCCGAATATCCGAAGATTCGGCGAATAGTATTCGGCTGGTTTGGTGCCAATTATTCGTGCGATTTGTAACAGCACCCCTGTCTAGCTCTTTGCCTAGCATCTACTACTTATACTATAAAATACAAATTATCTCAGTATAAGTATGTGTTTTATTTTTATTATTTTATTTAAGGCAAAAATTACGGATTTAAATACCCAAAATTTCAATTTTTCTCAACATTCTAAACTATTTGTTGCAAGCCTAGTTTTCATGTATGGTCGTGCTAAATACGGCGTCTTTATGAAGAAGACTATCCAAATCGCACATTGCCGAAGTTCACCCGAAGTTGAAGAGAGAAGTTTTTATTATACCTGCATCAAAATCCGTATTTAAAACATGCTACAGCGTGAGCAAACGCAAGATTAAAACACGCCCTGCTTTAAAGATTGCTAAGCAACAAGAAAAATAATTACTATTGATATCTGTCAAAACTGTCATGACAAATTGAAAAAAAAAAAACGAATCTACATAGTGAAGTAAAATATATATATTAACCAATCTCTATGCAAACGATATACGTCAAACGTCACATGCGCAAAATTAAGAAATGAATCAGTCAAAATATTGCTTTCCAGTTTTTTTTTCCAGAATATGATGCAGGTATAATAAAAAATAGCGTATGATACACGTGTATAAGTGCTTTTAAAGCACTAGCGATGTTAAAAGCACTCCGCTTCGCGTCGTGCTCTTAAACTCGACGTACTTGCTTTAAAAGCTTACTTATACACTTGTATCATAATATTCTATTAAATGTTATTGCAGAAAATCCAGAATCAAGCGTTAGAAGGATATCCGCTGATGTGGGTATCGGTAGTCCTCTTGTTTGGAGAACTCTGCATACCCAGCTTTTATATCTATACCACTTGAAACGGGTACAAAAGTCTTTAATCGTCCTGATCATCAAGCCAGAATGGAATTTTGCCTAAGGCATAGTACAATGAAACTATGGAGAATTTATCACGAAAAAACAGGTGTTTCGTATATAATGAAGCCAAGCATTTTAAGACATGAATTATAAATGCGATTTATATGAGGAGTGAACGTTAATCTTGAATCGAAAGTAACCCAAAGATCTTCTAAAATGAAACAGCGTCACAATGGAAAATTATCAATAATATAATTAAAGGACAAGTTATATGACATGGCATGACAGTTATTAAGATTTACAACAAGGTTATTTAAGGAGCACCAATTAGATAAATTAATTAAGTCACTTTGTAATAATAAACAATCGTTAATTGAAGAAACAATAAAATATTTTTAAATTGTCTGCAAATAAGATAAATTACTATCAATCACATCTGGAGGTCAAGGATTTTACATACTACTTGTTTCAGTTTTCATAACTATGATTATTGAAATATAGATACACAAATGTTAATGAGAAAATTCTGGGGACCACAGGAAAATTATGTATATCTCAAAAAATATATGTCGTAAACCGTGATGAGAAAAATGGGCAAATATTAAAAATTTTATTTGAATAATCGTATTTGCTATGAGAACAAACATAACTGAAACATCTATTTCATATGTCAAGCAATTATTAAAACAAATTTTCGTTGCCATTACCTACTTCACTAATAAACTTCAAATCTACATCAAATCTACATGACACTTTAATCTATTAATAACTACTAAATACAAAGTTAGTGAAGCCATGGTTACCAGCAAAACCGTAACCAGTAACCGCAGCCGATGATACAACAAGCAAACTTCTACAGTTTGGATTATACTTGCGGTCACTGAGTATTCAAGCCCTTGTTCCAAACAGCATACGTAGGTGTATAGGGCTGTGTGAGAGTGTGCGTAGTACATACACAATTACACAGCTAGCACTTATCAAATAAAATTTATAAATTCTGTTCAATATTTTAAGAAAAAAATAAATAGCAACTATTACATAATACTAATCACCGATCTAAAAGAAAAATTTTAAAAATTATTAAACATTACTTGAAGCACCGTCAAACGGATGGCAAGTTAAACACTTTTCAAGTTTTGTTTCAAAAATTCATTAGATAAAGTGATATTTAGATGAATTAAATTAGAACAGTGCATAGGTACGCAATAGTACTTTTACTTTCATGTCTCTAATTGTTACTGTTCTGCCCATTCAATTTTAAAAAGTCAAAACATATCCTTGGTCAATTTCACACCGAAGGAGGTGAATATGATCACTACTATACTTTACATTGAAAAATAAAATTTTGAACTATCTAGGGCAAAGATAACTGAATATTTATTCTTCATTCAAAATCCTACATTCTTTTTTAGTTTAAATTTCCACAACAAAACAAGTTAACATAAAATAATCAAATTTAATGCGAACGGAATTATTAAATTTTACTAAAAATAAAAATTTTGCCTACTAACAATTTTAGGTTATTAGGTCAACTTACCCCTAAATTACTTTAAAAGGTACGTGGATGTACACATTCCTCAAATTATGAAAAGCAAAGCAATTTATTACATATATGATATCGAAGTTTATATCTGAAGTTATTGGTTTATCCAAAAGCATATGAATACTTTAAATGAAATCCGAGCTAATTGCCACATTTCAAAAAAAATCTTGTATTGTGGTCTATGTGCCCTCGCCAATAACCAGTAACGAGCGCTATGTTCCAGAATTTTATAAGTGGTTCAAAATATAATCACTAGATGACACTAGTGCTATGTACATTTTATCAAAATATAAAAACCGTGTTAAGTACCATGATGCACCTAACCTAAAAGAAATACGCGTTATCTGACAAAATAGTGCTTACAAATGTACATACAGAACCTGTTTGTTTTCATAATGGAATCTAGTAAACGAAGAAGAGTTGGCGAAGTGTAAAAGAAGACATAAAATTGAAAAGAAGCCAAGGAAGTGAATATGTCACACAAGCTAACAAAACAAAGAAATCAAAAGAAAAGCCTGTAAATGAGGTAATAATGTTTTGTTCACCAAAATATTCATTCTTTAACATTTTGTTTTCTTGTTTTAGATTATTTGCAAGTGTACATATTGCTGCAAAGATATAAGCTATGAACAAAAAATGAGCTTTTCGAAGATTTTTACGCATTACAAGATAATAAACAACATTTGTTTCTAATGGGTCTACTTACAGTTTGCCCGGTAAAAAGTAGATGGGCATTACGAAAATCCAAAAGAAAGTAGAAGGCAAGCAACGGTATATTTCTCGTTAGCTAATGGTTCTGGTGATATCTTACAAATTTGGAAAAAGCCATCCTTACATGTATTCGGAATCATATCTAGGCGAATTGAAACACTCGTGAAACACAAAAAAATTGGAGCTACTACTTATACTGAACGCAGAGGCAACAAACAAAAATACAAGAAATTTTTTGTCGAAGATGAAAACACTGTACAACATATTTCTTCATTTCCTCGAGAAATAAGTCACTATGGAAGAATGAAAGCAACATGGATTATTTAAGTCCGGATTTGAATATCAATCGTATGTATTCAGCTTTCAAGGTTTTGTACCCAAATTCAACAATGTCATATCATTTTTATTACTACAATATATTTAAAACAAAATTCCCAAACCTTAATTTCACCATCCTCGGATTGATTTATGTCAGACTTGCGATTTATTGAATATGAAGTGCAAAGTTGATACTAATAACAAAACACTAAAGACAAGACTAGAATTACATTATCGCAAGGCTGAGAAAGCCATGATGGCATTGAAAGTAGATCATGCAAAGTCTCAATGACCTACATGTGATACATGCACTACTTCAATAGATCTTCGACAAGTTCTATCTCTTTCGGCACTTACACATTCTCAAATGTATTATTTACGACAGCTGTCATGTTATAATTTTAACATTCATGTTGGTGATACGAATAAAGGAAACATGTTTATCTGGCACGACGGAATATCTGGTCGTGGTGCTATTGAAATTCCTTCTTGCATTTTAATAGCAGTAAGAAATAATATTACACAAAAGAACAAGCTAATAGTATGGAGCGATAATTGCGCTGGCCAAAACAAGAATAAAATGTTGCTTTTTTTATGGATATATTTGATAACAAATGGATATTTTCAAGAAATAAATAAAAAATTTCTGGTATCAGGCCATTCTTTTCTTGCAAATCCTATTAACCCATTTAACGTTTTAATGATGACTACGGAAGATTTCTGTGATGTTAAGAATTTAGCTGAGCAGTTTTTGCAGACTTCAAAACTTAAAATATCCACAGTCCAATGGTTGAGAATTTCAAATAAGGATCCTGGTATAATTCATATTAGAGAGAGACTTTAAACGAAATGGAAAATTGGATATCAATGAAAATATTAAACAAAAAATTCTCTGTACAGCTTTACAAAGTGTAAACTTACCGATACTAATCTGTGAAAATAGAATTAAACCAGAGAAGAAAAAAGATCTCGAGGTCATACTTAATTTCGTTAAACCGGAAAACAAAGAGTGATATAAAAATATCACCAAATAAACAATATGTAACTACCTGTATTAAAATATTTTGTTGTATTGAATTATTATATTTTTTTTATGTAGAGAAATAAATATTGTATACTTTTCTATTATTATTAATGGTTTAATTTTACTGATGAATATATTGTACATACATCATTTTCCATGTTTAAAAATTTGAACGTAGGTTTTTAAAATGTATATCTGGGCACCTGACACGTTCTTAAATAGTATTGCTTTAATATTTTTTTTACGAATCCGCTTCATTTGATTTTTAAGTTGTTATAATAAAACTGTGTTAAGTTATTATTTCTCAGTTTGTGATTTTTTTTACAATTGTTATTAAAATAACCAATGACATACATACATACATAACATCACGCTATATCCCACTTAGTGGGGTATTACGCACCCAGAAACACAGTCAACCAACAATCAATCTCCTCCAAATATTCCTATCCTGACACACCACTTTGGCCTCGTCCACATTCATAGTGCGATTCACACATGCTCGTTTAATCTTCAAACTCGGAATCATTCGTTCACTCAACAAACCATCAGTCATACCCAACCAGTTATTTCTCAGACGTCCACGCAATCGTCCACCTTCAATATCATCCACATATTAGTTTTAGCAACTTTTCATTCGACATTCGCTCAACATGTCCAAACCATCTCAACTGACTCACTCCAACTTTCTTAACATTCTTCTCAAGCTCAAAAAAAAAAAAATTTGGACACTTAGCTCAGATTTCATTTCCAGTCTTCATATATTATTTCTACATAATAATTTAATTTTAAGTTTTTTAAATGAATGTTTCAAACACATCATTTAGTGTTAGAATACGGCTGTAAATATATCATTTTTATACTCATGTTTAGTAATGATATACTTTACTTTTATGTTATGTACGAGTATAGTGTTCATTGAAGAATATTGTTATGAAAATTATTTCATAAAAATCATTGTTAAGAAATCCTGAAACGTTTTTCTAATCGGTCAAATACACCTCAGGGGTCAGTTTCCCCAATTTTACAGTACTCATTTTTATAGCCACTAGTGCCAGTTTAGCATCACAAATATTTAATTATATTGGGTACTATATAAAAAATGCAAATAATTTTAAACAGAATTATAATTTTATATCAAGTATAGATATACAGGGTGTAACAGCTAAACGAGCTACCTCGAATAACTTCTATGTTATTAAAGATACAATAAAATACTATAAGCCAATCTTATACAGGACGAAGGGGGACATTCGGTCATGGAAGAAAATATTTTTTTAAACCAGTGGTTCTCAAGCTACAACACAAAATTATATTTTTTCAAATGGGATGATGTATATTGTTAAGGCCCATTCGATAGAGTATTTTTTTCTGAATTCAACCGTGTATTCATTTTATACCCTTACATAATGAAAATATTGAGAAAAATGCGATTGAAATTTAAATAAATTATATATAATTTTCAGTAGGCTATGAAAAACAAAATCTGCTATCTGTCAATTTGAATAATTTAGTGTATAATTCATATCGTTTCAAATTGCTATTCTTGTGTTGTGCGAATTTTTTCCTTAATATGGCTGGAATTTATACAAACGAAGATTTGTTGAATTTTTTTAATAATTTATGGTGAATTCAATAAAAACTATGAACTGGCTTGCAATATTTTTGATATAAGAAACCCAGATATACCGCGTCCACGGAAAAATGTCATCAAGCGGTTTACAAGAAACTTACAAAATCATAGATCATTTTCACGCAAACATGAAAGACAAAGACCAATTAGAAATAATGATGAAATAGAAATAGCTGTTTTGGGATTTATCGCTCGTAATCCAAGTACGTCCACACGTGAAATTGCTAAAGAACATTTTATTTCAAACATGTCGGTTTGGCGAATTTTGAGAAAAAAAATTTGAAACCGTATTCTCATAAATTATTACAAGCATTACATAATACAAACAATGAACGTAGAATAGAGTTTTGCGAGTGGTATTTAGTACAATACTATGAAAATAACGACTTTCCTAAAAAAAATGTTGTGGACGGATGAATCAAAATTCACTAATAATGGATTGTTCAATAGAAATAACGAACATGTATGGTCGGAAGAACAACCGCATTCATTTCGAGTTAAAAATTATCAACGTAGGTGGGGTTTTAATGTGTGGGTTGGATTAATGGGGAATAAAATTATTGGCCCCCATATTTATGAAGAAAATTTAAATGGGCCACATTATTTAAATTCTTTAGAAAACGAAATAATAAATTATCTAGAAAATTTTAATTTTAATGACAGACAAAATATGTGGTTCCAACAGGACGGAGCGCCGGCTCACAATACTCGTCCAGTGTATGAACGGCTACAAAATATGTTCGAAGATCGCTGGATAACTACAAATGTATTTATAGTGGGATTCTGAGCATTATCTTAAAAATCTATAACTTTTAAGATCTATAGCTTAAGAGAAATCTATAAGTTGAAGTCCAATAGATTCTCATAAATCGGTATTCTGAACGCAAGTCTATAACTTCTGATTTCTATAACTACGACTTTAAGATATCTTAAAACCAAGACTGCCACTCTTTGGAAAATAAAACAAGTATCTAAGTTTAATACTTATAAAACAAGGATAATATTTTATTTACAGCTTTATTATTTAACGATATTTTTTATTAAAAACGAATTAATACTATTAAAATAAATAAAAATACAAGTTTTCTAAATTCTTAAATGCAAATAAACAGTATTTATTTTTCTGGGGTTAAGTACACTGATTCAATGTCAATTGACAGTTATCAAAAGTTGACAGGACGATATATGTCAAAATTGTTTGTGTGGTTTGTGTTGATTACAATTCAAAATGAGCTAAGATACAATTATTATTATTTGTCACTTTATATATTTCTGTCGATTCATATTATAATAAAATGATAAAATTATTTTACAGCAAAAGAAAACGAACAAAAGATATGATGAAAGAGCAATATGTGGCATATTTACAATACATGGAAAGGAGATTACGCCTTCAGATCAAATACCATAAACCTCACACTAGGTGAAAATTATTTAGTGTTAAAATGGGAACAATTAACTGGCAAACCAAATGCTTATCTTGCAATTCAAAAGGGTTCATTGCATCCCTTATATTTTTTCTTATAATTCGCATGTGATTACTAAAAATTTAGCATTTGTAACCTCAAATATTAACAAATGTCAATAAATTTTAATTATATAACGTAAATATTACTTACTGTTCATATTCATCTTCCTATAATAAATACGCAAATTGTAAAATTTGCATATTATTATGCATTTGCAAGCTATTTATTATATATAACAAGTTATGACAAACTGAACAGTAATCGTAAGTTTTTAAGATATCTTAAGATATTTAAGATAAACCTATAAGCAATAGATGCGCTCAGAATACCACTCTAATATTTAAGATCTATAAGTCCTTAAGATCACACTGATAGAAGTTATGGAAACGCTCAGAATACCACTATAAATTTGTTTCGTTGTATTGTTCCATTGTTTTTATAGCCTACTGAAAAATAACTTTAAAAATAAAATTTATTTAAATTTTAATCGCATTTTTCTCAATATTTTTATTATGTAAGGGTATAAAAAGAATACATGCTTGAATTCAGAAAAAATACTCTATCGAATGAACCTCAAAAATGCTTCTCATTTGAAAAAATATAACTTTGTGTTGTATCTGGAGAATCACTGGTTTAAAAAAATATTTTCGTCCTTAAATGAATGTCCCCCTTCGTCCTGTATAAGATTGTCTTATAGTATTTTATTGTATCTCTAATAACAACAAAAGTTATTCCAGGTAGCTCCTTTAGCTGTTACAGCCTGTATACATATATACGTTGATAATATATTACTATACAGGGTGGGCCATTTTAAGTTGCGTTCAGGAATATCTCGGAAACGAAGCATCGGATAAAAAATCAAAAAAATACGACTAAAATATTTTCGAGGGGGACATCAAATGACACCAAATTCAACCCCCCCACCCCAACCCTGATGGGGTGGGGCGGGGGTAAGTTTGAAATCTTAAATGGGAACCCCAAATTTTTTTTGCAGATTCGCATTCTACGTGAAAAACCGAATTCAGTGACATCAAAATTTTTATATAAAATCTATTAAATGCTAGTCTGATTTCCATAGGAAATCAAATCTAGCACGAAACAGATTGAGCTAGAAAATTGTATTTTATATTTTAAGTAACAGAACTATTTTCAAAATTAAAAATAAATTTTATTTGTTTATTTAATTGTAACAGGAATGGTAACCGAAACAGAAAAAAACGGCAAAAAGTTCATGACCGAAACCAAAATTTCAAACAGATACAAACCGTTAACCGAAAAAGGTTTTCTTGTTAGGTAAAATATAAATCAGTATTTTTCAAATAATTTTAAAGTATTAATTAAATTGCCATGATTCATCCAGTGTTTTTGTTAGGATTCGTCAATTTTAGTCATGTGTATAAACAAACATGAATGAAAAGATATTAGAAGATGTTTTAGAGTGCGTACACGTTAACTTCAAGCCACCAAGCCTATCAGTTTGTTAGGCTAGGTGGCTTGAAGTTAACGTGTATGCACTCTACAACAGTACAACATTAATTATTTAATAAAGTCGCTTTAAACTTGCACATTTAATTAAGTTCTTCCTTTATTTTATAGATAAATAGTTTACTATACATTATGGGAGGGAAGGGTATGATATTTTCCCGCTGAGTAAACTGATTAATACACTACTCTCCTTTGGTGAATGTATTATTTTTTTCACGACCCCAATAATTACGATGGTTTTTATGTATTTCAAAATTATTTGAATTGTAATATAATTTACCTTTAATTTGTTTAATTTGTTCATTTTTTACATTATTTGAGCACTTTCCCTCACGACGGGAGAAAAAGTGCATGAATCTGCCGTAGATATGAAATTAGCTGTTTCTGTTATGATATTGGTATTATAGAAACCGAGTTTCTCTCCCGGTCGTGAAATAAACAACATGTAGTTCATATGTATTTGTTTTCTTTAAATGTACAAGAATAAAAATTAAAAATATATAAATACTCGTTAATTTTATTTACAAAACACAATTTCAATCAAACCGGTTCACCGAAACAGATTGTTGTATAAAAATCGGGAACTTAATCAAAACAGAAATTTTATTTTTACGATGGACGAAACCGAAACCTAAACTGACAATTTTTATAGTTACCATCCCTGGTTGTAACTATGGTAACAAAATACAATGTAAATAAACAACAATAGGGAATTTTTGCAAAGGATGTAAATTTAAAACGAAATGTCAACAAATAATATTAAGTCTCTGCTTTTCTGCAAAAGTCCATTCAAGAAATCGACCAAGCACTTGAAGGTACTACTTCCCAAATACAGAAAGATATTAACAATAATATATGAAATAATCAATATTATTTGCAATCATGTATAATAAACCCTTTCGAGTTTTGTATCAAATTAAAGGCCTAAAGAAATAGACTTGAACTCAAATGTCAGTACTTAATTTTCGCCGATTGTCAATTATTATGTTTTATAGGAGTTATTTGAATACTACCGGATTTATTATCCAATTAAATGTCGCAGTAGTATGTTGAACTAAAATGACAAAAAATAATTTAGCACGGTTATCCATTATTTTATACAATCACTAATTGAGAAATAGTGTATTATATTTTCAATAATATATTTCAATAATCATATTTGCTATGAGAATGAACAAATACCTGAAACATCTATTTAATATGTCAAATATGTGTAGTTATTAATTCAACTAATTCCGATTTATATGTATAATAATGTCGTGTGGTGACCGCACTAGATTTCTTTCATGTTAATTATTATTGGTATCTATAAAACTATAAGTGGTACGACAGTTAAATTGGGCAAAAATTGCTATGTAAGTTCAGCAATATTTTGTTTCATCAAAATAATGTAAAGGGTACTATAAATGGTAAAAATGTAAAATAAATGAGTTTTTATGTTTTCGGCTACGAAAAATTATTTCAAACACAGAAGTAGGTATACACTAAAATCCTCTTCATATTGCGAAAGTAGAAACTAATTGATGTAATGGTTTGAGAGTTCCATTCATGAAATGATGCACTATTTCAGCTCGTTGTATAATTCATATATCATTACACGACGAACTATTAACTGTACCACTATTTCATCATCATCATCCTTCATATGTCTTTATCTCCTAAAGGATACATCGTCGTTTCTCCCTCCGAACACTCTGCCCTACTCCCGGTAATGTTTAGATGTTTCAAGACGGTCTGAATTTGGTGGGTCTTTCTAAAGCTATCTTTCCGATGAAATTTTAATGCATTATTCTTATGGTTGTTGGTATTGAATCATCCATTTCTTCAATGTGTTCATTCAATATTAATCAATTAATTTTAATTGTTTAATATCCGACCGTTACGTTATTGTTATAATAACTGCCCAGCTAGCTCTCGGGCGTTATAAATTTGACATTGCTGCTATTGGACACAGAATACACAAACACTGACTTATATTGGCAGGTAGAAATTGTAAAAAAGTAAGAATATTGCGTTACCTAAAATACAGTTTTTGCAAGCAAATAAATTAATCCCTTTAACAAAATGCAATGAAAGGATAAAAAGCGATAATAAATCTTTTACAAAAAAATATATCGATCAGACATTAAACGTTGAACGCATCACAGGCGTTAACTGGACAATAATGCCTTTGGTCAACGTAGACACCTCAGGCCAGAGGCCCTCGGCAGCACACTGTTGACCTCACGCATTATTGTCCTTATAACGCCCCTATTTGTACATGCTATAAGAAAGTATATGAATGCAAGAAAAAATCGATGACGATATTATCCCAGAAATACATGTTTTGAGGTCCTTAAATCCTAAAACCTAAATCTGGTGTGGGGGCTATCTCCACATACGAGTACTCCGCTATTACATAGATACGTACATACACATATGAATACATACATTTTTGTTAGTTTAATATATATATTTTTCATATATGTTATTATTAATTATGTTCATTTTTCTTTGTACATCGTTTTTGTTTTGTAAATATTGTGGTGTTATTTCATCTCTTCAAATCTGTAACTTTCGCTAACTTTTACTACCTTCTCTGTGCTTTTCATGTACTTCACTTAAGACCTTTTTAACACCTGTTTTGTCTCACATTTACTGTCACCGATAATATGTGATGACTCTATAGCTCCAGCATGTTTACGCTATTTTCTTGAAATATCTAATATTCTGGGGACAGTCTCTTCTCAGCTCTCGACCAGTTCTCTTCAGCTTTTGTTTCCTCTACGTCTCATTCTTATCGTAAATAAAACTACATAAAACCTAACTTGTGTGGTTAATTATTATAAAATATACACGCAAATACTCCGTCACTGGTTTGACCATTTTCTCTATGGCAGAGCTGAGTTGGGTCATAAATGCAAAACCGGAATGTTCGCAATAATACATATTTGGAATAATATTATATAATTCAACGAGCATTATTACTCATGAAAATTAAGTCACTATACTTTACGGTTTCTATGATTTGATCAAATAATTTTAAAAATACCTAAAAACCATAATAAATATTGGGATCGTGTAAAAATAGTGTAACGTTCGTGGGTTTTATACGTTTTTATTTAAACAATAATAGTAATAATATGTACGCTTCTTGACTATGATTTGTATTGAAATAAAAACTTACTTACAAAAACAGTTTTAAGTAAGATTTCTCCATTTTTGTTAAGTACGATGTCCGATTTTAATTATTTATTAATTATTTATTGTTTTAAAATGTTTTTATCTTTGACAAATTTATTTTTAATGTTTTGACTCTCACCTCCTGAAGAAGACCCAAGTGGGGTAGAAACCGGTAGAGGTTGGAATAAAATTTTTAATTTGTGACTGAAATCCAGAAATTGTTTTTATTTCAATAATAGTAATATTATTAATAACAAGTAATGAATAATTATTATAATAAATAGTAAAAGTTAATTAACACTAGATATATAACACTAAAATAACAAATACATAAACTTATACACTAACACTTATCACTACTATAAATAAACACTATTATTTATAGTAACTAGCCGAGCGATATTTATTTAAGACGATATATTTATTTTCAGACCGCGCGATATATTTATGTTCACAAATTCTTCTTAGTAGCTCGGGAGTCAACTGACTGACTGCCTGACTCAACTCGACTAACTGAGTCCGAGTCAATTAAACGACTGACTGACGGCTGTCGGCGATTCGCTCTTTATATACCACGTTCCTTTTTTCTAGAAGGGTCTGGAACAATCTCTATTGTGGAGCAAACGACTTGTCCGAACTCGCTAGCGTTGCGTCATTCACTCGGCGGCGCGGCAAAGATCGGCAAGTTTCAACTTGTCGCTGCCGCGTCCGTTACAATAGTAAATAACTATATACACCGCAGGAGAGAAATGTTTTTCCCGTATCAAAGCACACTTCATTCACTTAATGTATAATATACTATTGTTTATCAACATAGACAAATGTAGGTATCGTTGTTGTATCAACCATCTCCAGGCTAGGCATTATAACAAAATTTTGAAGTGATTTGACATTTAACAAAAAATCTTGTAACCGCTACAATTTAAGATTTAAAGTTTGCAAAATGAGAAAACTAGCGTCTTTGGCTTTTTATGTGGAAAAAATACTTGAAGGCATTTTTATATTACTCTTTTGACATATAAGATTTGAATTTGTCTTAACAAATGAATAATATTTTATCAAACTGTCAATATTATTTCATTAGCATCGGTAACAAAGGTCATTAATTGATAAAAAAAGGTTTAATTATGGGTATATTATTTGACAGTTGGAGATAAAATGTATTGTTTGTAATCTTCTTGCACCTGCTTCCAATTAGGATAAAAACAATGGAGGATAAGCATGAAATTTTAAAATCAATGAAAGTTTATATTATATATATATATAATAGTATATTGTACATTAAGGGAGAGAAGTGTATGATTTTTTCCCGCAAAATAAATTGAAGCACGAGCCGTAGACGATGTCTACAATATGATAAGGGAAAAACTACACTTCTCTTCTAATTTATGATAGTTACCTTTGATTTGTTTAATTTTGTTCATTTTTCACATAATTCGAGCACTTTCCCTTACGACGAGAAAGAAAGCAGGGTTGGTAAAAAAAAACACTTTTTTCAAATAAAAACCAGGTCAGTGGTCAAAACTGGTTTAAACCATATATTAATACCATAATTAAAATTGATGCGAATATTATGTAAAAATTATGTACCTAATTACTATCGGAAAATTATTTAAAATAATGCAGATTTTACACCCTATAATAATTTGATGAATAATCGGTATGAAAACTGTGTTACATCAGCACATATCTTAGTATGTACGTTGCATCCCAAAAATGTGGGACAACATCTGAACCGTACTGAAGAAGGTGCTGCTAGGATGGGTTTCAGAACTTGTTATTAAAAATTTTGTGCCAATAATAATACAATTTTCAGCACAGGATGAATTTTTTTTTTTACGCAAATTGTGTGAGATCAAGTGAAATCAGCATCTTGGTATATATATATATATATATATATATATATATATATATATATATATATATATACAGGGTGTTAATACTAAGTCGTTACACCCGAAAATGGTAGATAGAACTCATTAAAACAAACAACTTTTTTTAGCTCAAATTTTTTATTTGGAGCCCCATTTAATAGTTATTGGCGTTCTCTTGTTTTTCGAAAAATCGTCATAACTCCCTTATTTTAAGGAATATTTAAAAAATACAAAAACTTTAAGCATTTGCTTTCGGTTCTCTAAAACACTTGTATTTACAATTATTTTCTATTTCATCAAATAACAAAATGGCGACCAATCAAAAATTTCTAAACAAGATATTTTGAAAACCACTCCATCGATTTTCGAAAATAAAACATTTTTAAAATCCTTAAACCTTCTGTTACAATATTTGTCTGAACCATTTTTTTCTATCTGGCCAACAAAAGTTTTTATTGAAATTGAATTGCAAGATAAATTTTAACAAACTGCAACAATCATTAAAACAAAGTAGGCTTGCTGCCATTAAACAAGAAAAACAAGAAACAAACAAGAAAAATAAAACAATAAACAATGAATCAACAAGGGTGGAGACCTTCGCAAGGACTGCCTGCTTCTCTTTTATATCTTCTGCTGCAGCCACGATTCTAGCCAGTAGTTCTAACTCTGTGTTCACCGGTGTCTCGTAAACGCAACTGGACCTCTCCTCCCAATCCACTTATTCGGGTATTTTCTATTTAACAATGCGGTGACTTCTCGCGTTGTGTGAGCCGGTGCCCCATCATGCTAAAACCAAAGTCTCCGCCTTATGTTTAGTGGCAAGTCTTCAAATAGTTCCGGCAGCACAGTATCCAAGAAAATAAAATAATTTTCCCCATTCAAACGGTTTGGGAGAACGTAGGGTCCAATAACTTACTCCCCTATAATAAATGGTGCGTGGGGATTCCCGTCAGCCCATAAATGATTATTTTTAGAATTAAATACCCCGTCCCGAGTGAAGCAAGCTTCGTCGGTAAACAAAACACATTTTTCAAAATGCCTTCTCAGATTCCAACGTCGAAGGAGCCAACGACAGAACAATAGTCTTGGCTGGAAGTCGTCAGGTCTCAAAGCTTGAACTTTTTGCCTAGAGTACGGGTAAATGCCCTGCTCATTCAGAACTTGCCAAACACTGACATGATTCACATTTAATCTGTTCCCTATTATTCTTGTGCTCGTCGATGGCTCATCTTCAATAATGTTAAGTACAGCCTCTTCAAATCTAGGGGTTCGACGTACCCTGTTGGCGTTTCCACCAGTTGTTGGGTAGAAACAACCAGTTTCTAACAAACGCCTACAAATTTTTCTGTAGAGTTGGCTACTTGGTTGTTGACGATTCGGGTATCTTTCCCGATAAATTCTTCGAGCTTCCTGTGCATTACGCCTTGCCTCCCCAAAAACCAAAAGCATGTCAAGAAGTTCAACTTTTTCATAATGATGCATGTTTACGTATAAATTATGCAAAATACAAACATACAAACGGACATACACGTGCGCTAAATTTGAAGTAACTTGTTTTTGAGTAGTTGTCAAATCTAATCTCTTTTTGTTTCATTGTTTTAAGCAGCTTCTTCGTTTTAAATGCTTTTTTTTAGTTTGTTAATACTTATGTAAGCCAAGTAAGTGAACAAAAACTTTTTTTTTTTGCCAGATAGAAAAAAATGTTTCAGACAAATATTGTAATAGAAAGTTTCAGGATTTTAAAAATGGTTTATTTTCGATAATCGATGGGGTGGTTTTCAAAATATCTTGTTTAGAAATTTTTAATTGGTCGCCATTTTGTTATTTGATGAAATAGAAAATAATTGTAAATACAAGTATTTTAGAGAACCGAAAGAAAATGCTTAAAGTTTTTGTATTTTTTAAATATTCCTTAAAATAAGGGAGTTATGACGATTTTTCGAAAAATAAGAGAACGCCAATAACTATGAAATGGGGCTCCAAATAAAAAATTTGAGCTAAGAAAAGTTGTTTGTTTTAATGAGTTCTATCTACCATTTGCGGGTGTAACGACTTAGTATTAACACCCTGTATATATATATATATATATATATATATATATATAAAAGGAAAAAATCGTGGGAAATTCGGTCTATTAAAAGGTTAAATAAAATTAAAAAGACATTTTTATTTCAAAAACCAATATATTTCGAACCTCATTTCGGTCCTTCATCAGGGTTCTAAAAATATGAAAAACATATGGTAAATAAAAAAATGAAACACAACTTATATAAACGTTACTACTTACAGAAAAATAATGTCTAAGAATATAAAATATAACACAAATGTATGGCGGAATAATAGATATAAATCAAACTTGATTACAACGAACCTGTCAAAACATGTAATCAAGTTTGATTTATATCTATTATTCCGCCATACATTTGTGTTATATTTTATATTCTTAGACATTATTTTTCTGTAAGTAGTAACGTTTATATAAGTTGTGTTTCATTTTTGTATTTACCATATGTTTTTCATATTTTTAGAACCCTGATGAAGGACCGAAATGAGGTTCGAAATATATTGGTTTTTGAAATAAAAATGTCTTTTTAATTTTATTTAACCTTTTAATAGACCGAATTTCCCACGATTTTTTCCTTTTATTAATTTTTTCGGTCGATATCACTGCATACCTATATATATATATATATATATATATATATATATATATATATATATATATATATATATATATATATATATATATATATATTTATATATTATAGAAAACGATTTTATAGATTTTATTATGTATCTCCAAAATTGTGTCGTATCCTGCACTCAGCTTCTATTGAACGAATTTTTTCGAACATGAATTTAAAATTTAATTCAGACTAAACTACGCAACAGAATTGGGTTAAAGAAAATTACCAATTTAGTGGATTGCAATAATCTCTTGAATTCAACTGCAGGAGAAACAAAATTTGATGAGGAATAGTACAAATTAAAAAAATATTCATTTATTACACATTTTTTAAATTTTGTTTCTTATTTATTTTGAAATTATGTTTGTTATAATACATATTTGATTAATACATTTATTTAAAATTGTGTAGAGCATTTCGCTTATTCCTTCGAAAAATTTAGTATTAAATATTATTTATGATTTTATTAAAAATCTATGCGACTTAACACCTGAGCTAACATTAGAAAATAGCCAGTGGCTATAGCTTCTTTTTAACCAGGACGGTGTTACAGGTTTTAACCTGTGATTTGAACCAAAGTTGAAGAAACTTGCCAACACTGAAAGTAAGTGCTCAACTCTTCCGTAGATATGAAATTGGGATTTTTTGTCATGATTTTGGTATCACAGAAAACGAGTTTTTTTCCCGGTAGTGAAATATAGTAGTTTATATAATAAGGGATTGAATTGCACTTCAGTCTTGTGGTATATACGCTATTTATTGCACTTCCAATCCTCGTTTCAATAATACATTTTAAATAATGATTAATTTGAAAGGATTTATAATACATACTTGAATGCTGAAAATGGATGGTTTTGATAACAACGATAGCTTTATGCAAATTTTGTAGGTTGCCTAGATACCATAAACAAAGTGAAAAATTTTGTGACGTTTCATTATGGATAATTTGAAGAAGAAGCCACAGTGATACTATTTCCGATAAAAATCTAGAAAAATATATAAAAACAATTCAAAGCTTTCAGCAAGTGGTGTGACAATAATGAAGTACAAAAATACACGGAAACTATAGTGCTGGTATATTTTTATTAAAGATTAAAAATTGTGCAAGTTATCATTTGTGCCATATTCGATATTGAAGGTGTTTGTGCGTTTTACAAACACTGGTATATACAGGATGTAAATCAAAAAGCAGGCCATAGGCGTTTAACTTGGGAAATCAGTTTTTCCGTGCGCAAATGTTACCAAATGGTTTTAGATGAGAATGGTTCAAATAAAAATTGTGGAGATTATAATTCTGCATCTAAATCAGTAATCAGATTTTATTCTACAGGTCTTGTAATCCATAAAATCGGCTTTAAAGTTACATAAATATTGTTCATTTGTAGTGATAGCCATGGAATTGAAACAAAATTACAAACAATTACATGAAGTTTGAAATGTCAGAAAAGTTAGTTTATTAAACTTTGTAACTACTGTTTTCTAATAATAATAAGTTAATTATCTTGCAAAAGGAATAAAATTCATAAGAATGAATCATTTTCATCATGAAGAAAAGCTGCAAATAATAAAATGATATTATTCAGGCGAGAGTTTTAGGAAAATTCGAGATTTAATAAATGTTTTGTGGACGCACCATCGAATTCCGAGTAAAACACCAATTGAAAGATTTATGAAGAGATTTGAAAAAAACTGGTACGTTTAATAAAGGGCTGCGAAATACAAATGTACAACGTAATTCTGGAGAAAATGTGCTTGCATTAATTGGAGGAAATAACACTTTTATCGCACTAATCGCAGCAAAAATTGGAATCAGTCATATGACAGTATGCAACATTTAAAAAGAAACAAATATTTTTCATATAAGTTTCATTGTCATCAGGAATTTTTGCCTAATGATTTTGAAAATCGTGCTGCGTTCTTTGCAAATCAGATTTTTTGAGCATATCTCAGTAAATAATTTGAAAAGTTGATGAAGAAATATTTACATTGATAGAAAAGCAACTATAACATGGTTTAAAAACGTGAATTCAAACGAAGATTGCATGGAATAAAAATGACAATATGAAATTTCTTTGTTCCCAGAACTCGTTAAATTCGAGTTTGTTAAGTGCATTTTTAGGTTATTTGAGATTACAATTTTTTTTATTATTGTAATCAGTGCATTTATTGTTGTAATCAGTAAATTGTTGCAATAAATACGACTACATTGTTATAATAAATAAGAATATATTGTTGTAATCAACACAAGTAATTTATTGTAATCAATAAGAATACATGGTTGTAATCAATAAGGATACATTGTTGTCATCAATACACTGTTATAATTTGTACAATATTGTATTCAATTACTATTCTTATAATTATTGTAATAAATGTGAAAATAGTTATAAAAATTATTGAAAACATTTATAATATATTTTAATATGGAAAATAAAATCTCGTTTCGGAAACGTTTCGTGTTGTGTTACAGAAACACCAATAAAAAGGTTATTTCTACAAGTTTCCTGTAATTTTCTGAAGTTTGTGACTTTAGATGTTTAATTTATTATACTTAATGTTAAAGTTGATGTTTTGTTTTGAGTAACTTGGGAATTGGCATAATTTAGTTTGGATTTTCTTAGGATAGAATTAGACTAATCTGGTAGTTCCCTTGTGAAATGATCTGTTTGATTTGGTGCGAATAGATCCAAATTCAATAATAAGTGGTACGTTTTCACCCATCGCCAATATTTGGGAATAAATTAATTAAATATTAGGGAAATATTCAGCTTCATTAACTAACTAGAGGCTATACTTGAAATTCAACCAACAGCAACTCTTGTTGTCTTGTGCATTATTTATCGAACATGAAGATAAAATACCAACGGATTTAAAAATGTTCTTCAAAAATTAATAAACTAAAAAGATAATTTCTTATATTGACTTAGTTTTAGCAGTTTCTTTATGTAATCTTGCTGCTAAAAAAAACTATACGTATACATGTTCGTAAATAGGTTTTGGATAAGAAATTTCAAATTCAAAAACCTACAGATTCTTGTTCTACACTTTTTATTTCATTTCTTTTGAATTTTTTAATTTAATTGCTTTGCAGATCGAGGTTTTAGTTCTGAAGAGTAATTAAAAATATTGGCAATAGTCACCCAATTTTCTTGATTCCAATTAATTATTAAGGCCTTTGTACATTTATTTTCTACAGTGTATGATAATTATTAGAATATTTTATATTATACAAAATTACAAGAAATTCATACATTTGAATATTGAACTACAAATTATTTACCCTAAATACTGAACTTGACTATGCTGAAAAAAAATTATACACATTATTTAGTACTTCCGTTCCAACAAAGAACAACAGGAGTTGCTTCCATGTTTTTAAAATAAATATAGGTTCTAGATTCTGACAACTCACATAAAATTTGCGACATCATGCAATTGTTTGTAATTTTGTTTCAATTTCATGGCTAACACTACAAATGAGCAATATTTATGTAACTTTAATGCCCATTTTACGGATTACAAGACGTGTAAAATAAAATCTGATTAGTGATTTAGATGCAGAATTAAATTCTCTACAATTTTTATTTGCACTATTTACACCAAAAACCAATTGGTAACTTTTGCGCACGGAAAAACTGATTTCCCATATTAAACGCCTATGCCTCCTTTTTGATTTACATCCTGTATATAGATTGCATTGGAGAAAGAATGAATCTAGACCTCCATAAAAATTATATTGTTAACATTTTTTGTTATAAAAAAATAATTGAATGTTTTTGTTCTGTTTATATGAATCAATAAAGAACACACATGAAATGTTTTTCCTTATAAACTACGTCTAAATTTATTGTATATTGCAATTATTTACAATTTAACCCTGCCCTTTACAAAGTATAGCAGCAGAGTGGTCTGCTATACAATTTTACATCTTCACTGTTGTTGGAAGAGTGTTAGTTTCGACTCTATCCTGACAGTTAACTACTGGAAGAAGAGAACTGGTTCTACATATATAATCTACCTTTTGCGAGTGCTTCGTTTAATAGTGCAAGTGCTCCGATTATTATTATTCTCCAAGACGTCAAGCTATAGACTTGCCGCATTTCTTCTGCACTGCAACGATTCAGCGAGTTCCCAAGGCTGGTCTGCAGAGTCCGTCAGAGCCTTCGAGCATACACTATGCTCGAAGATCAGAGCAGCTGAAGAATCCCACACTCTTCACCTAAGTCCGACCACCGCAGCGCACGAGTGTCCAGACTATACAGGTTAGAGTTTATCCTTTTCCAATCAATTACATATATAGAACCAGTCTTCGTTCTTACCGCTCTGGTTCTTCGATTCTACGTTTAGTAATATTCTTTACGTTAAAAAAAAAACAGACCATATCACTTTATTAATAAACAGAAGGGAATGTTTGTGGTTAAAAATAATACTGATGTAAGCAATTTTCCGAAATTAATTACTTTCTTTAAAAGAAGAAATGGTGACTAGTAACCTAAAAAGTCAAAATTGCACCAGAACAAGTTGATCAATTTTTAAAGATGCATTAGGCAAGGTATTTTTAACGATCAAAGTAATTAATTTTATCAAAAACGTTTAAATATACTCTGTAGTTATCAACTGTATTGATAACATTGTAACACAGCATTTTCTTAGTAAGTATGTTCATGTTTATATATTGTTGTATGGTATTATATAAGATATCCGTTTACTTTTGTCAGTTGTTAATTAGAATTTATGATATGAAATATCAACTTTATAATAGAATTATATGTTTATAATTCAGTAGTTGTGTCTTATTGGAGCTGCTTATTTCATCTACTTTTATCAGAATATTTAGAATTTGTTCAGGTTATGGGCCCAGATCCGCTGAACTAAGAATATAATGGAGATGGAATACATAATTAATAAACATGGCATTACACCATTCAACGGATCAGATTTCGGGAATTGGTTTTTCTAGAAGAAAATGATCTCTTAGCCATTTTAGAAAATGCTTTCATTAAAGTTGAAGAATTGACAGTTGCCGAGAAAATAAAAAATTCCAAGGCGAAGTATATCCTTGTTCAATACATAGCGGATAGTCACCTAGAAATAATGAAAGAAGGTGAGACATCCATAGAAATTATTCAAAAATTAACACTCACATTTCAACGTACTGGTATTGTTGACACTGAAATATAGTGAAGAAAATCCGCTTAATACATTTTTTATTCAGTTTGACAAACTTGTCAGAGAACTGATGCTAAACCTAGTGAAAGTAAGATCATCTGCTATTTGTTATTAGCAATGCCAAGTTCGTTTGATAATGTAGTTACTGCATTGGAACAATAAACAATAATCTCTCTTTATAATTCGTCAAAAATAGATTAATTGAAGAAGAAATAAAAATAAATAATAATTAATAAACAGAAACAAAAACTTTGAATGCTACAAATGTACAAATGTGGAAAGAAATGACAGAAGAAATCAGAATGCAAATTGAGACCCCGAAAGAATGAAAAGAACAATTACAGTAACAAAGAAGTAAATAACATAGAAATAAAACAAAATGAAATATGTTTTATTGCCTGGAATAATATCACTGCGAAGAATAAAGGTGCGGCCATTCATTTTTATGTAGATTCTTGAGCTTCAGATCAATTAATAAATACAGATAAATATTTTCACCAAGTTATTAATTTAAAAAATCCTATAAGAATAAACATAGCAAAGAAATTAATGGCAATGAAGGTTGGAACTATTTTAACAGAAGAATGTACTGTAAAGCATGTTTTATATGTTCCTGAATTAAGAAGCCATTTACTTTCTGTAAACAAAATATAACAATCCGGTTTGGGCGTAAACTTTGAGAAGGATACAGTAATAATTTACAAAAATCAACATAAGAAGAATATTTTGTATGAAGCAGAATTCAAGGCAAAAGAAGTAAGAGCACAAAAAGCATATTCTGCATCTACAAGTGATGAGATATGGCATAGGCAACTTGGTCATGCATCGATGGAGAAAATTAACGAATTAAAGAAATGAAAATTGATAAATTGCGAAACTTCGAAATCAGAAATTCTGTGCGAACCTTGTATTAAAGGCCGACAAATAAGATTACCGTTCAATAAAGCATAGTAAGCGAATACTAGAACTCATACATTCTGATTTGTACGGACCGATAAATCCAGTTACGTATGATAACAAGAAATACATGTTAACTCTCTTAGACGACTACAGTCATTTTGTAGTTGTTTACTTGCTACAAAGTAAAACAGAAGTGACAGATTGTTTCAAGAAGTACACAGAAATGGTTGAGACAAAATTTAATTTCAGACTGTCCAGGTTCAGATGCTATAACGGTAAAGAATATTTAAATAAACATTTTAGGACTACTGTAATAAAAAAAGGAATCCAAATAGAATCTACTATAGCGTACACACCACAACAGAATGGTAAAGCCGAAAAACTAAACAGAACCATAATAGAAAACGCTAGAACATTGATAGCAGACTCGATAAAGAAATATGGGGAGAAACACGTATAATTAATCGACTACCTACAGTCAATAGAAAATTTCTTGCTTAGATCTGGAATAGTGAAGTACCGAACTATGAGAAACTAAAAATTTTTGGATCCGAAACTTATACATATATTTATTTATAAAGAACATAAAGAGAGCAAAATGTCAGAAAAGTCGAAGAAAGTATACATGATTGAATACTGTAACAACCGTTATAGACTATGGAACGCTGCAGAAAGGAAAATAATTAAGGCACGAGATGTTATATTTAACGAAGAAAATAAGAAATCATAAGGAATTGTTTATGTAGATCCAGAAATATCGTTTTAGTACAATTTCTTCGGCAAATATTAAAGTTTATATTATGAATTCGTGAAATAATCTTAACACATACTCTTCGTGCTAAAGAATTGAATCGATTAAATATGATGTTTAGCTTATTTATAAAATTTTACTTTTAAAAAAGTGTTATCGTACATAATAATTTAGGATAAAATCCCTGTCCCTACGGTCTCAGGTTTTTTAAAAATTATTACGTACATAAACCCTTTTTAAGCAATATTTATTGCATAAGCTAGACATGTCAAATTTAATCGATTAAATTCTTAGCACTCGTGATTTAACTATTGACTAAACTATTCATAGGATAATAGACCAATCGGATATCTCAATTTAATAATAATTCACTCAAATGAGAAACATGCGAAAGAATAAAAGGTTATTAAAGTTATTAATACCCTATTATTATTATTATTTTATTATTATTTGCAAATTTTACATATGTTGAAATTTAAAAAAAAAGACAATAGAACAAAAACTATAGTATTCTACTTACATATAATGGTTTTTACCCATTGAATAATAGACATATTCTAAAAATCAAATTAAACATAATGTATTCCATAACTATTATTATCTCATTTATACGTGTATGTGTTCAGTAAATGTCGTATTCAATCTAATTTCGTATAAATTTTTTACTATGTCATTGTCCGTTTTAGTGATTATTAGGAGTAAATACACTTTGATGATGATGCTCTACTCGATGTACACATAAGAAGATATGCAATAATTTCTTTTACCCATTGACTGTACTTGTTTTAGGTTTCACTGGAATTCGTTTCTATCTTATCACAATGACAAAGGATCGAAGCATTGAAAATATGTAACATACTTGTATCACATTTGAATCAAGTAATTATTTTGAAGAAAGAAGTACACTGTGTGAATTTCGTAGTAAGTCATTGTTCACGCATTGGTCATTGGTTGGAAGTTTTTGAGTGATAACACGAATTTTTGATTACTCTAAAAAAATTTAGCATCAGCGCCAACGGTAAAAAATATATGTAAATTTTACTTAAGTCGATCTTCTATTAATGGAAGTTCTCGATAACTCTAACAGAGAACAGGGCAGGCATTCGTTTAGTCAGAATCCACGCTTCAAACAAGACTACGCAAACAATTATTCTATCAAGCTATGATTGAAGCTTGTGTAAATTTAAATAATTCACAGGGAACTGACACACTTGATGTATGTAGTATTGTTAAATTAGAGTTTGTCGCTGAAAAGATTCTGGGACTTTCCTGTTAGTTTTTAACGGCCTGTTATAACAAATATCACTGAATAAAAATTGAAAATTTCATATAACACATATATTTTATTGGTAAAAATTTTTAACAGACCGTTAAAAATTAACATGTAAGTTACAGAATAGGCCCCACTATCGAGTTCTATAGTTTTGAACACTGTTACGGATGACAGCGAAAGTGATGATGAACCATCGACATAGTATAATTTTCAGCCTTTTTCGAACGATGTTATTTACAGAGATTTAAATGGAATTGAAACTTCTTTGAAAATAAAGCTTAAAAACTAAACATCAGTCATAAATTACTGAATACCTTAATGTATGTATGTATGTACATACATACATATGTATTACCTATACAACGAGAAATATGTATAATGTATATTTATTTAAATGCAATGTACTATTTATTATAGAAATAGTTATTTTTTTACATACAATTTTTTGATTTCTCGAAATCTTGATAACTCGTACTTTTTTGTGACAAGTTATGATTTGTAGAGTTATCGAAGTTCGACTGTACTTGTTGCACTCTGCCTTGTTTTCATACATTTATTTGTTAAATATTTGCAAAAAAAATATATTGATTAATAATATATTTGTGTTTTTATCCAGTCCTTCAGATAAAATAGTTAAATATCAACAGTTGATAAGACTTTGATATTATTTACGGATATAGGAGATATATTTTTGTCCTCTACTGTCTCACATAGCTCTTATTTCACAATGTATATTCATTATAGGGGCTCTATATCTTTAAATATGCTATGAAAATATATATTCCTTAATCAATGTATAAACTAAAAGTATACTTTGCGAGAATACTTCGAATTTCATATCATATCCTAATTAATTAGTAGATATTTCGAGGATCATGAATTGAATATATCATAGAGTACTTGATGAAATAAAAAATAAAAGCTTTTAGTCATTTCCTTGAAACTGTCATAAAATAAATACTTACAAGCCAAGAATAGCGTGAAGGTAAGACAGTAATCCCTTGGCATCGGGCGAACCCGGTATGTGCTATGAAATAAAGCTTACTCAACAATTTGCTAAAAGTGAAAAGTATTCGTATATAGAATGAAGAATAACAAAAGTTTATACAGCGTTTTGCGTCCTATTTGGATATTTTGCAATGTGTTCGGGGTGCGTCCGTATTCAATACAAGGGCTACCAGGAAACCGAAACGTAATTTTAACCAAAGTAGATGTGGTTGCTACCATTTGTCGTATATTAACCATATTTAATTTTTCATTTTTTAATTTCGTTGTTACTATTTATGGGGTGATGCTTCTATTTCAAGATTTATTCGCAATCAATAACTTGTTTGCCTTTTTCGTGGTGGCTCAATGTATTTCAGATATATTTTTAAATTTATCGACATATCTATGTCTGTCAATTCATTACAATTTGATAGTGAAATATATCAATGAATCAGATTATTTACAAAAAAGATTTAAAGAAAATGAAACAAAACATAATTATGGAAATTTAAAATGGTGTTGCATAATTGTATTAATATCTTCGTTTGTTATTGTTACGGTATCGATGAACGCATTGAATATAATAAGAAGAAAATGCTCCGGGAGAATTACACACAAATTAGATTGTATAATAGATTTAATTCATGCGTATTCTAGCTTTACTGGAATGGTAGTGTTGCAAATATTATTACTTTTTGACTTGAAACAAAAATTAAATATAATTCACTCAAAAATTGAACGTATTACACATAAATCATACAAGCACCAATCAAAATATACCATGCACAAAATATTAAATATTCGTTCTGAACTAATTGCACAATTCCGAAATATTAATAAAATTTTTGAATGGTATCTTCTTGCATATACAGTGCATGTGCTCATTGCATTTTGCATAAATGTATTCAGTTCTGTTGATAACATATATAATACAACAGACGAGATTAACTATGAATTAATTCCTTTATTATGTAAATTGTTTCATTTTATTATCTTAATTTTGTCTTATTCATACCTTGAAAGCAAGGTAAATTACACATAGATACTGTATATGTTAGTGTAATGTTCTTAGCATTTTTTAGATGAATGAAACACTAAATGTTATTATCAAATATCGCTATGGGCAAACATTTTATCCTGGACATACAGATAAGGTAAGGAATGAGTGTACGATATCGTTGATAAATTCCTGCGATTAGTTTTCAACCAATCATGATGCTAAACACTTGAAAATTCAACCAATGGAAACAGTATTATACTGATAAAATCTCGTTACCCTGATAAAACCTCGTTATCCCGATAAAATCCCGCTACCAAGTAAACAAACATTTGTTGTTACTATTTATAATTGTCAGTGTGGCAGTTAATTAATATTTCAAGATTCATTTTGCGTTGTCTTTAGAATTTATCCCATCAAATACCACACGACCTCTCTGATTTTCTCAGATAAATTTTTATTTTTATGCACTCATTTTTTTTTTGCTTTTATAAAAAATCACTCAACTAAACCGACATTAGGTAAAAGCCTCTCCTCCTTCGGAGTCGGGATTTACAATGCAGTATGCTTTCGTGTTTGTTGCTAAGCAAAAAAAATAATTCGTGCAAAATAAAAATTTAGCGACAAAATTAGAAGGTCTTGTGATATTACCCAGGATAATTAAGTATATAGTTTTTTAAATAAATAAAATTGAAATATAGTTCACTGAATTATTAACAGCGCTGCCATAATAGGGCAATTATTTTTGTGCTGGTTTCATTTTTTGTCAGAAATTGTGCCACTTGTCTGCGAATTGTGGCGTTTTCCCCCTCTGCTACTATTAAATAATACGATTATTATTTCGGCGTATTTTGATAAATAGTGATATGTATTAGCTACTGTCATAATTTAATCAGTGATCTGTTAATTTAAGCCTATGGAGCATGATTTAAGTCAACAAATTAGATAATTTTACGATTTATTAATTATAACTTTTTACTCGTAACACAATATGATAAATAATATTGACTTCTAAAATTGCTCACCAAGGCAACCAGCGGGAAAAAAATCTTCAAAGCACGGTATCCAGGGCAACACTACCTATTACTGTTGTTATTATTAATAAACTTTCTGTGAAATTAAAGATATTTGTGAGCTAGCCCAGCTGAACAGTCTAAGAAAAACTATGGTATTCTACTTTTTTACCCATTGAATAATAAACTGTTACAGGAAAGATCGAAAAAATTTCTAAAAATCACTCTTTCACTTTTTTATCTCATTTAAACGTAGAAGTGTTCAGTAAATGTTTTATCCAATCTGACTTCGTATAAATTTGTTAGTATGGCAATGGCAGTTTAATTAAATATTAAGGGTAAATACACTTCGATGATGATGCTCTAGGTGACCTTGAGTCTGCTGCGGATGCGCCACGACCACATGCGAGTAACTCTCTTTGGAATTGTGCCTTTCAACACTACACTACTGTTCGAAGTACAAATAAGAGGAGAATGCATATATTTCATACACCTATTGACTGTCCTTGTTTTAGATTTTCACTGGATTTAGTATATATCTTGTTACACTTATCACAATGACACAGGATTCATACAACACACTTATATAGAAGAAACATTGAAGATATAAACTTATATAGATATGTAACATTTTTAAAAATATCATATTTGAATGAAATTATTACTTTTGAGAAAGCAAGTACAATGTGTAAATTTTGTAGTAAGTTATTGTTCACATATTGGTCATTGGATGGCATCATTTACTGACTGATAACAGGATAACACGATTTTTACCTCCCGCCTGTTTCTAGGTAAGGGAGGTATTGTTTTTGGTCAAAAAATTGGGTAGTGAGTTTTCAATGAATAAGCATGTTTTAGGGTACTTACAATATGATTTTACTATTTTCGCCATGGTGTCTGTATGTATGTATGTGTGTATGTAGTCTGTGGCAATTTTTTCGTCTCGCATAACTCAAATACTACAAAACCAAAAAATACAATTTTGTGAATTTTTGCTTCTTATATTTAAATGAAGAGCTGATTAGATTTTAAATAAAATTGGTCAACCGGAAGTAGCAGTATACTTGAAGCCCTTTTCGTGAAAAACACGATTAAATTTCCTTTTTCATCAATATATGTTATTTTAAAAGTTGTAAAATATTTAATTTTACATGTGTTTTGATTACACTAATTTCATTAATTTTCATTAAATTTAGAGATAATAAAATATAAAGAAATTAGATTTCACAAATCTTGCATTCCTTGTACACCATAGAAACACTTAAAAAATTTCAATTTTTCACGAAATGTGACACATGTCATTTTGATGGTGTTGCTGTTTTCTTAGTGAAATATATGTCAAAAATAAAATAAATATACAAAATTAAATTCAATTTCTCAAATATAAATAGAAAATAAACAATTAAGAAGGTATGTTCCTGTATCATCAAATACTATTTTGTATCGTTTAAGAGTAGTATTTAGCGGGAGGTTATGTGCTGCCCACACCAGATTTTTTCTTAAATAAGTCGAACTTTTATTTCTGGAATAACTGGAACAGAAAAAAGCGCGGGCATATTCCTTTAGTCGATTTTCAGGGGAATCCTGCACATAAATAAGACTACGCAAACAATTTTATCAAATTTAAATAATTCACAGGGATTCCTGCTGTTTGTATGCAGGTGGATGATGATATTGTTAAATTGGAGTGTGTCGCTGATGAGGATATTATCGAGATCTATAGTTTCGAACTTATAAACTCCGTTACGAACGACAGCGAAAGTGATGCTGAACCATCGACATAGTATGATTTTCAGCCACTTTCGAACGGTTTGGTTGCAAATTCTTTTGCATTTTGGATTTATATTTGCAAGCAAATGAAGATACATTTATTATTTTTCATTGTAACTAATAGGTATTAATTAATAACTTTATGTTTTTTTTACTAATAATATAAATATAGTTTCTAAAATATTTCAAACGACACCTATTTTTGACATTTCGCAATTATTTGAAGACGTTAAAAATGTTTATTTTTTGTTCCTATGTGACTTACGTTCATTGAAATGTATATTATTGATAACATAATTTTTTTGAAGCTTTTATCACAGCTGATTATATTTTTGAAAAAAAAAATGGAATTTGCTTTGTGTGTCTAGGAAACTTCCTCTTCCGGTTTTCCAATTTCACTCAAAATCAACTCAGCTCTTCATATTTTCATGAAACATGAATTTCAAGTTTCGTTTACATATCTTGCCTCGTTCATGAGATATTAACGCACACGGACATCCATCCATCCTCACACACAGACATCATTGAGAAATTGGTCTTAACGGATTCAGTGGCCGTCAAAATATGTATTTCCGCAAAAATCTCGTCAGTGATTTGTTTTTCATGATTCCAATTCTTCCTTATACTTTGTATAAGAATCTAAAAACTAAACATCAATCATCAATTACTAAATATTTTAGGCAAAATGAAATGTTTTTATGCACATGTGTACATATAAGTACATACCTACACAAATAGAAACATGTATAATGTATGTTTAAATGCAATGTACTAGTTATTATGTTATGCTTTTCTTAGAAATATGTAGTTTTCTTACATTAAATATTTTTTGAAACAATTTGATGTTTTTTTGGAAATCTTAATATTTCGTACATTTTTGTGACAAGTTATGATTTGAGTTATCCATGTTCGACTGTACTTGCTGCACTCTGCTTTGTTTTCATACATTTGTTTGTTAAATATTTGCAAAAAAAATATATTGATTAATAATATATTTTTGTTATTATCCAGTCCTTCGGATAAAGTAGAAAAGCATCAACAGTTGATAAAACTCTGATTTTATTTACGGACATACGAGATATATTTTTGTCCTTTCTGACGCTTTATATATTTTAATATGCTATGAAAATATTTATTTCTTAATAAACGTATAAACTAAAAGTATACTTTGCGAGAATACTTCCAATTTAATAATTATAATAATAATAATAATAATCTTTATTGTGGCTAAAACATTGCAAAATATATGCCAAAGTCATGTACAAGAAAACAATGTAGGTATTAATACAACATATTCACATGTGAGGACACATCTGCACATGTGTCATATCATAATTCATTGCAATTTAGGAATTCATTAATGCTATAAAAGCAGTGTGACAATAAAATCTGTTTGATGTTACATTTGAATGCATTCAGTGGCGCGGTCTTTAACTCATTACTGAGTTTGTTAAATAATGTTGGTCCCCAGTAATCAACACTATTTTTACACATATTCAACTTTACAAATTTAGGAATAATATTGTCTTTTAATCTAGTTCCATAGTTATGTATATCTGTATGCTTAACATATACAGGATGTTCAATTTAAGTGTGCCACCATTGCTATCTCGAGAACTATAAGAGCTACGAGGTCGGTTAAATTAGTAAACAATTTCTATATTATAAGACAATTAAAATGAGAGAAACAAGAATTTTTTTAGACCAGTGGTTCTCAAAATGCGGGGTGCAACTTTCTTATTTTAAATGGCAACCTATATTTTTTATTTGCTTATCCGATTCAGTATTTTTTTCTGAATTCAATGATATTCACATGTAATGACCAAATAATACAAAATATTTGAGAAAAATGCAAAATTAGAAATGTGTCATTTGCCTATACATATGGCTATACAACCTTTGCCATGGAAGAAAACATATAAATCAAACAATTATTAATATCAGTTTTTTTGAAGTGTACTTCTGTGTTTCTGTATTGTAACAACAAAATGAATAATTATTCTCATAATTCCAGTTTTTGCAATTATTTCCGCATGTGATTTATTGGTTTTCTTCCATGGCAATCTTTGTATTTCTAATTTTGCATTTTTCTCAAATATTTTGTATTATTTGGTCATTACACGTGGATATCGTTGAATTTAGAAAAAAATACTGAATCGAATAAGCAAATAAAAAAAATAGGTTGCCACTTAAAATAAGAAAGTTGCACCCCATATTTTGAGAACCACTGGTTTAAAAAAATATTTTTGAAGCTCATTAAAATTGTCTTTTAAAATAGAAATTGTTTGCTAATTTAACCAACCTTGTAGCTCTTATAGTTCTCGAGATAGCAATGATGTCACACTTAAATTGAACACCCTGTATATTAATATTGTTTTTTACATAAAGTAGGCATTTATATATGAAAATACATGGTAGAGACAATATTAAATTTTTGAAACAATGGTTTACAATGAAACCTGGGGTTTTCTTTTGCTATAATTCGTACAGCTTTCTTTTGCATTCTGAAAACCTTTACAGATTGTGTACAAGAACCCCAAAGTAGAATTCCATACTTAAGATGGGTATGACAAGTTGCAAAATATGCTGTTAGAAGAGCATCTGTAGACGCTACCATAGCTAATTTTCGCAAAGCAAAAATACTGGTAGCCATTTTTTTACATAGATTATCAATCTGGCATACCCAATTTATATTAGGACTGATATATAGTTTACATTTTTATTTGTAATCAACATTTTTTGGGTTTTATCTACATTAAGTTTGAGTTGGTTAGCTGAAAACCATATTTTTGCACAATTTATAATCTGATTAAATTCGCCTTTAGCATCATTAACATCATTACAATCTTTCAAAAATGTGGTGTCCTTGAAACATTGGACATATTATTTGGTAGGTCACTAATGTAAATTATAAAGAGTAGGGGCCCAAGTGTAGATCCTTGGGGCACTCCTACATTTGTTTTCTGTATGTCTAAAAAAGTACCGTCTACATACACTGTTTGACTCCTATCAGAAAGGTAAGATCGAACAAGTTGCAATGGTAAACCTCTAATTCCATAGTAGCTTAATTTATATAACAGAATTTCGTGTGACACACAATCAAAGGCTTTAGATAGGTCACAAAAGGTTGTATTAATAGAGTTACCTTGGTCAACAGTGTTACATATTTTTCACATTGTTTGTAATAGAGCGTCGTTTGTAGATTTTTTACAACGGAAACCATATTGACAGTTAGATATAATGTTATTCTTCTCAAAATAATTCGAAATTCTATAATGTAAAATGTAAAATATCATATCCTAATTTATTACTAGATATTCCGGAGAACATAAAATAAAGACTAAAAGTTTTTTGCACTTACGGGTTTAAATACCCTAATTTATTCTTCCATCTCGTGGACTGAAGTGTCAGTTTTAATCTCGGAGGGATTAAATTTCGAAATTTAATTATAAGGGATTAAATTGACAAATAAACAAGTAACCGCAGCAACAAGTAAAATATTTTATAAAATTATTTTATTTAAATAACATTTATTATTAATAGTTTTATACAGTTGATAACTACAGAGTATATTTAAACATTTTTATAAAATAAATTACCTTGACAAATAAAAATACATTATCTAGTGCATTTTTAAGTATTGGTCAACTTGTTCTGCTCTAATTTTGACTTTTAGGTTAGTAGCCACCATTTCTTCTTTTAAAGAAAGTAATTAATTTCGGTAACAGTATTATTTCTTACCACCAACATTCCCTTCAACATCGAATATTGCCCAAATGATAGCTTGCACAATTTTTGATCGTTCATAAAAATATTCTAGCAGCACAAAAATTAAAGTTTCTTCTATGAATTCATGAAATAATCTTGAAATATACCCCTCGTGCTAAAGAATTTAATAGTTTAAAATTGATGTCTAGCTTATTTACAAAATTTTGCTTTTAAAAAAGTGTTACATAATAATTTGAAATTATTATATACTCAAACACATTTTAAGCAAATTTTTTTACATAAGCTAGACTTGTCAAGTTTAATGGATTAAATTCTTAGCACTCGTGATATAACTATTGAATATATTTAAACGTTATTGATAAAATTAATTACTTTGACTTTTGACCATTAAAAATACTTTGTCTAGTGCATCTTTCAAGAATTGATAAACTTGCTTTGCTGTAATTTTAACTTTTTAGGTTACTAGCAATCATATCTTCTTTTAAAGAAAGTAATTAATTTCGGAAATTTGCTTATAGTTATATCAGTATTATTTCTAACCATCAACAGTTCCTTCAACATCGAATTTCGCCCAAATGATAACTTGCACAATATTTCATCGTTCATAAAAATATACTAGCAGCACTGTTTTCGTGTATTTTTGAACTTCTTTAATGTCACATCACTTGTTGAAAGCTTCGATCTGTTTCTATATATTTTTCTCGATTTTATCGGCAGTATTTCCACTGTGGCTTCTTCACATTATCCATAATGAAACGTCACTCAAAATATACACAAATTTTCATTTTATCTAGGCCACCTACAAAATTTTAATAATGCTATCGTTGTTATCAAAGTCATCCATTTTCAACATACGAGTATGTATTTTCAATGCTTTAAAATTAATCATTATTTATAATGTATTGCTGAAACGAGGGTTGAAAGTGCAAAAAATAGTGTATTTACCACAGGACTGAAGTGCCTTTAATCCCTCAAATGATTATTTCCCTCGCCTACGACTCGTGAAATAAACTTCACTCTCGGGATTAAATCATGCACTTCAGCTCCTTGGTATATAAACTACTATTATTCATATCCTTGAACTTGTCATAAAATAAATACTTACAATTCAAGAGTCTTTGTTATTTTACAAAGAAATTCATTATAGAGGTTTTATATCTTTAAATATGGTATGAAAATATATATTATAATCAATGTAAATACTAAAACTATTTCGAATTCTGTAACATATCCTAATAAATTACATGAATTAAATATATCATATCGTACAATACTTGTTAACTTAAATAGTAAAAGCTTTTATTAATTTACTTGAAATTGTCATAAAATAAATACTTGGCTTGAAAATTAAAAGTCACATGTGAGGGCAAGATAGTAATTTCTTGGCATCGGGCGAATAAACACCCGCATATGTGGCTATGAAATAAATCTTCCTCAACTATTTCCTGAAAGTGAAAACTATTCAGATATACAATGAAGAATAACAAAAGTTCATACAGCGTTATGTGTCCTATTTGGATATTTTGCAAAGTGTTCGGGATCTGTCCGTATACCATACAAGGGGCACCCACTGAAATATAGTAATACTGGTACGCGCATGCTCTCCCTGTATTGAAAAAGCGAGCCAAGAGAGATAGTTTGCGTTTGGTATCTCCATCATTATCTAGTACTTCTGCGCTTGCGTAACTATAGTTATGACACGTACAGACTTATACAAAAATTAATCACTGTGTTTTAAGTTAATGTGCTGTTGACATTTCCTATAAATGTAAAATAAAAATAAGTGTTTTTTGAATGAAAAAAAAAGGTGCGACACTGTAGCGCAAAGCTTTGCAAAGCTGTTTGGCAGCCAAATACGAAATTTTCCTTTCTAGGTACCAAATATATACATTAACCTAAAACTTTTGACATTTTGTTCAATCATTTCATTCAATGTGAAAATGATGAATATTTCACGTTATAATCATTAAAGTGACTATGAATACATCAGGGCAATGTCATTATTTCTTTCTCTCATTTGAATTTCAGTTTTCCTATCAATAATTACTGCTACGATACAAACTTTTTGAACGTACTGTACAACAATGATAAGGAGATACCTGTGGGTCGCTTTCTCTCTCGGCTCGCATGTACAGTTTTGTTCAGAACTTATGCCCCATAACCCCTCCACAGGTATCAAAACAGAACTAAAAACCGACAAACGTTCTCGCTAGTCGAATGAGAAAGATAAACAATACCAAATGAAGGACAGGTACATTATCCATTGTTTACCGGAGACAGGTTATACAATTTCAGATTTCTGATCTTATAATATTTTGCAAAATTCAAGTGAATATTGGATACTGTTCACAAGTTCGTTGACGCATCCAATATATACCATAATAAGAAATGTAGATGTAATTGCTACCATTTGTCGTATATTTACCATATTCTATTTTAAACTTTTACCGCTCATACTACTTATAATCTGATGAATATGTTTCAAATTATATTCAGCGCCAATAATTTGAAGGCCTATTTTGTGGTGGCTTTATATATTTCAGATATATTTTTAAAATTATGGACATCATATATATATATATATATATATATATATATATATATATATATATATATATATATATATATATATATATATAGAGTGTTCAATTTAAGTGTGCCACCATTGCTATCTCGAGAACTATGAGAGCTACAAGGTTGGTTAAATTTGCAAACAATTTCTATTTTACAAGACTATTTTAATGAGCTTAAAAATATTTTTTTAACCAGTGGTTCTCAAAATATGGGGTGCAACTTTCTTATTTTAAATGGCAACCTATTTTTTTTATTTGCTTATTCGATTCAGTATTTTTTTCTGAATTCAACTATATCCACATGTAATGCCCAAATAATACAAAATATCTGAGAATAATGCAAAATTAGAAATGTATCATATTTATTTAAATATGCCCATACAAAGATTGCCATGGAAGAAAAACAATAAATCAAATGCAGAAATAATTGCAAAAACTGTAATTATGAGAATAATTATTCATTTTGTTGTTACAATACAGAAGTACAGAGGTACTCTTCAAAAAACTAATATTAACAATTGTTTGATTTATTTGTTTCCTTCCATGGCAAACTTTGTATAGGCATATTTAAATAAAAATGATACATTTTTAATTATGCATTTTTCTCAAATATTTTGTATTATTTGGTCATTACATGTGAATATCATTGAATTCAGAAAAAAATACTGAATCGAATAAGCAAATAAAAAAATAGGTTGCCATTTAAAATAAGAAAGTTGCACCCCGCATTTTGAGAACCACTGGTCTAAAAAAATTGTTGTTTTTCTCATCTTAATTGTCTTATAATATAGAAATTGTTTACTAATTTAACCGACCTCGTAGCTCTTATAGTTCTCGAGATAGCAAAGGTGGTACACTTAAATTGAATATCCTGTATATGTCTGTCAATTCATTACAATTTGGTGGTTAAATATATCAATTAATCAGACAACTTACAAAAACTATTTAAAGAAATTGAAACTGAACAAAATTATGGAAATTTAAAATGGTGTTTATTAATATCTTCAATTGTTATTGTTACTGCATTGATGAGCCCGTACAACATAGCTGAAAAATTATGCGCCGCGACTGATGCCCCAGAATTTAACTACGCGGTGGAATTAATTCATGCGTATTCTACTTTTACTGGAAAGGCAGTTTTGCAGTTATTATTACTTTTTGACACGAATGAAAACATAAACAAAAATTGAACGTATCACACTTAACTCATATAAACAACAATCAAAACATAACCATGCATAATATTTTAAATATTCGTTCTAAACTAATTGCACAATTTCAAAATATTAATAAAATTTTTGGATGTTATCTTCTTGCATATACAGTGCATGTATTCCTTGCATATTGCATGAATGTATTCAATTCTATTAATATCGTATCTAACATATCTAATAGAGAAGATTAACTATGAATTAATTCCTTTTACATGTGAATTGTTTTATTTCATTATCTATATTCTTATTTTATGCATACCTTGAAAACAAGGTAAATTGCACATAGCTACTTACTATATGTGTTAGTGTAATGTAATAAGTATTTTTTAGAAGAATGAAATACTAAATCTTAATATCAGATATCGCTATGTGCAAAAATTTGATCCTGGATGTACAGATACGGTAAGGAATGAGTGTACGATTTGGATGATTAAACCTATTTCTTCCGGACGTTATATTCATTTTCTCTTTGGTCAACCTAAGAAAATTAAGATTAATACAATTTTGAATATTGTCAATTTCTTATCCAACATTGCATCATAAAAACTTGTGCAAACTAAAAAAAGTTCTTCTAACTTATACAAAAAAGTTGATTAATAGTCTCTTCTTTAATACTAATTCACGTACTATCAACATAGATGGTAATATTTTTTAGATTGATTCTTCCGATCGGATTAAATATTGCTCCCTACCATATATTTCTGGTTTAACACCATCTTTAGCTAGTGCTTTGAAAGACGAAATTGTGAAAATAGCAAATAGGAATTATTTTTCGTTATTCACTAATCTAAAAGATAGGACTCCTATTTTACTTAAATCCAATGTTGTATATAGGATTCCATGTAAAGCTTGTAACTTTGTTTACATAGGTCAAACCAACTGACATCTTAAGAGCAGAATAATTTCAGGAAAATAGCAAATAAATCACTATAAGTTCTTGGATAACATGGCTTAAGATATAATTTATTACAAAATATATTGTCTATAACGACGTTTCAGCCATGATTACAGTCATCTCCAGGTTCCACAAGTTGAATAATATTGTAACGTTCGTGGGTTCAAAACGTTTTTATTTAAACAACAAGAAATGTTATTAATAACAAACACTTAATAATTATTATAATAAATAGTAAAAGTAAATTAACACTAGGTATATAACACTAAAATAACGAATAGAAAAACTTATACACTAACACTTATCACTACTATAAATAAACACTATTATTTATATTAATTAGCCGAGTGATATTTATTTAAGACGATATATTTATTTTCAGACCGCGCGATATATTTATGTTCACAAGTACTTCTTAGTAGCTCGGGAGTCAACTGACTGACTGACCGACTCGACTGAGTCCGAGTCAACTAACTGACTGACTGACTGGTCCCGGTGATTCGCTCTTTTATATACACGTTGGAAGGATTGCTACCAAAATTTAATCAGTTCGTAATGTAACAAGTCTAAGTCAGCACTTTATAGTTCATGCAATGATTAAGTAAGTAGGTCAGCTATTGTTTATTTGTGACACATATTTTGCTGACTTAGGACTTTTACAAATATATATAAGTGGTAATATGTAAGTAAGTAAGGAAGTAAGTACAGTAGAGTATAGTAAGCTGTAGAGTACCATCATCATTGACAGTTATTTAATAAAGAGTATGTAAGTAGTCTACGAAATCAAGCCGTTTTATTATTGCTGACTCCCAGTCTCGACAGGACCCTCTTTTATTTTCTACCCTGTTAGGTGGTGTTAGAAATGTAATTTGAATTATCAAATTATTAAATGATATCATAGTTAGAATTTTTAGACTAGAAGCCCCCACCCCCCTCCTACAATCCAAATCACCTCGCATGTACACGCACATATGCTCACGTATAGGCACATGCGCACACGCACAAAAACGTCATAGTTAAAAAAATGGAATCGTTCTCTAGGGATCGAAATTAAATTTTGTCAATACTTCGCTTACATACGAGTACATGTACATGTACATGAACATAATATTAAGTTGTAGAAGAAGTATAAGTTGTTTGTACTTACGAAATTACTGTTATATGTTTGCAGACATTAGCAGTACGTGACAAGGAAACAAAGAATCTAATGTGTTGTGTAAGATGTTCTTAATTACTTTCTTCTGTGTCTGTGCTGATTCCTGCAAAGCGAGAGAGGCATAATTATCCTGCTTCCAGCTGTGTAAGTACACCAGTGTAGGTATTTGGTTACAAATAGTTGCCATAGCAACGGCATGCTTATGCATGGCGCCTACAGCTATGTCCCATCGACATTCTATGAACTGAGCCGGATGAATGTTTTGTCATCTCACTGCAAATACTCGTATTCCGGTTAAATGTTGGTTTGGTAATACATTCTGCTTAGAGAATCGGATAATTTTTCTGCGAACCAATGTTACATGTAAATTTTCATTGTGTGTCTGGTTCGTGAAATTCAAATTCATTATTGGTTGTTGGTAGTCCACAAAAAATTACACTGTTGGATTAACCTTTCAGACTGAGGCCGGGTAAATTTCCTAATACTGTTGCTTTTGTAACCTAGCCTAGGAAAAAGCACTTAAAAAATGGGATATGGAAAGCATACTTTCAATGCGGTCAACGTTAATTTTAAACAACGACTTCGTACTACAGTACGCAAAAGAAATGCATATTATATTAATAACAACAAAATTTTAGTAACTTTATTGCAGTTTTATTAATGACACTTATTCTTATAAAATATCACAACTGATAAAATTTCCTTGTCTGATTGCACTCATCACTAAAAATTTGTATTTCCATCAAAGTAGTAAATATTACAATATAGAATATATTATTTCATTTTACATGCTTCATATGTAAAATATACAACAATTATTATGATAAAAGTAACAATATAATTGTGAGTAATGAATTGTGGTAAAAATTATTTAATTTTTAGTTATCTACAAATAATTACAACACATTAATGTAGTTTTTTCCACAATATTGTGTATAAAGCCTACTACGACGTTGCAATCAAGACATCTTGTTAGTATAAAACAAACATTTATGTCGTATGGATGCAGTACCTATTTGAGGAGGATTTATTTAAACAGTTATATTTATATATGTTTTCGTGGTAGAAATAATAACAGATTGGAAGCTGAACAAACTGATCGCAACATTAAAAGGTAGGTTAATAGTTTAAGCACTCGGCAGCTATTACGAACAGATTTGTGCAACTTATTGTTTACATTTCGTGTAACTGGGAATTTAAATTAATATAGGTAGATATTTCAATGTTTCTGTACTCAAAGTTCAACGTATTGTTATTTATATTCTAGAATCTAGATAATGATGTTGACAAAGATATATTTGATAAATTATCTACCGAATTAATTCACAAGGAATTATAAGAAAATTCAGCTTACAGGCAATATACTACAAATTATAATTTATTTATGGATATTAATTCATGAAATTGAAACATTTTAGAATAGCATCAAAAAATTTGAATATTGGAAATAAAGATTGGTGCACATGTGACAAATGAAAAATGGAAGAAAAAGTGTGTTGCAATGAGTGCAATAAAATAACAGAAAATTGAAACCAATATTTAGTATTTTTAAATATTTCATTGCAGAAACAATGCATATGCCCATAAAAAATAAAAAATTCAATAAACAAAAAAATTTTACTGCAATATTATAGAAATTTAATACATCTAGCATTTGCTAAAAAAACAAATATAATAAATTGTAGTACCTAGTACCTAATTAAAAATAAATTATATATTTAGTAAAATTATATATTTAGTAAAAAGTCAGTCTGATCTGAAGAATTTAATTCTGCATATTGTCTGGGTCTGGCTAATGCGACAATTTCCTAACTTCTACTCATTCCCATTATACTAAAAATAAAACATTGTCGTGTATACAGGGTGTTCATTTTAAGTGGTACACTATTGCTATTTCGATAACTATAAGAGCTACGAGGTCGGTTAAATTAGCAAAGAATTTCTATATTATATGACAATGAAAATGAGCGAAACAAGAATTTTTTTAGACCAGTGGTTCTCATCATATAAAAAAAAAACAGAAAAACAATTCAAAACTGTAACTCGCGTATTGAGAGAAACGCTCAATAGGTTGAATTTATAAATAGAAGTGATAGGTACATGAACTCAGCTAGAGGACGCCCTATTCCTGTATATTAGTCCCGTTTAAAAGTATACCAAGAGTATAAAAAACATAAAACTACCGAAAACTTCATAAAATTTAAACGAACAAAAGCAATCTGTGGGAAAACGGAACTACAAAGTAAGAGATTAGTAAGGATGCTCCTATAAAAGAAGTGTGGAGTAAAATGAGCAGAAAAAAAAAAACAAAACAGCACACTGATCTGTTAATAAATAATAATAAAACAATCAGCCCAAGAAATTGCAATTACATTAACAGACCAATTCTATTTAAATTCAAGTAACTCACAAAACATTCCTCAATTTCTATTACACAAAAACAAAACAGAAACGGAACACATCGAAATAAATCAAAATGAAAATGCGAAATAAATTATCCTATTACAAAAAAGGAACTAACCACAACAATACAGGAAATACAAAAGTCAACTAGCCCCGGCCCCGACGGCATAACATACGAACACATAAAACACCTTCCAGACGAAACACTAGATTTCATATTAACAATATATAACAACACTTGAACCAATAATAAATTCCCATTAAAATGGAAGGAAGTCGCCACGATACCTCTACTCAAACCGAACAAAATCAAAACAAAACCACTAAATTACAGACCGATATCGTTATCAAACTGCCTAAATAAAATCCTACAAAAAATCATAAACAAAAGGTTAATATGGTTTTTAGAAAAAAATAATATATCAAACATAAATCAAAGTGGATTCAGACAACCGATCAACTTATTGCTCTACAAACAGAAATATATAAAGCTTTCAAAAACAAACAATATGCAGTAGCGATAATGTTCGATATATCAAAAGCAAGCGACACAGTCTGGAGACATTACATCATAAAGAGCATGAAAGAATACGGACTAGAGGGAAATATACTTAACTACATTAAAAATTTTCTCAGCGAACGTAAATTCAAAGTCAGATACAACGGAACCCTCCCAGAAACCAAAGCAAGTGGAAATAATTAGTGTCACCCTATTTTTAATAGCGATGAACAAAATAACAGAGTATATCCCCCAACACGTAAAAGCGTCACTATTTGCAGACGATCTCGCAATATGCTACAAAAACAAAAACCTCAAAACACAAAAACAAGAATTACAAAATACTACTAACCGATCAGAAGAATGGTTCAAAAGCACCGGATTACAATTTTCTGAACAAAAAACAATTATGTTATTCACAAAACTGACTAAACCAATTACAAAGCCCACTATAATATTACATAACAAAAAAATTTAATATGCTACCAAATTAAAATTCTTAGGGATGATAATAGATCCACGACTAACCTGGAAACACCAACTTCACCAACTAATACTAAAATGCTACAAAGGGTTAAACCTGTTGAAATGTCTATACAACAACAAATGTGAATCTTACCGAGATATTTTACTGCTAATATACATAACATACATAGAATCAAAAACAGAGTACGGAGCCATCGTATACCAAATAGCCAGCACGAACAACTTAAAAATACTGAAACCGATACAAAAACACAGCGGTAAGACTGGCAATTGGAGCGTACAGAACCAGCCCGGCCGGCAGCATGCTCTGTGAATCTGGTATCCCCCATTAGAAATCCGCAGACAACAACTCACGCTCTCATACATATCCAACTCGCAAAACATCCCAACAACCCTACCCACAAACACATATTTACTAAACACCAAAGCCACCTATCTCTACTCTCCCACACCCCCCTCCAACAAAAAATTAAACAAATGTTAGAAACTCTAAATATAAAAATACCAAATCTTGAAACACACTATAAAGATAGTACCGCTCCCTGGAAAAAGAGGCCACCGGACTACATACTAGACCTGACAAAATACAAAAAATCCGATACACCACGAAGCATCATTAACCAAGAACGCAGACGAATATGTAGCCAACAACAACACGCGCAAAAAATCTACACGGATGGATCAAAAATTCTAGAACGGATAGGAAATCTTACAGTATCCTCACAGCACTGATTCACTGAGTGTTATACAAAGAACCATGAAAATATACAGTGCCCAACTGATGAAATTTTTGGCAAGAAAACACTTCATTTAAATAACAGGAAACAGGTCATAAACCTTTTAAATATTTTTATTGAACTGACAACGTGAAAAATTAATTATATCAACAAACGATAAAAAACATATTTTTTATCCAGCCTACTTAGGAATAACTAAAGTGTTTCCATTACAATTAAACTGTAAATTAAGTTACAAAAAATAATTACATTTCAACACTCCTCCTTAATTATTTTCATTCTCAGTTCAGTGTATATCTTTCGATTCCGGGGCTTTGTCAAAATATCTGTAAGTTGATTTTGACTCTTCACGTGTTTCTGCTCAATAGTAACACCAATATGCTGCTGTATGTACTTTCTAGGTATCTCTATGTGCTTTTTCCCTTTCGTCGTTTTCCTTTCATGAGCGCTTTTCAACATCGTGATTGCAGATTGGTTATCAATGCATAAAGTAGTAGGCTTGCTAGAATCCAAAAAACCAAGTTCGCTGATGAGTCGTCGAATCCAGCTGATGTCATCAATAGATGAAACGGCGGCTACAAGTCTACCTCGCATGTTTAGAATTCCGTTGGTTGAGTGTCCAGTCTCCATATCTCCTCCGTCGTCCGAATTTGAATATCCGTACAATGCATCGTTTCCATCGAAGAAGATTCCAAATTTCCTTGTTCCATTCAAATATTCTAAAACGCGTTTGATCATCTTCCAGTGACAATTCACAGGTTTGCTACAAAATCTGCTCAGGTAGTTCACTACAAAGCAGATGTCCGGTCTAAATATTGTAGCTAGGTAGAGATGGCTTCACGGTAAGGTTCACCATTCGACAACGGTCGGTCGTTTGTGTAGTTTTCCTCATCCGTAACCTTTCTCTATAGGGGTTGCTGCGGGATTGTTGGAATCAAAATTAAATCGTTTGATTATCTTATTAGTATACTGAGGCTGACTGACAAATAATCCTGTTGATCTGATATCAATTTGCATCCCAAGGTATTCTAGGCGTGTTGATGAATGAACGTAATTTCGAATTTCTGATTCAACTTGACTAAAAATCCCATTATTTCTCTCTCGCTTCTTCCAGCAACTAAACCATCGTCCACAAAAAGGGCGATAATAAAACTTTTCTTTGTATTATAGTGGATGCAAAGATCGTCGTCCGTGTTAATCAATTCCAGAGTCTTGAAACACTTGGATATCTTTTCGTACCAATTTTATGGTGCCTGTTTACTCTTATTTAATTTACAGACGCGCCTCGTTTCGTCGTGAAAACCTTCTGATAGATACATATAGATCCCTGTACGAAAAGCAGTCTTAACGTCGAATGTCTTCAATATCAGTTTCTCCGAGGCGGCGAGGCTAAGAATCACTGGAATGGAAGAATGACGAACAACTGGGCTAAAAGTTTCAGCATAATCGATCCCGTATTGTTGTTTAAAGCCTCTGGCAACAAGGCGTGCTTTCAAGCGTCCATTTTGCTTCTCTTTCAGTACCCAGCGACAGTTCAGTGGCTTAGCTTAGACTGGAGGATTGACGATTTCTCCAGAATTCTCTTCTTCAGTCGTGTCCGAAACTTCTGATTCTGCATTCATTTTGTTCGGATTTGTGTTTACGGTAGATCCAGCTCTCTCACACACATGATTTCCCCAGTCGTCCTCTGCCAGGAAAGTTGATCTGCTTGCATTTGCGAGTTGTTTGTACCTCTTGTTCAACATCTGCGAGACTGAGAACAAGTTGAATGTCAGAGCCTGGACCAGTCGAACGTTCTTCAATGAAATAATTTCCCAAACATCTTTATTGAATGCTTCAAGTTCAATATCTCCCATTCCTATCCCGCCCAGTCTCGTGGCGTCTCCTATCATGACAGTCGTGGGCACTTTTAGTTTAGTGAAGTTGATCAACCAATCCCTTCGGAAATGCATGTGTTGCGAAACAGCATAATCTTGTGTGATGTCCTTGCGGTCTGCGGCGGCTCTGGAGGACGTCACGTTGGCGACGGAGGATGCTCGGGCGCCAACCGATTGCTCGGATTTCTCAGTGAAGCGGGGTTAGGGTTTTTGTGCAAAAAAAGCAGTATTTGTTCACTAGATGTAGGTTGATATTTATTAAAAATAATATGAATTATGTACAGATGGAAACGTGATAAAAAAATAGGTTAACGAACGATGTAAGGCAGGCAAACAGGTTTCGCGAAATTAGAGCGCGTACGCGGATCAATCGCGAGTAAACAAGGCGAAGTCGGCGGTGTATGTTCGAACGCGAGATATAAAGCGGGGAAGAGTCAGCACACACTGACTACGAATTGGGTCGGGGTAGGTAGAGGCTAGCCAGCGCTCACTGACTAACCGGAAGTGTTTCAGCACTCACTGATACACTAAGGTACGAGCGTCGGGCAGCACACACTGACCGACTGGGACGGACGTTGGTCAGCACACACTGACCAACAGGTAACAGACGTTGGTCAGCACACACTGACCAACAGGAACGGGCGTCGGTCAGCACACACTGACCAACAAGAACGGTAACGACTCAGCACTCACTGAGTCGGGAATGGTACGGGATACGGACCGGAAATTAAACTTGCACTACTCACCAGCAGTAATTCTTCTTTTCTGGAGCTATCGGCACTTATCTGGCACACACCAGGCAAGAGAACTCAAGCTAGAAGGCACACACCTTCTGACTGTTTGCTCGCCAGCTCTCGTATTTATACCCAAAATCCTCCCACGAAAACAAGGAATTAATTGTTCGCGTACGAACCCCAAAAATTAGCAAAAAGATCGTTAAAAATACGAAAGATGATTCAAAATTGATTTTTACGAATTTATTTGATAGGTTGGCGACTAGTCACGTGACCTACTTTAATTTTAAAATTAATAAAGTGTGGCCCGACCGGGGTTTGAACTGCGGTCCGTCCGCGCACCAAGCGAACACTGACTGACTGACTGAATAAATAGCTTTATTCAATAATTACTTATATTTAATACAAATAACTTAATTTATATTGTGTGTGTGTGTGCATTGTGAGAGTGTAGATACCTGTTTATAACAAAAACTTAACTCTACAGTGTGATTGTTTATGAATGAACTTTAAATAATGTATTTGTGTATGTGATGTGTTGATGTGCTTATCTTTACTTATTTTATTTACTATTGGTTTAATATATATACAAAAGAGCAAGTTACTCGTAGTATTTTAAACAATGAAATACTTAAATCTAAACTTACAAACTAATTTGGAACTTCAAAACCTAAAATGGCACGTGCCTGATGTAAGTGTAAAAAATTTAAAGTAATGATTTAATTCATTTGTAAAACTGTAAAACTTATTAAATAGTCAACAAAAAGGTATTTAAAAAGATAACAATAACAAATAAATATTTAGTACTTTTCGTAGGTATGGTTGATAAAATTTTTACAAATATTCAAATTACTCCTGGAACTCCTCTTGGAAAATAGGTAAAGTTTGATATGGCAGTTTGTGTTTTAATTTAATTTCCGTGTTGTTGTGTCTGATTCTTGTGATGTTTCTTGTTAGTTCACTGACGGAGTCGTATGTTTGTGTAGTGTAGAATTTTTGTGCTAATTTACTAATGTATTCGTGAATGTAGGGTATTTTGGTTTGTTCATGTAGATGTGTAATTCGTGTGTATCTGTCGTGTCCTGTTACAAGCCTCAACATTTTGTTTTGCAATCGTTGAATAGGTTTCAATGCAGTTTCTGATAAATGCGCAAAAATTGGAGCAGCATAAGTTATCGTTGGTCTGATGAGTGTGATGTATAGAAGTCTTTTAGTGTCTGGTGTAAGTGTACTTCTGTGTACAGGTAATGGGTATATTTGTTTGATTGTAAAGTGTGCTTTTCTGATTGTGTTTTGTATGTGTTCAAAGAAATTTAAGCGTTTGTCTAAATAAACTCCCAAGTATTTTACTGTGTGTTTTGGTGTAATTTTTTGTGTTTTTACCTTAATAGGTGTGTAGATTGTAATGTTTGAAAATTTTCTGCTGAAGACAATGGCTTCAGTTTTGTCAATATTCAATTTAATTTTCCAATCATTAAAATACTTTTCTAAAATGTTCAAATGAATTTGGATCTGTCGACCAGCAACTTCAGCACTATGGCTGTGTGCATAAAGTGCAGTGTCGTCCGCAAAAAGAGCTGTATTAGTGTTTGCAAATGTCGGTATGTCATAGAGGTAAATTATGTACAATAATGGCCCCAAGATACTGCCCTGAGGAACTCCAGCCTGTATAGAGGATTTAATTGAAAAAATATCGTTTACTTTAACTTGAAACCAACGATCACTCAGATAATTTTGAATTAGTTTTAATAATGTTTTGGGAAGTTTAATTTTGTTTAATTTATAAATAAGACCCGGAATCCAGACCTTGTCAAAAGCTTTTTCAAAATCAAGGAGTGCCATTACAGTTACTTTATTTTTTATTAAAATTTAGAGTTATATCATTTACAAGTCGGGCTAGCTGTTGGGTGGTGCTACGTTTTTGTCTAAAACCAAATTGACAATCCGGTAAAATGTTATTTTCCACTATAAATTTTGTTAATCTATCGAAAATAATTTTTTCTGTTAATTTGGATAATGTGTTTAGCAAACTAATTGGTCGATAATTATTTGGTTTAAGATGATCTTTTTTAGGTTTAGGTACAGGAATCACCGTTGCCAATTTCCAGTTTTTTGGAAAGTATTCTAATTTTATGCAACTGTTTATTATATAACAAATTTGTACAATCGATTTTTTTGAAAGGTTTTTTAAAATTTTATTTTCAATTCCATCTGGACCTGGAGCCTTATTGTTGGGTAGTTTTTTAATTAATTTAAATATTTCAGATGGTTTTGTGTAAAGTTTGTGTAGTGTTTGATTGTTAGTATAGTGTGGAGTGTTTGTGATGTCATCTACTGTGTTTATAACATGTTCATGATGGACTGTGTTAATAGTGTCAAGAATGTGTACTTGTTCAAATGTGTTTGCTATTAGATCAGCCTTCTCCTTGTCTGTAAAATATGTTTTATTGTTGTGTTCTAGTGTTGGCATGTGAAATGTAGATTTTTTAAGTGATTTTGTAAATTTCCATAATGAATTATCGTGTACGTTTAATGTGTTGAGTTTGTCTGTCCAATGTGTATTTCTGTATTCTTTAATTTCAGTTTTAATTAGTTTATTTAGTTCATTCATGTTGTGTTTGTGTATTCTGTCTTGTGTCATTTGCCAAAGTCGTCTGTGTTGGTTTCTTTGTGTGAGTAATTGTGTAATATGTGTTGGGAGTTTATCTCGATGTGTATTAATTTTGATTTGTTTAGTGTGTTTTTGTTTAACTGTGTTAATGATGTGTGTGAGTGCTTCAACTTCGTTATCAATGTCATCTGTTGTGTTGATTTTGTTATTAATTACAATGTGTGTATCCAATTCCTTCCTAAATGCCCTCCAATCTGTGTCTTTGTATGATGTGATGCGTGTTAGATGTTTTTCCGTGTGTTGGTTACCTAGTGTGAATGAAATTGGATTGTGGTCAGAGCTTAATTCGTTCAAACACACCGGGTCTGTGATGTGCACTACATTTTTATTTAAAATGACATCTATTGTACTTGGTGATGCTCCGCTGTGTGGGAAATGAGTGTGTGTAGGTGTGTGTAAGAGTTGTACGTTGTGTGAGATGATATGTGTGTACAGAGTTCTGCCGTTCGTGTTGGAACGATTGCAGTCCCAATTTTGGTGAACTGCATTGAAATCGCCAACAATCAAAACTTTGTGTGCAATGTTGAAGAGTGTAGTTAAGTCTCTTTGTGTGAAATTGTTTTGTGGTCTGTTGTATGCTGATATGATGTGGGTGTTGTCTAAAAGCCTAAAGCAAAGTGTTTCTAATGTTGTGTCTGGTAATGTAATGCGTTGATGTGGAATTGTGTGTTTGATTAGCGCACAGACTCCGCCAGCTGCGTATCCATCTGTGTCCCTGTCCTGTCGTAAAACTGTGTATCCCTTAATTTTGAATTTATCGGTGTTTGTAAATCTTGTTTCATTTATGAGTAATATGTCAGTGTCATGTGTGATGAGGAAATTAATTAATTCACCTACCCTTGACCTATGTCCGTTCGCATTCCAGGAGATAATTTCAAGATTTTTAAAAATCATAATCAATTAAATTTTGGGTAAATTGTAGCATTAGCATTCCTTTTTGTTGTTTATTTGTGCACTGGGCAATTTTCGAATTTAAATTTTTTATGATACCTAAAAATTTAGAAATATTTACATGAGTGTTAAGTGTGTTTAATTCATTACAAAGATTTTGAAAATCGTCTAAAGCTGGAGCAGGGGAATGTACAGTGCTCCGATTGGTAAGAGGAGCTGTCAAACTCGGGAACTGCGACAAATCTATGTCAGGATTCTGTGTCTGCCTTGTCTTCTGGGTGACGTTTGCACGGCTTTCCCAAACGTTGTATGACGGCTGCGGTGCGCTCACATACTTCGGCGCCTCCGCCGAATTTTGTTGATGCTGCTGGGGTTGATTCTGTTCTAATCTTGCTATTCTTTTGATGTATACTGGGCAGGATATGTTGTTCGCTGGATGTGCTCCACCACAATTAGCACATTTAGCTGGAGTGTCATTTGATTTTTGACATTCTTTCGTCAAGTGATTTTCAGCACATTTTAAACACTTTGGAGGTGAAAAGCAATTTGCTGTCGCATGACCCCAGACTTGACAGTTATGGCATTGTATAATGAATTTCTTGTTTCTGTGCCTTTCCCATTTTATTTTTGTATACAAAATATATTTATTATTCGATACAAGGTCTGTTAGTTTACACTTTTGGCTTGTAATTATTAGGTATAGAGGTCTAAAAGTATTTTTCATTCGGAATACATTGATTACTTCTACATTTGATGATTTTAAATCTTCCTTCACTTCTTCCGTTGATGGCTCACTGTCTAAGCCTCGGACGACAAAAGCATGAGTTTTGTTAGGTTTTTCAGTATATGTGTAGTGGGCAATTTGGTCATTAATTAACTGCTGATGTATTTTTGTTTTATCTTCTAAATTATTGACATATAAATTTGTAGAGTTATTAGAAAATTGCATTTTGAATCCTCCAGGGGCATTCTTTTTTAGTTTATTTATCAGTTCCGAATGGTTATTAAATACTTTTCTTATTATAATTGGCGTGGGTTTCTTGATTTCTTCAATTTCTAATTTGTCAAATTTGTTTGATATCTCCAAAGGTTTATTTTTAATATTTTTTCTGTTAATACTAGATAATTTTGTTGCCTTTCTTTCGCTAACTGTCTTGAATGATTGATCATTATCTTCATTAGTACTTTCGTCTTCCGAACCGCTAGGTTCATGAAATTTTAGTGACATGACGCGACGTCTTTTGACGGCCGCGTCACCAATTTCCTTACTCATAGAAGTCCTCAGGTATTTACCAAAAATTTTTTACTACTTTTTAACACCAGTATTTAAATGAACAATTAACAGTCCTTTTATATTTGTGAGATGCTTTTTTCCGCAGAAATTAATGAAATATTCAAATATATTTTTCACTGTGAAAAAAACACAACAGCTTATTTAAAGCGTTGCTATGGAAGTGGGCCCAAGCGAACACGCTGTCCGCTCGGCCACCGTCTCACATACATAACGGACATGTTCCGGCGCATAAATCGTGACATCGTCACACTTGGTACCATAGGCTGTTGTGGTCCTGCAGAGAATTGATGTCATTGACTTTTACAGTAGATAACCCCATGGTGATGAAGGCTCGGCGACCAGAACTTCTCGACTGACCTCTATCAGACTGTTCACTCGATCGGTTGACGTTTTCTTCGGGGCAATCTCTTGCAAAATGTCCAGTACGTTTGCAAATGTTACATGGATACCTATTTTGACAGTAATTTAGATACTTGGTACATGGCTTGTACTTTTTAACTTAACCTCTTTTGCCACATTTGAAACATTCAACAGAAGTAACATTTGAGGTACTTGGTTTGCCTGACTGTGTCGATTTACCATGTATGGCGATGAAGGCATTATGGGTTGAAACTTCACTTTCATTTAGTCTCTCCTCTTCAAGTTTCAGCTTGTCAACGAGTAGATTAAATCCTTTCTGTTCTGCGCTGAGGTTGTCCCATGCTGTGCGGAAATGATGCAGCTTGGGTGGCAGCATTTCGATGATTCTGGTTAGAATCCAATTGCCCTTGATTGGCTCTCCTTCAGCTTCCAAATCTTCTGCTAATTGTTTAATTTTCATACAGTTTTCAGTGGCAGACAAATCTGTGTCATATTTGTAAATAAAAAAAAAGTCTTTGCAGCCCTTTGATTGTTAGCTCTGATTTCTTACTATATAACATTTCGAGTTCATCTAGCATTTGCTGCGAAGTTATACCGTTCGAAATTTTTCGCATTCAAAACTATAAACGCTTGTGCCTCAAAGTCCTTCTTGAGCCAGGCCTTGACATTTGCTTGATCTTATTTTCCTCCCGGTTTAACTTCTATACCTTTCGAGATAGCAAATAACCCTTTTAACTTTAATGTGAGGTTAAACTTAAATCTCCACGACACATAGTTAACCTCCTTCTGAACGGTTTCAGACAAGCTCTCTAATTGAGACTTAATCGAGTTCATTTCGTAAATATTTTCCGACTACGACGATTTTTATTTGGGCAACTCTGTAGGCTAATTTTGACCGATGAGAGTAACACGGCAGCGATGACTGACGTTGGTTGCAATGAGTTGACTGCGACGACTAACCTCTGACCTTTTGACAGACAGCCACTCCTTTGACTGGCGACTGACTAATGTGACCTGCTGACTTATCGACTGGCTGACGTGACGTCCTGACTGACCGCTAACAATGTACTCGACTAACGTATAGACTGACTTCTGACTTGCACTTACTGACGTGTCGACTGGTTTCTGACTTCGTATCGGGTCTTTTGATATACAATAGCTTGGTTATATTGATTTGCTTCAAATTCTTTGTGAAAGTGTTTAACAGTGAACACAACTGAGCCCATAACCTGTTGAAATTTTTGGCAAGAAAACACTTCAATTAAATAACAGGAAACAAGTTATAAACCTTAGAAATATTTTTATTAAACTGTCAACGTGAAAAATTAACTATATCAACAAACGATAACAAACATATATTTTTTTCCATAGCTCTACTTAGGAAAAACGAAAGTGTTTCTATGACAATTAAAATGTAAATTAAATTATAAAAAATAATTACATTTCAACACCAACCCATAATGCAGCAAATACAAGACCTAATACATGAAATCACACAAACAAGAAAAATAACGATGATGTGAATACCATCACATACGAGCATAAAGGGGAACAAAACAGCAGACCAAGCAGCTAAGGAAACCAAAGAAGAGGAAATAACACATCCCCATTCCGATATAAGATTTTACCAAAATTATGAAAGGCAAAATATGGAACGAGAAATGGGCCAACACCACAGGCAACAAATGAAGAAACATCAAAGGAGTAATCTCTAAATGGACAAATATAAATAACAGGATAGACCAAGTGAAGAGTACTAGACTCCGTACAGGGCTTACAAACATAACACACAAGTATCTACTTCAAAACACAGAGCCCGAAACATGTGACGTTAACAACACACAAATAACCACAGGACTCATATTAACACAATGTCCAAAATACGCAATACACAGAACACAGAACAACTTAACGCTACAAGAAATAATTGGAAACGACATAAACAATAAACACAATAAAATATTGTAAAAACATAAATATGTACAAACAAATATAAAGAGTAACAGAAACCACAATGTACAGGGTACTAATGGCCCAAGTAATCGATATACCCTTTCTTAGAAAGATCTAAATATATTAAGAAAATATACTATAGAAATCTTAACATTAATTATTTTTTAATTGAAAAATTATGTTGGAATTATTACCATTATGAAGATTAATGTTTGGCAATGAATTAGAAGATATGGCCGATGCCATAATGCTAGATGCAAACTGATGCAGAAGTTGAAGAAGAATGCCACCGTGGAAGACTTCCGTCCCATGTCTTTTTACGGTAAGAATATCTCCTCATTCGTCTGCAAGTAATATAGTTGAACTACGCCGAAAACTATGGTCCGTGTAGGCTTTAGCATCTTCTAATCCAGTGATTCTCAAAGTGTAAGACGCTAAAAGAATTTATATAAAATAATTTTTACTTCCATATATTGCTCATAAATAATAAAAACAATCTGAACATATTAATACTGAATAGTTTATTTGGGTGCTTAAAGCGTTCTATGCAGAAATGGAACAAGTAAAACTTCTCTCATTGAATACTGAATCAAAATTTTTCGAATTTAGTTGTTATACAAAACTTAAAACCGAATTTAGCAAGCAAACATTGAATTCTTTTGGCTTGTTGTATTAGCAATGACAGTCCTCTTACCTTTGAAATTTTCATGTGTGCGGAACAAAAAGTTTGAGAAACACTGTTTAATCCAAGAAATTTTGCAATATCACTTGGAATTGCACCGAAAGTATTAATTTCTACGGGTTCAGGACCGCATTTGGTTTTTTTATAATTCACAAAGAATTTATTATGATTCGTATTGGATGAACGAAGTGTAGCACGTTCGCTTAAAGATTTTTTATGTCAAAATTTTTATAAATTTACCTATTTGTTATTCCCAACAAAAATTTTTATTTTATTTACATAATTTAGTATGAACTTTTTTTGTCAGAAATCAAAATGAAATAGGAACAGTGGCGGAAATAGGTATAGGTATACAGAACGTAACGTATAAATGTTTGATTACAAAAAAGAAAATTTGATTACAATAATCAAAATGACTAATTACATAAAAAGAGATTATAATTGTTATCCTCGTGTATAAATTGATTTTTTTTTGTACGTCACAGAATAGTAATTATATAGTGTAATAGTATATTCTACAACAAGTAATGGAATGGCACATATTTCCCGCGAGCAAAAAGTTTGTAGTCCGAGCCGAAGGCGAGGGCTACGGTTTGTGAGTGTGGGATATGCCATTTCGTTACATGTTGTAGATTATACTTTCCAAAACAAGAATTTGGAAATTATACAAAAAATACAAATATAAAACTGTTGAAAACATCAAACTCAAATAAATAAAATTAAAACAAACAGACGTAACCATAGTAACTGAATCAATATACTTCATATATTGCGCTAATATGCGGCTCTGATTCGTCGAAATTGTTCTATACGCGGCGTATGGAATGATAGTTCCAATACAGTTTTCAGTTATAGAATGTGTAGTTTCCAACAGTGTTATAGAAACTTAATTTTCCTTCATCATTAAATATGTCAAATTTGGTCCTCTAAAAATGTATTTATGTTCTCTTGTTATTATCTGAAACTTTTTGGCATTATATCTTAAAGACTGGCATTTTAAAAATTCTGTTAATTTGGTGAAGTTTTTAATTTGAATATTTTCTTTATTAAGACGTAAGTTTTTATCATCGAATATTCGGACCATAAAGAAGTTGGTTTAATTTGAGAACATCGCTTTGAGAAATAATAAAAAGTATATTTTTCGTTGTCCTTCAGTGCACCACCCCTCATAGCGATCATATACAGTTTTGTATAATATTTTACATTTAGCAGGCAATAAATCTGAGCTAGCATTTTCCGTTATTTCGGTAATGAGACCATTCCTCATCTTTTTTACACATAGTATATTTATTTCAATTACTTAATTAAATCAATGAGTATTGAATACGTCACAAGCTTCTTGTTTATTATGTATTTAAAATGTAATGATCTAGGAGCTTAGATTAGCATTGTAATGTTTTGATATATAGAATATTGACGTAACGTTTTGTATAATCAAATATATAATACATTTTTGAATATTGCTCTCTTATATTGAAATACAATCCACTAACTGCAACAGGTTATGGGCCCAGGACCAGTAGATTAAACGTGTTTCAATAAATAATTATCAGTTTGTAAAACAAAAAAATGTCCAAATCGACAAACTGGAAGGTGCGGAAAGTTGGGCCAAATGTAAATGGCAAATGTTAATGCACTTTGAGCAATATGAGTTAACTACAATCGTTGACGGTACACGAACATGTCCAGTATTAGAATTAAATGCAACTGAACCAGACCGAATGAAGTATCAGATGTGGAAACGTGACAATGCGAAAGCTGGATCTCTGATAGCTGGTGCACTCAGTAAATCAGTGTCTGATTTAGTATTAACATACACATTGGCAGCTGAACAACCTTCTAAGTGTGTTCGAGCAAAGTAGCGAACAACGCCTGGATATGTTAATGGAAGAATTCTTTTCAGCAAACAGAAATCCCACAGACGATATCGCAGCTCATATTGCGAAATTGCAAAAGATATTCGCCGATATGAATACAGAGCTTCGACGACAAGGAGAGTCAGGGTTAACAAACGAGTTGTTAATGTCTGACAGACGGAAAAAGAAAATAAAATGTTTTAAATGCGGTAAACTTGGACATATTAAAATACATTGCAATAGCGAGCTAAAGTCATCAAAACCTGAACGGAAACTATCGGCCGAAGATAATAGTAATTCCTCTTTAGCTATAAATGTGATTAATCCTACGATTGATTCATGGGTTTGTGACAGTGGTGCATCGCAGCATATGACGGCTAATAAACAATACTTCATGTCTTATCGTCATTTTGCATCACCTTTAGACATTCAACTAGCAAATCTTTCGAAAGTACGTGCTCATGGTGTTGGGACAATACAAGTAGAGATGCGTGTTGGGAAGATGTGGCTAGCGGGTATTTTAAAAAATGTGTGGTATGTCCTTAACATAAGTAAACATTTGTTCTCGGTTCGGCAAGCGACACAGCAAGGGTATTTGATCAATTTGACAGGCAACGTGTAGAGTTTAAACGAGAAAAGAAGGTCGTGGCTACGGGTTCGTGGTCAAACGGAATATACGCCTTGAATATGCGAGTCGTCAAACCAAAGGTGACTGCTGAAGTAAGACTGGCAACTTCTTCAGAAACACTGCAGCTGTGGCACGAGCGACTAGGTCATCAAGCCAAGAGTCACGTGCGTGCTGTGCTAAAGCGAATGGACATTGAGGTAGAGTCACCGGTAAAAGAATTCTGCGATGGATGTGCTCTAGGAAAATCTTGTCGAAAACCTTTTTTGTCAAGAAAGGTTCGTTCTACTTAGGTTGGTGAGCAAATACACGCTGACGTTTGAGGCCATATGTCAGTCCGGTCCATCAAACGCGCCTGGGAATACGTTTGTTTCAAGAACGACTACAGCAAGTTTCGTCGAGTATTTTACATTCAACACAAAAATGAAGTTGCTAGCTGTTTAAAACAGTTCTTGAATGAAGCAAAAATAGCAGGCCACGTTGTTAAAATATTTCTTTCAGATGGAGGGAAAGAATTTGACCGTGACGCAGTTAGGAAAGAACTTGCAGAGCGAGGTATTATACAAAGAATTATTTCGCCGTATTCACCCCAGCAAAATGGGATGGTTGAACGAGAAAACAGAACGTTGGTTGAACTAGGACAGTCCATGCGTTCAGTCAGCAAGCTACATAAGTTCCTGTGGCAACAAGTTTGTGAGACAGCAGTCTATGTTCTCAACCGAACAGGTAAAAAACCTATGATTAATAAGTTACCAATAGAATTGTGGACAGGGGAAGAAGTCAGAAATTTGTCACATCTTCGAATTTTCGGGACAAGCTGCTATGTACATGTTCCAAAGCAGTTTCGTCGAAAATGGGACAATAAGAGCGTCGTTGGTCATATGGTTGGCTATGTAAATAGTAAGGATGGATACCAAGTTTATATACCATCAACAAAGAAAATTATCAGATCACATGATGTTGACTTTAAGCCTGAACAAGTATGTAATTCATCAAATGAGCAGATGGTGATGCAGGTTGAACCGGAAGAGACATATGTACCACAAGAATTTGATGAAACAAAAGAAGTAATGACAGATACTGAAGAAGACGAGACAGTTCAAGAAGAACAAGAAACAATAACGCGTCAAACGATCGAACGACCAAAAAGAAAACCAGCTTGGCAAGTAAGTCGAGAATATATTTGTGTTGCAGGCATTACACATAAAACTACAGCAAGATTGGATGTTCATCCAACTTCATATGCGGAAGCTATGATCGAGCCAGATTCATCAAATTACAAACAGATATCGGTTTAAATATGGACATAATTTAAGAAACAAATAGCTTGGGAGGAAGTATTGAATATGTCACAAGCTTCTTGTTTATTATGTATTTAAAATGTAATGATCTAGGAGTTTAGATTAGCATTGTAATGTTTTGATATATAGAATATTGACGTAACGTTTTGTATAATCAAAAATATAATACATTTTTGAATATTGCTGTCTTTTATTGAAATACAGTCCACTAACTGCAACAATGAGCAACAACGCAAAACTATTTATTGACGTTTTAGAAAACTAAACTATGAAACTATACAACCGGTAACTAGGATAATTATGTTGTAATCATGGCAAACTCATTTGATTTATGTTCCTAATTAATATTATATAAAAATATTTTTTATATTTCTTGAGGTTTTTCATTATATCGTAGATAAAATATTGTACGATACACTCAGGGGTATAAAAACACCCACGTACCTGAAAACTAACTACGTACTTGTATCGTACTTAACTATTTTAGTCTTAATAACTAAGCTCCTAAACTAATGTAATTAAATTTGAATTGGCCTTCGTTGATTATTTGTTTGGCGCCGACTCAAAATTAGTTATTTACATTAGTTTGGGATCTTAGTTATTAAGAATAAATAGGTTTATTTTATTTTTAACTTTACCGTTTTTAATTTGTGGTTATATTATTTATTTCTACATTTTTTGTGGTTACCTAATTTTTTTTACATATAGGGATGAAAAAAGAAAGAATAATTGAAATCGGATAACCCAGTGAAATTCTTAATTTAAATGGGACCAACAACGAGGTATACATACCGTCAACCGGGGGCAAGTGAATCTGCCGGGGTGAAATGGATCATTCGTGTTTTTCCGGAAATTTACTTGCATAGACTTGTTATAAACCGAGAGTGAACTAATATATTCCTGTCATTTCATTGCTGAGAGTCTTCTAGATTAGTTTTGTCAGTTTTTTCACATTTTTCAAAGGTAAGTTGGGCCAGAAAAATTTTAATATCTTTAATTTAAAAAAATAATAATTTTGTGAAATAGATAACTTCATTTAGTTCTATACATGAATTCATAAGTTTTTTGTGAATTTCAGTTTATCTATGCAATAGATTATTCATTCAATAAGGGTCTCAAGTAGATCAATAGATACATTTAAAAAAATTATGAAAATCGGAGTACTCTTTAAAAAGTTATTATGCGTTGGTGATATATAAAGAAGAAATATCTATATACGTCAATTTGAAAACCTCCTCGTTTTTTTCGTCGGTTAAAAAGAACCACAGTGCTCTGAATCAAAACCACTCTTTCTTGATCACAAATATCCAAAACCATTATCATGATTAAATTAAGGAATATACTATAAATATAGATAAACCATACACAATAAAACTACCAAAAGAAAGATAAACAAAAGTTCAACAAATTTTGATTATGATATAATAATTTAATAATATATTGGAATAGGAAAAACGAATTTTAAATTCCCATGCTAAATGATAATGAATATTCTAAAGCTACTTATTCTTCACGTTCGGTTATACCACGATTAAAGTTACTCGTAGTTTAACCCAAGATTAAACTCAAAATTGGTTTTTTCATCACCGTTACTAATCTTCAGTTAGTATTTAACCGTTGATTATAGTTATGCGGCCATTCTTGACCGATTATCTACAGAAGCACGTACATGTTTATAAAAGAGGTGTGGATAAATTAGAGTGATAAATTAAAATATGGTCATTATGGACGTTCATGTCTTTTCGGAGAATGACTGTGATGAAATAAACGAATTTTCAGAAAATATTCCTGGACATTTCCTTCTACGAGTTCATACAAATCACTTTGACACTTGAAATGATTTGGAATTTTTCGCACGATTTCGCTTAACGAAGCCTACATCCTACATCTGTAATTTTATTCGACAGAATTCAAGGACAAAAATTTTCGATAATGTGTACCTATATGATGTTCTCGTTATTTATTTTTATTTACAGGATTTTAAAGTATCTTCAAACTACATTAAAGAGCATCACCCATAAACCAACTACTGTTGTATTTAAGGTTCTATGCCACAAAAATTTCCTGCGCGCATCTTTATATAGTGTGGTGACTGGCTCAGCCGATCATAGGCATTTTACATCTTAAATAATATGTACAATTTCCCTAATCATTTTAGAGGAAAATGTTTCAAATAAAAGTTAGAGATCTAATATCTGCATTTGGAACAGTAAAACTTACTTACTTAGAAGCGAGACAGACGGTCAAATAAAACAAAAATTCAGTTTTAATAATGAGGAAACATGGAAATGAAATTGAATTCATGCAAATATTTAACAGAATTCATAATCAAAGCAAGCAAGTAAACATTTACATGGGTACTCATTTTATAAACTGATATTTTTTTATATATTTGAACGTATTTTAAGCCTTTATTAAAGAAGTGAAATAAAATTTCTTCACTGAATCAGGAGCAAATTTTAAATTTCTTCAACTTTTATTTGAAACATTTTTCTCTAAAATAATTAGGGAAGTGGAAAATGTCTTTACCATCATGTATACGCATTTTTCATCATATATTTACGCTTCTCTTACGTTCCATATGTAATAATATATTATAGTAGTTTATGTAAAATAGTAGGACGGACATCGCAGTAGGCATTTACCGAATAAATTCCATGAAATTTTGCAGGTAATAAATGATTGAAAGTACAAGAGTTGAATTGGGAAATAGTAATTAACGTATCAAGGACAATAATACCTGCGGCCAATAGTGTGCTGACGAGGGCATCCGGCCTAAATTGTGTAGGTAAGTTGACCGAAGACATTGTTGTCCGTTTAACGCCCGTGGTGCGTTCAACGTTTAATATTCGACTATTATATTATTTGAATGAAGATTTTTAGTAATTTATGTCCTATAATTGTGATGTTTCTTAGAGGTTAATATTACATATATTATACATATACCTATATTCAGGCTTATTCACGTGTACATTGTTATGAAGTTTGTCTTGTTACACTACAAGAAATTGTTATTTTAAAGATAATTGTTCAGATTCATATTCACGTGTCAACAAGATCTTGTTGACTCAACAATTATTGTTAGAAATCTGGCAAGAGCTGCGCGGCACTTGCCTGGACGTGAACAAGATTGTTATGTCGAACGGCTTTGTGCTTCAAGTGGATGCTCTTGCAAATCACACAGAAATCTATGAAAATTGTACATTAATAAGTTAATAAATAAATCTGTATGAAAAGTGCCAGTTTTTATTAATTATGGTCTGTAGAGAATTTGGTTATTACATACTTTTGAAAGTGTTCTAGACAAGAATTAATTCGAGTCAGCTTTGAAATGTCAGTGATCAGTGATCTCTTATCCAGAAAACATAATTGGGTAGTTTTAAGAAAATAGTGACAGACAAAGTTTGATTTATTTGATGAAATAACTATATTAAAGAATTTTACAACGTTTTGATGGTATTTCCTATTAATTAAAGGTTATATAAATCACAGTTCAAGCAACCGTAAGAAAGTATTAAATATATTTATTTATAGGTTTTAACAACTCTTTTATTTTTATTCCCATGTCCGAAAACTCAATAACCACATAAGAGAAGGTTATATATTTAATAAATTGTGATAATTATTAAAACTACATTCCTCTGTTTTGTAATTTATTTTTTCCAATAATTAAACATTCATTTTGTATTGACTCGTTAATATTTTTGGGGCTTGTTTGGTTATTTTTTAACAATTTATAAGTTTTGAGAAATGGACAAGCACATGAAGTGTAAGTAATTTCAACAACTGTCACAACTAAGAACACGTGTTTATGTACAGAGCATGCTTACCACCAGTTGAAATTTAATGCAGCAATTGTAACCTTTAATTATTAGCTTAAAATTATATTTTTACGTTACTTTTATCATATATACGTATACAGTACACAAATTCATAATAATTATACCCATAAATTTATTATTTTATACTGAAATTGTTATAAGTTCATTTCTGTCATGTTGGGAACACTTCTACTTTTAAAAATGACAAGCGTATTGTAGCTAACTTCATGCAATATGATAACAAGAATCTTTACGTAACAATTCTTGTTACAGATCAATAACAATTTGACAGCAGAATACAAAATACGAACAAGATTGTTTTTGAATATTGTTACTTAACAATTTCTTGTTTAGTAGCAATTGACACGTGAATAACCCTGATTAAGAAGTTATTTACTATTATATTAGGACTTACAGGATTTCACATTATAATTATTGTAAAAATCATGTAATAATCACTGTAGTGGCAACACTGATATCAGCTGCATGAGAAGATGCAAACGTATTCAAAGGTTGTTGGCGCCAACGACGGCCAACGCAAGATTTGTAATATTTATGATCTGGGAAACTTGGAAGTTAGCAGAGAGCCACTCTCAAGACACGTTAGTAATATTTTCCAGATGTGTGAGATCATATTACAAGCGTGGTTTGGAGTGGCTTGGACGCTTCTTCGAGGGCTCCCAGGTCATCAGTAAATCAGTTAGGTACAAACTACGGCTGAGTATAGTCATCAGCACTATATTCAGCATTTTTACTGCGTAGCCGTGCTACGACTTTATCTTTAAATTCATTGTGGCCGTGCCACTAAATATAAATAAGCTTGGTCAATCCACCAATTGTAATATACGTGTAGATATTGTGTTTGTTAAATAATTACAAGTTACATATACACTGTGTATTAATCAAGAAACCCTAACCCTGGTCCTTCGACTCCAAAAACAATTCAACAAGCATCACCAGTACTACAACCGTACAAAGGTCATTCAAAAATTAAGCTTAAATAACACACGTCTAAATTTATTTAAACCTTGAAACATAAAAATAAACAAATAAAATAGTTTGATTGTTTGCAAACGCTGTAACTTGGTAACGCGATATTCTTTTTTGTTTACAGTACCGATTTCAATATTTTTATCTGCCAGCGTTTTTTTATTTGAAAACCTATACGATTTTTTCACATATCTCAATTTAGAGAAAAAATTATTTGGTAACTTATTTCTATTATTTATACTGTTTAAAAATTAAAATTTGTGGGCGTTATGTACTGCACATCAGATTTTTATAAATAATGAACACAGAGTTTTTGAGAAAACCATTAGTATAGTTCGAATGTTTTAAAAAATTTTTAAACTTTATTTTGTTCCACTACAGTTTATGAAAGTATACTTAATACATAAATTATATTTGAAATTTTAGTACATTGTAATAAAATTTAACATGTAATTTAATATTAAAAACTTTGTAAAATAATATTAGCTACGATTATATTAACAACTTCTTTCTCTTTTTTCAACCCTTGTAAAATTATAATAGTTTTAATTGAGTTAAGGCTGGAGTTTATGTTCCACTATCAGATTTTTTTCCTTTAGATTTTTTTCCAAAATGATACAACTATTCGAAGCCAAACTTTCACAGTTTAAAGCATTTCTTTTTTAATTATACCTTGTGCTATTTAAATATTTTATTAACTTATTATCTCTTTTTATCGGTTGTGTTTTCGTCTTTGATTGTAGTTTATTTAAAATACACACAATAAAATATCTCAAATTAAATCATCGTCGTCCGAGAATATATGAGTTGTCTAATTAAATACATATAAATATTATATACCTATATTAAAATTTACTCAATCATAGACCTTTACTTTAAATGTACATTATGTATCTAAAATTGACAAAATAAACGCATCACAATTTTCAAATATAGTTTTTATAATTAATATTATTGAATTAAGGAAATTAGTAATTGTTACAAGATAATGTGACAATTTGGGAGCAAGTTAAATAGAAGAAGACAGTATTAAATCATAATTATAAAAATTAACAATTTATATTGAGAACTACGAATAAAATAATTAAATTTGGAATAGCGAAACAAATGAAAAAATGATATTATTAAACTAATCAGTAACGTGGGTTGCCTTCTCTTGCTTTAATTACTGCTTCCATGTGCCTGGGCATATTTGATATTAAATTTTGTATGACATTCTGTAGAATATTTGTCCGTTCTGCAATAACTGCATTTTCAATTTCCCTCAGGTTCGTAGGTGCAGCCGTATGACGTCACACTGATCGTTTCAGTGGCATTCATGTCCGGACTTTTTGGTGGCCTTTGCATTACCGGTATATTAACAGAGTTTAGATAGTTAAATACATGTCACATGAGGCCAAGCATTGTCTTGTGTGAATTTAAAATTGTCTCCCACAAATGAAGCAAACGGTATTACATGGTCAACAATAATGTTATCTAAATAAAAATTTGTATTCATGGATCTCACACGAATAGGGGTCAACTCTGTACGAGCATCAAAGCAAATACCACTCCAGAAAATTATACAGCCTCCACCAAATGGAATTTTAACGCGATATTGCAACTAGCAAATCTCTCTTCTGGTTTTCGTCAGACTCGTTCACGTCCATCAGGAGATTTTAGTCTCACTCTTGTTTCATCGGTAAATAAAACTCCCTTCCACTGGTGGCGCAATTGCGGGTCTCTTGGCTTCATTTAAACGTCGGCTAATGGTTCGAGTTGTAATTGAGACGTTACGAGTGGCTTCAAGTTCAATTCTTATATCTGAATTAGTAACTGTCCTATTTCTTAGAGCTGATTATCTAAGAAAACGCTTATCTCTCTCGTTAGTACATCGTTTCCGCCTTTGTCCTGGCCTTCGAAAATGAGATCCAGTTTTATGAAAACGTCTAACCATGCGAATTATTGGTGTTTGATTTACCTTCAACAAATTAGCAACATAACGCTGAGAATATCCTTCATCCAATATAATTGATGCTCGCACTGCCTCATGTTCTGTTAAATACATTTTACAAACTTGAAATTGAATATTCTAAACACTCAATCACACTACCTACAAAAGAACTAAGAAATTAATCAACTTAATTTAAATAAACTTTATTACAATTGCTGCTTCAAAATTATTAAACGAAAGAAATTGTTTCTTAGAAATGTCACAGAAGACATAAAGCCTACTATACAAATGGTAAAAAACAGGAAAAACAATTACATTAGGTTTGTTCCAACTGGTCATTTCTGACAAGTTTGTGACATGTTTGTGACAATTTCAGTGCGCCTGCGAAAAATGTAAACAAATTAAGTATGCAATATAGACTGGAACGGCGAATGGAATGAAACGCATGTGCATACTCATTTTTTGTTTTGACAGCTAACCTTAAATATAAATATAAATAAAGAAATTCATACATTTTTCGCTACAAAAAAAGAAATGACGCAGTGAAATTGTCACAAACATGTCAGAAATGACCACTTGCAACAAACCTATTATAAGTTATTGAAAAATTTTGTAGTGATGCGTTAATTTTGTCCAGGAATATACATATAGGGTATCTAAATAAAATATTTTTTTTTAAATCTTTAATTTTAATATGAGCAATAAACAATAGTTTTAAATCGTTCCACTAGTATTTTATATTAAAGGAACAATGGTTTTAGATGTTAAGTTAAAAAAGCATGATTCACTGTAAACCTGCATTTTCACTTCATATAAAATAAACACATTTACATTTTATTCTTAGATGTATATTCTCACTGTAGGGTAAGGTACACCAGTACAGTACCCAGACTTTATATCTCAAAATAGAAACTAGTATTTTTCATGTATCTGGCAGAGACGAACTCTACTAACTCAAATGAAATTTTCACCCTCGCAGCACGAGTTAAGTGCAGTGGCTGCTAGCAATCTGAGAAGTTTCGGGTCGTGCACAGAGCGGAGCATCTCATATGTGTTGTGAAGTGACGGGAGGTGAGTGACGGCTGAGATAAACTAGTTCCATTCCTTTGATGTTGAGTGATCTCCACGAACGATAGGATGAGAGTAGGAGTAATACGTATGGGCAAAGGCTGTATTTTACTAAAAATTAATTTAAAGAGCTTCTAACTTCTCCGATATATTTATGATATTATTGATGACTCAATTACACAGGTGTAGCAAGTTTTACTTGTCAATATTTTTCTTGAGCGCGCTGACACGAACGAGAATGGTCTGTAACTGCTTCGGGTTAATTTTTTACATTATTTATACAACTTTCCTGATACAATGTTTATTTCAAAATATAAAACTTTTAAAATTCGTTGACACTTATCATTTTGGTCTAGATATTTTGGACATAAAGCGCCCTTGCCTAACAACGTGTTACCAATGGTTAAGGTGGCCATAATGGACAAAATAAGTGGCACAATATTTCATGCATTCTGTTAATTTAATTCTATAATTTATAGTTCAAAATAAATTTTCCGCACATATACCATATGTTCCAGCGTAATATTTTCATAGTTATTTAATATGAGAACACTGTTTTTTTTTTTTTTGACACACTGTCCGGCTCACATCTATACCGCCATTTCGTACAAGACCACAAAAATAAATTATTACATCACATATAAAACGTATTATTAATCAATTAATATTATATTAATTCAATTTCAACTATGGTGATTTCACGTTTTTGTTTATTTTAAATTTTTTGTATATGTTAATATAAAATAATTATTACAAAATGAAAAACAAAATAATTTTATTTAATTAATAAACAAAAAAACATCAAGCAAATTAAATAAATGAAAGGAGTATGTGAATTACTGAAACCTGGCTTTAAAAATCTGATATTAATTTGTGTCCTATTCCTGGGTATGTAATTCTCAGAAATGATAGACTCCCGTGGTAGAGGTGTAGCATTCTACATTAAAGATTCACGTTTCAAGAATGTTGTTGATGTTCATGATAGTTTAAACACAATCACAACAACTCTGGAACAATTAAGGTTTACTTTAAAACTAAATTCATACTTCATCAATTTGGAGTAATTTATCGACCACAACTGGGAAAGTTGCTAGCTTTATCGATAATTTAGAAACAACAATAAGCATCCTTTACCCTGAATCAAATGTTTTTAAGCTATTGCATAGCTTTTATCGCGGGCTTTGAGCGCGGCGACCGAATCAAGAAATTCCGTAACGAAGAAACCTGACACCCCCCACTCCGACCGGCACTGCGGTGTGGCATTAAAAGCCGTGCATCGTCTAACGTCGTTTCAGTTCGGCAGACTTCGGCACGGTGTTTGTGTGCGTGCGAGTAGACGTATGCGTGTAGACTAGCTGTTAACTGCTCATAACTGATTCTATCTCTTTTAGACACAATGCTAGGTGAGACAGCGTGCTTTTTGGCCGTTTTTTCCTGAATAACCTACATATATTGAAGATAATTAAAATATTTTAAACAATATTAACTTCTCATTTATTCAATAAAAGAAAAAAAATTGTTTTCTTATCGGTCACCACGCTCAAAAAGTGTAACTTGAATTAATATCAAAGAAAAAAACAAAGAAAAATAATTATAATTTCATAAGTTGTGACAAACCAGATTTGTCACCTTTCTTTTCTTCCTACAAAAATAAACATTTGTATAGGTTATAAACATTTTACATTTAAGCAACTAACTTACCTCGAAGTAATTACTGTATTGTAAATGTTTACTTTTATTATTGATGTTCATATTCAATTCCTATTGCCTCAACTCATGTAAATATGTTGTTACTTAGGTTAATTAATTAAGAAAAGAATCTGAAATTTAAATTGTCACACAAACACATTCACTTAACCATACTTTATGTCCACACGTCAAATCTGACAGTTACTTTATTGCGAAAGAAAGGTCGAACTTCCAAAATGCGGCCGTTTCCCAACAGATGGCTCGCGCTGTCTTTAATTACCTCTCGAGTACACTTACCAATGCCGAATTAATAACTCGACATAAAAGGTACAAATAAAATGTCTTTTCTTATGTCGAAGATGGACCATCTTGATAACTAGACTTGTCCGTCAGTTATTAAATAATATTTTTGTCTTTTCTTGTGTCGAAAGACCAGGGTTCAATAATTAATAACTCGACTTGTCCGTCAGTTATTAAATAATATTTTTCTCAAATAATGTCGAATGCTAAAGTTGTAGTGTTCATCTGATTCAAGAGCTCGACATGCCTGTCAGTTTTTTAATCATCTTTGTTCTCCAGATCATATTCGTCTAGACTTGCACTGTCAGACGAATTGTGAAAGTTTTTTTTACCCAAAGAAACAAATCAAGTCACCTACACATATTCGCGATTCACCTAGACTTGCACTGTCAGGTGAATCTCCTCTACATATCCAAGGTATTTCCTTACATCCTCACCATATTTCAGATTCACTGCAAAATGTTCAAATAAATTTAAGCTAACCTTAAAATTGTAACTTACCTTTTTGAACAATAATAATCAATTTTATTTACCATTATTAAACCCAATGTCTTTATTTCACTAAAAACTCGTTCACGGAGAGACCGGACCCTAGTCAGGATAGTTGATTTTACATTCACTCAGATTAGTTACAAATGGCGCCCGAAGAATCTACATAATCAGCTGTCAGTGAAGTTTAGTTTTGTTCTATCATTGAGAAATCATCCGTTGGCAAATTCAAATCTCCCCAGTTTTAATTTTTATCGGTGGGAATTTTAAATCTACAAAAATTTAAATACTTACCTGCTGCTTTCCTCACATGTCACAATTTTAGTATTTTCATATTACAAAATGGCGCCCGAACAGGGACGTTAGTATTTTAGTATTTTATGTTAGTAATTTAATATTACAAAATTGACGCCCGCGAACAGGGACTTGTGAAGGAGTTTTAGGAAAATAAAGACAGTTTATTTTATTCTTATCAAAGTACAAATTTGAACATAATGGCTCCCAAGAACCATAAAATAAAAGAAATTCCAAAAACGATAACACAGATATTTCACCTGAAAAATACATATTTATACAAACACTTACAAAAACTTAATTAAATCAAGAATTACGAAAGTTTCAATTATCAACGACGGGAACTTTGGCTGAAAAACAAGACAGATTAAAATTGTTTTTCTGAAAATGGGGATTCAACATAAGTGCCCTCCTCCATATACTCCACAAGCAAGCCCTGTGGAAAGAGTGAATCGCACATTGAAGCCCATGACCGCTCAGTTCTACGATGGAAATCATAAGAAATGGGACGAAGAACTGTTCAATTTTAGACTCGCCCTCAACTCCAGTCAGCACTGGGTTCACTCCAGCTCTGTTGAACCTAGGGAAAGAGTTAAAATTACCCAAAACAGAATATAATGGTCACCAGAAGTTGACAAACATCAATTTGTCTCACCACGATGTTGTATGAAGGAAATCCCAAGTTGAGAAGCTCCAGGAAGATCAAGAGTTGGTCAAAATCAATTTGGCCCGCGCTGCCACCTCGCAGGCGCATCACTACAATCTCCGAAGAAGACCACTAGAGTTCAAAGTGGGCCAAAAAGTTTGGCGACGAGAACATCCACTGTCATCAGCAGTCCAAGGATTCACCGCCAAACTAGCTCCAAAATATTCCGGTCCCTACGAGATAGTAAAAAAAGCCATCAACACCAATTCCCTCCACCCAGCCAAAGGACATCCCCGACTCCAAGAATCTTATTGTCCCACCTGAGAGGCATGTAGACTCTATTCCGGCAATCCTGCCGAAATCAATCGCCCCAGGAGGCCTTAAACGGCCACCGACGCGGCCACCACGGCCGGGACACACTCCAAGAGTCACCATTAGTAGGCCACTGCTGCCTACACCCCCGCTCCTCCCGAGCCCAGTTCCAGTCCATTACCCTATCCACCTGGAGGTACCGAGTGCTCCGTTGGCCACATTCCTCCAGCGGTACCGGCCCGCCAACCTGACTCCAGGATCATCATTTCCCGTGCGCCGCCGGGGACGTTGGTATGATGTGCCAGATCTCCGTCCGCAGTGAAATTTTTCCCTCCCCGCTGAACTAGACAGTTTTTTGTGAGTAGTGAAGTGAAGTTAAATAATTCGTGTTTTGTTTTTGTTTGTTTTCTGTTTTTTGTGCAGAAAAAAAAATAAGCTGCCCTTATTTTTTTTTCTGAGGAAGAAGGGAGGGGGTGTGACAAACCAGATTTGTCACCTTTCTTTTCTTCCTACAAAAATAAACATTTGTATAGGTTATAAACATTTTACATTTAAGCAACTAACTTACCTCGAAGTAATTACTGTATTGTAAATGTTTACTTTTATTATTGATGTTCATATTCAATTCCTATTGCCTCAACTCATGTAAATATGTTGTTACTTAGGTTAATTAATTAAGAAAAGAATCTGAAATTTAAATTGTCACACAAACACATTCACTTAACCATACTTTATGTCCACACGTCAAATCTGACAGTTACTTTATTGCGAAAGAAAGGTCGAACTTCCAAAATGCGGCCGTTTCCCAACAGATGGCTCGCGCTGTCTTTAATTACCTCTCGAGTACACTTACCAATGCCGAATTAATAACTCGACATAAAAGGTACAAATAAAATGTCTTTTCTTATGTCGAAGATGGACCATCTTGATAACTAGACTTGTCCGTCAGTTATTAAATAATATTTTTGTCTTTTCTTGTGTCGAAAGACCAGGGTTCAATAATTAATAACTCGACTTGTCCGTCAGTTATTAAATAATATTTTTCTCAAATAATGTCGAATGCTAAAGTTGTAGTGTTCATCTGATTCAAGAGCTCGACTTGCCTGTCAGTTTTTTAATCATCTTTGTTCTCCAGATCATATTCGTCTAGACTTGCACTGTCAGACGAATTGTGAAAGTTTTTTTTACCCAAAGAAACAAATCAAGTCACCTACACATATTCGCGATTCACCTAGACTTGCACTGTCAGGTGAATCTCCTCTACATATCCAAGGTATTTCCTTACATCCTCACCATATTTCAGATTCACTGCAAAATGTTCAAATAAATTTAAGCTAACCTTAAAATTGTAACTTACCTTTTTGAACAATAATAATCAATTTTATTTACCATTATTAAACCCAATGTCTTTATTTCACTAAAAACTCGTTCACGGAGAGACCGGACCCTAGTCAGGATAGTTGATTTTACATTCACTCAGATTAGTTACAAATGGCGCCCGAAGAATCTACATAATCAGCTGTCAGTGAAGTTTAGTTTTGTTCTATCATTGAGAAATCATCCGTTGGCAAATTCAAATCTCCCCAGTTTTAATTTTTATCGGTGGGAATTTTAAATCTACAAAAATTTAAATACTTACCTGCTGCTTTTCTCACATGTCACAATAATTGGCATTTTTCATATTACAAAGTTGATAAAAAATGCTATGCAATAGCTTTACCGCGGCAGTCCCCAAGTGCCGCACGAATTTTAGTTTTTTTGTTTTGGTGACATCAATGTCAATCTACTTAATTCTAATAAAAGTTCGACAAAACAGTTCTCTTCACTTTTGAATGAATTTGACTTAGTTGAATTAATAGATGAACCGACCAAACTAATCTCTCAGAAAGCTTAATTGACATTCTTTTCACCAGCGAGGCGGAGATTTGCTCTGAAATTCGTGTAACACCCATGCATAAGATATCTGATCATTTCATGATATCATGCAACATTAAAATGATAAATGATGCATTATTACCGCATGAAGTTGTTATTAGGGATTATAAAAATGCTGTCTACCATAACTTCTATTACGAATTGTCCAACATAAATTGGCATAATTTCTATTATTCTTCGGATATTAATGAGAAAATCATTTTTTCTAATAAGGCTGTATTATCACTTGTTGACAAATATATGCCTCGGAAAATATTGTCTGCTCGAAACAAACCAGAACCATTGATAACAGTTGTAATTAAAATCATGATTAAGTGTAGAAACAACGCCTTATCTAGGTTTAAACGAACTCGACTTCAGTCGCATTGGGATTACTATAAATCTTTAAGAAATCTGGTCACGGATGCTGTTCGGCGAGAAAAAAAGCATATATTTAATTTAAAATTAAAAACAGCGGAATTAATATGTGAGATGTTTTAAAAGAATTTGATATTAACATCAAATCTCCTTTGTCTTGACCTTTCAGATGTAAATGATCTTAATAATCATTTGATCAATTTAGTTCCCTCGTTGCAGCCAAATGCAAATACCATTAATTTTTATAAAAATAATACTTTTGGAAATTCCTGTGTGTTTTCATTCTCAACTCTAACCGACTCTGAAATTCTGTTGATATTTAATTCGTTACAATCTCAATCCACCGGTGCTGATGGTATAAACATCAAAAGGTTGAAACTATTTTTTTCACATGTTCTTCCACAGATTACTCATATCATCAACACTTGTTTATTAGATAACATCATTCCGGATATTTGGAAATTGCACTCGTAAAGCCATTAAATAAATGCAAAAATCCAACAACATTCATCTGAGATCGATCAGTATCCTGCCAACTCTTTCGAAAATTCTGGAGAAAATGATTGTTAACCAAGTGAATCTATATTTATCGACTCATCAAATCCTGACATACAGACTGGAATGGAATACCTTAATTTTATTATCAAAATATAACCACATGTACTCATCAAATGATTTTTATATTAAGGAAAATAATAGTCAAAATCAGAGTGAGAATCTTTATTTCCGTAGTTTGTCTACATGACTATTAATTAGCAGTTGTCAATTTAGTTTCTTAGCAATAAAAACAAGTGATAGTTTATAATTACAGTTCTTAATTACGGCCTCACAGCCGGCAAATTTGTATTAAATAAGACGTGGGAATAATGTAGTGTTGTCTTGTCGTTTTTATCTGTTTTATATCGTCCAAAAATTATTATTTTAATTTAATTGTTTAAGTGGAATTTTATGTGCTGCCCATAATATTTTTTTTTTGGGAAACAATAATTTTGCGATAATGTTTTTAGCAATTAATGCAGTTTATTCAATTTTTAGGTTTAACACTAACTTTATTTTATCGTTAATAACACTATTAATAATTAGTGTGTCGTACTAAAATTTGAATTACTTAATACATTCTTTTAGATTAATACAAAGTTTTTTTTTCAAGCCTAATGTATTTATAATAATTTGTATTAAGTATGTTTTAGCTTATATTTGCTATTTTTTCTTCGGTGTTTTGTAGGTTCCTGATTATAAATTCTAAAAGAATCGTGCAATTCCTTCCTTTGATGTATAATTAAGCAGCTAAATCATTTTTTCATTTCTTTTCTATATTATACGTATTATGAGAAAAATTAAATTTAAATATATAATTGTCGTTAGTACAGATAGCATATTAAAAATATTCCATGACAATGAACATTTGAATTGTTTGATGTTCTTGATTAACAAGAGCAATGTGTGCATACAATGCTGTAGATGCGGGTACACTTGTACATTATTTAATGTGGATAATGATGTTAACCCAGTTGTGTCTACTAATAATTAGGTTATGTCACAAAGGGAGAATATAATTATCGAACCAGAACACTAAACAACTATGACATGCAAAAAGCTATAATTTACCTACTGCAGTTGCATTGCAACTAATGTCAACGGTCAATCACTGATAATTTTTTTGGATCATTTTACATTTACTCAAATCGCTCATCTTTATACCTTATCTTATTTTTGTTATATGTACTTATACAATTATCAAGACTGCATTGGTTCCCTTGTAAAATATTACAAAATCTTGGGAAAACTAAATATATTTTAAAATTTATTCATACACTTCATTTAACTTTGTATTGTGTTATTTATCATTTGACTTAACATAAAATTATTTGACCGTGTATCTTATTTATGTCATGTACACATAATGTTAGACACCGATGAAACCATTTGACTTTGTATTTTAATATTGTCATATACACGTACATACAAATCACCTTCTAACATACAAACTGTACCTGTTTCACGTAATGTATTGATGTATATCGCTGTTACACATAGATTCAAACGTTAGGCGACGTGTATGCAGTACAATTAATATCTAATATTGGATAGAGAAGTTCTGAAAAAGTAATATTGATGTAATATTTATTTTGTACAGGTTGAGTTTTTAAAGCAACCAATTACTTTTGCTGGCTAACTAATAACTTTAGAGAAAAAATAAATACACAACAAGGAGGGGGGCATAATTGTTCGGTTAGTAAAATTAAATTAAATGGAAAGGGATGCTTTTTTTATTGGAAGAGAAAGCCCAAATTATTTCCATTTAAACGATATAACATGTACCTACACCTAAAGTTAATATTAAGGTCCCAAAGTTAAAAAATACTTTAACATTTTTTTATATGGAAAATACAATTTCAGGTAGGCCGTTGAACAAAATAAGTTATTGTCTTTATTATTGATTCTAATATCTTGTTTAGAAACATATTATATCGTTGAAAATGGAATATTTCGGGCTATCCATTCCAATGAAAAAGTACTCCTTTCCATTTAAGGAAAGTTAACTTTCATTTGCCCCCGCCAAATCCCCCTAATACTTTTGTTTTACCAATCGTACAATTATGTCCCCCTCCTTGCTGTATTGTGTATATTAGCTAGCCGGCAAAACTGATTGCTTGCTTTAAAAAACTAATCCTGTGTAGTAATGAACTGTATTGCTGCACTAGAAATCGTCTAATTGTTCTGAAATTAGTAGCTGTTCAGAATTTGAGAATATGAAAACAGAGAACAGCAGCGATAATTCTGATGATGCAGATAGTAACTTAGGTGTTTTTTCTGAAATTAACAAAGTACGAAATTTTTTTTCGAAGGATGGTAATATTGAATGGTCCTCCACGAACTCCGTCGTTCAAGGTCGAGCAACTGCATCAAATATTATAAATCCTGTTCCAGGACCAACTACTTATGCGATAAAAAGAATAACTGATATAAAATCATCATTTCGTTTATTATTTCCAGTTGATATCGAAAATATTGTCATACATTTTTCTAATATAGAAGGTAAAAGGGTATATGGAGAAGACTGGAATAATATTGATCAAGTTTATATTGAAGCATATTTTGGTTTACTGCTATTGCCAGGGGTGTATAAGCCCCACGGCGAAGCACTGGCAAGTTTATAGGATGCGGAATATGGCAGACCAATATTTCGTGCTACCATGTCTTTAGAAAAATTTAACACTATTTCAAGAATTATCAGCTTTGATAATCGAGACGATAGATCAGAGCGCCGCGCGAAAGATAAATTAGCAGCTATTCGTGTTCTATGGGATAAATGGGTTGATAATTTACCCAAACTTTACAACCCTGGTAACAATGTCACTGTTGATGAACAACTAGTAGGTTTTAGAGGTCGTTTCAAGCAGTATATACCTAGCAAACCAGTCAAATACGGGGTAAAAAATTTGGGTTATATGTGACAATCTTTCATGTTACACTTACAAATTACAAGTTTACACTGGAAAATTGCCCGAAGAAAAACCAGAAAAAAAACAAGGTATGCGAATGGTACTTGATTTGACATATGACTTGCAAGGCCAAAATATTACGTGTGAGAACTTCATCACGTCATATAATCTTGGACAAATGCTTTTGAAAAGAAAACTAAAATTATTGGGAACTATTAGAAAAAATAAATCTGAAATACCAAAGGAATTTTCATATACAAAAAAAATCGAAGTAAATACAACGCGATTTGCTTTTACAGAAGACACTACTATTATTTCGTACATTCCGAAGAAAAATAAAAATGTTTTGTTATTGAGCACAATGCATCATGAAGCGAACATTAGTTCTCGAGATGATAAAAAGCCAGAAATGATTTTATTTATTTATTTATTTATTTATTTATTTATTATAATACGCTGCCTAACAGGCACAGGCCCAATTACAAGGCAGGAAATAGACACACAATATATATATAAATACAAATAAAAAGAACAAAACTATAATTAAACTTATAAATTATGTAACAATGAGTAAGACAAATATTAATTTATGGTTTACCTTACATTAATCTATGTAACAATGAGTAAGACAAATATTAATTTATGGTTTTCCTTACATTAATCTCAGAAATATATGTTATATTAAATATTTTACAGGTATACAGAAAAAAAATTACATTACGCAATTGTTTCGATAAGTATTGATTGTTTATTAATACACATTAGTTACTATGCAGTTCAATAATTTTAGGAAAATTTAATTTGAAAATATCCATTGAATCATCCTGAATATTGTTGTACAACCTACACATATTATTGATTGGGGATTTGAAAAATACGTTGGTATTAGCCGGAGATAAGTAGAATAGTAAATGGGTTCTTGTTGATATTGCTGGGACATGAAAATTAAGACAACTAAGAGATTCAGAATCATCAATAAGATTGTGAATTAAATTATGCAAATATTTTAAACTGATAATAAATCTACGAGTTTCCAAACTACTAGTATTAAATATTTGTAACAATATGTCACAAAAGGTGCTGTTGACACATTAGATAAGCTTGCTTCTACATATACTTGTAAAAGAAAAACATCTAGGTGGCCAATGATCATTTTTTATAATCTGCTGGACATATCTGCATTCAACGCATTTGATATTTGGCATGAAATTAATCGTGAGTAGCAAGCAAACAAATTATTTAAAAGAAGATTGTTCCTCGAAGAATTAGGAAAGGAACTTATAAAACCGTTAATAAGTAAACGAGCAGCTTTACCTAGGACGGAAGCATCCGTAGCCATCGTCAAATTAATTCAAAATCCGCAAGAAGCCTTGCAACCAGAAGAACAGCAAACAAAAAAAAATAAAAAACGAGCACGTTGTAATATTTGTTCAAGAAAGAATGTCAATAAAACAAATGTGCAATGTGTAAACTGTTCAAAATATTTATGTAAAAATCATGTGTATGTATATTGCAGTATGTGTAAAATATAATTTTTCTTCTTTATTCTACATTTTTTCTAATAATTATTATTGTTTACATAATATTCTATAGATATTAATAAATATAATTTCTTTAAACAGTAATTATAAAATAATTAATTATTTCCCTAAGTTAATATGGCAAAAACTACAAAAATAATTCTTTGGTCACTATGACCCCAAACGTAATATTTGTAAGTACAAGATGAACATAATACAAGGGTTAACAAAAAAAGGTTTACAACCTGTAATCGGCTGGTCGGAGTTCGCGTCCCGCACGATACATCTCGAATTATAAGAATACTTATGATTTGTAGCTCTACTAAATGGCCATAGATGAGTCTGAGTGATTCGGAGGTTACTATAAGCCATCAATCCCTTGCAGTTGTCTATTTAATGACCAGCAGCAACTTTGCTAATGCAAGTAAAATATTCGGTTATTGAAACCGGTGGAATTCCGGCCCTATGCTCCGAGATAAAAGAAAAAGGAACAAATTATTACCATTTTTACTATGTAAAACATTTTATATGAAAAGTATAAAATTAATAATTAACACAGTCCATAATAAACGAAATTGATTCAAGAATTACACTTCTAAATTGTCAAAGTTGCATTATAAGTACAAATATCAATTATTCGTCTAATATACCAGAAAACAGTTAATAAATTGTTATTATTTACCAAATTCACTTGTGAATTTAAACTTATTTAATATCTTTTCTTCGATATTATAACTAAATTATTTACTAAGGACCACCACAAATGAATATTTTACAATCAAGTACAATTACGGCGAGATTTGATAAAATATTCAAGTTAACACAAACAAAAATTCACCGTTTAAGCGAAAACTTCTGGTGCCCTAGTTAATTGACTGCGCAAGTTATGTCGTGACGAACGCCGTGTTATTAAGATTTGTGTTCCAAACAAACGATGTAAAGTTGATTTTCAAGTATATATTTAAATGTTGATATGCATGTTTGGGTAAACAATTTTATATTTTTAATTCACCTGATGCATAAAAAGATAGATTTAATTTAGAGATTATTTTTTAAATAAGTGAGACGATTTCTTGACTGGAAGATGTATAAAGGAGACAAATAACGGAGAAGCAGTCAATTTATTAAAAAATTTTATAACACCAACGTTTCAACTCCAATTGAGTCTTCTTCAGGGTGCTAGTTACAAACATATAAAAAACACAATAAATACAAGAAAGTACAAATCAGGTACACGACTTACATAAAATTACATTAGAATGAATAAAAATGAGTAAATGTTAAATACATGTCAAAATAAATGTATGTCAAAAAATAATAAACATAAAACAAGCAAAGCCAACCACCTACAAATCTCATAGTTGATCCAAAACTAACAAGAAACATCAAGTAAACTAAATAAAAAATAAAAATAAATAAAAAGTTAAAAAATAAATATAACAAACAGCATATCTCAGCAAACACAAATAATGGTTACAATAAAAATAAAAATATACAAATAGAAAACAACAAAATAATAAATCAGCAATGTAATAAAGATGCTTAATGCTTAATTAAGACACCACTGTAGATAGAACTAAGATTTTGGATGTCAGTTTGCCCGTTTATGTTATTTTTATTTTTATGAATACAAAGCATCTCTAACGTCAACCTCTTGTTTAGATTTTTTTCAGTTTTTAGGATCTTCGTGTTATCAAAGTCGAAGTTGTGAGACTCAGATTGAGCATGGTGAACCAAAGCACAATTACCGGCATTGTTGGATTTGACAGAATTACGTTGATGTTCTTTAATTCTTGTGTTGAGATATCTTTTTGTTTGACCTATGTAAACCTTATTACAATCTTTACACGGAACTTCATATATAACTTCAGATCTATGTAGCTTGTTAATCAGGTATTTAGTGTTGCTAAAAAGTTGCCCAACATTTTTTTGTTGATAGAATGTAATATTAACATTCAAATTCCGAGAAATAGTACGTTTTATTTTATGAGACAGATTTTCAATAAACGGAATGGTATAATATGGAGAAACTTGTTTATTTTGATTGGAGTTTACTGGACTATTGTTGTTTAAAATTCTATTAACCAGTGTTTTGGGATAGTTGTTGATCAGGAGTAATTGTTTTACTTGCATTCTGACTTCTTTGTGAAAACATTCGGATGTTAGTTTAAGTGCACGGTTTTTTAAATTTGTCGCTAAATTAACTAGTTGATGTCGCGGATGATGCGATCGATAATTTAGGTACCGTGTGGTGGCTGTTGATTTCTTGTGCCATTTAGTTAGAATGGTTCCATCAAATGTCCGTATGAGTAAGATGTCAAGGAATGGGATCTGTCCGTTTTCTTCAACTTCGATCGTGAATTGCAAGTGTTCATTATATCCATTAAAAATCTCCAAAATATCATTGACTCTGTGTTTTGGAACTGCAGTAATAAGATCATCAACATATTTTTTAATGAAAGGAATTCTGAAGGGTAACAAAGACATACAGTGTTCGAGTAACATATCCATAACTAGATTAGCAATAACAGGGCTTAAATTAGATCCCATTGCTGTTCCAAAAAGTTGTTGGTAGAATTTACCTTGAAAACAGAAATAACTGCTTGTATACCAAAAGTCAATGATGTTCATGTTCATCAACTAGTTAATTTAGCGACAAATTTAAAAAACCGTGCACTTAAACTAACATCCGAATGTTTTCACAAAGAAGTCAGAATGCAAGTAAAACAATTACTCCTGATCAACAACTATCCCAAAACACTGGTTAATAGAATTTTAAACAACAATAGTCCAGTAAACTCCAATCAAAATAAATAAGTTTCTCCATATTATACCATTCCGTTTATTGAAAATCTGTCTCATAAAATAAAACGTACTATTTCTCGGAATTTGAATGTTAATATTACATTCTATCAACAAAAAAATGTTGGGCAACTTTTTAGCAACACTAAATACCTGATTAACAAGCTACATAGATCTGAAGTTATATATGAAGTTCCGTGTAAAGATTGTAATAAGGTTTACATAGGTCAAACAAAAAGATATCTCAACACAAGAATTAAAGAACATCAACGTAATTCTGTCAAATCCAACAATGCCGGTAATTGTGCTTTGGTTCACCATGCTCAATCTGAGTCTCACAACTTCGACTTTGATAACACGAAGATCCTAAAAACTGAAAAAAATCTAAACAAGAGGTTGACGTTAGAGATGCTTTGTATTCATAAAAATAAAAATAACATAAACGGGCAAACTGACATCCAAAATCTTAGTTCTATCTACAGTGGTGTCTTAATTAAGCATTAAGCATCTTTATTACATTGCTGATTTATTATTTTGTTGTTTTCTATTTGTATATTTTTATTTTTATTGTAACCATTATTTGTGTATGCTGTTTGTTATATTTATTTTTTAACTTTTTATTTATTTTTATTTTTTATTTAGTTTACTTGATGTTTCTTGTTAGTTTTGGATCAACTATGAGATTTGTAGGTGGTTGGCTTTGCTTGTTTTATGTTTATTATTTTTTGACATACATTTATTTTGACATGTATTTAACATTTACTCATTTTTATTCATCCTAATGTAATTTTATGTAAGTCGTGTACCTGATTTGTACTTTCTTGTATTTATTGTGTTTTTTATATGTTTGTAACTAGCACCCTGAAGAAGACTCAATTGGAGTTGAAACGTTGGTGTTATAAAATTTTTTAATAAATTGACTGCTTCTCCGTTATTTGTCTCCTTTATTATTTTTTAAGTTAATCTCTATACAATTTCATGCAATTTTTGAAAATAATAATACCCTATTTTAGGATTCATTGCCATTTTGCTCCCACATATAAACATTACAGCAAAAAAATGTTTGTAATTTTTTTTGTATTCCGAAGTGACAGAACATAATTAGGTAAGTAACATAAAGGCTCATTTGAATAAAAAATAGAATTACCATAATAATTTTTAGACACAAAAACAGGAATCCCAATAAACATTCCCGGATTTGAAGCTGTCATATTGTCAATGGTAAGAGGCAGTGGCATATTTAGGGGGGAGGGGGTTCAAACCCCCCTTCAACAGTGACCATGCGTCAAAATTCTGAATCCGAATTTAGTGTTTTATATGAAAATGTGAAACGCCATGCAGAAATATATGAAATTGATATTAAAATTCCGCGGTTTGCAGGAAGGCAAGCACATAGAGCAAATGTACCAATTAGTTCACAGCAAAATTATTATAGAGTTACCATTTTTAATTAATTTTTAGGCAACTTTATTATGCAATTGCAAAGTCGATATTTTGAACATGCTAACATTTTAAAAGGTTTCAGTTTTCTATTTCCTAATAATGTAAGAAATACGTAAAAAATTAATGATATTAAAAATTTGCATGAATTTTATGCCAATGATTTACAAAATGTAACAACTACAGTTGATATATTTCACGCAGAACATACTCTGGTACAAAAAAATAGAAATTAAGCAAAACTACCGTCTTACGCTTAAGATGGATTACAAATATGTAATGAAAATATATACCTCAATAATTTCCAATTTTATTATTATCTTGGCAACATTACTCGTAACATCCTGTATAAGTGAGTAAACGTTCGTTTTCTACTTTGCGTCACTTAAAAACTTATTTACGAAATTCAATGTCCGAAAACCGTTTGGTTTTACTAAATATACATAGAAACTTAACACCATCAATGGACGAAATACTTAACGAATTGGCAAAAAGGAAACGACGTATTAATTTAATATTATAATAATATATGTTTATTATTTTTAAGAATACTTTTTATAGTTTGTTACAACTATTATATATATCTTTTTTTGTTATTGGAGATTGAACATGTTTGTATATTTTAGTTTAAAATATATGTGTACGAGTATGATAATTTTTAATATATATATATATATATATATATATATATATATATATATATATATATATATATATGTGTGTGTGTGTGTGTGTGTGTGTGTGTGTGTGTGTGTGTGTGTGTGTGTGTGTGTGTGTGTGTGTGTGTGTCGGACGGAGCCGCGTCACAGTACAAAAATTCAACATTATGAACGTACGAGCGGGGTGTAGAGAGAGCGAAGGCAGAGTTTCAGTACGCGCTCCGGCAGGACGCTGCACTAATATTGTAAGTCCGTTCATTTATAACAGTTACTTATTGCATTCATTTTTTCTTTTCATTTACCCATTTTTTTTTGTTTTGCTTTTCTGCATTATTTATTGTTATAAGCAAAGTTATTATTATTGAAAGGAAATCGAATATATTTGCAAATGATAGATACGTATTTCCTAAAATCAATAAACAAAAGTGCATTTGTTTTTAACAATTCCATTAATCAAACGAATGGGTTTACGATTGGACTGGATTAGACGTCGACCATAATGAATAACAATTAAGACTTTCTAAAACTGTAGATAGTCTTCATTTTAGATAAAGTTTCATATTTTTTTTTAAACCGTGAAGGACCCCATTTTCTAAATAAAGTGTGAATGAACAGACGTGTGTCCGTGACTTCAGTAACTCACGACCGAATATGACCTGTATATGTACAGTGTAAAAACATGTATCAACTATCCTGTTATATTATTGGAGTATATACACAGCTTATTTTATTTACTACGAACGTCAAGTATAAAATAACCAAGTACGCTTATATTTTGTTGATTCTGCTATAGGAATACTTTAAACACACAGAAAACGGCACAAACTACTGCACGGTCTTTGCACGCCTGACTAAAAATCTAATTTTTCATGAACTCTACAGGGGCATTGTTAGTTAATCGATTAGAAACAATTTTTAGACTGCAAATAAAACATTTCTTTAAAATATTTTTCCCAAGGTTCTCAAATTATTGTATGTTTTAATAAAATATCCATGACTTTATCCGCATGAACTATTGATAAAAGCAGCAATAAAAGTGCCGCTAAGGGGAAAACATTATGCTGTTTTTTTAAAAGGATTACGACTGGTGCAGGATTGAGTATATAAACTTTAATTATTTGTCTCAATAATTAGGAAAATAGATATTCATTTCATGAAGAGATATATACATTTTGTTGATGAAGGCAATTAATCAATTTTGAGAAATAAAAAAGTTAGCCTTGATTGTTTATTCAAGTAGTTGAAAAATAATATTGTGACAGTTAATTTTTCTGAAAAATATGTATTAATTATTTAAAACGAATAAAAACTGCGTTACTGGTATTATTTCAGTAGGTTATGGGCCTATGCAGTTAGAGTGTTTTTGATTAATTGCCGCTGCTGAATATATATTATTTTTGACGTGTAGTCATTTTGAAAATATTTAAAGATGGAAACTAGTTATTCGTTATTGAAACTGAAAGGAAAGGACAACTGGAATGTTTGGAAGTTTAGTATGACGGTGTTATTCAAATCGGCGGGTGTATTTGAAGTAGTTACAGGTGTAAATCCTGAACCAGGTGAACCAGCGTTGTTGACTGCATGGCTTAAATTAGATCAAAAAGCACAAGAAATGATAGTAACCAGAATGAATGAAGAAATATAAATACACATTATTTCTTGTGAGAAATCGAATGAGATGTGGGAAAAATTGTTAGCTGTTTTTGAGCAGAAGTCAAATATAAGTTTACATTTATTGCAGCAGAAATTCTTTTCTCTGAAATTTGAAAATGAAGACATGTCAACTTTTATATCAAGAGTTGAAGAAATGGCTAATAAGATGAAGTTAATGGGTGAAACAGTATCAGAAGAGATGATAATGACAAAAATAATTATGGCTTTGCCAGAATCATATAAGTATTTTGTCACGGCATGGGAGAGTGTACCAAGTAAGGACAGAAAAGTTAATGAATTAATTTCAAGATTGCTAATAGTAGAAGAACGTGCAAAAATGAGTACTGACACTACAGCATTAGTAAGTCGCTCTAAACAATTACCTCTTAAATGCTATTTATGTGAAAAATCTGGACACATTAAACGTTATTGTAAAAATTTGCATGACATGAAACCTGGTAATGATAATTATTATAAGCGTAAAGAATATAAATGTAATCAAAAATCCGAAATTTTAAATCTAAAGTTTGTCATTATTGTGGGCAAATAGGACATTTTATTAAATTTTGTAGAAAGAAACAAGACGATTACAAGAATAAAAATGATAACAATCACAGTGTTTCAAGATGAATGGTTTTTAGATAGTGGAGCTACAGAACATATGTGCTGTCAAAGAGAATATTTTACGGAATATAGGTCTGCAGATAAATTTCAAGAAATAAAAATTGGAGATGGTTCGTTACTTAAAGTAGCTGGTGTCGGTAATATAAATTGTAAAGCATACAATGGCCGAGAATGGATTCAGACAGTACTTTTAAATGTATTGCATGTACCTCAGTTAAAAACAAATTTATTTTCCACTGGTACAGCTCTAGATAAAAACTATCGAATGATTTCAGATGAAAAATATTGTAAAATAATAGATGTTTCGGGAAATGTACGTGCTATAGTTGAGCGAAATGGACGTCTATACAAAATGAGGTTTAAATTTGATTGTTTAGAAGCAAATATCTCTTCAAGTCGAGAAAGAAATGATGTTAGTTTGAAAGTGTGGCACAATCGTCTGGTACACCAAAATATTAATTTTGTAAAAGAGATTTTGAAAATTAACAGAATCCAGTATAAAGAAGAAAATTTCTTCTGTGAATTCTGCGTTAAAGGAAAGCAAACTCGTCTTCCATTTCCTACAAGTCAGACAAAGACGTCAGTTGTTGGGGATCTTGTTCACAGTGATCTTTGTGGTCCGATGCAGGAGAAGTCACTGGGAGGTAACAGATATATGTTACTGTTTAAAGATGATTATTCACGCTATAGGACTGTATATTTTATCAAAGAGAAGTCTGAGGTAAAGAACAAATTAAAACATTTTTTTAAAGAAAATGCGAAATGAAACCGGATTCGACTTAAAAATATTAAGAACTGATAATGGTTTGGAATATTGCAATTCTGAAGTCAAACAAATTTTAGAAGATGCTGGAGTACGTCATCAGCGAACGGTAATGTACACACCTGAACAAAATGATAAAGCTGAAAGAGAAATAAGGACTTTAGTTGAAGCGGCGAGAACAATAATAATTGATGCTAATTTGCCGAAGTTTCTATGGGCAGAAGCACTCAATACAGTTGCGCATGTTTTAAATCGCACTGCTATTTCTCGTGATCTCAAAACACCACTGCAACTATGGATGAATGAGATACCGAATATTAAATATTTCAAAATATTTGTGACAATTGTCTATGCTCATATTCCGAAGGAAAAGAGAAGAAAGTTAGATAGTAAAAGTGAAAAGGGAGTTTTAGTTGGTTACGGAGAAGACGTAAAAGGATACAGAGTTTACTTTGCAGAAAAGAACGAAGTAAAAATTGTTCGCGATGTAATTTTTAATGAATTTCAAGTCCTCAGATATCATGCTCTGTGGTTGAAGATTTCAGATTAAAAGAAGAAACACAAGATGAATTTAACATAGAAGACGAAAGAGAACAAGACTTAAATGATAACTTAATAAAAATAAGTGAAGCAGATATAACAAATGAAGATAAAGAATCATCATTCGAACCGGAAGTGAATCAAAATATAGAAGCAGAAACAGTACAAGAAGAAAATGAAGTACAAATTACACCATTAGAAATAAAAGAAAATCAAAATCATGATGCGGAAATCCAAAAAGAACCTGATGACCAAGTAACAACTAGTATGATATTAAGGAATAGGGAAAATATCAATAAGCCTATTCATCTCAAAGATTATGATATGGACACAAGTTTTATTGGAATTACTGCTCATAGTGGTGATCCTGTTACATATGATGAAGCAATAAATGGACCAGATAATATTGAATGGAAGAGAGCTATTGAGAGCGAATTGAAGGTGCTGGAGAATAACAAAGTATTTATTGAAGTAAATTACCCCGACAAATCAACAAAAATAATAGATTCTAAATGGGTATTTAGGAAGAAAAATGGAAATGTGTATAAATCACGTCTTGTTGCTAGAGATTTTAAACAAGATATGTCTGGAATAGACTTCACTGAAATATATGCTCCAGTTGCCAAACTTCCTACTCTTCGCGTATTATTGGCTGTTGCGAACTACTACCAGATGATGATTCACCAGATGGACGTAAAAGGCGCATTCTTGTCCATACAAGAATGCGCCTTTTACGCCATATCTCCATAGATATCCATGAAGAAGTATTCATGGAAATACCAGAAGGAGTTCATGCTGAATGCAACAAGGTTTGGAAGTTAAATAAATCTATATATGGATTAAGAAAATCTCCTAAGAACTGGAATGATAAATTTAACGAAGTAATGAAAAAGCATGATTTTGAACGTTCCAAAAATGACTATTGCTTATATACTAAAAATGTTAACGGATCGTCTGCAGTATATATTCTTCTATATGTAGATGATTTACTAATCGTTAGCGATGATATGAAAAAAGCAAATGAAGTAAAGAAGATGTTATCCAGTAATTTTGAAATGAAAGATTTAGGTGCTGTATCAAATTATCTTGGTATAAATATTGAACAAAATATAGAAGAAGGATTTATAAAAATACATCAAATTCCCTATTTACAACGAGTGCTTAAAAGTTTTGGAATGGAAAATTGTCGACCTGTACCAATGGAGCCATTGAACAAAGAAAATTTAATAAACAACAGTGATAGTACAATAGAAAACCATGACTTGGAGAAGAAATGCAGACGTCTTATTGGATGTCTTATGTATGCAACACTTGGCTCACGACCAGATTTATGTGCAGCAGTTTCAATTTTAAGTCGGTATCAAAGCAAACCAAGTAATTGGCTTTGGACTACACTTAAACGAGTATTAAGATATGTTGCTGGCACAATTAATTTGAAACTTATTTACCAGAGAAAATTGAATGCTGTGCCAATCCAAGGCTATGTTGATGCAGATTGGGCAAGTGATCCAAATGATCGAAAATCAACTTCAGGATATATTTTTGAAATTTATGGTTGCTGTGTATCTTGGTCTTCTAAGAAGCAAAGTACGGTAACAACATCAACTACTGAGTCGGAATATGTTGCAATGAGCTATGCTGCAAGTGAAGCGTGTTGGTTAAAAAAATTTTAATAGATATAACTAGACAAAAATTAAAATTTCCGATTATATTACACGAAGATAATCAGTCTGCTATACGAGTTGGAGTTAATCCAGAAAAACATAGCAGAGTAAAACACATAGATATTAAATACCATTTTACAAGAGAAAAGATTCAAGATGGTACAATTATTTTAAAATATATATGTACAAATGAACAAAAGGCTGATCTCTTTACTAAACCATTACATAAGGTTTTGTTTGAAAAATTTAGATGTTCTTTGAATTTAGTTTAAATTGATTACAATTAATAAAATTGATTTATTGAGGGGAAGTGTTGAAGGCAATTAATCAATTTTGAGAAATAAAAAAGTCAGCCTTGATTGTTTATTCAAGTAGTTGAAAAATAATATTGTGACAGATAATTTTTCTGAAAAATATGTATTAATTATTTAAAACGAATAAAAACTGCGTTACTGGTATTATTTCAATACATTTATTTGAGCAGTGACCGATAGTGAAAGGAGAATCTGCTTAAATCCAAACTATTTTTCTTTTGTGGATATGTATTTACAAACTTCTAATTCAAGAGGTACACCACATCGTCAAATATATACCAAAGCAACGAATGTGCATTTAAATCTATTTTTGTAGGTACTATTGTTTGAATTGTTGTTTTTAAATAACCCTGCTTGCGTTCGTTGTTGAAATATATCGAGCGCTCTGAGCATTATGATAACGTGACGGGTTCGTCTGAAGATCTAGCTCCGTAGATTGGACAACCGAACGGTTAGAGTTGAAGTTGAGTATATTTTTACAGTTATTACCCTAACTTTTGTAATGATTTGTGACAATATTTTGAATTAATTAAAAATGGACCAGTAATATTTTTCCACAGAGTTTGAAACTTTCCAACTCATAAGCTGCACAACTATATAACTCTGTCGATGGCAAATTAAATTAAATTAAAATGGTAACTGTTCACAAAATAAAACGGTGAACCAACTTTCTCCCTTGAAATAATTACAACTATGGGAGTCAATATGACAGCTCTGTGTGCTCGGTGCTTTGAGAGTAACCAAATAAACAGTGCTCTGAGCGCTCAAAATCGCAATAACCAAACGCGTTTCAGATCTGATGTCTGAGCGCTCAGATATTAAACACGAACGTGCCCTCAAGGGTATATGATTATGTATGTGTGTATCTTTTTTAAATGTATCGTTCATTAATAGATAAATGAGTACATAAATGTCATATGTCATGTTTATGTCTCTTAACCTCAAGTAATAAATAGTTACGCGATTTATGCTTTACAATCATGGAGTTGGAGTTTTTTAATAGTAACCATGATGATACACAAGTAATTCTGTTTTCGGTCACTTCATTTTATTATTTAAATATGAAAAAAACGAAATCGCCGTCCTATAAACAGATTTCGCAGCGAAAAGGGTTTCTTTAGTAACCATTTAAAATCCATGTTAGTAAATCATGATTATGAGCGCTTCTTTAAAGATTCTTTATGTATACCAGTATGACGCATTCATTGTTCAAAAATCTTTTAAAGTTAGTTGGACCTAAACTGGAATAGAATAAAAAACGCTTTGTTTCCTGCACAACGACTTTATATTAAGCAGTATGTTCGTTAATTAGGTAGGTACTATGTTTATAATTTATAATATTAAAATATATTTTAGTTATCTCGCAAAGGTCTTTTCCATGCGTGAAATATCTTGGGGTCATTTATATTGCTCACAGTACAGCTTGTATAGATTATATACGAAACTTTACAAGTATTATGAGAAGTATAGCAACTAATATTTTTAAAATCACTTACAACAGAATTTTGTCAAACAGAACAGGACTTTTTCAAAAGATGGAACGTACCATATAAATATGCAAGTTCCGAAACAAGCAGGATCAATATAATTTAATTATAAAACTCATTATAGTATTGTGTTATTGGCAGCTTGTGATGCTTTTTATAAATTTACTAGGGTAGATATAGAAGCATGTGGAAGTAAACATGATGCAACAGCTTTTAAGAATTCAGGTTTCGGACATTCATTGTTAAATGGTTTACTCGATTTTCCTCCAAAAAACAATTACCTAATACTACAATTAAGTTACCCAATTTCTTAGTTGCTGATGCAGCTTTTTCACTTGTTCAGAATATAATGAGACAATATCTTGGACAAAATTTACTGGATAATAAATGAATATTTAACTATTGTTTGTCAAGAGCAAGAGGATATATCGAAAACACATTTGGAATACTTGCTGGTAGGTGACGAATACTTCGAAAACCAATAATTGCTGATGTAACAACTGCATAAAAATTACTATGGCAGTTGTAGTTTTACATAACTATTTGCAGCGTTCTAAACAAAATATTCCTGCAAAAGAAAGGAAGCATTATCCAACAGGTTATTTCAATATAGAATTAGAGAAATGAATCAATTCTACCAGGATTATGGCATGAAGAAAGTCGATTAAGAACTGTTTGTAGGTTAGGTTAAAATTATTAAAGTGTTATTACAAAAGAAAATCAGGATAAGGTATGTGATTACTATATTTCTGTTAAAGGTGCAAACAATTGGCAATAGGATTGTATCACAATTAGAAGCTTACCCACTATTAAAACAATGTAAAATATATTTATATAAACAAAATTTTATATTTTCTTACAATATAAATAACGAAATAATTATAATACTTTTCGATTACATATTTTTTATTTAAGGGATAATCAAATTAAATACATTTAAAACCCTTGCGAAACCGGTCATGTGTCTTATAATATCAATGTTAAGATTAATCCGTGTCTTGTAAAAAGATATTTAAAAATTTTATTTTTATTTCTGGTTTTTCTTCTTTTCAGGTATGTTTTTTAAATGAAAATATATTTGTTTTGCAAAAAAAATATCTGCATATCTGCTATATTAGATATTGGTAATGGTGTTGAAAATCCGGAAATATTTTGCACAGAAGTACAAGCTCTACTTAATGCCTACAGTTTCAAATTAACTTATCGAATTGCACCATATTTCTGTGTCAGCCTCTTAATATCAATTACTTCAATTTCTTGAGTGTTCGTTATATTAGTTTCTATTTCATCGGTATTCCCCTCAATCGTGTCCTCTATATTAAAAACTTTTCCTTTAGTCCTGAAATCTAATTATTTAAACTGTAAATTTAATAAAATAACACATCTGGGTATTTATACCTTCTTATAATTAAATGAACGTCTAGAAATTTTAATGCGTCAAACAGGCCAATTTCTTCTATATCTTCCTTCCGAACTTGTTGGTTTTGTAGACTCAAATTTCTGTATTATAGCGTGTCCGCAGAACATTTTCACGCTGTTCACAATCTTCTCCTACAAAAAGGAGGCGTATTAAAACTCTATTAATTTCAGTTTTAGTACTTATAAAATTATTTTTATATGTACATTTCTTTCCAATAACTTTTTCAATTGCATTCTACGCATTACTTCAGCCTATTTGTTTTTAAATAAAGTTTTTTTTTTATCTTGTGTATTTTCTGACCAGTTCTATTAATGTTGAATCATCAAAATCGTTCATGTTTACATTTTTAAATATTCCTTTTTTATCCCAAACGTTAAAACGTAAATAAACTGTGTTCCGTAGTTACAATGACAAAAAAATTGGTTATCGTATAAATTAAATTAAATGAAAATGACTGCATGAATTCGGCAGTATATGAAACTGGTTTTTTTAAGAAATAAGTTTTCATAATTTTTTTTTAAATTTTTCACCTAATTATTGCACATTTGTTATTTTGGCATCACAGCTTTTTTTTTAATAATTCGTTATATATTATTAAATGAAATTTTTAATTGAAATCATGGCACATGTATTTGTTCAAATTAATTTACATTTTGTGTTTCTACAAATATGAAATTTTATATGTAAATAAATAATAAAATATTCACTCTCTGACTCATCTATATTAGGTTCTAGCAATTTATCACGCATATTGGCAGAATATTTTAAATCTTTTTAAACTTTATGATACTCCTCGGAATCGTAAGATCATGGCATATTTTTACGAAATCCAAATATTTTGCTTTTGTTATAGGTAATTCAGAAACACATGCTTCTTCAACTGCATAGTTTAGAGTTTTACAACCTCTTTTGCAATTCAAGTTACGTACGGAAAATGGACCTTCGAAGTCTGTCTTTTAATTAGAAGCATTTTTTTCATACTGTAGAAAACAAATTTATCTCCAAGTAAAAAAGGCATGATTACATTTGCCAGCGTTCTAAAATTTAAAATTGAACAACGATTTATTTGGGCCCAGCCCTCTAGTACATACACTGGTACATATTTAGATTTTTTTTCTATATCTGAATTAATGCTGTCGCATTCCATTTCCGTATGTCCGGTTTCAAAATATTTATGTTCTATTATCTCTAATTGTGGATGATCCTGTAAATTTTTTACACACATTGCAGTAAAGATTTTATTGTTGTTTCTTTTCATAAAAACCAATGACCATTTCGATTCTCTATGTTATAAGTTGTTAAATTAAACACTGAGTTTCCGAAAATAAAATATTTGCCCGGTACTACTCTTTGGAGTTGTAAGAACAAATTGTAAATCAAAATTAAAAGTTAAAACGTTTGAATTAGATGCTTGTTTCTTATCTTCATCTGTAGCTTTCTCTTGCCATATTACGCCTTTTAAGATGATTTTCATGTTTCTCACGATTTAATTCTTGCTCTTCAGAAGACATGCTTTAAAATCTCAGGTAGAACGTTCAGTGATCTTTTATCGGTTTAAAAAAGATAACTTGTACTCATTAAATACTTGTCTATACTTATTTAATGAAAATGAATATCATTTTTCATATGCACATTTCTCCTTATACAATCCATACATAATAGTTATATTAAGGGATGCATCTAAGTATCGTTTTACACAAGATTTTCGTTGATAGTGAGATTCTACAGCATCATAACTGGCTTTATTATGTGGTGCATGTTTTCCTCGTTGATCCTTTTGCAGGATGCTCTCTGAGAATTTTTTTAATGTCCCTCTCATAAATGCGTCCGTCATATTAAATGTGGCCACGAAAAATTCTCGACAAACTCTAACTTTTATTTCATTGACCGTTTATGTTGTAAATATATGTGTATGATCTTCTCGAGTTTTTCTAAATTTCGAGTTGTTCGAGTATTCGGTTTCTGCTTAATATGGTTGAGAATATATTGGCTCTGATCGTCTGTACATCTAAGCTGTCGAAATTGACCATACACATATTTTCTTACTTCTTCGGAAACAAAATTTGAACATTTGTGCTGAGGTTTGTGTTTACAAGGCGCCTGTAGTTTTCTTTTTTAGAAACATCTCCACAGTCTTGATTTATACATAGTTTATATATTATTATAATCAATTTCTTTTTTCTCTTCACCAGATGATGATGACAATGAGCGAGATGAGAGGTGTGAAATGGAGAATCCATGTCATCGACGCTTTCTAAATTAACAACAAAATTTAAATTAGCACGAAAGATAAAAGTAAACATTAAAATAAAATACACACTATTTGAAAGATGATTATATTCTTCTGGGGTACAATAGATTTCGAATTCTGAAATACACTGCATGACTTCAAAACTAAAGTTGATATTATTATTACAGACTAAAATAAATAAATAAGAATAAAATATTAAGTTTGTTATTTTTCAATCTCATACCAATTTCTGATTCATCTTCTAGAGAAGATATAAGCAAACGTTTATTTGAATTTTCAAAATCTATAGGCTTCGAGATTAATGTTTTGCTCAAAATTATATAATACTAGGGAAACAAAATAGCATGCTATAAATTAAGTTAGTGATAATAAATTTCAAACTCTTTACCATTTTCTGATTGAAAAAATTAACATATTTCTTAACATTTTAATGATATAAACTTACTTTCATTTGCATCTACAAAACACATTTTAACAATGCGTGCAGATCTTTGTAAGTAACTCATTTTTAAACAAATATACAATATATATATATAGAGCATCCTGCAGATGCTCAGAATTGTCACTCTGTAACCATCGTTCTGTTCACACCTATTTGCTTAAATAAAGTTTTTAAAAACATTTCGAGCGTTCAACAATTATAAGTAGCGCAGTTGGATTGGATTAGCGAAAGGTTTTGAGTTCGGAAACAAGAAAATTGTTCAATCCGTTTTTAACGCGAAATCGTCAATTTCAACTGTTAGTTCGCTACAACCTATTTAACAAAAGACAATTCAACGCTCTAGGCAAAGAGTGACAAACGATTTCGAATCATCATCTACGGCGATGAACGTCGCGACTATTGTTTCGGCAGCAGAATCACCAAGCCTGCGAGACATCACCTACGGCGAAGGCGTCCGGTAGTTGGACTCAACACCAGCAGCAGTACAAGCAACTACGTCGAAAGAAAATCGAAGATATGTTAAGACTTGTATTACTACTGTAAGTTAATTTAAATATTCCTTCATTTTTATTGCTAAATAGCAAATTTTCTTATAAAATCTTAATACTTTAGTGTGTCAACTACTGTCTAATTTAATCGAATTCGTATTTCTTATAGTTCCCAAGATCCCAATGGTGAACGAGGAGCAGAGAAACACATTGTTCCTCAGTACAATTATAAATATAATTTATATATGAATCTTGACTGCCAATTGGAATTGAAAAGGAAAAAATAATGAATACACCAGACAACTATGGTATTACTATTTACAAAGGTTGACGTTTCGGCTCAGATTGAGCCTTCCTCATGTCCAAATAAAATTCACGTAATATAGTCAGTATTTAAAATGTAATACATTGTTATTTGGAAACCAAATTCTCGGTACCACAGGACTAAACAGATAAAATTTAAACAACTTGACGTTTACAAGAGAAGACTGCCATTATGAAAACAGCAATGTTTTCGCGATTGCTCGTCATTAAAATTTAGCCTCCAGATATCAGCTACTTTATTTGCTCATCTCATTTTGAACACGTGGACAAATAAATGAACAAGTTCTTGGATTTCTGTAATGAGTTTTTTTTTCTTTTATAGTATGTTTCAGCTAGCCAAGACTCATATCATTTTGCCCAAGTAAGACTTTTAGAATAACTTAAAAAAAATTATTCTGCTTTTATAAAGGGAAAATTGTACTCAATTTTTTTTGTATCCTAAATTCTGTTATTTAAAAGAATATTTTAAAGAAAGATAAGAACTGAAATTATAACAAATTAACAAAAATTACTAAAATAAAAATATTAGAGTAAAGTGACCAAATATGGAATACCAGTTTGTTTTCTTTACTAAAGAAACAATCATGGTGCACATTAAAGACTTTTAATGATAATTATAATCAGCCATATATTTTTGCATAACTTAATAACAGTTAATATGTTTTTCATATTAATTATTATTATTATTGAACAAAAAACAAAATAACAATAAAGTAGTTAATTATGCAATAGAAACCCAAATATGGAATATTAGAATAAGGCACAACTTTTTTTTATTGAAAATAACAAAACACAAAACTATTCTTTATCTAAAATAAAAAGTAATTTAATGTACTTAAAAAATCATAAATCTAACTGTGAAACTCTGAACCAGCGCAGTCATTATGAGCCCGGAACCCATATATTATACATTTAATGTATTGAATAATAAGAACCCCAGTGACTCTCCATATTTGGAATTTTAGTTCAGTTCAAATTTGTCTTCATATACTATAAGAAATATCAATATACAATAAATCATTTCAAAAATATTAAAAGAAATATAAACACAACATGCTAAACATATAATCACAGTATTATGTCTAAATAATTGACGAAAAACTTGCATGTACGTCGAGAAATTTTATATTATATCCTATTCCATATTTGGTCAATTTCCTGTATTCTACATCTTTTTATTTCCAATAAAATATACATTCTCTCGTTTATTTACTAAGATATGCCCGAAAACCCCAATAATCTGCTACTTACTGTTGATGAATTGTTTTCAAAATCTAATGAATTCGAAACAAATATAATACCCCCTTACATAATATATGTGCTGGAGGTAAAAATGATGGAATTTAAGATACAAATTGAATTAAACAATTTTTCTTCGTATAATTTTAACTGGATATAATATACATTAATAAAAATTATAGACAATTTCCAGTATAGAAATTATTAAGGTAGAACAGTTGGTTAGGTTGGTAACTGTGATTAGTGATTGATTTTACCCAAAGAATCAAGGCTTTATAATAGTAAATCTATTTTTATATAACTATATTAAAATTGAAGTAAATAAGTATTACAGTATCAAAAATTTTAGGATGCACTAGAATAATATGGTTTAATAATTTAAAGGGGCTCAATAAGTTACTAATTTATCCACAAATGTTAATTTACATTTTTCAGGAAAAATGATGTTCAAGAATTAAAGCTTTTTGTACTCGTAACATCAATAATTGTGCGATATTATGTCATTCTAATGTCAAAACCGAGTTTTTTGCTCCGGTTGACTGGTGGATCCCTGTATTATTAATGCAGACCATCATGATTTCAACGTCCATGTTTATGGTAAACTAATAGAAAATAAAAACTTCTTAATTTCTCGTTTTTTCGACGAATCCGTCTTATAACATTAATGATTTCTTATTAAAGAGAATTCATTTCAACAACAAACACCAAATACAAATTACATAAAGTTAAGAAGCTGCAAACTCACGCACCGCCATATTTAATTACCCTGTGATGTGGTTTTCGCAGAACATGTACAAAGTAAATTTAATTAAGACGATTGATATATCACGCCACACGCTTACATTAATGTACATGCGAATATCAGCGCTCAGCGGTATTTATTTACTAAATTCACAGAGCCGAACCGAACTGCTGTTCAGCTTTCATGATACCCGATACGTATCCTCGCTCCTCTATATTTCTGTCTTTACCTATCAAAACTGAAAATGTGTAATGTTTCAATTTTATAACAACGGTAGAATTCAAAAAGCGATATTCAGTTTTGAGAGGTAGAGCTTCGGAAGCTTTAGTGATGCGTATGCAATCTGGACTCAAAATATGCTTACATAAAATAGCACTTTGTATATTTAAGCTGATGCGCTTCGTCCCTTGGCCATAATTTGTTTCAAACAACGTATCACTGTCATAGATAGAGTTGAAAAAATCCGATATATCAAATAAAAATAAAATAAATAGTTTTTTTTAAATTAAAATGGATTTTTTAAAATTAAATCGGTTATTTTATTTAAACAAAAATATTCCTTTTTTATTTTATCTGATCTGATTTTTTATTTTATTGTATTTTTTCATATTATTATTATTACAAACTATTTTTAAGAACTGGTATACAACATTAAACCACTTGTATAAAATCAAAATAGTGAGATAATGGTATGTATTTTCATCAATGCTATCAATTCAAAAGGCTGAATTAGGATATATTATATTATATTCTTGATTTATCAAGTAAATACATACATAACATGCCAGTTTGTTAAGTCAATAAAGGTATAATCATAAAATCATCCAAAAAGTTATCAAATAACAATTTATAAAATTACATTTCATTACAAACTTTTACATTTAAAAAAAGTTCGTTTATATTATAAAAACATACATTCAATAAAAAAAATTACTTTGTTTTTTAAATATAGTCAGGTCACAGATATCTTTCATATTTGTGGGTAGAATATTATACAATTTAATGCCCATATAATATGGACTTTTTTCATAAATGTCGTTATCAGAGAACCAGCTTTGATTTTGGATATTTTAAGAGAAATGTTTAAACTCGGTTTTAGCACTGTACATTACAATATTGTAAAATTATTTTTTTTAAATGCTTATCATATAATTTTAGAACAGTGTACAAAGCTAAAACCGAGGTTAAAACACCCTAAAACAGAGCTCGTGTTACCAACCATTCAGTTTCTTTTAATGTATGTTCATATGCGATATTATTTGATTTAAATCGCGATTTAAAAAAAAAAATTTAATCGTATTTTAAATCATATCAACCCTATACATTTATACAGGCTGAGTCATCGAAATGCCCGTCTTCGATATCTCCTTTTTCGTTAGTAATACAAAATTATTTTCACATATACAGGCTGTTAGACGACTTGGCGAGAATTGTATGTCTTTTTTTAAATGGAAGACTCTATATATTTTTATATATTTTGAATTGTATTTTATTCACCTATACGGACATATGAATTTTATTTTAGTTTCCCGCGGTGTTGTCAAGTTTTTCCGTTTTTTCTCTAAAAAAGGCCGAATACACACATTGCTTTATGAAGGCGTACTATAGTTATTTTAACAGTAAAAATTAAGAATTTTTTTCCGCACAACTGTAACTATACTCTGTTTTGACATATATATTTTTTAAATGTTTTTATACAGGCTGTCCAATAAAGCGAATCAAATTTACTCCACTTCAAATGGCAATAACTCGTAATTTTCAAATGGAACAGCCTATATTTTATTATTCTGTTGTGTGTATTTTTGTATTACCTTCATTTATTATTAAGGGTACCCTTTGCCTAAAACCAATAATTTCTGAGCTTTTTACCATTTTCACTATATATACAGTTGTCCAATGAAACTGTTTAAGCATGGGGATCTTGAGAACCGTAAGAGATACGAAGTCGGTTAAATTAGACAAAAGTTGCCTCATTACGGGGCCAATTTAAACATGTTTTTGTTTTTCCACAAAAATGCATAAGTGATTAGATATAAGCCAAAATGTAAATTTTTCAAATTTCGTTTTTCGGTATAACATTGTTATTTGGATTCATGCAAGATTTTAACTTGCACATTGTTAAGACACTTTTTAACAAGGGATTCACAAGAGTCGTCAAAATTTGTATAGCTTGTACAGTTTTCGAGAAATTGAAATCAACTTTTAAGTTTCATATGGAGCTCAAAGTAGGCTGTGACTCGTTTAAATAGGGATTTTTTTTCTCTTTTCAACCATATAAAAAACAAGTACATTAATATTAAAATTAAGCGAGAAATTACATATTAACATTTTTTTACAGTTTCTTAAAAATTTTATTGAAGATAGCTACAAATATCGTTAAAATAATTGAAATTTTAATCAAACAGAAGAATTATAACTTAACTTAATCAAAATACAAATTTATCTTAAACAAAGAGCAATTATAACAAATGTTGAAATAAATGACCGTTTTGTTCCATAAAGAAACGCGATCGTTTAATTGTAGCTTGACAAATTTTTAATAAGGTTCGACGTGGTATTCTTCTGATTGTATTAATTACAGCTCTTTGTAAATCGGCTACATTATCATACGTGTAACAGTGCTGCGGCCGAGCTGATATGTGTAAATTACTGCTACACATTTTACTGGTGATGACAAAGGTTACTTTAACAAAATATTACTATATTTAAACTAAGCAAAATTTACAAACAAATACAAATATTAAAATTGACGCAAACGTGTAAATATGTTAAAAAATTACAGTTACCAATATTTTAAATAGACAATATTTCAAGAAATTAAAATTAGTAAATAATAACACTCGGTGTAGTTTCACAAATGATGTATATTTTTTCTTTATTGCAATTTCGGCTATTAGGCCATCATCAGAAGAATGAATACAAAGATTTTACAAATGTTATATTTATACTAAATGTACCGTTCTTAGGAATTACCTGAGATGACTGTATCTAGAAGTGGGGAGTCCATTAAGTCTACGTACTCATTCATTAAGTTATTCCCGTTATGCAGGGCTTTCTTGATTTCCAGAGCTTCTAGGAACGTTAATCTCAGACCTTTCCTTTCACGGTGTAATATTTCTAAATTAGATATGTCACAGGTATTTTTTTATATACAAAAGGATGGTCTGCCTATGGGTTCCCCTCTTTCACCACTACTTGCAGAAATGTTTATGAATTCTTTCGAAATAAATTTGTTTAACAATTTTGATACAAAAAACATCCAATTCTGGTACAGATACGTAGACGACGTCCTATGCATGTTTAAAGGCACCGAGAGACAAATACATTCCTTCCTAAATACCTTGAATTCTATAGAACCCAATATAAATTTCACATTAGAAACAGAATCCAATAAAACAATAAATTTTCTAGATTTATCAATAAATCACATTGACGGAAAAATCAATTTTCAAATATTCAGAAAACCCACATATACCGACACCATTATACCGTCTTCATCTAACCACTCCAACAACACAAAAATGGCCGCTTTCCATAGTCTAGTTAACAGATTACTTAATATTCCTCTACATGAAACATCCTTTCAAAAAGAGCTACATACCATTCAAGATATTGCTGTAAACAATGGCTACAGTAAAAGCATTGTGACAAATTTAATAAAGAAAAAACAAAAAATTCTTCTTTTAAAACAATTTTATGCCTGTACACCCCATTCTAGAGACCATTTGTTATACAAAAAAATGAACTATGTAAAACACTTTTCTGATAAGTTATCGTATAAACTCAAAAAATCTAATATAGTGTCAGCGACATATAATACTTATACAACAAAAAACTGTTTAATAAATAATAAAATAGGTACAAAAAATCCATTATCACAATCTGGAATTTACAAAATTAGTTGTCAAAATTGTGATTACATATATATAGGACAAACTGGGCGCAATTTTAATGTAAGATTTAAAGAACATACAAGCAGTGCTAAAAACAACAAAATAAATTCTTCAAACGTCGCAAAACATCTTGTAGAAAATAACCATACCTGTGACATATCTAATTTAGAAATATTACACCGTGAAAGGAAAGGTCTGAGATTAACGTTCCTAGAAGCTCTGGAAATCAAGAAAGCCCTGCATAACGGGAATAACTTAATGAATGAGTACGTAGACTTAATGGACTCCCCACTTCTAGATACAGTCATCTCAGGTAATTCCTAAGAACGGTACATTTAGTATAAATATAACATTTGTAAAATCTTTGTATTCATTCTTCTGATGATGGCCTAATAGCCGAAATTGCAATAAAGAAAAAATATACATCATTTGTGAAACTACACCGAGTGTTATTATTTACTAATTTTAATTTCTTAAAATAATGTTTCACCGAGAACCTACAACTTCTTCGATTCAAGTTATTAGACAATATTTCTTTATGGCTACATCTTGTAGCGGTGTTTGACTCTCAAAACGTTACTCTTTTTGTACTGCCAAAAACTTTCCTTTTAAACAGCTAAAAGTATGTCATCAAGTTGATCGTGTCATCATTATCTGTGTCTGCAAATATCAAAGGAATGTCTTTGCACACGCAATAGAAACCTACTTGTGCATTAATTCCAATTGATATTTGCAATATTCGTACAAGCGCGGTTATTGAACTATAAAATGCTGAGTAAACAATTTGGAAGAACGCGCTTGTTACATACGTTTTCTCGTAAACTTCATTTTTCACACAACCCCAAAGATAAAAATTTAAGGAAGTTAAGTCTGGCGATCTTGCCGGTCATAGAATTGGTCCACGATTGCCTATCCATCAATCTGGGAACTGATTATCAAGATAATTAAGATTTTCAGTATGTTGGGAACGAAAATTATGACGGTTAAAGAAACCGTTGTTTGTAATCTTTTTTTTTTTTCGTCGGACCACATTTTACGTGGTAAATGCGCATCAATACTGCATTTATTATTGTACCATTCGCAAAATTGCAGTCTTTTTATAGGGATGGTATTTATGGTTTTTTTTTTAATTAAATGAGCTGATGATTTGGAAATACCAGTATTTGATTAAATTTGCCGTGTAGAAATACGTGGTTCTTCGATTACACATTTTATTACAATATTTTCATTATCTTCATTAACTGGTGGGACGTCACGTTTAGGTTTAGTAAAAGCACCGTATTCAATTAAATTATTCTGTAAATCAAACTTAGTTGTCTTCTTTCTGGATATAAAACGCAATATATTTGCGCAGCTAATAGAGAATTACGCTGGCAATGAATGTCACATCGTAACATATCAAACTTTTCATAGTTTTCGAAACGTTACATATTTTGAAATTATTTTTGTAATATGTATTTAAAATGAACAAAACTACTTAACAATGTGCAAGTTAAAATCTTGCATGAATCCAAATAACAATGTAATATACGAAAAACGAAATTTGAAAAATTTACATTTTGGCTTATATCTAGTCACCTATGCATTTTTGTCGTAAAACAAAAACATGTGTAAATTGGCCCCGTAATGAGGCAACTTTTGTCTAATTTAACCGACTTCGTATCTTTTACACACACACACACACACACACACACACACACACACACACACACACACACACACACACACACACACACACATATATATATATATATATATATATATATTACACACTATGGAATAAAAAATACTTCACAAATCATTATAATCGAAGTGAAAAATTAAGGATAAATAAACATGATTGGAATACCTAACCACGAGCGGTACCAGCATTGTAGAACAGGCTCAAAAGATTTAAATCCAAATCCCGTATTTAAATTCAAGTTCTTTTGTCAATGAAATAGCCAAATTAATCACGGGAACAAATATTACGTGCCATTGGTTTGTTACGAGCTATTACATCTAACTTAGTGCTCGACGAAAGCAACGTGCACTGCTTACCAGCTTCAAAATCAATTGAATCAGACACATGGCGTACTGGCAAGCAATCAAACTGTAGACAATAGGTTACAAGATAAACATTTAAGATTCAGGCAGCCTACCATAATTCCGCCTCTAACGGTAATGAATCGCAGAGAACGCCAAAATTTTATAAATGAGCTGTGGTCGTCTGTACTGCTCTTCGAAGAGTTCATATACAGTTTTAATAGAAATTCACGAAGAATCTGAAAATGAAATCAGTTAGGCTTTGATCATAGAGCAGAGAACTAGATATAAGGAGCTATATACTTTACAATGCTATTCGAAGGAACGCTTAGGATAAGGTGAGAAAGATATATAGTCAACGTAAGAAAGAAAAGGAAAACCTAATTTGGTAAGAATATAGTAACTGCGCAAGCGCTATGAACGAGCATGAACGACGTCGGCACGGATTTCTTTAAAAAAGGGCATACGTAGATGAGGGAAGAATAAATATAATGACAATTTATTTTTTAAGTTTCTTACTATCCAGTTTTCTGAAATAGGATAACCTGAAATAAGACAATCCAGATGTTTCGGGTCCACCACTGACGCGAGAATACCGGAGTTTGCTCACTAGCTTATTCTTACCAAATTCTCTGTATCTCTCAATCCTAAGCGTTACCAGTTCTTTACATCTAGATCTCTGCTCTATGATCTAAGCAGTTAGGTTTCCGAAAACACTTGACTACGTATCAAGAAGTTAGAAATTCATTTTTAAAAGGTGTACACTATACAGTCATGGTTTGAGCTGAGCTGACATAAGCAGCAGAGGACAAATGCTGTTAGGGTACAAAAAATACCTTACATAAAACTATTGTACTCATAATTCCTAGATAGCTTTGATTCCGCGCTAAGCTGCAATTAGGCTGTAGTGCACAATAAATGACCTGCTTCTTTCTTATTGTGGTTTCATCATTTCGCCAGGACAGATAAGTTTTTATTTTATATTTTCGCTTAGTATCTGTGTATGACAAATTTTTCTTTCACATATTTATTTTTTTGATCAGTTCAAATTATGTCATCTGGTTTTAGCTATATGTATGTAAATAATGATTTAGATTTAAAAATTCAAAATTAGTTGCACTCTTGAGTGGTTATTTTTTAAATTTTAACTTATCATCATTCATCGTTTTCTTATCACTTTGGTTCCCTTTGTCTCCTATTTAAGTAAATACGATCAATTTCGTTTATTGCTGGTTATTTATTAATTTTAACTTTTCAAAAGGTATCCCAGGATAAAATAGTCAAAATTGCCCTTGAACCAAACGCCATGGCGCCACTGTCTAAATATTAAGGACTAAAAAATAATAATTTTCCATCTACTTAATTACCACCTATCGCCTCTCCCCTCTTAACAAAGTAAAAAATCAGTTTTTCGTAACAGTAAAATCTAATTTGAATAATTTGGAAAAGGAAGGTATAATAAGGAAAGTCACTGAACCAACTTTATGGGTTCATCCAATTGTAGTAGTGCAGAGACCAAACGGTTCAATCCGGATTTGGATCCCAGGCGACTGAATAAATATATTATGCGTGAACATTCGAACTACCCACTGCAGAATTCATATTTAGCAAAATACAAGGCTCAAATTATTTTACTCTTTCAGATGCATAAAATGCTTTTCATCAAATATCATTGACGGAAGAAAGCTCACTTTTGCATACTTTTACTACATCTTTTGGTACGTATTGTTACAAACGTTTACCATTTGGAATTTCTAGTGCCAGCGAAATATTTCAAAAGGAAATGAATAATATAATTTCTGTAGTAGATGGCGTAATAGCTTATATGGATGACGTACTAATTTTTGGAAAAACATTGCAACAACATAATCAAAGACTAGAAAACATTCTTCGTAGAGCGAAAGAAAATAATTTGAAGTTAAAAAAAGAGAAAATGCAGTTAGCGGTAACTTAAATAAAATATATAAGTCACGAAATTTCTCAAAAGAGGTATATTTGTAGATGAAAACAAAGTTAAAGCAATTTTAGAAATTTTCAAGCATAAAGACAAAAAAAATTTACAAAGATTTTTAGGCATGATTACTTATCTTAGTAAGTTTATCCCTAATTTGTCAGATAAAACTGGAATATTTCGTAATTTGTTAAAGAAAAATACTGATCTGATAAGAAATTGATTGTTTCAGCACCAGTATAATCATATTTTGATGAAAGAAAGCCTCTTATTTAGCAACAGATGCCAGTGGTTATGGTTTAGAAGCTGCTATATTTCAAGACAATCATCCGATTGCATATTCTTTCATTTCATTGACTGAATCGCAAAAGAAGTATGCTCAGATAAAAAAAGAATTATTAAGCATAGAAGTTGGTTGCGACTATTTTCATTTTTATCTATATGGAAGACAATTTACTGCACAAACTGATCATAAACCATTACTGGGCATAGCGAACAAACCTTTGGATTCACTTTCACCACCAATTAAACTTTTAGTTTTGAGAGTATTCAGATATCAGGTAAAATTGGAATATATACAAGGAAAATTTATGTTTGTTCCAGATACTTTATAAAGATCGCCTCAGAAACAGTTTGTTAATACAGATTATTTTCATAAATGTTAAAGATATAGACTATCTTGTCGTTGTTGACTACTTTTTAAAATGTATTCAAGTTTTTCAATTAAACGCAAGGAAATCATTTAATGTCATACAATATTTAAAATATGTATTTGCTCTACTTGGTTAACTTTCTACGTTATTTTCCGATAATGGTCCCCCATTTGATGAAAAAAAATTAAAAAAATTCTTAAATATATTTGATATTATCCATGTGACAACTAGCCCTAATTACTCGCAATCAAATGGAATGATAGACATATACAGACAATTAAAGGCTATTTTAAGAAAGCATCAAATAGTGAAATTTTTGAAATTAGGTTATCCTATAATTCCGCTCCTTAAAACGACCGACCTGCTGAAACGTTAATGGGACAGAAGATAAGGACAAATATTCCTGTCACATATAAACCTTTAAAACCAACATTTCCATTATAAAAATTCAGAAAAAAATACTGAATCGAATAAGCAAATAAAAAAGTAGGTTGCCATTTAAAATAAGAAAGTTGCACCCCGCATTTTGAGAACCACTGGTCTAAAAAATTCTTGTTTCGCTCATTTTAATTGTCTTATAATATAGAAATTGTTTGCTAATTTAACCGACGTCGTAGCTCTTATAGTTCTCGAAATAGCAATAGTGTACCACTTAAAATGAACACCCTGTATATATATATATATATATATATATATATATATATATATATATATATATACAGCAATAAAATATTTTTATAATTAATAGGAAAATTAACGTAATTTGTTATTTATAATAAATTTTAATTGAAAAAAGTGAATCATGTGCTGCCATGAACGAAAATAACACTTTCAGACAAACGAAAAATAATTTACGAAAACTTTGCAATGAATATTCTATTAATTGGCTATTTCGTTCCAAGCACTTCTACGTCTTTCATTCTGTTTTTTTTTCCCATAACTAACATAACTAATCTGATTCAGAATTCTTACTGTGGCAATTCGTATAGTACATTTTCATTCTAATATTTTCAAATAAGAGTTTATTTTCTAAGTAATTCGATGGCGAGATTCTATTATTTATTATTAAATATTTCCATAGCAGCCTACGATTTACTTTTTCTATTTCAATTTTATTACAAATAACAAATTTAGTTAATTTTTCTTTTAATTATAAAAATTTAGTATTACTCTTTTATATCGTTGTACAGCAAATAAAATCTGTATTAAAAAATGTCATAGTTTACTATTACTAGAAGAATGCAGTTTCATTTTCAACATTTTTTATAAAAATAAAAAATAATGTTCAGCTGTATAGTAACAGGCTTAGCTAACCATAACATTTAATTTCCGTGGCACAAACTGTTTTAGAATATCTACAAAATTAATCTTGGGCCATAAAGAGTTAGAAGCTTTATTGAACTACACGTAGATATCGGGCAACAGTAGATTATTAACCAAGTCAGTCATGTAGAAGCGAAGTACACAAGGAAATCGCCGTACTTGCTTCTGGCACCACCATCGCATAGTATGCGAGCTGATGCCGATATGAGAATAGTTTAGTTACAATCACGAGTAAGACTGGGGTAAATAGATCTGTGGTAACGCATCGGACTGTGCATAATGAGATCTTCAGTTCTATCACTGCAAGTACAGCAGATAAATTCTCGGAAGTTTCATTACACATAGGTCTTCATTCGACATCTTTGAGAGCCGACATTTGATGGTGCACAACAGTATAATCTGTTTTAAGGCGAAGTGCGCACTCAGTTATTAGCAAATGGCACGATGTTTTATTTATATTGATTATGAATGCTATGAATTATGAATTAATAAATTATAGTGAACTTTATATTCAGCTGTGTATGAAATATGTATATTAAAAAGTGAAATATATAAAATGAACTATTATGATTAACCGGTAATTATGGTAACTTCATCGAACATAAAGAAATTAGATTAGGTTTTTTGGTATATGTATATTTTTGATTAAGGTATGCTGTTTACAAAAAAAAGGTGTACATAGGAGATTAACATGGGAAAACAGTTTTTGGCGTGCTGTTGCTCGGGGTTCTACCGTACAATAGAGATTGTGGTATCATTCGAAAGATATAGTTTTTCTGAATGAAATGATGTAATATACATTACAATTTAGTTGTAATTTGGTTCCGTAAATTAATTTTTAAGCGCCAAATAAATAGCTTGAAGAAATAAAAACAAAACAGTCATAGGTGACAATATTTATTTTCGATAAAAATTGAATAAATCGGAGAATTTTCAAAACTTTATAATAAAGTTACTGAAGCAAATTACTACTAAATTGTAATGTATATTACATCGTTTGATTCAGAAAAATGATATCTTTCGATTGCTACAACAATCATTGTTGTCCGGTAGAACACCGAGTAAAAGCACGCAAAAAAACTGATTTCTCATGTTAATCTCCTATGTATGTACACCTTTAAGACAAACACACATAGATTTTAAAGCCAATCTTATTCTTTTATTGGAATTTAAAATTATAAAAAATAATTATAGTTCATATTTGCCAGAGCTGGGCAGTACTTAAGTACCAATTTAAACATTTTTCTAATACTAATTATTTGTACTTAAGTATTTTTAAATTTTTACTCAAATACTTCATGTTCATTAAAATAGTTGTATTTAAAATTAAAAATGGTACTTAAGTACTTAAATACTTCTTAGATACTTAAGTACTCTAAATTTACTAAAATAATATACTTAGTTTCGTATAAACCCGAAAATTAATCTGTGATATAGTAATTATTGGATAAGACTTTATTTCTGTTTAGTTCAGTTAATTTATTACGACGTTTTAACCCTGATTAGATTTGTTAAAATTGTTATTAATAATAAAAGTTTCTTAACAGCTTCGATTAAATAAATTACATTGTTTTATATTTTGTAAAACCTTCAAGAATCTAGTTTTGGCTTGTGAAAATAAACTTTGAAAAAAATCGGTAATATTTAAAGTAATCGGATAAAATAAAAAATACGGACCGATAGACCACCAGGTACGTATTTCTTTAAATCGCCTGGAATTCTTTAGAAATTATCCTGGAATACCAGGAAATATCCTTGAATTTCATTTTTAATATTTGGTAGACACCCTGAGATGAGATTACAAATATTACAATTAGATATGCTTTTATTTATCTAAACCAAGTTTAAAATGTAACTAACGTTGGTGCAACGGGGCATTAAAGAAATATTTGTAATGAAAAAAATAGTAATGAAAATAGTCGCAACCAACTTCTATGCTTAATAATTCTTTTTTTATCTGAGCATACTTCTTTTGCGATTCAGTCAATGAAATGAAAGAATATGCAATCGGATGATTGTCTTGAAATATAGCAGCCTCTAAACCATAACCACTGGCATCTGTTGCTAAATAAGAGGCTTTCTTTCATCAAAATATGATTATACTGGTGCTGAAACAATCAATTTCTTATCAGATCAGTATTTTTCTTTAACAAATTACGAAATATTCCAGTTTTATCTGACAAATTAGGGATAAACTTACTAAGATAAGTAATCATGCCTAAAAATCTTTGTAAATTTTTTTTGTCTTTATGCTTGAAAATTTCTAAAATTGCTTTAACTTTGTTTTCATCTACAAATATACCTCTTTTGAGAAATTTCGTGACTTATATATTTTATTTAAGTTACCGCTAACTGCATTTTCTCTTTTTTTAACTTCAAATTATTTTCTTTCGCTCTACGAAGAATGTTTTCTAGTCTTTGATTATGTTGTTGCAATGTTTTTCCAAAAATTAGTACGTCATCCATATAAGCTATTACGCCATCTACTACAGAAATTATATTATTCATTTCCTTTTGAAATATTTCGCTGGCACTAGAAATTCCAAATGGTAAACGTTTGTAACAATACGTACCAAAAGATGTAGTAAAAGTACGCAAAAGTGAGCTTTCTTCCGTCAATGATATTTGATGAAAAGCATTTTATGCATCTGAAAGAGTAAAATAATTTGAGCCTTGTATTTTGCTAAATATGAATTCTGCAGTGGGTAGTTCGAATGTTCACGCATAATATATTTATTCAGTCGCCTGGGATCCAAATCCGGATTGAACCGTTTGGTCTCTGCACTACTACAATTGGATGAACCCATAAAGTTGGTTCAGTGACTTTCCTTATTATACCTTCCTTTTCCAAATTATTCAAATTAGATTTTACTGTTACGAAAAACTGATTTTTTACTTTGTTAAGAGGGGAGAGGCGATAGGTGGTAATTAAGTAGATGGAAAATTATTATTTTTTAGTCCTTAATATTTAGACAGTGGCGCCATGGCGTTTGGTTCAAGGGCAATTTTGACTATTTTATCCTGGGATACCTTTTGAAAAGTTAAAATTAATAAATAACCAGCAATAAACGAAATTGATCGTATTTACTTAAATAGGAGACAAAGGGAACCAAAGTGATAAGAAAACGATGAATGATGATAAGTTAAAATTTAAAAAATAACCACTCAAGAGTGCAACTAATTTTGAATTTTTAAATCTAAATCATTATTTACATACATATAGCTAAAACCAGATGACATAATTTGAACTGATCAAATTTACTAAAATAATATACTTAGTTTCGTATAAACCCGAAAATTAATCTGTGATATAGTAATTATTGGATAAGACTTTATTTCTGTTTAGTTCAGTTAATTTATTACGACGTTTTAACCCTGATTAGATTTGTTAAAATTGTTATTAATAATAAAAGTTTCTTAACAGCTTCGATTAAATAAATTACATTGTTTTATATTTTGTAAAACCTTCAAGAATCTAGTTTTGGCTTGTGAAAATAAACTTTGAAAAAAATCGGTAATATTTAAAGTAATCGGATAAAATAAAAAATACGGACCGATAGACCACCAGGTACGTATTTCTTTAAATCGCCTGGAATTCTTTAGAAATTATCCTGGAATACCAGGAAATATCCTTGAATTTCATTTTTAATATTTGGTAGACACCCTGAGATGAAATTACAAATATTTCTTTAATGCCCCGTTGCACCAACGTTAGTTAAATTTTAAACTTGGTTTAAATAAATAAAAGCATATCTAATTTTTGACATCAATGTCAATTACTCCATATAACATATACTTCGATTTGCTTTTATTTATCTAAACCAAGTTTAAAATGTAACTAACGTTGGTGCAACCGGGCATAACAAATGTAATTTTAGAGCTTACAAATGGAAATCGGGGTCGAAATAATAAAAAAACCTAAACTGCCTTTTATCGAATAATTCCTAGCACACATTTAATATATTGTTTATAATTATTTATAATTAGCAGAAATTGCATATTTTCTATTATTAAATTGTAATTTACAAACTTCTTTAGTTTTATTAATAAGTACCTAATGTATTTCATATTTCAGAGAAAAAATAAATGAGTAAGTATGATTAAACAAATTATTAAATTTAAAAAAAATATTAGATCCCACGTAATATTTTCAAGTTTGGATTATATTCAAATCAATATTGTATAATTAATTGCATATAACTAAAATAAGTTTTAAGACCCAAAATAAGAAAGTACTTGGCAAAATACTTAAATACTTTTCATAAATACTTGTACTTAAAATAAATATTTTCAAAATACTTGTACTTAATACTTGACTACTTTCCACCAGCTACTTGCCGACCTCTGATATTTGCGCCATACTTTGAGGCTACAGATATATGATCACGTTTACATACAAAATCCATATCGATCTGTAACTTTACTGTCTTCTGTTTTAATCTGTATTTTGTGTTCTTCGTAATATGTTTTGGTCCTGTCTTTTGTAATATATAATGATAGCATCGCGTCTAAAAATCGCAGTACATGTGATGCAATGCGTATTGCATTTTCATTTCTACAATATTTGTATTCCATATAAACATAATTGCTAGTAACTTCATTATTCCAGTAATATTATTTGTTGACGTGCGTGTTCTGCTTAATCATTTTCCTATAGTATATTAAAATACAAGTTTCATAAATCATAGGGCAATATGTTGAAGCAGGAGTCAAAGTTTTACAAAGGACGATTGCGATAATAGGTCTTATAAAACGTAATTTTATATAATTTTATCTATTTAGGTATTTTTATTGTTGTGTTAGATATTTTATAAATGGCTTTCAAAAATATAATTTGGTGTTTTTATTGTTGACTGAAACAGCAACAATTTTCTTTTTAGTTCCATCATGTAAGGAAAGTACACTGGATTTATAATTAAAAGTAATATTTCGACACTAGCAGTTTACCATTTTAAGGTTGTATATCATTCATCTCTCCGTTTTAAATTATTCATATCATTACTAGCAGTGGCGTAGGAAGAACTAAGAGGGCCAGTGTGCCAGCAGAGCTCATGGGCCCCTCTGAACAACCTCTCCACCCCCAATTTTCTTCTTCTGGTAGATGAAACTTGAAATATTAAATGACTACTGACAGTTCCAGAGATTTTATTTATGAATTTGAAAATATCTTTTAATATGAAAGGTTGCTTAAGTTATACATAAATTTATTTAACAAGTTAGTTATAAAACAAATAACAAAATTGCTTTATGTTTGTTAACAATTAGAGCAACAGGGATACTTGGAAATTGTTTGAAAATTACCTTGTGAAGGTGAAAATGAACGAGGCAAGGTTTAACCCCTTTCTCAGCGCATTTGTTATATGTATTGACGACACTTTTTGTGGAATTTTTTTTAACTTGAGTGATATATTGCTGTATATATTGACGGCACTTTTTGTGGTATTTATTTTTGAACATTTGTGATATATTTGTTGTATATATTGACGACACTTTTTCTTAATTTTTTTTTTTTGAACTTGTGTGATATATTTGTTGTATATATTGACGACACTTTTTGTGATATTCCTTTTTGTACTTGTATGATATTAATATATTTGTTGTATAAATTGACGACACTTTAATGATATTTATTTTTAAACTCCTGTGATATATTTGTTGTATACCGCGTGTATAATTTAAATGTAGAATAGAGGGATCTCAATGAAATTTTTTTGATTTTGCTATAAATTTTTACCTACTTACTTTACCGTAAAGAAGAAAATACAAAGGTGTTCAAATTTCAAAATGCATGCACTAGTTACCTAAATGTCAGTATTTCACTATAAATGAATTAAATTAAAATTAATATTTATTAAAAAAATATATAATACGGCTATAGAAAACTAAACAAAAACAAAAAAAATTACATTTCAGAGAACAAATTTAGATTTATTTATTACAGTGTTGTATTATTATCTTTAGAAATTTCACAGAAGATTGTAATGATAATGGCGAATTTCAATGTTCATTTCTTTCATTTCTTTTTAGTAAGTAAATAAATATTTCATTTCTGTTCAATTTGCCATGGCCGTGTTACAATTTCCTAATAAATATTAATTTTAATTTGATATTTAATACCATAGAAGGTATAAATGAAGAAATAAAGCAGATTAAAATAAGAGAAGAGATACGGGTAAAAGAAGAGAGAGAAATAGGAAAAAACTAAAAAGACTAGAATATAGACGAACAGAGAGAAAAAGAAGCAAATAAGAATAAGTTTATAATAAATGGCGTGAAAACAGAAGAAAACTAAAAGAAGAAGTTGGAAAATTCAATAACCAACTCCATATCAATGTAAAGATTATTTTATTTATAGCAATATCAAAAATATAACATTGAAATCCCTATATGCTACATTTCAATACTACATTCGGTATATTGGCGACCTAGTTACAAACAATATTTTTGTAGTTGTTTCAAATTTTATCCATTAATATTTTTAGTTATCAGAAAATTTGAATTTAATATGTAATAGTATGCTTTTGTTTTATTTCTGATAAAAATGTAATTCATTTTCAACAGGGATCGCAAAGTTCAAGAAGTTTGGATGCGTCATCGGATTTGTGTACAGCATCCAATATTCATTTGCATTTTGCAAAATATTGTAAGATCAGAAGTTAGAAATTGTATAATCACTACGTGGTGCTTACCTGTCTCCGGTAAACAATGGATAATATACCTGTCCTTTATTTGGTATCGTTTATCTTTCTCATTCCACTAGCGAGAACGTTTGTCGGTTTTTAGTCCAGTTTTGGTACCTGTGGAGGGGTTATGGGGCATAACTTCTGAACAATGCTGTACACTTTCTTCTTCCTGAGCCTGGTCTCTGTGTGAAGGCACCTGTCTCTTGATAACGCCTGTAGACTTTGGAGACAGCTGACTGGCTCAGGTGCAATTGCGCAGCGACTACACGTTGACTATGACCTTCTTGTAATAGATCAAAGATTTATGCCGCTTCTTCCGAGGTGGTATCCATTTTTTGGTAACGAAATTAGCGTAAAGTAAAGCAAAGATATTGACGGTTCAAGTTCCGATAAAGAACTGACAGGATAATGCAGTTGCATATGTTTTTACGGGGATGAATAGCGTGTATCAGTGAATACGTTGCTGAGCGAGCAAAATCGTTTCTGTGGAGTAAAACCGTTTCTATCAGTAAAACAAGTTTTAAATTTCAATATTTTTGGTATTATTGGAAAGGGCAGGAAATTTAGATTCCGATACCTACCAAAAATAATATCACTATTTGAAAATAAAACTCAAGAATCAGTGTTAAATTAAGCAAAATAGTTTGAGTCGATTTTTTTGCCCGCCATTGTATATCGATTTTATTTCTGTCATATACTTACATACAGCGTGTTCAAAAAATAGAGGTTATGGATGCAAGGGTGGATAATACGTTTCAAAACAATAAAAGTAGTTCATATAAACATCAATTCGGAAATGCCTAGTTTCAGAGCTAAAACGATTTTAATATTTTATTTCTGTCATATACAACTTATACTTTTAACATTACAATAAATTCATAGTAGACGTTTACAATGGAAAACCGTCAATTATAAATTATATAAAATTGTGTTTGTAACAAACAGTAACAATAATTATGACAATTAAGAAAAAACAAAAGACTATATTCAATTGTTTTCCATTGCAAACGGCCACTATGATTTTATTGTAATGTTAAAATTATGAGTCGTATATGACAGAAATAAAATATTTAAACGCTATAGCTCTGAAACTAGGCATTTCCGGATATATGTTTATAAATATGAACTTTTTCTATTGTTTTTAAACAGCTTGTATGTTACTCAGACATTAGTTTTATAATAAGAGTGTGTTTATATAAAACAAGTAACTTAAATTAATAATCATCATCTTGTGACCTTTGTACTGTCAAGATATAAGAGGCAATAATAAAAAAATGCTTTTAGAGTATGGGCCCCTTTGGTTTGGTGGGCCCGTGTCCATCGTACCCGCTGCACCCCCGATTGTAACGCCACTGATTACTAGAATATGGAAAGCGCCACAAATTATGTGCTTATCAAAACATCGAAGTAGAAAAAATTAAGTTTTTGCATTATTTATTCCTGCACACTACACTTACAGACTACAAGAGCGTACTCATCTTACACATGCACAGAGCATTACAGAATATTTTTATATTACATTACTTATTTAAAACATTGTTAATGTAAATAAAAATGAGTATTTAACCAAGCGTCAGGGAGCATTACATGTTTTTATAAAACCGCGGAAATGTACTTTGCTCGCCTTATGTGAGCGTAGCGTCATTGCGTAACCAACGTAAAAACTCCCAAGTAGATTCACAAAAAAGATTAGCGCTAACTCCATTTTTATTATTGGCCTTAATTCATTTTCCATTCTTAGAGCATATTTATTATAACTAAGGTTGTAGAAATTATTTGCTTATACAATATGAAATAAATAAATATATCATTAAGTCATTGGCCCATTTTATGTGGTGCACTTTTCGCAGGTCTCGCAGATATATTTTACGCGTAATGTGCGGTTACCTGCCGTCCAGTCCCGGCTTCCATTTATGTTATGGTGGCTTTATGCAGCCAAAATTAAACATACAATAAAATTAACATTACCCTCCCAACTAAAATTAACATTAACTCAACAGTTTTTAGTTTGATACATGCAACATTCGATAACAGATTAAGCTCTTTGGTTTTATTTTTGTGTTTTTGCAGTTAATTTATTCGTAATATGGATAGAAATATAGAGCTTGGTTACTCAACATTAATATTAGCAAATGATAATCATTGTAAACAATCAACAGTACATCTGAACGCTTGCGCAGTATTGAAAACAATTAACATTTACTTCTTAAAGTTGAAAGTTGGTTATCTTTCTAGTTTAGTTTTAATGTTAGTTTAGTGTTAGTTGAGTGCATAAAGCACTCCGTATACTTATGTATATTTTAACTTATTAATGTTAATTCAAGTGTTCATTTTGGCTGTATAAAGCAACCTTAGGAACACAAAAATTACAGGGTTAAATTAAGAGTGGCGGCATTTTTGGCTGTGGGAATCAACTGAGTGTCACATAATTCAAATTACCATTGGGAAAAAAAGTTAAAATTAATCTATACGTAATATATTTACACTGAGATTCAATCGAAAATTAAGAAGTCAATTTCAGTCTTAAAAAAACTGTAATGTCAATTATTCCTACTTATCACGTTTTAACCTCCGACATCAGTGCAAATTTGATTACTAACTAAAATCTAATAATTAATTAATTATTATGTCGAAGCAAAATTTCTTTTGCATTTTCTGCCAGTTGATGTAATTTGGGTATAATACAATCCCATAATTCACTTTCATAGTCAGTCATATCAGTCTTTCCTAATTTTGACTTCTTAATATTCAAAAGAACGAAAATTTATTGACCTAAAATAAATGTAAAATTCACCATCAACTGTAACAAAAATATTTCACCTGAAAACGCAAACGTTAAAAATTACTATAATTTTTTGGTTGTTTCGTTTATTAATTGACTGTGAATAGAATAGTGTGACTGTGAATAAAATAGTACACAAACTTCAGTGGAATGCCGGCGCTTTGCATAGTAGTTTAACTTTCTTAACCTTCGGCTGCATTGAAACACTTTCCAGCTCGGAATTAATATACTATACTAGATTATTTAGGTAAATACTTTACAAAACTTGTCATATATAGAATAGTAAATTCATATTAGACACATGTCTTAAAATATTGAGAAAGTTTTTTTTCATGTAGATGTTATGATTTGTTCAGTAAAGAATCTACGACTGCAGCGGTTATAGATTCATTTATTTTAGATAGAATATAAGCACTTAAAAAAATCTGATGTGGGCAGCACATAACCTCCCGCCCAATACTACTCTTCAACTGTACAAAATAGTATTTGATGAAACAGAAACATACATTCTTATTTGTTTATTTTCTATTTATATTTGAGATATTTAATTTTATTTCGTACATTTATTTAATCTCTTGACATATATTTCACTAAGAAAACAGCTTCACAATCACAATGACATGTGTCACATTTCATAAAAAATTTAAAATTTTAAAATGTTTCCATGGTGTACAAGGACTGCAAGATTTATAAAATCTATTTTCTTTATATTTTATTATCTCTAAATCTAATGAAAACTAATAAAATTAATGTAATTAAGACACATGTAAAATTAAATATTCTACAACTTTCAAAATAACATAAATTGTTGAAAAAGGAAATTTAACCGTGTTTTTTACAAAAAACTGTTAAGGGCTTCAAGTAAACTGCTATTTCCGGTTGACCAATTTTATCCAAAATCTAATCAGCTCTTCATTTAAATATCAAAAGCAAAAATTCACAAAATTGTATTTTTTTGGTATTATAGTATTTGACTTATGCGAGACGAAAAAATTGCCACACACACACACACACACACACACGCGCGCGCGCACATACACACATACACACACACATACATACATACATACATACAGACAGACATCATCGTGAAAATAGTAAAATCGTATTGTAGGGACTCTAAAACGTGATTATTCAAGGTGCGTTAACTTGGCAGAATAACTGAAGGCACAAATTATGAAACATATATTAATAATTTGTGCCTAATTTGGGCCAATTTGTGCCCTTATTAACATTTCCTAAATACTAATAGTTTGGAAGATATTAACGTTTAAAAAGTTTTTGTGCCAACTTCTCACCAGCAGAAAAAAAATTGAATTTGTCAAATATTATTTCACCAATAATTTGTGCCTCATTTGGGCCAATTTGTGCCCTTATTAACATTTCCTAAATATAAATCGTTTAGAAGATATTAACGTTTAAAAGGTTATTGTGCCAACTTCTCACCAGCAGAAAAAAAATTGAATTTGTCAAATATTATTTCACCAATAATTTATGCCTAATTTGGGCCAATTTGTGCCCTTATTAGCATTTCCTAAATATTAATAGTTTAGAAGATATTAATTAATATTTAGAAGATATTAGCAAATTGTCATTATGCCATCTTCTCACCACAGAAAAAAAAATTGAATTTGTCAAATATTATTTCACCAATAATTTGTGACTAATTTGGCCCAATTTGTGCTCTTATTAACATTTCCTAAATATTAATAGTTTAAAAGTTATTAACATTTAAATTGTCATTGTGCCATCTTCTCACCAGCAGAAAAAAAATAGATTTTGTCAAATATTATTTCACCAATAATGTGTGCCTAATTTGGGCCAATTTGTGCCCTTATTAGCATTTCCTAAATATTAATAGTTTAAAAGTTATTAACATTTTAATCGTCATTGTGCTAACTTCTCAACAGCAGAAAAAAAATTAATTTGTCCAATATTATTTCACCAATAATTTATGCCTAATTTGGGCCAATTTTTGCCTTTATTAGCATTTGCTAAATATTAATAGTTTACAAGTTATTCAAATTTAAATTATCATTGTGTCAACTTTTCTCATCAGCAGAAAAATATTAAAATTGTGAATTTTTTTGCACTAATAATTTACGCTTAATTTGATCCTATATGTACTCCAGGTTGCAATATTAAATTTAAACATTAAGTAACTTGCAATGGTTTAAGAGTAATTTGTGCGTTAACTTGGCAAAAGGTAACTTTTAAATTTCCGGACTTAATGTCACTAATAATTTATTTATAATTCGGGCTTCTTGTGACCTTGGATTGGATGTTAAAAATACCAAGTTTAAGCAAAAACAGCAGTGTCTGTTTATATTCTTGAGCGTAAACTTAGCGGAAAATCATTTTTAAAGAGGTATTGTTAATTTCAGAAATTCAATTTTCATTGTATAATTGGTAGAATTAAAATGTAAGTTGTAAGACATCACTCTTAGTAATAGATAAAATTCAAAATACGTCAATTTGTAATAAAATAAATAATATATACAATTTTTTGTTATATATTATTTGTAAAACTTGTTAGATTAGAGATTGGAAGCTTAATTAATTGTTTTCGTTGCTAACAACTACATCCAAGTACTTAAATAAGTGCACCCACAACTAAATGTATATTCAAGGGTAATACCACTAGAGGTGAATATTCTTTGCGTTGTTGTAAATTATTACATCAAAATTGCGAGATTCAAAAATTTGAAATGGTACCTGAGAAATTTTTTATGATCGAAATTTGTAATTAAATATTTTGGCAGAATAACTGAAGGCACAAATTATGAAACATATACTAATAATTTGTGCTTAATTTGGGCCAATTTGTGCCCTTATTAACATTTCCTAAATGTTAATAGTTTAAAAGTTATAAACATTTTAATCCTCATTGTGCCAACTTCTCAACAGCAGAAAAAAAAAAATTGTGAAATTTTTTGCACTAATAATTTAGACTTAATTTGCAATATTAAATATAAACATTGAGTATCTTGCAATGATATTAGAGTTATATTTTGCTTTAACTTGGCAAAATGTAACTTTTAAATTACCGGACTTAATGTCACTAATAATAATTTATCTATAATTTTGGCTTCTTGTGGCCTTGGATTTGATGTAAAAAATACTAAGTTTAAGCAAATTACAGCAGTGTGTATATATTTTAAAGACATATTGTTAATTTTAGAAATTCAATTTTCATAGTATTTACAATTTTATAAAATTAAAATGTAAATAGTAAGATATCACAATTAGTAGATAATACCTAAAATGCAAATTGTGTCAAGTTGTAAAAAAATAAATAACAAGATATAGCGATCTAAATTATATTTGTGTCCATAATTAGTATATGTGCCAGCCTTGAATATTTATCTAAACTTGGTTTTTGAGTGAACTAAGAGGGTTTTAACGTGCTAGAGATAGCGAAAACACCAAAATACAGGCAAAAATCGAATTTGTGGTACCAGCAATTATGTTTAATTAAATATTGAAGACTGTAACTTGAAAAAAATATTTTATTACAAATTTCGCTCATAAAAAATTTCTCAAGTACCACGCGAAATTATTGAATCTTGAAATTTTTAAGTAATAATTTGTAACAACGCAAAGAATATTCACCTCTAGTGGTGTTACTCTTGAATATACATTTACTTGTGGGTGCACTTATTTAAGTACTTGGATGTAGTTGTTAGCAATAAAAACAATTAATTAAGCTTCCAATCTCTAATCTAACAAGTTTTACAACTAATATATAACAAAAAATCGTATACAGTATGTCCCATTTAAGGTACGAATGCATTCGGATCTCTAGAACCGTAAGAGATACGAAGTTGGTTAAATTAGACGAAAGTTGCCTAATCAGTAGGGTAGTCTGAACATGTATTTGTTTTTTCCAATTGAATACATAGGTCACTTGATATTGGACAAAATGTAAATTTAGCGATTTTCTTATTTTGCTGCTAACTTTGTTATAGGACATAATACGAGATTCTGATTTACACTTTCTTATGACACTTTTTAATGGTGAATTTGCAGAAGTACTCAAATTTTTTTTATATCAAAATAATTTTGAATAGAGCTTTTTTTTTGCTTTACAACGATATAAAACGCTAATAAAATATTTTTATAATTAATAAATAATAATAAAATTGAATTGAAAAAAATGAATTATAGGTTGCTATGAAAGAAAATAACAATTTCAGACAATTGAAAAATAATTTACGAAAACTTTGATATAAATATTCTATTAATTTCGATCCAAGCACTTCTGCGCCTTTCATTCTGTTTTTCTATAACTTACATAACATTCTTGGATTAATTTGATTTCGAATTTGTACAGTGGCATTTCGTAATACATTTTCATTCAAATATTCCCGAATAAAGAGTTTATTTTCTCAGTAACTCTATAAAAAAATCTAATTGTGTTAAATCCCTATCTATTGTCCTCCAGAGCGAACATTTAATGACCTGTGAATTGTGAGCAGAAGCTCCGCCCTGCCGAAACCACATATTTTGTATTTGACGAAGTGGCAATGTATCTAAAAAATCTGCAATACCATTTTGTTACGTATTTAAATATCTAGGGCAATTTAAATTTTCGTTAATTATGATTTGGCCAATTAGTGGAATTCTTGCAAAGCAAAAAAAAATCTCTTTTCAAAATTGTCATGGCTTACTATGACCGCCATATGAAAAATAAAAGTTGATACCAGTATCTCGTAAATGTTTAGATATAAAAAAAAATTGAATACTTCTGCAAATTCACTATTAAGAAGTGTCATAAGAAAGTGCACACCAGAATCTTGTATTATGTCATATAATAAAGTTATCAGCAAAATAAGAAAATCGCAAAATTTACATTTTAGCCAATATCTAGTGACCTTATGCATTCAATTGGAAAAACAAATACATGTTCGAACTACCCTACCAATCAGGCAACTTTCGTTTAATTTAACCAACTTCGTATCTCTTACGGTTCTCGAGATCCCAATGCATTCGTACCTTAAATGGAACACACTGTATATTATTGATTTTATTACAAATTGACGTATTTTGAATTTTATCTATTACTAAGGCCTGGCGCGCACTGGCGATTTTTGTTGAGCAACTATTAAGTTGCAAAAATGGATCTCATTGATTCAAATGAGCGCGAGCGCACTGGCAACTATTTTATCACAGCAAGTAAAAAATTACGACCGGCTCTATTTTTAAGGCGATGAAACTATCGCCTGCAAAAATAAACCGCATGTAATTCAATGTGACCGAGCGCACTAGCAACTATTTACTCGCTGGAGTGCGTCTGGAATAGTATTTGCTCGCATATCTCACACTGCTGCTGTATTGATAGGGCAGGAGTTTTCATATATTATATTATTTTTACATGAAATATGAGTAGGTATTTAATTATTTCACATATCATCAATATGAGTTTTGATACAGAAAATTTTATAAGTGAAGTTGAAAAAAGGCCTGAATTATATAATAAAAAATTAAAAACATATTTTGATAAGAATTTAAAAAGTAGAAGATGGACGGAGTTGTGCGAAATATTTATAGATAGATGGCATGAATTATCGTCTGAAGAAACGAAAGAAAAAAAATTTATTGTCATATTCCCTTCAATTGTTATACAGTTTATAAAATTGGCCGTTTAATAAACGTGCCGAGATATGTGGATGCACCCACAATCGTTTTTTCTTATCTTTTCTCCATTTACGTAGTAGAATTGCACCAACACATGCCGACTCTATAAAGTCCATATTGAAAATATGTAAAATTGATAAACTATTTAGTAACCAGTGCGCGACAACATTTAGATGCAGGCAACGTGATTTTTTAATCACTTTAATCACTTTTAAATCGCCAGTGCGCGCCAGACCTAAGAGTGAAATCTTACAATTTATATTTTAATTCTACCAATTATATATACAATGAAAATTGAATTTCTGAAATCAAAAATATAAACATGCACTGCTGTAATTTGCTTAAACTTGGTATTTTTAACACCCAATCCAAGGTCACAAGAAGCCCAAATTATAAATAAATTATTAGTGACATTAAGTTCGGTAATTTAAAAGTTACCTTTTGCCAAGCTAACGCACAAATTACTCTTAAACCATTGCAAGTTACTTAATGTTTAAATTTAATATTGCAACCTGGGGTACATATAGGACTAAATTAAGCCTAAATTATTAGTGCAAAAAAATTCACAATTTTAATATTTTTCTGCTGATGAGAAAAGTTGGCACAATGACAATTTAAATGTTAATAACTTTCAAACTATTTATATTTAGGAAACGTTACTTCAGTCACAAATTGGCCCAAATTAAGCCCAAATTATTGGTGCAACAATATTTTACAATTTTAATTTGTTTTCTGCTGGTTAGAAGTTGACACAATGATAATTTAAATGTTAATAACTTTTAAACTATAAATATTAGGCAAATGCAAATGAAGGTACAAATTGGCCTAAATTAGGCACAAATTATTGGTGAAATAATATTTAAAAATTCAAATTTTTTTCTGCTGGTGAGAAGTTGGCACAATAACCTTTTAAACGTTAATATCTTCTAAACTATTAATATTTAGGAAATGTTAATAAGGGAACAAATTGGCCCAAATTAGGCACAAATTATTGGTGAAATACTATTTGAAAAATTCAACTTTTTTTCTGCTGGTGAGAAGTTGGCACAATAACCTTTTAAACGTTAATATCTTCTAAACGATTAATATTTAGGAAATGTTAATAAGGGCACAAATTGGCCCAAATTAGGCACAAATAATTAGTGAAATAATATTTGACAAATTCCATTTTTTTTCTGCTGGTGAGAAGTTGGCACAAAAACTATTTAAACGTTAATATCTTCCAAACTATTAGTATTTAGGAAATGTTAATAAGGGCACAAATTGGCCCAAATTAAGCACAAATTATTAGTATATGTTTCATAATTTGTGCCTTCAGTTATTCTGCCAAGTTAACGCACCTGATTATTCATTGAAAAAAGAAACACCTTAATTTATCACCTAAACCACTACGATTTCATGAAATTTTAGTATAATTTATATATAATATAAATAAAAAATACTTTAGTGCCGAGGTATACATTATATTTTTTCCGAAATCGTTAAACTATTAGTCAAAAACATAAATAAATAGCATTATGTATTTGTAAAATATCAGCTAGCTATTGAGACGGGGCTGTGATAACAAAAGTACTGTAAAATTGTGAAATTTGGTTATAATATTCATTATTTTTTATATGTTCTTAGACGTAGTCTGCATGTGATCTGCATTAAATCCGATAAATTATTGTCGAAGGTAAATCATAAATAACTTCACCGTTAGCATTATAGAATAATTTGTTAGTTATTTTTGGTTTGTAATTCAAGTTTGACATAAGAGTCTGTGTAGTAAAATTTTGACATTTAGACTATTTTGGCCAACTTCGCATAAAAATATTGTGTACTTTAGTACTGATTTCGGATTTTTTTTGTTATTAAAGTGCCTTTCAAAGTATTGGTTTCCATGGCGCTAAATAACATCTTAAACACAACTTTACAAGCTGTGACATCAAACGTTTCAGTCACGGCGTGAAGTTTCCAACGGGCTAAAGTTAGTTTCCAATAATTTCTTTCAATAAATGTTTTAAAAAATCCAATTCTCCTGTTATTACATACATCTGCCTACAGAGAACTTTATAGCTATAAATCTGTATTATAAACATAATTCATCTCAATGTTCAAATAATATAATATTACATTTTTATACACGCGTTCATAAAAAACTTAATTTTTGAAAACATAGTAAATGTAGGTAACACAGCCGAAAATATGTACGTACCAGACTTGAAGAAATCCAGTCCTCGTCAACATTTCGTACTTGAAATTGCCTACTCGTCCTGGAAAAGAACACTTTCTTGACACAACAATAATAATGAAAATATTGTATGGTTAGATAAAGATAAAGATAAACTAAAGCTGCCTCTCGCCATTGACTTTTTGGTCAATAAAGTCTATTTATTATTATTATTGAACTACTTAAATAATAAGTTTAGAGATGAGCATGCTAACTTCCTTTCATGTGCAGTAAAGTTCACTGAAACCAATGCCTCTACATTATATGGAATAAATATATAACAACTTCTTTGATTATCCTTCTTACCGTCCTAAATTGGATAATATATTAACACTGTAAATACCGCGCTCGGCGTCCTTTATTCTATGTAACATGATACTTATCATGTCTTGCATATCGCAACAGGAGCCACTGAAATTTTAGCTTCGCGAAAATACGTTTCGTATCCTGTGACTATTACCCAAATGCCCACTAAATCCGGAACATGCGGAGCACTATGAATATTTCATTACCAATTTCATGGAACCAGAGGGCCTTTTGAGGCTGTAGCTTTTCAGAATGTTGTTTATAGCACCGTACCGTAATAACTTCACTCCATTTCGTATTCGTTGGTTACCATTTAAAACAATAATAAGTTGGAAGAACATGATTAATCTGCGCGGTTGTGCAAACAATTCAAAAATAATATTTTTAACTAACGTTAATACAAATGTAACATACATCGATAGCAACAAATAGCTAGTTATTTGTTTAACTGTAGGCACTTAAATCCCAGATTTACAACTGAAATAGGAGTTTTATGAACGCTGTCATATAATAAAAATGAATAATCATTTTATTGTATTTTCAATTTGATATGACGTCTAATTGGTAGAGCATGTTGACTTAATTGACGTATAATAATAAATTATTAAAGAAAGCACTATATTAAAAATAGAGTACAATACAATGGTAATCATTTCACGTCACTTAACAACTCATAAAAGTGATTTTTTCAGAAGATTGTTATATAATTTAGCACCAGAATATAACCCCTTTCATATGTTTAAGTTTTGAGTGTATGTAAAAATATCCGGTGTTATAACATTTTTTCACAAATATATTTATCTAAGATAGTTCGTAAAATTGATGTCTAGTTGTTAGTTTTTAGTTTCTAAAACGGTTGTTAAGTAGCACGATCTCATTAGTAACGGGTTGCTGAGCATCGAATGATTAAAATTTTAAAATACGTCAAATTTACAAAAAAAAAATTATCATGGCAAACTTCTCATTTAATATTGTGATCCTAATTCATAAATAAAAGTATTTTTATATTTATTGTGTTTTTCATTACCTATATCATAGATAAAATATTGTACGATACGTGTACACATACCTACGTAAATCATCTTTAGTTACTCGAGGGTTTTAAAACACTCGCTACGATAGTGTATTTTAATTGTCCTATTCGTGACTAAAGACTAGCTTTACGTATCGTAAATAACTGTTACGTACAGTTAATATTATTTAAAAATTTCAAATAAACTAATATTTTCTACGGTAAAAAATTATTCATATAATAGAAGACAAGAATAAAAATTTTCCAATTTTATACCACTAAATTTACAATATATAAAACTACAACACATGACAAAAATTACGTCACGTGTCTCTTCTACTCTTTATAAATGTTAAATTTCTCGTAAGTTATAAATATTTTTAAAGTTTAGCAATGCTTAAGGAATCCAAAGAGTTATTTGAGATGGTATATAAGAAATTTTATTGGAGATTTCGGGTGATAATTCTCCCATTTCCAACAGAAATAAAATTAAGGTGAAATATAGTTACATGTTGGTAAATAATAGTTATTTACGATACAAGTACGTAAAAGTAGTCTTTAGTCAGGAACGGGTCAATTAAAACACGATCGTAGCGAGTGTTTTACGACCCCTGAGTAACTAAAGACGCTTACGCATGTAGACATAATGAAAAAACCCAATAAATAAAAATAGTTATTTACTTTACAAGTGAGCAAAGTAAGGAATTACCCACGAGAGAAATTTTAGCTCACGAAGCCGAAGGCTGAGTGAGATAATTTCATCGAGTGGGTAATTCCACTTTGCCCACGTGTGAAGTATAACGTTTTATCCAACACTTCTTAATAAATGAAAAAATTATTAAATAAATATTATTTGACAGTGACATATGCTTTAAATTTTTAAATTAAAATGTCAATCGAAGTAGTTACCGAGGTGTTGTGTGTTATTATTATTGTTATAAATAAAAAAATACTCACTAGTGGCTTTCCTCAAAATTATACCCACTAGTGGATAATCTGTTACTTTGCTTGTTTAGAATCGCCATAGTTATAGAGCATTTATTGAGAGGTGTTGGATACAAAACTTTTATTTATGCATTAGGATCACAATATTAAATGAAAAGTTTGCCATGATAACAAAATATTTGCAAAGTTGGCGTGTTTAAAAATTTTAATCACTCGTTGCTCGGCAACCCGTGACTAATGAGATCGTGTTACTAAACAACCGTTTTACAAACATAAAACTAACAACTAAACATCAATTTTACACACTATCGTAGATAAACTATATTTAAATGAACTGCTGGATGACTGAAGATAGGAGAATTATCTCCCGAAACGTCCAATAAAGTTTAGCTCATGTACTATCTCAACTCTTCACTTAAGCTTCAGATTCATAGGAGAGTATTTGTATGGTAAAACTTAATGTGGAGTGGTAGTTGTATTGTAACACAGAAATCGTTAAACGGGTTACATTGGCAGTCACATGTCAAATTAAAATAACGTCAAAAAGTGTCAGAGATGAATACGAGCAATATTTACAGAAAATTTGTTGCGCTGTTATAAACGTATCTAACAATATGAGGCCGAAAACCTGCGGCATTTAAAAATAGGTTCAATGAAAGAAAATTCTACAATCGGGTAGCATTGTAGGACGATTTGAATTTTTCTTAAGACGAGACTTATCCACCATCACCGCAGTTTGCATACTTCTAGTTAATTAAATCTTTTTCATAATATATGCAGCAGAATAATAATAGTTATTTGTATCACAAGGTTGGAATCTGCTATTTTGAGAGTGCGAGTTTATTTTGATAGGACGAGCCGTAGGCGAGTCCTACAAATACGAGCACTCGCAAAATAGTTTCCAACCGAGGGTACACAAGATTTTTTGCGCCAACATGTATGTAAATTTAATAAATAAATTTAATTTATTACTCATTTTCTTAATGACAGGGAATTTTTTTTATGTTGCTAACTTCACAATATTTGAATGTCAAGTATGTTTATTTTCCAATATCATAAACAAAAATATCTATATATTTTTATTTGGATTTTACACTGCAAATTCAATTATAATTACTTAGAAATATTTTTAAAATCCATAAATATTCTGTTTTCTTTTATTGAAAATACTCAATTGTACATATATGGCCATAATATTTTTAAGTCAATGTAATACTTTGAGATTTCTAGGGTCAGAAGTTAGCTAAAATGAAGTGATGCCAACATATAACCATAAAAGTTTGCAATTTTTGTCGAACTAGTTCGACAAAAGCATGATTTCCGACCGCTTTAGAGATATGTAATTATGTCAATGTCGGACGGCGGCGCGAAAAATCAAGTACAATTTTCTTTTTTCATTTATAGCTTCTACCAAATCCATAATTAGAAAATTATAACTTTCTTCAAATATAAACAAAACGTCAAATGTCAGCTATCAAATGACATGTCATTAATGGTCATTCATGGATTCAAGCATGTGATTGGCTGTTGCATTTGTTGTGTATGGTAAAAGTTAAATCCTAGCTAGCTTTTACCATACTGTCTTACAACATGCAAATGCAGCATACAACATTCACCGATATTAGAACGCTCTCACTAAATAGATGGAAACGAACTCTTACACTACACATTAAGTTTTACCATACAATTACAATCCCCTATAAAAACGACGATTTAGATCCTTTAAAATTATTGAAATAAACTATAAATAATTAATTGATTTAAAATATACGAGTATTTTATAGTAGGAATAACAAACGCATATAAAAACTGCCCGGCTAATACCTATACCAGAGGTCCCCAATCCTATGCCCGTGGGCATCATGGTGCCCGCTGACCGTTTTACATGTGCCCGCCGCTGTGTGACTACTGTAAAAAATGATTCAAGTTTTCAATTAATCGCCGTAGTGTACAGCGCGAATTATATTTTTAGAATTAAAATTATTTTGTATATTATGTGAATTATTAACAATGTCCAAAGGTCCAATTATAAATTTAAAAAAATAAATGGTGCCCACCGCCCGACCGGCATTCTAGAATTTGCTCTTAGGTGTAAAAAGGTTGGAGACAGGGCAACAGCACATCCATTTAACACAGGTTACTTTATTAATATAGCTTAACTTAACGAAATTAACAAAAATAAATAGTAATTTGTCGCCGATTGTTTTGATATCTAATAACGAAAAATGACAACTATCAATTTGTAATCATTGTAACGAACTGTGGAAACGCAGATTCCGAGTTCGATTTCAACTGTAGTAGTTTCATTTTTTCTGCCTGTAAATCACCGCAATTAATTTTAAATTTCCGAAAAAATTTGAAAAGATACTTACTTCAAACCAAGAAAGTTGGAAAGAGTCAGTTGAGGTTGTTTGCCTTATGCGAGCGGACTTGGATTGAAATGTTGGTGAAACTAATATATGCGGACAAGATTGGGGAGAAAGATTGCGTGTGCGTCGGAGGTATAAGTATGCCGCTGATTCCTATGCGATTTAAATGAAAGTATTAGCAATGTAATGTAGATTTTTCTCAGGGTACTGAACTTTGTATTCGTTAAATTCAGAATATAATTTCTACAACACTGTTTTGGAAACTACGCATTCCACAACGAAAAATAGTATTGGAACAACTATCACTCCATACGCCGCTTATGGAATAAATTCGACGAATCAGAGCCGCATATTAGCGCGATATATGAAGTATCTTGGTTCTGTTGCCCGGTCTCTTTGTTTTAATTTTATTTATTTGAGTTTGACGTTTTGAACAGTTTAGTATTTTACATTTTTCAAAATTAGATTTATAAATAATCGTCCGAGAATAATATATTAACGAGTTGATCATTTTCATACTTTGTCGGATGGACAATTTTTTGAACGATTTCGTTTCATAAAAAATAGTAGAATACTAGAATCTTAATTAATAATTAATGAATTTCCTGAACGTTTGAAATGTCACAAACAATAAAGAAATCTTCTTGACAGTTCGTATTAATCTTACTAGGTTCTAACATTAGAAAATGAAAATTTTGTTACCATTAGAATACCCAGACAGGTCAAATTGACCGTTTATACAATTTAAAATATTCTTAGTCACAGACATTCTGAGCATTCTAATTTTAAGTTAACAAAGATTCTTCTTCGTTTTTGAAATTCAATTTTAGATCTCTAGTTTTAGATACAGAGTGTAGAACTAAATTATGACTAGTTAAGCATGTTGGAATATTCAACCTCGTCTCGTCGTCGAAGATAGCTATTATGTTGTTTCATATTAAAATATGTAAAAAATAATTTGTTGATTAGTTACTGTCAGTGATTTTGTAAATACATGTTTTGTACGTTTGTAACGTTTCAATCCTAGTAATAGAAATAGTAGCCAGTTACTTACCCGTAATATTTAAATTTTATAATTCTATCTTCGTTAAAAGCAATATTATTTGCCTGATCATTTGGAGGTTACCATTTTATTTTGTTGACATTTGTTAATTAAAATTTTAGTTGTTGTTAAACGCGCCTCAGCAACGCCACAACCGTTGCTAAAGGTTGTGTTACAGTAGTTCACTGACCTTCACAGTAATTTGCTTTAAATAAAAATCGTTTCTTGGTTGATATAAAATTTTATTAATTATATTATAGTACAATATTAAAACCTGCTATTTTCTTTTAATCCTAATTCATTACTATCCCCAACTCTATTATTAACATATTAGAAATGTAACATGTAGTTTAGTCTTTAGTTTAGTTCTTTTTTAAATATTAAATTTAAGCGCAAAATCGTATCTTTCTCTTTTCTGCTTATGGGTTTGCGTATTCGTCCTTCTTTCTTTCTGAATCTTTTTCCCTCCAAAAATTGAGTAGAATACGAACTTACCGTGACTTAAGCCAGTTGGTTTTCGGTGGTAATTTTTTTTCGCTAAAGTTATTTCGCATTGTTGCGAACCCTTTGTTGGGGAGTTGTTTAGTGAGAATTTTGTTTCTGTTCGCACGAAATATTTTTCGATTAACGTTATAGACCTTATTTTGTTCGTGGAACACCCATTTCGGGGAGTTAAATTATCGCGAGACTTAGTCCGCCATTTTGTCACCATCGACGATATTACGGCCAGTATCCACCCAGCTGCGAGGTACCTGATTACCATCATCAGAGCGACTGTTCCTGGTTCCCGGTGAAGTGTTCCTGGGGTGATCTCATCCTTGAGTAACCTGCCATTCCCGCGAGGTCATCACGCCATCAGTCCGGAAGCGACCAGTACACGCCTGAGCGTCTGCAGCTAAGTCATAAACTTTTATTGTTGTACAGCTTATTGTTGTACCGTTTTTGAATTTTTTTTACAACATATCACAGATCAAGCTCAATTCTTGTTGTAGCCTTAATTCTGTTTTATAGTTTTGTTGAGCTGTAGCTTACAGCCATTTGTACTTTATTTATTCAATTTCATGTCTCATGTAAACTTGCGAACAGCCTTAGTGAGCTGTCATTTTATTGTATTTTCTTTAAGTTTTGTGTCGAATTTTTATGCGGATCGTTCTACTTTTGTTAGCCGCTGTAATTTCGTTTCCGCGACTTTCACGCACGCGCTCGACTATTGTGAACCACGTTGATCAACGCGGGCGTATTCTAATTCTTTTGAATTTTAAGTGTATCTTTTTAATTTCGTCGAGTAGCACCGAAGCCGTAACGCGAGTTTACAGTGTGTTTGTAAATAATTGTTTGATGAGATTTCATTTAAACAAGATTTATTTTTCTACGAACATCCTCATAAAAAGTGTGGTGTATAGAACTAAATATTTTGGCTTTAATTATATTCAATCATTATTTTGTTTTATATTTCTAAATTTATTTTGATCATTAAAGCCAATTCAAAATTACGGTTTGGTCTTTCATTATTTTGGGAAAATTATATTAAAAATTTCAGGATATAATAAAATAGTTTGTGTGCTTTCTTTATCTATGGTAAGTTGTAATTCACCGGTAAGTTTCTACTATTTGAAATAATTTTCTTGCTGCGAGCCTCCGATCTGGTGCTCGTGAGCCACTCACCAATAGCCTACCAACCTTTTGTCAGCCTGATCCTTGCAATTCCTTCTCGCCTTTGTCGCCTTGTTATTTTGTTCCAGGTACCTTCGTGGTTGGGTACATGCTGGTATATTTCAACTACGTGGCGCCCTTATTTTTTTGTTGTAATTACAATGAACCTCCCCGTCTTCGACTGAGCCAGCGGCCTCCATCTCTGGAGCTCGTAACAGCCACAAGTTGGTGTTACACGTTTTCCGTTTAAATAAAAATAATTCTGTTCAACAAAGCAATGCCTAAATTCAACGTGAGCAATACACTTACAATGTAAGAATTCCTTAGTAATAAGTAATGCTTAGTATAGTTTTATTTTAAGGAAGAGCGGTGCAACTGGGCATAAGAAAACAGCTTCACAATCACATTTCGTAAAAGATTTAAAATATTGAAGTGTTTCTATGGTTTACATGTGTTAAGGGTTTGTATTGAACTACTTCTTCCGGCTGACCAATTTTATCCAAAATCTAATCAGGTTTTCATATTCCATGCGTCTGTCTTAAAGGTGTATGTACATACATAGGAGATTAACATGGGAAATCAGTTTTTTGCGTGCTATTAGTCGGTGTTCCACCGGACAACAATGACTGTAGTAGCAATCAAAAGATAGTATTTTTCTGATTCAAACGATGTAACATACATTTCAATTTAGTAGTAATTAATTTTAATGTTTTTAAAATTCTCCATTTTATTAATTTTCTATCGAAAAAATATAGTCACCTATGACTGTTTTGTTTTGATTTCTGTCAAGCTATTTATTTGACGTTTCTGACTTTTGGACTTGTTTAAGAGAATTTGTAAAAATATGGCTAGTTATACTACTGAAGAGCGTATTTTTATAGTAAAACTATTTATTGGAGGAAATAGTTAGCTCAGAGTGCGAGATCCACTTTCTATTAAGTTTTGAATCTACCGAATCCAAGTGCAACTACAAATGCCACTATCCATGAATAATACACATGAGCTTAGTAATTGCAATTTAAAAAACTCTTAATAAATTAATATTATTTAAAGAAAACTGGTTTTTAGACTTTTATTTATTTAATAAAATCTTTACGCAAAAATTATAATAATACGCTTGTCATTACTGTAAATAACCATATTTTACAAATTGACAGAAACGTCAAATATACCACTTAAAAGAAATCATAACAAAACAGTCATAGGTAACTACATTTATTTTCGATTAAACCTGAATAAATCGGAGGATTTTCAAAATTTAAAAAATAATTTACGGAACCAAATTACTACTAAATTGTAATGTAATTTACATCATTTGATCAGAAAAATGATGTCTTTCGATTGGTACTACAATCATTGTTGTCCGATAGAACACCGAGCAACAGCACGCAAAAACCTGATTTCCCATGTTAATCTCCTATGTACACCTTTAAGACAGACACACGGTATATATATATATATATATATATATATATGAATCACGGGAAAAGTAGAGATGGTATTAGCTCACAAAATAAAATTTTCAATCTCTGTTTTTGTTATGTTATTAATAAGTAGTATTACTCAGAGAGTGCAAATTTTATTTTGTGAACTAAAACAATCTTTACTTTTTCCTTGATTCATCATTATTTAATATTCGATAATTTTGTTAAATCAAAAATACACAAAATTGCATTTTTTGATATTATAGTATTTGAGTTATGTGAAACGTAAAAATCGGCACAGACCACACAAACGCACATACATACATACAGATATCATGGCGAACATAGTAAAATCGTATTCTTGGGTCCCTATAACGTGCTTATTCATTGAAAACTCACTACCCAATTTTTTGACCAAAAACAAAATATATATGTTTATTCAAAATGAGAAAGATATATCCAGTATTTTATAACCACTGGTTGAAAAAAATGGTTTCAATTTGTAATAGCTCCAAAATGGTATTTCTTTGTTAATTTCACCAATTTTGTAGTTCTTAAAGTTCTCGAGATAGCAATGGTGACACTTAAAATGAACATTTTGTATATTAATTATTTTGAAAATTCAGTGCACTATACCAGTCCTGATATTTTTGTAGATTTTTCTTTTATTTTTTCTCCGAATTTCATACTTGCTTTTGAACATTAACGCCGTAAAAATGAACTAAATTATTAGATTTAAAACGTGCAAATTAAGAGGAAATAATATTTCTAATGTAGCAAATTTTAGCTATGCCTTCAAACACTTATCTTCCATCATGCTCTCAGGTCCAAATATTTCCCTGCGGTACCACTAAATTTACAGTTTAGTTGTACGTGAGACAAAATTTTATGTACCTACTTTAATACTGCATAATTATATGATATTATATTGCAGTAATTAGCAAACCCGTGAGAAAAGGAGCACGTGAATTTCACTAATAGATGAAGATGCATCTCATTACATATTAATAAATTTTTGAGAACAAGTATAAACTTGAAGTTTGCAAAAGATATTTCTGTACTTAATGTAATAAATATATCATACATTCTCAGGACTGGATTAAAAATTAATAATTTGCAGTAGAATAAAAGGTAATAAATAGGTTCTAAAATCTGTTAATAACATCTTATTCTACAGAAATTCAACAACTAGAATTACTCGGAAACCGTATTAATAAATATATTGATACAAAAGTTCATTAATTACAGATTTCGAAAATGTTGCAGTACTGTTCTGATGTTCAGTTATAATAAATATCGAAGAATTTCCAGAAACTAAGTAGTTGATGTTGATATTAACAGCAAACATGGCGAAAAACGAACAGGTGGGCTGTATTACACATTTGTAGTTAAAACCTAATAACAATAGATATAGAATAGCTTCCATATTAAAAAAGGCTTCATTAAAAAGTTGTGTATTCTTGATTTATCTCTCATAGTTCTACTGTTAATAAGAACTTGCTTGTTCGTGTATTGTATATAGATTTTCATTTTTCAGTCTGGTGTGGACATTGCACGACTTTCTCATGAATTTCTAGAATTTGAACGGTTAATAATTACGCTTGACATTTATTTGATATTTATAACAGATGTATACGTAAATTTAATTTTAGTTGTGCTATTGCTTTTCCAAGACCATTCTTTTCTACTTTCTGCTAACCAATATATACAAAAGTGGCTGTATGTATATTTGTTCTTTACAAAAATATACACAAATTGTTATAGAAATGAAATTTTGGTCATCCATTCTTTGAAAAAATAATAAAAATAATACCAATATTCAAAACAATTTACGAGATTTGAACAAATATTCGTCTCCAAATAGCTGCAATACCCTTGTAAAATTTACACCCTCGAAGTTAAAAATCTGATAAAATTGAAAATAAATGGGAGTAATGGAAATACATTTATTAGAATAAGAAATTCTGATGTGATAAGAAATCGCGTAAAATTCATGCTGCAAAATACAAAACGAGTGATATTTCAAATGAAAGGTTTTGATGCATAGGTAAAGGCTATATAAAACCTATTGTTCTAATATAAGGAAAGCAAACATTCAATACCCTATTGCTTGTACAGAAAGAAGGAAAAGAAGAAACAAGAAAACCGTTCTTCTTTTTTTACGTAAAATAGATTCTAATCATATAAAAATAATATCTTTCCCTAGATTTCATTGTTAAGTTATCTCACATTTACTAATATAAAAAATAATGCCACCTTTGCTGGCCCTTTTCTTAGCTATACCAGTTAAAATATAATTATAATAATTAAGATAATATCTAGAGCAAAGAAAATATTGAGATGCAACTTTGGCATTTCTACACACACACACTTCTAAAAAAATTACATTAGTTTAAAAAATATAAACACGATTCACCTGAACTTACTGCAACTACAAATTTAAGCAGAACAATTTTTATTTCATATATATTAAGTTGTGGTTACTTTTCAATCTACTTCAGTGGAAAAAACGAAATTATTAACATTAATGACAATTATTTTTTCAGTAAAAATTATTTGATAATGAATAAAAACTATTTAAAATTGAGTAATGTTTCATAAAAAATTACACCAATTATTTAAATGATTGCTCTATTAATTATTCACGTTTACTATAGTTAATATAACAATATATGTGATAATTTTTTACCTCCCGCCTACCTCTAGGTAAGGGAGGTATTGTTTTTGGTCAAAAAATTGGGTAGTGAGTTTTCAATGAATAAGCACGTTTTAGGGTCCCTACAATACGATTTTACTATTTTCGCGATGATGTCTGTATGTATGTATGTGTGTAGTCTGTGGCAATTTTTTCGTCTCGCATAACTCAAATACTATAATACCAAAAAATACAATTTTGTGAAATATTGCTTCTTATATTTAAATGAAGAGCTGATTAGATTTTGGATAAAATTGGTCGACCGGAAGTAGCAGTTTACTTGAAGCCCTTAACAGTTTTTCGTGAAAAACACGGTTAAATTTCCTTTTTCAACAATTTATGTTATTTTGAAAGTTGAAGAATATTTAATTTTACATGTGTTTTGATTACACTAATTTTATTAATTTTCATTAGATTTAGAGATAATAAAATATAAAGAAATTAGATTTCACAAATCTTGCATTCTTAGTACACCATGGAAACATTTAAAAATTTTCAATTTTTTACGAAATGTGACACATGTCATGTCATTGTGATTGTGAAGCTGTTTTCTTAGTGAAATATATGTCAAAAAATTAAATAAATATACGAAAGAAAATTAAAATTCTCAAATATAAATAGAAAATAAACAAATAAGAAGGTATGTTCCTATATCATCAAATACTATTTTGTACCGTTTAAGAGTAGTATTGGGCGGGAGGTTATGTTCTGGCCACAACAGATTTTTTTATTTTCTATCACTTTTTTAAACAGCGTTTAATTTTTTTTTTACTTTTGTTGCCCTTAGCAATATGCCGCCCGAGGCAAGTGGTCCCCCTGCCCCCGCTATGTTACGCCACTGCCGGCTACGTTCGCTAATACCAACCCTAATTATTTAATTAAAATATATTATAATAAAATCATTTAGTTCTTCTCGTAATTGGAAACAGATACGTAAATATTGCAAATAATATTTATTATTCCGAATATAATTGCAAACACCTTTTTTGCAGCTGTTCTAGAAATAAATTGAATTAATTTTTCTTATGAAGTTTGGTTAGTTTACCTTTTCTTATTCGTAAGATATTTCATATACAAACAGATATTCGTATCATTGAGAAAATGATGGAAGCAGACATGGTACGGTTAAGAAAGTAAGTGCATGTAACAAACTGTTACTATTTCATGGTGGCCACGGTTATTTAGACAAAAACGAAAATTATTTCACATTTCAAAAGCAGGTTAAAATTTATTTATTTAATAGAAACAAATGAAAAATATGAACTCATTGCTGGATTATACTGGATTTAATTTACAGATTTATATTAAGAAATTGAGAATATATTTGTGATTTACCTCCTGATTTCACTCTTTTGACACATGTTTTAAACAAGAAAATAACCTTAAATTGTCATATGTGATGTTTTAATATCAAAGATATTACATTAATATCATATTTAACACTCTCTGCACCAAGTAACAACAATATTTTATGATCACAAAAAAATTAGTTTTACTGACACATTTTACTGTTGTCAAAGTTGATTTTTGTTTTCCAGTAAAGTTGATTCGTTGGATTTGGAAATTTAGATTTACAATACAAAATATGGTGATATTTTAAATCTAAATTATAAATCTATAAATTTGTTTTCTGAATTGGCAAATATTTTTGGTTTTTTTTTTTTAATTTTCCATGGCCATTTAGTAAATACCCTCTATTGGAAATCTCTGTACATTTTTTAGGGAATAATTGTGGGACTACTAGGCAATACTTAGTAATACTCGGAAATATTTTGAAATACTTAGTAATACTTGGAAATACTCGCCAATACTTGGCAATATTCAAAATAAGCAAACTATGTGAATATGTTATTTTAACGTCATTTACTGTCAACTTTAAACTTGTTTTTATTAAAAATGTACAATTATGCAGATACTTACTAGCAAATTGCGAACGTATATTTTTTAAAGTAATTTATGTTAATATATGAGTGTAGTATATTTTGTTGCTACGCATATATTATTTGATTATTTTCGTTTTGTTAGAATGAATTTTAAATAAAATAAGTATGATTTAAAAAACTGACGGAACGAAAAAAACGAAGAAATATTTGCAATACGTTGAACTTGAAGTCAAAGAAATACAAGAAGATTTCCGTAGGCTTTCATCATATAAAGTCTAAATTCGTCGGATTCTAACAAAAATTCTAATATTAACACTCGTTTAACCAAATTCCATTTAAAAAAATTATTTTAAATAACACACAATAAAAGTATAACAGTACGAAATTCATTTCTTTGTTGACTTTACGTCCATAAAACTAGACTATAATGCGATAAACTTTATAAAATGCGTAGAATGAATAGAAAATCCAATCTTGGAAACGTAATAGAAAAGGAAGCTAATGTAGCAAGATGAGATTTTGGCTGGAAATGATGTAATAATTAGTTTGACTTTTGGACATTCAAATTAGTGTAGTTTGTTTTACGCAAACAAATTGTTTAGTTTTCCCAGGCTCATGAAACCTATGCGATATGAATTATCGGTCATAGGTTCGTTTTGATTAAAATATTTGTTGTCGTGACCAATGATTCTTGCATCCCTGTCCAAGCGATATAATAGATTCCAAAGTCAGTCAAAAGTTAGTCTAAAGTAGAGGACTCGAGCGACGCGGTCATCCTTACGACGGGCAAGCTGGACCGAGGAATCATCTTTGTTATCGCGATTCGTTGACGTGAGATGTCAAATCGTTAGTTATTTATATGTATTATTTTGTACGATTTATTGTTGAATGGTTTTATTAAAATATATTTTCGACATTTCATTAATTTATAATAAATCTTTTACGCATCGTTTTTCTTTTCATCGCAAATCGTTGTGCTTCAGTGGCACAGTCAGTACGATCCTCCCGTTCTACAGTGGTGCAGCCTAGGATAATGACGCATCTTCGCGGTATTACGGAAACTTCACACTCTGTAGCTCCCTCTCGTGCTACACTAAGAAAACGCTGAAAAATGTAGGTACCAGTAAAAAATGATAAATTACTGAAGAATCTGACATAGAAACGAGCTCAAATAATTTTTACTGCTGTAAGTATGTACAAGTGATAAAGTTTCCGTAAAGGGTATATACAGATCTATTAAAAAATTAAAAAATTTCCAGAAAATTACAGCTTTTAAATCCAAAGAGTTATGACATAATTAAAGAAAACGTATTTTTCCGTATTTATTTTATTGTAACTTCCACTGAATAAATAAGGGGCGTTAAAAATAATTTTTGTGAGTTTTAGCAATTACTTTTTTTAAATTACATTTAACGTCCCTTATTGATTATTCTTACAAAAAAAATTCTTGTTAAAAATATTCAATGGAATAGTTACAATAAAATAAATACCGAATAATACGTTTTCTTTATGTCGTAACTCTTTGGAATTTAAAGCTAAAATTTGCCGGAAATTTTTTATTTTTAATTTGTAATCGGTCAGCAATATTGATTTTTTAAAATCACTAGAGCAGATTGTATGAATTGTCCGGCTATATCCTTTGAGTTAGAAAGACAAGAGAAGAGAAAAAAAGTGGTAGTGGAAATATACAAGTGAAACCTTAGCACTATAATTGCTATTTGCGACGCGTTATTAAAATAAATTTAGAAAATTTCTAAATAAAAATTTAAAAGTAAAATTAAATATATTTGTCTGTTCTTGGATAGATGCTATAGAAGATAAACAAATATTTCATGGCCCTGTTACAAACAGGATCTTATCTTTTTGAAATAAAGCGAAGTGAACGAATAATAGTGAAAAAGTATAAAACTTTGTTAAAATAATATTAACTATAATGTAACATCATTTTCGTGGCTTTTTAATTAAAAATCGTAGTTACAAATTTTTAATTAACGTATTTATGAAATATTTTGTAATATGTACCATGCAATTAAACATATTACATACAAGAATAATTGATATTATACAATATTCATAGAAATATTTCCCACTTGGGAATATATTGGGTATACTGGCAAAGCTCTATTTTTTGGCTTAAATCGGTGAGACGCTTATTACAATGATAAATGGATTACAATTGGCTTCTAAATTACTCTCCATACAAATTTAGCATTTACACTTAGAAAACATCTGAAATTTACTGTCGATTTATAATAAAAAGTCGATAAGTTGACCTAAAAAATGAAGGTTTACGTAGGTCGGATGTATATTTTGTATACGAGGGTCATTCAAATATAAACGAGGTTTTTGCAAAAAAAAAATTTTTACATTGAGACAGAAAACACACTTTATAATTATATTTCTACGTAGTTCCCCTTCTTAATTATGCATTTCCCATCAATCAGGTAATTTTTTCATGCCCGTTACGAAAAAGACTTCGGGCGGGTATCCAACCTATTGCGCACAAACTGTTCAATTTTTTGATCGTTTGCAAAACTTTCTCTTCCAAGTGCTTCATTGATGCCCGGTTTCACCAACGTAAGTTAAATTTTAAACTTGGTTTAAATAAATAAAAGCAAATCGAAGTTATATGTCATATGGAGTAATTGACATTGATGTCAAAAATTAGATAAGTTTTTATTTATTTAAACCAAGTTAAAAAATTAACTAACGTTGGTGCAACCGGGCATGAGAGGCCCAGACATGTGAAAATCGCATAAGGAAAGATAAAGGCTATAGGGAGGGTAGTCAAATGTAGTCCAGTGCATTTTAGCCATTTTTGGGTTGTTTAGACTGCAATTGGTCATGTTTTACTCTTTGGGAATCCAAAACACAGTTGACATCAACTTCCAGGCTGACAAGCGAGTTTTGGTTTTTTCTCTCCACTCCATACTGGCCAGACTTTTACTGGTGGCCATGAAAGTGTATTCTTTTCGAACTGTACACGCAGTCGGTTCCGAATTTCGGCTTATTTAACGCCCTCATTCGTTAAAAACTTTATAATGATGCGGTGCGCAACCGATAGATGATCCTCTTTTTCGCTCATTGTGAGGATAACTCAGGAAACAGAGCGGGCGGTCGGTTGGGACTTTAATCATCTGGAGGGGATCCCCATCTACCCTTCCTGATGCTCCGCCAACCTCCCACACACTTTCTAAGTAAAAAGCTCGTTTATATTTGAATGACCCTCGTATTTCGACAAATACGCATCGTACAGAAAAATTTGCCGAATCGAAAATTTAATATCTCCGAAGGAGGCATCCGTTAGTACCCAATTTCGGGTACTCCCAAAGTAGGATCGGCGGCGTGTCCACCGGTGGTGCTGTAGATGCGATACGGGGCTCAATATGTTAAAAAATAGTTACAGAACAGAAGGCAAGCTATTCAAGAAGATATAAAATTAGGACGCGGAAACCAATGAACAATTGTTTGACAAGCCTTCCATAATATATTTGATTTGAAATCGGCAATAAAGTGCTCAAAAATCGTCATTAAAAGTTCAGAAATCGTCAATAAAGAAACCCATTATACGACGAGTCGAGGAACGCAGTGTTGGGAACCGTAAAATAATTATTGTACAAGTAGAATAATTTTGACAAATATATTATGTATTGTAGTATATTTATACGTAAAATAAAACAATATGTGCAAGAAGAATTAACTAATTAATTTCGATGAAGAAATTGAGGACAAAACACATAATTTTGAGTGTTATTTACGATAATTTGAATTGAAGGTTGACAACACTGAATGTCAGTTCCAAATGACAACTGACAGATGTATAAACTTAACTCTACAGTTTTTTTTCTAATTTTAGATTTCAAATAAAATTTAATATGTACCGCGACACTGAAGTTCCTTTTTGTCACTCACATGGTTTATTTTCCTCGGCCCTACGGGCGTCGACAAATAGATTCCATATTCGTGATAAAAAAGTTAAACTTCAGTGCCTTGATAAATGAATAAATATTTTATTATTATTCATATATATATTTATTTGCAATTTAGTTAATTAATGTATTATATTTATAGAAAATTTGCTTTCACAGAATAGCCTATTTTATTCACAATCAGATAGATATCAAATTCACCCTGATTTCGCAGACTGGAAAGTGGCAACTTTCCAACCGGTTAACAAATGAAAGGAAATTTAAATATTAACTTACCAATTATGAATAAAATGGTTTACTTTTTAGCCAAACCCGGAAAGTATGACAAAAACAATTATTGAGATAATGAACTATGGAGGCTGCAGTCCCAAAACTATGTCAAATGGAAGGCGATTCATTGGATACTTGTATGTATTCTTTACTGGTCTAATAGTGGTACTGATGGTATTAAAATTATTCTTCACGCCACCAAAAAGTCTTACAAATATTGTAGAGGACTGTACCATGTTATGTGGATTTTTACAGGTGAGTGTAAAGTGTGAATGTCAGTAATAACATCCCAAGGTCATTGATAATGATAACTAACAAAATAGTAAAGACAAAAACGGTAGGCAGTCGGGATGTGGATAAGGAAGCAGAAAAACATTTGAAGTACACTAGCGTTTCGAAAATTCTATTTTCATCATCAGAGCTACAGATGAAAAGGAATGTGCTAATAACAAATCCAAATATCAAAATACAATAAGTTACATACCGTTTTGGTCTTCTTAAACTAAAGTTGTATACATCAAAGTTAACATAATTAAAAATTAAATCCAAATGTATAGTTGTAGCTGGTAAAAGGTAATAGTGTAATCAGTTACAAATATCTTATATTTATATCCGCTTTTTTTAAAAAAACTGAGGAATTAATAAATTGAAAATATTTTTTGGTTTAAGTTTTATACTAGTTATTTATATCACTATTCCAGAAACTGCATACTTTTGCGAGTGCGAACATATTTTAAAAGGACGAGCCGAAGGCTAAAGTGATACACTTTATTCTTCGGAACGATTTGCATATAAATTTATTGAATGAAATTACTGATATATTTGTCATATATGAAATAATAGGAATTTTTTTTTCGTTTTGCCTCGAAATGATTCGCTGCGAACTTTTCGCTGCCGTAAGACGAATCAGTTTTTAAGGTACTATGTGTTATCGATATGGACGGAATGGGCGAAAAGGGAATTAAATGTAAATATTACATCTATTAAAAATTTGTACGTGATTCGAGCTTGTCGAGCGTGAGTTGTATAGGCTTAGGGTTTGCTTGTTAAAAGTACGAGCGAAGCGGGCTTACCTATCGATAATTTCTACTAAAAATACTTGAAATTGGATGATGTGGAACAAACACTTAATTTTTGTATCAAAGGAGCAAAACTGGTGGAGTGTTGACAAACACGGAAAAATGAATATCGATTCTAAAATGTAATGTGAGAGACAACTAACCGCTACTACGTTCCGCGGCGGAGAAACGGTACAGCGGCGAAGTATTACCGCGAAACAATCGCGACTAAACATTGGCGAGTTTCACCTAAATTTCGTATAATTGTAATATAATTTCCAATTCACAATAAGCATAAACCTAAGAACTACATAAGAAAAAACAAACGTAAAGTGGAGCTAATGGTTTTCGATGGCCGTGTTCCAAATGCCGTTATGTATTTCTTATGTTTATGTAGGTATAGCTTGTACAAATTTCCGTGGCGATTGATTCCATTAGTGTTTCTCAGCAGGTATTCCAAAAGAGGATTAAAGAAATTTATGAGGGACTATTTTACAGGGTTGTACTGGATAATATTTTCAAATGAGTTTTACACAAACAGACACAAGTAATATCAAAATATGAAAAATTTTAATAAAATGAATTTTAAATGTCGTTTTCTGAAGGTATATTTGTATAAAATTATCTTACTTAACAGTTTTCGGGGAAACAATTGAAAAGATAATCGTATTAAAAATTTCGGAGATTGAAGCATCTAAGCCAAAAATTATAATAATCCACTCCTGAACATCAGACAAACTTGCACCCCGCTGGCTAGGGCTGGCTTATCCCATTAGCAAGTCAAGTCAATCGCCACGGAAATTTGTACAAGCTATACCTATGTAGTACATAAGACCACCCGTAAGGAAAGCGTTAAGTTAAAATCGGTTCAACTTTACGTACAAATTACGTATGTTTAAGAATATTACGCATGAGTTACATTTCGCCGGTAAATATCATCCATTAGTTGAATATTTGAGACCAAACCATGTAGTCAAAAAATGATTAATATTGAATTTTTTGGTCTTATATCTGTATGACAAAAAAAAAACATATATTTTATAAAGTTACACAGTTTTAACAATAATAATTTAATGGCAATATTGTTGTATTAGTATCATTAATTATTTAAGTTATAATGTTAAAACTCTAAAATTTTATAACAAATATTAAATATTAGTATACAACCAACAAGAAATCAAGATTAGCCCGATACACTATCAACATAATGCTATAAAATTGTTAAATTTTATTATTTATATTTATATTCATTGCGAACATACGTCATATTTTTTACGTTGTTTCTCCGATCAACAGAAATTTAATACTGTTGCTTTGAAAAATTGTTGATGTGTAAGGTAATTAGATTTATAAGCCAGTGTGTTTGAAAATCAAACTTCATTGAAAGTTTGTGAGTTTGGCTGTAGATGGTTTCAGATGTCGAATAATATTTTAAATAAAAGTGATAGTATTGGAGAACTAAAGTATATTTTTTGATTTTGAGGAAAAACCAGTTGTCACTTTTTGGTCCAGTTGAGTTAAGTGCGGACTTTGATACATACTTATGTATATGTTCATTTCGTGACCACAAAACGATGTTACCTGAAAAAATATGCTGCGTTTATGAAAATCTATGATGAAATAAATAACTTCGATGTAGATTCTGTAATAAAATTATATAACATTTTAAATCTTTAACACGTATTACTTTATTTGCCTAATATATTTGCTTGACCCTGAGGCACAAAATCTGACATAAGGCTAAGCATATTCGGATATTTATTAACATACATTAAATATTGACAGTTTTTCTTTTCGTTGTAGATCAGTGCAAAATATTTCACATCTGTACGCAAAGCAAATATATTATCAGACATGATGGATTCACTGTACAGCAACTTCTGGTCCATTGAATCTCTGGATGAAACTGACAAACAATTATCATATACTCGTTATAGAATTGCGAAATTCCTATCGCATGTCTACGGCACCGTAGTTATGATCGCGATTTCACTGTTCATCCTTCAGGCCTTAATCAAGGGAGATAGAACACTCGTCATGGACATCTGGATTCCTCATAAGCATATTTTGAAAACTTATCCTTACTACGAAATTGTTTTCGTGTTCGAAGCACTTTTATTGTTGACTTCAGTATATTTTTGCGTAATTCCTCTGGATAGGATATTTATCTTGTTGACTTGTTTCATCTTTGTCCAGTTCAAAATGATTCAAAAGAGAATCATGGATGTGAGTGGAAGCAAAAGTAAAAGTGAGAATTTTTATGTCTTTCGAACATGCATCATTCAACATAACGTTATATTAAAGTATGCTAGTTCTTCCATTATAGTCGCCTCGTTTATTCAATGAAGTTACATAATTAATTTTTAAGTCGTAACTATACTAGCAGTAGTTGAAATCGGAACATCAAAAAAATAATAGGTATAAACAAACGAAATTTAGTACAGTGGCTGTTTGTTATTAGAAGAATAAATGATCAAAATTAAACAGTAAAAAATTAAATGTGACACTAAAAATATAATAATAATTGTGTCCTGAGTGCGCTCTTGTCACCCCTTCTACATGTCAAAGCAACTAGGCATGGATTGTATAAGGTTAGTTCCATGACGTTTCGACTACAGGCCATAGTTCTTTTTGATTTTGTATTGGTGTCTGGTTACGTCGCACTGCTCTTTCTAAGACATCCCACATATTTTCAATAAGCGACAAATCTGGAGAGCCGGCAATGCCTAAAGAATGATAATAATCTTATCGCAGCATAGGGTTTTGCGTTATTCTGCTTAAATACGGCTGATGAATGGATTTGTATATATTAGGGTTTCGGCTATGAATTACTGATTGTTTATAATACCGGGAATTCGAATTAAACGAGGTTTGTACTTGTAAGTAATTGTTTCCCTTACCTTAATTCATTGTGTAGACACCGTATGTCGCATAATAATGCAGGCCACATTCCGTTTTCACCCCGGTGTTTCTCATAAATAATTGAGTGTCCAAGTGAATAATGACTATAATCCCGAATATAGCACTATACTTTTTCTGCTCTTAATTCAGAAATCACTTTTGAAAATGATCGAAATTCGTGGAAAACACACGTGGAAAAATGTCAACACAAAAATACACAATGACAAGTGACTACTTGTCAAGTGTAAGGCGGCCATTGCTTGGTACTCCACATCACGTCTTTAAAATAGCCGTGAATTAAGGATTTCTGACTCTGTGATTGGTCGAGAAGAACGAATTATGGGTGTTGAATATTTGAAAACAGCGTTCTCTATGTTTTTGCAAGCTTAAATCAGAAATTTTATAAAAATTCGCCATTATGCACGACAGAAACATGAATATGACTGTTTGAAATGTTGAAAACAGTGCTTTCTATGTTTTCGTAAAAACTGAAATCATGGTGATGTATTTATTTATAAAGGAGTAGAAGAACAATTTCATTCCATTTATAGTTCCATATTTGCTATTCTCTGCACCAATCCAGTCGTTATGTAATTTGCCACGCGGTCCATGCATACAGCCCAAATTCTGACAAATGTGACTAGTATGTTTAATTGGCCAGTGCTAGTAGAAAGAATGCAGTTAATTATTGCCATGATGCGTTTTTTTTTCTAATATACATTTTTTTCTTAGATACCGCACTGTGCTAAAAATGGAATAGTAATTTTACAATCTTTTATTGCTTTACACTATACTAGAACATACCGAATCCAAGGCTTTAGTAGAATTATACCACAGAAAATAAGCCAGCAAACTGAATGGACGCCTTACGGGTAGTATGTACTACGATAAAATGTGGGATTTTTGAGAGTCGTTATCTACATATATACGTCCCACAGAATTAAATACAATGGTCCAACAGTATACTACAGTTGGCATGTTTGACTGCATATTTTCTGTGCCTATACTCAAGCAGTTCTATTTGCCATGCATAAATTTTCCTACTAGCAATGTGAAAACTACAATTGATTAATTATTTTATATACGAGATATCAGGTGAAGAATTGAAAAGTGGAATATAGGGATTTAAATACCACTTTTTTATGTTGCTGTAAACTTCTACCTATTTACTTTACAGCAAAAGTACAAATACAAAAGACGTTCATAATTTAAAATTCATATCTCTTAAAGCCGCCCAATTAGTTGTTTTTTTTTTCGACGGATATCTCTGTTATAATTTAAAATTCATATCTCTTAAAGCCGCCCAATTAGTTGTTTTTTTTTTTTCGACGGATATCTCTGTTCTCCAAGCGCAGTTTTTAGTTTAGAGAAAAAAAGACGCTTGATGCTAGATCTGTTGAGGAATGAAGCTGCTCAAGCAGTTCAAGCCGTAATTCGTGGAGTTTCGCCATGGCAACCCCTGAGGTGTGAGACGATTGTCTTGATAAAACAATTTTTTTTTCTGCAATTATGGCCGTTTTTTCCGGAATTTATTATTTGAAAATAATCGATTAAGATAACTTCATGACTATGACAGAAAACAGTCGCCATCACTTTTCCAGCCGAAGGAACAGCCCTCGACTTTTTTGAGCGGATTTTCCCTTCGCTATCCACTGTTTTGACTGTATTTTTGTTTCTGGACTGTAATAGTGTGTCCAAATTTCATCTACAGTAATTTTCGAACACGTTTTTCGTCCAAAGTGAGCAAACGATGCACCCAAAGCGCGGGTCATCTTACTCATGGCTATATCTTGATTCACTGTCATTATGTGATAAATACGTTGCTTTCTTTCTAACTTTAATTCGACTTTTGGCTAGCACCATTTGGTGAACTATAGCGATGTTATCGTCAGTAGTTACAGTTTTTGGACGTCTCGAACGTTCATCGTCACTCAAACTTGTACGGACACGTTAAAATTCAGCTCAAAATTTCACTGTGGTAAGTGACGGTGCAGTAACTCCATACTTAGCGTCCAAGGCGTCATTGATTTGTGTAGGCGTTTTGCCTTTCAAAAACACATAATTAATGACAGCGCGATAATCTATTTTTTCATATTCACAAAAAAATAATTACATCGACTCTCCCAAACGATTGTTAAACAAGAATTGCGCATCCAAAATGGCTGGAATTTTTGTGAGTACCTTTCAATTTCAACGCATGCACAAACACATTCCCACTTTTATTGACCAGTACTGCCATCTTTATGTAAAGGTCGGAAACTTTTCGTTTTCAGGCACGTATAAATCTAATCAAAATTAATGATTATTAGATAAATTGTAATATAGCCATGCAAAATTTAACAAAAACGAAAAATATTTGAAATTTAAAAAAACAGATATAGATTTATTTATTACAGTGTTGTATTACCTATTTTCTGTATAAATTTCGTAGGACATTTTAATGATACAAGTATAATAGCGAATTTTAGAGTTCATTTCTCTCCATTTCATACTTTCAAATAAATAAATAAACCTAAAACTGTTTTTTTTAATGTGAAATATTTTTCGTTTTTGTTTAATTTTCCATTGCCGTGTAATATTTTAATTTTAATTTGTTTGATATATTTCAATTTCTACATCCTGTGTATTTTATATATTACATGATTCAACTTAGAAGTAAACTATTATTTTATTTTACATGTTATAATGCAAGTTAAAATATACTAATAATAAAGACAATGATATAACCACAAATTACAAAAAAAGCCCATAAGTAAATTATGTAATGAGAATATTAACATAAATACCCGTAAGTATTCCAGCTAGCAATTATTAAAGTAGAAGATACTCAAAACTTTACAAATTAACGATAAAAAACTGTAGGTAGATTAGGATTAGCCATGTAATTTTTATTATTAATTTTCAGTAATGTTTGGGTATTTATTAAATTGTTATTTTTCTGGCGCGCCTGTGTTTTTGTAACTTCTACCTTACTATCGGTGCACTTTGAGAACAGTCTTGTAACGTTTGCTGAACAAGATGACGGTCCTCCCTCGCTAATGACCTCCGACAAGCTCCCCATTCTCTCTGCCATCCCTCTTTACTTGTCTATACCCAGTGTCGCCATATGCGTGAAATTGTGCTAAAAAGTAAGTTACACAAGTAGCTATATCACGCAGTAATGACCCACTCTCGCGCATACCCACGGTACAGTTAGATTCTTTCAAAATCACCTATTTGCTCAAAAAGACCTTGTTGTCTTCGACGAGGCATGTAAACTAAAAAACAATAAAATTTGAAACATTTTGTAAATATATTTAATAAATAAATCAGAAGATAATTAAGTTTATATCTACATATTCTTTGAACGTATGTGCTTAGCGATTCTAAATTTTAATCATTTATTATATTAGTTATAATTAACTTCTGTTCTGAATTTCGATTCCTATTATTCTTTGGTGTTCCGATTTGAATGACCACTAATATATTTCATAAATATTACGAAATTAATTTGTTGTTTTAATATTTTTCCGATTATTTCTTATTCTAAAAATTCTCTTGCGATTAATGATGCATTTGGAAAACTTCCTTGAATTAACGAGGAGCCTATATCAATAATAGTAATAATCATACGAATTGTTGTTTCAGCTTTATTAATAATTTCGACACTGTGTACTCAAGATTATTTCTACCTACAATTGGAACTAATTTCATACTCATCACTATTACCATGTATGGATTAATTGTAGAAGAAACAATGTGAGTAAGAAACGAAAAACTAATAATCAATAGCATTATTGCATTTGAAGTTTTATATTAATTTAACGAGATTGAAATTCGAGTTTATTTTGTTATATATTATGTATATTTCCATAATCAGTGACTCAAAGTGATATAATTATACTTCCATTACTATATAAATATAATTAGTTAGTATATTTGTGCTTATAAAAATTGAAAAGGTGCAAAAAGAACACTTTTTACATTTGTTGCTAAAAAGAGTTAAATTAAATTAGTTTTGCTCATATTTTTTTATACAAACAAATGGTCCTGTTAAAATAATATTCTTGTAGCTTAATTTTCAAATAAGAAATAAACAAAAAAATTAAATTGTTTCGGATTCGAGAAAAATAGGTGTATTTAAACTCACTAGGACTCTGTGGAAACATCTCAAGGGTTCCGTAAAAGTTTTATCCTAAGTTTTTCCTGTACTTGTTTTTTTTTTATTATTATTATTATTATTAATTATTAACTGATTCAATTGTTGTGCGTTTCGATACAAGAAAAAGAAAACGAAAACTTAAAAATTTGATACCGAGTTTTTATTACATATTAACACGAAAAATGTAAGCATAATAATTGAATTCATTTGCACGGATTCAGTTGCAGTTAAATCTTTGTGCGGTAAGACGTGCCTGGTTCCTCGCTCGTGCTAGAAGTCGAAATAGTTTACGCAGCAATTTAATTGTGACGCGAGTTTTCATTGTGAAATAAAACAAAGTGCAATCAACAACTAACCAACGTATCTGGATCATCATGAAAGATCACCCAATCAAAATTGTAAACTTATTACAAAGATCAGATGGTAGTATTTAAGTTCTACCAAAGGGAAAGAATTACCAGAAGTCCTACGTCAATTTAAAATTGTAACATACGCGGAAAATACGTCAAATGAGCCATCTACACCCTCAACGAGTCAAATGGACCTCGGAAAACCTCAACCACCGCCCGTAACTCCAACAAGGAAAGTGCTACAGCAGACAACCGATATCACTAAAAACGACTGGCTTACTGCACCCAGCAATAAAAGACATATAAATAGTCCACAAGAAAAAATAAACATCAAGCAAAAAACAATTACATGAAAATTCAGGAAAGGGATTAGCGCTAACTCTTTTTTTTTTTTATTTCTCGTAATTTCATTTTTCATTCTCAGAACATATTTATTTTAACTGAGGTTATTGTCAAGATTTATGAGCATAAAATTTGACACATATTAAATTAATTTAGAAACGAAGTTGCATATGATTAAAAAATGGAGTTAGCGTTAATTCCTTTTGTGAATCTGCCTGTTAAAGACTGCTAGCTCTGAGTACCAACACAAAATCGATTCCTAAACATATCAACCGATAATGAAGTCGAACATGAAACCTCTGGCTAATATACTAGAAGAAAATGCCAAAGATGAGAACTCAATAAAATTAATTCGCAAGCTAAAAATGAACTTAAAACAGGCGAAACTTACAATAATATCATCAAAATATTGAAAGAGAAAAACACTGAGTTTCACTCCTATCAATCTAAATTAGATCGGAAATTCAAAGTTGTAATTCGAGATCTACATCACACAGTAGACGTGAATAACATAAAACAAGAATTTGTCTCCTATGGTCATAATCTTATGAATATCTTCAACATAAAAGTATCTAAAAATCTACTTCCAATGTTTTTTCGTTGAAATTCAAGTCTAATAAAACAACAAAGAGATATTCAATATAGAGTTCCTGATGAGAAAAAAATCTAGATCGAACCACCCCGACCAAAACAAGAAATACCGCAATGCACTACATGCCAGCGGTATGGACACACAAAAAACCTCTGCTACAGAAGTGCTCGATGAATCAAATGTGCCAGAGATCATCAAACCTTAAAATGCGAATGGACAGAGAAAAAGAACAAAAACGTAAAGTGTGTTCTCTACAATGAGAACCACCCTGCTAATTACAAACGCTGTGCTGTCTTCAAAGATCAAATAAAAAGTAAATTCCCATAACTTCGCCCAAAATACCAGAAACAAGTAATGAATCAAGGAACCAAACTCAAGCCAAAAGGGTGCAAGCTGGCATATCTTTTGCTCAAGCTGTTCAACAAAATAATACCAAAAATGACGAAAACAAAACCGTTAGCAATGTAACATCCTTATCGAATGACATGACTGAACTGAACAGATGGTGAAAAGTCTGAGAGCAAATAAACAACCCTTGTCTTGAAGATGAAATAATGCCTCAGTTCTTACGTATAGCACTCTAGAAAGCCAACGGTCTCGGACAACATGTAGAAGAAGTAAAATAATAAATAAATAAAAAAATCGATGTATTGCTTGTATTAAAAACTCACTTCACTAAGAAAAGCTATATAATATTTATGCTATGAACCATCCAGATGGTACCGCTCACGGAGGTACGGCAGTAACAATCAAAAGTGCCATAAAACATCATGAATTTCCAAAATTCCAAAAAGAACTTATACAAGCCACAAATATCGTCACTCCAAAACACGTAATCAAGAAAGAACATTTCGTTGACTTCTTCCAAAAGCTCGACCCAAGATTCATAGCAGGCGACGACTACAATGTCACATGCGAGCCAGTATATCTAAATAACTGTCAGCTACCTCAAGTGAAGACATCAAATATCTAGGAACTCACCTAGGCACACGTCTGACTTTGTATAAACACGTTTGGACCAAACGAAAGCTGCTGTGTTTGAAGATAAAACAGATGTATTGGCTCATCGGCAGAAAATCCATCCTCCCCACTGACAACAAATTGCTACTGCATAAAGTAATAATCAAGCCAGTCTAGACCTATGGCATCGAACTATGGGGATCCAATATCGAAATCATCGAAAGAGATTCAATCAAAAATCCTTCGTATGATTATCAATGCTCCATGGTTTGTCCCCAACTGGATAATCTCACAAGATCTACAAATGCCTTCCGTTAAAAGATTGAGTATAAGATAAATTCAAAGAGAAAAGTGTTACAAAAAAAATACTAGCCGTGAATCTCGTGCAATGCGGTAGATTTACCGAGCCGACAAAAAAATTTGATCTAGGGATTAAGTATTTTCATAATATTATCTAATTAGTTAATTGTAATTAAAGTAACTATAGTAGCTAAGTACATATAAGTAAAGTACTGCCAATGGGCAGTTACTTTTCCATATCATATATAATCTTTAATCACTAAAATTTACTGATAACTCTGTATAGATAGATTGTAAATATGACGGGATCACAAAAAAAATTTCACGGATTCAAATGTGTATACAGGCTGTTAAAAAATAGAGGTCATGGATTTAAGGGTGGATAATACATTTCAAACCAATAAAAAAACATCACATAAATATATATATATATATCAGGAAATGCCAAGTTTCAGAGCTATAGCGACTTTAATATTTTATTTATTATACACCCTGCATACAGAGTGTAAAAAAATAGAGGTTGCGGATGTAAAGCTGGATAATACATCTAAGAACAATAAAAAAAATTCATATGAGTGTACATCTGGAAATGTCTGTTTACAGAACTATAATGATTTTAACATTTTATTTCTGTCAGTGTGTGTGTGTGTGTGTGTGTGTGTGTGTGTGTGTGTGTGTGTGTGTGTGTGTGTGTGTGCGTGCGTGTGCGTATATATTTCAACCCTTCATAATAAAAACTATCAATTTGGTGGTTAGTTAGGACAAAAATGTAAAGAATGGCTAGCTAGTGCCGTATTAACCATTTACTTGCCGGTATATGTACTTTGAAATTTTCTCACAGATATATTTAGAGTATGTTGGACTTTAATTTGATAAAACAAAAAAAAATGTTGTTTAAATTGCTTTATTTTACGTTTCTCTTTTGGGAACGTAGACATCTAAAGTTATCAAAACATTGATATTAAAAAATATATTTATTTAATTAGGTATTTCCTATTGTTTTCTAACAAAATTGATAATATAGATTATTTCACTCATTACGAATTTGACCAAACAAAATGTATCATTTTTCATTGTTTTGCATTTTAAACTAAGTGATTATGTAGCACCCAGCTGTTTAATCGCGTTTAAATTTAAACTAGCTTTTATATGCAAATTTTGAACATTTTGAGGCAAATTTACCAGGGTAATTAGTCGCAGAAGTTAGGTAATTATATGTTTTTACCTGTACTGATATTTTATATCTTTAAACATGTTGAATTATTCAATTCAAGCAATTTTTATTTGTTATTTTATGACAAGTAAAAAAAAAAAACAATTTGCTATTGTTATAATATAACAACAAAATTTTATGTTTTTTTTTTTTTGGGTACCGATTTATTTATGTGAAAATGTGTCAAAATCAACGTTTTACTACAATTTCTTCGGCAACTATTAAAGTTTGTGCTATGAATTCATGAAATAATCTTGACATATACCCCTAGTGTTAAAGAATTTAATTGATAAAATTTTATGTCTGACTTATTTAAAAAATATTGCTTTTAAAAGGTGTTATCGTACATAATAATTTGAGATAAATTTTTTTTTTCAAATTATTGTGCACTCAAACACTTTTTAATCAAAATTTATTTTATAAGCCCGATATGTCAAATATCATCGATTAAATTCTTAGCACTAGGGATATAACTATTGAATATAAAATAAAAGCACTATTTTTGTGGAACATTTCAAAGCATATAACTTTGTTGTAGTATTTTTCACATTTCTTGCATCTCATTCTTATATTAGATTGGCAAAATGTGTCTACCTCGGGATCTCAATACAGAAAAATTATTCATATAGTCAAATCGGATATCAGAAAGAACTAATGTATTCAGCCTACCTAAGTTATCTCTCATTAGATGAGTATTTTTTTCTTTAGGAGAAATATAAAAACGAAACGCAGTAGTAACAGATAAATAATTCAAGCCTTTCGCAAAAATATTACTCCATAATTTTTTTTATATCCACTTCGTTTGTATATGAATTACATTGAATGACATCAAGTGCATCATCCAAGTATTGATGGCGGCTACGAGTTGATCTAACTAAAAAATTATAAATTTCTCGTTTCTTCAACAGTTTTTCTAAATTCATTGTACATAAATAATTCCGTGATAACGCATTGCACTGTGAATCCTAAAATGCTCAGTTCGAATCCCACAGTTGACAGTAGCCATTTCAACTTTACCCCTGTAATTTTCCGTCTACTAACATCTTTGGGGCCTGAGATTTGACGACAAGAAACCGCACTGCATGCGTAAGAAAATAGGAATTTATATTTAAATGCAATTTATTGTTCGAATCATTAGAGGCAAGAGTATTAATTGTCAATATTATAATTCAAAATATTATGCTACGTATTTTTTATAATTTTTTGCGACTACACATTATATTGCAAAATTTTTTATATTTATGTAAACTATATAAGAAATATTTACGCATGCAACTTGCAAGCCAGTAATTTTTATTATAGAATGTGACGACTCCCTGTGGGGTGTCAAAATTGTGACGAGTCCTTCTTCAGCGTCAGTCGGTCGGTATACGTTCGGGCGCCAATCAGTCGGTGTTGAAGCTGAAAGAAAGAACTTCGTGCGCGGGATAGCTAACAGTGGAGACGGGCCGGATTATTAAATGATACAAGATGTAATAAGGCAATAATTGTTTTCTTTATTTAATACTGACTTTTAAATTGCACAAATATTACTAAGCCTCGCAACAGTTTTACATATAACATAATTTAATATATTAGAAATATATAAATCCTTAAATAATATATTTTAAATACAAAAGAACAATATTCATGTTTGCACAACTTGCCGCTAGATTGCAACAGCAGTAACTGTCATCGGAACTGTCATTGACAAGAATGTCTAACCTAGAACTGAATGTCACAGACTAAAAATACAGAAGTTGCAGTGTATGGAAAAATGCATTCGGAGTTTTCCAATGACCACACAGTACAGGTAAATGTATTTGAATACATATTTCCTAATTCACATGACAGTTACTTTCAGATGCAAGTTGCCGGATAAAAAATGTGACAGGAGGGACCGGATCGTCACAAGAAGTAACCTTACTTTTGGGAAAAAATTGTTATTTTTACCATAGATTGATAAAGCATGTGGTCCCATTTTGGGAACGTACAAAATAACCCAGTTTGGGCCAATCCATGGGGCGTTGGCAATTATGCAATGAATTTTAAATTGACGTTGGAAATCCTCGCTGATCGCTATAGTTCAATGCCATAGGTTCAAACATTGCTTTGTATGAAGTATAATTACAAAATTTGAAATAAAATGATTTTATTGTTTTGTTTGTCCATCAAACTTCCTCTTCACGTTTCGCAATTATGGTTAAAATTCTCTGTTCACATTGTTGTTTGTCATGAATCGAATGTATTCGTTCATAAAATTAGAATGTTTGAAACCATCCTCGGATGTACTCGTTTTATATGCATCGCGTTGGGTTAATTCACTTTCAAAACGAATAACCTCGTTATTGACGCAGCCTTTGAGGTATCTGTCGATGGAACGTTTGGCTGTTTGTTTAGTAAGCTATTTTACAACACAACATGCAGATATTATATTCCACAGGTTTTTGCAATACCAAATCAATAAAAATGAGACAAAACCTAAACGAGGAAATTCATACTGAAAATAAACCATTTTAAAAAATCATGTTACTTTCGACAATGCTATGTTGAGTATGTACATATTGCAAAAATTAAGTAAACTAGGAAAATAAGTCATGTAATAAATAATTTAACTATGGCGTGCTCTAATAATAATAATAATAATAAAAATAATAATAATTTTATAGTATTTAGATTTTCAAATTAAATGTAGTGCAAGTCGCGGCATTGACATGACGTCATAAAAGCAAGTATAAACTGACTGTGACTGTAGGTCATAATTAAAAACACGTTTTAAAACTGAAGGATGACATTTGTCTGGCGGTATAATCTATATTTTAAAAGGACATGTTTATATTGCAATTAAAATTTATTTGTAAATAAACAATCTTATATCAAAATCAGGTGCACGTTTTGTATATATTTATATGAATAAATTACAATAAAAATCAAAAACTTACCTACCCATAAATACTCAAAATGTACTCCAATTACACTTCTCCTAATTTTTAATGACTTATTTCTCGTAACCTATAAATAACACAGCAAAAGAAATAATACCACTACTATCGAGAAAACTATATCTCTGTGTAATTTTCAAAGCATTAAGTCATTTTTGCCCTGATGACGAGGTGTTTTGTTGATGGTTGATTTTGGGGTTGTACGATTTTTGTTACCTCACATTCGGATGAAGTGTCGAAAATTATATAGGGATATAATTGCCTGGATAGCAGTTCTTTTTTCCGGGGCTGTGTAATTCATAGAATTAAAAAAGGTATTTTATTTTCTTATCCTGAGTCATAGATGATATAAAACAATCAAAATATGTTCACAAAGCTCATAGCCACTCACAGCTTGTTAACATCTAGGTATTAAATTAGAAAAAAAATATTATAATTCAATTTTAGCATTTTATGCTGAACCGGTAGGCAGACGGTTGTCCTGTCACAGACCTCGCTAGTAAAATATATTTCTTTATATATAAAATTTTGGTGTTTCTAATTCTTTTCCTCCTACACGGCTTGGCCGATTTTGATGATTTTTTTTTGTACTTTTGGGGTCACCTGGATGGTCAAATGCATATTGATATAAGCCAGGAAAATTTTTAAAAAATCTGCATTTCGACAACAGCCCAACTACCGAGTCCAACTGTAGCTTAGACCAGGAGTGGGCAACCTACGACCCACGGGCCAAATCCGGCCCGCGTAAAGTTCCAATCCGGCCCGCGAGATCTAATAAGAAGAAATAATAAATATTTTCAAAAACACTATTTTTTAATTAGGTTAGTACCCAACATAAACAGGAGAGATTTATAGCTGAAATTAGACAAATATAGCAGCAGCTTTATTCATAATTTAGTACTAACTTTATAACATAGAAAGTCGTAATGCAGCAACTTTGGGTATTATATGTGACAAAAATGTGTTAATTAATTACTACGGCCCGCGTACAAAATTTAAATCTTATTCTGGCCCCTGTTATACAAACGGTTGCCCACCCCTTCCATCCAGGTGACTCCATGAGTACAAAATAAAAAATTCATCAAAATCTGTCAAGCGGTTTAGGAGGAGAAGAATTACGAACAAATGCACACCAGAATTTTACATATGCAGGCAGATTCATAAAAGGAATTAGCGCTAACTCCATTTTTATTATTACTCATAACTTCATTTTCCATTCTCAAAACATAATTATTTTAACTAAAATTGTAATCAAGATTGGTTAAAATAAAAGACACATTTTGATAATATAATTCATTTAGAAACGTAGTTACAGATGATTAAAAAAAATGCGTTAACACTGATCACTATTATGAATTTACCTGATAAAGATTAGTTTATATTCATGCTAACTGACGTTTTTTGAAAAATGACTGAGGTTACACTCAGAGTGCTATAGAAGTGCTATTTATGTGACAGTACTATGCATAATGAAACATTTTAGTCACTTGTGAATAATACGTAGTTGTCTCTACATACTAAAAACAAATGTGTAATGTACATGTACAATAGCTACTACTGTAAGATAAAGTAAAATAAATAAAATATATCATCAAATGATTTAGCCATATTGCAGGACTCTGCTGTCCCACATTTCGGTCCCCAAAGATGTTATTGTAGAGAGAACCACAGGGGTAAATTAAAAAACTGTCGGCTACGGGTATTGAACTGAAAATCTTATTATTCACAGCCAGATTCGCTACCACGGAGTTATTTGCATTAATACCAATAATTATTTGCTAGTACTTAAAAAGCAAAAGTAAACATAAATAAAATTTAAGCTGCTACAAAATTTTATATTACTTGTCAAAATTAAGCATGTTTAATTCACTGGGTATAGAAGTAACTAATAAGAAAAAACATTAAGGATTGTCTACATTTCAAAAATTATTTGCATGCTACCATATTTTGAAAATGTTACACCTCCACAGATATAAAATTATCTATTGCAACTTTTTTTCTACATTTCCTATCATTTTTCAATTACTATTATTCATAGAAAATGATCAATTTTACATTTTTACTATTAACTATACTTTGTTGTCTCATTTTTTAATTCCTATTTTCCTTAGGTTCTCGTTTACTTCACGAATTAACTTGAATCTTGGTCTACCCCTTCTTCTTTATTCTCGTGATTCCCATTGTAATATATCCTTTATTCTGTCCCCCTCTTTTGTTTTTTACGTATGTCCCGGTCATTTTTCTCTTTATTGTTTTTTTCCTTTATCAAATTTTTGCATTTCAAATCTTTCTCATAAATTATCATGGATCTGTATCCGCCATTACTGAGATTATTACTCTAATTCTAATAAAAACATATTTCGTCTTTTAGTATTTGGTTTTATAAATATATTTGCAATTTCATTATGGTTTATTTCCCTTAAATTATCTTTATGAGTTTAAGATGACACAGTCATTTAATCTGGCCTGTGTCATAGTTGTCTTTAAAAATGTTTTTAGTCTTCGCAAACTTGAAAACTTCTTTCAGTAGTACATGATGTTACAGGAATGGTAAAAAATAATTTTAGAGCTTTAAAATACTCCGAAAACAATTCTTTTAAATGTGCATTTTCAGTAAAATATAAAGCTATTTCTGATACGAAGTGAAATTTTTTGAATAATAACTGAGTAATTGTTTGTTACTTCTGGGGGCAGTTTTTTGACAAGTTTTTTTTTTTGTATTGAGAATTTTGTTGAGTTAGTCTTGACTATGTTAGTTTTTGTATTGGATTTGAATTTGTTGTATTACTGCCTCCTCCATCTGGTGGTACATTGTTTATTCTATTCATGTTTGTGCTTGGCTTGGTAACTGTCTTGTTTATTGCTACTTTTTGTTAGATGCCACTAGTTGTTCTGTGTGTGATTAGTTTGTTTTACTCAACCTTGAGTGTGACAGCGTTAGTAGTGAATTGGGTAGTTTTGGGGTCTGGGATTTTTCAGTATAGGAGTGAAGGGATTTTGGAAACTTTAATTGGTGGAGAGGACGAATTTATAATCTAGGAGTATTTGGTAAGAGAAGTAATTTTATAGTGTTAAATACCTTATTTTGTCTGTTTTAGAATGGGGTCAGCTGATCACCTTCAGTCATTAACTCGTTTTTTTTTTCGAACGGTTAACTAAAAGCTAGAATTTTGAGAAAAAAATTTAACTACAAAATCATTTTCCCGAAATGTATTTTATTAGACTATTTCTCAAATAAACTAACGCAATAAGTAATAACAATTTTCCTATTGTACGCAAAATCTGTAAAAATTTTCCTAATACTAACCGGTGTTCCAGCATTTAGATCTTAATTATTTTCATCACAAAATTTTCTAAATTGGTTCCAAATCAAGCTTTTTGACAAAAATGTATTTTTTTGCGAAATCTTTGAAACATTATGTTGAATTTTATCAAAGGAAGCAATTCCGAAACGACTTATTTTGATATATGAAAAGTGAAAACATCATACAAATTATAAACAAAAACACATAAAGCAAAAATATTTTTTATTTACGATATGGCTTGAAACTCTACCGTTCTTCTCCCGAAATAGCAAGGAAAGTGTGTTTTTCCTCTCTAGAGAAGAAAATATAGAAATATTACCAATATGAATGTTTTTAACAAAAAATACAGCGTATTTCCTTTAATTTCCTATTTTGGGCGAACTAATGAGAAAAATGTTATATACAAAAAATTACCAGAAAAAGGGCCCTATTTAATAGAAATAACAAACAAAAATTAAACCAGTGATTCTCAAACGATAGAATAAAATTATATTTTTTTAAATAGTAACCTATATAAATGTTTAGTCCATTAGATACAGAATTTTTTTCTGATTTCAACAATATAAATATGATATGAGGTTGAATAACAATTATGTTGAGAAATATTGATTAAAAATCAAAAATAATTTTAGAATATTGAAATAGGCTATGCTAATCAACTATTAAGACGATTCTTGTCTAGGTCGCAACCTTCTTATATCTAAAACAACGTGGTTTACTAAGAAATTAATAATAACAAATGAACTACATAACGAAGAAATACCAGAAAATAATAGTAATAACATAAAAAGAAAAACAATATGGTGGAAATTATTTACGATTTATGCAACCATAAGTATTTTTGGTATTTTTTTCACTTTAAAGTATTATTTTTTTAATAATTTGTTTAGAAAAATACCTCTTTGAGTTTGAAGACAAAGTTAAATTCTTCTTCTCAATTCGGAAGATGTAGCACATCTTATAGATTAAGCATTTAAGTCTCTAATTGCTTGACGAATGTTATTTATACATTCATCCTCAGTTTTTGGAGGAACACTAATCACTTTATTTTTAAGATAGTCCCAGAAAAAAAAGTCCAATGGAGTTAAATCAGGCGATCTATTAGGCCAAAGTATTGAACGATTATTGCCTATCCATCTATCATCAAAATGTTGATAAAGTGCTAGACTGACACTTTGTTTATTGTGTGCTGGAGTCCCACCCTGTTGGAAATAAATTTCTCTATAAGGTACACCGGGGTAAGTGGAAATTCGGGGCAAGTGGAACTCAGGCTTATTCTGAAACAATCATGACAGAAGTGTCTCCACTTGTTGCATGGTAGCCTAACTAGAACCTTTAGATACTCTGTGGTATATGAAACCAGCAGCGATTCATTTACGGCTTGACCTTGGCAGTGTTCTGCACGTTGGCGAATTAGGTCGTATAGTGAGTTAGAACGTGTTTGTTATCAGACCAGGGCCCTGTCAGCTATATGCACGACTTGTGATAGAAGTGTGAAATTAGTTGCGTGGTCTTCACGCTACGTGGCAGCACACTCGTTTTATTTTGAAATTTCAAAGTGACATTTGAAATTTGAAACATTTACTTCTCTTTGATTATGTTTAATTTCATTTGGATCGATTCTGATTTAGTTGATTTTATGTGAGTGATTATTCTGACTAGTACATCTTATTTGAAAGGTAAGCAAATTCACATATTTTTATTATTTGAAACTGTATTTGAATCTTTAAAGGGTTTGCAACTCATTTTATATCTTTATTTCTTCTAATTTGTTTTAATTACAGGATCATAAATGTTATTAAATTCTTTTCAGTTTATGCGTGGCTTCAAATGTGTTGTTCCTGACTGTAGGAGTTTCAACAAGCAGGATCTAACATTGACATTTTTTTGTCTCCCAAAGATTCCATATTTGTTTGGAGAATGGACGCAGAACATGCATCTTACGGGATACTTGGCAGATAAAACACAAGCTCAACGACATCATTGTCGTGTGTGTAGTAGTTTGCATTTTGAAGATTCTTGCTTCCAAACACCATTCAAGAAGAAATTAAACCGCGGTGCAATTCCAACAATTTTATGTTTCGATAGTGGTGTGCATTATTATCTATTTTTTGTTTTATGTATTAATTGTTAGACATTTTTATTTCTTCTTATGCAGAACCCAAATTGCGGGAGTTAAGTAACGTTATTGAATCATTACCTGGGCCTTCTACGAATTTTCCGCTGAAAGAATATTCACATACATCAACAGTTATACCTGGATTTTTGACGAATTTGTCACTGTGCCCTGGCTTACCGGTGAGAGCCGAAACTACCCAAGGTACTGTAGGTCCTGGGGTTTTACCAGAGTTTTCCACTAACTTACCTACTACCCCGAAATCTCGGCGGCGGATGTGTTGCGGAACATAAAGAACATTTCCAGTATGTCGCCAGTTATGCAGGTTTTCATCAAGAGCTTACTTCGAAATTTTGCGAAGAAGCCAATGGCGCGGCGATACAGTGTGCAGGAAAAATCCTTTTTTGTAGCTCTGCTGAAGAGCAGCCCGAGAGGGTAAAATCACTTAGCAAGGTTTCTCCCAATGCCGTCGAAGAGGACCTTGAATCGATCTCTCGCCAACGTCGAATTCCGGACAGATATTAATAACAAATTGTTTGACGAAGTGTCGCTACGTCCGCACTTGGCGTATGGTAAGCGCTCGGACGAAGTGGAAGGACTGGAGGAAGTTGCAGGGGAACGCGGTTATACAAAATTGCGGATCATGCTTTAGTTTTTATGATCCGTGGATTGCGCAAATCGTGGAAGCAGCCCATTGCGTTCTTTTTTGTTCAATTTGGCAAAGGCATTCATTCTAAAGTCATGTATTCAGCAAATGGTCAGAGCAGTGCCTATTCTGAACATGGGGAAGCTTTGGAGGACTTTAAAAGATATTGATTTCAAATATATGTTGACTAAATCTGTAAACCAAGATCCTTTAGAGAACTTTTTTTCTGTTATTCACAGTTCACTGCAGCATTTAAAACAATCCTGATCAACAATACTTTAAAAAATAGTGGGTGTTCGAACTGTGAGGATGATGGTGAATCGTATCTCGCAGCCCTAAATTTCCTACTTGTTTCATCCCCTGTGTCAGTTCCTACCATATCCACCCTTTCCACCAACCCTTTCCTTGCCCCACAAACCTTCACTACACAATCCTCGAATGACATGTACGAATTGTCACTGAAAATGAGGGAAATACAACGGCGTATATTGCAAGCTTTATTGGTAGAACAGTATTACAGCGTGATTGTCAGATATGTGTTGAGTTTTACACAACGAAAACATGTACTGACAGTCAAGCTGTAACACGGTTAAAAAATTACGGAGATGAAAATAAATTGTTACTAATTTACCCGACGGAGAGATTCAGAAGCTTAATTTTGATATTATAGATTCAGTTCTTAATAAAAGTAATATTATTAAGTATCTCTACGACAAATTTATTTCGTATTGGAAATTAGAGATTCCGTGTGAAGACAAGGAATCATTCTTAAATATAATGTGGTCTTAACGTTGTGCCACATTATGTTAAAACATTTGTTAACTTCTATTAATAAAAAAATAAGTAAAAGGGATAATAGACATAATAATGTTATTGACTCATATTTACAAATACATGGGAAACAATATTTGTAAAATAATTTTGTAATATGTGTATTTTTTATTATATTGTTATATACATAGACATATATTATGCATATATTTTTCTATTGTTTGATGTTTATTAGTTAATTTGAAAAATAAAATTTTTAATAATACATAATTTGTCTTTTCAATTAATTTTCATTCCTGTTCAAATTTGAAATTTCATACTTTTCCGCTTATATACGACAATAGTTTGTGGTCTCGACAGTAGAGGCGCAGAACTTCTATCCTTGTCAATTTTGCTGTAGCTGACACGTCTCCTATGTCTTGTCTCTGGCTAGGACCAAAAAACTGGTAGGATTCTTTAAACTATTTGAAGTAAGTACCTGAGAAGCAATAGTTTTCTATATTTTAAACGTATGGAAAAGGTATATTTGTTTAAATTAAAGAAACGACATGAGTTACACTTTCCTCTAAAAAAATGGCAGAAGAGGTAAGTGTAACCTATGTTAGGTTACATTTACCCCGGCAGAATTCATATTAAATGTTTGTAATCTTTACACGCTAATTTACATTATTTGTTGAAGATATGGTACGTAGAAGAAGTCGCCACTTAATTACTCAAAGGAGACCCTAAAATTGAGGTCAGTATCGCTGGCACCCCCACTACATCCAAATCTAAAAAAAAATGGCATAATTTTGTGCTAATTATGTGCTAATTTTGTACCAATATTACGAATTTTATGCTACAACGGAAACCGCGAAAACGGATAGGCGGGGGGTGCTAGCTTGACGTATAGCTGGCAGCCGACCTACGCCAAATTGTGACAATTTAAAATAACTACTAGGCTATAATTTTGTGCTAATTATGTGCTCTTAAAAATCAATAAAACGAACCGGAAGTGAACGTTATTTCTAAAAGATTTTAACCATATTCTCTATTCGACAAGTCTACCATACAGACGAAATCCAGTGATTTGTAAAAAATAATAATATTTAATCAATAATTACTGCTTTATAATTCTTTTCTAATCGTGTGCTCTTAATACATACTAAAAAAACGGAAGTTGGTAATATTTCTGGCAATTTTTCAACATTTATCACTTTTAACGACTCATGAATGAAACGATTTATTAAAATTTCATGAATTTCTTTAGGTTGTATAATTTTGTGATAATTACGTGATCATTATTTCCCAACTTGAATAATTTTGTGCTCCACTAGGGACTTAGTAAACGATGATTCCTTTATCGGGGGTGCCAGCTAGATATATTCTTGCCACCTAAACTGTAATAATCTGCTGCTAAAATAATTATTGACCACAGTACAATATTGTGCTAATTATGTGCTAATCATTTGCCAACTTAATTAATTTTGTGCTCCACTAGAGACTTAGTAAACGATGATGCATTTATTGGGGGTAGCAGCTAGACATATACTTGGCACTTAAACTATATTAAACTGCTGCAAAATTAAATATTGACCACAGAATAATTTTGAACTGATTACGAGCTTTCTATGTGCATGAAAAAAAACTGTACTTTTATTATATTTCTGTGAACTTAGAAGCGTACATTTCGTTTAAAAGAATGGCATATCTTGAATGCACAAAATTGTAAAATATATTCTATTAAATAGGTACCTTTAAGCCGATATTTTTAAAATTTTAATAATTATAATCAAAAGTCTCTGTCGGGAGAAAAATTGCATAATGATTGCTGAGTAAAGTATTTGGAAGATTCGGAAAACACGAAAAAAACCCGATGATTTTCAACACAATGCGAAAAACGATTTCGAAAAAAATATAAATAGCATTACATAACAATAAAACATATTAAAGCGTGTAAAAAATTTCTAAATCTCTAAAATCATTAAAGTTAACTAATTTTTTCCCTTTTTGTAAAATATACCGAATTTTACTAAAATTTTCTAAATTTTTATAAAGTTTCTGAATTTTTATAAATATACTAAATTTTCCTAAATCTTTTCAATTATTATACATTTTTCTAATTTCACAAAATTTAACTATTTTGGATTAATTGGTATTAACTCTATAAATGAATCTGTTTTTTTTTTATTTAATATAATTTTAATTTTACAAAAATAGAAAAATTGTGAACTTATTGAAGTCTCATGAATGAGCACATTTTAATTACTGGAAAAAATTATGAATTTTTATAAAATTAAAAATATATTATTATTTATCTACAGAGTTAATTCTAATTAATCTAAAAAATTTAAATTTTGTGAAATTAGAAAAATATATAATAATTGAAAAGATTTAAGAAAATTTAGAATATTTCAGGAGGCCAGAAAATAATTTAGTATATACGTATAAATGATTTTGACAATCTATTATTTTGACATTGACGTTTAAAACGTTACGCATTTGTTCATCTCTTGTTTTTAATTTCATGGCTGTTACTATTAATTCGCAATATATATTTGTCGACTGAAGCCGAGGTTCAAATATTCCCGGTCTTAGGTTTGAAATTTGTGATAGTGTTTGAATGTTTAAGTCATTGCAATATTTCTTGAGGTATAGATTGGCACATATTCGATATAATTACATTAGTTGGTGGTATTATGTATCTTCTTATTTCGGCTGAGTGGTTTTGTACTTTAATTTTTTTTATATTGTCTGACAAATTCTTCTACTAGCGTTTTATTTTTGAGGAATATACATATACGTTGGTTTGACAGTCTGAATACGTATAGTATGTTTTCAGGTTTTGTTAATTGTCCGCATAGGCGCCGGTTTTTGAAAATATGTATGGGTGCTTAACCAAAAGCGTAGATAATTATATTGAGTAGGGGAGTAGGTATATATATATATATATATATATATATATATATATATATATATATATATATATATATATATATATATATATATATAAGAGTACCGACTCCCCTACTCAATAATCTTTATTTTTTTTCTTTCTTCTTGTATGTTTATTTTGATGTTTTTTCTTTGGATATTTTAGGAGCTCTGTTAAGATATATTAAAACTAGGGATTATATTAATGTCATGTTTCATGTACCAATATAGTTAGAGTAAATAAATCGTTTTATTGTTAACTTCGCGTTTGTGTTTTTTCGACAAAAGCCCACTTGAAAAAACCCGTAAAAACCCAGTTATTATAAAAATTTAGGCATGTTAAAGAATTGATTTAAGAATAGTATAATTTCATAAAGACCTATTTATTTTTTAAAGGTATACAATTAATATATACAAAAAAAAAGAAAAATTTGCTTCTGTAAAAAAATTAAAAATACTAGAGTGAGTAGAATCAGAAAAAAAATAATAATTTCAGTAAGAATAGAAAATAATGGGTTTTAAAATACAAATATATACCATGTTTTCTATTTATTGTATTTAAGCATCATTATCTTCATCCACGACATCCACAGATCTATAATAATTATATATTTTGATCAATTTTGTTGCCTTTTCCACGCCCAGTTTATTACGAAGTTTAGACCATATAAGTCTGTATGAACTGAAAATACGTTCAATTCCTGCAGAACTTGCAGGACACTTGTGCAATTTGATTATGAAATTCAAAAATTCTTCAGAACATGCCGATTATTTCTTATTTTTCATTTTCACAACCTGCCACCACTTAGAAGCTAATAGTTCGTTAATAACATTTATCTACGATAGTGTGTAAAATTGATGTTTAACTGTTAGTTTCAAGTTTGTAAAACGGTTGTTTAGTAACACGATCCCATTAGTCATTCATAAATAAAAATATATTTTTTATATTTTTGGGGTTTTTCATTATATCGTAGATAAAATTTTGTACGATACACATACGTAAAGCGTCTTTAGTCACGAATGGGTCAATTAAAACACGAGTGTAGCGAGTGTTTTAAGACCCCTAGCTTTACGTACTTGTATCGTAAATAACTATTAGAATAAACTTGTACAGTTTAGTAAAATTCGTTTTACGTTATATTCTAATTAAAAATATAATGTACTAGAATTTCTTGCAATTATTTTTAACCTGTATTACATGAAAAATTTAATATTTTTTTATTTTTGAAAAAAAACCCAGTAATGGGCTGGGTTTTTTTCAAAAAAAACCCGGTGGACTGGGCATATCTAGAAAAAACCCGGGTTTATGACAACCCTGCTTTCAAACCTTTTTATCAATAAAAAGCATAGAGTATACTACGGAATTTGGTATCGTTAAAAAGAGAAATAAATAGGCTTTCAAATAATACCAAAACACAATGACATTGGACTCTAAATCTGTGATAAATTATGTCAAATAGTTTGAGTCGATATTTTTGCTCGCCAGGGTATACCAATATAATGTGAATATAATCATAATGTAAGAATTTATTTTACCAACGCTATGACCTCGATGTTAAAGCGTCTTTATTAAATAAAAAAAGTTAACGTTTCTCACTAAATGGAATAACAAAATCCCTTATCTTCGACTCGTGATTTTCATCAGTTTGTTTCGGAATGTTACCTAGCAACAATTTAGAGAACGCAATTTTTTCCGCTAAAATAATGATCCCTTAATATAATACTGAAAGTATAATTCATATATCCGGTGGTATATTTTCAGCCAATCGATATTGATAATCTCCTCAGTTATTTATCAAAAAGATAATAATATCACAGTATAAGCAGTGGTGAGCTGTAGGGGGCTCGCGCAAGCCCTTTGTTAAATTATTCTATTATTTGCGAACCCCATGTTATCTGTTATCTGTTTAAAAGAGCAATCTGTAAAAATTTAATCCGAATCCTTACGCTAAATAATTATTTTGAAAAATTGTCGCTCGGCCATGGTTCATCTTAGAAGATCACAAAATGTAAAGCAGGAAGGAAATAATGTATGCAACTTAGCATAGGTGCATAACTATTTTCCTTATGTTGTTTTAGTGATTTTTTTATTTATTTATTTATTTTATTTATCAATTATTACTATTGTTATTTTACTATAAAAAACAATTACAAACATTTTATCATAGAAATAATAAAATGTATGGAAGGAGTATAGACAAAGATAGACTGTAACCAGCACAGCGTGAAAGAGATAGAGAGCTGAAAATGACGTGATGGGTGGCAAGATGACAAGAACTTGGTTTGACGTTTGAGTAGAATATTGTTTTGATAGACTTTTGTCCGAGTTTTTGTCCCTCATTTAGAATTTTGTCAATTATTTATGTTATTTATAATTTATAAACGCGATCACTCACTCAATTCTTCACCGATGAGGACGAAATTTTCAGCTCTGAAAAGGAAATTGACAGGGCTTTGTGACAATCGAGTCGAACAACCCCCTTAAAAAAGGATTTTTTGGAGCTGCAAGCCTTTAAACTTTGAGATTTTTCATTGCTCAAACATGACATCACATAAAGCGATTTTTCAGGGGGTTGGGGGGAGCGAATCTCTTCGGGATTTTTGGAGAACGTAGAGGAGGAATGTATCTCCAGAGGGAATTTCCAGATTTTGGTTAACATATCCCTGAAAGAAATTCCCCACATTTAAAAAACAGTCATTTTCTTGGTTCGGCCAAGTGGCTCGATTTTTTTTTTTTTTTTTTTTAGCAGTGTATTTAAAATTTGTTACCACATTCCATTTTGCAAGAAAGAAAATTAACACTCTAACTTACTAATCTGTGATTAGAAACATTAATTATTCTGTTATAAAAAAAAACTACGTAATTTTAACGCTCCAATTACAAATGAATATATATTTTTTTATTTTTTTCGGAAAAAGATTGTCCATCAGAGTGTAGTAATTATCTTTGTTTGTTTTGATATTCCAATAGGAACACTTATCTTATATGGCTGTAGATTGGGCAAATTACGAAAAATTATATATTTCTTCTAAATGATGGGTATTACAAATTGTACAATTTGGTTTTGCATGTAATTTATATCGCATATTTTTATAAATAATCTGAAGACATTGTTTATATGATAGTCGGCATTGCGCTGTAATCCTTGTATACGCAAAAGAATTACCAATATTTAAATAATCTGAGCCCTCTTCAGCAATTTTAATATTTTTATAAATGTTGCTATACTAACTCAATACTAGTAAATTTAAATTTTTTGTTTTGAGATTCTGGTGTAATTTAACTAATATATTTTTTTTATCATTTTTTTGTATGTTTTGTTTCTCCCAGATGTTTTGAAATTGCAGATTATTTAGGATAGTTTTTATTTGAGAAACCCAATTGTATTCACTTTTATTATATTGATTCGAATCAAGGTAATATAAACGATTGTATATTTTTCGAATTTAATTATCTTCCATACGCGTTAGCTTTAACCAAAAGTTTAAGCTACGTTTCATGATATAACATTCAGTACATTTGACACCTGTATCTAGTCATATCATGCAATTTGGCGTGCTGCGGGGGAACTAAAGTATTAGTTTGAAATATTTTATTTGAATGACTTCCAGATTGAATATATATTGAAGACTCCATGTTTCCGCAGCGTAGAGCGTTGTAGCTTTTACTATAGAGTTTAATAGGTGAATTTTTTCTTTTCGGCTGACAGATTTACCTTTAATAGTTTATATAAGAAAATATATTATTTGGGCCATTTATCTACATTTTTAATCATGCTGTGCGATAGGGAAATTGAGGGCTAGTGCTTATTTGACCATCCTAAGAATAAATGAGTAGGAATGATTCTGAGTATAAGGAATCGACAAGCTTAAATGAGAGCGAAATATAAGAACAGGAAAATTTGATTGTTGGTAATGTTATGTACGTATTTTATTTTGGTAATTTTTTAATTAATTAATTTGTAATATGTATTTTTCATTAAATCATTCAAAAAAGATGTACGCATCCATTAAAAATGACATACACAACTATTTATTTTACAGAAATCGTAAATTGACCAACTTATTCGTTTACGTGTCTGTGACGGGCCAACTGTTCGCTTATTGTTTAGCAGGGCAACTGATTCAGGACGAGGTAATCCTTACAAGCTTCTCTGTATGTTATAGTCTGCGCTAATGTCGAGTTGCAGGGCTTGAACCTCGGCGAGGCCGCGTACCAGTGCGAATGGTACGCCCCGGGGGCTGATCGCCGCAGTATCATCATGATGATCATGCGCTCGCAACGCAAGATTCAGCTCACAGTCGGAGGACTCATGGTGCTGTCCATGGAAAACTTCGCTACAGTTAGTTTACATTACAATAACATTTGGGTACATAATATTAAGTCAAGGGTTGTTTTGTTTCAGGTCGTCCGTGCAACGTTTTCATTTCTAACTTTTATAGTTAACGCTAGAGCTCAACAAGTGTAGGCGCTATTATTCAATAAATATCAAGTTCAACCAAGCACACTTACTAGAATTAGGTTTCTAAATAAGTTGCACGAATCTTCACAGCCTATATTATACCGTCCAGCCATTTGAGCAGTAATTAATTGTTTCGCCGTTTAAATATTGCGTTAACAAACAAAAAAACAGTTATTAAATAATTTAAACATCATACCATGTTTTTGCTGGCGGAGAAAGAAATGTCACGCTCAATAGGTGGTTAGCAAGTAAACACATTTACGTCAGCTTAATATTTATGGGTATTCAAAATTAAATAGTAATTAAAGAAAATTATTACTCGATCAGCAGGATTAAATATTTGTCAGCAACTTAATTATATCCATATGCTATATTTAGGCGTTTGCATATTAAAATCTTGGGCTGCTAACAAATTAAAATGAGCTATTTAATTGAAGTGCGAGTTGTTCCTTGACTTAATAATTATAAATCACTTTCACATGTTACTTGAGAATATGACGTGTGCAAAATTTCCAAAGACTGCAAAAGTTATTAAGTAGATTTCGACAGTCTTAAAAGTATGCTACAACGTTATTATCTAATGCTACGCAGGGAAAGATAATAAATAGAACGCTGAAAACATTTTTATTATGAATTTTAGCCGTTTTCGGAGCTCTAGACGTTGAACATTCGCAAAGGTATATATATAAAAAATTTGACAGTCGAAGAGAGTAACTTAAAACCCATCTATACATGTTATTAAGAACTTGATTTAAGCATAACTACACTTTTTCCAAATAGTAATATAAAAAAAATGATCATTTTTGAGGCCTCAGCCCTTCACTACAATGCATCAAAATGATCTGACAGGTGCGGAAATCTTTTTATTTTATGAAAATCTAAAGTTCTAGGGGAGGGGGTTATCGACGATTTAGAAAAATACCCGTTCTTTGATCCAGAAACCTGGTAACTAGCGCAACGACACTGGGACCCGGACGCGTTTTATTTGTTACTCGGGTTCGGTGAAGTTGAAAGAATATACACGAGTTTAATTATAACTAACAATTATTTATTTATCACTAAAACACTAGAAACTGCATTTATTTTCATACGTTTTATTCGTTTCTACTCATTATTTAATTTGCCTATGTCTTCACATATCGAATATTTATTTACACATGCTGCGAGTTATTACAGACACGGTTTATTACAGATTCACGGTTTATTACAGATTCACGGTTTATTACAGTTTCACGGTTTATCATAGACGTACTGTTTATCACAGACTCACGGTTTATCAAAAACTTACGGTTAATCACACACTCACGGTTATTACAGACTTATATACACCTGTGCGGCGGGTTCTAGAACGTGCTACGCTTCTCTCGAAGCTTAGAGAAACGGCCCCGCGTGCTCATCAGGCGTGATGTCACTCCGACTGGTTTTAACAGGACTGTATTTGTTACCATAGGGTTGTTATTGTTAGTTTACTAAAGTTACAGACAAAATGGTTTCCAAGGCATACGCTGATGAATGTAAAATGGTGGCTAATAAAGAATTTCATAGCCGTCAGTGGAATTTATTAAAAGAGTTTCATCAAAATCGAAAATGAAGCAGGTTACCATTTGTTACTGTAAACATAATTTCTTCGTACAATAAAATAAATTTTTCAGTTTACCAAAATTTTATTAAATCTGAATTACGATTTGCTTCTTTGTTAGTTGTATTGCTGCAAATGTATTTAATTAGCTATAGAAATAATGTTCTACTTGCTGACAAAAAATGACGGCTTAATTTACTATATTTGCTGACAGAAAACATTTTGAGGAATCTGGTTACTTTTCAGAGCGTGAAAATACGTTATTCGTTTCTAAGAAAAACTTTTAAAAAATCATATCAGTAAGTAGTTAGAAGAATGTGTAATATACTCACGTTGATATTTAATTTATAATATATTTCATTCTTTTATTATATACTTTGCATACAAAAACGACAAAATTATCCTCAATTCAATGTTTGATTACTCTGAACATAGATGAAAAACATAATTTCCAACCATTTACGTGACGAGATACATGTTCTAACTATTGAAATTCTATATAAATATTGACAAAGAAAAATTTTTAAACCGTTTATTTGGATAAATTGTGAACGTCTGTTTTTGTTATTTTGTTGCCTGCACAGTGGCGAATTAAGTCGCATTGACAATTGACGTAACGTATATCAGTTTTAGAATCGGATGGTATGGTTTATAGATACGACAGTCACGGAGTGGCTAGCTAGAGATTCCTCTTAAGCTGACCGTCTAAATGATAGCTAATCAAATTCATCAAATTGACGTTAATTTCACGTTTTTAGTGGTATTGTAAAGTAATAGTAGTAGTAGTGTGTTACTAACATTAACACTGAGGTTGTATCACCGGCACTGCACACCAGAATTAGCTAAATTTTTCGTCACCTTACGATTCACAAAACTTACATACATGTTTGCTGTTTGCAAAAGCTACACTTCTGTATTAAGGTACAATCGAAAATAATTTAGCCAGAACTATAAATGCATACACCTACAACCAAAATAATTATTTAAAAATTCAATTCTGGTTAGATTATCGGAATTTAATAAAAGATTAGAATGATTAGATTAATTAAATACAGCATTACAAGTAACAAGTTATTTATATTTATTATTAAACAGTCAATTATAATTGTACGACCAATGCATTACAATTATGAAACTCTTGAGAAAAGCAACATATTATGATGCATTGCATATTATTAAATATTAATGACTAATTGTTTTCAAGACTATAGTTCAGTTTGCGAAAGATATTTCTGGAACTAATTAATGCTATTAATATGTAATACTCTTAGAATTAAATTATAAATGATTCAATTACAATTGACTGGAAACAGCAAAATACATTATAATATTTATATCTAAAAGTGTATACTACAAGATTACAATAAAAGTAATTACAGTTTAATAATGTAACAAATTTTTATTTACAGTAACCTTCATAGTTATTGCACAGAGGATGAAATTAAATGTAAGAACTGGCGAAATCGAACTGAGTATCTCACGATCCACAGTCCAATATGTTACCATACCACCGAGCTAATTACCTCTTTTCTTAAAGTTTTCTCCAATAAAATATTACGTTCAAAAATATGGTTGCTTGTAGCAACTAATAAGAGCGATTTTGTCTAAGGTCAAATAGTGCAAGTCGTTTTTCCACAAAACAACCAAGTTGGAGTGAAAGAAATATTAGCTTGGCTACGCCAAAAACAAAACCATTAGTTGTATTTGCTAAAACAATTCGCTGAGGTTAATTTATGCAAACGATTTATCGTTGTCAAGGTAATGAAGGTAAATAAAAGTGTATCCACTTGCAAATAGATCTTTTCCTTGAACAATCGTTGTTTTAAACAAAATAAGAAGTTTTTATGCATTATAACTTGTAATATCCTACAGGTACGGATTATGTTTTGAGTGCATTGCAGCAATGCACGACAGTAAATTTTCTGGATATTAATCCGGGCTGAAGGATGAAGAAAATCAGCAAATTAATACTACATAATTATTTAGTTTCAAAAATTTTATGTTTTAAGGGCCGGTCTTTCCAACTATGAATAAACTTCCGAATAAGTTGTTCGTCGAATAAATAAAAAATTACGCTTCAAAATATTACAGAATAATTATGATAATTTATATAATAAAAAAATGGATTGTTATAATAGTTAAAATTTATCTTACGTGGTATAGTGACAGCAATTTGGATATTTAGAATAACAATATTTTTATTTATATTTATAAATATATGGTAATAAAAATTTTGTTTGCGTTAATGATGGCTGACGACAGTGATGATGATGAAAATGAGATCAGATGTGAAGCAACACGAAAGAAAAGATTATGGGTGAAAAATGGATTGATAAAAGAAATGAAAGCAGAGCAAGTTAATCTTTACTGCACAATGAATTACGTGTAGAAGATTTGGCTTCATTTCAATTCTATACTTGAAAAGACCAAGGATTTATATACCTACAGAAACACCTATTATGAGGAATTGTATAAGTTCTCGTGATAGGTAAATTGATGAAGATAATGAAAAAAAGTAATAATTTGTACTTGTAGACTTTCAGTTACATTAAGATTTTTGGCTACAGGCGAGTCATTGTGAAGTCCTAGTTTTCAATTTCGCATTGGGATCAGCACGCTTAGTACCTGAAGTAATTCAAGCTATCTATGTTGTTAGTACCTAAAGTAATTAAAGCTACCTGTGTTGTACTAAAAGTTGAATTTATAAAAGTAATTGGGGTTATTAAATATTAAGTTGATTCGTTCTAAATATTGGCTTTTAGGAATAATAAATAAGGCTATCTATTTGTTGGTAACTTTTTAATACATAATTTAAAGAAATAACACAAAATATTAAAAAAATTAAATAAAATGAAATTTAAAAATAATTATAACTAGTCGTCATTGTCTTCGCCACTGTCTATATCCATAATAGCTTGCAAAATAGCATTACGCAATTTAATAGCTTTTCGTTTTGGCAAATTTGCCATAACTTCGCCCACATACGCCACAAAGTTTTCATATTTATGTGTGAACTGGCAGTGAACACTGCGAAGTGCATCCAATGTTTGTATTTTAATATTTTCATTTACATTTGTAGAAGTATTTAATCTTCTCGATTTCCCGGAAACTGGAGCTTTTTCTTGAATTCCCGGTCTATTGTGATTTTCTTCTTTTATTTAAACAGTTACAGCATTCCTTGCGTCAAGATGCTCTTCCCTAGAAGTAGAGGGTATACTCTCTTGTATCTGAAAGTGAAACAATAATTAACTTTAATTCTGTAATCCCATTGCAATGGCGATTGTTGTTACATTATTGCTTGGCAGAGTTTGTTGTTCTCTTGTTGTAACGTCTCTTTCACTGCCAGTAGACCGGGAACTGCAGGAATCTTGTGTCTGAAACAATTAATAGCATTATTTATATTTTTCAGATGCCATGTACAGAAACCGAATGGTTGCTGCTTGCGAATGAATATTATACCCAGTGGAATTTCCCAAACTACATTGGAGCAATCGATGGCAAACATGTTACATTCAGACCTCGCAAAAATGATGACTCATTTTACCGTAACTACAAAGGAACTGATAGTATTGTTTTAATGACAGTTGCAAATTTCGTCTGATTGACGTTGGAATTAACAGCGGAATTAGTGACGGTGGAATTTTTTAATACACTGACCGGCAAAAAAAACCGGCCACTTTGAAATATTTTACAAAGATCCCCTTAACCGGATATTTTATAACTAAATATGAAACTGAGCTGATTGTTTTTAGTTTTCAATGCTTTAAGAAGTTTATTTCATTCTAAAATATCTTTAGTTTTATTTTAACAGGGTAAATTCTCTTCTCAATAGCATTAACATGTTACCGTAAATCACGCAGAAATAGATTACGCATCGTTTCTTCTCATTTATTTATGATAAAATCCAAGTAAGTTTAGGTTCATTGTTTATGGAATTGTTTTTGACAGTTAAGAATAATTTTAACGCAATAACAATACCATTAACTGTAGCGCAAGTTGCTAAAATTGTTACTTTGATTGATGATGGTCGTAGTCAGCGCTATGTGTCTCGTACGTTGGGAATACCTCGCAGTACTATTTAGAATGCCTGGAATCGTTTTCTGGAAACTGGCAGATTCTCGAGGCGAGCAGGATCCGGAAGAAGAAGAGCTACAACTGCGATTGATGATCGTTTCATTGTGCAGAACACATTAAGAGATCGCAGAACCACAGCGGTTCAATTTCAACATCGCTTGCAAACAGTGCGAGGGGTTGAAATAAGTAAGAGGACCATCAGGAGGAGGCTCGTCGAAAGATGTTTAGTTTCGCGGAGACCTACGACGGGGCCGCAATTGCTACCTAGGCATCGAAGAGCACGTCTTCAGTTTGCGCGATTATATGCAAATTGGACTCTAGAACAATGGAGTAAAGTTCTCTTTAACGATGAGTCGTGCTTTTGTCTACGAGCTCCTGATGGTCGAAAAAGGGTGTGGAGAAGACGAAACGAACGATATGCGGACTGCACAATATCTGAACGGCTATCTTTTAACGGAGGTTCTGTTATGGTTTGGGCAGGTATTTCAACGGAAGCCAATACCGACCTCATACTTGTTGAAAATGGTGCTTTGAATGCCAATAGATATGTGGAAGATATTCTTCAAGATGCAGTCCTCCCATATTATTGGAAATGACTTTGTTTTAATGCACGACAATGCCAGACCACACGTTGCACGAATCAAAAATGCATACCTGTATAAGGTTGGTATTCAAAGACTTGATTGACCAGCATGTAGTCCGGATCTTAATCCAATAGAACATTTTTGGGATGCACTTCAGAAGCAGATTCGTTGTTGTACAGCCATACCTGAGACTCTTCAAGAACTACAACTGGCCCTGCAAGAAGAATATGAAGCATTTCCTCAAATGCTCATTACAAATTTGATCAACTCAATGCCACGACGGGTGAACGATGTAATCCAAGCTCGAGGAGGCCATACACGCTATTAGTAATTACCGCGATGTCCCCTAAAAAAGGCCACATTTGTTCTGACCTAATTTTTGCATTCCCTAGGTACTTTAGAATAAAAAAAGCATCCTAAAGCATTGGCAACTAAAAACAATTAGCTCAGTTTCCAATTTAGTTCTAAAATATCCGGTTAGGAGGACCTTTATAAAATATTTTAAAGCGGTCGGTTTTTTTTTGCCGGTCAGTGTGTGAAATGCAGAACGTTATATTCGGTAATAAATTAAACATTACTAAAGATGGCAAAATACCGGAAAGTAACACTATAACACCGTACGTTTTAGTAGGGAATGATGCGTTTCCTCTAAACAGAAGACAAATGAAACCATTTAAATATCATGGTTTAAATCACAATCAAAAATTACCGACTAAGTCGTACCAGACGCGCTGTCGAAGACTCTTTCAGTATACTGACTAACAGATTTAGGATCTTGTTGAATTCGATGCAATTGGGCTTAAATAAATTGGAACAAATTACGCTAACTTGTTGTTTGCTACATAATTTTTTAATTGAAAGAAGACGAGCACAATACACAAAACTTTAGGATTGTAATGTCGAAACTCTAAAAGTGTTACATGGAGATAACCAAGCCGATCCACAACTGAAGCCATTGAGATAAGAAAAAAAAAAATTGACTACTTTAATGGAATAGGGATAATGCCATGGCAAAATGATCGAGTTTAATATTACATTTTAAATAAAGATTTAAAATTATTTACTTCTACAAAAAAACTCTTCCAGATACTCCACTTCCTCAAATTCTTCATCTTCCAATTTTTGTGAATTCTTCTCAAATTCTCTAAATTTATTTATGCTTTATCTTGAAGTAATACTATCTAATAGAAATATGAAATCCTTGTACCACGTAAATTTTGGTGTAAGTTCATCATCGTAGTCTCCAGCCCCACTTTTCATGCTGTTCAGTCTTTTATTTTCATGGATAAATTGTCCCCGCAATGCTCTAATTTTTTGACTAGCATCTTGTACTACAAAATTTAAAAAATAATGAAAATACAAAGGAATACAGAAATTTATTATTACAATTATGTACTAAAATACATATTCGTTGATATTTTAAACAATGAATTCACAACTATGTCATTTCTTATTCGGAAGGAAATATATATGTAATTTTGTTCTTAAATGTAATTAAATATTTTAGACAAATTTGAATAAGAATTTTCTAAATATTTTTTGTTAAATGTTTAAAAATGTAATTAACTCACTAGTAAATTTGGGCCCATATTTTCTTATCAGCTTGACAATTGCGTCAAGAGCATTTCGTCTCTTGCACCTGTTGTGGTAATCAGGGCTTTTGATAAACATTCATGGGATCTGTAGGCTTGAATGAAAGCCTCCAAACTCGACGACCATTCAACATTCTCTGTAAAAAGTTATAACAGCGTGTTTAGTTATAGAAATTGAGATACATATTTATAAGGCAAACATATATTTCCAATAAATTTTTATATTTAAGCAAATTACTATACTTAGTTAAGTTTAAAAACAAGTCGTAGTACAGAAATAATCAAATTAAAGAGAAAACCAAAATCAAATAAAAAATATGCTGAGTCAAATAAACCAAAAAATACCAAATCGTAATATTTAAAACCAAAATCAAATAAAAAAACAATGAACAGTCGTTATAAAATGAATGAAACATACAAAAACAAGACACAAAGTTTAAACACAAAACTGACGCTTCCACAACTCGCAATAGAATTAAACTAGCTTTAGTGAGAGGTACACAAACCTAACAAACATTTCAAGGCAAAAATAATTAGATTTGGATGCAACAAATTAGCTCATGTGTGAACGGTCCGGAAACAGATAACTTTTGCGTCTTCAAAATCTTCTTCTTTCTCATGCAACAGTTGCACGCAAGTGTCATCAAAGTAGCAACATGTGAACAGGACATAACAGAGCATCAACAACACGAACAAGGAAAGGAAGAAAATCAACTGTATGAAAACAAAGTCCAACAATCAAATGAGAAAGAAGAAGAAGGTAGTACACGACAACAAGACTTGAAACAGCAACGGCAACAACCACAGACAGAAGAACAAAAACATCAGGAAAAAGAACATTTAAATGAGGTTAATGAGCTAAGTGTTAAGTATGATGATCCTTCATTAAGGGGTGAATTAAACGAAGAAAAAATTGTAGAAATAATCAGAAACATTTCTAATGTAGATATAGCTATTCAGAAATTGGAATTCACTGAATCTAAAGTGGTCTATAAATCGCAAAGCAGATATACTACAAAAACGATATTTTATAGACATTTACTGGAGAACAACAAAAACGAAACTGTCGTTCATACTTAAATTCTTCTGGAAAAGTCTATTGTATCCCATGCAAATTATTCGGTAGTGTAAATAAATGCCTTTACTACAGGTTTGAATGATTGGAAACACAGTGAAAAAAAGACAACACCCGTGTACTTGTTAACCGATCCAGAGAAAAAAGTGAATATTTCAAAAATTATTCAGTTTTACAATGGAAAAAATATTAATTACTGGAAACATATTTAGAACGGATTGTCGAAGTAATAAAATTTTTAAGATCAAGGGGGTTAGCTTTTAGGGGAGACAACCAAATTATTGGTAATTAACACAATGGAAATTATTTAGGGTCCATAGAACTTTTCGCAAAATTCGATCCCATTTATTTAATTTTGCAAATAAAGGTACTGGACATGTCTCTTATTTATCAGCAAGAATTTGCGATGAGTATGTCGAAATTTTGGGTAGCAATGTTAGAAATTTTATTATCTCGGAATTAAAAACGGCAAAGTATTTCTCGATTATAGTGGATTCGACACCCAATATTTCTCATATGGACAAACTAACTATTGTGGTGAGATATGTAAATAGAAATGGAACTGCCGTGGAACGGTTTTTAAAGTTTTTAGAAAATATGGGCCATAAGAACCTAGAAATGGAAGACTGCATTTACAAGCTATATAATCTGATTTAAGGGTGAACCTAGTTTAGACGGTTCGAAAAATCGATTTTAATTTTATTCCATATATCGTTTGTAAAACTTTTCAAGAATATATCCTCCAAGTTTCATAACAAAATTCTGATCCCTTCCGATGTTATGAGTACTATAGTGAAGAAATAATTAGAATTTTTTCAAACTTAGAGAATGTTATGAAGTACATTTGCTAATTTTTTAAGTTATCAAGAAGTAATATTGCTATATAGTGCTGGAATGTCCGGTTTACCATTTAGCAATTTATATTGTATATTGCTGCTTCGAATTTTTCGTTTTCGCCTTTCGGTAACTTTGATTTCAACCGCGTTTTTCTCGAAACAAGTGTTTTTCAACTTGCGGGAACTCGAACTCAAAAAGTTATTTGTCAAACATATTTTTTAAAATACAAAATATGTTGAAAAATCACACCATTTGGTTAAAACACCTGTAAAAAATGCAACTTTCAACTTTCCGATTGAAGTTTAGTTCATATTTTTTAAAAATATGTTGTTAATGAAATTACAAAATCGTATTGATGAACATTGTGACTTCCACATTTCCCGCAAATTGGCAGCTGAGCTGGCGATCTCCCATAGGTAACAGCATATAGCTGGGCTCTTTCCGGTAAAAATATTAGATTTACTTCACAACATGATTAAAATATTCTCTTACTTTGAAAAATAATAATTTTTCCTTTAAAAAATTCACGAAAAACGCTACGAAAACATGCCCCTAAACTAGGTTCTAGATTTAATTTGCAAGATTGTAGAGGCAATCTTAAGACAATGCCTCTAATATGTCGGCCTCCAAGCGCAATAAATCTAAAAACATTCTTGCCATTTCCGTGCCCTGTGCAGTACATTCTTTAAATTTAATTGGGGAATCGAAGCGAATAGAAGCAACCAAATTATTTTTATCCAACACCTCTCAATAAATGCTCTATAACTATGGCGATTTTAAACAAGCAAAGTAACAGATTATCCACTAGTGGGTATAATTTTGGGGAAAGCCACTAGTGGGTATTTTTTTATTTATAACAATAATAATAACACACAACACCTTGGTAACTACTTTGATTGACATTTTAAATTAAAAATTTAAAGTATATGTCACTATCAAATAATATTTCTTTAATAAATTTTTCATTTATTAAGTGGTGTTGGATAAAACGTTATACTTCACACGTGGGCAAAGTGGAATTACCCACTCGATACAATTATCACACTCAGCCTTCGGCTTCGTGTGCTAAAATTTCTCTCGTGAGTAATTCCTCACTTTGCCCACTTGTAAAGTAAATAACTATTATTTACACAAAATTTATACAATTTCTTTGCTGCACCAAAAAATAAAGTTCCCAAAAAGTTAAGTGACACTCGTTGGTCAACAAGAGCTGATTCAATGAAAGCAGTGATTTTCGGTTATGAAAATTTTAAAGAAGTTTTGAATAAAATTTGTGAAGATAATTTCCAAAAGCCTTCCACAAAAGTTGAAGATCAGGGGCTGTTAAACCAGTTAAACTTTAATAGTATCATTTTGGAGCGAAATATTAGTAACAATAGATAAATTTAATATTTCACTTCAAAATGTAAATACTACAATTGAAAGTTAGGTTAAATTATATGCTTCTTTAAAACAATTTTTACAATCGAAACGAAATATAGAATCATTTAACTTTTACGAATCATAAGGAATGAAATTATTTGGATTCGATGAGTTCAAACTAATACGCAAAAGAAAAAGACAATACGATGAAAATACATCAGTAGAAGTTGAATTTGATGGCAATACCGAATTTCGCATAAATACATGTTATTTTATTATTGATAAACTTTTATCAGAAATACAGAAAAGTGAGTGCATATGATGACATTTTTTCTAAATTTGGTTTCCTGGTCAATTTGAAAAATGTAGATGAATATAAAATAAGAATTAATTTATGCGAAAACAGAAAATGTACCTGCTACTGAACTTAATTGAGTCTACATTTCCCAACGTGGCCACATCAATGCGCATTTTTTTTACTATAACCGTTACAAATTTTAGCGGTGAAAAATCATTTTCTACTCTGAAAGAACAAAAAAAATATTTACGTTCTTCTTTGGCTCAGGAAAAATTAAATGATCTGAGTATTTTATCGATAGAGTGCAGTTTGTTCGATAATTTAAATACAACTGAAATTATAAATCAGTTTGCAAAAGAAATAGCTTATTTGTTATTTCTGATAAAACTGAATTTAAAAAAGCAATTCGTAGGTTGCTATGGAAACATTTAATAAAAGATTCTCGCGAAAATGTTATATTTGGTTTCTATGTATTGTGTGGTATACTAGAAACTCGACTAATTGGCCTAATCATATTTAATGAAAATATAAATGACCTAAGATATTTTAATATGTGACAAAATTATATTGATGATTTTAGATACATTGCTACTTCGTCCAATACAAAATATGTGGTTTCAGCAAGACGGAATTTCTGTTCACAATGTACGGGTTTTTGCGTAATATTTATATGTTAGATTTGGAGGACTATAGATAAGGTACAACAGGTTTTTGTATTAGAAAATAAACTCTTAATTTTTAAATAATTTAATTACGAAATGTCATTGTAAGAATTTTAATCCAATTAGGCCACGAATACTGAAATATTTTATAGAAAAAAAAAAAAACATAATGAAGGGCGCAGAAGTGCTTAGAACGAAATGGCGAGTTAATAGAATATTTATTGTAAAGTTCTCGTAACTAATTTTTAATTTTAATCAAATAAATGATTTGTTTTTTAATTCGTTATTTTCTTTCTTAGCAGTTTTATTATAAATAAAAAATTGGCAAAAAGTCAATTATAAATATATATTTCTATTGTTTTATATGTAATTGTAAGGCAAAAAAAAAAACTATTCAAAAATAACCCGTCATTATGACCCCCATGATAAATAAAAGTTGATACCAGTAACTCGTAAATGGTTAGATACAAAAAAATGAATTACCTCTGCTATTCACAATTAAAAATCGCCAAATTTATGTTTTGGACTATATCTAGTGACCTATTCATTCAAATAGAAAAAACAAATGCATGGTCAAACTACTCTGCTAATGGGACAACTTTCGTCTAATTTAACCAACATAAATTCTAAATACGATACTTGGTATAAAATAAAATTCGTGCCATATTTGATTTAAATTTTATTTTCTTCACCTAGAATCTTTAAAAAGAACTTAATTACAATTTGCGCAATATGTTAAAATAGCAGAAATGATGAGCTCACAAACAACAAATGTTTATGTAATATGTATTGACAAAAAAATTAATGAAATGCATATAAAGTTGCCAAAAATAACATTGAAAAGAACAAGTATTTACTTAGTAATATTATGCCGGTTTGTACAAACATCTTTGGTAAAGGGCCGGTAATTGTACTTTAAGCAAAATATATATATATATATATATATATATATATATATTTATTTATTTATTTATTTATTTATTTATGTAATAATAACCCAACAGGCAAAAAGCCCAATTACAGGATTAGTAAAAAGATTAGTATAAGCTCAACTTAATATAAGTATATACATCTCGGATGCAGACAACTGCAAATAACATTAAATCTGAAAATATTAATAACTGATAATATAAAGAAAAAAAGCAAAAACAGTGAAAATTTCTTATGAAAAAAAGTGTTAGAAAAACAATAAGCAAGAAAAGCTCAAAAAAAAAAAAAAACTCAATCTTTCAGAAAATCACTAACTCCTCTTTTAAAAACTGGAAGTGAATTACTAAAAATATCAACATTACTTTGAACTAGATTATAAAGATTGCACATAGAAAATAATGGATCCGAATGTGTAATATTAGTTCGAGGTGTAGGTAAATAAAATGTGAGACGATTTCGAGTATTAAAAGAAGCAACATGAAATCCAATACGACTAAGAGTTTCAGCATCATCCACCATATTGTTAATTAATTTATACAAATAAATTAAACAAGCAGTTTTCCTTCTATCAGATAGGCTAGTGAAATTAAACATGTCCAGAAGTACATCGTGAGAAAAATTTTGTACAGGATAGTGTCCTTCGACTTTGTAATAAATAAATTTTAAAAATTTTCGTTGAACATGTTCGATTTGCTGTGTATAAGAGTTATAATAAGGATCCCAGATAATGGCGCAATATTCCAATTTTGATCTAACCAATGAAAAGTAAAGAGCAAAGATTGCATTAATGTCTCTGAATGAACGAGTGTTTCTAATAATGAAACCTAACATCTTGTGTGATGAGGAAGTAACTTTATCAATCTGAAAATGAAATCTAAATTTTGGATCGAATGTAACACCGAGATCAACACATGTGTTTAGTTTTTCTAGGATTAAACCAGATAGTGTGTATGTGTGATTTATTGGATAGTGTTTTCTAGTAAAAGTCATAGATTTGCATTTAGTAATATTTAAAGAAATTTTATTATCGTTACACCAGATATTTAAGTTATTTAGATCTTCTTGTAGTGAAATGCAATCATTAATACTTTTAATAGAGCAATATAATTTCAAATCATCCGCAAATAGCAAGTTCTTGTTATTGATAACAGCCGAGATATCATTAATGAAAATTAAAAATAATAAAGGGCCCAGATTTGAGCCCTGGGGCACTCCGGAATCTGCAATAAATGAAGAAGAATTATGACCCATATAATGCACGAAAAGCGTTCGATTTGAAAGATATGAAGCTATTAATGAAGTTAAGGATGAGGAGAAGCCGTACAATTGAAATTTATGGAGAATTATTTTATGATCGATACGATCAAACGCTTTGGAAAAATCTGTATATACCACATCGACTTGACCTGAATTATCAATAACTTCTGACGTAAACTGACTAAAATTACATAAATTTGAAGTAGTGGATCTGCCTCTTACAAATCCGTGCTGACATGGAGAAATGTATGGCTGAAATTTTGCATAAATAAAATTGTATAAAATATTTTCAAATATTTTGCTAAAATTGCATAATAAGGCTATGGGGCGGTAATTTTCAATATTGTTTTCATTTCCTGTTTTAAAAACAGGAACAATTCTAGCACTCTTCCACAAATAAGGAAATGTATGAAGTTTTAAACTCAAATTGAAAATATGGACAAGTCCTAAAGAAATAGAATCAGCACAATCTTTAACGATAAAACTAGGTATTAGATCAGTACCAGATGTGTAAGTTGGTTTAAGTTTACGAGCGGCTGAAATGACTTCCTCAACTGAAATTTCATTTAAAATAAAGTTATCATTGGTTTGAATACTTGTATTAGGATAAGGGCCTTCGGTAGGAGTCTGATAAACACTCTTAAAATAGGTGGCTAAAGCGTTAACTATTTCATTAGCGTTGGTCATGGTTTTATTGCCGAAACTCATAGTAGATGGTATAGATGATTTAGATTTCAAGTTATTAATGAAATTCCAAAATTTAGAAGGATCCGATTTTAGAGACACTTCGGAATCTTTAATAAAGGAATCATATGAATGTCGAATATCAGTTTTAATCTTTGCTCGCAATTGTTTGTATTTATTAAAATAGAAAGAACTATTGGAGACGTTACGTCGGGATAATTTTAAGAAGTAAGCTTTATTCTTAATATCATCAATTATATCTTTGGTATACCATTTAGGATATGTTTGTTTGCTAAATGATTTTAAAGGTACACATTCGTCAAAAAACGAATATAAGATCATATACATGAAATTACATGCATCATCCACATTAGTAAATATACAAATTTGATTCCAATCGAAACTATTTATAAGGGAATATAGTTTAACATAGTTTGCTTTTTTAAAATTATAAGTTTTTATACAAGTATTGCCAAAAAATTTAGTATCAGTACATGAAGAATTGAACATAATATTAATAATTAATGCCGGATGATCTAAATCTTCATTTACAATAAGATCATCAGCATGTGACACTGTAGCATTTAAATTTGTAACAACGAGATCAAGTAACCTACTATTTTGATTTGTAACAGAATTAATTTGAATTAAGTTAAAGAATGACAAAAAGTTATCAAAACCCTTAACTGTAGATGATTTACAAACAGAGTTATAATCAGGCATATTAAAATCACCTACAATGATCAAATTCTTATCGTATAAATACGTGAGTGAATCAAAAAAATCAAATAAAGAATAATAGTAGTTACACGATAAATTTATATATATCTTACCGAAATCTGCAGTGTGCAGTGTAGAAAACCGCTAGGAATGCGTATAAGAGTATGGTGCAATTTTACACACCATTTAAACTATATTTGCCTTTTAAATTTGTATTTGTTTGAACACCTGTCCAACATCGTGGGACTTATGTGATCACTATGAAATCTGCAGATAAAGCGTTCTCCATCATTGTATGTCGAATGACAATAAAAAATAGAAATAGAAACGCTGTAGTTGACAAATGTTAATGTTACGTCACAGTAAAAGAATTAAACAAGTACGAAACTGTCAAAAGGCACTTTTGATCTTTTTGTCGCATCGACCGACGACCTTGATCCGAGCGACTATTTTGGCATCAAATTACCTCACTGAGTATTATAATATGTTAGATTACCCCACGAAAATGATGGGAATAATATGTTTGTTATATCACGGCGTAGATAAATAACATAATACTCTCTACTAAATGGAAAAAAACTTTCAGAACTCATAGTAATGAAATAAGGAGACTTTTTGTATATAAGAGTAGTTCTGTATAAATAAATTTAATTACATAGAACTATATCCAAAATGTCTTTTTATTTCATAATAATCTCTGTTTTACACTAATTTTAGAGTCCCAATACAAATAAACTCTATATGCACTAAATACTGTGGCTTAATATTTGACAAATACAACGTCACTGACAAATTGGGATCATGAAATATTTCAAGTGTCGTTACTGATTTAATTCCAATACTGTGATCAGATGTAAGATAAACAATAAAAAAAAAAATATACGAATGAAGTATAATACCGCCATTTTGTTACAGCTGTCAGTTATGATTTGATTCGTTTATAGTGTTTTATTAATTTTTTTATCTCTTTTTTTGTACTTATGAATATTTATTAGTTATGTGTTTGAATGTTTAATATATTTAAATTTATTCGTGATTATGTACTGTCATCGACATCTTTTTGTTAGTATTTCAGACCACATGTGATGCATTGAAAACCGAAAAACTATGTGCAAAAATCTGCTTCTTATACCTCAACAAACTTTGTGCCTGGGAGGTGTGGCTCTGCACATTCAGTGACAAAAAAGTTTATTTACATGGTGAACAACAAGCACATATTTACAAAAAAAAAAAACGTTTATTTACAAATTGCATTCGATATCATATTCTCCGTTCTACTCACAAAACTGTCAAACTAAAACAAGTACTTCTCTTCTTAAATTATACATTTCATTTAACTGAAGGAACACGTCAAATTTACATCTTTCATTATGTAGTTGGAAGGTTGGAGTAAATTAGCCTTTTTGCCGTGAATTTATATCGATTTGTAGAGATACACAATGTGTTTAAATTTAAATGCTCGACATTGGGATCTCGAGAACTACAAAAGCTACGACTTTGGATAAATTAGACAAAAGTTGCCACACTAGTAGGCAAATTTAGTAATGCTCTAGTTTCCCGAAAAAATCATGTCACTAGATATGGACAAAAAAAATATTTTTTCCACAATCGTTTAATTTTGTTGTTTGCTCACTCGAAAGAGTGAGCAAAGTAAGAAATTTAATCACAAGTGAGAAAAAGATTTTTGATCACTCTTGTTCTAGAAATTGTCAATAGATGGCGCCAAAAATTTAGTTCCAAAATTTGATATTAAACTACTTTGCAATATTAAAATAATTGCATTGTTGAATTTACGACTTCATAAAATGTATTTTTTGTAATATTACATTTTAATTCACGAAAAATAAAATTGTTTGTTGAAAAAACTATTGGGATAATTCATGCTAATACCGATTGTATGTTGGTACTGAATCTATTACAGTTTGTTATTCTCATGTGTCAATTTAATTATATAACCTCTCCGGTTTCACGTAAAACTGTTGCCATGTGTTGTTTTGCCCTTGTGCTGATTTGAGTTTAATAGTGATAGAAAATAGTGATACGGACTCAGAATATGAACAAAATACTCCACCTGATATTACGGAATGTGCAAGTATTGCAACTTTGGATCTCCTACCTAATAAGTCCAGAAGGCAATATGAAAAACAATACTCTGTTTTTATGCAATGGGTGAAAAGCCACAAAGTTGGCAAAATTAGTGAAAATGTTTTACTTGCCTTTTTCGCAGAAAAGGCAAAATCATTAAAACCTTCGACACTCTGGTCGCATTATTCTATGCTCAGGGCTACTTTAGCGACAAAGAAAAACATTCTTATTAACATGTTTACAAAATTAATAGCCTTTTTGAAACAAAATTCAAAAACTTTATTGAAAAGTGAAGTCTCTTCTAAATGCGCCTGATGAAAAATATTTAATGGTCAAAGGCCCGGTTGCACCAACACATGCTTTAATTTTTATTAACTAATGGAGACTTAAAATTTAATGAAACGTTAAACTAATGAGCGTTGCACCAAAAATATTTTTAACTTTTAATGTGTCATTATCTGATGGAGCTATAAGTATATATTGGTATTGTTTTCTAGTGATGTACCTAATTTCACTAGTGTTTTGACAGATGTCAAAACATTATAACGTTACAAATATTGCCATCCCAATTATCCTTACCGTTGAATTTTTTAAAATACTCTTGTTACGTAAATAAACCAAATAAATATACCTTCACGTCTGTTCCCCGTTTCTGCTGTGGCATTCTGTTTTCACAGATCTCGGTAAGTGATATATTTTTAACACGTGAAATGCAATTACCAGCCGTTAAATCATGCCCCCGGAGATATTAGTGGAGGGAAATTAAAGGAGTAAAGTTAAATCCACAGTCCGATACGTTACCGCAGAGTTATTTACTCTATTCATCAATGTTCCAGCTTTTGATGAAAATTTACAGTATTTACAGTAGCAAAATAAAATATTCTTCTTATTGTAGTAATGACTATTCATTGAAAACGCCATTTATCAATGCAGTTTTTACTACTGTTTATTAACATTTTTATGAATACATTTATTCTCTTTTAGACCATGAGTTCAAAAGATAAAAGAATAAGAACAAAAAACTTCACAGATAAAGAAAAAGAAATTCTATTATCAATTATAAAAGAACATAAAAAGGTAATTGAAAATAAGAAAAGCGATAGTGAAAATTTAAAATCAAAGATCGCTGCATGGGAGGAAATTTGTATAAAATTTAATTCGGCTACAGACACAGCCAGATCTGTTAGTTCTATAAAAACATTTTATGATAATTTTAAAATGAAACTACGTAAGTAAAAATCAGAAGAAAATAACGATAGTTGGCGGGAAACTGGTGGTGGTCCATTTAAAAAAAGCAAATTAGACGATATCGAAATACGTTTTTTAGCAAATGTAAAAGAACAATTTACCCCACTTTCTAATCATTTTGACAGTGCTGCTGAATATTTCGAGCCAAACATAACTACATATGAAGTTGCGGACAATATTTTAGTGGAGAATGTATGTAATGTCTATAGATTTACATACAATAACTTTATTAATACATTATTTAACATTTAACAAAAGATATAATTATAATTTTTAATAATTGTAATTATTGTTGAATTTTAGCATCCTTCTATTTCTAACGAAACCGTCCGTATGGAACCTGAACCACAATTAATACATGAAGAACCTACCCAAACAAAGAAGGATACACTTCAAAGAAAAACAAAAAATTCTAATCCTAAAGCTTCTGAAGTGTATTCAGCTATTTTAAATAAGAATAAATCAAAACATACATTAAATTTATGTAAAGAAGAATTTCTCGAAAAATATAATTGTTTAAAGCTAAAAAATTTGGAAGCAGACCTCAAAATAAAAAACTTAGAATATGAAGAAAAAGTAAAATCCTATAAGATAGAAAGAGAAATGAATGAAGTAAAATTAAGATTATTAAAAATGGAAGAAGAAAAATTTAAAAATTCATAAATAAAATAACTTTTTGTATTTAAGATGTAAAGAATTGTTCTATTTTTAAGCTATAATTATGTAATTAGTAACAGAGTAATTAAAATTATAATTATGTAGTTGACTATTCATTGAAAATGCCATTTATTAATGCAGTTCTTATTGCCATATTGATATTTCCGCGTGGTATATTAATATCCACAGGAACATGATCGAAAGCTACTGGAGGTAATTGTACTGCCGGATCATTGGGTGGTCTCTCATCGTTAAGATCTATTGCTATATTGTGGAGTACTGCAGTGGCGACAATTATCTCTAATATTTTATTTATTTGCAGTCTTATTCCTACTGCGAGGCATGGAAACCTTCGCTTCCATACTCCAAACGTTCTTTCTATTGTAGTTCGTGTTTTGATATGGGCATTATTATATCTGTATTCCGCTTGCGTGGCTGTGTTTAGTACCGGTGTTAACAAATAAATTTTACATGCGTATCCGCTATCGCCCAATAGGTAACAATTACGATACATTCCATCTTCCAAATTTGTTTTTAAATGCGAATCGTTAAAGATTGTACTGTCATGTACAGATCCTGCCCATCTCGTTATTATATCCATAAATTTTAAATTAGCATTGCACACTGCCTGAACATTAATGGAGAACCAGCCTTTGCGATTTCTAAATAATTCTGCATTATTCCCTCCTGGTGATTGTATTTCTATGTGGCTACAATCGATTGAACACACAAGGGAATCCACGAATTCTATAAAAATCAGTTTGGGTTTTTCTAATTTCTAATTCAGTAGTTGTATTTGTTGTGTTACTCTTGGAATAATACGACAAACACTAGATTTATGCACATTTATATGATCACCTAACACAGTTTGGAAAGATCCAGTGGCGTAATACCTTAACGTGATCAACAACTGGTTCATTGGACTAACAGGGAAGTTTCTATTCGTTATATAATCCAGTGCATCTCTTATACCGTTAAGTAAAGTCACAACTGTGTCTTTTGACAGCCTATACCGCATTTAAAATCCTGCTCATCATACAATTCGAACGGATTATTTCTCTCTCTGATAATTCTTGGTCTTGGTAATATTTCTAATTCATTCATTTCATCTTCAGATGATGAGGACGATGACGATGACATTTCTTTCTAAAATATTACAATTCAAAAATACCACCTCGGATATATATATATATATATATATATATATATATATATATATATATATCAATAATTTTATGTTTACTTACATTTTCTTGTAAAATATATTGCTAAATATATATATTACTTATCTAGCTAGTGCTAACTAAATAAACGTATTATTTTGATTATAAATGATGCACGAAACAGAAAATATCAAATTATGACAGGTGTCAAATTTTAATGCTGCATTAAAAATTTAAGTACAGAAAAATGTGTACTTAATTTAATGATTCGTTTAATGTAACATTAACGTTAATGTGGATTGGTGCAACAAAATAATGTCATTTTTAAGTTTTCATTAATTTAATCCGACATTAATATTTTAAGTATCGTTGGTGCAACCGGGCCAAAGTAATAGTACGTTTTTAATTAATGTTGCGGAAATATATAATTTGTTTAATTTTTAGGTTGCACTGATTATTGGAGTCAGTGGTGCATATCGATGTGCAGAACTATGTAATCATTGTTACACTTCCTGACATGAAAATGAAAAAAGAAAAGATATTTAAAATTACCAATGAAACCTTAAATAATATTGGTATCTACAGCCACTTTCAACTCCACATAATCGTTTATTTGTTAACTATAAATATGCAAATGTACAATCCAAGCTGTAGACATAAACACATTTTCAAAATTACCCAGCTTGATAGCGGAATATCTGCAATTGCCTCCAGTTCAATTATTCACTGGACATTGCTTCCGGAAAACATCAGCTTCAATTTTGGTAAATGAAGGAGGTGACATACAAAGTTTGAAACGCCATGGAGAATGACGCTGAAGTTCTGTCGCAGAAGGTTATGTCAACGATACTATTGGGGAAAAAATCAAAAAATGTGACAATGTATAACTCGAAATATGAATGCTCAAACACAACAATAAAAACAATAATATCGGATAAGAACGGTTAATTAACAGTTGTTTCTTGTATAAACATGCACACGCTGCTATGGCAAGTTAGTTTGTTTTCCTCCTTTCGTCGCCATTTTATCACTGATCGACCTGCCACTTACATTCAGGTATTTTCCCAATATCTAACAAAATAAGTGTTGCCAACAAAATTCTTGGTGAAACAAATACCAATTTATTGAATGAACAAAAATCTAATAGTTCAATTTCTACACATACAAATGCTGTTAACTTCTATAAAGAAGGTGAAGGTAGTAATGGAACTATTTTTGAAATGAATAAAAATGCAAGTTCTGCAAGCGTAAATCCTATTCAATTCAGTAACGAAATGCAACTACGTATGAAATAAATATGCAAGCTAACAAGCATATTACAACAAATATTCCTCACATTTTGGTATACTTAATAACTGTACAATTAATTTATATCCACCCAAATAAAAAATGTTCAGAATAGAATATTGTACAACGAGTATGGAACGGTAGTCATTTCCTTCGAGTATGAATGTTTGTAGCATAAGTCGAAGGTGAATGCTGCAAATCATACGAATATGACATGGACATTCCATACGAGTTGTACACTATACTTTTTCTATCCTATTCTAGTAATGGAACCTGTACTGAAATGAACAGACCTGTATTGAAATACTCACAAAACAAATTCATTTCGTACGATGCTTGCAATATACCACATATCCCTAGCAACAACAAACATACAATGAGGAGAATTCTAAGTGGTCGTAGAAAAATAATTTTTTTAATTTAATATTTTATGTTTTGATTGTGGAAGATATCATATTTTACACTCGTAAACAAACGTGCATATAATCAGTCATCTAGTTGGAGCCCTCGTATTTCCGGTCGGGCGCCCGACTTCTGTACTCATGATTAAATGCACTACTTTGCTCACTAGTATTAAAAATAGCTATTGTTTGTTTTTTTCTCATTTTTAAATAATTTCTAAACTATCCAATATTTAGATATATTAACTAATTTTTGTGTCTAACCAGTGACGTACATAATTTTTTTTTCTGTGGCTCTTATTTAAGATTTGACACACTTGTACTTGTTTAAACGGAACCATAATGCTTATTTTTTTCTCATTTTAATGACACTAATAAATTTTAAGTGAAAATAATTAAATACTAAATTTCCAAAAATTAAGAATAAGTATTTGTCCATATCAAAGGAATACTATGACAACTTGTCAAATTTTATCAAAGTTATATCTCTTTATAGTATTCGAGAGCTTCTAAATTGAAACACACTGTATAAGTTTACACTGCGCATGTAATGTAAGTTGCTTTATCTGAGGTATATATAAAAAGTGCGAATTTTATCCCCACTAGAATTACGCAATTAGTTGATGAATATCTACCTATAAATATTGTTGATAATAACACCATAGTTCAGTATGAAATTCGACAAGACAGAATCATGAAATTGTTTGTATATTTTATTACGTTTGGTAAGTTTTTAAGATACTTGAAAGATAAAATGAACAAATTCGTACCATTTTTATTGATATAACTCACAAATAAATAATTTTGCTAATGTTTTGACTCCTTTGACCTACATAGATGCGGATAATTACTAAAATCATGTTAATATGAGATATTGAAATTGTAGTAAAATTTTAAACCTAAAATTCCAGTACAGTATGAAAACTTAATCCATTGTTATTTATATTTACATTCATTTAATAATATAATATTTTGGTTGAGAGCATTTTAAAAAAATCTGAAGGTAATTTAAAATTTTATGTCTATTGTACGGATAATATTCATGCATGATGTTAACATTATTCATATGAGTAGAAGACCTTGATTTTAAATCAAATAGCATTGCAACCAAGATTATAAAAACAAACAAAAAATCGAATTATGTAATATATAAATAAGTAACTAATAATGCATATACAAATAGAAACATTCGTATTAACAGCGTCGGTGCCCTTGAGCAGTAAATGAATATTCACCACGGATTCCTGCCATTTAACCTAAATGGCATCTTTAAATCTTGTAGCTGGACTATTCTTTAAATTGTAAATTGTAATATATATATATATATATATATATATATATATATATATATATATATATAGATTTTTAAATAAGTAAATTTAAATTCAACATATTAATTTAATGACATTCTTTTTTCACGTATTTTTAACAGTATTTTACGTTAAAATAATGAAATGTTAATCTTTATGAATTATTTTTAGAGAAATAAGTCAAATTTCACAGGAATAAAGAAATAAAAATTTATAAATAATTGATTAATTATTCCTTTATTAGAAACTGATATCAGAAACGTTTTATTCTCAAAGGCAAATGAACAAAAATGTTTTGTTTTTCATTTTCCTTCATATTTATGTAATTGTTGGTATTATAGTAGTAATTCTAAAAATTTAAGTTCAACTATTATTTCTCTCTAGTTTTGTTCTTCACTTGAAGTTTCCAATATCGTTTAAACCACACTTTACCCAGTTGTATTCATATATTTTTTTCTGCTACTTTGAATTCTAATGAAGTTTTGATGATGATATTATACATTTTATTCATTTTTCAGTCCTGGCTTTCGCCATTTTCTTGACATCAGCTAACGCAGAATGCAACAACGCGTGTCCGGATAATTTCAGCCCTGTCTGCGGCAAAAACAGCAAAGGCAGCACACAAACCTTTCCGAACCAATGCGAATTCGAGCTGGCGCAGTGTCTGAACCCTAAAGAGGGTAAGTGGCAATTAACATTTCAATATCTAATTTTATGATTGGCCATATACTATCTAATTAAATTAAAGCAAACAAATTTATATATCATTTCCATAACCCAAAGAGTCTATAAATGGAACATGAGGCCAGATTTTCTCCGATTTTAGACATCAATTCGTTTTGGTGTTATCATAAACTCAAGCTGTGCAGTAGACTTTATCTTATTTTACAAAATAATAAATTTACATGTATTTCTACAAGTTTATATAGAACCACATGAATGTTATTGATTTTAAAGTTATATTCATACCAAATCGCATAGTTCAATGTCAGCTTGCAAATTATTTTGTATTAATTACAGTTGCCATTTTAACTTTACCTCTGTGGTTCCCCCTCCACTAGCAGATTGTCATTCCAAAATTGAAAGATGACGTGATGATATATTTATTTATAAAAAGATAAATTTCAGATTTGAAGCGGTGCGACGGAAAAATCTTTCAGTAGCAGAAATAAAATAAATTAAATTGTCAAGTCACTAATTAAATAATTTATAAATATTCAGAACATAAGGCACAAATAAGTCACGTATTTGATTTAAGGAATATCCCCCGTAATGCTATTTTACAAATAAATTTTATTGCTCTTAAAAGAAATTTCCATAATTAATTTCAGTTTTAAATAAATAATCAGCTAAACATATATCAGTATTTTTTTTTTCTAACATTTAAAGTAAATTTTTCAGTAAACGGCTTACTTTGTTTCATTGTTTAAAAAAAAAAAGTTATTTTATATATAGACCAGGTTCTGTAAGACAAATCTTACTTAGACTTGAACTTTTTCTTGTATTAGGTATTAATATTTCAGCCGAAATTTCAGCATATATAAATAATTTCATACACTTAACCGCAATTTAATTCAAACACGCATTCTTCTAAATACAGCAAAAAAGAACATTATTTCTTTCAGTGTAATCGTTGCAAATAAATAACCACACAGAGAGTGAAATACTCGTAAAGAATAAAATTATTACGTTTATACGTATATTTCACATTTTTTTACATGTACCGTTTTCTGTATAAATGTTCAACCGTAGTAACCATAGTCTGAATAAGATGTGATATACGAGTACAGTCATATTTATTTTTGTTTCAGGTTGGAAAATCAATAGATCCGGAACTTGCTGAAATTTTGTACCTCTTATTTTTTCCTACAGGCATATTTATTTTAATTTGGAGTTTAATAGCCATATTATTAGATAATGCTGTTTTAAAATAAATATATATTTGTACTAATTTGTTCTTTCTTTACACCTATTTATCTACACTTAATGATTTATTATAGGTTAAGAATATAAACTGTATAAATGAAGAATATATGTAATGTTTCTTTTTTTATAAATGTAACATAAAAAAATCATGGTGTTTACGTATGGGACCCAAACTCGAATCAAACTATTGACAGAAACTCCAAACATTCCTATCTTGGTATACTAGTTTTGCTTTGTCCACAATCGTCGTTCGTACAAGAGCATATTAAAATATAATAAATCATCTTCACGCCATTTACTCATTTTCTGTGTGGCACTCTACTTTCGCAGATCTCAGTAAGTGATAGAACAATAGGGAAGGTTTGCTGTTCTCAAAAAAAAAAACATACAGGTAATAGAGTTTTGTTACAATTAACAACGTAAATAACAAAATTATCTGTCACATGTATCATTTGTTTGTATTTGTTTATTGCATAGCCTACTTCAATATTGTAAATTATTTTTGATTATTGATTTCATTTTTCTCAAATAAATAAAAATAAATAAATATATCATCATATCATAAATAACTGTTATACATCCCCATATCTCATTTATAACCTTGATATAAAAAAATCTCTATTTAATGGACTAAAAATTTATAAACCACAGGATGAATTTTCTGTTTGTTATTCCTATTAAATGAGACCCTTTATTCTTCCGCCTATTTCTCATTTGTGTGAATTCGTTTTAGTAGATTAGTAGTAGTATAATTTGATAAGCTACATATTTGCCGCATAATACCTACCATATTATAAATAAAATTTTATCGTTCTTAGAAAATATTTCCATATTTAGAAGAGTCACAATAGTTAATACATTAACCAAATCTATATTTAAGTTATTGTCAAAGTTTATAATAAAAATGATTTTGTTTCACTGTTTTCCACAGAATTCACAATCAGTAATTTTGTTTTTAAAATCTGTTTTTGTTGGCTTCGTACTCTTGCATAATAAACAATTAAGCAGTTTTTAATTCTAAACTTTTTTATTCATATTTTTGGTATAATTTATTTATGAAAGCAACAATCACCATATTAAAATAAAATATCATTGTTTTCCCAATGTTGGACATACCAATTCAATTTACAATGTTAAGCGTTTATGCTGAATTGTGCCGATGGGCGTCATAATACGACGCTAATAAAAAAGTGCCAAATTTAAATGCAGTATAAAAATATTAGTTAAGTAGAAAGACGCTAGCTAAAAGAAATGACAGATTACTGAGCTACCAACATGAATTACATAGAATTTTCAGTATTAAAAAAATTATAATATAATTAAAATCAAATATTGTTCGTACTGTTTATTATACGACTGGGTTTCATTATTTTAAATGAAGAATTTATGTAAAATACATATTATTGTGTAGTAAACCACAGCAGTGTTTCTGATGATATTCCTTTAAGAGAGTAAAGGGTTTGCAATGAAAATGATGTTCAATGTTCTTTAAACACTAATACAAAATATTTATTTGCAAACACAGTTAAGATATTGCCGTACAATGCTAAAATTTCGTAGTTAAATTCAGAATGAGATATTAGTACCAGTAGATGAAGAGAACTAACGTAACATATTGTAAGAGGTATTGGACAGAAATTCGAAACAATGGAGAATTTGTATAATGACGTCATGCGACACAAGCGCCACGCTATTAACTATAAGTACAAATGAGTTAGAAGGTATAAATACGAATAGAAATAGATTTTACTTGTATCCGAACTGTTTCGAAGTAAAAATCTCGTATTTGTAGGTGATTTTTAAATAAAATCTGATGTGATCTAAAATGAATACAATGGTTGGGTTTGGGCTGATAGTTCCTAGCGCCACTGCGATTTTGTTATAAGAATCCTCCATGGCATCAATACCACAACGCGGGATAAAATTGGAAGACAGCACAAACTGAAGAAGGAAAACAGATTAAAGAAAAAGAAAGCAATTCGGCAAATACAAGTAGCGCTTACAAAGCCAAAGAACGTAGGGGTCAAGAAAAAAAATGTTACAATTGTGGAAAAATGGGTCATATTAATATTGTTAGTAGCGAGAGAGAGAGAGAGAGAGAGAGAGAGAGAGAGAGAGAGAGAGAGAGAGAGAGAGAGAGAGAGAGATATAATAATAAAAATGTAAACGAATTTACTGTCCAATATGATATTGACATATTTAATTGTAACAAATCAGATATTTTAAAGAATTTACTGTAAGTAAGATCACTTAACATTGTAATATTTATGTAATAATTTTGTATATAATGTTTTTTTCTGAACTGTACATTTGTAACTGGATATTAATCTGTAATTGTGCAGTATACAAATTATTATTATTATTATATATGGCAGCGGTGGCCTCCCAGGTACTAGGAGTAGGAGGCGTGCGGTGCGAGGGTAGAAACCAGGCAGTTGAGTGGTGACGGTTAACTGGTCAAGACGTGTCTGTTTATCTGTACCTATATTGTATTTCTTTGTGTTTTTACATATCTGTTTCTTGGTTGTTCTTTGTTTTATTTTTTGTGCGTGTATGTGTTAATGTTCATTAAATAGAAGTTGTTTATAATAATTTATTTGCTCGCGTCAGCGTATTGGGCCAGAACCCTAACTTCTCGCATAATTTATAACGAGTACGTAAGTGGATGCCCATCAGTGGTGCCGAAGTACGCGAGTGAATAACAGTGAGTGTAGTGTGTTATCATGCGGGTATATTTTCCCTTACCGAAAAGATTATTTCGCGTCACACGAAACCCAAGCCGTCAAAGCCATTTCGCTGGAACGCGGTAAACACGCACCCACCGCCATCTTGAATGTGAAACTCGCCGTCATCTCGTTTCACAGGAAACGCCACCACGCTGAATAAGAAGAAACTTGTTCCTCAACTGTTTTCTTTGCGTCAAAGCTCGCGTTTTATCACGGTTGAAACCAATATGGCCACTCCAGTTCAAAGGACCACCGATCAACTACAGAACCTCACACAGGGTCTTCAAAATTCGTTCGTGGAACAAATTAATTCTTTACGTGCCGCGTCCGCGATGTCGGTTAGATCTGTTAGTCAAACGGGAAATTTCGCGCGTTGTTCGTCTCGTTTTAACGGCGCCGAAGGTGAGAACGTAGATACTTTTATTAACGCTATGAAAGTGTACCAAGAGTGTACAGATATTTCGAACGAAAATGCATTGAAGGGGCTACCGATGCTCCTGACGGGTTTAGCCGCGGAGTAATAGTCGGGCATAATGACGACAACCAACTCTTTCAACGACGCGCTGCGCGATCTTAAGAAGGCTCGGTGAGCGGAAACCCGATTACATAGTGTTCCAGAATTTGTTTTCAGAAGAACAAAGTGCGAAGATGAAAACAGACATATTCGTGTGTAGGTACCGGTCGTCGTTATCGCAGATACCACAACTATGCGAGTCTTTACGAATTGACATGGTATACGAACTTTTACATCGCAATGTGAGAAAGCGGGTGAGAAATGACGAGGTTAAGACCTTAGACGACCTGTTGCAGCTCGCGCGAACAGCTGAAGAGTCCACGAAGAATCACCTAGTCCCGCTACATCAGAAGTAAAAAGGTCACAAACACAAACGAGTGCTGCCGGCAAGCGCAAGGATAGGCCAGCAGTTATGCACTGGGCGCAGTTCTGTTGCAAGGGGAGGGCAGCAACGAACACCCTGTCGAATGCGCCAGCCACCAGCAGGTATCTGCCGAGCGGAACTACCATACGACAGAGCGACAGGCGCTCGCAGTGGTATTTGCCGTTAGGAAGTTCCGCGGCTACAACGCAGAAGTGGCTCATTGGGATGCGCTCGCCAGCTGGACGACTCGCCCGGTGGGGGTTGGTACTGCAGGAGTACAATCTGGGACGCCGGAACGTCGTGGCCGATACCTTATTCAGGCCCACTTGCGACGGTGAGAACGTGGGTGAGAGCGGTCTGTGCACGTTTGTATTCGACTTGCCGAGAACAAACGCCACCGAAGTGCGAGAAAAACAAATGGCCGACCCGGAGGTGAAGAAGATCATCACCTACTTCGAGGAGGTCTACCATTCGGACCGACCGAATTGGATAGCACGCGGCTATCTCATGATGGACGACGTTTTGCACCGTTTCGTTCCCGATGTAGACAGCGAGGAGGCGCAGCTCGTCGTTCCCGAGAACAATCGTCAGCGGGTGCTTTAGGAGTACCACGATGCACCTACAGCAGGTCACTACGGAGCCGAGAGGACTCTGCAGCGCATTGCTAGTCGCTACTACTGGCCCGGCATGAAACGCTACATTATCGAGTATGTGAAGGACTGTCTGCAATGCCAGAGGTACAAGCCGTCCACAATGAAGCCGGTCGGTTTGTATCGAACGTCACCACCAACGCAGAAGTTCGAAACCATGGCTATGGTCCTGTACGGTCCGCTACCGCCAACCCCAGAGGAATATCGACACATCTTTGTCATCAAAGACGTCGTTACTGGGTGGGTGGAGACGTTTCCATTGGCGGAGGCAACAGCAGAAACTTAGGCGAGAATTTATGGGACGCCGCGACGTGTCACCTCCGACAACGGGGTGCAGTTCGTCAGCACAGTGATGCAGTACGTCACCTACTGCATGGGGTCAGAGCAGGTGCTGACCCCGCTCTATCACCCGGAGATACCGCAGGAATTGGGCTGAGAAGTTGCCAGTTGTCTGTCTATTTAATATACCGGTAAGCCCTCTTCAAAGCTGCTAGATGAACTTGTCGTGGATCTTATGTGTACTCAATGCACTCATGGTGTGACATAACTTCCTATATATAAAGAAAGTAAATCAAAAATATGATGGAACGAGCAAATAATGACAGACCTTTTATAAAAAGTATTTGCTTTACTGATGAATGTACATTTACTTTAAATAGGAAACCAAATTCTAATAATTATAGATATTGGGCACGAGATAATCCACATAACACAATACCAACAAAATCACAGTACGTCCAAAAATTAATGTTTGGGCTGGAATATGTGGTACCACTATTATAGGAACATTTTTCATTGATAAAATAAATTCACAAAGCTATTTGCAACTTTTAATTGAAAATGTAGGACCAGCTTTAGCCAATTTAAATTATGAAATCTTATGGTTTCAACATGATGGTTGCTCAGCTCATAATTCACGAGAAGTGAGAGTATATTTAGATAATACATTTCCAAATAGCTGGATTGGTCGAGGAGGAGAGATATCCTGGCCTGGAAGGTCACCAGATCTAAATCCCTGTGACTATTATTTGTGGGGTCATTTAAAAAATGTTGTTAATCGCGAAAGGTATAACAATTTAACGAACTCAGAGATGCAATTGTTAATGAATGCAGAAGAATAAATATCAGACAACCCCATAATCTTAGACAAGCTTGCTACCACAGAATTGGCTATTGTACAGCTCAAAATGGTGGTATTTTTGAACATTTGATTTAAAATTTTGCTTCTTCACTGTTTGTTATTTGACAGCACGTGTATAATTCTTTTCTTTTTCTTTGGTTGTGTATTATGCCTACAGGGGAAACTACGTTAAAAAAAATGCGCCAAATATACTACCTCATATGTGGTGCGGAAATGTGTGCATTTTATGCAGAATACGACTTTTCTGACTTTTGAAATCGTAATATCTCATGAATTATGATTCGTAGGAAATCCAGTATCTGGACAATTTTTGTAGACAATCGCATGGTCTACAAGCTTTATATGACTTAATTTTACGATAACGCTTAGAAATATGCGAAAAACTGTTATTCTTGACTTTTGACCTTCCATAAAATTTTTAGCAGAGGTAGAATCGATGGGGACTTTTGATATTTCATATGTAATAGTGTATTATTTTCAAATTTTATATTTAGAAATAGAATGTTCAAATTATGAGGTGATTAGAATTTGGTACCAACCTAGCATCAGGAAGTGGATGTTTACTTGAAGGCCAATCAGGTTTTTTGAGCATATCTTAGTAAATAATCTGAAAAGTTGATAGAAAATAATGTAGAAATATTTACATTGATAGAAAAGCAATAACGCGGTTTATAAACGTGAATTCAAATGAAGATTGCATGGAATAATAAAAATGCCAATATGGAATTTCTTTGTCCCCAGAACTCGTTAAATTCTAGTTTGATAAGTGCATTTTTAGGTTATATGAGATAAGAATTTTTTTATTATTGTAATCAGTGCATTATTATAATCAGTACATTGTTATAATAAGTACGAGTAAATTGTAGTAATCAATAAGAATATATTGATGTAATCAATACAAGCACTTTATTGTAATCAATACAATGTTATAATCTGTACAATACTGTAATCAATTACCATTCTTACAATAATTGTAATAAATGAAAAAATTAATAATATATTTTAATATAGAAAATAAAACATTTCGCTTTGGAAACATTTCGTGTTGTGTTACAGAAACACCAACAAATAGGTTATTTCTACAAGTTTTCTGTTATTTTCTGACGTTTGTGGCTTTAAATTTTTAATTTTTCGTATTTAATGTTAAAGTGGGTGTTTATTTTTTTTTCGAAACTTGGGAATTGCATCGATTTGGATTGGAATTTCTTGGGATGGAATTGCTCATATCCTGGACTAATCTGATAGTTCCCTTGTGAAATGATCGGTTTGATTTTGTGGAAAAAGATCCAGGTTCAAAAACAAGTAGTACGTTTTCACCTATCGTGAAAAAATTAATAAAATAAATATAGAATATAATAATTACGGAAATATTGAGCTTCATTAACAAACTAATTTTCTAGAGGCTACACTTGTTTTTGTAATTGAACCAACAGCAATTCTTGTTGTCTTGTTCATTATTTATCGAACATGAAGATGAACTACCAACGGTTTTTAAAATGTCGTGCTTCAAGAATTAATAAACAAATAAAAAGTTATTTCGGTATATTGATTTAGTTTTAGCAGCTTTAGTTCCTACATGTAATATTGCTGCTAAAAAATTACGTATATATATATACATATATACTTGACATTTGACAGATGAATTTGACGGGTAAAATATCAAATAGACAGAAAAACGACAAGCATTTATATATTTTTGTTTTAATTCCATGACTATTTGATATTTTCAATGTAATTTTTAATGTTTCCATATTTAATTTATGTCTTTACAAAGCATGTAAAAGTAATTATTTATTTAGGTGCACAATTTTATGCTCTACAACATGTATTTAAAGCATTTTTGCATAAAATAATTTGGGGAGCAATGCGGACGGAAAAACTATTTTTTCATGTTAATCGCCTAGGTATGATGTTCCACCCGGTATACACACACACCTATATGTTCTTGTCCTACATTGTTTCTTCATTTCTTTTTAAATTTTCATTTTAATTGCTTTGTTGTTCGAGGTCCTAGTTCTGAAAAGTAATTAAAAACATTGGCAATCGTCTCCAAATTTCCTTGTTTCCAATTAATTATTAAGGCCTTTGTACATTTATTTTCTAGAGTATATGAGATAGTTATTGGAATATTTTATATTATAAATTACAAGAAATTCTTATTTGAATATTGAACTACAAATTATTTACCCAAAATATTGAACTTAACTATACTGAAAAAAATTATGCACATTATTTATTATTTACGTGCCAACAAAGGACAACAGGAGTAGCATTCCATGTTTTTAAAATAAATAGGTAACGATGGTTCTAGAATGTAACAGATCATTATTTATAGCTTTTCTTCATGATTAAAATGATTCATTCGTATGAATTAAGTTTCTTTTTCTAGACAATTATTAACTTAGAATTATTATAAAAAACAGTAGTTACGAAGTTTAAGAAACTAATTTTTCTGACAGTTCAAACGTCATGTAATTGTTTGTAATTTTGTTTCAATTCCATGGCTATCACTACAAATGAGCAATATTTATGAAACTTTAAAGTCATTTTACGGATTACCATACATATAAAATAAAATCTGATTATTGATTTAGATGCAGAATTAAATTCTCTACAATTTTTATTTGAACTATTTTCATCTAAAACCATTTGGTAACTTTTGCGCACGGTAAAACTGATTTCCCATGTTAAACGCCTATGGCCCGCTTTTTGATTTACACCCTGTATATATACGAAGTTATGTCACATAATGAGTGCATTGGGACAGTACACATAAGATCCACGACAAGTTCATCTAGCAGCTTTGAAGAGGGCTTACCGGTATATTAAATAGACAGACAACTTGGCCCTGAAATTCGATAGAGAATAGAGAGTTTTAAAAGGAATAAGCGATGCAAGTTGGGATTCAACAAAAGATTCGAAATCATTTAGTGGATATGTAACACAGCTGGGCAACAGTACCATCGCCATTTACTTTATTCCTATATTTAATTCTGCCGGGTTAATGTCCTTTTCCAACATTTTAATAATATCCCTTTACAATTTTTTTCCTTTTGTTACTATTATAGTATCTTTATGTACATTCCCATTTAAGTTATTTCTAACTACTTTTGCATACGTAGGCTTTGAGGTTATCTGACTAGACTGTTTATTTTCTTCTTGCTTTTTCACACTAGTTCTTTGGCCCGCATTTAATATTTCTTTTATTTATCTATTCGTTGTAGGACATTTTCAGCTAAATCAGCTTCACTGTACTGTGATTGTGCTTCGGAACGTGTGAAAATGCAGAGAAATCGTTGCAGAATCGATTCAAAGTGTTTTTGTTACGTTTGTGGATGTTATATTCTCGGAAAACGCGGAAAAATCATGACAAATGCACTCAAAGATGTGTATTTGCAGTATTTGCTATAGTAAACACTGACAAGCCATGGGTACCGAATTTGTTTTGTAACGCGTGCAGAACAAAGCTGTACAAGTGTTCACTTGGTGAAAATATGTACTTTTCATTTTATGTGCCAACGTTATGGAGAGAACAGAAAAATCATGTAGATGATTGTTACTTTTTCTCAATGAATGTATGCAAAAAAAAACTAGCACGGTATAAATATCCTGACGTATCATCAGCGTCGAAGCCAGTTCCACGTACGGACAATGATCCATTGTCAATTTGTACAGGTATAACTGCAAAAAAATGCCCTAAGAACTTCGATTTCATTACCGGTGAACAAAGAAAGCGATTTCGTTATGGAAGAAAAGCATTTAATTTCGCAAAGTGAACTGAGTGATTTGATTCGCGATTTGAATTTATCGAAACAAAAAGCAAAGTTGCTGCATCACGGTTGCAAGAATGGAAACATCTTGACCCTAAAACACAAGTCACTATATCACGCGATTTTACCTTTCTTTAAAAAAGAAAATGACATGTGTTACTGCAATGACATCAAAGGTTTATTTGATGTGATGAATACAGGATATGATCAAAATGAATGGCGTTTATTCATAGAAGGTTCTAAGTACAGTTTGCTCTTCTCTACATTGGAAATAAAAAACCATCGATTCCGATTGCTCACGCAGTACAAACTAAGGAATGCTACGACACAATGCGTACAATTTTGGCCAAGATCAAATACAATGAGCATCAATGGAAAATTTGTGGCGATCTAAAGGTTGAGAAATAAATTAATTGTACTTAATTTCGAAATAGATATTAATTGATTTACATATTCATTACAGGTTATTGGTCTATTGGTTGGAATGCCACCTGGATTCACGAAATTTTGCTGTTTTTTGTGTCTGTGGGACAGCCGTGCAGTTGATCATCATTATATCAGAAAGGTGTGGCCGAGTCGTACCCATTATGAGCCAGGACAACAAAACGTGTCCTCTATACCATTTATGAACACACAGGACGTGTTATTGACACCTCTTCATATTAAACTTGTCCTTATTAAGAACTTTGTCAAAGCGCTCAATCGCGAAGGACTGGCTTTCCAGTACTTAATCAAGTTGTTTCCAAAACTGTAACTGCAAAAATCAAGGAAGGAATATTTGTCGGACTTGGCGTTCGAAAACTAGTGGCTGATGCAAAGTTTCCAAAATATTTAACGCCTGATGAAGCAGCAGCAGGGCATCGTTTAAAAGTATTGTTCACAACTTTCTCGGTAACCACAAATCACCGGATTACAAACAAGTAATCGACAATTATTTGCAATTAACCACAAGATTGGAGCTCGAATCTCTCTCAAGATACATTTTCTGTATACACTTCTTGATTTTTTCTCAAAAAACTTGGGCGATACGAGCGACGAGCAAGGAGAGCGGCTACATCAAGATATAGCGAAAATCGAACGGCGATACCAAGGATTTTGGGACGAAGGCATGATGAGCGACTACTGTTGGACCCTAATGCGTGAAGAAGATCCCAAGCAGTATAAAAGACTGAGTTCAACCTCTGTTCATTTCTGATTTATACTTTTTAATTCAATAAATGGCCGTTAATTGTCAAAAATGGTAAAATAATGAATTTATTGAACCAATTTAAAAAAAAACGGGCTGCTGATTTGGATTCAGCCCCCAAATTTACCTTATAAACAGCTTTTGGTTGCTCAGGTTCAAAACTGTGTATACTTGTGTTATTTGAAACAAAAAACCTAGTTTATAATAATCCAAATAAATACAGGTTGCGTTTTTTACTCTATCTGGAACCGGAAAAAAAATTACGAAATGTTTATTGGTAATTTTCAAAAAGTCATCAGTGCCATGAACAAACAAACTAAATACAAATATACCAATGAATAGTATATTAATGTTACTAGGAAATTTTAAGGCTATTTAATATTTTTTTTAAATACAAATAATTAGGGAAGTCAACAGATGAACATTTCTACAAAAGCAATGAAAACGTTATGGTGCGTCCTTCGCTTCACCTCCCTGTATATTTTGTAACAATCAGGAAAGAGGATGATGTAAATTTTTTGGAAATTTATATTTTAGTGAGTTGTATGATGGGAATAAGATAAAAATATGTAAGTATACTTGAGAAGCGATGACACACGGTCATTGAACGTGTTCACATGACGTCAGGTCTTGACGCTTGACAACAAAGGGATGTGTGCGTTCCCTTTTGATTTATGGGTTTTTTGTGTTGCCGAAACAAAGCTAGGTGCAACTAGCCCCGGATGCTCCACGTGTCGTAAACTGTGATTTGGCAAGAAGGTACTGACGCATTAGAGAAACAAGGACCGTAACAGTCTTTGTGGAGGGAATATTTGGTATTTAAGACAGGCGGAAGACGGTAACATGTACTTTTTTTTTCACAGGTGTTTGAGCTCTTGTCTGGTGAAGATCACGCAGAGCCACAATCGCTGAAGAATTAGTGTATTTTCCTAAGTTCTTCCTCGGACCGCTGGGTAGGTTTACTACCTGCGTAATCCGGCTTAGGAAAACCCGCTCCGACTAACGGAACCCGCAAATCTGTCTTTTTCAAGACGTCAGTGTACGCACGCATAGGGCCTCTGCGTCACTGGAATTCCCGTAAGCCGCGCTGTGCTGGGACTTAAGCGGATTCGATCAGCGCACCTGTTTTACGATTATTACCCGGTCAAAGGCGAAAACCAAGATCGACGTTCTCCATAGCCCGCTTCTGGAGAGCAGCTTACTGCGGCAAGCCGCCGCTGACGGTGTCAAAGCATCTTCATCCACCGCGTTGCAGTCGTCAAAGAAGACTTCTCCCAGAGCGTCTTCCAAGCCAACGTCGCGCAAGACTGCAGCGGCGCCCACTGCGAAGCCCGCCGCTTCCGCTGCAAAACCTGCCACCGCTACGTCCAGAAACGGGACATCCAAGAAGATGTCTTCATCCTACGCCGCGGCCGCCGCTGTGGCGCCAACATCAAACACAGCGCCGGGCAGGGTGTTATCACCATCATCCCAACACTCGTCACCATCATCCCGACACTCGTCACTATCATCCCGACACTCGTCACCAACACTGAAACCCTCGTCACCAACACTGAAACCCTCGTCACAGTCCGATCCTTCCAATTCTCTCTTCACCATCCACACCGTTAAAATTACAGGTCTACCGGCCGAGTTTCAGTCCAGGAAAGGCATCTTGCCTTACCTACGAATGGTAACCAGCCTCTCCATCGAGGACGTAACCACCTCCCGCGCCGGGCACGTTTTAGTGAAGAGCTGGTAGAGAAGTTTCATACGCAACAAAATCAGCATAGAGATCCGCGTCACGGATCTGTCCCGTCCAAGGAACCATGGGGCATCAAGGAGGAGGCCGAGGTTCTCCTGCGTCATTATGGACGTAGACCTCGCCGTGACGCCAGAGGACATCAAGAACGCGCTCCGAGAGGCCAAGCTGCAGTTCGTGGATATTTGGCGCATCCTATCCAGGAAAGCCGCGGGCAGAGCAACGCGCATGATCCGCGTGGTCACTGAATGCTGCCAAACCCAGGACCACCTGCTGTCCCGAGGCCTAAGGTTCGACGAGAACAATCACCGTGTGGAACCGTCGCTTCCACCGACACCTCAACTACTCCAGTGTAGCAAGTGCCAGGGCTTCCACGCTCTGGGGCCTTGTCCCAATCCAATGGTCTGCCGGATATGCGCCGGGCCTCATCACGAGTCGGTGCAAGCCGGATGCTCGCCCGGTTTGTAAACTATGCAAAGGGGACCATCCATCGAGCAGCTTCAAGTGCCCGCTCCGTCCCAAGAAGTCGACGGGACAGATAGAGACGGCGCCACTCAAGTGTCTGCCGCTACCGCCGTTCGAGGAGGAGGAAGATAGGAGCCCGCCACCATCAGCCGCAACCACCCTGCGTCTCCTAACCACGGTTATGCTGAACGCGCTGCCCAACGACCGCTCCATGTTGACAGCAATCATGCGCTCTCTGGCGAGGGACATCTTCAACCTCCATCTCTCGGTGTCCTTCGCCGGAGCAACCATTCACGTCACCTGCAAGGACATCGCCACCAATAGCAGCAGCTGAATTCGCGATGCCTACCACCGCCGAATCAGTAACTGCCGCAATGGAGCTATAGGCCAGATTTACAACTATCAACGTCGCCGGGTTCAGCAACAAGCGTTTCCTTGTCGAGAAAATTTGGTGCATGCTACGCACTCTGTAGTAGTCGCACTCTCCGAGACGCGCTCTCACCCCGCCAAGGCCATGAAGGTGCTTGGATACACCTGCTTCCGGAAGGACCGAGACGAGGACACCTATAGAGGCGCCGCACTGATAATCCACCCCAGCTTGCCGTGCAGGCCGTTGGTCCTGCCTCCAGCGCTTGAGGGTGCTAACATCGCCGCCGCTACCATCACAAGCAGGATCGGCCCACTCCACGTGTTTTCAGTATACATGCGTCCGACAGCCCCGTTCCCGAAAGAGGTGTTCCGTTTGGCCGGCTGCCTGGGCCGCGCAATCGTGATGGGCGACCTCAATGCCCGCCACACAGAGTTATCGGACCACGCTACCAACGCCAACGGCAGACGTCTTCTCCGGCTGCCACTTTTATCAGCCACGTCGGTGATAGCATCATTGACCACATAGTGGTCACGGAAGATATACAGGCCCACTTCGGAGAGGAATGTTTCATCGAACTCACTGTCTCCTCCGATCACATGCCGGTCGTAGTAGATACGGACCTGTTCCAGCGCCCCGCCATCGGGCCCATCTTCAAGAAGGTCAGCAGCCTGCGCGATGCGGACTGGGAGAGGTTCGCTGCCACCATCACCGAAACGCTGCCTCCCCAGCCAGGGGACCTACTAACCAGCCAACAGGTCGATGAAGCCATTGACGTTCTCACCAGCTGTATCCAACAAGCGATCGCCAAAGAGACAAGCACCAGGTCAATAAGGATTGATCGCAGACCGCTCCCGCCGCACCTGGTGGAGGCAGTAAAGCAGAAGCGTCAATTGTACCGGCAGTATGTCCGAACGCGTGACCCAGCGACCAAGATGCTCTGGAATCGGGCCAACGCCCCGGTTCGCAGGGCCATCCTACATCACCGCGAGGAGCAGTGGAGTTCCGAATTCAGCGAGCTAGACCCGAGGGATGGTGCCAAGTTCTGGCAGCGATTCAAGCTGCTGACATGCCAGAAGACAAAGGCCGCCACACAACTCTTGGTAGATAAAAACCCAGTGACCAGTCCAGCTGAAAAACCCGAGGCCTTTGCGGCCGTTCTACGTGAGGCCACCGAAAACATCGACGACCCACGGTACAACCCCGCGTTCCAAGCAGCCGTCAATGCCGTGGTGCAGACGGAACTGCCTAACCTGGTAGAGGAGGTCCCGGAGGACGAGCTCGTCCAGGAGTACGAAATTGACCAAATCACAGCGTCGAAGAATGGTCGCTCGGCCCCTGTTCTGAAGCGCCTCCCGATTCCTGCCACCGCGTTCGTAGCCTCCATCTTCAACACTTGTCGTCTCCACCTCGGTTACTTCCCAACACGTTGGAAACGTGCCGTGGTGGTAATGATCCTTAAACCCGGCAAAGACCCTTCCATTCCTTCCTCATACCGTCCCATCTCCCTTCTGAAATCCATGGGAAAGGTGTATGAAGCCGTCCTCCACGCCAGACTGGCACGTGTCTGTCAAGCCAAAGACCTAATCCCAACCCACCAATTCGGGTTTAGAAAAGGAAAAGGCCACTCTGGCCTCCGGCTGGTGAACGACGTCACCAATACAATCAACAACGGCGAGGTGATGGCTGCTGTCTTTCTGGACCTGGAGCGGGCCTTGCGGCACAATGGCCTCATCGCCAAGATGTTAGCATCCCAGTTCCCGGCCCACCTCCTGCGAGCCATTGTGGGTTTCCTGCGAGACCGTAGTGCGTCCGTCCGGGTGGCGTCCGTCCACTCTGAGCAGTTCATCTTGCGAGCTGGGGTGCCGCAGGGCAGCACGCTGTCTCCGCTGCTCTTCAACATCTTCTGCAGCGACATCCCGATGCCTGACCACGCCAGCTGCCGAGTGCAGCAGTTAGCGGACGATACCTCGTGCTGGGCCACAGCGCACACCTCACACCAGGCAGCCGAGCGGTAGCAACGTTACCTGAACCAACTCGACGCCTAGATGCGCTGTTACGTATCAAGGCGAACCCGGACAAGACCAGGCTGCTCCTCTTCCACAACTCCAAGAAGCGAATCCTGCCGGCCTCTGTGTACCTGTGGGGATCCAGAATCCGGCCGTCGAGGGGCGTCACCTACCTAGGCTTCCACCTCAGTGACCTGCTGATCTGGAAGCAGGATACTACAACCTGCATAGCCAAGATGCGCCAGCGCATGGCGCTCATCACGTCCCTGCGAGGACGGCTTTGGGGCTGTTCGGAGAGGACGCAGCTGCACACATACAAGACCTTCGTGAGACCGCTGGCCGACTACAGGCCCGTTATGTACGCTGCAGCACCGTCCCACAGACTGAAGCCAGTCCTGACACTGGAACGCAGATTCCTCCGCCGTGTCTTCGGGTTCCCTTGGCGCCGCCCCTCGGCCACGCACATTGGGGCAGAAACCCGAAAAGCTGGTCAAAATATAAAAACATTAATAATATTGCCTAAAAATTGATATTTATACATTTTTGGGGTCGCTCAGTCCAAATCTGAAGTCAAACTTGCAAAAAAATAAAATGGCGGATCCAAAATTGGCGAAATATAGATTTGCAAAGTGCAAAAAGTTATTAGATTTCTATAAAACTTGATATTTATAGTATTTTGGGGTGGCTAGGTACGAATCCGAGGTCAGAATTGCCATAAAATAAAATAGCGGATCCAAAATGTCGGAATATAGATTTGCAAAGTGCAAAAAGTTATTCGATTTCTATACAACTTGATATTTATAGCATTTTGGGGCGGCTGAGTACGAATCCGAGGTGAGTATCGCAATAAAAACAAAATGGCGAAATTTTATTAAAGTAAACAGAAGTATGTATAATAACGCACATAATATAATAAAATAGAATATAGTTGATATTGCTACAATAATAGTTTATAATATAATTTAGATAATTAAATACAAATAATAAAGCAGTGAATAATTGGCCTCTAATCTAACTATCATAGTCTGTCAACTCTTCGGAACAAGAAGGTGTAAGTAGAATCAACAAATTTACTGCTTCTCGGCTTAACGACTTTTTTGTTAACTTACTCAAGCTTGAAATAAAAGATTCTGGCGATATCAATAACCTTAGAAACACTTCTTCTCTCGTTTTAATTCTACTGTATTTGCTGGCATATTGTTCCCTATATTTTTTTATGAATTTGTTGCGTCCTTTGTCATTTGCCCAAATGGAAGCAGTGATTCTTCCATTATTTCTCTTCCGTGCATCAAAATTTTATGCTAAGATCAAAAAGCTGTTCTCGCCTGTTTTATTTCCATCATCATCGCTAAACTTTTGTTTGTATGTACTTTGATTGGAGGTTCCATCACAGACTCACTTACAAATCAAATTCATGCAGCGAAAGTTATCAAAAGTAAGATTCATAATAACTTCTAACTGCATGAACAAAATCAGTTCTCCGGTAATGACTGTACTATCACCTCCGCACTTCATTCGGTTATCGAAATGTCAGATTTTAATAGATAACATTTTTGTTTAGCTTTTTGTACAAGGATACATCTTACAGTTATTTCAGTTCATTTTCGCAAATCTTGATATTAATTAAGGGAAAATTTTTGCTCAATCATAGCTCAAACCAGTTTAAACATCAATATTTACCTGGCCACAACATACCATTAATGTATACATTTTATGCGAATATGAATTTTTTATATTTTCTATCTTAATTTTTTATTGTATATTTATGTGTATATATATATATATATATATATATATATATATATATATATATATATATATATATATATATATATATATATAGTCAAGTCCTCATCTACCCATAGGGTGTAGAGGTTATTTTTTTTTTTTTATTGTACCAAATGAAATTAAGTATTGTTGATTAAATTATTGTAATTGTCGTACATATGTAAAGCTGTTACTTTACAATGTACTTATTCTTGCACAACTTTATTTCATATTACAGTCTTCCAACATGGATACTGGCAACCAAATTGGTCTCTCGCGGTTGGATATTTTCATGTTGACAAAAAGTCGCTTAAATGCCAATGTTTCTGTCATTTATGATGATATAAATGAAAAAATATTCAGCCACTTGGGTCATTCTTTTACGTTGCCTGATAGTGTGAAGCCAGTGATTCGTAAACTGATGACCACTATGAGGATCAAATGGCAGGCGATCTGAGGACCTCTTCTTAAACAAGTTCAAGGATTGGCTTCAGGTGTTTGTTTCTTTCGAAGAAGTTAAGAATACAGAAGAATTGTTAAGGACATCAGTCTCAGGTCGACCTTCTGCAGAATTTAATGCTGCCAGCGAGAGATCCAAGAGAAGAAAAACTGAAGAGATCCGGGCAAAGGCAAGTGTTGAAGAACTGTGTTATGCAACGCAACATCGTCAAGGAAATATCTACAGATGATTCTTCAACTGCCAGCAGGTACAGAAGATCTGTCTCATTTGTACCAGAGACAACTATATCCGGTGACACGGCTCTTTCAGCTATGATCGAGCAAAAATTTTCACGTAATCAGTATCAAGGTTTACGACAGTTAAACTTAGAGAATAACTGTAAGATGTACCCTTCCTACTAAGTTGTACAAGAAGCTAAAAGAAAATGTTATCCGTTAAAATCGGATATTTCGATAACCGAATGTAGTGCAGAGGTGAAATTACAGTCGTTACTTGATCATACAGCAGAACGGATTTTGTTCATGCAGTCAGAAGTTATTAAGAATCTTACTTCTAATAACGTTCGCTGTATGAATTTGATTTGTAAGTGACAAAAGTTTAGTGATGATGATGGAAGTAAAACAGACGAGTATACCTTTTTCACTTCTGTTGTACCAATACAGCTCAAAAGTGTCCAAAGTAATGGTTCAGAAATTGTTGTCTGGAAAAATCCGTGTCCTGCGTCTCCTCGATATTGCAGACCCATAAAAATTCAATTTTTGCATGAAAACGCGGAAGCTACAGTTGCTGAAACTAATTATTTTCAAGATCAAGTAAAAAAGCTAGTTCCTTTTACCACTGTCATCGCTCGAAAAGAAATCATTGTTAATTATCAACTCGCGCTAACAATGATAGATGGTAAGGTCTGTAATGCAATAACGAGTAATTCATCTACTCAACGTTGCTATTTGTGTCAAGCTACTTCAAAGCAATTCAATGATATTGACAAAATGCTAAGTCTTGAAATTAAAAAAGATCATTTACAGTTTGGAATGTCCACATTGCATGCCTGGATAAGGTGCTTTGAATGTTGCTTGCATATTGGTTACAAACTCGATGTACAATATTGGCAAGCCCGTGACAGTAGTGACAAAAAAAAGTGCGAGTTGCAAAACAAAATATTCAAACTGGGTTTCGGTTAAAACTAGACCTTATAGTAGATAAGCCAAAACCTGGGTTTGGAAGTACGAACGACGGAAATACAGCACGCCGTTTTTTTGAAAACGCTGCTGTTTCCGCATCCATTACAGGGGTCGACGAAGAATTAATAAAACGGTTCCATATAATTTTGCAAGTACTTTCCTGTGGCTTCGAAATTAATCTGAATGATTTCGAATAATACTGCATACAGACAACAAGGATGTACGTAGAACTGTACCCATGGTTCTATATGCCAACTTCCGTGCATAAAATCTTGATACACGGAAGAGAAATAATAGAACAATAACTGCTTCCGATTGGGCAAATGTCGGAGGACGCACAAGAGTCGTGCAACAAATTTATAAAAAAATATAGGGAACAATATGCCCGTAAATGCAGTCGAGTTAATACGATGGAAGACGTGTTTCTGAGGTTATTGATATCATCAGATCCTTTTATTTCAAGCTTGAGGAAGTTAACAAAAAAGCAATTCAGGTCGTTAAGCCGAGAAGCAGTAAATTTTTTGATTCCACCTACACCCTCTTTCTCCGAAGAGTCAACAGACTATGATAGTGACGATTCGGGAGACGACATGCAATAATTCGAGGGCAATTATTCACTATTTGTATTATATTATCTGTATTCAACTACATTATTTGCATTTCATTTTCTATATTATATTATAAACTGCTATTGTAGCTATATCAATTATATTATATATTATTATATTATGTGCATTACTATACATACTTCTGTATATTTTAATAAAATTTCACCATTTTGGATCCGCCATTTTGTAATTGCGATAATCACCTCGGATTCATACTCAGCAACCCCAGAAACCTATATATACTTATATATTAAATTTTATAGAGATAAAATACATTTTTTTAACTTTGCAAATTTGAATTCCGCCATTTTGGATCCGTTATTTTTTTTTTTGAGATTCTGGCAATGGATTCGTACTGAGAAACACATGAAATCCATATATACATCAAGTTTCATGGAAATAAAATCACTTTTTTAATTTCGCATATTTGAATTCCGCCATTTTGTATATATATATATATATACGCATGCAAAGATTGCATTTATATGTACAGGAACCTTTTGGAAAGAAAAAGTAATTGTTGACCGTCAAATCATGTTATGCATGAGACAAAAAAAAAACAAGCATTTGTTTTTTCTTAAATAATCGTTCACCAAATACAGATTGGCATTTTTTGGCAACTGATTTCTATATATATATATATATATATATATATATATATATATATATATATATATATATATATATATATATATCTGTTCCATATTGGGTATCCTTTAAGGTATGAACAATATAGTCACGGAACTTATCAACTTTTTGACTTTTAAATGAAAAAAATTTGATGATATCCTATAAATTTGTTATAAACTTTATTAACAATGATTAATTATTATATTAGTAATACAATTTTTGTAATAAACATAAATATTGTACTCAACATGACAAATTGAAACCATTTCGAATTTTTTCAATCCACCTATCTAAAACTATTTGAGCGCATTTTCAATTGATCGTCATTTTGTTATTCTTGTTCTCCTCGAGATGTGCTCGCCGAAGGTTCGGCTTTATAATGACGTAGGTAGTCTAATATTAGCGACAGCCGTATGCATTTTTTAAATTTGACGCTTCAAATATCACTGTACCCAACTGTATAATCGAAATTCCACGGTCCACGACGAAGCAGCCATGCAGAATATACTCCACCGCCTCCAGGTCCTCCAGGCTAAATTCACCAAGCGCTGCCTACATGGAACGGCCGCCAGCACTGCGACAATCCGCCAGCGACCCCCAACACTGCGATGGCGTCCCCGGTACAAGTACCGCAGTCCGGTGCTCTGTCTCCTTCATACAGTAGACGAACTCCCCCAGGATCTGGCCAACCGGCTGGATGAATCCCCATTAGCTATACGTTAGCTGCCGTAACTCTGCAAAACATATGTAATTTTTTTTCGTTTTGGTTTTTTTTGTGTGTGTTCATGTGTGTTCATTTTGTTATAATTTCTGTACACTTTTTTTGTTTTTTTTTTTTGCTCACACTGTGATATGTTTTCTTTAACTGTTTCTTTTCCCTGTAATAAAAATAAAAAAACACTTGACGTGTGCTGAAATGGGCAATAGCCCTATAACTGCACCAAATGTTTACATATATATCTAAACTATATTTATGTATAAAATTTCGAGAAATGTATTGACTTGACTTGACTCGGTAACATGGAGACAAGTACGACGACCATCGAGACGAGAAGTGTATTTGAACTTCGAACAATTCAACACACAAAAAACTGGTACATAGATATCTTCTACACCGACACACTATTACTAACCGCCTAGTCCAAAAGCAGAGAAAACTGATACATAGACATCTTCTACATGGAAACGCTATTACTATGTACCCTGCTAGTCTAAAAGCAAAGAAAACTGTTACCTAAGGCTTCTTCTACACGGACAAGCTATTATTATGTAACCGGTTAGTCCAAAAGCCAAGAAAACTGATACCTAGACATCTTCTATACGGACACGCTATTACTATATAACCGACTAGTCCAAAAGCAGAGAAAACTGATACATAGACATCTTCTACACACGCTATTACTATGTACCCGGCTAGTCTAAAAGCAAAACTGATACCTAAGGCTTCTTCTACACGGACCAGTGTTGCCAGACCTCCTGAAAAATCAGTAGATCTACTGAAATTGTTTGAAATCTCCTGAACTACTGATATTTTATGAAATCTCCTGAATTTTATTTTAAAAAATTATATACTTTTCCAAACTATACATAAATAAATTTGTTTTCGACATTGTTTTGTTTTGCTAGTAAATTTTAGTTTGTCAAGTTTTCTGTTAGGGATTTTTATTGTTAACCTAACCTTGACAGTCGAGCGTCGACTCGAGCCACTCGAGCTAGTATTGTATTGTGATTCTGTATGAAGGTCGCTCAGCGCTCAGCTGTTCCCGTACGGTAGTGAGTGGAAGTGTTTTGTTTAGTTTATAAATTTTGATAGTGCAATATCCATGCTTTTTCGTTTTAAATCAAAATGATGGATAGTAATAATGACACTAATAATAACGAAAGCGATTCTGAAAACGAAAAAATAAAATCTAAAAAACCTAAATATGAACAAAAGTTTAAAAACGAGTGGACAAAAAAGCCTGAATACAAGATGTTTTCTACAAGTAAGAAGGGTCCAAAATATGCATTTTGCACATCGTGCCAAAATGATTTAAAGTTATCGTCAGGAGGTGTTTTTGATTTAAACAAACATATTCAGAGCAAAAAACATTTGTCGATGTTAAAAACAGTTACAAATCAAAGAACTCTTCTTGACTTACCAAGTGTGAATAATAAGACGAAAACAAATTCACAAACTATGGAAATCAAACTGGCATTGTTTATAGTTGAGCACAATTTATCATTTAATGCAATGGAACATCTACCTTTGTTAATTCAGGCAGTATGTTTAGATTCGGAATTAGCAACTAAAGTACAATGTAGTAGGACCAAAACAACTTGAATTGTCAACAGAGTAACAAGCCAAGTCAGTTTTAATAATTTAAAACAAATATTACAAAATAATAAATTCTCAATCATAATTGACGAATTCACTGATCTAAGCTCTAAAAAAACATTATGTATTATCACACGTGTGTGTCATGATTTACAAAAAAGGATTATTTTTTTCAATTAATTCCATTGGAATCATCAGCTGATAGTATGACGCTCACGAACTTGATTAAAAAGGCATTTCAAGAAGCAGAAATTAATTTACAAGGTAATGCAGCAAAAAAGTATACCTAATGTAATCGTATTAATATTATATTGTTTTCAGTTAATCTAATTGGATTCGCATCAGATGGAGCAAATACAATGATGGGAAAGTTTCACTCTGTAAGTGCTTTGTTAAAAGCTGAAATTCCATCACTATTTTTAATGAAATGTATCTGCCATTCATTTCACTTGTGTTCCCCATATACCTCGAACACCAGAAGATCTCGTACGAAATATATATAACTACCTTAATAATTCACCAAAAAGGATCTCAGAATACGAAAAATTTCAAAATTTATTAAATATAAAGCCACATAAATTACTTCATCCCTCACAAACGAGATGGCTTTCATTACTAAATGTTATAAAGCGTGTACTAGAGCAATACGAGGCTTTGAAAGCATATTTTACAAACGCAGTACACGCGGATAAAGTACAAGCTGCAGAGATAATAAGAAATATGTTGAATGATGAAGTAAAAGAATGATATTTATTGTTTCTTGAATTTATAATACCATATTTTAATGAATTAAATAAAAAAATGCAGTCAGAGAAACCGCAGTTACCAGTTCTGCACAAAAATATTTCCACTATTGTAAAATCTATTTTAGATTGTTACATGAAACCAAAATATCTAGATGGGCCAATTGAAAAAGTGGAATTTAAAAATCCTCATAATTTTCTTCCATTGGAAAATATTTACTTCGGTGCAAAGGTAAACCTTTTTATAGAACAAAAAAGACAATCATTATCTCCACCTGTCTTGCATAATTTTCGAATCAAGTGCCTCGATTTTCATGTAGAAAGCGTTTCACAAATTTACAGAAGATATGATTTTAATAATGAAACTTTAAATTAATGGAATATCTGGATCCAGAAATTGTGAAATCAAAAAAATACAATTGTATAACACCTTTGGTATCAAAGTTTTTACATTTACTACAAAATGATAAAATACAACTAATTGATAACGAATGGCGTTTATTAAGGAATATTGACTTAAGTTTCTCATATCAAGATACAGAAGATTTCTGGAGACAAGTAGGCAAAATGGAAACAGGAAATTTTAAAACTTTTCCTACATTAACAGAATTTGTTTTCAACTTATTGAGTTTACCTCATTCTTCCGCAACATGTGAAAGAATTTTTTCAGAAGTAAATTTAATGAAAACAAAAATTAGAAACCGATTAGACAACGATACAATAACAGGAATACTTTTAACGAAGCGTTTGCTCAAATTGTTTTAATTATCCTGTAGATAATAATATGATTTCTTTAATGGATAAGAATATTTATAAATAGATATTACTTCTTTATAGTAGATTAACTGCTATTCTTTGAATTTAAAGATCTGTAAATAATTTACAAAATTACAACAAAATTCAGTGAGATTTAACTTTTTTATATAGCGCCTATTTTCAGTTATATACAGATCTATAAATTTATAAATTCAATTATAATAATTGTTATAACAACCTAATTAAAATAGTTTTTTTTTTTTAATAAACTGTGATTTTTTTTGTCATTATTTATTTGTTATGCCATAATGGTATCTAGTTATACATTACTTAAAAATGTAATTTATTATTAATAAATTGAATATTTTCAATAAAACTATGTTATTTGTAAATCAATACATTTAATACAAATTTACCGCAAAATTTTTGATTCGAAGATGCACTATATAGTATAATGGATTATTGCCTGTTATTTATTTTCACAAAATTTTTATTAAAATATTAAAAATATGCTAATTATAAATCTACTGATTTTTTTTATTTTCTCCTGAAATTTATAAAGAATGTCTACTGATTTTATAAAATTTCATCTGGCAACACTGACACGGACACGCTATTATTATGTAACCGGTTAGTCCAAAAGCAAAGAATAGTATATTCTACAACAAGTAATGGAATGGCACATATTCCACGCGAGCAAAAAGTTTGTAGTCCAAGCCGAAGGCGAGGGCTGCGGTTTGCGAGTGTGGGATATGTCATTCCGTTACATATTGTAGACTATACTTTCTATAACAAGATTTTGGAAATTATACAAAAATACAAATATAAAACTGTTGAAAACGTCAAACTCAAATAAATCAAATTAAAACAAACAGCCGTAACCATAGTAACTGAATCAAGGTTCTTCATATATATCGTGTTAATATGCGGCTCTGATTCGTCAAAAATATTCCATACGCATCGTATGGAATGTTAGTGATTCCATAACAGTTTTTATGTAGTTGTGGAATGCCAAGTTTCCAAAACAGTGTTATAGAAAACTTATACCTAGATATCTTCTATACGGACACGCTATTACTAACTGGGTAGATTGAACGTCCACGCTTATAAACCCATTAGTTGGGAATATATTTGTTTACAAATGTCTACGCCTTCTCAGGCTATGGCTCGGCAAGTACTGCGTTCATCTCTAATGAATTTCAATATATTAAAATAAATATTTTCCTTCAGGTGTGCTTGGGTAACCAAAGTCAACCAAATCCGGAATTTAACATTCCACAATTGATTATTTTTATTCCAAGATCGGAGTACCACCGATTCCTGTTAGAGATTGCACCGCTTTGCCTATCGAGGAAAAAGACGGTACTGACGACCCTCTTGGCGAACGTCCATAACTCTGACATTTTTTTTTTTTGGTTTAATGATATGAATTAAACATGATATAAATACAATGTATGTTTACTCATGTTCAAATGCATAAAGTATTCCTTTATATCTTTTAGAAAGAATTTATTGTTGTCTCATTCTATCAAATCTGGACTTCCCCATTAACAGTTACTCTGTATCGAACGACTTGAGTAAATATTTTTGTTCCTTTATTTTACACCGCGTAGTGAATTTTAGAGTCCTCATCGTTGCCGCGTTACATTTTCAACGAATTTTTTAATACTTGTCAAATTATCTTCAAAAAACGTTATGATATTTGTAATTTCCTTTGTTACCAGAAATATTTTCTAAAATTTATATTTTTACAAATAATTTTATATACGAATTAAAAAATTCATTCATATACATTTTTTAAATAATGATTTATAAATTTTTTTAGTATATTGTAACGTTAGTGGGTTTTAAAACGTTTTTATTTAAATAATAAAACTATTATTAATAACAAGTAATGCATAATTATTATAATAAATAGTAAAAGCTAATTAACACTAAGTATATAACACTAAAATAACACATACAAAAACTTATACACTAACACTTATCACTACTATAATTAAACACTATTATTTATATTAACTAGCCGAGCGATATTTATTTAAGACGATATATTTATTTTCAGACCGCGCGATATATTTATGTTCACAAGCCCTTCATAGTAGCTTCGGAGTCGACTAAGTCATCTGACTTACTGAGTGTGAGTCAACTAACTGACTGACCGACTCAACTCGACTAACTGAGTCCGAGTCAAGTAACTGACTGCCTGACTCAACTCTACTAACTTAGTCCGAGTCATCTAAAAGACTGACTGACTCAACTCGACTAACTGAGTCCAAGTCCTCTAAAAGACTGACTGACGGCTGCCGGCGATTCCTTTTATATACCACGTTCCTTGTTTCTGGAACGTTCGGGAATATTCCCTATTGTGGAGCAAACTACTTGTTCGAACCCGCAAGCGTTGCGTCCTTCACTCGGCGGCGCGGCGTGGCGGCGTAGGCCGGCAAGCTTCAACTTGTCGCTGCCGCGTTCGTTACACTGCCCCCTCCTTAGGTCTGTTTCGTCACGAAACTTTCCTGCTGCTTTTTCTGCATCTACAGCTACTCCTCTTTCAGTGGCCAAGATAATGAACTTCTTTACGAAACAGGTTACATTTCTTAGGACTTAACTTCAGGTTGGCGCTTCTAAACCTTTAGAAAACTTCATCTAAATTCTTCACATGGTCTTCAAATGCTTTGTCGACCACAATTATATCATCAAGATATACCAGACAAGTTTTCCAAGCTAACCTTTTCAGAACGGATTCCATCGCACGTTCAAATGTTGCAGGAGCATTACAAAGGCCAAACAGCATTAAACTGCCCAAGTCCAGATCCAACAGTAAATTCTGTCTTCTCAACATCTTTTTGCTCCATTCCCACTTGCCACTTTTCAAGTCCAAAGTTGAAAAGATTTTGATCCCGCAAGTGTCCAACGTGTCGTCAATCCGTTTTTAATCTGTTGGTTTTGTGATCGATGTGACCGTTGAACAATAGCCCAGAACTGTACCTTCCTTCAGCACTGCTGGGTAATGGTTGATGTTCATCAGTCGCACTGGTATTCTAATGTTTATTAGAATAACGCATTTCACAACCAACACACCTCGTCCTGTTTCTGTGTCACTGCAGTCTGGTTCTAAAACTGGCACTTGCACATTACACGTACCCTCTTCTGTTCTTCCTTCTACGAGCACTTCACTGCGAACAGGAAGAGTGACGCCTTCTGCCAGGATTAGCCGAGCCCGCACGTCGCCCTTATGTTGAAGAATAATTTCTTCATTGCCGATTTCCAGTATTCCGGCTGCTTCTCCATTTCCTGGAGCTTGATACATTTATTTCTGACATGCCATATTTCTTGTCGTCACCACTTAATGATGTACCTAACATAGACGCTTTAACACTTGAAGTCCAATCATGAACCATGGAAAGTGTCTCGAACAGGGTCAAATATTCTACCCATGATGATTTTCCGTCGTAAATTGGTATATTATGACGGTCAGGGACTGTTGTCACTTTCGCTTCTTGCAGCTGGGTTGTTGCATCCAGTGATGGTTGATTAACAGCTGGTAAACTGTCAGTCTTGATTTCGAGAGCTTGCAGCTTCTTTTCCAGATCTTGTATTTTCTCGTCTACGCTCTTGGACAACCCTTCAAGATCTTCTTTCAATTTCGTCTCAAGCCTTCTAAAATGTTCGAGAAATTCTTCATTCAGGTTTGTAGAATTTTCTTGCATTTAAGTTTCCAGGCTTCTAGAATGTTCGAGAAATTATTTTTTCATACTTCTGGAACTTTCTTCCAATTTGCTTTCCATAGTTCTCGAACTTTACTCTAATTTTATCTCAAGACTTCTTCTTGCACTAGCACTGCTCGAAGACGTTCTAGCAACACAGATTTCTTTTCAACCGAATCTACATCTCTCTCTTCAAGCTTTTTATCTTAATTTGCGTTCACTTTCAAGTTCATCAACTTTTTCGTCGCCATGATGCACAATACTTTCATTTAACACTTATTTATTTAAATATTCCAATATTTATATTTACGGACAACGCGTTTATTTATTTTTAACCGTACCCCACATCTGACATCAATTATAACGTTCGTTGGTGTCAAAAGGTTTATATTTCAACAATAAAAAATATTATTAATAACAAATAATTACTAATTATTATAATAAATAGTAAAAGCTAATTAACACTAAGTGTATAACACTAAAATAACAAATACAAAAACTTATACACTAACACTTATCACTACTATAATTAAACACTATTATTTATATTAACTAGCCGAGCGATATTTATTTAAGACGATATATTTATTTTCAGACCGCGCGATATATTTATGTTCACAAGCCCTTCATAGTAGCTTCGGAGTCGACTAAGTCATCTGACTTACTGAGTGTGAGTCAACTAACTGACTGACCGACTCAACTCGACTAACTGAGTCCGAGTCAAGTAACTGACTGCCTGACTCAACTCGACTAACTTAGTTCGAGTCATCTAAAAGACTGACTGACTCAACTCGACTAACTGAGTCCGAGTCCTCTAAAAGACTGACTGACGGCTGTCGGCGATTCCTTTAATATGCCACGTTCCTTGTTTCTGGAAGGTTCGGGAAGATTCCCTATTGTGGAGCAAACGACTTGTTCGAACCCGCAAGCGTTGCGTCATTCACTCGGCGGCGCGGCGTGGCGGCGTAGGCCGGCAAGCTTCAACTTGTCACTGCCGCGTTCGTTAAAATATTTTGGTTATTTTATTATGAATACTCTCATGCTCTGTGTTATTTTTTATCTTTTTTATTGAACTAGAGCTGTTATAGTCTGTTTTGCCCTTTTCTAAGCGTGCGTCAATGCTTGAGTAACAAGTCAGCACATTATAGTTCACGCAATGATTAAATAAGTAGGTCAGATAGTGTTTACTTGTGACACTTATTTTGCTGACTTAGGACTTGTACAAATATATATGTGTTATGAAGTAAGTAAGTAGGAAAGTGAAGAAAGTACATTAGAGTACAGTAAGTTCTAGAGTACGTTCATCATTGATTATTGGTTAATAAAGATCATGTAAGTTATTCCACGGATCGAAGTTTCATTTCTGCTGACTCCCAGTCTCGACAGGACCCCATTTTATTTTCTACCCTCTTGGGAGGGATAGACTTGTATAGTAAAGGGGAGTAACCTAGGTAACAGTTTTTAAATTTTATTTTATTGTATTTTCATTATTATTATTTTATTTTATTCTATTGAGCAGTTTGCACTAAATGTATGCCTACCAATAGATATAGTCCTATTCTTTAATCATGTGGAAATATAGATGCCAAGTTCCTAACTGTGGTACGGTTTATGTACCAAATGCACAAAATAAATATTTTTATACATTTTCACAATATCTCGAAATTAGAAAACAGTTGTTTGAATTAACAGTGAAGTGAAACATGTTCCAAATTTATATACATCCGAAGTCTATTTTGAAAGTAAATGTTTTAATAGTTCTTTAAAGAAAAATGTATACAGAAATTCAATACAAACAATCAAAACATTCTGCTTAGAATTAAACGAACCACGTTCGGGGACATCCTCTCAATCTCAAATCACAAATTTATCTGCTCTCGTTTCCTCTCCTGTTTTGACAAATGTATCTATTCCCGTTTCGTCTACGATTCCATCTTCATGCAATACTAGTTATATGACCCCAAAATCACGAGGTCAGTTATTTAATATAGATGCTGTTGAAGAAAGAAATTTGGTCTACTTAGAATTATTTAACCACTTCCGGGAACATCCGCTTAATGTCAAATAGCAAATTTTTCTACTCCCGTTTCATCTCCGGTTTTGACAAAAACGTCTACGATTCCTTCTGCATGCAACACTAATTATGTAACTCGAAAATCACGGCGTCAGTTATTTAACATAGAAGCTGTTGAAGAAAAGGATATGACGAGCACAGAACTCAAAGAAGTTAAAATGCTTTATCTGATAAAGGTAGACATTAAAATAATTATAGGTTTATCACCTAGAAAATTGAAACTATATAAACAAACAAGCACATTGATAACAGATTACATGTTCTTCAGAAAAATGTTGCCAAGCCAAAGATCATAATAAAAGAGCGCATAAATTAAGCTATACAACATTATTTTCTAATATTAGTAACGATCATCAAAAAAGCTTCTTGAATATTCAACTTAAACATAGAAAAAGAGAAAAATGTAAGCAGAGATGGTCTATAAAAGATAAAGTGTATGTTTTAGCAATTTATAAACGTGAATCACGATGCTATAGATTCCTAAAAACTTTTTAAATTTACTGTCGAAAGTAACTTTGTCACACATTTTAAAAAATTGGACATAGGATTAATTACGTCTTAAATGGATAAATTTTAAAACTGAGTCAATAATTTTAGCTGTACCGAAAAATTATGTATTCTAATTTTCGACGAAATGAGTTTGAATATTGCTATCACTTACGTTGAAGCATAGGACAGGGCTATTGGCTATGTAGATTTGGGTTCCTTGGGCAGAAGAAATGAAATGGCCAATCTTGCCCTTGTATTTATAGTGCAAGGCTTCAAAATTGCATGGAAACAGCCTGTCGCATATTATTTATGAAAGATACAATAAAAACAGCGAATTTAAAACTAATTTTAATAGAAATTATTGAGTCTTTGCAATGCATAGGTTTGCAGCAGTGTAGTATGTAACCAAGGTGCTACAAATTCCTCCTGTTTGTCAGAATTAAGACAAGAGAAAACAAACGATAAACCCAGTCCTTTTCTTGTTGTACATAATAATCATAAAATTACCACTTGATGTACTACATCAATTAAAAAATACTAGAACAGCACTTAAAAATTATAATATTCAATACGACATAAGGAAAATTACTAAAGGGGAACTTATAACTAAAGCATTTGAAATTGACCAAATTAAGAGATTTCAAAGTCTAAATAAACTAAAAATGCAATATTTAAGTTAGAGTCTCAAAAAATTAAAATGAAAGTGAAAGTTGCAGCTCGTACAACGATTAATACTGTCGCTGCAATCAATACAATTCTAATTGGAGAGAACAGAATACCGTCAGCAGCTATTTACAAGGCAGAATTTATTAGCGATGTGGTTTCAGTATTTGATAGTTTAAATGGTAACGCACAGAAGCCAATCGACGGGTAAAAATATAGACGTTCTGTTTGCAGAACATCTGTTCATATTATATTTTGGAATTATATACTGCCGCGAATTGATAAATTTGTAAATGTATCCAGGAATCCAGCGATAAAAAAAGGCTCGACTATTACTATTCGTGGAGTTATGGATATTTGGGATATGTGTCAGAAAGCTGGGTTATTATTTCTTAGAACTAGGAATTTACAGCACAATACAATTGAAAATTTGGAAAAGCATGCAACACAGTATTCGCTATGTTAATCTAAATTTATTTCATTTTATAGATGATTTAAAAACAATTTTGTTACATAATTTATTGCAAATTGTAAAAACAATAACTGCAAAATATTAGATAATTTGCAAAACTTTCTTACAAATTCACCAAAAAGGAGAACGCAAGAACTTATAGAAAATGATTTTTCCTCTATCTTGATTCTAAATTTTAAAAATGCTTTAGATACATTAGCATATGTAGTTGGTTATTTGGTTAAGTCAGTGTTAAATAACGGCTGTGAAAATTATAAAAATTGTTTATCAACACAAAATTTAGAGGCGCATCATATTTTCACAATGAATAAAAAAGTGAAAGACAAACATTGCTTTAAATATGTTTCAGAGAATTTATGCATAATTTTAGCACAGTTATATGAAATTATTTATTATTCATTAAAAATTTTTGGATATGTTTATCAATTACAAACAAAAATTTTACAAATATTGCACAAAATATTATAATTTAATTTTTTCCCGTATGCAATACATTTAAACGATGTGACAAGAGAATTTTTAAAAAAAATCTTCATTTTTAATTATTTGTAAATATTTTGATAATTTGAATGCAAAAATAGTTAATAAAATTTAAACGGACATAAATTCATCTGCATATAATTTTTTAATAGTGTTTAAAATGAGTTCCTCTGTTCATTTCTAATATTTATTGTAATATGCTTATAACTTTAAAATATAATACATCTAATCTTATTTAAAATAATTACAACATAATTCTGTATTATATTGATTATTATGTAATATTTATATTAAACTTTTATTTCCGCTGTAATACGCTACTTGTCATTATAGTTTTTTTCGCCTCCTTTTGGTGCGTTGCTGTCGACACTTCGATTTTAAAACATTGAGTTGAGTTTCTTTCTATGTTATTACTTTGTGTTAGTAACTGCAACTAGACAGGTAATAAGATTTGAACTTCCTTGAAACCGTATTCAAAACTTTTTCTAAGTGAAAGGTATACAGTAAGTTAATCCAAGGTTCAATTGTATGTCAAATCAAATCATATCAGAAAAGTGGAAAGAAAAATTATGAAAACTTCTGCAGGGTATTGTACATATTAAACTGCTTAAAAAATCTTCCGGTAACTTGGTAGATTTATTTAAATATAAATGCGATTATTTGATATTTTTACAAGATTGCTAATCTCAATCCTAACTTCTCGATCCCAATTTTTGCCTAGCACTACCCTACTTTGCTCAAGACAAGAAAATACTGTGTAGTCCTAATAATAATTTCATCAATACTTATCGTCGAACAAATCTGTTATCTCACACCACAACTTTTTCGTATAACCATCTCCACCAGCAGACACACTGTCGCAGCAAGTATCCCCAACCCCCAGATAATTCCAGGGCCCAGCATTTTGGCCAGCGTGAAACGGTTTAAGTTCGACGTGTGCACCTGGCGTTGATGCGACTTGCGCACTGGCGAGGCGATCTTGCCATACTCCTTGCTCCAGTGGTCAAACAGTCCACCTGCATGCAATAGCGCGATCACGCGGTTCAGGCTTGCGCGGAAGGGCGTATTCTTCTGCATCGGCCACGCGTGCGGGCTGGAATACAATGTACTGCGCGTCAACCGTAAGTTGGGGAACACGTCTGAGCTTGTCACTTCGGGGCAGTATCTGTCGATCTGCAGAAAAATATATTCCGTGTTTAGATACTAAATAGCTGAAATGAATTATGTACAGCCGAGTGTGAGAAAAATTAAGTTGATATGAAGATGCTGTCATATTTGAAAAAGTAGGTATTATATTATTCCAGATATTACTGCTCGTCAATTTAACATACACACATTTATTATAAGCGGGCAGAACATGCATAACAAACGGAGTGTAACATGTAGCTGCGAAACTTGATGCGACAATTGCAGATGAAAATATTCTGAGATGTTTCGAAAGAAGCTCATCAATGGTCAAGATATAGAATGGTTAACAAAATCTCAAAAACTACGATTACTGAGATATTTAGAAAAATAATTCTAGAACACTAGAACAAATGATGCCCAAAGCATGCGCAAAGGAATACTTGTAAGTCAGAGGAGTAAGAAAGGATGATAGATAATATAGACATGATTTGTAAAGATTGAAGAGCAAAGCACACAAAACGAAAGCCTCGAACAGAGAAGAATTGAGAAGAGATCTGAAGGCCACAGCTGACATCAATCTGTAGTGTTGAATAAAATAAATAAATAAAAAAAGATTCTAACGTGTATATAAATTATCTTGTGATGAAAATAATTCACTTTGAAAAGGCAAATAACGTACAATAATTGACACTCGATTCTTGGCATACGCAGCAACTTAGGTCTGAAAACTTTTATATAGATAAAAAATATGTGAAAGGAAATATAAATTTAAAGTTACTACATACGGTGTATATAGCAAGGCTAATTTATATACTTCGTAAAAAATAATAACATTATGTCTAGATCAGCTAGAGTAAGGTTAAATAAAACCGTATCAAAGGGAGCGAGCTGCGGGTATTAAATAAAATTAATTATAGTAAACTTAAAGAGTGACACAGAAAGACATGGTAATAAAAACGAAGATAATTTGTGATTACGGCGAATACTGGTGAACTGGGTATAAAGCAGCAAAGGTTACATAGATACTCGATGTGAACTTGTAGAACTTTGATAGTAAAAACGCAGTTTAATCGGAAAGTTGTTGGAAGAATAGAAGATCGTTCAAAAGAGAAGCTACTAAATACCGTTGAAAATGCAAAAGAAAAAAAGAAGGCCATGGATCAATTTGAGAACTAGTTGTATCCATGAATTTGTAGGTAAATAATAATATTTTATTGAAATTATACAGATATTGAAATTAAATTGAATATTGAAAAAGCAAAAATTCTTGCTTATTTAACAACTTGATTAGCTGATAATGTTTTAGGCAGCCGGGTATCAGCGTTTTTACAACTGATAGTGCTCAAAATTCCGGTGATAAATTCAACTGGAACATTATGAATCCCTTTGTACAAACAAAAATATTAAAAATAATTTTTACCCCATATTGGAAATTAGTTTCTTCATCAATAACAGCTACTTTTCTCAAAGCAGTTTGTAAAATAGATTCACAAAATTCAGTGTCGTTTCTAGAATGATTTAAAGTGTACAACAATTTTTGATCCGACGAATTTTCCATGTATTTACGAATTACAAATGAGTCTTCATTGTTTACCTATAATTAAAAAAAATACAGTTGTTATCATAATCAGTGTACTTTATTGAAATCTACAAATATTCCACTTACAAAAAAATCATATTTTCTTTCCACTAATTCATCAATACTGTCGAATTCTTCAACCCTAGAAGTTATCAAGAAAGACGTCATTTTACACCTGTAAGAGTTGGTCATAATGAATGCAATTAACATCCATATTGTCATGAGCCATAATGTCGACACTCGAGATCTCATTGCTGGTCGTATTCCTGGTATTGATTGTTCGAGCAAAAGGCGGAGACATCGCTAAAAGTTCATTTCAAAGCAAACTTGTTTACATATTAATTTACTATTAGTTGGTGATTATGGCTAACATCATGAGCCCGGTTATCGGATATATTGAGGAAGATATTGCAGTTATCTTTAAAATATTAAAACCACTCCATTAAAATACACCCGAAAACTGAACCTTTTGAATTAACTGTACACATAAAATAAGTTAACCATAATAATAACATTTTACTGGAAATCTTGTAGCTTTTACAATTTTAGAGAATGGTTTAAAGGAGTTGAAGAATGTTTAACAATCATCTTTTGCAGGTACTCAACTGCAAGTATAGTTTTTTACATGTTCAGTTCAGCTTCAGATTTTATGCCACGCAAATCATTTTAATTATCTTTATTTATTTTTTTGTCATTTTATGTATTTTCTTTTAACACATCGAATGTATTTTTTAAAATATGTTTGTATGTTGTTATTATTTAATTCATATTGTTACATTTACAGAGCTCTGATGATGATAGCCGTTGCTATCGAAGCGTCGGCAAAGTTTTTTAAATAAATTTTTGACTGCTCGTCCGTTTTTTTATTCTTCCCAACTTTAAAATAAAATAGGGAATTATGCCCTGCGTAAGTTATTTATTAGTAACAATTAAAAAAAATTAAATGCCATAAAAACGATATTTCGGATCGAAATATATATCATAAATGCATTAGGATTGTATGAGGCAGAATCAAAATTCGTTGTGGATTAGTTTTCTTTTCATGGACTAAACGCATTGAAAAGTGGAACAACTTTTGAAGGTTCAGAACCAACCTATGGAAGTTCCTGTAGAACAAATAAGCAGGAAATAAGAAAACTTATTTGGCAATGCTGAAATCTATAAGACGATATTTCTATAAAAAAAAAGCCAATAGGTTAGTGAAGATGAGTAAGTATATATTATTAGTTACTAACGGATATAATGAGAAGAACTACCATATTATTAACGAGAAGATAAAAAGATTCAACTGATACGTCACTGCGCAGCTTTCGTGCACTCTAAAGAGATAGTCAATTGTATTCGGGGACTAACGAAGAAAATCTTCGAATTCGTCAAAGATACGAAACTCCACTTTTAAGAGTAAAATAAAAAAAATTACAGGGATTATCGCTCTTGGTACGAATGCATTGGGATCTCGAGAACCCTAAGAATTACAAAAAAGTTGCCACATAAGTAGGGTAGTTTGAATATGTATTTGTTTGTTTGAATGCACAGGTCACTAAGCATTAGACAAAATAAAGATTAACCAATTTTTTTTGTTTATAAATTTGTTATATGAAATAACACGAGATTCTGATTTTCACTTTCTTAAGGCACTTTTAAAATGGCAAATGTGCAGAAATACTCAATTTTTTTAACATTTAAGAGTTACTGATATGAAATTTTATTTTTCATATGTAAGTCAATGTCATGGCTTACTAGGACGTTTCATTAATATCGATATAATTTAGAAAATAAAAAGAGGAAACGGAACCGGTAATAATAATAATAATAATAATAATGACAGGAATAAGACGAAATATAAAATATGGAAAACAAATACATGATAATTTATAGTAAAACTAAAATGTAAATTATAAATAAAATAAAACGACCAATAATGCTAATTGGAGTCAAGTTCCGCGCTGATATGATCAAAACTAAACAATTTACGACAACAACAAAGGTTTATTGTGTACTTCTTTACATGGCGATTGATTTGACTTGCTAATGTGCCTAGATAGGTACAAGGTACACAGCAGGGCGTAGGTTTATTTGGTATTCATGAACGGATGTTTATAATTCTTGGCTATGTATTTTTCTTGCATATTATATAATTTCAAAATTCATAGTACAATTGTATCACTTTAAGTTCCAATATGCTCATGATTTTATTATGAATGTTGGGAATTATAGTGACAATAATGATGTAGAAATGTAACGAACACACACCGATTGAAACCTGCCGAAGTGACGTCCCGACTGAAAAATGCACGACGCCATTTCTAGAAGATTATCGAAAGCGCCTAGACTGTTCGAGAGCCGGCAACATATTCTGATATAAACCGACAGTGAGTGTAGATTCGACTTGTGAAGATAAATAAATTAGTTGAAATAAATAATTGTTGTGTAAATTATTTATTTATTAGTGGTTGCTGAAATGCAAAACAGCTAGCCTATGATAAAGTAGGAGATATTAATAGATGAAATCCAAAATAAATAAGTAACAACAGAAATAAAAAGTGCTGGAGAGGTTAAGACAGAGTAATAAAGTCAGCACCTTTCAAAAGTAAATAGGTAGCGACATCTGTATTCATTTGTAAATAACAAAATATTACGGATATAAATAGTAGAAATTGGTAATTATAAATTTGATAAAATCCAGCAAAACACATATCAAGAAATACTGCACAGAAAACAGCATAAAATGGGCAGCAAATGAGTACACATTTCAGAGAAAACGCCCCCAGTAGTTGCAAACCGGAAGAGTACATAAAACGCAAACGAGAACAGAGAGAATACACGGACTTAAAAAAAGAAGTGGACATCCAAAATAGTATTAAGATCTCCAACAAAAAATACAGATAGCGAGTTTCCAATAAACAATTAAGAAAATATGGATATGGAAAAAATTCTAAAAGCAATTCAGGGAGTGATCGAAGTAATGAACGCTAATAAAAAAGAATTATTAGAAGAAATTAAAGAAAGTAATAGAACGATAAGAAAATTAAAGGAAGAATTAAAAAAAAAGGAATGGATAAGAGAAAAGTAAGAACTTTTAACAAGAATAGAAAAACTTAAAAGAAAGAAGAAATAAGAGAAAAACGGGACAAAAAGAATAATATAATAATAAAAGGAGTAAAATTAGAAAAACTAGCAAAAGGAAGAAAGGGCTAAAGATAATTCGGCTACAGTAGCTTAAATAAAAAATTAAAATAAATGATAAATGGTTTGCGTGGAATAAGTTAGAAAATAAATAGAAGAAACAACAGAGAAGAGTACAGAAAATTTTTTCAAAAAGAAAAGCGATAGGACAACATACTTTTGCGTTAGAAAATATTAAAATAGGTTTTTGGAATATAAAGGGAATCAAGAGAAAAGATAAAATTTTGGAGTATTATAAAAAATTACCATATTATAGGATTAACAGAAACGTGGGTTCAAGAAAAGAATTGGAATACAATAAAACAAAAACTACCTCAAGAATTTAATTGGAATTGTGTATATGCTACAAGAGTTCATAAGAAAGGAAGAGCAAGTGGAGGTATCATCACAGGGGTAAAAGAATATCATAGAAATAAATTCAAATAATAAGTTTACAGGAAATATTCAAGAAAGACAATTACAGCTAGATAAGGAATTATGGAGAATAATAACGATATATAACAACAATAATTTACAGGCGATACTAGAAGAAATAAATGAATATGTTTTTGAAACAAACGAATGCAATTTGATAATCGGGGAAGACTTCAATGCCAAAATACGCGTAGAAGGCGGTTGGTGTAATATACAGACGGGTGAAATTGAAAAACACATCACAAACGAAGAAGAACGAGGTTGGACGATCTTAAATAGAAATCATTATGGGATAAAAGAGGAGAATTTACGTTTATAAATCCGAGAAATGAGGCATGAGTAATCGATTATGGAATAACTAATAACGGAGGTCAAGAAAAAATATTGAAATTTGAAATTATTGAACAAACAGAATCAGATAATCAACTTAAAGCAATAACATTACAGAAACGACGTAATTTTATGCTAAATATGAGCGAAGAAATAAGGACACAATAGTACAGTATAAAGAGAAGACATAAACAAAAGAATACCAGCACAACAACAAAAAAATAGAAGATCGAATAATGGACTGAACGACCGAGACACACAAAGCTATGACAAAGGTAAATAAGAGGAAAATGTAGGGGCAATTATCAGGAACCCTTGGTGAGATAGAGAATGCGAAATGCAGAAAAGAGAGACAATAAGAATTCTAAGATACTACAGGAAAGGCCACGTAATGCTCGAAACTTACAAGCTAAAATTGAAGGTTTATAAAAATACATGCAAAGAGAAACAGATAATATATAACCAAAAAGCTTCGCAAGATCTTTATGAAATTACTTCAGAGGCACAAGCATATAAATATAAAAAGAAGGAGAGAAAAAATTCATGGAAACAGCACTTCAAAACACGGAATAGACGACAATCCAGAAAGTGGGCCCGAAGAAGAACAAGCAATGGAACAAGAAATAGAAAACATCACCTAAGAAAAGGTGAGAATACAAATTAAAAGACTCAAGAAAAATAAAGCATGTGGAGAAGATGAAGTCCCTATCAAGGCGTTGATGCACGGAGGGGAAAAAACTATTACGGAGATAATAAATGAAGTTTGGAAGGGATCCAAAATCCGAAAGCAATGGACAAAAGGGATTATAATTTCCATACAAAAAATAGGAGACACAATAACACCTTAACAATTATGGCTGAATAACGCTTTTAAACACAATGCATAAAATTTATGACATGATTTTAAATCAGAGGCTGCCAGACGAGCTAGAAGGTAAACAAATTTTATCTGAGTCTCAATCGGGATTCCGGCGGTATAGAAGTATAATTGATAACATATATGTTTTAAAGTACCTAATAGAGCAATAAATATCAAAAGAAAAAGGAAAATTATATGCGTTCTTTATAGATTTGAAAGCAGCTTTCGACAATATCGACCGCGAATTACTAATAATGACACTGAGAAAGAAAAACATAGTGGGACACTTAATTAAGAAGGTGCAAAAAATATACAAAGACACTTTTAACACAGTAAAAGTGGGACAAAAGCAAACAGAGCAATTTTGGACAGCAAATGGACTAAGGCAAGGATGCCCGCTAAGTCCACAATGTAAACAATGCAGGAACACAGACCACCACAATCAAGAAACGCTCATAGCTTCAAAAAATTATAACACATGTCAAGAAAATACATTTTTCAACCGTTGTTCGCCATAACATCAGATATTGAATACCATTTCCAAAAATCTGTTGTGGGCACCACAATACCTCCCGTCATAGATTACTTATCGAACAATGCACGAACACGGACTACCACTATCAAGAAACGCTCTTCCCTTAAAAAAATTATGACACATGTCAAGAAAAGACATTTTTCAACCGTTCTTTTGTTTCTTTAAAAAGCACAGGTTAGCAGATTTAAACGAAAATATCAAAATATAATTTTTCTTTAAGGTGTTGTCATTCCCAAATGGTGACAGTAAGGAGAAAATGTTTCAAACAATACTTGTAGATAATAATATTTGAAACATTATTCTAATAACAAAATTTTCATTAAACCATAATTTACTGAGATATTTTAAAATAACTTGATAGGGCTTCAAGTAAACTACCACTTCCGGTTATGGGATTATCACTAAAAACTAATCAGCTCTTCCAAAGGCTATACAATTGATATATACAAAATACCAAAATTTTCAGTTTAGCAGTTTTTGATAAACCGTAACTCCAGAGATCCACACAAACTGACAGACAAACTTACAGATAGGCAAACAGACAGACAGACACACACACAGTCATCATCGCGAAACTATTAAAATCGTATTCTAGGGACCCTAAACCGTGCTTATCCACTAAAAATTTACTACTCAATTTTTAGCATGATTCCTAAACCTCCCTTAGAGCATGTGACGGGAGGTAAAAATGACAAACAGGAGGGGTAACAGTAGGAAATATAAAATTCTGGACAATTGCTTACGCAGAAGACTTACTTCTTCTTGCAAAAACAGAAAAAGAAATTCAATCAATTATTAAAAGATTAGACAAATACCTAGAAAAGAAAAAATACTACTAAACGTAGAAAAATCAGAAATTATGTAATTCAAAAAAGGTGGTTTAAAAGAAAATTAAATGGGGCTAATGTATTTAGTATTTTAGACGCAAAGAAAGGGTTTTAACAACTATATTTGACTCACTTAAGTTAGCGTGTAACTACATTTAATGGACCATATGATCGTTTTGTTTTTAAAAGGTTTTCCGTTTAGGCAAAATACAAAAGTTTGATAACATAGAAGGGGTTGAAATCTATATTGATGATATTATCATCTGGGGAAAAAACCAAAATGAAGATGATGACAAGTTAAAACAGGTACTAAAGGGAGCAAAAAGTAGAGAAATTTTATGGTCATTTGCCGCCTCATGAGTGGATGATTGTGAATTTGTGTAAACATAAAAAACGACCATGCTCTTCAATGGGATTCGAACCCACGACCTCTGGCGTGCTAGGCTAGTGACATAGCCAAAATATTTCTCAATTATATTAGACTGTATTCTGGAAGTCACACAGAACAGATTACTATAGTGATTAGATATGTTAATTTCAATAATATTTTGAAAAAAGTCGAAATATTCGAAAACTTTATTGAATTTTGTTTCGTTACGGATGCAACTGATAGTGGTTTATGCGAAATTGTAGATAATTTATTTTCAAAATTGAATTTAAATATTTGTAATATGAGGTGATAACGTGCAAAAAAAATAATTTTAGACAATAATAATCGCGCTTTCTTTGTACCATGTTAAGCCCATAACTTGAACTTAGTTGTAAATAATGCTGCTAAAATTTCACATGAGACAGTTAATTTTTTCAATATAATTCAAGAAATTTATAATTTTTTCTCAGCGTCTACTAAACGATGGTCAATCATTAATAAACATGTGTCAAAATTAACTTTTAAACCATTAAGTGACACTAGATGGTCAAACAGAATTGATGCAATTAGGCCTTTGAGGTACCGTACTGGTAAAATACTTCATGCGCTTCTAAAAATTTCCGAGGATTGCACTAATGATTGTACTCAGAGCTGGGAGTATCTTACATAAAAAGATATTCGACAGTATCTAAGATACTAAAAGTATCTAAGATACTTTATCTTAGATACATTCTATTTTATGTAAAATGTAACTTTTATTTAAATACTTTTTAAAAGTATCTGTATCTTTTATCTTAAAAAATTTCTTATATCTTAAAAAAGTATCTTCTATCTCATAAAGTATCTTTTATCTTAAAAAAAGTATCTTTTGTCTTAAAAAGTATCTTTTATTTTAAAAAGTATCTTTTATTAAAAAAAATATATCTTATTTGCAAATATTTAAGGTGTGCCAGTGAAATATTTTGAAATATCTGATATATTTTTTAATGTTTACGCTTACAATTAGTATAAATATTTAAAATTTACTCAAATATTTCTTAAAAGTACCTAACTAAGATATTTTAAAGTCATTAAGATATTAAAAAGTATCTTAACTATTTATATTAGATACTTTTAGAAATATTTGTATCTTAAGATACTTGAGTAAAAAGTATCTAGATACTTAAGTATCTTTAACAAATTTATGTAAGTATCTTAGAAAAGTATCTAGATATTTATTAAAAGCATCTTTCCCAGCTCTGATTGTACTACTACCCATAAAGCACATACATTAGCTGCAAGTATACAAAATTATAAATTCATTTGTGGATTGGTTATGTGGAACGATATTTTGAACAAAATTAACGTTTTGAGTAAGACGATGCAAAGTTCTACCATAAATGCAAATTTTGTGTGACCTATCTAAATGATTTAATAATTTATTTTGAAAAGTATCGTTCTTCGTTCTGATGAAAATTCTGAAACTGTACTTCTTGAAGCAAGTGAAATTGCTAAAGACTTAGATATGGAACCAACTTTTCCACCAATTCAAAATTTCCGTATACTAGAAGAGTACCCAAACAATTCACTTATGAACAAAGGGACGAAGTTGTTGTTGATCCAAAACTTAATTTTAAAACAGAGTTGTAGATCAAACATTATCTTCTCTCAATAATAGATTTGAAGAGTTGAAAAATTATAATAATGTTTTCTGTTTTTTTAAGAATATTCTAGAAATGTCTGATGAAAATCTTTTAAAAATTTACATTTAAAATTGGCAGATGATATACGAGGTGAAAATTATATCGATGGTATAGATTTATTTGAAGAATTAAAATCTTTGAAGATACATGTTTCAACAACAAATTTGATGCAAGATCCTTATAAAATTTTAGAGAATCTATTCCGAAATGATTTAATGTCTAAATATCCAAATACTGCCATTTTCTTTAGAATTTTACTAACATTACCAGTAACTGTTGCAACTGAAGACAGATCTTTCCCAAAACTAAAAATTATTTAAGAAGTACAATGATACAGAATAGACTGAGTAATTTAGCTCTTAAAGCTATTAAAAATGAAATTTTAGATGAGATAGATACTAGCGAAATTATTACAGAAATTGTTGATATAAAACCACGAAAAGTAAAATTTTTGTAAATTCTAAAAGTGAAAATTATTATTATTTTACAATAATAGTTATTGTATATAAATAGATGTAAATAATATTTATTTTGTTTTTTTATACAAAATGTTATTTTTGTTTTGTTGACTATGTAACTTAATAAAAATTACTTATTTCTTTATTGTTTTTAATTTCATTTATTAAATTGGGCTGTTTTATTCTTAATATTATCTGAAGGACAATTTTTAAATGTAATCTTTATTCGCTCATCAGATAAAGTTAACCAGCCATGAAAATGTCAACCTATAACCTATGGATGTCTAATGGCCAGTTTTATACTGTGACTTAAATTTACTTTTAAAGTAAATTTATTTGTTTTAATAAGTGCATATCATTTGAAAATTTTACGACGTCAAATATTTTATTGTCATTTGGATAACATGATGTAAATTTAGCATGGCAGCAAATTTAAATAGAGTCAAAATTTCTTTATAAAACCGGGCATTAATCTTTTATCCATAATATAATATAAATAAAGTTATAATAAAGATATGTACAGGTTGTTTGATATCCATGTTTAAAAATATTCTGGGGGCGCCAAATGTGTTATTGCACACGGGCGGCCAAATGTATAGCGAGGGCCCTGCCCGTGTCCTAGTGTAATGTAACAAACGATTTGCTATAGTTACAATATATCAACAAAATTTCATTTTGCTACTTGTTTATGTGTGTACCGATTTATTTATGTGAAAATTTGTCAAAATCAACGTTTTAGTACCATTTCTTCGGCAAATGTTAAAGTTTATACTATGAATTCATGAAATAATCTTGACATATACCGCTCGTGCTAAAGAATTTAATCGATTAAATTTGATGTCTCGCTTATTCGTAAAATTATGCTTTTGAAAAAGTATTTCAGTACATAATAATTTAATCTTAAAGCAAAATTTATGGCATAAGCTAGACATGTCAAATTTAATCGATTAAATTCTTAGCACTCCTGATAACTAATGAATAATATATGAATAATGTTTTCTCATGTAAATTTATTGATTAAATGGCAGGATTTAAATAGGTATACGTTTTATTGGACGTTATTTCCTCTAAAATATGTAATTAAGCAAGTATATTTACCAGAAAAACTAATTTATTATGTTAAAGCTCTATATCCTGTGTATTCGCATTCAGTCTGTGTAATTCTTTTTGTTTTAGTATTATAGTTGCAGATGCAAAGTTTATGTCAATAGAAACATTGTTTTATTTTGTAATTATTTTTATATTTCCTGATAGAATAAATCAGTTAGGAATAGGGAGGAAGAGTAGAGCAGAACACTACAGTGCGTAACAACCAGAGCTTTTCCGTTTTCATAAAATAGTGATTTGAACACGAAAGTGAACGTAACAAAATAGTTGTCATCACAATGTTGAATAAATTGGAGAGTAGTACATACGTATACTAGACGTGATCATGTCTGGAACACATTTGTATATGGTGTGTGATGGATAAAAATTTTATTAATAAATTGGGAGTGAGTCAGTTAAGGTGGTTTGGCAACCTTGTGCGAGTGTCTAATGAAAGGTTAGGGAAACTTATATGTGCGGGTGAGATTGAGGGTGAACGATTGCGTGGGCGTTTGAGGAATGCGTGGTTAGGTATGATTGATGGTTTGTTGCGTGTTCCGAGAGTGATGAATTGACGAGCATATATGAATCGCACTATGATGTGGACAAGACGAAAGTGATGCACCAAAATAAGAAAAGAGGAGATTGATTGTTGATTATCTGTGTTTTTGGGTTTGTGCTACCCAATGAGTGGGATAAAGCATGACGCTTATATGTATGCATGAATAAATTTGAATAGTATATGTACAGATATAGTCATTGAAATCTGATGTTTTTAACACAAACATCTAGAAAATTATAATTCCTAACGATAGAAAATATAGACAAAAGTGTCAAATAAAAATTGTAGCGATTACTATATCTTTTTGAATATGACAAAATTCGAGGCTACCGAAAATTTTATATCAAAGACAGTTACGTTTAGATAGCTATGAATATATCAAAACTAAACTTAACTGGTGCTCCCAAGTCAGAATTTTTCCCGAAGAACAAGGTTTTCATTCGGTATGGCAAGACCAATGTTTAACGAAAAATAAGCTTGATGAGATTATTACCAGTTATAACACTACAATAAAACAAACAGATTTCAACAGACGTCAATTATCAACCTACAGCTCGTTATATAAAACATTAAAAGACGATACAGACACTGAGCAATATTTACACATTAAACTACCTTCGATCAAACATCAAATAATATGCCAAATTAGACTATCATGTGATAAATATATAATAATATTCTACAAGAATATAAAAAAGAAATTAAGTATACAGAATTATGTTCATTATGTTATCTTAATAAGAACGAAAGTATTTTCCACTTTTACATGGAATGTCCCATTTACTCGAATATACGAAATGTAGTTTTAATAAAATACTTCCCCAATAGAGACGTAAACCCAGACAACTTTTACTTGTTATTAAAAAAATTAAATACAGAGTTCATTAATTATATTTTTATCTATACAATAAACGAATCTAAGCTACGCAGTTTTTGTCGGAATTAATGATTTGTGATTCTACATTATTGTCAGTAATTTTTTAATTTTTATTTGGTTGTACCTATGTACTTACAAATAATTAAAATGTATACATGTTTACAAAACGCATATATGTTTTCAATTAGTTTGTATGGGCCGAATGCCCGATAGCAAAATAAATAAATAATAATAATAATATGACAAAATTTACCGTAACTGAAATATTTACTGAGATATGCTCAGAAAAATTTGATAGATCTTCAAGTAAACTATCATTTCCGGTTGATTGCTACCAAAATATAATCAACTCTTAATTAAAACATAATATTAAATATGAATTTTAAAAATGCTATCTTTATTAGATTTTCAGTTATTGTGGGTGAAAAAGTCACTCACACACACACGTCATCGTGAAAATAGTAAAATCGTGTTCTAGGGACCCCAAATCGTGCTTATCCATTGAAAACTCACTACCGAAAATTTTGACCCGTCACAATACCTCCCTCACAACTTTTACTGTGTATTGAATTGAAATGTGGAATATAAGGACTTCAGTGCTATTTTTGGACATTGATGTAAATTTTTATCTATTCACTTTACAGCAAAAGTGTAAATACAGAAGTTGTTCATAATTTAAAAATGAATACAATAAGCCCCCAGCTAAATGTTTGTATTTCACGATATGATAATTAAATTAAAATAAATATTTATTTGAAATGTAACACGCTCTTGAAAAATTAAACAAAAATGCAAAATTATTTACTATAGAAATTTCGTAGAAGATTGTAATGATAGAATGGCGAATTTTAGAGTTAAATTCTTTCTATTTCTTTCTGTTAAATACATAAATAACCTTAAAACTATTATGAAATTACGTGTTACAAGTTTCCTAATATTTTTATTTGACTGGTAAAACGTTAAATACTAATATTTAGGTAACCAAATGGGCCGATGTATCAAAAACATAAAAAAAATCAGTGCAGATAAAAGTTTGACGCTTTAATCAAATCAAAATTATTTCTTATAGAACTCATCAACGTAACAAAGTTATTACGAATTTACTCTAGTCCACGTAGTCCAATGGATCTAATATTTGTGTGATTATTGCACTACTTATACTTTAAATTTATAGAAGGTTGACATCTATGAAATTGTATTTGTATATTAATATTAATATTTAACTTACCCGAAAGAAATGCATAAAATCATTTTCATTTCTAATTCCAGCAATTTTAGCAGAGGCAGCAAATAAATTGGCAATAATAGAAACAGCCAAAAACAAAACCAGCCACACGTGAAAATTAAAGGGAAAGATAACATTTTGCCAGGACATCCACGGATCGTCGTACACAGAATACAGCACTGTGTAAGCTTCAGAGTTAATCGAAGTAGTAAAATCCACGGTTTCCATTCGTTGATGTGTCAGGGTAATGCCCCCCATCGCGAAATCAAATCTACCATTTCGTACAGCTTCTATTAATTGGATCCAATTGTTCTCCGTGCTGTTGAACTCTTTCATGTAAAATTTCATGTTTAACTTTTTATGCAGCGTGTGTATTAGAGCAGCTTCTGATCCAAGCATTTGTATATAAAACGTTGTATTGTCTATCTTGATTTGTCTATAAGTCAGAAACTTATTATAATTTTTTTTCTTACAAGGAAACTTCTTCTAATGTATATAGCAAGTTTTTTTTTTCCGAATAAAAATATTAAATAAGTGTACGGGCCGATATATTAACAAGTGAACATAAATGGTGTAGTGTGTATATATAAATGCATTATTTGTATACAAAGGAAACCTCAAAAAAAGGATTTCCGTTAAAAACTGGTGCCTATCAACTTTACGAGTATTTTAGAAGGAAACATTTGGAACGATAATTAAGTTGGTGATAGTGACTTTTGATTGGTTTTGACCTGTGATATATAAAGTTTACCGATAATTTTATTTTTCTATCATGAATTTAACTTATTAACTTCAACAAGAACTCAATGATATCTAGTACTACTTTGTAAATTTGTATTTAGAGTTTATGTGTGATTTTGGAACTAAGATTTAAAAATGCAGAGAAATTATTTTGTACCAAGCAAATTTGAAATGGGATATTCCGACATTTTTATTTTATTTATTTTTTTTTTTTTTTTTTTTTTCATTAGTACTGACCAGGAAGACTATCAATATGTAATTTTGAGTAACAAAATATGTACATTAAATTAAATATGACATTTTTTTATTTCACTGCAAATTTTCATATCATCGCTCTTATGACGTCATATCGATATTGACATCTACAACGAACTTCATGGCCTAAATTCACATGTCCATGACAGCCATTGTTTGTTTACATACGATTTCAGTAGCAGCGTATATTTCAGTGTTTGTTTATGGTAAAAATAGGAGTATTATTTAACAATTATGGAACCTCAATATAAAAATTATATTAAATAAAGAATTCGAATTAATTCAATTTATAACATACCTGATTCTAAATGAATAAATGTTTAAAAATACTAATCTTTTAAACAATAAACGTATGTAAACAAACAAAAATGAACTAAACTTGTTGGAGAGTTGCTGCAAACAAAATGAACGAAATATTGAACAAGAAATACCCGCGCTGAGCGCGTTCTAACTACTGCCACCATTTGTGTTTTTTTTTTAAAACATGCTGTAGCACCGATTTGACGTCTCAGATTTTAAAGACGTTTCTAGAGTTGTTGAAATTCCAATTTTCTAACATTAAATTATGAATTCAAACTTTGTTAGACAGAAAAAGTTACTATTTCACATAAATTCCATATCATCGGAATACCCCATTGTTCCGCAAATGTATACCAATTTTTTTTTAATCGTTGAATTATTAATAATATAAATAAAAAGATTAAAAATTAGGAGAAAGAATTCGAAATTTAAATTTGTCAAAAATAGAGGTCAATAAATTTAGTACATGTCAAAACAATAATAAAAGTTCACAGAAAGTTGCGATTTTATTTAAACATTTAAATTAGAAAACATTATAAATAATTTAACTGATATACATATTCTCTAAAACTAAGAATTTCTGAGTACATGTTTATATTTATTGTTTTGAAATGTACTACCGACCCTAATTTTTCTGAATACATGCATAATTAATTTTTAATCCTAGAAACTACAGTTTTATTTGATTTTTTTTGCATAATATCTATTGTGCATGCATGTACTTGTAAATTTAAGATTACATTACCGGATATTTAACATACTTAATTCGAAGCGTTATGACGTCAAGTCCGTTTGCATTATAGTTAATTATATATTGGAAATACAATAAAATTTAAGGAATATATGTTATGCGATATCAAAATGGATAATTTATTTATTTGATAATTTGTTTCTTTATATTCGACAATGGTCACTAACCCCATATGAACTTTACAAGTCGTAATCACATAAAAAAAATTTCCGATCGGAAAATAAATAATTAGTTTAATTACCTTGCCCAGAAGAAAGGCCTGTATATTGCATATGCCACACTAAATACCCATCCATTAAAATCATTGAATTGGTTCTTATGAATGTCTAACAACGAAACTGTCATATTATAATTATCAGTAGCATTATTTGATAAAGATGCAATGTTTTGTAACATTCTACTTTTCCTTCCACAATAGAAACATACTGAATAAAGCGTTAAGTTTCGAGTGCTTAGAACAAACATAGAACCGGCTTTATTCAGCCGATGTCTGGGCCAATATTTAAACCCATCTGATGTAGTGTTCTTTACATCGTTATTGTCAACAACAAAAAATAGTACGTCAATATGCGTTAAAGAAAGAATACTCATGTCTGTAAATTCTGCGAATTGAGTATAATTTTCCAATAAAATCACATGTAAATATTTGTTTCCAACTGGTTGTTGAATCGGAAATTCATAATTTTGCATCATTACAGTTCCGCTTACATCTGCATTTACAATAATGTAATCCATTATATATCTGCTTGTGTTATCGTAGTGAATCATCACATTATGGCCAGTAAAATGAGATATTATGTTGCAAATTATGTCATTTTCTAGTGTTGAATTTACGTTAAAATTAAAACTGTTAGTGAAGAATACACATAAGATTAAGGAGACAACAAAATGCGTGCACATTATTGTATTTTTACAGACAACTGCAAATATTATTTTTTATACAAATTGATTAAGATGTCAGGCTAATTCAGTGTTTAGGAAAAAGTGAATAATGACTACTGTTTGAAACAATCACAAGTTTGTTCGTTTGACAATCTATTATTTGGGTACGTCAATATCCTTTTGAAGTGTCTGGTTCCTAGTTATTATACAATTAGTTTCAATTATTTTTTGCCTATTTTCTTGTTAACATTGTTAATTTTTTATTACATTTATACTTCGACACACCGATATGAGTCCACGGCATAAATTTCCGGTAACTTCACGCATCCAAGAACGTACGTAATGAATCGAGAGAATTTTGAAAAATGAAGTTGAGCTTAAAAGTGGTCAGGTCAAATTTTAAGCGGGCCGCCCACTACAATGGTTTGAAATAAATAAAACAAAATTATACTGCCTTCATCCCGCTTAATAGTAATATTTGACTTTGCCTAAATGCAATTTAGTGATCTGGCTGACCTAGCGATATGTTCTCCGCGACAAATAATTATTTATGAATTTATTATTCAAGGATAAAATGGCTTAAATGAAAGTTTAATATGTTTTTGCAAGGAATCCGAATATATAAAAACAATGAAATTTAAGAATTGCTTTTCGCCCTAACCCTTTAAAAAAGTAACGAGCGGGTTAATTATTGTAGACCCCCCCCCATCTCTTCCACCTGCCGCAATTTAATTTTTTTTCTAATAATTTTTTACTACTGTGCATATATCTCGAGTTATATTATATTAAGTGGTAAAGTAATATAGAACACCTGTATTTAATAATAATTGTATAAATACAGACTTACACTGTACATTAGATGTAACATTAAGGAAATAATGAAGAAGGAGCGATGATCGACTGTGATGATAAATAAAATTAATTTTTTTTTTTCGGAATGCAGTCACTAATTTAAATACAACATTTCGGTCCTAACTATGACCTTTTTCTCTTTAGCGTTATTGAAATTTTGTTGCTAAAATGGAAATTAAAAATATTTAATTCTCGTTAATAATAATTAAAAAATATACAATTTCACAATACATTAAAATAAATGAAGCAACAATTAAAACGTAGCATATGTATACTTAAAACAAATTCAGTAGTTTTATTTTAAGTATATGTTATGTTTTAATTGTTGCTGTAGAATTATTTATATTTTTAACTTCATTTATTTATTTTAATGTGTAGTGTAATTGTGTGTTTTTTTTATTGCCGACTAGTATTGAATATTTTAAATTTCCATGTTAGCTGTAAATATTCAATTACGCTAAATTTACGCTGATGAGGGTCATAGTTATTAGTTAAATAAGTTACCTGCATTCAGAAGAATTTTTTTAATCTTATTAAAAAAATAATTTTTTTTTTGCGTAAAAGTGTCCAGTGAATTTTATGCAAAAATTCTTTAAATAAATAATAAAATTCTGCTTCAATATCAGTAATCGCATTTCATTTTGCTTGTTTTGTCACCAAAATAATTTGTTTTAACGTTTTATAAGAATTGTTTTTTTATAGTAATAGTCATGGAATTGACAAAAAATTAAAAAAATATGGTGTGCGCATCACACTACTTCCTTATACATACAAAACTAATTAAATATGTATGACTTGTTCCTTGCGTATGGCTTTATTTTGACAATTATTTGATATATAGATATTATACCGGTTTAATTTTTCGTTCTCATTGTAACTCTGATTCTCTGGCTCTAGTCTTTAAAACTTTCTAACTAATAACACAAATATTGCTTTTATAATATTGCAAATTAGACATATTTTTGACACTTTATAATTATTTGATATATAGATGTTCAAAATATTTAGTTTTTGTTCGCATTGTAACTAAGGTTATTGAAATATATTATTAAATATATATTTTAGTTTATCTCCAAAATAGAAGCATATACAAAAAAAAATGCATATTACATTTTATGTTCCAAATATTTTTGCTAACATTTTTCATTTGACACTTTTTATCACAGCTGATTCTGCTTCTGAAAAAAATAATTTTATTATTTTGTGTGTCCAGTAAATTTTTTCTTCCGGTTTTTCAATTTTATTGAAAATGAACTCAGCTCTTCATATTTTTATGAAACTTGTATATCTTGTCTCCTTCATGAGATATTGCGCACATGGACATCCATCCATTCATCCTCACACACAGATATTATTGGAAAATTGGTCTTAACGGATTCAGTGGACGTCAAAATATGTATTTCCGTAAATCGTCAGCGATTTTTTTCATTATTTCAATACTTCCTTATACCTATTTTGTATAAGAAAGTAAAAAGATGTTATAGCAATCAAAAAAGTCTAGTTTATTTTGAAAATATGATTGATATGTGTAGAAATTTTCGGCAGAAAACACTTCACTTAAATAACAGGGGCAAAGCCATAAAATTCTTAAATTATTTTTAATGAATTGTCAATATGAAACTTGCTACTTATATCAAAAACAATATCATATGAATTTTTTTAAATACCATTACCTAATATGACAATTAAAATGTACATTGAGTACAAAAGTAATTACAGTTCAACAACTTAAGTGACTAAAAAATAGGTAATTATCGACATAAAGCAAAGTTACAAATAATTAAATATAATTTAATTTTATTTAATATTTTAATATTAATTTATAATAAATAAAAGAATTTTCATACAAGCAATTGTTTTATATATTTTTCTTCTTCATTATAATACTGAATGTAATTTTTAATGAATTTTTTTGTGAGTATTTCAATAAAGGTCATTCCATTTCAGTACAGGTGCCATTGCCAGGATACTTATTTAGAATTATCAAATATTGGAACCGTGAAAGCGGGACAGATTTATTATTAAAATATAAATTAATGAGGAAACAAAATCGTGGTCGTAGAAAAGGTATAGTATACAACTCGCATGGAATGTCCATTTCATACTCGTATGATTTGCAAACTGTCATACCCGTAGGAAATGAGTAGCATTCCCTGCTTGTTGTACAAAATATTATCTATCATTATAAAAAAGCTATCTTTATACAATTTTCAATCCGATTATTTCAGTTACAATACCTGCAAAATGAAATGTGATGTCTACTTAATTCAGATATATTATATGGTAGTAGGACAACTAACTAAACTATTAATTACTTTTTTCTTAAATTTTTATTTGTTAATTTATATGTAATTTGTCTTATTTCTGGAAAAATAATTCATAAATTCATTCTCAGGCGAACAAAAATTAGTATTTGATTATTTTGAGGTGTAGAAAGTTAAATATCACTAACATGAAAAAAAAATATTATTTTTTACTACTAGTTCCATTTAAAAAATTAGAAGTTTGTGCCATTTTGAATATGAGCCATAGAAAAAATATTTTTCTACACTAGTGATTAGACATAAAAATATGTACTTTTTTTATTTGAAACATATTTATGAATATGCAAAAGTTCAAAAATATGGGAATATTTTCTAAAATATAAATAAAATAGAAAAAAATATATTTGAAAAGTGGTATTGCGGGAAATACGTACTGTCAAAGATTATAATAAAAATGGTGATCTAAATCTTGCAAATCTAAATAGGTATTACTTACATTGACGATATTAACTCTGACATCAATGTTAATTATATTATAAACTTTATAAATTTTCTTAATACGAAAGAATACCTGCAACAATATTTGTAATTCAAATATTTGGATACTTAGTATAGTATCTTCAAACTTTAACTGTAATGTAGATCATTGTATTGATCCATGGTTGCCAGAGGATAATCTTCATACTGCTTTGAATATTGAATTAACACAACAAATAATAGTAATTATAAATCGTGCTCAAAAACAGAGACCAATTATTAACATAAAAAAAGTTATGTATGTATCATGCATAATTTATTAAGCACAGTTAATTGGAACTGTATTACGGAATGTAACAAAGTGAAGGTTGATAAATTTCACAATAAAGTGTGCGATATTTTGGATGTGTCCCAAAATTTTAGAGATGTAAAAGTTCATATCCGATTTGATATAACAAAGAACTTTATATACATATATACGTATAGTCAAAGGCGTTTTATTTGTTAAATAATATTTCTGCAATATCTTGCTTCCTTAATCAAGAAATTTAAATCTTCATCGAAATTAGTGAACAAATTTAATTTTACTTATTATGTAGAGGCTAAATTAATGTTCGAAAACATAAAAAAAATTTAATTAGTAACCATGGAAATCTTACAGCAAATATGCGGAGAATTTTTTATGAAAACTGGGTTTTGCTTGGAAAACAATGAAGTAAGAAAAATGCAAAATTATATTTCATAGTTAATATATTATAAACTATTATATTAAATAAACATTTTTGGTAATTATTAGTTTAAATTTAGAACAGTTTTGTTTAAATGTTTGAAAATAAAATTTGAATTTGAAAAAGCTGATGGGGATATACCGGGTAACTTTCATATTTTATGCATATATAATATCCCTGATTAAACACTCGAGCAGTAAGACCAGGTTCGTCAGTAAGGAAAAGGTAAACTATTTTTCATATTCAATATAAACTACTACATATATTAAATACGTATTTATTTTAGAAATGGATTTTAATAAACTGAATGAGAAAGGTCAGTTAACTAACATTCAACCCAGTTGAAAATTAACGTAATTAGAAATAAATAAAACTTCTAAACTAATAGATATCAAAGCTGTCAACACCGGATTTGGATGAAAAATCAATGCCGAATGTGAAGAATTTGCTACATATCTTCCAGGGCGATTCGATACCTTAGCAGATGAAGAATTAAGAGATTTGAGAAAAACTGTTTCTAGTTTGAGTTTAAAATATACTGGGTTGAAAGGTTACGGTGTTATGGGTAAAAAAGCCCGACTAGTAGAATTTTAATATACTTATTATTAATATGTATGTATTTGATTGTAACTAGATATATGCACACACACGCACGCACGTACTTGCACACACACACGCACTTGCACACACACGCGCACTCGCACACACACGCACACGCACGCTCGCACACATACACATACAGACATATACACACAGGGAATGCCGTGTACCGACTAGCAGCAGATAAAACTAAGAAAAATTTCATACTTACGACAATCAAAATAACACTACCGATACAGAAAGCATATTAAACCGTATAATGCAAGAATTCATTCCAGAAAACAACACGTTCGATGACAATGAATTTCAAAAACAAATTCGAACTGAAATTAAAGAACCAATCTCTACCAATGACGACGAAAATTTCACCAAAGAGGAAATAGAAACGATTCTACTTAATATGAACCCGAAAAAAGGCACCAGGTAATGATGGAATTACAAGTGACATTATGCTAAGAATATTTAGAATATTTCCTTTAACTATCACAGAATTGTATAATCAATGTTTAAAAAGAGCATATTTTCCTAAAGAATGGAAAGTTGCTATAATAGTACCCATAACAAAACCAGGTAAAGAAAATTCAGATGAACCTAATAAATTTCGTCCTATCAATTTGACAAATATTCCCATAAAAGTTCTAGAAAATTATTAATTACAAGAATTTTGAAATATGTGAATAATAATAATATGATGAATAACAACCAGTTCGGCTTCACCGAAGGCACGAAGTATAATACAGAAAGGAGAAGACACTTCGTACACCAGGCCCATGAAGCTAGCGGTACCAAAATTTACTTCGGTTGTTGAGCTTGTGGAGGGGATAAGTGGCCATCGCTGTGCTGGTTTAAGTTTGATTTGTACAGAGAAGTGTTTGTGATTTGAACTTTTTTTGTTTATTTACATTTAATTACATTTAAAATGGGCAAAATGTGCTTTGTGCCAAATTGTACAAGCGGTTATGCGTCAAATAAAGAAAAATTACAATATTTAGTGCACTTAAGGACGAAATAGACTTAAATTTGTAGCGGAGAACAATTCCCAGAAAAGTGCTCAGTTCAAAAGATTTTGTATGTGTAAAACTTTTTAATGCGGATGATGTTATTAAGGAATGGACCTGCGGAGCCACAATATTAATATATTTTATTTTAAAATTAAGTTTACATACATTTGTAGGTACCATTACAGGTGCACTTCCGAATGTTTTTCCAAATTGTTCCAGTTATTTAGATATAAAAACAAATACAAAATAAGAAAAAATATTAAATGTGACATTGTACATAAGAAAAAACCTATGACTAAATAAATAATTATTTAAATTTCTGCGGCAGCAGAGTGCCACACCAACAACGAGTAAAAGGCGTGATGATATATTTATTTATTTTTATATTTTAAATTTGGACAGTGGTATGTGAATAACTAAATAAGATATTCAAAGGTTATAATTTGATTATTTTTATTTTGTGCCCAGGTAAAAATATAAATGATTTTTTAATTTAACCTTGGATAAATACTCAATTACATTATAATTAAAGAAAAAAATAAAAATTAGAAGAAAATAGGAATAGTTACATATCTTTCGTTAAATTATCGTTCGATTCGAGTCATCGTTTTTTTATTGAAAAATCAATGTTCTTGATGAAAATATAAGTAATACAAATTTTATTCTTATTCAGTTATATAAAAATAATGCTACTGTATTACCTGTTTCGAGACATTTAATATATACTATTGATAAACTGGAAATATCTCAATCTTGAAATGAAGCATTTAAATTGGTATTGCATAGTAATGTTTGGAAAATAGTTTTGGATACTTTACGTCACAAAAAATGCACTATAACAACCAATGGTACAGAAAACAGTTGAAAACTCCAAGCGGTGGAAACAAATTACGAAATCATCGAAAGAAAATCACTCGACTACGAAAAAAAAGTATGCACTTGCAACAATATTGAAAAATCAATTAAATAAATTAAAATGTTTTGAATGATAAATTAAAAGAATTAAACACGCAATCAATTCAAAAATTATTAATAATGCAGTGCCTTAAAATATCCCAACAAACAAAGAAACAAGGCAGAATATATAAATCGGACTGGTTAATTATTTGTTCCAAATAAAAAAATTAGAAAATAACATAATTCATATTTGTAGTATGTTGTAACAATAATATTATATTAAAATAATGAAAAATTATGTTCTACCAATAAGCGTTCTGTACAACAACCGGCCTCCTACCCTCTCACAACCATCTATCATGAATAGTAAAATTCCGTGCCGCCAGCTCCGCACAAGTGCCAACTCCTATTTATATTATACTTCGTGACAGAAGGTAAGAGTACAACAGAAGGGGAGCGGCCCGAAATCCCGAATCCCAAAATCCCGAATCCCAAGATCCCGAATACCACAATCCCGTACGCTCAAAATAAATTACTGTCTCTTGTGCTTTTTCTCAATTGAAAAGTATAAAAGTGCAGGAAAAATCAAATTAAGCTAAAATTTGGCATGTATATAAAATAAAATAAAAAAGTATACATGTGACAGATTTGTGTAATTCCCAAAATAATTCGTCAAAGGTACATACAATAGTTTTTTTTTTGTAATTAATAATAAAAAAATTTAAAGGTTATCCATTTTATTATGCCGTTAAGGCCTGGCGCGCACTGGCGATTTAAAAGTTGAGTGATTAAAAAAGCACGTACCTTAAAAGTTGCATGCATCAAAATGCTGTCGCGCACTGGTTACTAAATAGTTTATCAATTTTACATATTTTCAATATGGACTTTATAGAGTCGGTATTTGTTGATGCAATTCTACTATATAAATGGAGAAAAGATAAGAAAAAACGATTGGGGGTGCATCCACTTATCTCTGCACGTTTATTAAACGGCCAATTTTAAAACTGTATAACAATTTAAGGGAATATGACAATAAATTTTATAATTACTTTCGTATGAGCAAAAAAGTTTTGATAATTTATCAAAAGTTGTTGGATTATATACAACTCATGAAGATACTCAACTCACATTTCTCTTTCTTTTCTTCAGACGATAATTCATCCCATCTACCTATAAATATTTCGCGCAACTCCGTCCACCTTCTACTTTTTAAATTCTTATCAGAATATGTTTTTAATTTTTTATTGTATAACTTCACTTATAAAATTTTCTGATTGCTGATATGTGAAATATTTAAATACCTACTCGCATTTCATGTAAAAATAATAAAACATATGAAAACTCCTGTCCTCTCAATACGGCAGCAGTGTGAGATATGCGAGCAAATACTACTCCAGACGCCCTCCAGCGGGTAAATAGTTGCTAGTGCGCTCGGTCACATTGAACTACATGCGGTTTATTTTTGAAGGCGATAGTTTCATCGCCTAAAAAATAGAGCCGGTCATAATTTTTTAGATGCCGTAATTAAATAGTTGCCAGTGCGCGCGCTCATTTGAATCAAAGATATCCATTTTTGCAACTAAATAGTTGCTCAACAAAAATCGCCAGTGCGCGCCAGGCTCGCACATTTAACAAACAAATCCTAAGTCTACACACCTCACGCTCGACAAAATCGAATCACAGTACTCGTAGAATACATTTACTTAAAGAATTTTTAGATTCGTTTTGATTACTAAATTTTATGAAAAAAAAAAACAAAATTTCGCATTAATTTTGTAATAAATACTTCATATACTTCAAGTTATATTTTTGTTTTTGTAATTATCACACCAAACTTCAATATTTACAGTCTTAATGTTACTTCCATTCAGTTGTTTTATTATCATATTGATAGAGAATACAAAATGTGATATTCACTTGTGATGTCTCATGAACCTGCAAAAGCTTAAACAGAATGAACCAACAATCAATCTTCGCCTATCATTCCTATCTTGACACCACTTTCGCATCAGTCACATTTATAAATCGTCTTACGCTCATGCAAGTATAATTCTTTAATTCAGAATATCTATAAAACACTAAAACAAGTTAAATTTTTTAATTAACTTATTAAAAACATAATTTAAAAATATTCCCTATTATTCATTAATAATATTAATGTTATGTAAGTATGCACACATTAATGTTATTAAAGACGATACGGGGTTTAAAATTGAAATGTGGAATATAGGCATAGCACTGCTACTTTTTTATGTTGCTGTAAAAATTTACCTATTCGCTTTACAGAAAAAATGTTAATACAAAACTTGTTCAGAATTTTAAAATGCATGAAATAAGGCCCATTTAGTTACCTACCAATGTATTGCATGATTTATATTTATTAGAAATACACGAAGGTGTAAAATTAAACAAAAAATATTTGATATTTCAGGAAAGAGATTTAGATTTATTTATATATTAGTGTTGTATTATTTGTTGTAGAAATTTCTTAGATGATTATAATTATATTACGGCGAATAAGAGAATTATTTTTTTTTCTGTTAAATAAATAAATATCTAACCCTAAAACTCTTTTATGAGATGTCAAATATTTTTCGTACTTGGTCAATTTCCCATGAAAACATCATGGTGGTTATAGAAGATTATACAACTCATAACCAATTCAGCCAATAGCATTTGAGAATTTTACTTAGTTATCATGCATTGATAATCGAATATACCATTGACGACGTGATTTATTCGCTTTGGTGCTTCGCTACGTCTCACCGTCATAGTAACTACTAGTATCACGTTGTTTTAGTTATCACAAATGTCAAATTTCTCATATCTGTTGTCATTAATTTGATTTATTATATCATCATAACGAATACCATTCGTGTGGTCAGTATTATCAGAATATATTGTGTTGATACATTCAACGTATTATTTTAGAATACCACTCCTTCTGCGGTGTCGTGGTATTCCAAAATAATACTTTTCGTGGCAACAACACAATATATCCGATAATACCTGAACACATGTGTGGTATTATATATGAATATACAATAGTATGATACCAGGGTTACAATACATATTCAGTATAAAGGCTTTTAGGTTGAGGGCGTTAGTGCAGAAGTTGTAGATGTCACTCATTTTTCTCTTTGATTGGAGTAGCAAGTAGGTTCTTGTTGGCATCCTCAATGCTGCCAGAAATATGTTTAAGGATGCAAATATGCTTGACGGTGGTATATAGGATGGTGGTTAAATGTTGAATAGTATTTATGCAATTTCCAGCTGGCTTAATAATTTTAGCGAAAAATATTTCAAATAAATTTGAAAAGATTAAAGAACTGCATTCTAAGTCAATGAACAAATTTCATTTTACTTCTTTAATAAAGGCTAAACGACATTAAAAAATATCGATAATTTAATTTTTATAATTAGTAACAATCACAATTATTGTGCACTGCAAACTGAAATACACGTGCGAATTTCGGCTCTGCATTTATTTTCAGTTTAAGTTTTTTTATTCTGTGAATTTGGTTAGCTTCTCACCTCGCTTACTTCTCTCTTGTATCCGTTTGCTTGATTAATTCATTAGCAAAGTGTCAAGCACATTTGTGACGATATTTAATTACTGGGTGTACCTTTGCAACTACATTATACGGATGTTTGTTTTACATACATTTAGTGCTGGAAAATTTTTGTTGTTATTGTAATAAAACAAAAAACAGCTGATCATCGGCTTATCATTTGTTCAGTTTGTAAAAAACGTTGTAGTATTGCTTGTGTTGATATATCTTCAGACGAGGAGAGAAAAATTCGTAATACGGGATTAAAATGGAATTGTCCAAACTGTGTAAATGTATCCAATGATATTGAGAGTCTTAAAGCTATTATCTTGCGTTTACAAAATGATATATCAGAACTTAAATATTCTGGAACAATTGGATCTACATCGTAATCACTTATCGTTATTGAGGAAATAATTAAGGAAATTAGTGAATGGGAAAAACAATCTTTCAATATTGTTGTATATGGTCTACTGACAACTATATTTGTTTAGTTAGATATTGATTCATCTAATATCAAACTAATTAGACTGAGCAAGTATGATCCAAGCAAAACCGTTCCTCGTCCCATGAAAGTTACACTTAAATCTAAAAACGATATTTTAAAGGTTCTTAGAAATATTCTGAAAATATCAGATTATGATAGATTTGCCAACGTTTCCATTTCGAGAGGTCAGACTAGGCGTCAAATGGACGCATATAAATTTGTAAAAGATGAGCTCAGAAAACGTAATTTCTAATTATAATTCTGAAAATGATTCCCAGCACGATATTGTTAATGTTTTTGCGGTACATTTCGCTGATTTTTTCTAACCAAGTCCATCTTATGTTGCTCGAAATCATTTTTGTATTCATTTATATTTCACAATTAATTCGGTTAAAGAAGATGATCTAGTATCCTTAGTGGCATCACTCTCCAATAAATCTACAGCTGGAGATGACCAACTGCCTAGTTCTCTTATTAAAGACGCAAGATTTATCTTTGCTAAACCTCTCTGCATTATTATAAACTTAGCAATCAAGGCAAACACTTTTCCAGTCTTCAAAACGTCTGATAAAAAAAAAATAAAAACTACCGTCCCATTGCTGCTCTAAATAATTTTGTAAAGATTTTTTAAATGGTGCTATACAACTTGATCTACCATAATACACGACCCTTCATATATCAAGTGATCAACATGGTTTCATGGAAGGGCGTTCGACAACAACTAACCTTGCCTCTTTCTCACAATATGTTTGTCAAATATTGGAGACGTGTGGTCAAGTTGATATGATCTACACAGATCTTTCCCGTGTATTTGACTTAATTGACCACGGACTCCTACTACCGTGACTTTGTACTTTTGGAGCATCGCCATAAAGTTGTTGAATTCATAACTTTGTAACAGAATTTGTTATGTGTATTATAATGGATTTTCATCTCTTGACTTTGGGGTGCCTTATGGTGTTCCGCAAGGATCGAATTTCGGACCTTTACTATTTTCTTTTCCTATTCTAGCTTATGCGGATGATATAAAACTTAACCTAAATATTACTTCTCTTGATGATGCGAATTGTCTACAAAGAAACATTTCCAATATAGTGTCCTGGTGCAACAATAATAAGCTTCAAATATATATAAATAAATGCTGCGCAGTTGCTTACACTCGATGCTTTACATCTATTGACTTTCCATATCACATGCAAGGAATATCATTCTGTAAAAGATCATCAGTCCGGGACTTAGGTATTACTTTCTGTTCAAATTTAAACCCTTCTGAACACATTAATAATAACTGACATCAGCTAGTAGAACTCTTGAGTTTTAATTGAGAATATGTATGATGTTTAATGATTTAAATGTCTTAAAAACTTTGTATTTTGCTTTTGTTGTCAGTAAGCTAGATTATGCCAAATAAGTATGGTGTCCACTAGAGTTGGGCAGTAGTTATCTACAAAGTACTTGAATTATTAACTGCAGTACTTTTTAATCGTAATTAGTTGTATTTGAATAATATTATAAAGACAAGTATTTCGCACTATGAATGTAGACGAGGCGACAGTGGTGTGCCAGGATAGGAATGTTTGGGGGAGATTGATTGTTGGTTAACCGTGTTTCTGTGTTCATGCTATCCCACTAAGTGGGATATAGCGTGATGTTATGTATGTATGTATGTATGTATGTATGTATAACATATTATAACGGACACGGCAACGACAAGTTAAAGCCGCCTTTGGAATAGACGCAGCGATGACTTGTTTGAACCAGTCCGTTCGCGTAACAATAGAGAATATTCCCGAAGCTTCTTGAAACAAGGAAAGCAATATAAAAAAGCGAATCATCGGAAGTCAGTCAGTTAACACAGTCACTCAATTGACTCAGTTGACTCCGAAGCTACTATGAAGAACTTGTTAACATAAATATATTGCTCGGTCTGAAAATAAATACATCGTCTTAAATAAATATCGCTAGGCTAGTTTATATAAATAATAGTGTTTGTTTACAGCAGTGATAAGTGTTAGTGAATTTTAGTTCTTTTTGAGAAGATTGAGTTTTTTAAAAATTGAATTTACAACGGACCTTAAGTCTTTATTGTACTTGTACAATGGTTGAACGACAAAAGATGCTTTACATTATGTTACAGCAGTATATATAAATGTTTCTTATCAAAGTATCTTATTTCTACTAAGTATGCAGGTTACTCTCTGTAACTCCTCCGGCACAAGATGAGAACTATGGGGTTTTGGCCACAGAGTTCGGTTGAAATTGGATATTGGTTGATGCGGCTGATGCGCTTGCCTTGGTATGTCTCTGATGTGGACTCTTGGTTGACTTTCTTCGCTTAACATAATAACATACAATGCATATGATACATAAAATTATAAAGCAATACAAAATAATGGTGAAGACACCAATTTTATCATAATATACAGAGGTGTTATTTATTTCATTTAAATTTTCTTTTTGTTTATTTATCAATGAAATAATATGTTTAGTATCATCTGAATTTATAGAGTCTATTTTAAATGTTTTAAAGTTTAAAATATTTTTATCACTGAAGTCTTCTGGAAGGGGTAAACTGGGTAAAATGATGTTATTGAATTTTGATTTAAATGTTTGATATGTTTTAAGCACAGTATTTTTCACTTTCACTTCACACTCGATGTTGAGTTCGATTACATAGCTACCATTTAAAGGGATGTTGTCGGTGTTTCTTCCACATTTCTGGGTGGCGATGATGTTGTTTGGAGCGATGACGATCCACTGGTTTCCTTCTATTTTCTGAATTTTGGTCTCTGGGATGTTAGTGACTACTTGTTCACAATTTGTAGAATTTACTTCATATTTTAGTAACTGGATTTCACAAGGAGGATTAACAGTTATTCTTGATGTATGTACTTCATGACAGAGGAACTCTTCAGGGGTAATTTCTTGACATTTGGCATCGAAAAATGCGTAAGTTTGCTCATTGGTAACAAGGAATTTAGATTGAGGTATAATTGTTTTAAATGTATTTTTATATGGGGTTGGTAAAGGATATAAATGATAAAAAGTATAACTTTCAGTTTCAACTATAGGAATTTGAATTAAAAATGTAATTTGATTATTTTTACTAAAACTTTTGATTTCTATGATTTTTTCAAATAATAACAAATTTTCTAAAGAAGGTACAAATGGGAATTTATTTTTATTTAATATATTACTTATGTTAACAACTTCTGATAATAAATCTTTAGGTTCGATTATAGAATTATGAAAAGTATTAAGTTTTGAAAAAGTTATTGCCACTTCTATTTTCTCTAATAAATCATAAATGATTTGCATGCTTGTAATATATTGAGTAAGGACGGTTTGAATCAATAAACAGTTGGCTGATTCAACTTATTTAGCATAAGTAATATTTATATATTTTTCTAATTCATCAATCTTTAAACTCAGGGATTGTTGATTGTTAAAAAGTATTTTTAAATTTTCATCACATTTATTAATTGAAGTTTCCAAAATTGTAATTTGTTCGTTAATTATTGTTTTAAATTTATTTTGATTTATTGAGAGTTTTGATATCGCTTTGTCATATCTTTCAGCGTCATTTTGATCGAGATTACCAGTTATAGATTTAATTACAGAGCCAAGACCATCGATTAAGCCTCTTTTATTTCTATTAGTTAACAGCGGGTTTAGTTGATGTATTTGAAGTGAAACTTTATCTTCTAGAATTTTTGTAAGTTGATAATTTTCTTTATTATGTGTAGAATTGTGAATTTCATGTTTAATTTTGGAGAATGAATTTCGTAATGCATTGTATTCATTTATAATATCTGAGATGTCATATATTTGAACGAAAGTCCAGTAATCTGTTTTAATTTGTGCATGTCCAAGTTTCAATGGTAAGAGTCCAGGGTTTGTGTTTAGGTTGTGATATTTTGGAATTTCTAGGGTTGCGGCAGCAACGATGAGGATAAGGGATCTGAAACAGGTGGTTGTCTCAGTTCTTTTATGTGTATAATTTCGGATTTTTTCTTTTTCTTTTCATTTGAAATTTCAACTCTATTTTTATCTAAAAGTTTAGTAATTTTATATGGTCCTAAGAATTTCAATGATTTTTTACTTCTATTAAGTGGGTTTTGTTTATAAACTGTTTGACCTACTTTGAAGTGATAATTAGTATCTCCGTGCGTATTATGTTTCGCGATAATTTTTCTTTCTTGCTATGTAAGTTGTCAGAGACCTTTTGATATACATATTTTAATTTTTCCTTATGATTTTCAATGTAATCATTATAAAATAAATTTGGAAGAAATATTTCATTAGGGTTTCTAGAATGGGTGTGTCCGAATGCTAACTCAAATGGAGTATAATTTGTAGCACTGTGTATTGAATTATTATAACCAATTATTGCGTAATTCATTTGATCGCTTTGATCATCGGGGTACATTTCTTGAAGTATTCTTAAATGCTCAATAATCGTAGAGTGAAATCTCTCTACAATAGAGTTTGATTCATGGTGTAAAGGGGTAGTAAAATGAACGTTAATTTTATACAGTTTTAAAAGATCTTTAATTAAAATATTATTGAATTCTTTACCGTTATCCAAAATTAAATTTTCTGGTATGCCAAATGATGCAAAATATTTTACTAAGGCGTTACTAGTATTAATTGCTGTTTTTCCTTCAATATGAATTGCCTGTGCGAATTTAGTAAAAGCATCCACGAGAGTTAAATAATTTTTGTTATCAAAGATAAAAATATCTACGTGTACTATCTGAAATGGACGTGTAGCTGTTTCAGTAAGCATTAGCGGAACATACGGTTTTTTCCTTGCGTATTTCGCTCTTTGACAAACTTCACATGCGTTTATAAAATTTGTGATTGTAGATTTCATGTGCTTCCAATAATAATTACGTTTTAAATATTCTAAAGTTTCATTAATGCCTCTATGATTAGTATTACCTTCGTGATGGTTTTTTATTAACAAAATTTGTTCTTCTTTATTTGTTACAGTATTAATTAATTTATTACATTTTATTAATTTTGGACCTTTCATAGAAAATTTATTCAAATAAACTTTGGAAAAATCTCGGAAAAGTTTATCTGTATGAAAGTAAAGGTGATATATATTTTTCGAGTCTGTATAGTCTCTCAGGAATTCAAATATCATTTGCTCATTTTTATTTTCAGGTAATTTTACTTTAATTATTTTTTGGTTTTCATAATTGTTATGAGAAATAACGAGTTTATGGAGTATATGTGGAAAGACATGAATTTGATTTAATTTATTGTTAATAATTTCGTCTAATATTGTTATACCTTCGTTCGTGTTATCATTTGCGTTGGAGTGTTGTGTTGATGTTTCTGAGTGTGTGTCTGAGTCTATGACAATGATGTCGTTTTGTTTGGGAATTGGAATATTCTTGGAATTAGGAGGTTTGATTTGAATGTTTGACAAAATTTTTATTTTTGGTTTAATTTTAGGATTTGGATCTTTACTTGTGGATGGTACAGGTTGTATTTCGTTTTTGTCAGGTGTAAAATTTTCTGCAAAGTTTCTAAAATATTCAACTATATCGTCGTCAATTTTACCAGGGTTGTTTTTTAATGATTCCGTTTCTAAAGCATTTAAATTTATTCTTGAAAGACAATCTGCGTTGGTATTATGTGTTCCTTTCTTATACTGAATATTATAATCGTACTCCTCTAATTTTAATCGCCATCGGACAAGTCTAGAGTTGGGTTCTTTTAAATTGAAAAGCCAAATTAGTGGACGGTGGTCAGTCACTATTGTAAATTTTCTACCATAAAGATACGGACGGAAGTCCTTACATGCCCAAACTATCGCTAATAGTTCTTTTTCGATAGTGGAGTAGCGTGTCTCTGTATCATTCAAAGTTCTAGATGCGTAGGCTATAGGTCTGTCACGTGGAATTTCGCCTTGCGAAAGTACGGCACCTATTGCAAAATTGCTGGCGTCTGTGGTCAGTATAAAAGGTTTGTCAAAATCGGGGTACTGTAAAATTGGGTCGGTTATAAGTAAATTTGTGCACGTGTTAAAACTTTCTAAAAATTCTTTGTCATGTATAATTTTTGAATCCTTTTTTAAACATTTTGTCATCGGTTTTGTGATTTTTGCAAAATCTTTGATGAAGCGTCTGTAATATCCTAATAAACCTAAAAAGCTTTTAATTTCCTTTGGTGTCTTAGGAATAGGGAAATTTTTTATGACAGAAATTTTTTCTGGATTAGGTTTCACGCCATCAGAAGTAATGACATGTCCTAAATATTGAACGGTTTTTTGGAGGAATTCGCTTTTGTCAAGTTGAATTTTGAAATTACTATTACGTAGTCTATCAAAGACGGATTTTAATCGTACGATATGTTCATCAAGTGAAGAACTGAATATAATAATGTCGTCTAAATATACTAAACAAGTTTCATGCTGAAGGCCGCGAAGGACGTTATCCATGACTCGCTGGAACGTTGACGGGGCGTTCTTTAAACCAAACGGCATGCGTTTGAACTCGCAATGCCCTCCTTCTACTGAAAAGGCTGTCTTTTGGACGTCGCTAGGGTCTACCTCTATTTGGTGGAATCCACTAGCTAGATCTAATGTTGTAAAATAGTTTGCTTTTCCAAGTTTGTCTAGTATGTCTGAGATGTTAGGCAGGGGGTATTTGTCGTCTATTGTCTGGTCATTTAATTTTCTATAGTCTATCACTACGCGCCATTTTTTCTTACCCGAAGCGTCAAGCTTCTTCGGTACGATCCAAATTGGGCTGGACCAAGGGGAAATACTATCTTGAATAATGCCTTGTTTTAACATTTTGGAAATTTGAGATTTTACTTCTTGTTTATGGATTTCAGGAAATCGATAAGATTTTACGTGGATAGGCGTATCATTTTTTAATTTGATTTTATGAGTAATATCGTTTGAAAAACTTAATGGAATTTTATCACAATAAAATATATCTCTGTAATCGAAACATAATTTTCTGATTACATCCTTCTCTTCTTTATTGCAATGATCTATTCTTATATTTTTTAAATTTTGTTTTAAAGTATCATCAAATTCTTTATCCAATTCTTCATCTACTTCCATTTTTTCAACAAAATTAATTTCAATAGGATTCAATGGTTCAATTTCAAGAGGTTCTAATATTTCAATTTTAACAGGATTTTCATTTATATTAATCAAAGTGGTTATTGCAAAATTATTTGAGATGTTTACAAGTGCTTTCGGCATTTCAACGCCATTTTCAAAGTTCATGTGATTTAGTATACCTATACCGTTAGTCATTTTAACAGGGAGTTTGACAAAGTTCGAGGTGGTACAGTAATTGAATGTAATGGAATGGGATTTTTATTATTACTCAATTGTATTTCTTTATCAGGATCAAAAATAATTGGAATGTTAGCATGTGGTGTTGTAAGTTGTCTAGTTGTAACGTTCACGTTTGCGTCTAATTGTTTTAAAAGATCAACACCGATAAGGCCATCATATTTATTACTAAATTTAAATAAATAAAATTTATGACTTTCAGGGATATTAAAAATTTTAAAAAGTGGAATTTCAGCGACTTCATTATGATATGAAATGTCGTGAGCTGTTTGAATATTAAAATTTTGATTGTAAATATAATTTTGATAAAATTTACATGCTAATTCAGGATCCATCAAACTTTTATTACTTCCGGTGTCAATAAGAAAATTTGCGTCAATTTCGGGTATATAGATGTGGGGTAAATTTGCTTTTAGGACGTTGAGTTGAATTACGTCGGGTTGTTCGGGTCGTTGGCTGTAAGAAAATTTACAGCTGAATCGGCATTAACAGATGTACTCTGCTCGTATGCGGTGTTATCAGTGACATAGTGAGATTCGTCATATGACACGGCGTGAGAATAATCTTCATAGTACGTGTCGTAATCATCATATACAGGATGGTTCTCAAAGGTTTCAAATTCGGATTCTTGTGTTTCTTCATGGGAAATTTGGGATTGTTCAGGATGAATGTCTTGGTTAAATAATACGTTTGAGGTTATTGGTTTTCGGAAGGTGTTTCTGGAGTGACCAGATGATGTGTCCATTGGTTCAGGTTTAAATTGTTGGGATTGATTTTGATATGGGAAATTTTGTTGGAAGTTAGGGCGTGGAGAATTTTGTTGGAAATTCGGACGTGAGAAGTTTTGTTGGTAATTCATTGGTTTTTGTATGTGGTGGAATGTAGGGGGTCTCATTTGGATTTGAGGTTGTCTTTGCGCATAATATGTTGGTCTGTAATTAGGTTGGTTGATAGGTTTTTGGAATGGATTTGTTCTGAGTGATTGTTGTGTATTTTGATAGTTTAAAGGAGTTGGATTTTGTCTAAAATATTGGAAATTTTGTCCATAGTTAGATGGTATTTGTGGTCTAGATGGTAATATTCTGTGTGATGGTTTGAAGTTGGATTGTAAATTTAGTGTGCTTTGTCTTTGTGTGGAATAAAGAAAATTTTCTTCTTCAATGAGTAAACTCATTGCTTTTTCAAGACTATCAGGATTTCTAAGTCTGACATTCGTTTGAATGTTCAATGGTAGACCGCGTATAAATGTTTTCAAAGCTAAATCGTTATAGTTAGCCTGTCTAATGGTTTTCTCTGCATTTGTTAATTGTAAAGTATTTAATTTAGATGTTATTAGGCTTCGTGCGTCTTGACATCTCATGCCAAAGTTATAAGGTGGCTCATTTTTATAAGGACGAAGCGAAATCAAATCTTGGATCAAACAATCTATATTACGTTGATCACCGAAACTGAGGGATAGAGCTTCTTTTATCTCGTCCCAAGTGGAAAGTTCTGTTCGTGAACCAATTAAAATTAATGCTCTGCCTGTTAGTTTGCCTAGCACAGCTCTTACTAAAAAATTATTTAAAGCAAAATTTGTTTGGGTGCCAAAAGTGTTTATTAAATTTTGACATGAATCGAGAAATATTCCCAGCGTATGAGGGTTACCTTCATAATTTGGAATAGAGTCTACATATAATCTTAATAATTGGTAATTTACGGGATTTTGTTCAAGTTGTGGTTGTGTTTGTGGCATATCTATATCTGTATCTGCGAGGTTAAATCGATTCAATAGATCAGATAAGTTCTGTAATTCGTTTTCACTCATTAATCAATAAAATTCTAACTTATTAATATTTTTCTACTCTAGTTAAACTTCAAGTTATCTTTTAAAATAGGATTCTTGGAATATAAAAGGATTTGATTTATATTATGGAATTGAGCGTACTCACAGTATTATTTGTTTCATTTCTTCTTAACCTAGTGCCTATAGGTTCGGACGATTTTGTTCCTCTCCCAGGTCTTCGTATTCTAGGGGGTCTGGCTACGGCGATGCTGTCCTTCACCAGGCTGGCTTTGGCGATGCTGTCCTCCACCAGTGCGTTGCAATTCTCTCTTCTAACTCTTCTCTTCTTCGGTACTGTAGGGCTCGCGACAAACCGATATCCGCTCGATTTGCTAAACGGCTCACTCCCGGACCGAAATACTCGATAAATTGTTGAAACAAAAGTTATCCGTGCGATACGTCTAACTTCGAGTATCCTACAACGACTGCGCCAATTTTAGTTCTTTTTGAGAAGATTGAGTTTTTTAAAAATTGAATTTACAACGGACCTTAAGTCTTTATTGTACTTGTACAATGGTTGAACGACAAAAGATGCTTTACATTATGTTACAGCAGTATATATAAATGTTTCTTATCAAAGTATCTTATTTCTACTAAGTATGCAGGTTACTCTCTGTAACTAGTGTATAAGTTTTTGTATTCGTTATTTTAGTCTTTAAATATAGTGCTAATTAACTTTTACTCCTTATTATAATAATTATTCATTATTTGTTTTTGTTAATATTTCTTTTTGATTAAATAAAAACTTTTTTAAAACCCACGAACGTTAGAATAATTGGTGTCGGAAGTGGGATACGGTTAAAAATAAATAACCACGTTGTACGTAAAAATAAATAGACGGAATATATAAATAAATAATTGTTAAATTAAAGTGTAGTGCATCATGGCGACGAAACAGTTAGTGGACTTGAAAGTGGACGAACTAAGAAAAGAGCTTGAAGAAAGAGATGAAGATTCGGCTGGAAAAAAATCCGGGTTGCTAGAACGTCTTCGAGCAGTGCTACTGCAAGAAGGTAGAGACCCAAATACTCATGTTATCCAATTTCACAACGATATGCCGCAACTAATGCTGAAATTAGAGAAATGTTCGACAAAAATGGAAGAAAATTCCACAAGTCTGAAACACGAATTTCTCGAACATTCTAGAAGTCTTGAGATGAAATTAGAGGAAAGTTCGAGAACTATGGAAAAGTTAGAAGAAAGTTCCAAAACTATGCAAAGCAACTTGGAAGAAAGTTCCAGAAGTATGAAAAATTAATTACTCTAACATTCTAGAAGTCTGGAAACGAAAATTCAAGAATATCTAGGAATAGACGCAGCGATAACTTGTTTGAACCAGGCCGTTCGTGTTACAATAGAGAATATTCCCGAAGCTTCTCGAAACAAGGAAAGCAATATAAAAAAGCGAATCATCGGAAGTTCAGTCAGTTAACTCAGTTGACTATGAAGAACTTGTGAACATAAATTTATCGCTCGGTCTGAACATAAATATATCGTCTTAAATAAGCATCGCTCGGCTAGTTTATATAAATAATAATGTTTGTTTACAGTAGTGATAAGTGTTAGTGTATAAGTTTTTGTATTCGTAATTTTAGACTTTAAATATAATGTTAATTAACTGTTACTCTTTATTATAATAATTATATATTATTGATAATATTTCTTTTTGTTTAATTAAAAACTTTTTTTAAACCCACGAACGTTACAATATTTATTTAGTTAGCACTAGGCTAGATAAGTAATACAAAAAATAATATAATATACATTTAAGAAAGTATAAAAAATATTGTGTATTATAAATAATTGTTTAAGATGGAATTTCATCATCAACGACAAACGAACAACCAAGAATATAGATAATAAACCAGTTAGCGAACGTTTCTGTCAACCAGTTAACATTGTGAAAAAGTGGTTTTCTTCGTAAAATAATTTACAAATTTAGTGTAAAGTGCTTTATAGCAGTGCTGTGAATAAGTGCAGTGTAAAATTTGTTAAGATCAGGTCTGTTTTTCCTTATTTTTTGAACTTCGAAAAAAATTTCACTGTGCGACCACGCCCACCTGTGGTGAGTTTTTTGTCTTCATTTACTTTTTTATTTTTTTAATTAATTTTAATAAATTAAATAAAGGCTTCCGAGCTCTATTTCATTGCTTTCCCGGCATTTAGTGCCAAAATTTATTTCATTTAAATTTTTTTAAATAAAATTAAAAAAAAAAATTCTACCTTTCGTTTTTTTGGTTTTGTCTGGGGGCTTCGGCCCACCAGAAATTAAAAATGGCCCCGGACTCGGTCCCAGAAGCGAGCTCGCGTCAATTCCGACGACGAAGACCCCGCACCATGTTTTTGCTAGTAAAAAGGGCAAGCGGCGACTTTAGTAAAGTTAGCCCATTTCTCATATCTAGATTAGTCAAAACCATTGCTGGAGACGTCAAAGTTATTCGAAAAATTAAAGATGGCCTTCTTATTGAAACTAAATCAGCAGAACAATCAAGAAAATTATTAGCAGCTAAGACTCTAGGAGATTATGTTGTTTCTATTACGCCACATATCACCCTTAACTCTTCTAAGGGTGTCATTTACTGTAAGGATCTGCTGAACTGCACAACCGATGAAATACTGACTGAGTTGAAAAAGGAAGGTGTGGTTGAAGTGAGAAGGATCATCACTAGGAAAAACGGTCGTGAGGAAAATACCCCATCCCTTGTGCTAACCTTTAATTATTGCGACGTCCCGAAATATATATATGCTGCCATGTATCGTCTCCCTGTCCGTCCGTATATTCCTAACCCTCTTCGCTGCTTCAATTGTCAACAATTTGGACACTCGTCAAATAACTGCAAAAATTCCAAAATTTGCATCTGCGGAAAACCTCCACATGACGGGACCGAATGCGGTGATGTCAATTGTATCAATTGCCAAGCTCCAGAAACGGCCCGAAATTTAAATTGGAGTACGCTGTTTTAGAGTACAAAACTACTCAAAAATGTAGCCTCCCTGAAGCAAGGCAGCATGTATAGCGTAATTAGACTTTCATCACTTCTTATACTAAGGTTGCAGCAAAACCTACTTCTTTTCCACCGTTAAACGTTGCCGACATCGCGTCTCTGCTAATGCCAGAGATCGCAAAAATCGTAAAAAGTGTATTTTCTGAATTTTTTCACTTATTTGCCTCTCAAAGTCAATTCAAAACTCCATCCAGTTCAACTTGTGTAAAATTTGTTAATTCACCTGTTGTATCAACAGCTAACACTCCACAAGTCAGTCGTCCTACGACGAACAATCCCATTGTTCTTCGTTTGAAAGATACTGACAATTCTAGCAATGACAGTACTGCCACTGTCGACGGGAATTCTTCTGCCCGCAATAACAAGAAAAAAGATGGAAGAGGTTGGTCCTCGTTCTTAGAGCTTATATTCTACCTTTGAGCTCTTCAGCTATTTATATACCACCATTTTTCTTTCATATTTTTCTCACTTCTAATGTTTAAACTCCTTCAATGGAACTACAATGATATTGTCACTCATCTTCCTGAGCTTAAACTGCTATTAGCTGATCAGAGCACCAGCTGTGATTGCATTCAAGACACTCATCTAAAACCTCAAGATTCATTTTCACTAAGTGACTTTAACATTATTCGTCATGATGATAATCCCGACGGACGAGCACATGGCGGTGTAGCGATTCTTCTCCTACTCAATAGAAAGTATGTGATATTCAAACGCAACTCCAAGGAGTTGCAGTTCAATTAATTTCGCCTATAAAATTTACAGTCTGTAATATTTATTTGCCAACTTTTAATTGGAATATGAATGATCTTGAGAATATTTTAAATCAGCTTGAGCCACCGTTCCTTCTTGTTGGTGACTTTAATGCACACAGGTTTTATGGGGATCCAATCAGTCTGACGGTAGAAGGCGTATTATTGAGAACCTTCTTGATAACATCGATGCACTTCTCCTGAATACAGGGGACGCCACCTATTTGAATTTACGTTCAAATTCCTTTTCAGCCATTGGTTTATCAATTTGTTATCCTTCTTTAGCTCCGCACTTCTCCTGGAAAGTGCTTGATGATGAACATTTCACTGATCATTTACCCATTTGGATCTCCTGTTCTCTTCTTTCTTCAGAGCCTTCTTTTCTTCAAAGATGGCGATTTGAGTATGCTGATTGGGACAGTTTTTCCGCGGAAATAATTGTCCCATTTATGTCAGAAAATATACATGTTTCTCTTGGCGATATTAATTGCAGTGTCTTACGGTCTGCAAACAATAATATCCCGTTAACATCTTCTCGTTTCATTAAAAGAAAGGTCCCGTGGTGGAACACGAATGTAGCTATTGCTATCCGTGAAAAAAAACGTGCATTAAAATGTTATCGACGTTCACCAACACTTGATAACCAAATCATTTTTAAGAAGGCCCGAGCTCATGCTCGGCGTGTTATTCTACAAGCTAAGTCTGCCTCCTGGCGGAATTATGTCTCTTCTGTCACACCTGAGCGTCCGTCTAATGAGCCGTGGAATAAAATAAAATACATATACGGTTATCAAAAGTCTCACACTGTCAACCTTTTTCATATCCATTACATTTTAAGCACCAATCATAATGACATCTCCGAATGTTTAGCTACACATTTCGAGTCTGTCAGTAGTACTGAAAACTAGTCTTTAAGATTCCTTAATATTAAAGAAACGAGGGAAGCCCCTCTTGATTTTTCTTCTGATGGCGATGAAGTGTATAATCTTCCTTTTTCAATTTTTGAATTTGATTTTGCACTCAGCAAAACAAAAAAATACATCTGTCGGTCCTGACAACATTTAATATTGCATGTTAAAACATCTACCTTTTGAGATGAAATCCCATATTTTAATTTTTTTCAACCTTCTCAGGCGTAGCGGTACGTACCCGGATGCCTAGCGAGAAGCCACCATCGTTCCAATTTTTAAACCGGGCAAGGATGCCACACATTCTACTAGTTACAGTCTCATATCACTAACATGTTATCTGGGTAAAATTTAGGAACGTATGGTAAACTACAGGCTTTGTTGATAATCGCCTTTTAGATCCTTATCAGTGTGGCTCAAGAAAATGTCATTCTGTCACTGAACTCCATGTTCAGTTAACGAATGACATTCATTGTCATTTTCTCGAACGAAAACATTTAGTTGTTGTTTTCTTCGACCCGGAGAAGGCATTTGATATGACTTGGCGTTACGGCATTCTGAAGCAGTTCTTCGTGCCAATCTACCACTTTTTATATCTTCCTTTTTTGAAAATCGCACTTTCAAAGTACGTATACGTGATATCTGTTCATCTTCTCACCCCCTAGAAAATGGTATTCCGCAAGGTTCTATCATTAGTGTAATCCTTTTTCTAATTGCTATCAATAGAATTGCGCTAGATCTTTCTCCGACCGTCCAATTGTCTCCATGTCGATGACTTGGTCATTTACACTTCAGCATCTAGCATTCCTGAGTGCGAATCTCGACTTCATGATGCTATTAACACCATTACCAATGCTGCTACCGCTAGGGGTTTTCGTTTTTCTGTTGAGAAAACGAAGTGTATAGATTTCTGTCGTTTACGTACTCCTCACAACAATCCTTCTCTTCATTTGTATGGTTCTCCAATTCAGTGCGTCGATAGGGTAAAATTTTTGAGTTTAACTCTTGATCCGTATCTGACCTGGAAGCCGCATATTTTAGACCTTGCTGCAGACTGCTGTCGTATACTGAATGCTTTAAAATACCTCGGAAGCACTAAGTGGGGTGCTGATAGAGATTGTTTGCTACGACTTTACAATTCTCTTGTAACGTCAAAACTTGATTTTGGAGCAATTGTGCTCAGTTCCGCTAAACAACTCCATCTCAACTACTTAGATGCTGTCCATAATACGGTTATCCGTTTGTCAACTGGTGCTTTTCGTACTTCTTCAGTTCACAGTTTATACTGTGAGTCAGGGTTGCGACAATGCATGAGATATACTGCTCGAATCATGTATAAACCTTGGCATTTCATGTTTAATTCTCTTTTTCAAGACGAGCGTGCTCATATTTTCTTCTTCAACAGTTCCACCTCTCTCTGTCCTTTGGCTGTTCAACTTGTCAAAAAGTTTGATAAACTTTCACTAGGCAAGGAAGATGTTTTACCTCAACTTATTTCGGATACACCACCATAGTGTCTTCCTCAAATAAGTATTGAGTTACTTCTAAGTATAAGAAGGATAATACTCCGCCTTCCCTTTAGGTCCAGGAATTCTGTCTCCTTAAATAAAGGTACGCAGACTCAATTTTTATCTATACGGACGGGTCTAAAAATAGCACCGGAACCGGATGTTCTTTCATCTTTCGAGATGAAGAACATATTGTCACTTTATCGCCTTCTTCCTCTGTTTAGGTGCTGAGTTGTATGCCATTTACTCTGCTTTGCAACGTTGTGTACACGACATCGAATGTGAACAGCATATCGTTTTATGTACGGATTCACTCAGCGCCATAACGAGCCTACTTTCATCTAGGCAAATCCGTGTTACTTTTCTATGGATTCCGCCAATAACTCACCTATAAATGTAATAACATTACGCAACAACAAAATGAACTCATTTTTTCTGAGATTAATAAACTTTCTGAAGAACAACAAGGAACTTATCTCATGAACAGAATAAACCTACAAAATATTCAGATCAAAGACATGGCAATTACGAGGATCCTGATAACATCAGACGTCAAGCTTCCTACAGTTACATATGTGAATAGACAGGGAAATAATGTGCAAGTGTGCTCAGCTACGTTTAAAGCTATATTTGGCGTGACAGCAAAAAAGTTGCAAGTTTTGCAGAAGAAAAAGAAACTAGGTAATTTTTTTTACACCAGTAATAGAAAGAAAAATGCTAAATCACATGAGCATAAGAGGTTGCATCGAACATTGTGAAAAATAAAATTTTTTCGATCCACTCCAATCCATAATTGGGAAGAAATAAACAACGGACTATAGAGCAGTCAAAAGTTTTTTTTTTTTAACTATGGAAACGTTGGCATTGTTTTTAAATAAATTATTGACTGCTAGAAGGTTATTTGTTTCTTCCCAACTTTCCGCATCAGTCGATCATCGCATCCGGTAATCTTTAATTCTACCAGCCCTATTTACGGTTAATGCGGTTCTTTACTTTACTATAAGTAGGAATAATCCCTGTTGTGATGTGCATAACAGGTAAAAGCAATAACATTTATCATTATTTATTTTAATACTTATTCGAAGAACCAAAACAAATATATGCCCATTTGCATTTAATCTCCCATATGGTAGTGTTTTTTATTTTACCTGTTAAGCGCATCACAACCGATTCTATTTTTATTTAGAATCGCATTTATATTTTTTGTTTAATAATTATATTATTGGCTTGTATATCTACTTTTCCTTGACTTAATCTGCAAAACCAGTAAGTCAACTTTTGGATAAAATGAGGTAACATCATATGATTGTGAAATTATTAGTAATATTAAAGATAATTAATAGATAATTTAACAACACGATTTTTCTTGATTTTATTTTAAATACAAACCCAATCCCAATTCGCATATAAAATTAAGATGGAAATTGAGTTAAGTCCAATTAAATATATCATTTATTATTCAATATCCCAATTATAATAAATGAGTGATACATGTAATGATTCATATTAAAACAACCCCATTGAACTCGCGGCGAGTTGGATCAACGGGGAGTTAGCCCGGCGGCGAGTCGGCCGCGTCGAGTTGTCCTAGACCGTGTATATGCGGCACGAAGAAGTAGCAGGAAGAGGAGGTAATGAAATAGCGTCATGTTTTTCAAGTTGCTTACTTCTGGAAGAATAACAAAGAAAAACCTATTGTATGGTGTGATAATTGCACTGCACAAAATAAAAACATATTGCTTATAATGGTTATGATTATCCTAGGGACCAAAGGATTTTTCAAGTCAATTGAAGTAAAATATCTTGTAAGTGCTGTGACGATCCGGTCCCTCCTGTCACATTTTAAAAGGTTTTACAGTTAATTACTACACAGGTGACACTGTGAGGTTATGCAATTTTCAATGATCCTGTAATTAATTTTAATTTCTGTAAAATCAATACCGTACCTGTAGTTCTTAAACTGATCTTGTAAATATGTTATTTCATTGTTTAGTATTTCACCAAAATGTTTAGCAATCCTGCAACTTGCATCTGAAAGTAACTGTCATGTAAATTATGAAATATGTATTCAAATACATTTACCTGTACTATGTGGTCATTGGAAAACTCCGAATGCATTTTTTTCCATACACTACAACTTCTGTATTTTTAGTCTGTGACATTCCGTTCTAGGTTAGACATTCTTGTCGATGACAGTTCCGATGACAGTTACTGCTGTTGCCATCTAGCGGCAAGTTGTGCAAACATGAATATTGTTCTTTTGTATTTAAAATATATTATTTAAGGATTTACATATTTCTATTATATTAAATTATGTTATATGTAAAACTGTTGCAAGGCTTAGAAATATTTGTGCAATTTAAAAGTCAGTATTAAATAAATAAAACAATTATTGCCTTTCCCCCCCTCCTCACTTAATTGTTGTCAATTGTTTGACATAATTAAGTGGGCCATGCACTGGGTATAAAAGGCGCGCCGCGGAGCGATTATAATCAGATCAGTCCGACTCAGGGGGAGGCAACTTTGATGACAAATGTCAGTACAATGATATGATTAGTGTCACTCCACTCCTTAAAATGTGGAGGCGCCACTTTATAATAAAATAAGCTATTGGAATCGAGCTACTTTGGAAAAAGAAGAAGAAATCACTGTCAATTTTAGTGTCAAAATTGATGTTGATAATTCGTTCTCGATATTGTCGTTTATTATTGTGTATAAATATTGCAACAGGTAAGTGTTAAATTTAATATTCTGTTTTATACATCACATACACACTTAAAATATAATTTCAATACATTAAAAATAAATCACTGTATATATTATCATTAATTATTATACAGGGTGGTGACTTGGACAACGCAGCATAGGGATTACAATGGTAAAATCTTAGTGTGCACTTATTTGCTCCCCTAATTATTTTAGAGCAATAGCTTATTTAAATTTTATCTAGAGAAAAAAATTCTGCATCTATTGATACCATTTTTTATAAATTTCCATTGTTCGGAAGAGAAAAAATCGAAGAAATAAAAATTAACTTTTTTACAAAAATCATTGATGCCATGGAACAAATAAAACAATAAATAAAAAACAAGCGGCCTAACATTTGACGTTTAAATGAAAAATATTAGAGATCTGACGATGCGCTCTGCTGCAATGGGTTTCTTAGCGCTTATATTATAAAGAAATGTAATAAAAAAATATTACAATTTTAAGTGAGGATATTCCGTGAGTTTCAAATTTTTCTATCGTTATGTGAATCTGTATTGAATGATTAATAATTACAGTTTCTGTTATTTGTTTGTTCCCATAGCAACTAAAATTAGTTTATTAAACATATAATTCAGTTTTGTCAAAAAGAAAGTAAATTTTATTTAACTGGTAAGTAAGATTATAAATGTATTGCTTAATAATATTTGAACGTGTAGCCATTATGAATATAAGGCGTTTGTCAGTTCTATTTCTGAATTGAATGACATCTGTTGCTTGTTGTGTGAATTTGAAAGACAAAGAATATTTTGTTCGTTAGTCGATTCGTAATTTAAAACTGCTTGCAGCTGTGGCTTCTATTCTATTTCTTGACTCTTTATGTTTGTTTCAGATAAAATATGGATAAAGAATTGATTAAAAAAGTAAGTTAATATATTAACAAGCTTGTTAAATGTATAATTTTGGTTGAAATGAAATGTTCACCGGACAATCCTTCAACAGCTATCTGAATTCTATGAAAGTTGATCATTTATAAAATAATAAATGAGCTGAAACTCCCGCACAATACGAACGAAACAAAATAGTATTTCATGATACAGAAAAATACCTTCTGATTTCTTCATTTTCTATTTACATTTGACAAATTTCATTTTATTTCGTATATTTAATTTTTTGACATTTCATTATGCAAACAGATTCACAATCACAATGACATGTGTCACATTTCCTAAACAATTCAAATTTAAAAGTGTTTCCAATTAATTATTTACATTTTTTATTACAGAAAATACAAACAATTAAGAACCAAATTAGATATTTGAAAAGGAAAATTGGTAATTATTTAAATACATATTTATATACTGCATAATTATTAAATTTTAAATATTTGTTCCAGAAATAATTGAGAAAGAAAATTTAACGCCGCGAAAAAAATTAAAAATGTTAGACAAGTCTACGCAGATACCGGAGTCACAGGGGACCCAAACGGATATATGTAAGTGCAGTATTCTTTATTTGAAAAAACAATATAATTATCTTAAAATTATAAACTAACAACTTATATTTTTTTTCAGAAATGCTGATAATTGTTCCCTCAAAATTTTTGTTTGGACATTGATATAAATAAAAACAAAAAATTATCTCGTTAGACGTATTTTATGGAGTGATCTGTCAATATCTTAGTTTCAGTGTCACGGAAATCATTGAATTAATTTATTTCCGTACTTTTAATTCGGTAGCCAAAATTTTGTACTGTGATAAACTTTTGATAATATGTCATCATTACACAAACAAATCTTACTGAACTAACATTATTTTGATTACAACAAAGTAGATTCGAGAGCAACGAAAGAAAGATGAAGTTAATATATTATTTGTTAAGTGTAGTTATATTATTCGCCACAATAAATATGGAATTAGTGTTTGGAAGATCAATTTATAAGTGTAAAGCAAGTGACAAATGTCCAGAGACAGCAATATACAGGGTGTAACATAAATAAGTACATTAAATTTAACCAGTTATAGAACTCGCCGAGAGGAACAATATTTCTTAATAACTTTTTCTTCTAAATCGCATTTTTTTTCGCATTTTTACCACCCCACAAAATGACGAGTCGTTCAGGTATTTTCATAATTTGATCCAGTAGCAGTATCCATGGCAATAGTAATGACATTATTGATATTGACAAATGTCACTTGTCAACTTATTCAAATACATTTTGACTATTTGCGGATGGCGGATGGCGTCAGCAGTGTACTTACTATAATTTTCATGATTCACCAAAAAATAACATTAAATAAATAATCTTGTACATGTACCACATACACAAAAAACTTGGTAACAGAGAACATAATTCTCATATGATCAGTAACAGATTTTTCAGTTTGAATTTGCTTTATCTATGCTGCTCTTTTATCTTCCAATTCAAGTTCTTCATATTTATTTATTATTTGCACCTTACTTGCATCCTTTTCTGGTAAAATAAACTTGAACCAGTACAAGAATGGCAGCCAGGGGGAGGCAACTTTGATGACAAATGTCAGTACAATGATATGATTAGTGTCACTCCACTCCTTAAAATGTGGAGGCGCCACTTTATAATAAAATAAGCTATTGGAATCGAGCTACTTTGGAAAAAGAAGAAGAAATCACTGTCAATTTTAGTGTCAAAATTGATGTTGATAATTCGTTCTCGATATTGTCGTTTATTATTGTGTATAAATATTGCAACAGGTAAGTGTTAAATTTAATATTCTGTTTTATACATCACATACACACTTAAAATATAATTTCAATACATTAAAAATAAATCACTGTATATATTATCATTAATTATTATACAGGGTGGTGACTTGGACAACGCAGCATAGGGATTACAATGGTAAAATCTTAGTGTGCACTTATTTGCTCCCCTAATTATTTTAGAGCAATAGCTTATTTAAATTTTATCTAGAGAAAAAAATTCTGCATCTATTGATACCATTGTTTATAAATTTCCATTGTTCGGAAGAGAAAAAATCGAAGAAATAAAAATTAACTTTTTTACAAAAATCATTGATGCCATGGAACAAATAAAACAATAAATAAAAAACAAGCGGCCTAACATTTGACGTTTAAATGATGAAATATCGTTGTTATAATGTATTCAATACAAGAAAAAGTAGAAATGATTAAATGGTTTTATTCCAGAATTAGTGAACGAGAAGTAAGTGCCATGTTTGGTGTTAAATATCCGAAACGGCCAATTCGAGCAAATACTATCCACAGGGTAATTTTGAAGTTTGAGAGTACAGGCACTGTAATAAATAGTTACAGGTGTAATAATGACGTTCAGAATTTAATTCAGAACGAGGAAAATAAGAACACCTTTAATGTTTTGATGTACATCATTCCCGAGTACTGCGAATTAAAAAAAAAAAGACAAATACCAATCATATAAGTACCATTTTCACCAAGAGTTCCGAGAACATGATTTGGCGAGTAGAATTACAATTTGCTTCCAAATGATGGAAAAATTAAATGAGGCGAGAGAATTTCAAAAATTAGAAGAATTAAACAATTCTAATTCAAGTTGAGTGTGCTAAAATATCACAAAGACAATTAGCAAATGTCAGACGAGAATTTTACGACAGGTTGGGCCATTTTAATGGTAAATGGTGGTTTGTTTGAACATTTGCTATGATTTGTTATAATTTTGTGTTTATATGTTGTTAAAATAAAATCCTGTTTCCCAATACTCTTTTTATGGTTTTTCAATTAATTTATAATAAGTTTAGGGTCGTTACTTAATATGAACCTAAGTTATACTGTTGCCAAATGACATTGTTGTAATCAGCTTTTAGTTTGATTTAATTTCCGGAATAAATCCATTTAATCATTTCTTTTCATTGAATTGAGTGGATACATTATAAAAGCTGTATTTAATAATTAGTTTAAACGTCAAAAACCAAGGACAAATGTTAACGCGCTTGTTTTTTATTTATTGTTTAAATTGTTCCATGGCATCATTGATTTTAGCAAAAGAGTTAATTTTATTTTTTTCGATTTTGCCTCTTCCGGACAATGGAAATTTGTAAACAATGGTATCAATAGAACAAGAATTTTTTTCCCTAAATAAAATCTTAATAAAGTTTTGCTCTAAAATAATTAGGGGAGCAAATAATTGCACACTAAGAATTTACCATTGTAATCCCTATGCTGCGTCGTCCAAGTCACCACCCTGTATGTACACAAATATATTATAAAGCAATGTTAAAAGTTGTATTGCACTCATTCATTTTCCATATAACAAATATCCACTATGTATATTTCTTCCAATTCCTTTTTTTATCCGTTTCCTCTCCTTTCTATTTTAGAACAATGCTTAATTTATGTTGAATAAAGGGATGCTTAATTAAAGACAAAAGGCTATTTCGTTTCCCTAAATGTAAGGAAATGCAACAATTTCGGATGGATATACTTGGGTTAGACGTAGGTAACGTCAGATAAATTCCTAACGATCAACAAACGGACATGACCATCTACAAACTAACAGTGAAAGACCTTTTAAGAGAAAATGTGAGACATACGAACATGGTGTAGTAATAAAGGTTTCTTTAATATAAACATTATTAATAATTTAAACCCTTGTAGGTTTTTGAAAAAAATGCAATTACCAGTGTCTCAGTTGAGTGACCGGGAATGAACATTCTACGACGAAACTGTAAAGAACCGACTAAAGATTGTGACAGGGAACAATACCATTCGACAACTAAGGACCTGGCTTAGCAGTGTTACAAGATGAGACCAAGTGGACAGACTTAATAACTAATTGTTTAACAAAACATTTTCTTCTTCACCAATACAATTGGCTCAAATAAAAAAATCTAAAGTTAGACGTTTTACGGCACAAGACAACACATATAACTGTAATTGAAGGAAAGGGATTACGAAGAACGAAAAATAAAGAAAATTTTATAATGAATTCATAGATCAATAGACTCCGAAGTTAATCGATTTGTGAAGACGAATATCGATGATGCGAATCTACGGTATACTAATTCTAGAAGTAATAAATTTCATTTTTAATAAATATATTTGTTTTAGGCTGTACAACAGTATTTGGATATCTCCACCAGGTTGAGAAGTATTCATATAACCCAACAAGCATTTGGATGTCACACCCACACGGCGTCGGTTAATCATAAAAGATTAGTAATTCGTGCTGGTTATTCAATGGAATTTTTAATTTAACTTATTCACAAGAGGATTTTTTTTGCGAGTATGAGCACTGTTTTAATTACATTTTGATTATTCTTAAGCACAATTCCTCGTTTCTCTTATAAATTTACTTTTACAATGAAATATATTATTAGTGGCACTTTAGATAATAATAAATTGAATCAAATAATCACATAATAATAATAATCATCACTAATCAGTCGTTCGGCTTTTAATAAGCAGACGTGGATTTTATATTACTACTTTTACAAATCTCACACCCGCATCCAAATTCATTACAGTTTACAGCAGTAAAATTTACATGTTTTAAGAGTTTTTGGAACTCAAAAATAACATGTTGTATTTAAAGAAACAAAATATTATTTGAATTTAAAATTCAATGTAATATATTTTTTAAATACAAGAATTTTTGTGTTTAAACTCTTATAAATTGTAATATCTTTAACTACAAATATTTAGAAATTTGTCGCTAAAAGCTACAGATTTTATTTGAATGTAAAAGATTGTGCAAGACTACAAATATTTTTATAAGAACAAATTTACAATTTGTCAAAATTTGCATTTAACGAGGAAAATCATATTTAATGTGTTAATATGTATTCTTAACCCTTATTTTGTAGTAAAGTTATAAGGTTTCTAATAATTATATTAAATTCTCATTTTCAATATTTTAAATAGAGCTTTTCATAATAAAATTAATATTAAAAATTAATAAATTAAATATTATTAGAAATCTATAACATTTTTGTCTAAATAATTAAATATGTGTAAACAGAATTTAATTGAATAAATATATTCCTAATATTTACTCTTATAATTTTGTACAAGTACAACAAATATAAAATAAAAAGTATCAAGGAGGCTAAAAAAACAGTATTCTATCCTTCTATTGTCATCCTTGTCTAATTTTAGTGTCACTACACCCCCCTGCGGGTGCAGCACTTATGGTCAAGACTCGTAACCATAGAGAGGGCGATCTGATTATGTTTCTAATTTGTGGTCCGACTCGTTGAGCTGATCACTACTAAAGACTGTGGCCCTCCTGGTCTTTAGGAAGATATTTTTGGTTAAGGTTTTCCTGACCGAAAATAAATCAGCAATCAGATTGAGGTTTCTGAGTAAACGTTTTTAAAGATTGTGGCCTTCCTAATCTTTAAAAACTAGAAGGTGTGTTGCTCACCGAACCGTTACAAAACGTGATACCGTCACCCGTTAAACCGTCAAACACAAAACGTCCGCATTTTCCGTATACTTTCTGACCGTTTCCGTACTAATAAAGCCTCACAACATTTTTCTCTTCACTGTCTCTCTTTTCACATGTTCCTGTATTATATCTTACATTATTGAAATAAAAACATTTGTAAATTACATCTTGTGTCATCTAATAATCCGGCCCGTCTCCACTGTTAGCTATCCCGCGCACGAAGTTCTTTCTTTCAGCTTCAACACCGACTGATTGGCGCCCGAACGTATACCGACCGACTGACGCTGAAGAAGGACTCGTCACAATTTTTACACTCGAACAGGGAGTCGTCACAGTGCATACAACTTTATGGACTGTGATCGAGACTTTGGTGTAATTTAAAAGCGAAAGAAGACATGTCGAGCAATGATTCCTTAAGATCTTGAAGATGTGGTTTCAACAGCGAGGGTGACCAATCCATTCCAATTTTTATCAATAAAAAAAGACGATTTTATAGACTTCGCTTTCCTGGCGAACAAGTATATTAATACTCAAGCTCTTCAAATATCTAAAGCTTCGCACATTAAAATTTCTCATAAGAAGCCACATGTAGTGATTATTGCAACTTCATTTACCTTAGACTCACCAAGCTGGATCGAAACTAATATATTGAAAAAAAAAATAGTGACCTTCAGACACTTTCAAATACAGAAGAAGTGAAGTACACAAACAAAATAAGCAAGGAGAAGAAAAAGATCTACAGGCTATGATTGAATATTTAACTGAACCTCACTATAGACGTTTCTATGAAGAACTTCTACATGAAACTGACCAGGACCAAGACGAAGAAGATCCCGTTGAACAGGGTGGATCCAAAAATAATATAGTATATTTTTATGGTTAGCATCACGTCATTAGTGTTTCCGAAACAAAGAAATAAGTAAATATATATTTTTTTCTCAATGCATGTTACGGTTGTACATATAACGTTTTTGACGTTTAGGTTTAATCTAAGTCACTGATATAAATGTAGGACAACAAAATACCTCTAATTTAATTACTAGCTCAGATACTCGTTTTTATTCATTTATAAGAAACCTACTTCTTTGCATATCCATCTTTTTCCATTTACATTCCAAAATTATGTTGTGTATAAACTTGTCCAAACTTGTTCATTTGCAACAAACTATTACTTCTGTGTAGCTGCTCCTCATTAGATCGTCTTAAATTTAATATACCCAAAGAGGTTAGTACACCATTCCATCAATATTTTATATTATCTAAATCATAAACAGACTTTTAGGTTTAAATTCACTATACTGCTTGTCATTGTAATTGAATTGGACGTATTTCTAAAACAAATGAAGTTCTCAATAATATTTTTTTATTTATGCAGATAACAAATATATATTCTAAATTTTCAGTTTGCTGCAGAAAGTTCTGGTTCTGAAGATGAACTTTTCCTAAGTGACAGTGACATTGATCCAGAATTTTTGCCGCAAATCAATAAGCAAAATGTCAAACATTATTTGAACATTAAATCCACAAAATTGCAAACCAATCAAACAAGTATGGACTCTGAACCTTTTACATCTGATTTATCATCTCAGGAAATAGAGTATGTACCAAATTATTTCAATGATTTATTTAAATTTTGTGTTTGAATAAAATACAATAGCATGCTAGTCCAGTTTGGAGAGAAATTTCTGGGAACTGCAATATCATGATGGATTCCTATAGATTTTTGAGCATAGTATACGAGAAAATAGGAGCTCGCTTGAAAAATGGGTTGAAGTTAGAAAACTTCGTTTTTTAAGCATTTTGTGTTGTCGATCGAAAACTAAATCGACGATTTAGTTTAATTGATCTCATTAAATTCGTTTCACTGCTTGCTACAATTTTCAATAGTAAAATTATCCCATCGTCGATTTAATTTTCGTTCTACAACAACAAAAAAACTACTTAAAAATGGATTTGTCAAACATTTACCTCATTTTTAAGGGCAAAGCTTTATTTTTCACACGACTGCTTTATTTATTGAAATCAATAATAACATTGTTGTTCCGAAAAATTCCCTATTTTCGCCTATTTTGCTGCTAGTTTCACAGGACTATGTCTAACGCATAACTTTATATCTCTAACAAAATAAACAGAATATTTGTATTTTACTACGATGATTAAAATAATAAATATAATATAGTTTTAGATTAGATAATAATGAAGAACAATTAATCGAAAACAAATTGTCATCATCAGCCCTGTTTAAGGGATTTTTTTTTTTTTCGATATTGAATATTATTAATGGAAATACTATAGTAGCTAAAGGTGAATTATGCATGCCAAAGGATATTAAATTGAAAGGCTGAACTAAATCTACCTCTAATTTTCTTAAACACTTAAAAAGTAAACATAAAGGGAGCTTTGAAAAATATTATGCTTACAAAACGGAACTCATAATAAATAAACTACGTGAAAACAGTAATAATTTTAAACCGTACCGAGAAACACGAAAACAAATCATCTACAACTTTAATAACAAATTAATAAAATTTATAGTTAACAAAATGGTTCCTACATCATCTGTGGTGGAAAATAAAACTTTTCGAGACTTTTTTTCTGACATAAAATCAACTAAAATGAGCAGACGGACTCTAATTCGAAGAACTAATAAACCCAAAGTAATGGAAACAATCAAAGAGCAAATAAATAAAACCAGATACATTTATACGACTTCGGATATTTGGTCCGCAAAAAGAAAAAGTTTCTTAGACGTTACATGTTATTAGATTGATGAAAATTTACAACGAGTTTCTGTTGTTTTAGTTTGTCGCAGATTTTCTGGAAAGCATTCATACGATAGAATTTTGGAGATGTTAGAGGAAATTCACATTAAATGTAAATTAGACAACACAAAATTATAGCAACGCTAACAGATAAGGGTAGTAATTTTGTGAAAGCTTTTAAAGAGCATGGTTTACAACTAAAAAACTCAGAAATAGAAGAAGAGGAATCATCAGATTCTGAAAGAGAAGATAATTCTATTATCTTCGAAAATTGTAATGATGAAGCTGATTCACAATTTAATCATTTGTCACTTCCAAAACACTACTGATGTGCCAATCATACTTTAAATTTAATCGCTACTACCGATGCAAATAACGCAATAAATTCATACGATTATTGAGGAACAGACATGAAAATATATTGAAAAATTGTTCAGTACTATGGAATAAGGCAGTGAGACCTAAAAGTGCACAAATTATACAAAAAGTTTTAGGCCATACTTTGTTACCCATCAATAACTAGACGGAATTCATATTATAATTCTATTTCACAAATATTATCTACAAAAGAAAAAGAAGAAAAGCTAAGAAATATGTCTTCAAAGAACCTGAAATCCAGTATTTGGAAGAACATTGCAGGCGAAAACGTTAAAATTTTGAGGTGAGGACAAAACATATTATGGAAATTTATTGCTCAATATAATTTTTTTGGAAGTAAAATTAGAAAAATCTAAGTTTAAAAACAACAGTAATTTTTTAAAAAGTTAGTCTAGGTGTGATGAAAATATTTTCACAATTTTAAAATATATATTAACAATCTAAAGCTGCAATTATAGCTGCTATTACAATACTAAATGTATAACTCTAATGGCTTAATGTTTTTAAAGAAACAGATAATACTGCGAATTTTTAAAACACGGTCGAAATTACCATCAATCATTCTAAATATATTTTTGATTATAATGACATAAGAGCACCTAATGAAATAGCAGAAGAAACAGAGAGAAAGAGTATAAGGATGATTTTTTTTTTACAACAGGTTGAGCACCAAGAATATTTCACTGAACTATCCCCCTGGACCAGGATATTTTTTTTTATCCAATTCGCACCGTTTTGTTTTAAGCCGGCGCCACAAGATGCGGTGAACGTTCGACTCAAATGTTGGGTACCAACGTTTGAGTCAAATATTGGACAAATGATATGTCAAGTGCCCTGCTACACGGTGGAATGAATGTTCGATCCAATACATTTGATTCCAACATTGGTTCAATTATTGTCAAATTATTTATCAGAAATAAATTAAAATGGAATATGGTGAGGATATAATTCTTGCTGCTGCTGCAACAGTTATTTTATTGGCTTGTTGCAAAATATTACTTACAAAGAAGAAAGTTAAAAGACGTAAAACGAGCTGGTGGATGGTGTCTCTAAATAAATTTGTCTATTTGGTAATTTTTAAATAAAATATTTAGAAATATTTTAAGTAAAACTGAATATTGTAGTTCTAATAGTTTAGCTTTATTAGTGGATTTAGTAAAAGAACCATCAGTTAAATTTGAAAACTTTTGTCGAATGTCAGCTGAAGATTTTGAATATCTGTTGAATAAAATTGGTGGAAAAA